>CM062810.1:258059051-259297790 GCA_031772625.1 Pinus tabuliformis | reverse complement strand
CTATTACAAACATACATCAAATTTTTAAGCATATTATAAAACATAAAACATTTAAGCATATTATAAAACATAAAACATAGAGCATATTATGATTTATCTAGCAAGTGAGCAACTGTCAACATTTGTCATGTCCAAAATTCAATAATATTAGCTAGATACATTTAATAATTATTAATGTCATTAATATAAATATATAAGCGTTTATCAATAACATTATTAAATATAATTGTACATGTGTTTCATATACCTTTCCTTTCCATTTAAATTACAATAATAAAACTTATAATATCTTTCTTTTATTATTCCTCACTCAACTATATTGCATTCACACATTTTTCTTGTGCCATCGACAAAATTTTGATATAAATAAGAAAAATATAATTCAAACTTTTTTTTTCAAATATAAAAAACGCTTCCATCACTTAATTTCACACAAGATCGAATTCAGACCTTAACCTATCACTGTAAATCACTTAATTTCACATTCGTCATTAACACAAGATCGAATTCAAACATTAACCATCACTGTAAATCACTTAATTTCACATTCTTCATTTATGTTTATTACAGTTTAACAGGATACGTCCTTTGCACTGTGTCTTTGCTAAGCCAGTCAAAGTAAATGTACAGCCACGGAGGACATATTACAATAATTTAAACTTAGATTTTCAGTGGACGTGGGTGCAGTCTTTTTGTACAATGCGTGCTGTCAGCGTTGAAACTGCGCCAGAGTTCGGCTCTTGTGAGCTTGTAACAAGATGTCCCCGGTGCGTTAAATCCGAAGGCTATCAATATTTGTGGGCTATAGCTCTATTAATATAGGAGTCGGGTGCGTTAAATCCGAAGGCTATCAATATTTGTGGGCAACGCTTCGGGGGCAACGCTTCTCAAAAACCAGGAATCGCTCAAAAAATGCGGAATCGCGCTTCGGGAAAAATGGAATCGCACTTCCTTTGGCGCTTCCGGAACGCTTCCGTACGGGACGCGATTCCGGCCTAGGATCCGGGGGGGGGGGGGGGGGCGCTTCCTGCAACACTGCTCTATGTTAATGGTTGATTTTAAGTTGTGCAGGAAATCTTAGTTTTGAGTTTACCGAGCGTTAGGGGAAGTTCTCGACTGAACCAGCCAACTCCCGGATTGCGTTTTCTGAAAGAGCCCAGCCAGTTTTAATTTTGAGCTTATCATTTGAAATTTTCTTATGAATGCAAGAAGGGTTTTCTGAAGTATCTCACATTAAGTTTAGAATTCTGAAAATATTACTGTGGATTATTGACAAATCTGGCTGCTTAAGAGTCGAAAATTTGTAAATATTGTAAATTATTTTTAACTGGTTTTAGGGTTTTTAGGTTTGTTTCTTTCACATTTTACTTCTTGGTGTTATGTTTCTTGCCATCGCAGGTTGCAGGTACATATTTTAAAATTTTGCGGGGTTTTCAACAAACAATCTGAAGCAACTGGTGCAAAATTTTAAGAGCCCTGGTAAATCTTAAGAGGGTTTTCCGATCCATTTATCTGTTGTTTGGGGTTTCATCAGGCAATCTCAAGCAATCTGTAGCCTGGGGTTTCATTTTTGCAAGGATAGTATTCAGCGGATTTTCAAATTTTCTGAGGGAATTTGATGGTTTATCAATGTTGTTTTGCTGCTCGGGGTTTATTTTTATTTGCAGGAAGAAATTTTCAAATTTTTTTTTTTAGAGCATGTTGTTGCTTCACTCCCACGCTGTCTCACATTGTCTGCTCAGCCACCCCTGTCAGCAACTATCACTCCACACTCTTGCTGCCCATCCACTGCACGCATATCCCTCAGTCTTCACCTTGTTCCACTGTCCACGCGTTTTTATTGATGCGTTTAACTTTGCTGCCATACACCTACAATAAAAAAACACATCTTCACACCTTACGCAGTTGCTTCAAAGCTGCTATCCAACCTGCAAGCAACACGCACTTCCCTCCTCAGCCGAGTCATTGCTCTCCAATTGCTCCAACCTGCATCGTTCAACCTGCCCTCTGCGCACGGTCCATTCTCCATGCCATCGAAACCAACAGCGGGCCAACCGCCAGCAGCATCCCCAAACGTTGTCTGCTCTAGAAACCCTCGATCTCCCATTCGTTTCTCCAAACGTTGCTCATTCACTCTTACCCGCAAGCCTTCAACGCCTTCCCTCGCCAGTCGCACCTGCAAACAGTCACGTAAACAATAAACCAGCGATTTTGGTTTATTTGCGTTTTGATTTATGGTTTAAGTGTAAGTTAGAGTAATGTATCTTAGCGTATGGTTTTTAGTTTTAGATTTTGAATAAAAGAAAATTTAGTTATAGTTTTATACATACGTTAGTTTATTTTCAGATTTATTAAATTCTTGTCTTAGTTTTAGATTTAGACTGCTTTAAATTTAGATTTAATTTTGTTTAATGTTAGATTTTAAGTATAAATTAAAAAAAAAAAAGTTTTTATGGTTTTGTTTTATTTTCTGAGTTAGTGTTAGTTCATTTAGAGTTAGATTTAGGTTAGATTAAATTAGATTTTGATTTTATTAATCTAAGTTTTAGTTTAGAATTAGATTTTATTTTATTTTAGTTTTGTTCTATATTAATTTTAATCTTAGAACTTTATATCATAATAAAATAAAAAAAATCAATATATATATATATATATAATTCAAAAAATTAAAAAAAGAAAATCATAAAAGATTTTCGTTTTAATGTTTTGGTTCATTTTTTTTTATTTAAGTTTAAATTTTGAAAAAAAAAAAAAAAATCTTAAAAAGTTTTAATTTTTAAAATTTAATGGGTTGATATTTTTTTTTGTTTTCTTAGGATTTAATTTTAATAATTTTGAGTTTAGTTTAGTTTAATTTTGTTTTATTTATATAAAATTAAAAAATTAAAAAATATTTTGAAAAAGCTTAACAAAAATTGAAAATTTCATATTTGGTGTCTCTATGTTTCATTTCTCTATAGTTAAATGTGCTTAATGTTTATTTGGAGTTAACTATGTGAAAGTGGTAACTGGTTAGCATTTAAATTTTATAATCATCTAAAGCATTTAATTTTTCTTGAAGTTTAATTGCTAGATCATCGTTAAAGCATTGTGAATTTACTGGATATCTTGCATTGCTTGGGTTATTTGATAAATGATTGTTAATGGTGGAATTACAAAGTTCATATTTCTGCAGCATTTGATAAACAATTATTTAATCATTAACTCCATAAGGCACTGGTACATTAACTCCTAAAATCAATCAAGTACTAGTATTGCCTTGCTGTGTCTCCCAACCCAACTAGTCCACAGTTGGTCTTCATTCATCCCATAGGGTCTACCCCCCTTAGCCTCGGGAGACGGCTTAAACGGAGAGATCGGGGATCCAGGTGACAGCCCCTGGTCTGAGCATTGTTGTGACAATCTGTGCAACAACAAGTGGTAGTGATGTTGATGAGCTATAGCCTATGCGATTCTTCCATCCTGATCTACGGTTCTAGTAGCTACCCTATTTTGTATTTACTATTTTCCATTGGCATTCTTGAATCCCAACTATGGTAGCAATGACTCAATGAGTTGGGACTTAGTATCTATGTAATACATTTTGATTTTGATGACTTAATGAGAAAACTGCAATTTATGGTTTTAATTTATTGTGTTTGTCAATTTATCGTCATTGACATAGTAGTAAGTACTAGTTGTATCATTGATGATTGTATGCATAATGTATGATTGAATTTGTATCATCATCAAGTAAATGTTCTAGTTTCTAAATTGAATATTTGTCTATATTTCATTTTTGTGCGTAATTCACTAATTTGTTATATTTTTAATTTTTTTAATATATATATATATAATGTGTCCTTCGTGTCATGTTCTGGGGGTTGCCATGTCATGTGTCAGATACTCATATTTTTGTGCCCTCCATGTCCCATGTCATCTAACTCAGGTTATTACACAACTACTTTTATATGTTATGTAGACTCTAGAGTCACTTTCAATTGTTGGAGTTGCAGAAGTAGAGCAAATCCTCATAGAGCATTTGAATGTTATTTTTCACCATTAGGGATCAGACCTGTTATTGTTACTGCATCTTATTGAATACTTTATATTCTCTGTAACATTTTTTCTCTTGTATGTGGCATATAAGACATGAATGCATGACATTCTTAAGAGGGACTCTAAATCCATTATAGATTCTTATGTCTTAGTTGAAAAGTCCTTCACTTTTGCAAGTGATCTGAGCTACTTTACAGTTTAAATGGGATCGAATCTGGGTACCTAATGGTATATGTTCTCCTCTCAAAGTTAGTTGTGCATGAATCTCAATTAATCAGGGATGTAGCAAGGAAACACAGGCCTTTTTGCAAAATTGCATGGTCTCCAATTCACCCAAATGTTTGCTCTGATTTTTGTGCATATGTTGCAGGCTCTATTATATCGGTTATTTGGAGATTACAATCCTTTGCATTCTGACCCCATGATTGCAAATCTTGCCGGGTTAGTACTGTTACAGTTGAGAAATTAATGAATTAATATTCAGGCTGCTGGAATTTTCTAATGATTTATCTATTTCAAGCATTTAGTACCTTCGTTGAAAATCCAATGCTTCACATCTGATCTATTTGTTGTCCAAAGGACAGTTATTGTATTTGTACTCATAATACAACTCTGCCTGAGATAATGTAATAATGGAAGATTGAGAATGTAAAATTCCTTCTTGCAACTGAATAAGTTCTTAATCATGCAGCGAGTTTGGATACAATGCAGTGTTTGCAATGCTAATTCTTAACTAAAACAAATCCAAAGTTACATGACCCTTGTGTGTGGATTGGAATTGGCAGAAGATTATGGTGCAGGAGTGGCCAATGTTATCAGAACCGAACCGTTGACCAATCCAGTCAGAACCAGACCAGAACTGGTAAAAAAACCAGATCAAAAAACCAGTCAACTGAAAACACATCAAATTTTCAAATTTTGGAGAAAAAAAATATATATTCATGTGCATCTAGATGAATCCAAACCATCTATACACAAATAAGAAAAGGTTTTCATTTATATAGCACGTAAGAGTGCACATAACCAAAATAGCACCAAGTGCAATCCATCTCTGAACCAAAGGGACATCAACAAAGTTACAAACGGGCGCTAGATGGCCTCTAGCATCCAAAAGAAATCATGCCACAACAAATATCTACATATCATCAAAATCAATGCCTATATTGGGATCTTTATCATTAATATCACCCTTAAGCATTAAAATATGATAGAAAAAGCTTAGCATGTCAAGTCAAGATTTTGTTTGAGTGATGGGTACATTTTTAGTAGAGCCATGATAGAGGAGTTCAACAATCAATGCCACTAATATCCAGGTACATATAGGGCTTGGTGCTTTTGATTAAATGACAGTTCCATACTCTCCTACATGACAACATCCATTGGAAACATTGCAATCCCCCAATCCTGAAAATTGTTAGTCCGCTGGATTTTGAGCAGGATCTAAATTTCTACTTTTTCCATATAAATCCAATGAGGTCGGAACCACTCTCAAACATCCTGAGTCAATTAATGATAATGTTAAAAATTTAAGTGTTACTTTAAGAATTTAACATTACCATTAATTGCATAGCATTAGTAGGGCAATATGGTCAAATACTAGGCTTCCCCACTTATATTTATTGAATTTTTTTAATTGCATTTAAAGGGTCCTTGGTAACATTGTATGAAATCGGCCACCTCCATATTGCACCGGCCTTTTCAGGTCCGTGACATCTGTTCAGGCTGGTTTTCCCTCGAAAACAGTTGAACCGGCCAGTGCAGTCCAGTTCTGACAACACTGTGTGTGGCAACTTCCCTCAAATTAGGAATTGGGTGGCATCCCAATGCTAATTGTTTTGGTAAACATATGTTTAGATTTACATTGAAAAAAGAAGAAAGTTTTTGAAAAAAACATTTAACTTGGTGAATTCACTTGTTTCAGACTTCATAACTCATACTATGATACTTCATAGTTCAACTTTATACGGTGTGCAGTATACATCAATGATCGTTTAGAAATGTTTCAGTGTTCAGATTTCATATTCATATTCAGAATTGATATTCATCATTCATATAGGTTGCTGGTTTATTGCTGCTAGTGCTGGTATAACAGGGTCTCTAGATTTATGATGTGTTTCTGTTAGTGTTTAGTACTAATGCAACAGTGTTTGTAAAATGTGGTGTATTGCAACTCAGTGCTAATGTAAGAGAGTTTGTAAAATGTGTGGTTTATTGCAACTTATTGCTCAGTGCTGGGTTGCTGGTGTATTTTTGACAGTTGCAATCTCTGATCTGAATTCTGTGCTGGTGGATTGCTTCTAAATTTCTAATTTCTCTGCAGGTGTGACATGCCACTTGTGGTACTGGTAATGGTATCTGAATCCTTCTTGTTGTAGATAAGTGACAGACTGTTGGTTAATGACTAAAACATAAAACACAGCTTTAAAGCAGTGCTGCTGCTCACTGATAAGTGATATTAATATAGTTCTTATTGTACCTAGCTTGAAGGTAACATAAAACAAACATTGTAGATAACAAAGCCTGCTGGTTTGCTACCAGCCTACCATAAAACTATGCAGTTAACAGTAAATACAGTGAACAGTGAGTATAACCTACCATGAAACAAAGCATGCTGGTGATGATTTATATTAACATTAATTTCACTGTGTTGGTGTGATCTCCTTCCAAAAACCATGGTCAAAGATGCTCCTGCAGGCTGCACTTTTCTACTGTGTCCTCAACGTGTCTCAATCATTATTGTGTTCATAGCTGTCTTACTTGGTTCCTTAGCTCACTCTCAAATCACACTTTTCACTATAAAAAATGAGTGCTTTAGTTTTCAGTGTACTTTTATGACCTAAAATGGATCTACATTGTTACCATATGGTTTATTGATGGTCTATAATTTGGGAATATTGAATTTAAGACCTAGAAGGTTGGTTGCAATCAGATCCTAAAAAAATGTATTAATGCACTTGAAAGAAAAATCTTTCAGTTCAGGGTCAAAGAAGCGGAGTTTTGGGTTCTCATATCGTGTGGACATATCAATGTTATCAGAACTGAACTGAACTGGTCATTGAACTGGTCAACCCCCCAAACAGGGAACCAGTCTGGAACCAGATTGGAACCAGAAGAATCCTAGACCAAAAAAACGGCTGACCAAAAAGTACACAAAATATGACTTTTAAAGAAAAACATATATATTCATTTGCATCCATATGAATCCTGACCATTTATACAAAATATGCAAAAGTTCTCTAATATATCAAGAGTGCATATAACCAAAATAACACCTAATGCAATACATCTCTTAACCAAAAATACATCAACAAAGATATAAAAGTTGCAAAAGGAATGACCTGATCTTTTAGCCTTAATATTTATTGATGTTGATTTGGAGTTGTTGAAGCTCGGGGCTTAATATATATGAGATCCTGAATGGTTAAGATATCTATGTTGAAAAGTGTAACTAGGTTCAGTCTTCATAATGACATGTGTAATTGTGATTTTATGTAATTGATGCAAAGAAGAAAAATAAAATTATTATTGTAATGCTTGTCTCATGAGTTTCATGAGCAAGGAATTTTATTTTTAGGTAAGGTTGCCATTGTGAGCCCTTAGGATTGGTCATAAAGTCAAATTGAGTCAATGTCATGTATGAAGGACCCTTCTTGGGCATGTTACACTTGTATATGAGTCAATGAAAGAGTCAAATAGCCCTCCAAGACCAAGCTCAAGCAACTCCTTCAAGTCGGCCTTAAATGAAATAACGAATTTGCACCAAAAGACATGTCGGCTCACCCATAGTTCAAGTCGGCTTATTATGGATGCTCCAACCACTATAAATAGGGCAGCTCGGCCTCATTTCAGACAAAATTTCGGTGAAGGGGAAGTCTGCAACAGGAGGTGCGAAGTTCATCAAAGAAGCCTATAACCAGGTAAAGAAAGGAAGAATATAACTGAGGTCATTTCTTATCTCTTTTGGGTTGATCTACTCCACACGTGCAAAGAAAGGGTATTGTCCACTGCAGAAGAAGTCGAGGTATTAGAGTCTCCTTTGAAGGACAGATTAAGGAAGGGAACAAGTCCATTATCAAGCCGAGTTGCCAAGAAAGTTGCCTCCACCTAAAGCGAAGGGAATCAAGGTTCCAAAGTTGATAATTTACACGTGCTAGGGTTTCTAAAGGAAGCCGAGAAGTTGTAGGTCTAAAGTAGAGAAAAAAGGAAGCTGAGATCTGAAGTCTAGCTGAGGTACAAAGAAAGGCAAGTAGTTGGACCAAGTGTTGACTTCGGCATGAAAGAGAAGCAATGAAAGGGAACTTGTGTCTTTGTCTTGGGGTGGCAAATAGGTCAAGGATCTTGGACTTGGTATTCATTGTTAGAAAATTATATATTACAGAGCAATGGAACACATAGAATATTGCATAAATATAAACACAGAAAACACATAAAACCAGAGAGACACAGATATACATGGTTCACCCAGTTTGGGCTACGTCCACCCCGAACAGCCAGTCCTTCCTTTATATTATCCAGCAAAATGAAGAGACACAACCTACAGCGGATCCGCTATAATATCCTCTGTTTTCTCTCACAGTCTCACCTCTCTCTGTTTCTTGCTCAGAGAATACACTGTTATTTCACAGCCTCAATACAATGCCCTCATATAAAGAGAGGGGTTGCCTTCTAAGACAAAACCCCTAAACTAAACATAAGTTCTACCATCAGATCATCTGCCTAATGAACGACCCAGGTTGACTAGAAATTACTATACTTTTACAAGGCAATTTTACATCTGTTTTTAGCTTCGGGGGCGCTGCCCCCGAAACCCCCACCGGGGGACTGCTGTCCCCCGAACTCCCCAGCCAGGGGGGATCGCCCCCCCCTCGAACCCCCACGGGGGGACAAGTCCCCCTCACACCCCCCCGCGTGGAGGGGTGTACAAACTTCCTGAGGTATACATCCGGCTGAAACAAAGACCTCTAAATAATCATGCTCCACACCCAACAATCTCCCACTTGGAGAATGATTGTAGCAACTCCACTGCTGCTTCATTTGCTGGACAACGACTCCTCTTTGGTCCTGGTTGTTTCTCATCTCCATCGTCATCCTTGAAGACCAATTAAAATTGAGCATATTCTCAGTTTCTCCCTGGTTACAACTTTTGTTAGCATATCTGCAGGATTCTGGCTAGTGCGTATCTTTTGCAGCTTCAACTCTCCATCTTCCAACACTGATCGTATGAAATGGTACTTGAGCTATATGTGTTTAGTCCTGGAATGAAATGCTGAGTTCTTTGCAAGATGAATGGCACTTTGGCTATCACTGTATAACATGCCCATATCATGCTTCTTACCCAATTCACCCATAAACCTTTGTAACCAAATCATTTCTTTACTAGCCTCTATAGCAGCAACATACTTGGCTTCTATTGTTGAAAGTGCAACAACACTTTGGATTTTTGAAACCCAACTGACAGTTGTTCCACCTACAGTAAATACATATCTTGTAGTGCTCCTCCTGTTATCTCTGTCATCCGCCATATCTGCATCAACATATCCCTGTACAGTGTAGAGAAATGTTTTAACCACCAAAGCATAACGCTTGATTTGTGGTACCTTTCAAATATCTAAGAATCCATTTCACTGCCATCCAATGTTCCTTTCCTAAATTGTTCATGTACTTGCTCAAAACTCCCACTGCATGTGCAATATCAGGCCTTGTGCAGACCATTGCATACATTAAGCTTCCAACTGCTGATGCATATGGAACTTTAGACATATAATCCATGTCTTTGTGGGTCTTTGGGCACATTTCCTTACTAAGTTTGAAATGGTTAGCAAAATGTGTACTAACTGGTTTTTCATTGTGCATATTAAATCTTTTCAACACCTTTTGTATGTACTCATTCTGAGACAATGTTAATTTGTGATTTTTCCAGTCTCTAGTTGTTCTCATACCAAGGATTTGTTTTGCAGCTCCCAAATCCTTCATTGCAAATGAATTTGCCAATTTTCTTTTGAACACACATTTATTTCCTGCATGTTAGACCCTGCAACAAGCATGTCATCCACATACAATAACAATATAATGTCGTTGTCATCATTTTGCTTTTTCAGATAAACACAATGATTAGAGTGACATCTAGTATAACCTTGTTCAGACATAAACTTGTCAAATTTTAGATACCACTGCCTTGGAGCCTGTTTTAAGCCATATGAGCTTCAACCTGCACACTAGTTTCTCCTTCCCTCTTACCTCATATCCTTGTGGCTGTTGCATATATATCTCTTCCTCCAAATCCCCATGGAGAAACGTTGTCTTTACATCTAACTGCTCAAGATGCAAATCTTCAACTGCTACTAGACTTAAAATAGTTATGATTGAAGTCATTTTAACAACAAGAGAAAATATTTCATCAAAATCAGTAACTTTCTTTTATGCAAACCCCTTCACCACAAGTCTAGCTTTGTACCTCTGTTTTCCTCCATCTTCTTCCTTTAGCCTGTAAACCCATTTATTTTGCAATGTAGTTTTACCTGCAGGCAACCTGACTAAATCCCAAGTCTGGTTATGCATTAAGGAGTCCATCTATTCTTCCATGGCTAGCTCCCACTTCTTCCTGCTTTCAACTTGCATTGCTTCTTCATAACATTCGGGTTCACCAGAATCAGTCAACAATAAATAATATAATGAAGGAGAGTATCGTTCAGGGGGTATACTTATCCTGGTAGATCTTCTAACACCACTTTTAGGTGTTTGGGGCACCTATTGCTGTTGTGGTGGTTGCTGTTGTTGTGGTTGTTGATTATTATTATTTTCAGGCACCTTTACTTTTTCAGTGATCTCATCAAGAACTATTTATTCCTTGTTTTCTTTTTCCTATTTCTTTTCCTGCAATTGATTCTTATACAAGACCTTTTCATTGAATATTACATCTCTACTCCTAATGATTTTGTGATTTTCATAATCATATAAGCGATAACCAAAATCATTAATACCATATCCAATAAAGGTACATTTCTTTGATTTTGCCTCAAGCTTTGTTATATTTTCTTTATTAATATGGACAAAGGCCTCACAACCAAAAGGCTTTAAAAATGAGTAGTTTACCTTTTTATCTGTCCATGCTTCCTCTGGAACACCACATCCAAAGAACTTGAAGGCCCTCTGCTTATTAGATAAACAGCAATATCTACAGCATCTGCCCAAAATTGTAAAGGAAATCTTGCATGCAATCTCATGCACCTTGCACGCTCCATGATTGTTCTGTTCATCCTTTTTGACACACCATTTTCTTGTGGTGTTCTTGGAACTGTCTTCTGTCTGCAAATTCCATGCTCTGAACAGTACCTATCAAATTCTTTGGTACAATATTCACTTCCATTGTCTGATCGAGACACTTCAATTTCTTTCTTGTCTCAATCTCAACCAAAGCTTTCCATTTCTTGAAAGTATCAAATACATCAAATTTATTCTTAATACAATAAATCAAAGTTTTTCTAGTTGCATCGTCAATAAAAGTAACATAATAACAAGAGCCACCAAGAGATGATACCTGAGCAGGTCCCCATACATCTGTATGCACAAGCTCTAATTTTTCGCTCTTTTTTTTTCTCAACTCTGAGAAATCTGAGTCTCTTTTGTTTTCCATAAATGGAATTTTCACAGAAGTCCAAATCAACATTCTTCAAACCCGGCAACAAATTCCTTGAGTGAAGAATCTTCATCCCCTTCTCACTCATGTGTCCGAGCCTATGATGTCATAATGCTGCATCTACTCCTTTGGAAGTTAAAGCATTAACAGAGTTAGAAATACAATTGCATAAATACAATGTACCAACCTTTTCGCCTTTTGCTATTACCAGGGCTCCTTTGGTGACCTTCTAAGCTTTATCTGTGAAAGTTGTCACACAAGCTTCACTGCCTAACTGCCCTGTTGAATTCAAATTTTTCTTCAGATCTAGAACATGCCTTACCTCCTTTAGTAGCCATTGGTTTCCATTCTGTTGTTTTATAAGAACCTTACCCATTCCAACAATTTTACAGGGTTTATTATCACCCAAACGGACTTGTCCAAAATCTCCTTGAACATAGTCATGAAAATATTTTTTATCAGGTGTGGCATGGAATGAGGCCCCTGAATCTACCACCCAGGAATCAGTAATATTTTCGAAAGAAAGAATCAAAGCATCTTGTAACACCTCACCTGTCACATTTTCTTCATGATTGTTTTCTTGCTGTGCATCTCTTTCTTTTCCCTTCCGAGATCTACAGTGTTTCTTTAGGTGACCTTTCTTTTCGCATTTCCAGCACACTATCCCCGATCTGGACTTGAATTTGCCTTCTCTTGATTTACTGCAATATCCTGAGCTCTTTCCTCTTTCCATTTTTCTTCCCCTAGACTTTGCACTTAAAGCATTACCCGATATCTCATCGAAGCTTTTACGTCGCATTTTCTCGCTAAGGATAGCACCGACAACATCATCAAACTTTAAAGTACTAGATCTAGAAACAAAGTTACTAATGGCCATCACTAAACCATTCCAACTTTCTGGCAATGAGCACAAGAATAACAGAGCTCTAACTTCATCTTCAAAGTTTACCCCTACAGAACTTAACTGACTTGTAACAGTATTAAAATCATTTAAATGGTCTGCAACAGATCCACCTTCCGACATCTTCATATTAAATAATCGTTTCATAAGAAATACCTTGTTTGAGGCCGAGGGTTTTTCATATAGTTTCGCCAACGCCTTAATCAAACCCTCTATCGTTGTTTCCTTCGAAATGTTGAAGGCGACTGACACTGCGAGGCACAACCGTACTGTTCCGAGTGCCTTTCTATCGAGAAGGTTCCATTCTACAATTGTCATACCCGCCGGCATCTTTGTTTCCCTGCCCAATGGTAGGTACAGATCTTTATGATACAGATAATCTTCCATCTGCATCTTCCACAACGAGAAGTTTTGGCCATTAAATTTCTCGACCCTAAACTTACCATCTTTCGCCATTGCTCCCACTCGAATGAGGAACCCTTTTTTCGTGCAAGTTTATCAGCCAAATGGACCTTCGGCTCTGATACCAAATGTTAAAAAATTATATATTATAGAGCAATGGAACACATAGAATATTGCATAAATATATACACAAAAAACGCATAAAACCAGAGAGACACAGATATACGTGGTTCACCCAATTTGGGCTACGTCCACCCCAAACAGCCAGTCCTTCCTTTCTATTATCCAGCAAAATGAAGAGACACAACTTACAGCAGATCCGTTGTAATATCCTATGTTTTCTCTCACAGTCTCACCTCTCTCTATTTCTCGCTCAGAGAATACACTTCTATTTCATAGCCTCAATACAATGCCTTCATACAAAGAGAGGGGTTGCCTTCTAGGGAAAAAACCCTAAACTAAAAATAAGTTCTACCGTCAAATCATCTGCCTAATGAACGACCTAGATTGACTAGAAATTACTATACTTTTACAAGGCAATTTTACATCTGTTTTTAGCTTCAGGGGTGCTACCCCTGAAACCCCCGCCGGGGACCGCTGGCCCCCGGACCTCCCAGCCGGGGGGGATCAGCCCCCCCGAACCCCCGCGGGGGGACAAGTCCCCCCCGGTGTGGAGGGGTGTACAAACTTCCTAAAGTATACATCCGGCGGGAACAAAGACCTCTAAATAATCATGCTCCATACCCAACATTCATCAATTGAAGTCTCTATAAAACGAAGAATCCGTCTAGGTTTTCCTCTCAAGTGGGAGAGGTTTTGGCCTTGGCTGATCGCCTACATTTTGTGTCTCATCTCTTTATGGTTTATGCATTGGTAGTTGTTTGATGAAGAGGAAAATTATAATAATCTAACTAAAAGAAGATCCTAATCTAAGAAGTAAAAAGCATTCACAAGTGGTTATCTATCATAGAGAAATCATCTAATCTTGATGCCCTAGATTTGTCAACATGGTATCAGAGCTAAGGTGACAAAGTCAAGGAAGGGCATCTTATCAAAGGACACTCTAGGTTCAAATCTCGAGGAAGGCATCAAAGCGAATCTAGAAGTCAAGATCTATCAAGAAGAATTCTACACTAGAAAGAAGACTTGGAATCCTCAAGTCATCTCAAGAGACCTCAAAGACCCTACTCAAGTTGAAGGACTTATACATCAAGTTTGTTGATTTGGGGTAGCATCAATGTGCTCTAGCCACGAAAATTGGTGGAGAGGCTAAAGCACATGAGATCTCCAATACCCATAAATGGTTTGGGTAGAATCTAACCAGTTTGGGAGATATTAAAATAATTAATATTTTTAATGGAGTCCCTAAGTCTAAACTTAGGGAAAATAAAATATTAATGTGAATTAATATAAAACTAAGTTAGAACGGTCCAAAAGTCATGGATCAAGCAAGATCTAATCTTAGCTGTTGATTAGGGACTTAATCTCGGCTGTTGAATTGTCAACGAGAAAAGTATAAGAGGAGGCTTGAGGGTCACTTGGATAACACACCGAGTTGATCAAGAATTCGATTTTCTGGGGCAGGGCTTGCTGAGAAAATCGAAGGAGTGATCAGAGTTGCAACTGAGGGGCAATGAATATAGAAGCAAAGAGGCAGAGAGAGTACCGGGAGCATCAGCGCAAAAGCTAGGAGAGGGTTGATGCAAAACCAGCCAGAGGCCACGCACAAGTAGCCAGGAGCGCGTAGTGCCAGAGAGAGCCAGCGTGGGTAACGCAGGGGCTCTAGAGGCTGATGCAGGGCTAGTTGGGGTGGTGTTGGGCCAGAGAGGCTGACGCAGACCCTAGAGGCTGACGTTTGGAGATTTTGTGGGACAGGTTGGAGCTGAGAGCTATGGGATTGTACATCTGGGGTTTTTAGCCGGAATATCTGTCTCCGACTGAGAGGTACTATTGCCAAGAGCATTCTCTGTTGGGTGAGCCATTTCTGGCACCCAGAATGTATTCTGAAACTGTTTAATAATAAAACCCTCAAATAGTTGCATCGGTTTTCCCGCGTTAGGTTTTTCCGGGAACATTAGTCCAAAAATAACGGTGTCACTTGTATGCTTGTTTTTCCTTCAGTTGATGATTTGTATGTGTTGAGCATGTACTTGTGTTTATTTTCAGTATTTACATTGTAAATAACTTGTTAATTAACAGAACAAGTAGGAAGAAATAAATCAAAAAGTACATGAAGGATTTCTAACAGATAGACTTAGAAATTCCAACATGGTGTCGGAGCGTGTGTTGAAGTTTCTATGTCTAACAGTTAGAAACCCTCCATGTACTTTATGATTTGTTCCTTCCTACTTCTTCTAATTAATTAACAAGTTATTTACCATGTAAATACTGAAAATAAACACAAGTACATGCTCAACACATTACAGATCATCAACTGAAGGAAACAGAAACAAGCACACAAATGACAGTGTTATTTTTGGACTAATGTCCCTGGAAAAACCCAATGCGGGAAAACTGGTGCAGCTATTTGAGGGTTTGATTTATTAAGCAGTTTCAGAATACAATATGGGTGCCAAATCCAGCTCATCCAGCAGAGAAAAATCTCGGCAGTAGTAACTCTCCTTCGGAGAGAGATCCTCCGGCTGAAACCCCAAATAAACACTTCGGCAACTCCTCAGCGTCAGACTCTTCTGCCCTCTGCGTCAACTTTCCCAGCAGTTCCAGCTTCTGCCCTCTTCGTCAGCTTTCCCGGCAGTTCCAACTTCTACCCTCTGCGTCAACTTTCCCAGCAGTTCTAGCTTTTGCCCTCTGTGTCATCTTTCCTAGCAGTTCTGGCTTCTGCCCTCTTCGTCAGCTTTCCAGCAGTTCCATCTTCTGCCCTTTGCGTCAGCTTTCCGGTAGTTCCGGCTTCTGCCCTCTACGTCAGCTTTCCCGGCAGTTTCGGCTTCTGCCCTCTATGTTAGCTTTCCCGGCAGTTCTATATTCTGCTGTCTGTGTCAGCTTTCCCAGCTGATCCTCCTGGGAAATATTAACTCTGGCTTGATCTATGACTTTTGGACCCTTCTAACACAATTTTATATTAATTCACATTAATATTTTATTTTCCCTAAGTTTAGACTTAGGGACTCCATCAAAAATATTAATTATTTTAATATCTCCCAAACTGTTTCGAATTTGCCCAAACCATTTTTGGGTATTGGAGATCTCATGTGCTTTAACCTCTCCACCAATTTTCGTGGCTAGAGCACATTCGATGCTACCCCAAATCAACAGCGTGGTTGCAAATTACAGGATAACTGAGGGCATCAGCCGAGCAGAGCAGCAGTAGCAGAAACAATTGTTCCGAGTGACAGAAGTTGTTCCTAGTGGAAAAGCAATGAGGAAAGGGTGATGCAGTGCCTGCGTCATCAATTCAAGCTGGGAAGAGGATCAGCAAAGTGGCAAAGAAGTGCAGACCTGACCTATGCAGTCCCCGGTCATCTTTCTCAGTGAGGAAGGATTGACACCCGTGGCCAGGAGGTGCGGATTTTGCCGGTGCCGAGATTGCGCAGAGCCTAGAGTCTAACCTTTAGTTTGCTGGGGCATAGGAGGTTGTGGGTAAGTTGTGGAGTGAAGCTGGTGGGGTATTGTGGTCAAAACAGTACCTAACATGGCAAGACCAAGGAGGAGGGAGTTGCTGTCGAGGATTTCTAGCCAAGAAATCTGGATCAGTGGTGCAGTGGCACTAACGATTGAAGTGGGGGCATCTCGACATTGGCAAAGGGGTTTCCAGGAGGGAAATTGAGGCTCAAAGGGAGTCACACCGAGAAATTCGAGGAGGGAAGTAGAGAGACTCAGAAGAGTCGAAAGAGGAGCAGCGAAATGGCAGTGAATGGGGTAAGAGATTAGGACAGACTGGACGGAGCCTCAAACTTCGTAGTCTGGAAGGCTAGGATCTTGTCCGTTCTAGACAGGAATCATCTCAAGCACTTCGCCTTGAACACGATAGCAATCCCAGTTGACCCGAATGAAAGCGAAAAGTACCAGGAGGCAATGGCGAGGGCCAAGAGCATCATCCTTGATGGGATCAAGGACCATGTAGTACCACATATTGCCAAAAAGGACACGGCAAATGCGATGTGGGAGGCCCTGAAAAAATTGTATCAGCATACTTCCGTGCAGAGGAAGATGCTACTGGAAAATCAGTTGCAGTCATACCAGATGCAAAAGGGAGAACAGATAGACACCTTCCTCGATCGATTGAAGGAGATCTGAGATCAGCTGACTTTCATAGGGGCCACGCCAGATGAGGAGATGATGGTCAAAACTGCATTGAATGCAGTCTCAGAGGATTGGGAGGTATTTGTCTAGAGCATACTGGGCAGGTCGGCCCTTCCAGATTGGGAGGAACTATGGGCGGCTCTTCATCAAGAAGAGATCAAAAGGCTAAACAAGGCGGGAAGCAGGGGCAAGGGGGTCAGAATCAAGGAGGAAGAGGAGGTTGTTTCCCTAGCATCTGAGGGAAAGCAGAAGAAACGAAAGAAGAAGGACATCTCCAAGGTCAAATTCTTCCAATGTGGGGAACTGGGTCACTATGCGAGCCAGTGTCCAAGGAAGAAGAGTAAAGGAGAGGCTTCTGAGACCAAGGCTGCACCAGCAAGGGCGGAGAAAGAAGTGGAGATAGATGATGACTGTGCCATGAGTGCTCATGCACCTCGAGAGAAGAGGTCGGGAGACATCGAGCTGTAGTTAGACGGACTACAGGCGATGAAGGGCAGGATCCTCAAGGTACCCAACCTCTTGGATTATACCTTGCTACGGGAGCCCCGAAGAGGAGTAGCAGGACTGACGGATGTCAGAGTTGGGAGATCAGTTACTTACTTCTCAGTAACTGAGGTGCATTGCAGTAGTTAGCAGTGGTAGTGCTATGGGCAACACGATGCAACATGATGAGAGGGAGTTGTCGTACAGATGCAATAGTGGCAGTGGCAGGGCCATGGGTAGCAGTACATGATGCAGTAGTGTAGAGGATGTTGGGCAGCAGGCCTAGCATCCTCACAGGGACCAATGCCGAATGATCAGTGTGTTGCTCAGTGAAGAGTATTACTAGAGCACAGTCCTCGCTAAGAGGGAGTGTTGATTTGGGTAGCATTGGATGTGCTCTAGCCACAAAATTTGGTGGAGAGGTTAAAGCACATGAGATCTCCAATGGTGGAGAGGCTAAAGCACATGAGATCTCCAATACCCGGAAATGGTTTGGGAAGAATCTAACCAGTTTGGGAGATATTAAAATAATTAATATTTTTAATGGAGTCCCTAAGTCTAAACTTAGGGAAAATAAAATATTAATGTGAATTAATATAATTGAGTTAGAATGGTCCAAAAGTCATGGATCAAGCCAGATCTAATCTTAGTCGTTGATTAGGGACTTAATCTCAGTCGTTGAATTATCAACGAGAAAAGTATAAAAGGAGGCTTGAGGGTCACTTGGAGAACACATCGAGTTGATCAGGAATTCGGTTTCTGGGGCAGGGCTTGTTGAGGATCAGAGTTGCAGCTGAGGGGCAGTGAATACAGAAGCAGAGAGGTAAAGAGGGTACCGGGAGCATCAGCGCTGAAGCTGGGAGAGGGTTGACGCAGAACTAGCTAGAGGCCATGCAAAAGCAACCAGGAGCTGCACAGTGCCAGAGAGAGCCAGCATGGGTAACACAGGGGCTCCAGACGCTGACGTAGGGCTAGTTGGGGTGACGCTGGGCCAGAGAGGCTGACGCAGACTCTAAAGGCTGACACTAGGAGATTTCGTGGGACAGATTGGAGCTGAGAGCTATGGGATTGTACATCCATGGTTTTTAGCCGGAATATCTGTCTCCGACTGAGAGGTACTATTGTCGAGAGCATTCTCTATTGGGTGAGCCATTTTTGGCACCCAAATTATATTCTGAAACTGCTTAATAATAAAACCCTCAAATAGCTACACCGGTTTTCCCGCATTGGTTTTTTCGGGGATATTAGTCCAAAAATAACAGTGTCACTTGTGTGCTTGTTTTTCCTTCAGTTGATGATCTGTATGTGTTTACATGGTAAATAACTTGTTAATTAACAGAACAAGTAGGAAGAAATAAATCAGAAAGTACATGAAGGATTTCTAACAGATAGACTTAGAAATTCCAACATGGTATCGGAGCGTGTTTGCAGATCACAGGATAACTGAGGGTATCAACCGAGCAGAGCAGCAGCAACAAAAATAGTTGTCCCGAGTGACAGAAGTTTTTCCTAGCAAAAAAGCAGCAAGGAAGGGGTAATGCAGTGCCTATGTCATCAGTTCAAGTCGAGCAGAGGATCAGCGCAATGGCAGGGAGGAGCAAACCTGACCTATGTAGTGCTCGGTCATCTTTCTTAGTGAGGAAGGATTGACGCTCGTGGCCAGAAGGAGCGGATTTTGTTGTTGCTGGGATTGCGTAGAGCTTAGAGGCTCTAACCTTCAGTTTGCTTGGGCATAGGAGGTTGTGGGTAAGTTGCGGAGTGAAGTTGGTGGGGTATTGTGGTCAGAAGAGTACCTAACAGGGCAAGACCAAGGAGGAGGGAGTTGCTGCCAATGATTTCTAGCCAAGAAATCTGGATCGGTGGTGCAACTGCACTAACAATCGAAGTGGGAGCATCTTGACATTGGCAGAGGGGTTTCAAGGAGGGAAATTGAGGCTCAGAGGGAATCACACCGAGAACTTCCAAGAGGGAAGTAGAGAGACTCGGAAGATTCGAAAGAGGAGCAGTGAAATGGCAGTGAGCGGGGTAAGAGATCATGACAGATTGGACGGAGCCTCAAACTTTGTAGTCTTGAAGGCTAGGATCTTGTTCGTTCTAGATAGGAATCGTCTCAAGCACTCACCTTGAACACGATAGCAATCCCAGTTGACCCGGATGAGAACGAAAAGTACCAGGAGGCAATGGCAAGGGCCAAGAGCATCATCCTTGATGGGGTAAAGTACCATGTAGTACCACATATTGCCGAATAGGACACGGCAAATGCAATGTGGGAGGCCCTAACGAAATTGTATCTGCATACTTCTGTGCAAAGGAAGATGCTACTGGAAAATCAGTTGCGGTCATACCAGATGCAAAAGGGAGAATAGATAGACACTTTCCTCGGTCGACTGAAGGAGATCCGGGATCAGCAGAATTTCATAGGGGCCACGCCGGATGAGGAGATGATGGTGAGGACCGCATTGAATGCAGTCTCAAAAGATTGGGAGGTATTTGTCCAGAGTATACTGGGTAGGTCGACCCTTCCAGATTGGGAGAAACTGTGGGCGGCTCTTTGTCAACAAAAGATCAGAAGGCTAACCAAGGCAAGAAGCAGCGGCAAGGGGGTCAGAATCAAGAAGGAGGAGGAGTTGGATGTTGCCCTAGCATCTGAGGGAAAGCAGGAGAAACAAAAGAAGAAGGACCTCTCCAAGGTAAAATGCTTCCACTATGGGGAACTAGGCCACTATGCGAGCCAATGTCCGAGGAAGAAGAGTAAGGGAGAGGCTTTTGAGACCAAGGTTGCGCCTGCAACAGCAGAGAGAAGTGGAGACAAATGATGACTGTGCTATGAGTGCTCATGCACTTCGAGAGAAGAGGTGGGGAGACATCGAGTTGTAGTCAGACTGACTACAGGCGATGAGGGGCAGGATCCTCGAGGTACCCAACCTCTTGGATTATACCATAGAGTTGGGAGATCAGTTACTTACTTCTTAGTAACTGAAGTGCAGTGCAGTAGTTAGCAGTGGCAGTGCTATAAGCAGCATGATGAGAGGGAGTTTTCTTACAAATGCAGCAGTGGCAGTGGCAGGGCCATGCGTAGCAGTACATGATGCAGCATTGCAGAGGATGTTGGGCAATAGGCCTAGCATCCTCACAGGGATCGATGTCGGATGATCAAAGTGATGCTCAGTGAGGAGTATTACTAGAGCACAGTCCTCGCTAAGATTGAGTGTTGATTTGGGGTAGCATCGAATGTGCTCTAGTCACAAAAATTTGTGGAGAGGCTAAAGCACATGAGATCTTCATTACCCAGAAATGGTTTGGGCAGAATCTAACTAGTTTGGGAGATATTAAAATAACTAATATTTTTAATGGAGTCCCTAAGTCTAAACTTAGGGAAAATAAAATATTAATGTGAATTAATATAAACTGAGTTAGAATGGTCCAAAAGTCATGGATCAAGCCAGGTCTAATCTTAGTCGTTGATTAGAGACTTAATCTCGGTCGTTGAATTGTCAACGAGAAAAGTATAAAAGGAGGCTTGAGGGTCACTTGGAGAACACACCGAGTTGATCAAGAATTCGATTTTCTAGGGCAGGGCTTGCTAAGGAAATCGAAGGAGTGATCAGAGTTGCAGCTGAGAGGCAGTGAATACAAAAGTAAAGAGGTAGAGAGGGTACTGGGAGCATCAGCGCAGAAGCGGGGAGAGGGTTGATGCAAAACCAGCCAGAGGCCATGCAGAAGCAGCCAAGAGCTGCGCAGTGCCAGAGAGAGCTAGCACAGGTAACACAGGGGCTCCAGAGGTTGACGCAGGTCTAGTTGGGGTGACACTGGGAGATTTCATGGGATAGATTGGAGTGAGAGTTGTGGGATTGTACATCCGGGGTTTTTAGCCTGAATATCTGTCTTTGACTGAGAGGTACTATTGCCGAGAGCATTCTCTGTTGGGTGAGCCATTTCTGGCACCCAGATTGTATTATGAAACTGCTTAATAATAAAACCCTCAAATAGTTGCACCAGTTTTCCCGCATTGGGTTTTTCCAGGGACATTAGTCCAAAAATAACGGCGTCACTTGTGTGCTTGTTTTTCCTTCAATTGATGATCTGTATGTGTTGAGCATGTACTTGTATTTATTTTCAGTATTTATATGGTAAATAACTTGTTAATTAAAAGAACAAGTAGGAAGAAATAAATCAGAAAGTACATGAAGGATTTCTAACAGATAGACTTAGAAATTCCACCAAAGTTCCATTCTAGAGAAGCAAGACCAAGAACATTGTCATCAAGATTCTAAAGCGATCTCCCTCTCATTGAAGCAATGTTCTTACCATTGAAGACATCATCAAGAAGTCATCATTGATAATCATCAACAAGGACATCACCATCAAAGGATCTAAAGAAATCTCCCTCTTTGTGGGATCAAGGATCATTCTTAAAGAAAACTATCTTCATCAAGGAGAAGTTTTCTATTCTCTATATCATCATCAACATCAAGGAAGTAGCAAGTAGGAGGAGCATCCTATCAAGTAAGTATATTCATGTCCACATCTGAATCTGTCAAAATGTCTTTTTGCAAGGAAAGCAACAAATTGGTTGGTGCTTCAAACTATTTGGCATGGAAGAAAAGGACAGATCTGAATCTCATTGAAAATGAGGTTATGGAACATGTCAAAGAATCTCTCACCAAACCAGCAAAAGAAGATGCTCAAGCACTTGCAAAGTATATGAAAGGGGAAGTTAGAGCTCAAATGATTCTTATAGAATCCATCAAGGATCCCCTCATTCCATATGTATCAAAACTCGAAATTTTAGAAGAAATTTATGACAAACTGGTAGAGTTGTATTCCGCAAGCACTGCTGGAGAAGTCATTTCATTAAGGCGAGAACTCTACAAGCTAAAGATGTCGAGAGAAGAAGGAATAGCCTCATACTATATGAGGATATCTAAAATCAAGGATCAACTTCAAGATCTGGGAGAAGTCATGTCTGATAGAGAAATGACCACAGTAGTACTAAATGCACTACAAGAGGAGTGGGGTAACTTTACTTCAGGTATTTATGGGAAGAAAGAAGCTACTCCATTCCAGCATTTATGGTCACTATGCAAGATTGATGAATCTAGGCTAAAGGCAAAATCTGATGTAGGATTAGGTGAGCAAAATCAAGCTTATGCTACAATGACAAGAAGGAAGGGAAAATTTGGAAAGTCTGATTCTCAGAAAAAGAAAAAGGACATTCTCAATGCTATTGATGTAAAGCATATGGGCATTACAAAAGAGATTGTCCTAAGCTCAAGAAGGACAATAACAAAAGAGGTAGAGAAGAAGCCCATATCGCCGAAGAAGTGGAGGAAGCTGAAAAGAAGAAGTCCAAGAAAGAGGAAGTGAGAGATGTCTACTATGACTTAGATAGTCTTTCTCACCTAAGTTCTTTTCAAGTTCTTGTTCTGAAGTCTTCTAAGATATGGCTATCATGACTCACTAAGAAAAATGATGGGATGCATCGTGGCATCATAGAAGCATTGAAAGCAAGAGCCTATGACATCATCATAGAGAAGCATGAAAGATGGTTGAAATTGAAGTCCATGGCAATCGCCCATGGAAGGATGTAGCTCTTGGAAACCTCATTAGTAACATAGGTGGTACTTATGGGAAAAGAAAGAAAAGGTCATCTTGTACAAGGCTCATCATACATTTGTCAAAAGGAAACATTTGCTAAATGAGGATACTCAAGATCCTCTATTGGAATCTTGGGTTTCATCAGGAATTCCAACTTATGGAATTCATGGGATGAGGGTATGATGACAAAAGAGGTGAAGCAGATCAAGGGATTGGATTTTTGTCAATCAAGGAAGTTGTTGAAGGAAGTCTAAGATGACCTAAAAGAAAAATGAGGTATGTATGCTTACATTTGATATTGTAGAGACATGTCATATGGTTGCATGTAAACATGGATAAATTCTCTATCTCGAGAGAATGCTCAAAAGAAAGGATCTCCTCCTTTGAAAGGATGCAAGAAAGCATGAGTCACACATTGTCTAGATGAAATCAACATAATATGTCCTCATATGAAATATGAGGTGGTTGATAGTGATTGGAGGAACTCTAATCAAAAGTTCCGAGTAAAAAAAATGTGTGAAGAAAGAAGGAAAGAGATTGTGGAATGTGCAACCATGAAGAAGGCAATCAACATCCAACGACTAAGAGATTTGACTAGAATATGCCATGAAAGATATGAGGGCTCTAATGAAGTCTGAAAAAGAAAGAGACCCTTGACAGTATATATCATTGGGAGATGTGTCAATGTGTATGCAGGATGCTGATGCAAACTAGAAGATGTCATGATGAAATACCATCACAAAGGTAATTTTGATTTAATGTTCATTCCTTTATTTTTGAATGATATCTGGATGGGCTTGTGCAGGGTTGCCAAGGGAAGATCTATGGATATCTTCCACCCATGATGTCCATGTAGTAGGATGAAAGATCCTTAAGGAAACATGACATGAAGAAGGCAGTATGGCATGAAGGAAGGCCAAATATGAATTGATGGATCACTTTCCGATGAAAGGAATAATGACATGACTGACTCATAGATGAAAGTGATGGATGGTCTGTGCCCTATGAAGAAGTCGTGAAAATTCCTCAACAGGAACCCCTACTGTAGCAACTGATGATATTACTCAAATTTGTTAATTTCCTTTAAACAAAGTACTTGTTTCCTACGGCAAATATCGTAATACATATACTACAGCCTTCACTTAATTAAATATTGTGCAGAAAAAAGAGACTGAGCAAGAAAGAAAATACAACACAATAGACACCGTTATTTTTGGACAAATGTCTCTAGAAAAAATCCAATGCGGGAAAACCAGTGCAGCAGTTCTAATGGTTTATTATTATTAAGTAGTAGTTCTGAATACAACTCTGGATGCCCTTTCAACAATCCAGTTATAGAGAAAAAGACATTATCAGAAAACTTAGTGAGATTACCTCACTCCACCCGGAAAATCTAGGTTGATCCAGTAGCTGAACTGATTGTCCCCGGCTACAACTGTGTTGCCCCTTCGCAGTAACTTTGTTGGCCTGCATGGAGCTCTCTGAGTCTCTGCGTCAGCTTTGTGCTGGGTCTACTTGTGTTAAAATTGGCAACTAGGACCAAACTCCATGTGGGTCATCTTATTTATGGCAGTTGATATTTTTCTTAGATCCCTCTCATCGAGAGGTGTAGGATTGATCTAAAGATCATTCAATTCCGATAAGTATTCATGGAGTTATGAATTTATTTGTGTTATAAGACAATTTGTCAAGGTCGGCCAGCAACTAAACTGCCCCCTCTTGTGCTCCATGTTTTGGTATAAATACAAGTGCCTTGCAAGTCATTTGTATACACAACTCTCTTGAGATTTCTTCTTCTCCATTTGTTTTGGGTTTTAGTGGAAAGAAGAACTTCTAAGGGATAAATGTTGTCCTAAAGGATGCCCTAAACGCAGTCCTAGATGATGCCCTAGCAGCTCTACGTATGACTTGAATCTAGGACGCAATCAACCCTAATCCAATACGCTGCCAAGGAAGACGCAGTCATATTGTGAAGAAGACAACCCTGATCCTCTACGCTGTCAAGGAAGACAACCCTCATCTACTACGTTGTCCCAAGGGTGACCCTAACCGCAATTATGGAGATTCCCTGAATACACAACCATGAAAATGAAGGCAGAAACCCTAGCCGCAAATTTAAGGAGGAGAGATGCCCTAATCTTAGTTGCTACGCTGCCTAATGGAGATGGTAGCTAAACTTTGTCTTAGAAGAGAAGTTCTACACAAGTAATGCCCTTGCTGTCATGGAGCTCTCACACTTAAACGTTGAGGTAAAGAATCCACCTCCAACTATCCTTAACGTTGTTCTCTAATTGTTGTTTTGATTGTCATAGATTGTTGTCTTAATGGAAGCCTATTACTATCACCTAAACGCTAAGAGGAGAAGACATTGGCATTTCTATGTGCTAGGCCACAGGCCATAGCACTATAGCTAACCACCTTGAATATGACATATGTGTGTATAGTGCACAATGGGACAACAATGTAATGGAACATCAATGGTCAATGGCATATAGTGCACAATGGGACAGCAATGGTACAATGATATAGCAATGTGACAACAATGGAGCATGGTGGAACCATGATGCATGGACAGCAAGACAGCAAGGCTGCCATATGCCCAAAACAATAGTGTTTTGGGCATGATTGTTAGGTACAGCAGTGCAGCAGTATAACTAGGATAGCTAGGCAATGGTACATACATATTTGGAGCAACGTAAGTATGTTGCGTTGCTGTAGGGACAGCAGCAATGCTAGGCTGCTATAAGTATATTGAGATAACAAGTTGTGATGGGACAGCAGGACTAGCAGCAATGATATTGTGCCACAATGTTCAATGGGACAGTAGCATGATGAGACAGAACAGTGATGGCACTGCCATGTCATTGTGTAGCAGTGGCACAATGGGACAGCAAGCATGGACAACATGGTTCAACCATGGCACATGGGATAGCAGTGCAGCAATCATGAGGTCCAGCATTGTGATCATGGGTGCAGCACGGTGAGGTGCAGCATGATGACGAGACATAGCACGATGATAGGTGAAGGAGTCATCTTGGAGAATCAATTGAAGCAGCATGTCTTCAACTGATCTCATGTGTCATCTTCTTAGAGATGATCTATGCTCTTATTTAGATAAGTCAAAGTGTTGACTTATGTTGTAAATATACTATCTCTCTCTCTCTCACTATGCTGAACTATTGAATAACATATAAGAAGAATTGATTAAGGATTTTGATCTAGATTTATACAGGAACGCAACAAATTACAGATATAACCATAAATACAAAGATGCAACGGAAATGATATTTCATTTCATTACTGTAAAATACTGAAATATGCTTACAAACAGAAATGGAAATAAACTAGCTCGGGCGATGCTAGCTTATCTCTAAGAAGAGATGTGGTGGCTACATGCCTCTGAACTGTCTTACAATGAGGCTCGAAAGCCTATTTATTGTTGAGAAACAATAGAAAACCCTAAACATCCAAAAACCTAACCCTAGAAGATGAAACGCCAAATTGTAGGCCCTGTTTGGGTAAATTGGTACATCAACTTCCGGGGGTCGTAACTTTGGCATATGATCTCTGTTTGATGCGCACAATATCTCCTTAGAAAGATCTATCTGAGAACTACAACTTTAGGGCCTCAAAACGGCTTCGAAAGTTCAGGACCCAAAAAACTGCTAAAAATAGTAAATTGTGCTACAATTAAGGAAATTGAAAAACTGAAAGAGACGGTTGTGGGGATCCAAGTGGGATAGGTGGGTGGCAACCAACATCCACCTGGATCATTCCTCTCCCCTTAGGAAGCAATGGTCCCCATTGCATTGAGTTCCCCCCTGAGATGAGGAAACTTCTGCTGAGCTTGGTCCCTGGTGAGCTGTTCTGCAACCTCTGTTGCGTCCAGTAATGGTGGGAAGAATGGTCGACAACGGTCCACATTGAACACTCGATGCAAGCGAAGCAATGGGGGAATGTTGTGCTCCAAATCATTGTTTCCCACAGCCTTAGTAATGGTGTAAGGACCATGTCGGAGTGATCGGAGCTTCTGATGGGCTCTTGTAAGGCGTTCTTTCTGTAGATGCGACCAAACTTTTTTGCCCACCTGAAACTTGTGTGGTGCCCCTGTGGGTGAGGAGAAGTTGTTCCTGTGTTCTTTCATGACCGTATCCCTCTGTTGTTGTTGTTGCGTAGAGGAACCCTTTGCGGGGGTCATGGATGTGGTGACGATCTTCCCCTTACTTTGGGAGCGAACCAGACAGAAAATGAATTTCCTAGTCTAGGAGATAAGCTTGATGCCTTTCTTAGCAGTGATCAAAAAGGTGGCGGTAGGTGGGGCTATCTCCAGTATCCTGTATAATGAATACCCAAAGAAATAATTATAGCGCGAGGCCTTGACTCATACACAACGTGTCCCCTCCACAAGTATGGTTGGCCCAATAATACATCACAAACATCAAGAGGTGCAACATCACGCAATACCTCATCTGTGAAGGGCTTGATGTTGTAGGGAAGGCGGCACTGCTGGCGAACTTGGAGATCCCGTCCTTGGTGAGCCACACGATACTATACGGCTGCGGGTGTGATATAGTCGGTAGGCCCAACTGCTTCACGACCTTTGTTGGAATGAGGTTCTTTTGGCTCCCACTGTCAACAATGAATTGTAGCGATAAACCCTTCACCCACATTTGTGAGTGGAAAAGACGCTCCCCCCTCCTCTGGATCTTCAAGCTCATTCTTCTGGACCTTGGTGGTGTTAACAATGGCATTGGGCTCTGCGTCAATGATTTGCTTCCCTTTGTCATTCCCCTTGTCGGGTTTTGACTCAACGTCGGAACATGCATCTGATTCTGAAGCCTTCAACTCGGCCACCAGCGACTACTTGGTCTGACACTCACTTGTGTTGTGAGTGGGGCTCTTATGGAACTCACACCACTTTCCTGTATCCTTCTTCAACTTCGTGGTGTTGTTCTTTTCTTGCGGTTTCGACGGGTTGTCTTGGGTCACCCCGCCTTGGCTTTGTCCTTTGGTCTTCGGATTCGCAGATCCAAAGTCTCGCTTCTTCTGTTTAACTTCTGCTCAATCTTGACAGCGTATTGGTACGCCTTATCGAGCGAGGAGATGTCCAGGAACTCCATCTCGTCCTCGATGTACCTATGTAGACAGTCGTGGTATTTGAGTACCAAAAGCAGTTCAAAACCCTTGATACCCAACTTTGTGCGAAGGGTATGAAAAATATTGGTGAACTCTGGCACGTCTTGGTCTCTTCCCTACCGCAACGTGTTCCACTTTATGTATTGGTCCTCATAGCTTTTGACAGGGTAGTATTGCTCCTTAATGGCATCCCGAAATGAATTCCAAGTAGGTGCGGCTGAAAACAGTGAGCCCTTATTTTCATCCTTTTGCTCGCACTAGGTTTCCCACCAATCCTTGACGTGGGGGGCTGCTTTGAGAAGAGCGAAAATAATATTTTCCCGGTTGGAAAAATCATGAACAGAAAAATAACCCTCTAGCAGATTTAACCATTTATCTACGGCATCTGCTTTTATCTGACCCTCGAATATGGGGATTTCAAAGTTAACTTGTACCTTAAAGGGTGTGGCTTTTCCAAAGTAGCTGCTGGAAGCCGATACGTCGCTTCTGGGTGGTCGCTGAAGGATCTGGGCAAATTTGTCCATCATCGCGTTCCTTTGTCGCTCGAGGGCTTCTTCGAGCAAGATTTTGATAGGATCTCCTACCCCCTACTCTTTCTTTTCATCCGCCATGGGAGGCCGTCGAGATTTGCGAGGCTGGTCTTGTAAAGGTTCGACCAGTTCGAGCCCTAACTCCTTATATCCTGACCTCGTTGGGGACATGCAAAGAAAAACAAAGAAAAAGCTAACCGCTTTGATACCACTAATCCGGATTTATACAAGAACGCAACAAATTATAGATATGACCGTAAATACAAAGATGCAACGGAAATAATACTTCATTTCATTATTGTAAAATACTGAAATATGTTTACCAACATAAATGGAAATAAACTAGCTAGGGCGATGGTAGCTTATCTCTGAGAAGAGATGTGGTAGCTACATGCCTCTAAATTGTCTTATAATGAGACTAGAAGGCCTATTTATTGTTGAGAAACAATGGAAAACCCTAAACGTCCAAAAACTTAACCCTAGAAGATGAAACACCAAACTGTGGGCCCCATTTGGGTAAATTGGTACATCAACTTCCTAGGGTCGTAACTTTGGCATACGATCTCCATTTGACACGCACAATATCTCGTTAGAAAGATCTATCTGAGAACTACAACTTTAGGGCATCAAAACAGCTCTGGAAGTTCAGGACCCGAAAAAACTACTAAAAAATGTAAATTGTGCTACAATTAAGGAAATTGAAAAACTGAAAGAGACAGTTGTGGGGGTCCAAGTGGGATAGGTGGGTGGCCACCAACATCCACCTGGATCAAGTTTCCCCACATTGGGGTTTGTCCCTAGCTAACGCCACATCTTGTTTCCTCTTGTCTTGGCTTGTCTTCTGCCTGAATTCAATAAGAGCATGAAGGTACATGTCTGAGATGTACAAAAGGAAAATCTTAAAAGGGGACCATTCCCCTCATATAGCAAGTCCATAGGTTTAGAACAACCCAAGGAGTTCGAGATTCATAATTGGGAATCTCATGTGTGCAGGTGGAAGAAAGCCCTCTATGGCTTGAAGCAAAACACCCCAGGCGTAGTATGAGAGGATTGATAGCTGTTTGATGAAGCTGAGATTCACTAGGAGTGAAGCCAATCGAAACCTTTGCTTGAAGGTTGTGGATGATAGACCTCTCATACTAGCACCCTCTAAGGACGACCTCTTTCTGACAGGTGCAAACCCTTTCATTTGCAAAAGTAAGAGGGAGTTGGATTCTTGATTTGGAATGGTGAACTGCAAGCCTGTGACTACCTCGATGGAGCTTAACCTTCAGAAGTTATGTGGTAGGGATGCCAGACCTGATTGGGAAATGCCTCTGAGTTTCATAAACTCATTCTAGCATTGATGTTCTTAGTGAACTTTCGTCCAGATATATGTTTTACAGTTAGCATGTTGAGCTCATATTTGGTTGAGCCTCATTAGATTGGTGCCAAGAATCTTTTGAGATATCTTTGGGGCACAATCTCTCATGGATTGAAATACACTACCGGAAATATGAAGCTACATGATTATTCGAATGCTGATTGGGCAGGCAATGTGGAGGATCGGAATAGCACTTATGAGTGTTGGTTCTCTTTGGATTCTGCTTCGATATCCTGGATGAGTAGAAAGCAGAAGTCGGTTGCTATAAGCACCATTGACACTAAATACATAGCTACGAGTATGATCTCATGGGAAGCTGCCTAGTTGTGGAAGCTCTTCAGCGAGTTGTTTGTACACATGATGGATATTGCCATAATTCTCTGTGTCAACTTGGGGGGGATTTGATTGCTGAGGAATCCCGTATTCTATAATTGCTCCAGCATATAAACATCAGATACTACCTTATTTGCGATATGGTACATCGATGAGTGAGGAGGCTCTATCACATTAAGACTGATGTACAAGTCGCAGACATTCTGTCTAATTTCTGGGGAAAGATCAAATTTGTGACTTTCCCGAATGACTTGGAGTCGTTGAGAGACCTTCTTATGAGGGTCCAGCATGATGCATGCATTGAGCTATGGGAGCTTCGAGGGGCTTGGGTACTGCTTGGAGCAACAAGCGACCATAGGGCGACTCACCCTCCCCTAATGGTGCACTATGTACAGGGTGAATGGCTCAGCCTTCCCCAGTGATACCCCGTGGCAACTTAGGGACAGGATGAATGGTTCTCTTGTCAAGGCATCCTACCCATGCAGTCTGGAACTCATGGGAAGTACCTCTCATTTGACCAATAAGCAGGGAAATGGGGTTAGGGACCATAGTAGTACTATCGATGGATGCATCATTGTATCTACCGTACTCCCTATGCTAGGATGACCTCCATTGATCTGAGATCAATGACACTAATATGGGATCAATATGAGTGGTTTGAGACACTCTCTTGTGAGATTGATCTGGGATTAATGAAATTGACTTCGGGTCAGTAAGAGTGGTATGACACACTCTCTTCATATGGAACTGACTTTGGGTCAGTAAGAGTGGTATGACACACTCTCTTCATATGGAACTAACTTTGGGTCAGTAGAGAATGGTATGAGACATTCTCGATCAATTCTTCTTCTTTATGGTTTGACAGAGCAGAGCAGTGCAGGGCACTGATGGCAAAGATAGTACAGTCAGACAAATGGATCAGCGGATAGAGTTCTCCCTAGTCGAGAGGGAGTGTTAAAATTGGCAACTAGGGCCAAACTCCATGTGGGTCATCTTATTTATGGCAGCTAATATTTTTCTTAGATCCCTCTCATCGAGAGGTGTAGGATTGATCTAAAGATCATCTGATTCCGATAAGTATTCATGGAGTTATGAATTTATTTGTGTTATAAGACAATTCGTCAAGGTCGGCTAGCAACTAAACTGCCCCCTCTTGTGCTCCACGTTTTGGTATAATACAAGTGTCGTGCAAGTCATTTGTACACACAACTCTCTTGAGATTTCTTCTTCTCCATTTGTTTTGGGTTTTAGTGGAAAGAAGAATCTCTAAGGGATAAACATTGTCCTAAAGGATGCCCTAAACGCAATCCTAGATGATGCCCTAGCAGCTCTACGCATGACTTAGATCTAGGATGCAGTCAGCCCAAATCCAATACGCTGCCAAGGAAGACGCAATCATATTGTGAAGAAGACAACCCTAATCCTCTATGTTGTTAAGGAAGACAACCCTCATCTACTACGTTGTCCCAAGGGTGACCGTAACTGCAGTTATGGAGATGCCCTAAATACGCAGCCATGGAAATGAAGGCAGAAACCCTAACCGTAGTCTAAGGAGGAGAGATGCCCTAATCTTAGTTGCTACGCTGCCTAATGGAGATGGTAGCTAAACATTGTCTTAGAAGAGAAGTTCTACACAAGTAATGCCCTCGTTGTCATGGAACGCTGAGGTAAGAAGCCACCTCTAGCTATCCTTAACGTTGTTCTCTAACTGTTGTTTTGATTGTCATAGATTGATGTCTTAATGGAAGCCTATTGATGTCACCTAAACGCTGAGAGGAGAAGACATTCGCATTGCTATGTGCTAGGCTGCAGGCCATAGCACTATAGCTAGCCACCTTGAATATGACAACTGGATGTATAGTGCAGCATAGTGCACAATGGGACAGCAATGGTCAATGGCATATAGTGCACAATGGGACAGCAATGGTACAATGGTACAACAATGTGACAACAATGGAGCATAGTGGAACCATGATGCATGGACAGCAAGACAGCAAGGCTGCCATATGCCCAGAACAATAGTGTTTTGGGCATGACTGTTATGTATAGCAATGTAACAGTACAACTAGGACAACTAGGCAATGGTACATACATATTTGGTGCAGCGTAAGTATGTTATGTTGTTGTAGGGACAGCAACAATGCTTGGTTGTTGTAAGTATATTGAGATAACAAGCCGTGATGGGACAACAGTGCTAGCAGCAATGATATTGTGCCACAATGTTCAATGTGACAGCAGCATGATGAGACAGAACAGTGATGGCACCGCTATGTCATTGTGCAGCAGTGGCACAATGGGACAATAAGCATGGACAACATGGTTCAACCATGGCACATGGGACAGCAGTGCAACGTTAGGTGCAACAGTCATGAGGTCCAGCATTGTGATGATGGGTGCAACATGGTGCAGCACGGTGAGGTGCAGCATGATGACGAGATGCAGCACGATGATAGGTGAAGGAGTCACCTTGGAGAATCGGTTGAAGCAGCATGTCTTCAACTGATCTCATGTGTCATCTTCTTAGAGATGATCTATGCTCTTATCTAGATGAGTCAAAGTGTTGACTTCTGTTGTAAATATACTATCCCTCTCTCTCTCTCTCTGTTGAACTATTGAAGAACATATAAGAAGAATTGATCAAGGGTTTCCCCACAGTGGGGTTTGTCCCTGGCTAGCGCCACATCTTGTGTCCTCTTGTCTTCTACGATTTATGTTTTTGTTCTATCTGCAATTTACTTTAATGCTGATGTGATTGCTAATATGGAAAAGATATTGAGCTAACTGTGAAAATTGAAATAAATTGCTCTAAGCATAGAACATACCTAAAATTAACACCTTGCCTCCTGGAGCTCTAACGTCAACCTCCCCGCTAATCCGGCAGCTCCTTAGCAAATTTCGGACTTCTACTGGAAGACAACTTTGCCTCTGCGTTGTTCCTTCTGGCTCTATGTCAAGCATTGTGTGGGCCCTGCTAGCCCAGCGTCAATCCTTCCTGGATTTGCGTTCCCCCCTCTAGTGCCTCTCTGCTGAGTATTCAAGTTCCAGAGAAGATACTCCAACCCAACTATCCCTGCCCCTCAACTGCAAGAAATCTCCTCAATCGAATTTCCTCTTGAGAACTTCTCACTTCAAAAATTCAATCTCTTGATCTCTTGGCGTGTTTTCCAAATGACCCTCAAGCCCCTTCTTATATCTTTCTGTTGGACAACCAACGGCTTAGATTAACTCCTAATCAAAGGCTCAGATCATTTTGGCTTGATCTTCGGCTTCTTCTAGAAGTTACACCCACAATTAAATTAATACCCATTAATATTTTAATTTTCTTAAGTTTAGACTTAGGAACTCCATTAAAAATATTAACTATTTTAATAAATCGTTTTTGGGTGGAATTTCCCAAAATACTTTATGGTTTCTTTGCAATACATGTGTCCAAGCCTCCCTGCCAAATTTGATGCCTAGAGCACATCCGATGCTACCCCAAATCAACAGAAGTCCCAAAACAGGAAGGTGTTGATTTGGGGTAGCATCGGATGTGCTCTAGCCACGAAAATTGGTGGAGATGCTAAGGCACATGAGATCTCTAATACCCAGAAAGGATTTGAGAATATTCTACACAGTTTGGGAGATATTAAAATAATTAATATTTTTAATGGAGTCCCTAAGTCCAAACTTAGAGAAAATAAAATATTAATGGGAATCAATATAAAATTGTGTTAGAATGGTCCAAAAGTCATGGATCAAGCCAGATCTAATCTTAGCTATTGATTAGGGACTTAATCTCGGCCATTGATTTGTCAACGAGAAAAGTATCAGAGGAGGCTTGAGGGTCACTTGGAGAACACACCAAGAGATCAAGATTTCGACTTTCTGAGGCTGGGTTTGCTAAGAGAGTGATTTGAGTTGCAATTGAGGGGCAGTGAATACAAAAGCAGAGAGGCAGAGATAGCACTGGAGGATCGACGTAGTAACCGGAGAGAGGGACGTAGAATCAGTCAAAGGTTCACGCGGAGCTAGCTAGGGCTTACGTAGAGGCGGCCAGGAGCTGCACAGTGCCTCAAAGGGCTAGCGTGGGTGACGCAGAGGGCCAGAGGGCTAACGTAGTGCCTACAGAGGCTGACGCAGGCCAAGCCGGAGTGAAGTTGGGCTAACGCTAGGCCAGAAAGAGGCTGACGTTGGGGTTTCGTGGGGAAAATTGGAGCTATGGAGCTGCCGAAGTGTTTATCCAGGGTTTCAACTGGAATATCTGCTTCCGAGTAGAGAGGTACTACTATCAAGATTTTTCTCTGTTGGGTGAGTCGGATTTGGCACCCAGATTGTATTCTGAAACTGCTTAATAAATCAAACCCTCAGATAGCTGCACCGATTTTCCCGCATTGGGTTTTTCCGGGGTCATTAGTCCAAAAACAACAATGTCACTTGTGTGCTTGTTTCTATTTCCTTCAGTTGATGATCTATAATGGGTTGAGCATGTACTTGTATTTATTTCTAGTATTTACATGGTAAATAACTTGTTAATTAACAGAAAAAGTAGGTAGGAATAAATCAATAAAGTGCATGAAGGGTTTCTAATGTGTCAGACTTAGAAATTCCAACATGGTATCAGAGCATGGTTGCAGATCACAGGAGAACTGAGGACATCAGCTGAACAGAGCAGCAGCAGTAGAAAAGAAGGTTCCCGAGTGACAGAAGTTGTTCCTAGCAGAGTAGCAGCAAGGAAGGGGTGATGCAGTTCCTACGTCATCAAGATTGAGCCAGGAAGAGGTAGCGCAGAGGCTAAGGGAGGCAAAGACAGGCTCACGCAGAGGCTAGGAGGGCTGACGCAGTTGGCTGAGGAGACTGATTTGCCGGTGCCGGGATTGCGCAAAGCCTTGGAGCTCTAACCTTCAATTTGTTGGGATTTAGGAGGTTGTGGGTAAGTTGCAGAGTGGAGCTGGTGGGGTATTGTAGTCAGAATAGTACCTAATAGGGCAAGGCCAAGGTAGAGGGAGTTGTTGCCGAGGTGGATTTCTAGCCAAAGAATCCAGATCAATGTTGCGGTTGCACAAATGATTGGAGAGGGGCATCTTGACATTGGCAGAAGGGTTTCCAGGAAGGAAATCGAGGCTCAGAGGAGTCATACCGAGAACTTCTAGGAGGGAAGTAGAGGAGCAGCGAAATGACACTACACAGAGTAGGAGACCAAGACAGACTGGATGGAGCCTCAAAGTTCGTAGTCTGGAAGGCCAGAATCTTATCCATACTAGACAAGAATTGTGTCAAGCACTTCACCTTGAGGACAATAGCTATCCCAGTTGACCCGGCTGATAATGACAAGTACGAGGATGCAATGGCAAGGGCTAAGAGTATCATCCTTGACGGGGTCAAGGATCATACATTACCACATATTGCCGAGAAGAACACGGCATAAGAGATGTGGGAGGCCCTGACCAAGTTGTATCAGCATACTTCCATGCAGAGGAAGATGCTACTAGAAAAGCAGCTACGATCATACCAGATGCAGAAGGGAGAACAGATCGACCCATTCCTCCGTCGATTGAAGGAGATCTGGGATTAGCTGACTTCCATAGGGGCAATGCCGGATCCAGAATTGATGGTGAGAACAGCCCTGAACACAGTCTCAGAAGCCAAGGAGGTGTTTGTCTAAAGCATACTGGGCAGGGCGACCCTTCCAGATTGGGAGGAAATGTGGGTTGCTCTTTGCTAAGAAGAGATCAGAAGGCTAAGCAAGGCAGGAAGCAGCGACAAGGAGATTAGAATCAAGGAGGAGGAGGAGGATCTTACCCTAGCATCTGAGGGAAAGCAGGAGAAACGGAAGAAGAAGTACCTCTCCAAGGTCAAATGCTTCCACTGTGGGGAACTGGGTCATTATGTGATCCAGTGTCCAAGGAAGAAGAGTAAGGGAGAGGCCTCGGAGACCAAGGCAATGCCAGCAAGGGCAGAGAAGGAAGTGGAGACAAACAATGATTGTGCCATGAGTGCTCGTGTGCCGCTTCAGAAGAAGTGGAGAGACATCGAACTGTAGTCAGGCAGACTACAGGTGATGAGGGGCAGGATCCTCGAGGTACCCAACCTCTTGGATTAGACCTTGCTACGGGATCCCCGAAGAGGAGTAGCAGTACTGGCGATGTCAGTAGAGACGGATGCGGATGGAGCGACAAAGGGAGCTACAGTGCAGGATTCCCAAGACAACGTGAGGCTAGCAGGCTACAACAGTGCGAGAGGCACGGGAGTGTTGCACCAATGCAAGATGGCACAGAGAGGTGTGCAATGGTGTGAGATGCATGGAGTTGTTGCAACAGTGCAGAGGTCAAAGAGGGAGCACTTGTCAGTGACAGAGGGAGCTTCAGCATCAAGAGTGTTTCTAACCTGACAGAGATGTCAGATTTGGGAGATTGGTTACTTACTTCTCAGTAACTGAGTTGTAGTGCAACAGTTAGCAGTGGTAGTGCTATGGGCAGCACGATGTAGCATGATGAGAGGGGTTGCAGTGCAGATGCAACGATGGCAATGGCAGGGCCATGGGCAGCAACACGACGTAGAGAGAGTTGCAGTACGGATGCAGCAGTGGCAGTGGTAGGGCCATGGGTAGCAGTGCAGATTATGGGTAGCAAGCCTAGCATCAGCACAGGGACCAATGCCGGATGATCAGGGTGATTTTCAGTGAGGAGAATTCCTAGAGCATAGTCCTCACTAAGAGGGAGTGTTGATTTGGGGTAGTATCGGATGTGCTCTAGCCACGAAAATTGGTGGAGAGGCTAAGGCACATGAGATCTCCAATACCCAGAAAGGATTTGGGCAGATTCTAAATAGTTTGGGAGATATTAAAATAATTAATATTTTTAATGGAGTTCCTAAGTCCAAACTTAGGGAAAATAAAATATTAATGTGAATTAATATAAAACTGTGTTAGAATGGTCCAAAAGTCATGGATCAAGCCAGATCTAATCTCGGTCATTGATTTGTCAAGAGAAAAGTATAAGAGGAGGCTAGAGGATCACTTGGAGAACACACCAAGAGATCAAGATTTCGACTTTCTGGGGCTGGGTTTGCTGAGAATGTTGAGAGAGTGATCAGAGTTGCTGCTGAGAAGTAATGAATATAGAAGCAGAGAGGCAAAGATAGCACCGGGAGGATCAGCACAGTAGCCGGAGAGAGGGACGCAGAACCAGCCAAGGGTTCACGCAGAGCCAGCTAGGGCTCACGCAGAGGCATCCAGGAGCTTCACAATGCCTCAAAGGGCCAGCGTGGGTGACACAGAGGGCCAGAGGGTCGATGCAGTGCCTCCAGAGACTGACGCAAGCCAAGCCAGAGTGACGATGGGCTAATGCTGGGCCCAAAAGAGGCTGACGCTGGGGTTTTGTGGGGCAGATTGGCGCTGTGGAGTTGTTGGAGTGTTTATCTGGGGTTTCATCCAGAATATCTGCTTTCGAGTAGAGAGGTACTATTGTCGAGATTTTTCTCTGTTGGGTGAGCCAAATTTGGCACCCACATTGTATTCTGAAACTACTTAATAAATCAATTTCTCAGATAGCTGCACCAATTTTCCCCTATTGGGTTTTTCCAGGGGCATTATTCCAAAAACAACGGTATCACTTGTGTGTTTGTTTCTATTTCCTTCAGTTGATGATCTGTAATGTGTTGAGCATGTACTTGTATTTATTTCCACTATTTACATGGTAAATAACTTGTTAATTAACAAAACAAGTAGGTAGGAATAAATCAATAAAGTGCATGAAGGGTTCCTAACGTGTCAGACTTAGAAATTCCAACAGAAAACTCGTGAATAAAGAAAAGAAGTTCATGACATCATGAGTAGTAGTTCTTCAAGCAGTTGGTTGTCCCATCATCTCCACCTGAGGAACTGTTGTAGGTCCCTAATTAAGAGGGAGCCTTGAAATAAGTTTCGTACTTGGTAGAAACTTGGAAGCAAAATTTCGAAGCCAAAGGGAGCTTAGGTACATTCCTTCTGTAGGAATGAGTACATTCCTTCATTGGAATAGATATGTCCTCCCTAATTAAGAGGGAGAGATAGACACATCATTCTTGTCTTCACTTGGGAAAACATAATGAAGGATTGGGTAAACATTTGGCATCTGATGCTCTTTGAGGATGAATTAGGGCATCCAAGATAAGAGTAGTTGAAGAGGACCGATATTCTTTGAGGATTGGGAATCCAAGATAAGAATAGTCCTGATGGAACACACCCTGAGAACTCAGGTGGGGTATGTTCCGAGAGAGACAATGATGAGGGTGTCTATACATCATTGGTCTCGTCAGCGTTGAGCTCAGATCTTGTGGAGAGATAGAGTTGTTAGTCGAGGTCTTGCTATGTGACAATGTTGGTTGATATGATGCTAGACAGATGGGTTACCAATCTAACTCTTCTTATGAGAACTCTTCAAATTGAGAATGACCAAGTACTATTATGAATACCTCCCTAGTTAAGAGGGAGTGTTGAGAAGTTTAACTAGGTTCGGTCTTCATAATGACGTGTAATTGTGATTTTATGTAATTGATGCAAAGAAGAAAAATAAAATTATTATTGTAATGCTTGTCTCATGGGTTTCATGAGTAAGGAGTTTTATTGTTAGGTAAGGCTCCCATTGTGAGCCCTTAGGATTGGTCATAAAGTGAAATTGAGTCAACGTCATGTATGAAGGACCCTTCTTGGGCATGTTACATTTGTATATGAGTCAATGAAAGAGTCAAATAGCTCTCCAAGACCAAGCTCAAGCATCTCCTTCAAGTCGACTTTAAATAAAATAATGAATTTGCTCTAAAAGACATGTGGGCTCACCCACAGTTCAAGTCGGCTTATTATGGATACTCCAACCACTATAAATAGGGCAGGTCAGCCTCATTTTAGACATAGAATTTCGGTGAAGGGGAAGTCTGCAATAGGGGGTGCGAAGTTCATCAAGGAAGCCTATAACCAAGCGAAGAAAGGGACAATATAACCGAGGTTAGTTTTGATCTATTTTGGGTTGATCTACTCACGTGCGAAGAAAGGCTATTGTCCACTATAGAAGAAGTTGAGGTATCATGGTCTCCTTTGAAGGACAGATTAAGGAAGGGAACAAGTTCATTATCAAGCCGAGTTGCCAAGGAAGCTGCCTCCACCTAAAGCGAAGGGAATCAAGGTTCCAAAGTTGATAATTTACACGTGCTAGGGTTTCTAAAGGAAGCCAAGAAGTTGCAGGCCTGACGCAAAGAAAAAGGGAAGTCGAGATTTGAAGTATAGCTGAGGTACAAAGAAAGGCAAGCAATTGGACCAAGTGTTGACTTGGGCACGAAAGAGAAGCAGTGAAAGGGAACTTGTGTCTTGGTCTTGGAGTGGAAAATAGGTCAAGGGTCTTGGTCTTGGTATTCGTCAATTGAAGTGTCTATAAAAAGAAGAATTCGTTTTGGTTTTCCTCTCAAGTGGGAGAGGTTTGGCCCTGGTTGATCGCCTACATTCTGTGTCTCTTTATAGTTTATGCATTGGTAGTTGTTTGATGAAGAAGGGCACTATAATAATCTAACTAAAAGAAGATCCTAATCTAAGAAGTAAAAATCATTCACAAGCAATTATCTATTGTAGAGAAATCACCTAATCTTGATGCGCTAGACTTCTCAACAATCTACATGCTTGTACTTGTCCCCCTCTTGTGGAATCATTTCAAACCATGGCTGCTTGGGAGTGGGAGTGAAAGCGGGAAGTAGGACTGGTAGCAAGGAGCGACATTTTCAAAAGCTCCTGGGTTGGGAGTGATTTTGGAGCGAATTTTATATAATATATATTTTATATATTTTGATGCATATATGTCAACAAAAGCATGTAGAATGATGAATTAGTGATAAAAAACATAAAAACATGGGTTAAACCATATAAAATCATTCATCTAGTAGTTATAATTTTCATCAACCACATGTCCACGAATTACAAGTTCTCATTTATATAGCATGTAAAGGTGCACATAACCAAAATAGCATCAAGTGAAATCCATCTTTGAACCAAAAATACATCAACAAATAGGCTCTAGATGGCCTCTAGCATTCAAAAAAATCATGTTACAATAAATACCTACATATCATCAAAATCATTGCCTATCTTGGGATCTTTGTCATTAATATCACACTCTAAGCTTAACATAAGATAGAAAAAACATAGTATGTCAAGTCAAGATTTCATTTGAGTGATGGGTAGGGTCATGATAGAGGAGTTCGACAACCAATGTCACTAACATCAAGGTACATAGAGGGCTTGGTGCTCTTGATTAAATATGAGTTCCATACCCTAGTACATGACAAAATCCAATGGAAACATTGCAATCCCCCCCCAATAGAGAAGTTCGACAACCAATGTCACTAACATCAAGTTACATAGAGGGCTTAGTGCTCTTGATTAGATACGAGTTCCATACCCTAATACATGACAAAATCCAATGGAAATATTGCAATCCCCCCAATCCTGAAATCCTAAAAAAATGATGAGTCTGTTGGATTTTGAGTGAGATCTAAAATTATACTTTCTGCACATGAAATCAAATGAGGTTAGAACCACTCTCAAATAGCCTAAGTCATTTCATGGTAATGTTCTTTAAGAATTTAATGTTACCATTAATTGCATATCAATATTAGGGCCATAGGCTTGACTATTAGGTTGCTCCACTCAAAAACTCTTGTTTCTTTGAAAAAATCTGTGTTTCGAACATCTTTGCACAATTTCTTTTGTGAAGAAAGCCAAGGAGAGAATTTTTTTCTTGCAGGAGAGCGCTCCCAAGTCACTCCCAATCGGAGCGCGCTTCAGGAGCAGATTCAAGGAGGAGGAAGTCGCTCCCCTGCAGCCCTGTTTCAAACCTCTATTTTAATAGGTTACAAAACTTACTAGCTTGGCATTAGGAGAAACACTGATCAATAAATGAGATCAGAGGGATCTCAAGTGGTGCTATACAAGGCAGCATTGGAATTTCATTTTGACCACTTCCAATATAGGCAACCAGGTTGCCTCGCAAAAATTATCTCACTCTAGATGTCCCAATAATTTCCATTTTTGTTTTATTTCACGGAAATATGCCTATAGGTTTAGGCATGTACCATTTTCAAGTAGTAGTCACTGTTGATGTTGGTCTGGACTGTTGGCAAGGGATGAACATCTTGGTATAATATAACCTTTAACCTTATCAATGCTTGACATATTTGAATATTTTTTGAAGAGTATTTTAGGGTGGTGTTTAAGGATTTTAAATTGAGATCATGCTTGATGTCCCTATCCTGCTTTACAAAGTGTCATTTATGATACCATTGAGGCTTCATCCTTAGGGGGCATTAATATAATTTATTTCTTTTTTAGTTTCTATTATCATGATTGACCATTTGACTTATACATGTCATTTCTCCCTTGAAAGGTTTTCTCGGCCTATACTACATGGATTATGCACACTCGGATTTGCAGTAAGGGCTGTCATCAAGTGTTGTTGTGGAGGGCAACCATCTCTTGTTAAAAGTGTTCTAGGCCGATTTTTGATGCATGTCTACCCCGGTGAAACGCTAATGACAGAGATGTGGCGAAGTGAGACAAGGTAAGAATAATCTTACTCATGGCTGAATCATATAAAAAGGAGTCTTTTACTTATTCATGCTAATTCCAATTTTAATGTAATCCTAAATTCCATGCATTTCTTAATATGAATTTTACTTGTTCAAGTGGTAGGCAGTCCTAATTTTGTTTGTTGTTTTTCAGGATAATATATCAAACCAAAGTAAAGGAAAGAGAAAAAGTAGTCTTGTTAGGGGCTGTACTTTTGAATCATGCTTCTTCTGCCTTGTGAACTAATCACCTATCAACAAAGAGTTCGCTTAATATTAAAGTTGCTCATGATATACTATGTTTATTTATTTTTAGCTGACTCCAGTTTTAGTAGGTACTCATTCTCACCATGGCTTGGAAAAAGTAGTCTTGTTAGGGGCTGTACTTTTGAATCATGCTTCTTCTGCCTTGTGAACTAATCACCTATCAACAAAGAGTTCGCTTAATATTAAAGTTGCTCATGATATACTATGTTTATTTATTTTTAGCTGACTCCAGTTTTAGTAGGTACTCATTCTCACCATGGCTTGGAAATCCAACCAAATAAAACCATATTAAAATATTGAAGGATGTCACAAAGTTTGTGAATTCGGTTGCAGTCCTTTCAACCCCTACTATAATTTATCAGTGAATTAATATTTAGTAAATAATTGGGCGTGACATATGAATTCAAGTCTTTACCATCTAAATTTTTTGAAAGTGTTTTATGACATAAATCTATAGTGAATATTCAGCACAAAATAATTATAAACCTAGTTCAAAATAGTGAAGATTTAACTAATTATGTGCTAGTAGGTGGCTAGTTGGCACTAACCTGTGCCATCAAGTATACTAGGGTTGCCATTTATACATGCAGGGAAGCACCCCTTGGGTTTTACCACAATGTTTTCTTTTGGAAAAAAGATATAGACATGCAAGCAAGGAAATATGCAAATTAGGAAGATGAGAAATCCAATTTCAACGTTATGATTATTTATGTCAATAGAGAAGCAACATCACAATGAATGGTTATATGACTATATATAAATGGTGATTAATTACGTTAATAGCCCTTCAAAGCATGAAAAGAAAATGATATATATCATTTAATTCCTCACCTTCCCATAAAGCATCACCGATTGATAAATTCTTCCATTCGATGTGGTACTTCGCTATTTGTTTAGCTTCTAAAGATTTTGTATCTGTTGATAACTACCCTTGGGTCCAAGATGAGCTTATTCTTTTTTGTTAAGCCATTTGAATTATGTTTGTATTGGGCAATGATTTAATTTCTATTTTAGACAAAATATGTGCAAGGTGATATAAGCAAACTTTGTTTATGTTTTCTCTAATTTGGTAGTGACCAAAGATTTTTGGTGTTAACTTCTGTTTTTTTCTTTTTCTTTTTCTCCCTTGCTTGAGAGATGATTGTTTATATGGTTGAAGACATGCACATAGTGAATACCCTCAAAACCTTAGTCTGGACCAATGATAAGCAATTGTCGTTCAACTCTGTTTGGAGTCTTAACTAAGCTTTTATTTAAGATATTCATAATCTTTTGGGATTCCTCCAAATAGTTTCTGGCAGTGGGAATTGTTTTGTCAATTTTGTAAAAATCTCCAAGTTTAGGAGAGTCATAAAACTCATCTTAGCATAATCCAAGCTTTTATTTAAGATATGCATAATGTTTTGGGTTTCCTCCAAATAATCCCTGACAGTGGGAATTGGTATGTCAATTTTGTGAAAATCTCTAAGTTCAGGAAAAACAACCACATATGGCTTTAAAGGACTCATCTTAGCATTAGTGAGTTAAACCACGATTTTACCTAGTGTAATCACTGAGACAATTTATTTTGTTTATTAGTAGCAAAGCATTGAAGATAAACCTCAATACGTTTGTCTAAATTTTCAATGTTACCCTTGTTTGTGAATTGGCAGGTTGAACATTTGCTTAAGTTTTCAATTTTAACTTTGTAGATGGCAAGTTGAGCATAGTGCATGACATACCTGTTTGTTGGAATAAATCTTCATTGAATTTAAGGTCTTGGTCACTGACAATCGCCTTTGCAGAACCATGTAATTTATATACATATTTAGCAAATATATTCATGAGTACTTTGGTTGTATCAATATTATTTATAGTCATGAAATGTGCATACTTAGTTAACCTATCAACCATAGCAAATATACAATCATTTCCTTCTAAGATTGGAAATTCATTAATGATGTTCATTGAAATCTCTTCCTAATGTTGATTTGGATTATGAAAAGGTTGTAGCAACATTAGGTATGGAAGATTTTTGTTAGTTCTTTCAAATATCTGGCATTCAGCTGCGTGTGTACATATGTCATTCTTCATTCCCTTCCCAGAGAGTGATTACTAAGTAGTGTAGGAAGTGTTTAAACAATATTTGTGTCCAGTTATAGATAATTGTGTGACTCTTTCAAATTTCTCTCTTAATTTTTGGGTACTGGTGATAGATAAAAATGATCCTTGTAATATAAAATTTCAGTTTTTATGGAAATATTGGATTTTAATTGATATTTTCAATAATTTTGTGAATTTTGGGATTATTGACAATATTCAACATGAACTCCATCAATCCACTTAAATATGACTATGGAAATGAAGCATAGACAATGACTTATGTTTTCTATTTTGTCCAAGTTTCAAAGTTAGAAAGTTCATTTTATATTTATCTATTTTTATTGCTTAGTTAATATCTTTTGTGACAAAAGATATTCAACAATGTCATGTTTGAGGATAAAAGAAATTGCTGCAAATAAATATGAATGTCATTTGCTTAGAGTGTACATAATTATGAAATTTTCTATCACAAGTGAATTTTAAGTGTTTTATAATATTGAGTTTTCCACTTTAAATAGTATTAAGGTACCATATTGCATTGTTATTATGCCAATTCCAAATATGGATGTATAATGTTTGTTTATGAATGGTTTAATATTGAATTTTCCATTTTAAGTGGTATTGATTTGTACTGGGTAACCATATTGCATTGTTATTATGCCAATTCCAAAATTCCAAATATGGATGCATAATGTTTGTTTATGAATGGTTTAGAAAAAGCTACCAAAGCTATATTGGACTTGAAAACATTGCTTTTTTAATACTTAAAAAGCATTATTCACTTCTTTCTATCTAATTCTTTTCTTGAAAGTAAATATGACTTTCAATATGATAAGGTTGCTACAACGAGTGTAGGTTTGTACAAATTTTGCACAATACCATGTAAACTTTAAGAATATTTTTTATTTTGAAATGTTTTCGAGTTTTGATCATTCTAAGATTGCTTAATCTTGTTTGGATCTACTTTCTTTCCTTTTCTGGTTGGCTTAACCCATGTGGGATTTGAACTTTGAATTTATTGCTTTTACATAATACTTCATAATATGGCAATCACCAATTGAGCTGCCCATTGTGGGCTTTGTTTGGATCTACTTTCATGCCCAATTTAAATGTCATATTTTTATGTTTTTTAAAATTGTAATGAGAATCTCCAAAGAATCGATAACTTTGATAGATCGACTACCACTATTATACCAAATATGACTTCATAAATACCAATAATGGCTTGGTTACAACATGTCTCCAAGGACTTGAACCTACTCAGTTGCGGAAATAAATTGTTCACCAAACCACTTCAGCTAAGATCCTTGACTTTAAATTAAGGACATGGGGGTGGGGTTTGATCCACATATGTCTGCATAGGTCATGAAAGCATTTAATGTAGTCACTTTGAGTGCAACCACATGTTCAACCACTACCTCAAAGTGCCCCCATGGTTCAAGGTATCCCAATTTAAATGTCATATTGCTAAAGATGTTCAACCTTGTTTTTTCAATTATGCATTTTCATTTTTTTACATAAATCTAATTTTATTTTATGATGGATAATACTTCATCTAGATTACCTAAGACGCTCTTTTCAAGTTTTATTGTAGATGAGTATGTCATTGAAGAAAACAAACATATGTTTTTAGATATGTTGGAATGTTTTGTTCATTGCAACCAGGAATGTTGCCAATGCTTTAGTTAATCTAAACAACCATCTTTGATCCATAATGCCTCTTGGGAGTTTTAAAGGTAGTGCTTCGAAAATCTTCTAAAAGTATATGGTTTTTTATAACACTATAAATATAAGTCTAGTTTGGAAAAGCGTTTTGATCAAAACAAAGCATTTAAGGTCGTGTCTATAAATAAGATGGGAAACATTTTCATGATAGTTTTGTTATTAAACCCATGTAATCAATACATAACTTAAATGAGTCATTATTTTTCTAACTAGAATATTAGTAGATGAATCGGAATTACATTTTGTGATGATTCCATACTTTAGTAGTTCTTCTATCAGTGATTCAATTTCAATTAAATGATTATGTAGATATAATGTTTTTTAATGCTAAATGTAATTAATATTAGTTGTACTTCTATAACAAGTTTGATCTTCAATAACAAGGTGTACTTCAATGCTACCATCAACTCCATGCTTAATCTTGAATAGCCACTTCGAAGTCACCATATATTTCCCCTTCAGTATCGGCACAACATCTCATACATCATTCTTCATAATTGATTCATATTCTCCGATCATAGCATCTTATAAACTTGTTCCTTTACGGCTTCTTCAAATGTGGGAGGTTCGGCTTGAATCATAGTGCTCATGGCTGCAACATATCCCGCGTACCTGCATGACTTCTTTATTTCTATAAATTATCTTCAAACGAGAGCACGTCTCTCGTCATCTTGTAGTGTATCATGAAGCCAAAGTGGCCTGTTCTTGGCGGGAGGATCGCATGGAGGAGGATCTAAGGGATCCATGGGCTCCATGGGATCATCAAAAATATTTGTCTCAAATTCGAGCATGGAAGGACCATCCAAAATATCCATATCATCATTCTTCTCAAGAGGAGGAGGAGGAGGAGGAAGGTCCCTTGCTTTTCCAAGGGCAGCGTCTTCATCGAATTTTACATCCCTGCTAGTCTCAGCCTTCCTTTGACCAAGAATATATATTCTAAATGCTTTTTTCACAATATCCAACAAATGTACCTTTTCTTTCTGAGGCTTCCAACTTGTTTCTTTTGTCCTTTGACACATGAAAGTATACAGGGCATCCAAAGATATAGAGATAGATAACATTGGGCTTGACACTTGTGAACACTTCTTTCGTTGTTATGCAACCAGATCACAAAATAGAAGAAAGAGATAGATCAACGACTTAAAATGTAGCCTCTTCGAGGGGCAACCTCCTTTACATTACACAAATGAACAATTCTTAAATGATACAAATGACAAGACCACCTTTCTATATATATGAATTTAAGGAGTCAAAATACAATCAAAGCCAACATAACAATAATAATGTAAGGGCACAATAATAACATTATTAAGCTTCTATGGGGCACAATAATAACAATATGGGGACAACATGGGTACAATGACACTAATAATAAGGGGATACACTAGTATTATAGCACCTAATATCGGTGGTCGTGTTGTCCAATGCTTGGTGAGGCACCCTATTTTGAACATATGTAACAACGTTTGTTGCTTCTACCCCAAGGAACTTTGGCAACTTTTGATCATGGAGCATGGCACGAGCGACTTCTACTATAGACATGTTCTTACCTTCAGCTACTCCATTTTGTTCGGGATTATAGGGTAGAGAATTATCCTTCTTGATACATTCTTGCAAAAATCAATGAATTCATTCGAAGTGTACTCTCCACCATTATTAGACCTGAATATATTGATTTTCTTCCCTATTTGCTTTTCGATCAAAGCTTTGAACTCCTTGAACATTTCGAAGGCTTCATCCTTGTGCTTCAAATAATATATCCGTTTCTTTCTTGAAAATTCATCAATGAAGGTGATATAATAGAGATGGCCACTAAGAGAGTGTATAGGCATTGGACCACCCAAATCGGAAGGAATGAGATGGAGGATGTCATTTTTCTTGTTCTCACTGGAGGGGAATGGTACCCTTATCTTCTTCCCACTGGCACATCCTAGACATACTTCATCACGTTGGGCTTGAACGTTGGGAATCCCTAAGACCAATTTCTCTAATTTCGGCAGAGCATCATAATGTAGATGGGCCAATTTTTTGTGCCATAGATTGCTCATATGATTAGTATCATGGACCAATGCTAGTAGTGGTCTTCCGGTAACCCTGTAGAATCCTTCATATCTTTATCCCAATGTGAATGCATCTCTCATAGGTGATCCAACAGGCCAAGTAAGAACATTTCCCCTAATCAAGGAAACCCTCATTCCTTTGTCTTCCAACACAGATATTGATACCAAATTCTTCTTTAACCCTGGCACATACATCACATTGCAGGGCAAAATAGATTCTCCTGAATTCCAATGAAATTTGACAAACCCAAAACCTTTAACCGGATGAGTGGATTTGTCTCCAAGAATGATTTTGAAATTTGACTCACTCTCCACCAAATTAGAGAGAACTTCCTTATAACCAGAGAAGTGATGAGTGGCCCCACTATCAACCAACCATCCCATGAATCTAGAGGAGAGGGACTAGTAAGAGAGGAAATAAGAATATATTCATATTGTTTTCCAACATTACTTTCATACCTAGAGTATCTTGACTTCTTGTGAGGACGACGATCTCCTTCATGGTTACTTGGAGCATCTCTTCTTCGTCTTTCATCTCTTCCATTGTGAACATTCCTACAGTCATATCTTCTTCTCCTATCATCAAACCTATTATTTCTTATAGTGTTGTAGCATGGACCATTTTTATTCTCGGGGCAATCTCGAGCATAATGAACCTTGTGATAATTGTAGTATTCAATGTGAGATGATGTTCTACCATTCCTTCTTGTTGTATCTCGAGGTGGAGGCTTTCTTGATGGACCTCCTTTTCCTTTCTTCTTATTATTTTGTGTGACGAATGCAACAGGTTCTCCTTCTTCATGCTTTTGAATCCTTCCTCTTGATATCATACTTGATTCTTCTTGAGTAAGCTTTCCAACAATTTCATCAAATGACGGGAGGACATTGTTGTTGCTTATGGTAGTGATGAAGGTTTCCCAAACAGGAGGGAGACCTCTTAGAGTTACGATCACCAATTCCCTGTCAGACACAGTTTCCCCAACTCTTTGCAATTAATCTCTAAGGTGATATATCCTCATAATGTAGGATTGCATAAACTCTCCCTTATTCATTTTCATGTCTTTGAGTTAATATTTCAAGGAGATCATCTCATTCAAATTGTTGAATTCATACATGCCAGCTATCTTATCATATATATCTTTAAACCTTCTCAAATTTCCAACATATGCAAGTAGATTACCTTGTAAACCATCAAACATAATTTGTTTTTCTTTTAACTCATCTTTCTTTTGTTTGTTCTTTACAACAGCAGAAGCATTCTCTAGACGCTTAGGTACTTTTCCTTGATTGTAATCAAGAACATAATTGTTATCAGTTATGATCTCCAACCTAACTTTCCATGCAGCAAAATTAGATGAGTCACCCAGCTTTTCATTTTCCTTGAAGGAGGACATCTTGACTTGACTAGATTAGATCCTTCAACTTTCCAAAGATGATTGTTTCAATGCTTGTCTCCTTTTGGGCTTGTCCTTCACCTTAGCTATGATACCATGTTAATTTTTCAGATTGTTCTATGATGTATCAATTACTTTAGCCCAATTCAATAGTTCAATTATAAATCTTTCCAAATTCAATTACTCTTTCCATTCATCAACAATAATTGTAGATAGAACAATAAATGCAGTGACAAAGGAGACAATCAACACATCAACAAGAGACACCAGATTTGGTCAAAGACCAAGGAAAAACTCCACTAAGGGAAAAACCCTTTGAAAAATATTATTTTATTAGATTGACATAAAATGTTCAGTAGAAAGTACAATGAGCCCAATACAATATCATCCATCAAAACAACCCGACAATAATTAAAAATATGTTTCCAGCATCAAGATATATCAGAGACAACTTTTCCCATTTGTAGTCAACTTCGATCAATGATCAAAACTCAATCAAACTTCCTGGTTGCATGGATGATTAGTTGTGTGTGCGATTGAAGGTTTCGAGTTTCTCCCTTGAGCCTGTGATGCTTGTGACTATGGTCGATTTTTCCCTATGGCAAGCCAACGATTGTAGCCCAAACCCCTAAAACATATGCGAGCCTCGAACCCTGTAATTTTGGGCCTTTGCAAACCTTTGTTGTTGTTCCTGCCTCAAACCTCTACAAGCCAATCAATGAAGAAGACAAGAAGAAGATTCTTGGTGATGTCCAAATGAGTTTGAGGTCACTTGGATTTAATAGGCTTCCAAGGGTGTCCAATTTGCTTTAGGGTCGACCTTGTTAAAATGTGCATATGTGGGATTTCCTTCGTAAGTACACTTTCCCTTATCCGATTTGAGTAATATTTAGGTCGATTTTGGTCCTCTCAAAAAGAGGAATTCAATGCTATCATCATATCCAACAAATGATTTGTCCAAAGTGGAATTTACCATAGTTGCATATTTTTAACATCTTTAACTTCTAAAATCAATTAATTCACCACAGAACAACATCCTCCCCGTGGAACAACTCCTTAGTGGATCTTAGGTTGAGACTAATGGAGCTCTTTCTAGGGGGGTTTTTTTAAGCTTCTAGGGGCTCTTTGTTGCCTCCTGCAAGCTTTTAGAACTGCATGTCACTATGGGGATGGGAGAAGAGACGACTCTTTTTCAATTTTGACAATTGTAAACAACAATACCTTTAACACAATCATGATATCTGTTATTGGTGAGATTGATGGTATATTCAGGAAATTGTTGTGAATGCCTCTGTCAGGTGGAAAGAGGGAAGCAATTTTAGAAATGAAAGACACTCCACGATGGAAGGACCTTGAGGGTCTCATTAAGTCATATTTTGTCAACACAACAAACCTTCAACAGATTGAGTTCCTAAAGAACTATGTTGTGGAACTCTATGGAGTGGACTTATCAAATGCTTATCAGCATGTATTTACATTCATTAAACAGTTGGGAATGGTTTTACGACATGCTCTCACATTAAATACCAAGGAAGCATTGGAGAAGGCTTATAGTTGGAAATATATGAATTGCCTTGAACTTTGGTTTAAATTTCTTTGTGCCAATGCCAACAATATTGACTTCCAGCCTCCTTCCTATCCAATGGCTCATATTGTAATTGGAGTTGCTCATTTGGTGCCTACTGCACGCTATACACCTTTGAAGCTGAGATGTACTAAAATGTTAAACACACTTGCTTCTGCTAGAGGAATTTTTATTCCTATGGCTTCTTTACTTTTTGATATGCTAGAGTGTAAAGAACTGGACAGGACACCAACTAGAGGATATGGGAAAGCTTTTGACTTTCCAATAGCATTAAAGGCACCAAAAGTTTTCTTGAAAACTCGTTCTTTCCATGACTGGACAGGGCACCAACTAGAGGATATGGGAAAGCTTTTGACTTTCCAATAGCATTAAAGGCACCAAAAGTTTTCTTGAAAACTCGTGCTTTCCAAGACGAGTGTGTATATTATGTGCTTCATCACCTCACTGAACACTTGGCTCAATGGAGCTATCATGTAGCTTTCCCTGACTTAGCATTTAAAGTCCTTGTACCTTTACGACGTTTCCATGAAAGAACCAACATTGATAGATTTCGGCGCCAAGTGAAGCAACTCATAGATGGGGTTGAATGCAATGTTGCATATGTGAATAAAAAATGAGACGACATATCATTCTCTCCCAAGGATCATGTGATTGTATCCTCATTTCTTCAGGCTAAGAAAGTATCTGGAATGAGCCCCCTTTCGAAATATTACCTAAATCTTCAACAAAAAACAGAACAAAAGAAGACTAGTCTTCAAAACTCCAACGTGCTTGTTCATGAGGTAAAAAGAAAAAGAATGATAAATGATACATTCGCATCTCATGAGGGCTATGGAAATGCATAAGAGAGGGGCAGGTAGTCTTTAACAAGGATTTGTCACCTGAGAAATCAAATGGAGTTGCTGCTTCTAAATAAAAAAAGCAAGAAAAATCCCAGACAGTCACCATTGCTGCGTTGGAAGAAAATGATATTGTTGAACCTCGAGGCTCTTCTTCAGAGGAAAATAATGATGATTTAGATAATAGTGAACAAGATGCAACAGGGCATCTATCTGTAGAAAAACAAGAGAGTGAATCCAATGGAATGCGTCATTTCAAGGTAACTCCACTTGGTAGCAAAGGAGAGCTAGAAGAGTCGTTTAAATTTAGGATTATTACAGGAAAGGTTTTGGATCTCAAGTTCTTGCATGAGCTTTCAGTGATTACAATAGCTATACTAGAATTTACAACCCACACGATGGCTGACAGAGATATGAACGTAGGCAGCAGCAGCGACTCCATGTGCCCTTCAATTCAAAGTTCCATATTCCACTAGGGAGACCCAAAGTCTAATGCAATAAACAGGACCTTTTGCATCCTTCGATTTATTCAAATCATGGCTCCGAGAGAAAGGCACCTGGATAGCGAGAACTGTGCTAATAATAATAAACAAAAGCTCATTATAATGGAGAACCAGAAAATCAAGGAATGGCGCGAGAATTGGAATTCTCATACCATCATTAACGAAGGCCCACTTGGTGGAATGTTAGCAGAAATCGCTTCCAAAAAAATGGGGCATAGAGAACATTTCCGACGCTGCTCCACTATTCTGACGAGCTATCCACCATCCCTATCCGACGAAACCTCTCGTATAACCCTCTGTTGTGCCAAAGCCGACGAGCCATTTACAACCATTTACAAGAATCCGTCCACATGAAGCGTCGTTTGGTCAAACAGCGTGACCACCCAACGCTTCTGTTGACCATGGTCATACACTGTAAACAACACGAATTAACCCATTCAACCACGTTTCTTAAAAACAAAACAAAAATCACAACGTTATATATATATATATATATATATATTTAAAAAAAAAAAAAAATTGGGTTCAAAATAGCTTACCAGCGAGTTATACCAGTTAAGCTACCATTGATGACAAAATACAAAGTGAAGAAAATTCTTTGGATTAGGGTGAAGGACAAAGCTTTTGAAGGAAGAGGCAATGTTACGACAATAAAATTGTATAAAATAAAATAAATATAAATAATGAATAATCAAAATAATGATTATTTAAGTAGTCATTAGTTAAGTGAAAAGGCATGTCTAAAACTGGACGGGCTGGAAGCGGTTGCCAGTGCCCAGCGATCTGGAAAATGAATGGACGAATTTCAAAGCCCATCTCCATGGATTGGCTCCCCTCCACATCAACAGAAAGGACGCAAGAGGCTGGGAAAACAGTCGCTTTGGTTACACAGTCAAACAGGGTTACTTCAAGTTCTTAGAGCGTCCAAACGTCCCTCCCAACCCAGCGCCCTGGGCAAGGATATGGAACTTCCCGTCCATTCCAAAAATCGACCATTTTTGCTGGATTGGTAGCCACCAAAAAATTCTTACCGAGGACAGACTTCAAATCAGAGGATTTAAGGGACCATCCAGATGTGTTCTTTGCAAGTCAAATTCTGAAACTGCTCTCCATATAATGATCGATTGTGATTTCACTAAATCTGTTTGGCAGGATCTGCTGGACAATTGGCATTTTGATTTCAATTTCCCCACTTCAGTTCAAGAGCTGTTTGCAGGTTGGATGGCCAGATACCCAGGCGCTCAACCAAAGAACAAAAAGATCAGAGCAGCATGGAGTGCTTTGCCAAAATTCACTAGTTGGTTAGAAAGGAACAGGAGGATTTTCGAGACAAAGCTCAGGATCACAGAATAGTAGCTAGTACAGTGAAGTGCCAATTAAGTGAGTGGTTGGAAGGCATAGATGACGACTCAAACCTCAGTCAACATGACAGAGCGCTGGGAACGGCCTTCAAGATTAACTTCCATAAACCAAGAAGCCCGCCTCCAGATCTTGAAGTTTGGCAAATCAGGAAAAATGAGATCGAATTTCAGGAATGGCTATCCAAACAATTAATTCCATCTCTTTTTTTTGATGGAGCAGCTAAAGGGAATCCAGGGAAAGCTGGGGCAGGTGGTCACATTATCATGTCAGGGAATATTTCTTCTCATAACTTTGCCTGGGGGCGTGGTCATACATCAAGCATGCAAGTCGAGGCTCTCGCCCTCTTGCAAGGGGTAATCTTCCTCAAGGAGCTGGGAATTCGGGAAGCAAACATTCTCGGAGATTCCCAAGTTATTATAAGAGCTGTGGTGACCAACTCCAACCCTTCTGATCTGCATCTAGCCAGGCTTCTCTCCAGAATCAAAAGCATCTCAAAATCACTTCGCTTGACATATTTTCATGTCCTAAGAGCAAATAACAAAGCAGCAGACGCCCAAGCAAATATTGTTGTCCATCTAGAAGCTGGAACCGTTCTCAGAAACAAGGATTCTCTGTGGTCTCCTATTCCATGAAAAATATGTTTTATTGTTTATTATTAAATCAGTTTGTCTGCACTTTCCATCTAGGACAATTAGCATTCAAAGTTTATTTTGAAAATTGTAAAAAGAGAAAAAGGATAAGAGAAAATGCCAATCCCCTCCTGGCAGAACAGCATGTTGGAAAGTGCTCCTCACTCTGTAACCGAATTTGTGGCCATTGGCCAAGCAGATAATGAAACACCATAACCGTTCTTGTTAAAAAAAAAAAAAAAGGCATGTCTAAAAGACGTGCCCAATCATGAAAGGACACCTATGTAGTATATACGTAGTATATACGCGGGTCCTCATTGTAACCTTCATCATCATTTGTACAATTTTTATATATTAATAAAATTTTATTTCAAATACTTTTGTGTATTTTTACATTCAAGCGAACAAGCTACAGGTTTTGTTGCCTCATTCCTAGGTCATTACTCTATGATTTGTATTTTTAGTTTAAAAGAGACACTTTGTTTGATTGGGAGGAGTTGTTTCCAACAATATTTCGTATTAGTGGGTAAATTTCCAAAGAAAACACCTAAGACAACGTCTGTTTTTATTTCTTAATTGAACCCTTGCAGCTCAACAATTCACAAATAACCCATGCAATATATTCCATTGACTATAATGCAAGAATAGGGTGAACCCATATATAGAACTAGCTAAGTTCTAGTATCATATCTTGTGGAAGCACAGGCCCCATTTATATATTTCTCTCATGTGATATATTCCATCAACTACCATGCAATAATAGCATGAACCCATATATAGAACTAACTAAGTTCTAGTATCCTATCTTGTGGAAGCACAAGCCCCATTTCATTTTTATCAAGCCTAGGATCATTTCGTTTGCTAATAGGGCAAGAGCCCAAAAGATTTGTTTATGAACCAATGAAGTTTTTGATAAGAAAATGGAGATGTGATGAGCAAAAGGATAGTGCTCTCATTAGGATATATGGATAAAATACTTACTATTCTCTAAGTTTTCTCTTGATAGATACTTTCTTGCTAAAGTATGCAAACAATAATACTCTTGGCTAATTTTATTTGATAAAAAAAATACAAATTATTACATTCCTTTTTACTATAAAATATATTATAGTAAGAAACTCCTCCCATTTTGCATAATCTTGAATTACTAAAATCCTTTAATTTGTTTGAAGTTGAATATATCCAAGGATTTGACCCATAAGCCTACATTTTCTAGCCACTTGGCATCCATGAGATATGCCAATTTATTCACAAGGATATAAGAGGAAATTGGATAGAATAAAATTGGCACTTCTAAAGGAAGAATGCAACAAAGAGGGAAAAGGCCCTCAAGCTCTCATCCCACTCGGGCACCAAAAATTGGCTGAAGTGCCTCTTATACACAGAGGAGAAAAGAAACAATTGCTATAGGAGGAGACAGTTATAGCCAACACTTCGGTGATAGTGAGGGAAAAAATCCACCCCCCTCATACTTCCCCTAAAAAATCACATGTGGTTTCATCATCTTAAAGTAAAAGATCAAGTAAGAAAGGCTCTCGGAATGTAGAAGGACCCATGAATATGGAAGAGGATATTACTGCATTTTTGTACTGGGTAATGACACGAATAATTGAATACCATAAAATTGTTTAAGAATTGGCTACTAAACAACCTATCTCATTTGAAGACTAATCTTTAACCATGTGAGATACCCATTATGATAAATCTACAAAAAAATTGTAGTCGGAAAGGCACAAATAAGAAAGAAGGTAGTGAGTCAAATGAAGAGTGAAATAGATGTTTCAGGAGTTGGACCTTCTGCACTCATGACATAAAACTACAAGGGACACTCTTGCTAAGTCAGTAACAAAGCAAGAAGCTAAAAATGTAGGACAAGAGAGAATTTTACATGAGCTTAAAGAAGCTCTTAATCCAACACCCCTATTCACGACTCCATTGTCTATTTAGGCACCTGAAGTAGCGGTTACACCTAGCACAACCCAAAATATTAGAAAGTCAATGCAGCTATTAGAACAAATCAAAACATACATCTCTATGAATATTAACAAGAACTTGAAATTATAGAAGAAGCATGGAAATTTCTATACACTAGAGAAACTTATCTCAAAGAATTAAAACATCTTTTGAATATTTACAAAGGCGCCTTGAGAATTATTAACAATTTGTTGAAAATGATTTGAATACTTTTGTAAATAAAATCAACTCTCTAAGTGAAATCCAAATACATCAGCAAGGCTTGCCTACTCCAAATAGAATCAAACAAATCAAAGTATGTTGGTCTACTAGAATTAATATGATCAAGGATGTTCTTGTTGAATTGTTGGGATGTGATCCCCTCGGTCAATTTTGGGGAAAAAGCCCAAGTTTTGATGTATAGAGATGTAAAGTCTCCTCAAGTTGTAGTCGCAAAGCGCATAGTTAGTTAAAGGATCAAAAAGGGTTTTACCCTTCTTTTATGTAAATTGATTCGGTTTTTGAAGATCTACCCATGGTCCGCAAAGACTTTACATCTTTATATATTTATGGATATATTAAGTTATTGTTTTTATGCATGTAATATATAAAATACATAAAATAGAAAACGAAAAAAAAAAAAAAAAAAATTAAAAATAAATAAATAAAATATATATATATATATATATATACCATCACTTGCAACCATAATAACACAAGATATAACCCGAGAAACCCTTTCGGGAGAAAACCGAGCTAGAAGTTGAGTCTAGTTTTCTCTCTCTTTCTCTGAATTGAAATGCATGCAAGTATAAATAAGTGAGACCTATGGCCTGTGAGATGATAGTCCACAAACCTTCTCTAATTTCTCTCTCTATATACACTCTTGGATAATCTAGAAACTATTCAACAAAATTCACTTGAATAGAATGGAACCCCTTTTCCTCTTAGTGGCTCGGTTATAACACAACTTGATAGCCTCCTAGTGGTGAAGTTTAACTCCTTCAACTCTTAAATATAGCTACAATATCAACTCTTATAGATTCTTCTTCATCATGATCACTCCTTTGTGTTGTCCATTTACAATATCCAAAGGCGAAGCTAGAAAATATCCAAAACAAGTTTCAAATGGGGACTTGCCAATAGAAGTGTGGATTGTTATGTTATAATAATGTTTTATCTATACCATATTTTCATCACAAGTCTTCAAATGTTTTTTATTGTAACCCCTCAAAAGTTGCACCAAAGTCTTGTTAGCTACTTATGTTTTCTCATTTTTCTGTGGATGGAATGTTGTAGACCTCTTTAGTTTCATATCCATCTTCTCCCACAATGTAGTCCAAAATGCATTGAGAAATCTTTTGTCCCTATTTTAAATGATGATCCTTGGAATCCAAAATTGCACCCAAACTTGTCCAAAGAACAAGTTTGTTGCTTATTTCCTAATGATGGTCTTCTTACAAGGACTTAGAACACACATTTAGCTAAACGATCATCTACCACTAATCGATAGTCATGTCCCTTCGTGGTTGTTGGTAACCTCCCACAAATTCCATGGAAATTCTTTCCCATGAACGAGTGGGCACAAATAAAGGATGGTATAGACCCTATTTCTTGTTACTAGGCTTTCTTCTACGATAAATAATACATCCTCTTATGAACCTAGCTACTTATTCTTGCATGTTGGGTCAATACGCACTCTACAAGTTGGCGATTATCTTCCCTACAACCTTGGAGATGTGAGCTTCTTTAATCAGATATAGTCACTCACCTTTAGAAACATATAACTTATCTAACCTATAGAGTAACCCATTCTAGAGATGGTAGTCAATTGTGTTATCACCATCATGCACATGAATTTAGCTTTGAAATTTTTGAAACACCTCCTTGAAGTACATATCCTCTGTGTATGCCTCTCTATATTCATCATGGGTGAAAGGCTCCATGTGCATAAGAGTACCCAAAGTTATGTTCTTTGAAGCGGGTGGCTTTGAAAGCATGTTGACCAACTTTTTTATGTTTCCCTTCTTGTACTTTATCACTAAATGAAACTATTATAGAAACCTCAACCATTGTAATGTCTAGTATATTGCAGCTTACTCAAGGCTTGCAGGTACTATAATGGCTAGTGAACTATGTGGATTATTGTCTCCTTTCCCATCATATAGTGTTTCCATTTCTTCACATATTTGCACCAGGGCATAGAGATATTTATCATAGGTAGGGTAGTTGTTGATCTAGATTTATGAAGGAAACGAAATGAAATATAAATTCATAACCAAAACATAGAGACACAGAGAAACGAGAGTTCTATTAATAAATGGAAAGTGTTAAAATTGTGAAAATGTAAAATGAAAATAAACTAGCTCAAATGGTGGTAGCTTATCTCTGAGAAGAGAAGTGATGGTTGTGTGCCTTCACCAGAGTGAGTTACAATGAGGTCGAAAGGCCCTTTTTAACGTAAGAAGTAATGAGTAAACCCTAAACATTAAAAAATCTAACCCTAGGAGATGAAATGCCAAAAGGCTTGTGGGCCCACTTGTGTTAGTTGGTATGTCAACTTCCCAAGGTCATAAATTTTGCATACAATATATGTTTGGCATGCTCAATAGCTTGTTCGAAAGGTTTAGTCTAGAATTACACATTTTCACCAACATAGGCTACCTTGCCAATTCAAGAAAACATCATTTAGCACCTCAAAAAGTCTCTAGAAGTTTAGGACCCAAGAAACTATAAAAATAAATGTGGCAAGATGGAGAACAGTGATTTGAGCTAGTGGAGTAGGTGGGTGGCCATCGATACCCACCTAGATCATTACACCCCCCACCCCCCCATACACAAGAATCAATGGTCTCAATTGCATTGATTTCCCCCTTCAGATTGGGAAACTTCTGCTAAGTTTTGATCCTAGTGAGCCACTTTCCTTGGTGAAGGAGTTGCATATCTTTGATAACCTAGTAGAGTTGGATGTGGTGCTAGCAGGTATCCTTTGTCTTGGTGTCCATGATTTGGTCTGCTATAACATGTTCAATGTATTTAAGATTGAGCTCTATGGGGTCCAATTGCTCGAGTACTTCTGAGGTGTCTAACAGAGGTGGATAATATGGTCGAAGTAGCTCCACATTGAACACTGGGTGCAAGCCAAGTAATGGGGGAATGCTCAATTCATAATCATTTTCACTCGCTTCCTTTGTGATTTTGTACATCCCATATCAAAGTGGTTTGAGCTTCATATTAGGGCCCATGGGGTGCTCTTTCTGTAAATGTAACCACACCTTATCACCAACCTGAAACTTATGTGGAACCATATGTTGGTCATGTCACTACTTGTACTTGGCATTGCCTTTATGTAGGATATCATAGACCTGTTGTTGGAGGTGTTGGATCCACTCAACAAATTTGGTTTCCCTATCTAGCTCGATCTGAGCATGGGAGGACTCAGTTAGTGAATATGCAATGGGCTTAGCCATATCAATTAGGGCCAATGGTCAGACCCCTAAGCACACCTTAAAACGACCATGGCTAATAGAGTTGAGGAGGGATCTGTTATAGCAATGTTGAACATATGGAAGGTTTTCATCCCATGTGTGCGAGTACTTGGAGTTGTACATGCACAAAATATGCACAATCATCATATTAATCACTTCTATTTATCCATCATATCGAGGATGAAAGGTAGTCGATTTGGTAAACTTGATATCCATGAGACACCTTAAGCTAAACCAAAAGGTGTTAAGGAACATATTATCTATATCTGAAATAATGGTCCAAGGTAGCTTGAAATGAACCCAAATACGCTCAAATAAGAGTTTAGTAGGGTCTTCATCTATGATACTCTTCTTACACAATGATAGAATGGCCATATTAGAGAATCAGCCGACTACCACAAAAATAAAATCCTTAACATGCTTGGTGGATCAAAAAACTAACATGTAATCAATGGACATTGACTCCCAGGGCTTGTCCAAGGTAAGTATAGGATTGCACAACCCCTACTTTTTATGGTTGGTTTAGCAATGACACAAGTGGTGCATGATTTAATATACCATTGGACATTCTGTCAAATCTTTGGCTGATAGAAATACTATTAAGTATTGTTACTATCTTTCCCGCACTAAAGTTCCCTGGCACCCGACTATAATGTGCCTCCCAGATTAACTTGGCACGCTCACTTGAAGGAGCATAAAGGTGGCCCAGGCAGCACAACAATGCATCCTAGAGGTGGAAGTTTGGAACTTGCTTGTCTGTCATCATAATTTGGTATGTGGTAGTGAATTTTGAGTCATTATGTACAATTGTGGCCACCTAGAGGTCTCATGACCACAAGAGTTAAGAACTATGGTCAGCCCACAACTGGGGGCCAACTAAGACAATATGTGAAATGATTGGTGCTACCCTTGTATTTGATGTTTAAATGGAATTGTTGCAAGTGTGTGGACCATTTATGATGGAGGTAATTCTATAACTTCCTTTGTGTTTGCATAAATTGTAGATGCATGTGATTAGTGTGGATGATCATCTCCTTCCTTGGAATGTAATGCTTCCATTGTCAATAGACCTACACGATGGAGTACATCCCTTCATCATAGGTGGGGTATATTTAGATAGTATCATAGAGTGTTTCACTATGATAGGTCATCGGATGTCCTTGTTAAGTGAGGATTGCACCAATAACAAAGTCAGACACATCTATCTCAATCTCAAATGGCTACTGCAGGTCTAACAGGGTGAAGACTGCCGTCGAGAAAAGGCAATGTTTTAGATCATCAGATGCCTTCTATTGTGACTCAAACCAAAATAACTTTGTTTTTTCTCCTCCCTTAGTCACTTGACTTAAGGGCCAAGCGATATAAGAGAACCCCAACACAAATATTCAGTAGAAGTTAGAAAGACCCAAGAAGCTACAAAGCTCTGTTAGAGTCATCGAAGCTGGCCAATCTCAAATGACTTAGATCTTAGCTAGATACACATGCATACTTTGATCATCAATAATGTAGCCTAGGTATTGGACCTTTTTCATGGTGAAGAAGAATTTTTCCAAGTTGGCACATAGCTTGTGTTGTTGTAGAGTGTGATGGACCTATTAAATATGTTGCAAGTGTTCTTCCCAACTCTTGCTAAAGATGAGGATATCATCCAAACATACAACCACAAAATAAGTGGTGAAAGGCTGCAAGATATCATCCATCAAACTTGCAAGTGTTCTATTGGGACTTTATGGTAGCCAAACTTCAAATCAATCTTACTAAAGTCCTTACTCCCCTTGAATTGGTCAAGAAGAGTGTTAATCCAGGGAATTGAGCATTGGTTCCTTATTATGATTTTTTTCAAGGCTTGGTAATCAATGCAGAGTCGCCAGGTCCTATCTTTCTTTTGCATGAGTACAATTGGGCTTCCACAGGGTTAGGAACTTGGATGGATGTGCCCTTTTTGGAGTAGTTCTTGGACCTGGTGCTTGATTTTCTCATTTTCCATAAGAGAACAGTGATAGATTGGCCCATTAGGTAGAGTTGTGTCAAGATTTAGATTAATTGAATGCTTGATCTGACAATGCAGAAGTACCCCGATGGGTGAGGAGAAGATGTATTTTTATTTTTCCATGACCTTGTCCACTTACTTTTGCTACATGAAGGGGCCTTATGTGGATGTCATGCATGTGGCCACGATCTTCTCTTTACTTTGAGAGTGAATCAGGAAGAATATAAATTTCTCAGTTTGAGAGATGACCTTACTACATTGCTTAGTAGAGATCAAAGAAATTGTAATAGGTAGAGCTACCTCTGACATCCTGTATAGTCTTTTGCCCAAAGTAATAATAACACTACGAGATCTACACTCATATACAACATGACGCTTCCACAATTATGGTTTTCCTAAAAGAACAACACCAAATTCAAGGGGAACAATATCACACAATACCTCATCCTTGAAGGGCCTGATTTCGTAGGGCAGGCGACATTATTAGCTTATGCGGAGATCTTGCCCTTAACAGAGTGACCCAATGGTGTATGGTTATGGGTGTGGTGTTGTCATTAGGTCCAACTACTTGACGACATTTGTTGATATGAAGTTATTTTGACTTTCACTATCGACAATGAAATGCAGCGGAGCACCCTTCACCCACGTTTGTGGGTGAAAGAGACACTCACCTTCCTCCATATCTTCAGGCTCACATTGTTGGACCTTAGTGGTGGAAACGATGGAACTAGGTTCTATACTAATGATCTAATTCCCTTTGTCTAGGTCTAATTCAGAGTTGAAACCTACATTTGACTCTAAGACTTTCATTTTGACCACCAATGACTACCTTGCATGACATTCATCAATGTTATGAGAGGGGATCTTATGGAACTCACACCACTTTCATGTGTCTTTCTTCATCTTCCCATTACCATTCTTTGTATGTGGCTTAGATGGGTTGTCTTGGGGTGGTTCACCCTAGCTCTTCCCTTTATTTTGTAATTTGGGGATTCCCTTATGCTGCTTCTATTGTGAGGGATTCACAAATCCAAAATATTGCTTATTATATTTAAACTTTTTCTCGATTTTGATAGCATATTGGTATGTTGTGTGAAGTGAGGAGATATGTAGAAACTCCATTTCTGGCTAGATCTATCTATCCAGACAGGCATGGTACTTTAGAAACAGATGTCACTAAGAGTCTTTGGTACCCAACTTGGTGCACAATCTATGGAAGATGTTTGTGAACTCTAGCATTGTTTTCTCCCTTTCCTATCGTAGTGTGGTCTGTCTCGTATACTAGCTTTCGTAGCTTCCAATAGGGTAATATTTTCCTTTATAACATCCCTAAAAGAGTCCCAATTGGGTGCGACTATAAACAATGCAAATTCCTTTGTGGCCTTTTGTGCACGGTAAGTCTCCTACCAATCCTTGACATGGGGGGAATCCTTAAGGAGTGCAAAGATAATATTTTCTCTAACAGATAAATATTGGACCAAAAAATACCCTTCTATAATTTAATATAATCGTTTGTCTAGAGAATTCACATCTATCTGGCCTTCAAATTTAGGAATATCAAGATTAACTTGTACCTCGAAGGGGGCAATGCCTCCAAAGCGGTCAGTTGATGAAGAAGTGTCACCTATTGGCATCCATTGAAGGATCTGGGAAAAATTATCCATCATCTCATTTCTTTACTACGTAAGGGCTTCTGCGAGCAATAAGTTAATAGGATCTCCTAGTACATCATCTTTCTTTTCTTCCGCTATGGGAGGTCATTGGGGTCGGCGAGGATAGTATTACAAGGGCTCAAGCAGTTCCGAGTCCCAACTCCTTATACCCCAACCTTGTTAGGGACATGCACAGAAAAACAGATAAAGCAGAGACTGCTCTGATTCCACTAATCCATATTTATGAAGGGAACAAAATGAAATACAAATTTATAACCAAAACATGGAGATATAGTGAAACTTGACTTCTATTAATAAATGGAAAGTGTTGAAACTACAAAAAATGCAAAATAAAAATAAACTAGCTTAAATGGTGGTAGCTTATCTCTAAGAAGAGATGTGACAGCTACTCACCTTTACCAGAGTGAGCTACAATGAGATCGAAGGGCCCTTTTTAACTTATAAGCAATGATGAAACCCTAAACATCCAAAAACCTAACCCTGGGAGATGAAACACCAAAAGGCTTAATTTGTTATCCTTATGAAGTTATGAACATTGACTTACGCAGTAGCTTTTGTTGGTTGGTCCTAAGAAGTCCATGCAAGTACTAATTTTCCAAGTGAAGTTATCCTCCCATATGACATGAATTTTTTTAATGAATCGAATGTGGAGGTAATGCTCGTGCACAGAGCAGACCATGGACAACACAATGCCCACAGGGGAAAAAAATGCCAAAAGTATGCATTTAGCAAATCAGATTGTAAAGTGTGATGTGAGATAAGACAAAACACTAGAAAAAATGAATGTATGTGATATTTACCAATAAAACACTCAAAATCTTAAAACTTGATAATTATAACTTAAATTTCCAAAATTTATTACTAGATTTTTAATAAAAATCATACCAAATTTTCTATTATAAATTTAAATCTCATTAAACTACGCTTTAAATATGTTGTATCCATCTCCCTCACATTGCAAGTTCGATGCCCCTGAATTGGAATAAAGTTCTTGGTATACGTTCTCAGTACATTCGAATGCAGCATAGTTGAAAGTAAAATTCACAGGCTCTGTTTTTTTTCAAAAGAAAAAAGCAGGATGTAATTATATTAAGATTATATAATTGTTCAGATACAGTTGTCTCCGTGGAGACATAAAACTGAAGGCTGATCCCTTATAACAGAAAACCAGCTGCTGTTACAACATCAATCTAATGGGCGATGTATTTGCCGAATTGAAAACATATTAGGAATAACACATATGAGCCGTAATTGAGGCAAAAAGAGACAGCCTGAAAAAAAGGAGCTACGCCGAGGAGGGCATAAATCCTAAAATAGAAACCAAGATTGATTGCAGAGGCGTGATGGAGTTCTGGAAAATACGGTGATTCCGCCAGGAGTTCTGGAATATTGTTTGTTTTCATTGCAGCTGCATAATTTTTTCCCTTTCAAATACTCTGCCAATGTATTGTGCCGCAAGCGTGGAATTTTCGCTGCAACTAACGCAATAAAAATGACCACAAGTCAGTAAGTCAGGGAGTAATAGAAACCTATTTTCACTTCATGCGATCATCATATTGTATGTTAAATAGTACTATTTATTAAAAATTATCAATATTATTACATGAAATTATCTAGATGGATGGGTTAGTTTAAGTGGGATTGCTAAAATGGGAAAATTGGGATCAAGTCACAACCAGGACTTTTGGATTCAGATTTGAAGTTGGCTGTTTTTTAAATATTATGGATTATATTTGATGTTTGTTTAGTTAAAAGGGTCAAAATTAAGATGTGTATGTTTACTTTAGGTATCATTCTTTAAATAAGAGAAAGGGTTTGTTTGGTTTTCTAAGATGTGCATTTAATTACATATATAATTATTTGAATAAAAATAATTAACATTGAATATTTTAAAATGGATTTTTATTTAAAAAAAATATTATATATTAGATTTGTTTATTAAAATTGATAGAAGATATAAAAGATAATATTTGATATTTTTGAAGAAAGATAGAATTTATCATTTATAAATATATAATATTTGACTTATGATATAGTATATATTTATAGGTGAAGTCTAACTTATAAATGAAATAATTTTTTAGGGGCATTTTTTCTAGTTAAGTTTAATTAAAATTTAGACAAAATATTTTAAAAACTTGAATTTAAGTTGTTTAATCTATTAGATTTGAATGTCTTAAGAGTTTTTCAGGGTGTTTAATCCATTTATGTATTTAAAAATGTATTTTAAATAACAAAAAATCACAATTTTACTTGAAATTGTATGGCACGTAAAAAAAAGACTATTTTGTCTATAAAATGCATTAAATCTATATTTATATATTACTAAATTAATCATAATATAAACTAAGTATAGAGAATCAAATAATAATCGTATTTCATATTCTACTTCCTTTTTAAGTGTTATTTCTTAAAGTTTTTGGAAGATATCTTTGTATGCATTTCAAAGCATTTTCAAATAGTGTTTTTTCTCTTTTTAGTAAATGTTTTTATAAATTTTATTATTTTAATAATGAATTTTTTTGTTGATTTTGTTCCAAGAAAAATAATGCAAACTCATTACTTGATCTCTTAGAATTAGTCCACACCTAATGGGAATCACATTTTTTTATATAAAAATTAAATGTAATAAAAATAGAAATAGAAATAAATATACTCAATTTACACAAATATACCAAATGTCTATATTTTAAATAAGAAAATAAAATTAAATATTTTTATCAATATTTTTTATTTATCAAAAAAATAATAATTACATAATTTTGATTTTATTTTGTTTTTATTTAAAGTTTATTTTCTTTTTAATATATAGAGGTGAAGCCTTTGAGGAAAAATTAAGATATCAATATTATATATATATATATATATATATGTATGTATATGGAAAAATGATAAAATTAATATATAAAAAATGATACTTATGTAAAGGATTAAATTCTGAAATCAATATTAAAAATTATCATAGGTGTACGTTGCAAGGAGTATTTGAGTGGTTTATATATATATTTAAATTTCATCAACGTAATTGACATTAAAATTAATAAAGATTTATTATAATGAAATTAGATTGTTGCTTACAAATAATTTTGTTTTAAATAATTTAGAAATTAAAAAGCTATAAGAAAAATATTAATTATTTATTTTTACATTAATAAGTTATATAATAAATAAATAAATAAATAATAATATATGTAAAGACACATAAAGAAATAGGTTTCTTTATGATTGTAATTTTATTATTTATGATTATTAAGTTGTTTGTCAAAACAAGACATTGAAAAAGTCAAAAACTTTAAATTTATTATGGATTTTACATTTTAATAGTATATAAATCATGTGTTATTTTTTTTGTCAAGTTGTTTGTGATTCTTTAGACTTGATCTGTGGCTTGAGGATGCGTGACACACAGGCATCTAAGTCGTCAAAGTCACCCGGGAATCGCACTCGACCTGGGCCACACCAACCCTTAGTTGATTGGACTTTTTAGAATGTCTCCTCCCCCTGGCACAGGGTCCAACCACCCCCCGTGAGGTTTGATCCTGGGTTGCCTTGTTGACGAGGCCCATCCTCAACTAGTTGTGCCAGTGGGACTTGACATGTGTGTTGTGTGTTATTGTTTACATTACAAATTTACATTTAAAATAAACATGTGTCTTATTTTTTACATTACAATTTATAATGAAGATAAAGGCATCTAACATGTATTTGGTTGGGGTTTAATAGGTTTTTGGGATTGTGTAGTCATAATCCTTCACTTGGAACATATTAATTTTATCGTATTTTATTTTATTTTATTTTTTGTTTTCATTCTCATCTACAAATGAGACACATTTAACACATCTTGTTTGTACTTAAATGCATAGATTCAAAAAAAAATCAAAACAACTTCATTACAAAGTATTCATGAATTATTTTTTGGCTTAAGGCTAGATAGGATGTATGATGATGTACAACTTTTTCATTACTCAAATGACCAATTATCTAAAGACTATATATTTTATTTCATGCCAAGTGTTGTAGATTCTAGTGGAGAGGTTGCCATAGTCATTAAGTGTTGATGAGGCATCCTCGCTTAACCTTAGCAAAGATGCCAAAAGTTACGTCTTTGAGCTTTAGATATGTGGCATGGGAGAGGTTGATGTTGTTGGTACCTCTACAATGTTTGGCCAATATAGGGACAATTATGAGGATCCTCCAGCTATTTCCAAATTTACAAATGTACCTTCATTATCATATCCTAGTTTTTTGCAAGTGATTAGTTCTAAAAGTGATATTTTCAATGCAATCTTGTCTACCCTAGATGCAAGCTATGTTGATTTGGCTAAAGATTTGTTAACACTCCAATCTCATATCCCAATCAGCATTGGCGGTTTTGCCTTTATTGGGTTAATATTTATCACTTGCAAAGAGGTCACTACAAAGAAGAGGAAGGCCCTTAAGAGATGAACAAATGTAAGGAAATTAAGTGTCAAATAGGATAGGTTACTTTAGTAGTGGGGGAGGACATTACACTTAACCAAATTCTCAATATTTCAGGTCATACCCTGGTAAGGAAATTTCATAGCATAAGAGTGGGAATGGATTGTTTATTGTCCTAGATAGAAAGGTGTTACGTCACTAGTCCAGGGTATACTTCGGAGGCACATTTCTTAGCCAAAGGACAACTCAAATTTGTTTTTAAATGAGAAGAAGATGTTGCTTTGGTCCTTAAGGAGGTATGGTTTATGAATAGCTCATACTTATCCATAAAATCATGGCATCCTTTGATGCAAAGGAGGAGTGAATGTTTAGAACCTTGATCTAGATTAAATTTCTTAAGATCTCTAAGGAATTTTTTATGGATTAGGTCTTACAAGCCATTGGTACTTGGTTCAAGAAGACCATATTATTCGATGAAAGGCTTTTGGAAGAGGGATTTAGGTTGATATCTTGGATATTGGTAGACATGGATATTATAATGGGTTTATTTGAAACCATTGATTTGTTTCTTAAGGGGAGAAGTATTTTGCAACTCCTTGATTTTCTTAATATAGTGTTCTAGTAGTATAGATGTCATATGCATGGACACCCCGTGAAATATTGTTTGCAGTGTTTCTCCAAACAAAATTGGAGCCGTAAGGAGCATTTTCAAAGAGCCTATTATATGGAGAGAAAAAAATGCCACTTGTCCCTGAGGAGATTGTTAACCAAAAATCAATTATTGTCATAGCTCAGGTAATGTATTCACACAAAGAAGTGGTTAAGGTTTTTAAGGGGCTAAAAAGCTCCTTATTTGGGATATCTCCATACCTTTAATTGTTGGTGCAAAACTATGTTTAGGTTGGGAAGTGGGTTCTGAAGATGTATAAGGTCTAGCTTTGGAGTATAGATCCTCCTCTTTTATTCTAGAGGCCTCCAAGGAAATTCTCAACAATTATGAGGAGGATATTGGTAAGTTGAATGTGTCCTCTTCTTTCCCTTTTTCTACTAACAATTTTTTTGGGGGTATCGAAGGGCTAGGACTTGCTTCCTTTGCTTGGATTAATAAACCAAGAGGTTAGTCTCCAAAAATAACAAGAACCCCCCTCTACTCTAACATTGGTATTGTTAACCTTTCTGTCAATTTTGACACGTGTGAGTTTGTAGATTCAGGGTTGATGGAGGGGTTAATGTCGTTTTCATGTGATTTTTAATCCAAGGGAGATGGACATTATGGTTTATGACATAAGAAAGTTCATCACATTGTGTTAGGACCCTCTAGAGGTTTGAGAATGGACTCTGATGGAGAAGTGGAGAGCAAGGAAAATTTTAGGGGCTAATAATCACAAGTGGGATAATTTTCTATGATTTCACCAAAAAAAAGATTTGCCAATTTCCATTTTTTTTACAAATGATTTGCCAAAAAAAATTAGTATAAAATTAGTTTTACCTTAAAATTCGCCAAAAAATTATAGGTACTATATAAAATCTTTAGAAATGGATTTTTTTTACAAAAAAAATTGTGAAATATGTTACAATTTGCATATGAAGGATTAATAAGATTCACCAAGGTTTATAAACTTTAAGATAAATTTCCATCCTTTAAATTTTATCTAGTGGGGTGTCTCTAAATAGGTAGGAAATTGAACTTTAAATAGGCACAAACATATGCAATCAAAGAAGCTAATCCAAGAAAGCATAGGCTTGTTAACGAGGCCATTAGAATAGGAATATCCTTTATAGGGTTTCCCCATGAATAATTTTTCATTAATATATGGGGCCTAGGGGGACAAGCCAAATTGTGAAAATTTCTAAATAGAAATCCTACTGCAGTGATTAATATTGTTTCTTCTACTTATTATCTTAGAAATAAGTTACTCACAATGTTCTTACAGCAAATATCGAAATATATTCTATTGCAGCCTTCACAATTAAACTATTGCAGAAATTAAATGTAACGTAAAATACTTGCACAAATACAATCATAATGACACAATTATTTTTGGACAATCGTCCCTAGAAAATCCCAATGTGGGAAAATCGGTGCAGCAGATGAGGGTTTCTTTATTATTCTTCAGCAAATTCTCATGTACAAATTACAACCAACAAAACAGGAGTGAGAAATTTTACAGACACTTCCTGACAATTTCTAATCCAGATGAAGTACTCCTCTTCCCTGCAATCCTTCTGCGTCCCTCTACATCAAACTTCTCTCACTGGCCCAACATCTAGCTGCCCAAGCCGGCTTTGCGTCAATCTACCTCTGCGCTACCTCTTTCTGTGTCACCATGTTCTTGCTCTACATCTTGTTGCCTTGCACTCTCAAAATATGTTGATACCCTCTCTTCCTTTCTCACCTACAACTCTCCCTCTAGTTTGATTTTCTCTTTCTGAACTTCGACCAGTGAGAAAATCGATCTTACTCGGGTAACTGAGTATCTGCCTCTGGTGTGTTCTCCAAGTTCCCATCAAGCCCCTTCTTATAATCCTCTCGTTGATCAATCAATGGCCCATATTAGATTCTAATCAATGGCTAGGATCATATTGACTTGATCTTCGCCTTCTTCTAGAAGTTTCACCCATAGTTTAAATTAATACCCATTAATTATTTTAATTTCCTACGTTTAGACTTAGGGTCCCATTAAAAATAATTAATTATTTTAATAAAACTATCTCTGGGTGGAATTTCCCAAAATGATTCATGGGTATTGGAGAATTCATGTGTCTAAGCCTCCCTGCAAATTCTGAGACTTAGAGAACATCCGATTCTACCAGAAATCAACACTCCCTCTTAGCGAGGAATGTGCTCTCGCAATGCAACCTACTGAAGCATCACTTTGTTCTGTAACATCTCCCCTTGCGTTGTTGATGTCTGTCATGCTGGCCACCAACCTCTGTGCAAATGTTGCATTTGTACTATTGTTGACCCTGCCACTGTCAACACTGCATTTGTACTGCAAATCTCTCTGAATTTTTGCATATGTGCTATTACTAGCACTGCCATTGCCAACTGTCCCTTCACTGCAAACTACTGCTCATACTAAAATGGATTTTCTACCATACCCATCTGCTCTCTAAACTGAGTGAACTTGGCTCTTTTGAAACCCTTTGTGGCTATGTCGGGTACCTTCTCTCCTGTGGGGACATATTGTAGTTGTACTACCCCAAGTTGAACACAGTCTTTGATAAAGTGACATCGAATATCTATGTGTTTCGACTAATCATGAAATATTGGATTCTCAGAGAGTTTGATACAACTCTGGTTATCACAGTAAACCCTGGTCACCTCCATCCTTTTTCTGAACAAGGTCATGTCAAGCAATTTTCTGAGCCATATAGCTTTGCACGTAGTTGTGCTAACTACCATATATTCTGCTTATGCTGACATTAGGGGTATTTTGAGGTCTAAAATGGGCCTCCTAAGGAAATTATAAAATATTAGCAGAAATAATAAAATAATATTAGATTACATCATCAAATTTTAGAGGGAAAAAAGAAAAAACTATATTTTCAACTTCTCTCCCTATGGGTTTACAAAAAATTTCGAGTGGAAACACTTGTTGGATACAAAATTTTATTCCTCATCCAAGGAGTGCCCATGTTTCATACTTTCGATGAACCCTACTACACGAAAAATGAGAAATACATGAAAAATGTGATTGCAATCACGCTTTTTCATGTAGTTCTCATTTTTTGTGTAGCAAGGTCCATTGAAAGTATGCAACATGGGTATTCCTTGGATGAGAAATTAAGTTTTGCATCCAACGAGCACTCCCACTCGAAATTTGAGTAAAACCTTAAGGAGATAGGTTGAAAATACGAGATGAAAAAGTAGTTTTATTATTTTATTATTTTTTAAGCTTTTTACTTTTTTACTCTAAAAATGGTGAATCATCCCCCATGGTTGACCTAATCATCTTGAATCCTACTTATTTTTATAAAGTTTATTTTGGTTGTACATTTTTCTTAGGAGGCCCATTTCAGACCTCAAAATTCCCCTAATGGCTAAGAGCTACCAATTTCTACTTCCTGTTGCACCAATATATCATCCCTGATCCAACATTAAAGCAGTACTCCGAGGTACTTTTTCGGTCTACTAAACTACCTGCCCAATCGGCATCTGTGAACCCATTCAATCGGGCGTCCTCCCCTTGGGAGTATTTCAACCCATATCTGACTGTTCTGCGCACATACCTAAGAATGTGCCTAGTTGTTTCCCAATGCACCCTTTTTGGTTCTACCATGAACTGACTGAGGGTGTTGATAGCAAAGAAAATGTTCGGCCTAGTGTTGACCAGATACATGAGCGACCCAATGAGCTGCCTGTACAAGGTGGGGTCTACTTTCTTGTAATCTGAATTTAAACAGGAAGGCAACAAATTAAAGACATAACCATAAATACAGAGGTGTAGCAGAAATAACACTTCATTTCATTAATATCAAATACTGAAGTATGCTTACAAACAGAATGGAAATAAGACTAGCTCGGGCGATGGTAGCTTATCTCTAAGAAGAGATGTGGTGGCTACATGCCTCTTAACTGTGTTACAATGAGGCTCAAAGGCATATTTATTATTGAGAAACAATGGAAAACCCTAAATATCCAAAAACCTAACCCTAGGAGATGAAGCGCCCATATATGGGCCCCGTTTGGATAAATTGGTACATCAACTTCCCAGGGTCGTAACTTTGGCATACAATCTTTGTTTGACACGCACAATACCTCGTTATAAAAAAATATTCGAGGACTAGAACTTTTGAGTGGCAACATGGGGTTTATAACCCATGTTGGCCACTATTTTCCCAAAAAAATGTCGTTTAGGGCCTCAAAACGGCTCCGAAAGTTCAAGACCCAAAAAACTGCCAAAAATAGTAAATTGTGCTACAAATAAGGAAACTGAAAAACTGAAATAAAAAATGGTGGGGGTACATGTGGAATAGGCGGGTGGCCATCAATATCGACCTGGATCACCTTGTCTCTTGATGCATCTATTTTCTTCTAGTTGGTGATCATGGGAGTAGCCATGGGTCGACAATCCTGCATTCTGAATCTCTACAGAACTTTTGTAGCATATCTTCCTTGTCCAAGGAAGATCTCCCCATTCTTCTGCCAAATTTCCAACTCTAGAAAATAATGCATCAACCCCATGTCCTTCATGTCGAATTCAACTTTAAGATTCTTCTTGCAATCCTGTATGAGCCTGTATGACCCAGTTAGGAACAGGTCATCTACATATAATACCAAAATAAGTGGCTCATTCTCAACCATCAAATAGTAGATATTGGGATCAACATCACTCTTGACAAATCCCAACTGGTGCAAGTAACTATCAACTTGACCATACCATGCTCTGGGTGCCTGCTTGAGCCCATACAGAGATTTCTTTAATCTGCAAACATGAGTTCTCTTCTCATGAGTTTTGAAGCCTTCGGGTTGTTCTATATACACCTCCTCTTCTATCACCCAGTTCAAAAATGATGTCTTGACATCCATCTGGTGAATCTCCCATCCCATTTGAGCTGTTAGGGATATAACAGATTTGATAGACGTGTATCGAGCAACTGGGGTGAAGGTCTCTTAATAGCCTATTCCTTCTTTCTGAGCATACCCCTTTGCCACGAACCTTGCCTTGTACTTCTCTATATTTCCATCTGCAGCATACTTGATTTTGTAGATCCATCGTGATACTACAACTGATCTATCTTCTGGTATAGGTACTACCTCCCAGACATCATTTGTCATGATAGAGTTATATTCTTCTACCATGGCATCCACCTATACTTGGTGTTGAACAGCTTCCTGAAATCTAGAGGGTTCTTCAACCTGAGCTACCAATCCCTGGTATCTATCAGGTTGTCTACGTTATCTTTTCTCGGTTCTAGGAGATCCAACAAACTGATGAGCCTCATCATTGGGTAACTATATGGACCTTAATTCACCTCCTAGCTTAGTCAAATCAACTCTTCTCACAATTTATTACATGTTTTGATTATATTTTGTTTAATGAGATGAGTCAAAGTGAGATATTATTCCTAGTGGACTAATGTGCATTGAATGCAGGTTTGTGAGGCAAAATCAGGGATTTTGGCAAGATTAAAGGCTGAAACTAGAATGGACAAGGAAGAGATATTGTAGGAGGTAAATCCTCCTCATTTACTCCTCCCTCATTCAAATATTCCTCCATCAATCACACTAGCTCGGAGTACAAGCAGCCAAGTCATGAAGATCAAAAGGCAACCGAGAAAGTGATAGTCAAAGAGTTAGTTTATCTCAAGTTTGGGAGCTGAGCCTCCCTATATTTAAGGAAGTCGTTGGGGACTTCAGTTGTATAAATAAAGAGGCCTAGAGCCTCATTAGGATTCGAATTTTCGCTGTAAAAACACTAGTTATTTTTTAGCTCCAAACTTGTGGAAGACATTGCTATGTAATTTTCTGTTTTGATAATGAGAATGAACTTCTTCTTGATCCAGTACTGAGTTAACTCAGAGGGCTGAAGCTCTTGGGTTAGGGCCCAACCCTAGCAGCAAAGGCTCCTCTTCTTGTATTTGTATTCTTAGATTGATTTCATAGGTTCATGGTTAAATTGTCCTTAGAAGTATTTCATTGCAAGTAGTGTAGGTTTGATTAGTTCGTTTATTAGTTTGCTTCCGCTTGTGCTTTACTTCAGCAATAGTTTAGAAGAGATAAAGGACCATAAAAAAACTGTCAATAGGTGTTTTGGCCTCACTTCTTCCTTCAGGGATCATGATTTGAGGAAAGGACTCCTATGCAGCCCCAAAAAGACAAAATTCTACTTTCTCATAGAATTTAGAGTTTTCTGTACTTAAGCTAGCATTTGATCAAGTTGCAAGAGTAGTACCTAGTCATTATTTCTTCCATCTTCAGCCTTACAGTAGATCTCATCAATGATTCCATCTTATTTTGCAAGTTTTCCTCATGCATGAAGTAGATAGCTAGCTCATTAAACTCTATTTTCCTAGCTTATTGAAATTCTCCTTGTTTACATGATTTTTGGGCAAATATCAATGTTTGATGCAATGCAGGTGTTTTAGAAGTAAAGAGAGATCTCATAGCCAGCAACCTCCTTCAAAATTCATCCATCCATGATCATTCCTTGATTTCACTAAGGCCCTCACCAATTTCATCATTTTACAATGAAACTTCTCCAAGCATGTTGAGCAAATCCAACAATCTCCCAACCTTGGTTTTGAGTTATGAGTGATCCTAGGCATTTTCTTGCTTCATTCCATCCACCAAACACCTTGCCTAGCCTTCCATCACCTTCACCACCCATCATTTTTCTCTCGGCTGTATCCTGTAGAAATATAGGGAATCATGTAGATTTTTAGGACATCCTATAGGTTTTCCTATAGTGGCCTGTTTTGAGGCCAAATTGAGGGAAAAGCCTCCAGGAAGATAGACAAGGTTACCTAAGGGTCTCCTAAACCTCCCAACCATCCACCAACATTCCTAAGCCATCTACCACATCGCCAAAAGAGATTAGCCTTCACACTCTTCCATAAAAAAAAAAGATAAAAAGAAAAACAGATTTATTCTAGTCATTTACATGCACAGTAGCAATGTTTGATGTTTTGAACTTACATGCTTAGGATAGTAGAATTTCATACATGTTAACTTAGCATTATTTCTTAAGCATAGTCTCTTAGAAGTTAGTTAGAAAATGGTGTGATTTTAGCATTTGATTTCAATCTTTCTCCTTATTGCAGTAGACAAGCTTTCTCTTAGAGTAGATTTTTCTTTCCTTCTCAACAATCAAGCTTCTTTTAAATCCATAGAAGTCTGGATTGAAAAAATCTAGTGGTCTCTCTCCAGCCGAACAGCGGCAAAAGGGAAAAACCATCACTTTTACTTGTGTATACAACACTATCACCTCCAAGTTTGTAAGAAACCGGGTTGATAAAGTAAAGATGGTAGCCCGAGGAGTTGCAGCATTCTTACTGCAATACTGGTGCACATCACTTTTTAGCGTCATTGCTGAGGAGGTGTCTGAGTAATATGTGATTACTTCTTTCTTTCTTCCATTTCTTGTTTATGATATTCTGCTATTAGTTTCAGTTCTGCAAGAGTAATTTAGTTGCTTTCTTTTCCATTCTGCATTCTTTTCTTTCCTTTCTATTCTACAAGTAAGATTCCATTCAAATAGTTAGTTTTCATCCAGTCAGTTAATTTTCATTCATTCTGAAATTTCAATTCTGTAATCACTTTCAAAGTTTGAAAAAAAACTCAAAACAAAACAAAAACATTTCTTTCATGCCTTGTAGGAATAGGGATAACTTAGGGAAATTTTTGCCAAATACCCCCACTGCTTCAAACAGCCAACCTTCCCTCTTCTTCGGTGGTTGTGAATTGGAGGAACCCTTAGGTGAGTAACCTAAAATATTTGAATAACCTATAGGGGAAGAAGAAGAAGAAGAAGAAGAACCCATTCCTAATGATCTAATGGTTGAAAATAGAAATGGCAGAGGAAATAGAGAAAGAGTTGAGGGTACCTTCCCCATCAGGGAAACCAACGGGGATACTAAGATGAAGAATATAAGTCCCTCTACCCTTCCTCATTTCCATGGCATGACCACAGAAGATCCAGACACTTTCTTATTTGAATTTGTTGTCGTATGCCGAACCTATGACTACACCAATGATGAGCAGAAGTTAAAACTATTCCCATCCACTCTCAAGGATGCAGCTTTACGCTGGTTCATGGGTTTACCTGGGGACATCATCAAAACTTGGGCTCAAATGCAGCAAGCCTTCAACAACAAGTATCGGGACTGTTGTAGGTCTAAAGACACTAAAGTGGAAATTTTTAGGATGACGTTAGGGCATGATGAATCCCTAGAGGATTATGAAGAAATATTCTAGCTTAGCTATAAAAGGGCTAGGTGCACACTTGACCCTGAGTCACTGAAGCTAGTCTTGCTTAGAGGAGTAAGGGAAGATCTTCTGGATACCCTAAACTTGTTAGCAGGAGGGGACATCTACTAGTTACCCTATGAGGATATCAAGATTGTCTTTAGAAACCATTCTAGGGCAACTAGGAAAAAGGGTATGGGTAGTCAACATATGGTCAGTCTATCCTCTTCCAATGCATCCATCAAGGGTGAAATTGGAAACATGTTGGAGGAGTTCAAGAGCAAGATGTTGCAAACCCTCACCCTACAGATGGACGCTATGCACATTAAGAGAAAACAAGAGGAAGCAGAGAGAGCCTTAGCCATTTTCTTCCCTAGGTGCACCAGGAGGCACCCTAGGAATGAATGTCCATTGAATTCGATTGAAATCTACTCAGTCTGTGAAGAAAACCACTCCACAGACAAGTTCCCTTCTCTACCTGGACTAAAAGTTGTATATCAAGGAGTTGAAGGGGTAACTGAACAACTCTGCTACATAAACCAAAGGAGACCCCATGGGCCTAGGCCATACCAGCAGGGCATGCAAGGGTCATCCCATGCATATTACAACCCCAACCAGACCACATCCATTCCCTCTTGGGAACCCCCTGCTCATCCTTCCTATTCTACACCTCCTCCTTGGTCCTTTGCACCTCAGTATCATTCCTAGCCAACCAGCCAGTCATTTCAACCATATGCTCCACCACAACCTCAATGGAATGCTCTGCCCCTGGGGTGGAGGCCCCCATACAACAATTCTCTAGCTTTATTGCCTTAACCACCTTCTCAACCATAGCTTTTACACTCCGATCCACCTAAACAACCCTAGATGCCTTCCCAGCCAAATCTGAACCCAAACAACAAAAAGGCACAACCAGTATACAATGGAGAGACATCCTATTTAGCTTATGTTGTGGAAATTCAGGAAATCAACCTGAGATCGGGGAGAGTACTCCTAGAAAACCAACCTCTACCTCCACGTAGGGAGGTGGAGGAAGAAAGAGAGGAAATCATGCCTAAAGTAAATCCACCACCCTTTCTTGAGAGATTAACCTAACCACTCTAGCCTACCCCAGAAGAGACTGAACTTCTAAAAGAATTGAAAAATCTATGTGTCAAAATTCCACTTCTCCAACCTATAAAAGATGTGCCTATTTACAGCAAATTGATCAAGGAGAAGTGCTTCAATCATCCAGGGAGGCGAAGAAGAGATGCCCCTAACATTAATGTCATTGGATAGTTGTCTGACTTAATGTTGGGGCAGGTAATCTATCCAAAGTATTTGGACCCTGAAAGCCCTATAGTAGATGTGCACATCAATGGCACCATTGTCCTACACACTTTGATTGATCTTGGGGCTGCCATTACTGTGATGACCAAGGACACCATGCTCAAGCTCAACCTGTGGGGTTCATTAAGAAAGACCACAACAGTCCTGCAACTTGCAGACTGCTCCACAATGACCCTCGAGGGGATTGTGGAGGATGTGATGGTCTCCATTGACTCTTGGGAATACCCTGCAGATTTCCTAGTTCTCCATCCTAAGGCCAAGCTTACTGTCTACCCTCTCATCCTTGGGAGGCCCTGGCTAGCCACTGCTGATGCAAACATTAGTTGCAAGGCTGGAAATATGACTATCAAGAATGGGCATATGTCCAAGAAGTTAATCCTATATCCTCCTGCTCAGCCATCTCTAGAACATGACTTACCTTTGTGGTTTGAAGAGGAGGAAGAAGATGAAGTCTATTCCTCCCAACTCTATACCTTAGAAACAACCATGGGAGGGGCACAACCGGATGAAGATGATTTGATGAACACATACTCCAAAGTCCAACTCCTAGTACGTTTTCCTTAGAAGAAGTAGTAAAGGAAACCCAGAACAACCATCAAATTTATCTATGCTTCGCCAATTCCAACCCTATTCGTGTCAAGACCATAGAATTCGGCCCTGAGAGAACTTTGAAAATCAACCCATCTCTTTCTGTTCACCAAGAAGAAAAGTTGTGCAACATGCTAAAGGAACATTTGGATTCCTTTGCTTGGAGTTACAAAGAAATGAAGGGAGTTCACCCCTCAGTGTGTACTCACCACATTTATATCAAAGAAGGTTGCAAACCAGTCCGACAACCCCAAAGGAGGATGAATCCAACTCTCAAAGATATAGTCAAAGAAGAACTGCAAAAGTTGCTAGATGCAGGATTCATTTACCCTATCTCTGACAGTGAGTGGGTCTCTCCTTTGGTGTTGGTTCCAAATAAAAATGGTAAGTGGAGGATTTGTGTTGATTACAGAGAGTTAAACAAAGCCACAAAGAAGGACCATTTCCCTCTACCTTTCATCGACCAAGTGCTAGATGGCCTGGCAGGGAAATTTTTTTCTCTTTCCTAGATGGATTCAGCGGGTACAATCAAATCCATATCAGCCCGGAAGACCAAGATAAAACCACCTTCACTTGTCCTTGGGGTACTTTCGCCTATAGGGTCCTTCCTTTTGGCTTATGCAATGCTCTTGCCACTTTCCAGAGAGCAGTCTTGAGTATCTTTGTCAAGTTAGTCCATGATGCAGTAGAGATTTATATGGATGATTTTACACCTTATGGATATGATTTCCAAGAGGTTCTGTCCAACTTAGGTAAGGTGCTGAACAAATGCATTGAAATGAACCTGTCTCTTAGTCCCGAAAAATGTGAGTTCTTGATGACTGCAGGGACTGTGCTAGGTCATTCAATATCCCAGCAAGGACTGCAGGTGGACCCAAACAAAATAGTTATCATCCAAAGGGTCCCACCTCCGCAAAAGCAGAGAGATGTCAAAAGTTTCCTAGGGTTAGCTGGATACTATCGAAGGTTTATAAAAGACTTCAGCAAGTTAGCTTCCCCTTTATTTGGGTTGTTGGCCAAAGACTCTGAGTTTGTATGGTCAAAAAGTTGTCAAGAGGCCCTGGACACCCTAAAGGACAAGTTAACCACTGCACCGATTCTCCGAGGCCCAAATTGGGCCCTTCCTTTTCATATACATGTTGATGCCTCACACAAAGCCATAGGAGCATCTCTAGGCCAAATAGATGAAAAATTGGCTTATGACATTTACTTTATCAGTAAGAATCTGTCAAAGGCTGAACTAAACTACACAGTGACCGAAAAGGAGCTCTTAGTTGTTATACATTCATTGAATAAATTTGGGCATTACATTACAGGTTATCAAACATTTGTACATACTGACCATGATATAATAAAATATTTAATGAATAAACCTGACGTGAATGCCCGGATTATTAGATGGTTACTTTTATTACAGCAGTTTGGTCTAACCACTGTTGATAAGCCTGGCAAGGAAAATGTTGCTGCAGATTTTTTTTTTAGATTAACTTTGCCTGCAGATGAGGAAGGAATGGTTGATGATCAGTTACCGGATGAACACTTATTCACCATTTCAGTTCTCTCTCCATGGTTTGTTGACATAGCAAACTATTTGGTATCTGCACAGTTCCCACCGAATTTTTCCTCCAAAGAGAAAAGCAAGATTGTGAGGAAGAGTGCCCCATTCACTTGGATTGGGGGAAACCTCTTCAAACTAGGCCTCGATCAAATTCTGAGAAGATGTGTCAAGGAGGAGGAAGTCTTTGACATCCTTCTAACCTATCATGATGGGCCTTATGGAGGTCACTTTGCAGCAAATAGGTCATCATTCAAGGTGTTACAAGCTATTTATTATTGGCCCACTCTTCATCAGGGTGTGAAAAGATATACTAGTCAGTGTGATCAATGCCAAAGGATGGGAAAGCCTACTCCAAAGGATGAAATGCCTCTGCAACCTCAAGTGAATTTCAAGCCATTTGACAAGTGGGGCATGGATTTCATTGGATCTACACTCATATACAACATGATGCTTCCACAATTATGGTTTTCCTAAAAGAACAACACCAAATTCAAGGGGAACAATATCACACAATACCTCATTCTTGAAGGGCCTGATTTCGTAGGGCAGGCGACATTATTAGCTTATGCGGAGCTCTTGCCCTTAACAGAGCGACCTAATGGTGTATGGTTATGGGTGTGGTGTTGTCATTAGGTCCAACTACTTGACGACCTTTGTTGATATGAAGTTATTTTGATTTTCACTATCGACAATGAAATGCAGCGGAGCACCCTTCACCCACGTTTGTGGGTGAAAGAGACACTCACCTTCCTCCATATCTTCGGGCTCACATTGTTGGAAACGATGGAACTAGGTTCTATACTAATGATCTAATTCCCTTTTTCTAGGTCTAATTCAGAGTTGAAACCTACATTTGACTCTAAGACTTTCAGTTTGACCACCAATGACTACCTTGCATGACATTCATCAATGTTATGAGAGGGGATCTTATGGAACTCACACCACTTTCATGTGTCTTTCTTCATCTTCCCATTACCATTCTTTGTATGTGGCTTAGATGGGTTTTCCTGGGGTGGTTCACCCTAGCTCTTCCCTTTATTCTGTAATTTGGGGATTCCCTTATGCTGCTTCTATTGTGAGGGATTCACAAATCCAAAATATTGCTTATTATATTTAAACTTTTTCTCGAATTTGATAGCATATTGGTATGTTGTGTGAAGTGAGGAGATATGTAGAAACTCCATTTCTGTCTAGATCTATCTATCCAGACAGGCATGGTACTTTAGAAACATATGTCACTAAGAGTATTTGGTACCCAACTTGGTGCACAATCTATGGAAGATGTTTGTAAACTCTAGCATTGTTTTCTCCCTTTACTATCGTAGTGTGGTCTGTCTCATATACTAGCTTTCGTAGCTTCCAATAGGGTAATATTTTCCTTTATAACATCCCTAAAAGAGTCCCAATTGGGTGCGACTATAAACAACACAAATTCCTTTGTGGCCTTTTGTGCACGGTAAGTCTCCTACCAATCCTTGACATGGGGGGAAGCCTTAAGGAGTGCAAAGATAATATTTTCTCTAACAGATAAATATTGGACCAAAAAATACCCTTCTATCATTTAATATAATCGTTTGTCTAGAGAATTCACATCTATTTGGCCTTCAAATTTAGGAATATCAAGATTAACTTGTAACTCGAAGGGGGAAATGCCTCCAAAGCGGTCAGTTGATGAAGAAGTGTCACCTATTGGCATCCATTGAAGGATCTGGGAAAAATTATCCATCATCTCATTTCTTTACTACGTAAGGGCTTCTGCGAGCAATAAGTTAATAGGATCTCCTAGTACATCATCTTTCTTTTCTTCCGCCATGGGAGGTCATCGGGGTCGGCGAGGATAGTATTACAAAGGCTCAAGCAGTTCCAAGTCCCAACTCCTTATACCCCAACCTTGTTAGGGACATGCACAGAAAAACAGATAAAGCAGAGACTGCTCTGAGTCCACTAATACATATTTATGAAGGGAACAAAATGAAATACAAATTTATAACCAAAACATGGAGATATAGTGAAACTTGACTTCTATTAATAAATGGAAAGTGTTGAAACTACAAAAAATGCAAAATAAAAATAAACTAGCTTAAATGGTGGTAACTTCTCTCTAAGAAGAGATGTGACAACTACTCACCTTTACCAGAGTGAGCTACAATGAGATCGAAGGGCCCTTTTTATGTATAAATTTCTGTTTTCCCACCCTGGTTTTCAGTTTCACCTTATTTCTCCCATGTAGTTAAATGCCCTTTCCCATAACCATACATTTAATAAGCTGAAAAAATAAATATTGCCGAAAACACAAATTCTGGAAATTTTACAGAATGCTGGAAATTGCAGAAATAAAAATCAGCAGTAATAAACAACCATTAAAACACATTTAAACACTGAGATTTTTGGTCAATGTGACCCTGGAAAAACCCCCTACAACTCTTAGGGAAAACCAGTTCGAGAGCTCTTCTTTATTTCTGAAAATGCCTTTTTCACAGTGAGAAATATTCAGCAAAAAATCAGCAAGCAAATTTACAACTTATCTCTTTTCCCATGCCTCACAGCAAACTGGAAATTACAGCAAACAGGACAGCAATAAATGTTGTACGGCCTCCTCGATTTTCGTGCCCACTTTCAGCATTAAATGTTGTTGTACGACCATCATTAAATGCACTGTATGGACTACAATAAATGCATTGTACACCCCTCAATTTGCGTGCAGAAAAATCAACAAACTGCTCCTCGATTTTTGTGCAAACCACTCCTCGAAAATCGTGCCAAAATCTGCCTTTCACTGTGTGCTGAATCAGCTGTACAAATCTACTCAACTGCTTCCTTGGAATGTGTGCCAAGCTGTTGTCTCCTTCTCCTCCCTGTCCAGAAATCTCCCTTGCTCTCTTGCTCTCTATCTCCCTTGCTCTCTTGCTCTCTATCTTGCAAGAGTTTCCTTACAAAATCACGTTGTTGTTCTGTGGTTTCATAAAAACAGTTAGAATAGGGTGATGAAATTTCGGTTATGTGCAAGACATGGATGATTTGTTTCATTTACACTGTGCAGTCCTACTCCCTCACTCCCTTATCTTTCTAAGCCGTGCCTAGACCGTCCAATCATCTCTCAGTTAGACCCCTTGCCTCCTAACTCTTCTATCACCCACGTGATTCTACCTTTTCGGCCTTCCATTTCTTCTAACCTCCTCTAGACCAACCAGCTTTGCACACCCCCTCTTCATCTCATCTCTCTCTCCATAAGCCATCACAAGCTCCCCTCCTACCTCCATGTCCATCCATATAACCTCTTCCACTCATCCATCACCCAAAAATCCTATTGCAGAACATCCTGTAGGAATTAGTGAACTTCCTGTAGAAATCCTGAACATCCTGTAGAACCCCTGCAGACTTCCTGTAGAAGCTTGTAAACACGGTTGCCCAGCATCTGAACTTTATGAACTTCTCTGAAAGGATGTTAGGGATTCCTTAGACCCTCTCCGAGCCTTCCTGACCTTTTCCAAGCATTTCCCTCCTTGATCTATCCCTGCACAGTCAAGACCCAGTTAGAAGCACACACATAATAATTCCAACAACTTGAACAAAAATACAAAAATATGTTTTCTTTAGATCAAAGTAGTCTAGACACATGCATCTCACCTTCCTAGAAGTAATGGCACCTCTTTCAGTAGTTTGCATTCCCACCTTTGCATCAGTAGGACTAGCTGGTAGAATTAGGGTTTGCTAGGGTTTTCATTTCTTGATTGGCTTTCAGTTCCTTTCTACAGTAGGTTAATTTCCTTTGAGATAGCTTTCGTTCATCGGTTAAAAAGCTTCTTCTGAGAACTCATAGAAGTTGGCTTGAGCCCTAACGGACTTGTGCCAGCTGACCAAGTGACAGCTGCGACAAGAGCTAGTACTTGTGCATACAGCACCGTCGCTTCCAAGTTTGTTACGAACTACCGGGTTGATAAAATTAGAGAAGGAAGCTCCAGGAGTTGTAGCATTATTGCTACAATACTGGAGCCCACCATCTTTTTGGCGCCGTTGCTGGGGAAGCGTCAGAGTATTAGTAATTGTTGCTTTTCTTCTATTTTCCTACTCTCGCCTTCTGCCAAGTAGTTTATTTCATTTCCATTCTGCAAAAGTAGCATAGACATTTCCTACTTTCATAGATTAACATTTCAATTCCGCAATTTCATTTTTGCAAGCGTAGATTAGCATTTCAATTCTGCAAGTGTAGACTAGCATTTCCATTCCCGCGATTTCATTTGAGAAAAGTAGATTAGTTCTTTCCTACTTTCATTTCAATTCGGCGTTTTCATTTCAGCAAGATAGTTAGTTGTGGATCAATCTGTTTCAGTTTTTGCAGGTACCAGAGAAAAAAAAAACAAAAGCAATCAAAAGTCTTTCCATTTCATGCCTCGTAGGAATCGAGATAAAACAGGCAAATTCTTACCCAGCACCCCCACTACATCACTGAGTCACCCTTCTCTCTTCTTTGGTGACAGTGATCCAGAAGAACCTATAGGTGAACCTCCTGAGATATACGAAGATCCTATAGCAGAAGAAGAGTTAGAGACCATTCCACCTGAAGCTATGGCTGACAATAGGGGAGAAGATGAGAGAATAGAAGGTACCTTCCCCATCCGAGAGACCAATGGAGACATGAAAATGAAGAACATTAGCCCCTCCGCTTTACCTCACTTCCATGGACTCACTACTGAAGATCCTGATACCTTCCTGTTTGAGTTTGTTGTCCTTTGTCGAACCTATGACTATACTGAAGATGAGAAGAAGCTGAAACTCTTCCCCTCAACCCTTAAGGATGCAACATTACGCTGGTTCATGGGCTTACCTGGGAACAGTATCACCACTTGGGCTCAGATGCAGCAAGCTTTCAATACCAAGTACCGGGACTACTGTAGGTCCAAGGAAACCAAGGGAGAAATCTTTCGAATGACCATGGGAACTGATGAGTCCTTAGAGGATTACGAGGAAAGGTTCCAACTTAGCTATAAACGGGCCAGGTGCACACTTGACCCTGAATCCCTCAAGTTGGTCCTGCTCCGAGGGGTCCCTGAAGACCTCTTAGATACCCTTCACATGTTAGCTGGAGGAGATATTTACCAACTGCCTTATGAGGACATAAAGACTGTGTTTAGAAACCACTCTAGGGCAGCCCAGAAACGAGGTAGAGGAAACCTCCTCTCAGCTGGTATTCCTTTCTCCAAACATGAGTTTGCAAATCAATTAGAGGATCTCAAGAGTGAGGTGAGACAGACCATTGCCATGCAACTTGATACATTTAGGATCCAGCAGAAGAAGGAAGAAGTTGAGAGGGCCTTGGCTATCTTCTGCCCTAGGTGTACAAGGAAACACCCTAAGAACGAATGCCCATTACATTCAGTTGAAGTATGTTTTGTTTGTGAGGAGGATCACCCCACAAACCAATGTCCAACCTTACCTGGGCTTAAATCCATGTATCAAGGGACAGAAGCCCCCACCGAACCTCTCTATTTCCTCAACTAAAGGAGGTCACAAGGACCTAGACCTTACCAGCAGGGGATGCAAGGGGCACCCCAAGCTTATTACAGCCCCAACCAGTCTACTCCTATGCCTTCCTGGGGTCCCCCTGCTCATCCTTCCTGGTCTATGCCTCCTCCATGGTCTTACCCACCTCAGTACCATACTCAACCCACTACTCATTCGTATCACTCACATGCCCAGCCACAGCCTCAGTGGAATGCACCTCAATCGGGGTGGAGGCCCCAGTGCAACACTCCTCCCGCCATTTTGCCTCCACCACCAGTTCAACCACAACCATTACCTCCTACTCCTCCAAGGCAACCTCAAATGCCTGCTCAACCGAACTCGAACCCAACAACAGATAGGCCCAGCAGGTATATACTAGGGAAACATCATGCCCTACCTATGCTGTGGAGATCCAGGAGATCAATCTGCGGTCTGGAAAGACTCTTCCGGATCGCCAACCTCCTCCCCCAGAGGACGAGGAAGATAAACAGGAAAGTGAACCAAAGGCTATTCCACCCTTTCCTGAGAGACTAACAGCCACCACACAACCCAACCCAGAGGAGGATGAGCTTCTGGGAGAGCTCAAACAGTTGTGTGTGAAAATACCACTTCTCCAAGCCATCAAAGATGTACCAATATACAACAAACTGGTTAAGGAAAAGTGTTTCAGACACCCAGGCAGGCGAAAGAGGGATGCTTCCACCATCAATGTCATAGGACAACTGTCTGACCTTATGTTGGGACAAGTCATCTGCCCAAAGTATCTAGATCCTGGGAGTCCTGTAGTAGATGTCCACATTAATGGCACCATCATACCTCACACCTTGATTGATTTGGGGGCTGCCATTAATGTGATGACCAGAGATACCATGCTCAAACTCAACCTTCAAGGTTCCTTGAGGAAGACCTCGACAGTCCTACAACTAGCAGATCGCTCCACCGTGACTCCCGAAGGGATTGTGGAGGATGTCCTGGTCTCTGTTGACTCTTGGGAATACCCTGCAGATTTCTTGGTGCTGCAACCAAAGGCAAAGCTCACTGGATACCCTCTTATTTTGGGAAGACCTTGGTTGGCCACCGCAGATGCTTACATAAGCTGTCGTGCAGGAAACATGACCATCAAAAATGGTCCTATGTCCAAGCAGCTAGTCCTATACCCTCCTGCCCAACCCTCATTAGAGCATGACTTACCACTTTGGTTGGAGGAAGGAGAAGAGGATGAGGTGTACTCAGCACCTTTGTGCACCCTAGACACCACTAGGGGAGACCCCCCAACCGAGGATGATTTGATTGAGACCTTGATCCGGAATCCACCTCCCAGTGCACTGTCCTTAGAGGAATTGGTGGAGGATGCCCAAGCCAGGACCTTAGTGGACCTTTGTGCGACCAACCCTGTCACTCCCAGAGTCAAGAATGTGGAGTTCGACCCTGAGAGAACGTTAAAGATCAGCTCCTCCCTATCTCCTTCCCAGGAAAAGGAGCTATGTAGTCTGTTGGCCAGTCATCTAGATGCTTTTGCTTGGAGCTATAGGGAGATGAAAGGAGTCCATCCTTCGGTCTGTACCCATCACATCTACATCAAAGAGGATTGTAAACTGGTTAGGCAACCCTAGAGGAGAATGAATCCAGCCCTTAAGGACATCGTCAAGGACGAATTGCAAAAACTGTTGGATGCTGGATTCATTTACCCCATCTCAGATAGCGAATGGATGTCCCCTCTGGTGTTGGTTCCCAAGAAAAATGGGAAGTGGAGAATCTGTGTGGACTACCGAGAACTGAACAAAGCTACCAAGAAAGACCATTTTCCTCTACCTTTCATAGATCAAGTGTTGGATGGACTGGCAGGAAAGAAGTTTTTCTCTTTCCTAGATGGGTTTAGCGGGTACAACCAAATCCAAATCAGCCCGGAAGACCAAGATAAGACCACCTTCACTTGTCCTTGGGGTACCTTTGCCTCCCGAGTTCTTCCCTTTGGACTATGCAATGCTCCTGCCACCTTCCAGAGAGCCATCTTGAGCATCTTTTCTGAGCTGGTCCATGATGCGGTGGAAATCTATATGGATGACTTCACTCCTTATGGGTCCAACTTCCAGGAAGCATTGTCCAATCTGGGAAAAGTTCTAACCAAATGCATTGAGATGAACCTGTCCCTTAGTCCTGAAAAATGTGAATTCTTGATGACTGAAGGGACCGTGCTAGGCCATACCATTTCTTGCCAAGGGTTACAGGTGGATCCTAACAAAATTGCTCTCATCAAGAAGGTTTCACCTCCTCAAAAGGTAAGGGATGTTCGGAGTTTCTTAGGATTAGCAGGGTATTACAGGAGATTCATTAAAGACTTCAGCAAGCTAGCCTCGCCGTTGTTTGGCCTGTTGGCAAAAGATGTAGAGTTTAAATGGACTGACGATTGTCAGAGGGCTCTGAATGAATTAAAGGACAAGTTGGTGTCTGCCCCAATCTTGAGAGGTCCAAACTGGGCCCTACCTTTCCACATCCACACTGATGCCTCGAACAAAGCCATAGGGGCGGCCTTAGGACAAGTTGAAAAAAAACTTTCGTATGCCATTTACTTTGTTAGCAAAAACTTATCCAAAGCAGAACTGAATTACACTGTAACTGAGAAAGAATTCTTGGTTGTGGTCCATGCACTGAACAAGTTCCGACATTATATCACTGGCTATCAAACATTTATACATACTGATCATGCTGCAATTAGATATTTAATGAATAAACCAGATGTGAATGCTCGTATTATTAGATGGTTACTTTTGTTGCAGCAGTTTGATTTGACTATCGTTGACAAACCAGGTAAAGAAAATGTTGTTGCTGACTTTTTATCTAGATTGGATTTATCTACAGATGAGGATGGAACAGTGGATGACCAGATGCCTGATGAGCATCTGTTTTCTATTTCAGTACTCTCTCCATGGTTTGCTGATACAGCAAACTACCTTGTTTCAGCACAGTTCCCTCCGCACCTATCCTCAAGAGAGAAGAGCAGAATCATCAGAAAAAGTGCCTCATTCACTTGGATCGGGGGCAACCTGTTCAAGCTTGGCCCTGATCAGATCTTAAGGCGTTGTGTAAGGGAGGAGGAAGTCTTTTATATCCTTCTCACCTGTCATGATGGGCCTTGTGGAGGACATTTTGCAGCAAAGAGGACTGCCTTCAAAATCCTGCAGGCAGGTTACTATTGGCCCACACTTCATCAAGATGTCAGAAGGTATATCAGCCAATGTGACCGATGCCAGAGAATGGGGAAACTGACTCAAAGGGATGAGATGCCTCTCCAACCTCAAGTGACTCTTGAGCCATTTGAGAAGTGGGGTATGGATTTTGTGGGTCCAATCAACCCTCCTTCGAGGCAAAGGTCTTACATCATTGTGTGCACCGACTACCTGACAAAGTGGGCAGAAACTAAAGCAATCAAAGCAGCGACAGAAGAAAAGGTGGCTGAGTTCTTAAGAGAAAACATCTTCTACAAATTTGGCTACCCAAGAGAGCTAGTCATCGATCAAGGAAGCCAGTTCACATCCAACTTAATTGAAGACCTACTAGCTCATCACAAAATCAGGCATAGGACTTCCACCCCCTATCATCCTCAGGCAAATGGGCAAGTGGAAGTCACCAACAGAGCATTGGAAGGGATCTTGACTAAGGTGGTGAGCAGCAGCAGGAAAGATTGGGCAGATCGCCTGGTTGAGGCCACATGGGCTTACAACACCACTTGGAAGACCACAACCGGCTTCACACCTTATGAGCTGGTCTATGGGAAGAGAGCTTTGCTGTCAATTGAATTTGAATACAACACTTTGAGGATGGCAGCTCAGCGGGACCTAGATCTCAGCCATACCCAACAAGAAAGGTTATTGCAGCTGAATGGATTGGACAAGCACAGAATGCAGGCCCTCCTTCACTCAGAAGTGGTTCAACTTCAGAGAAAGGTGTGGCATGACCAACACCTCAATGACAAGCAGTTTCAGCCAGGAGATTGGGCGCTGTTGTATGATTCCAGGCATAAAGATTTCAAGGGGAAGCTGAGAACCAGATGGCTGGGACCATATGCAGTGGAAAAATGTCATGACAATGGATCTGTTCTTATTCGGACCATTGATGAGGAGGCCATCCCCATGCTTGTCAATAGGCATCGACTGAATATCTACAGGAAACCTCTCTCAAGACAAGAGTTCATCAAAACTGTGGAGAAATCAGTGTTGGTCATAGAGAAGGGTTCTGCCTCTGTTTTGGGCATACCCTAAAAGATCTAAAAAAAAAACAAAAAACAAAAAAAAAAGAGAAAAAATAAAGATCCTTGGGTGAAAACCTTTCTGAGGCTCCCAAGGCAGATGGTAGGGGTGAAAACCTCGTTGAGGCGCCCCTGCTGTCTTTCAAAAAAAAAAAGAAAAAATAAAGATCCTTGAGTGAAAACCTCTCTGAGGCGCTTAAGGAAGATGGCAAGGGTGAAAACCTTATTAAGGCGCCCTGCTGTCTTTCAAAAAAAAAAAAAAAGAAAAAAAAAAAACAATGAACAAAAAAACAGGGACAACAAGTTCGCAATGTGGCAATGCATGCAGGTTGCATGTATTCTATGAAGGAGAGGAGGTCTCTCAACTCAAAGTCACGGGTTCTTATCATGCTACCAGGTGACCTCACCAGCACCTCCTCCGAAAACACTCATCTTCTCCAAGGTATGGGCACGATTTCATCACAACTTAGTCTTCTACAGGAAGCTGCAGACTTTCTACAGGAAGTCCTGTATTTCTACAGGAAACTTCCTGTAGAAGTTCTGGACGGCCCAGAATTCATTGTGTGGGGAGATCTAACGACCAAGGTTCGACATGGAGGCATGCAAACTACTATTTCCTCCATCACACACTGCTGTCACCTCCTTTTACCACCCCAGTCGACATGCAATAAAAGTACCTGCACAATCAAAACAGATCATTGGGTTATCAAGAGGAAGCGATTTTTAAATGAAAAAATGCTGAGATGCCATGCAATACCCATCACAGCTATCCAAGGGCCCTGTGAGCGTGATCGTGATGCCACTGTCTTCACCGGTCAGCATGCACCCGAGGAGGAAAAACTACTACAGGACATCCTGCAGGAGTCCCGTAGCAGTTAATCCAACTAGAGTGTACACCATTCAATCGCCTGCAGCATGCAATAATAACGCGGGCGCATGCAGCCGAGTCACAAGCTTCACCGTCAGTAGCCTGCGAAGAGGAACCTTCGGGCCTGTGTAATTAAGCAGCAGCAAGCAAATCTAGTCATTGTCGTCCTGAAGCCTAAGAAATCATGTCGCGGCTGCACAGGTAAGTGCCTCGCCCTTTCTTTCGTCGAATTACATGAATATTACTTTGAAATGTTTGCAAGTATGAAATGAATGGGTTGAGCGGTTGTATGGCCGTTCGACTGGCCACGTCGACCAGTCAGATGGTCTAGTCGGATGTGTAAAAGGTGGTCGTGGCAAGAAGAACGGGTAGTGGACACGTGAGAGCCATCCAGTCGGGGAGAAGCGCGTTTAATAGAAATGACGACGGCGGATCTGCGGAGAATGATGCGGCAGTCAGGAAACTTGCAGTAGAATGATTAAGTGACGTCGTCGAACAGTCCGGCAGGGACAGCTCACCCCCGCGCCACGGATTTCGCCGGATTCAAATCTATCGGCTAGATTGCCACCCCATGCATTTATCATCAGCCGTTTAGAAGTCGAGTGAGCATCCGGATTCCTCTGAAGCTCGACACTCCAAGTCTTCGGCCGTTTGAACGTCTGATAGCAGCACAAAGGGCGCAGAACCACTGCAGTGTTCTCCAGAATCCGTGCGCTACTCCTACAGGAAAGTTGCTTCTACAGGAAGCCCACTGCCACGAGGAAAATTGGGCTCTTCACGTCAAAGGTGGCGAGTTAAAAAGGTAAGCCTGAACCTTGCCTTCCTTGCAATTGGTTTCGAGGGTGGCGGAGTCGACGTTCTACAGTCTACTCATAAAAGAATTGCAAGTGTTGTTTGCTGTTTGCATGAATTGTCGTCGAGGTGTATGAAAGGTTTCCTACAGGATATGATTTGTAATTAAGCCCTGTTGAGGCTCGTCTGGAGATAGTCTTCGTAAATTGTATGCGTGGCAGAGGCGTAATTCTACGCTCTGTCCCAAAAGGCTAGTTTTTGCGCATCCGCCACCTCCAGCTAACGTAGCAGTTTTTCACCATGCCGGGTGGGTTCATCAGAAAGGAACCAACCGACTCCAAGAAACTAAGAGAGAACCCTGAGGTGGTAGAGCTGTTCACTCGCGCGCAATGGATGTCGTTCTGCGACAAATTGCAAAGGTATGATGATGAGGTGGCAGAGGAGTTCTTGCGGGCTCTGAAGCCAAAATCCAAGACATTAGCCACTGTCAATTTCAGGGGTTTGAGTCTCAGACTCACCCCACAATTCATCAGCCGAGTTACTGAGCTCCCAATGGGGGTACCATGGGACAAAGAAGAGAGGAAATTAGGCCAGCAGGCTAAGAAGGAATTCTTCCCGCCAGAGGAGCAGTTCTCAGAGGATAAGAATAGGGTTCGCAGGACTAGCTTACTGCCACTTTGGAGTGAAGTCAGCCTCCAAATTATGAAATACATCACCTGCGAAGGTCGTTTTAGCATTGTGTATGGGTACCATTTTCGGCTACTTACAGAAATAAGGCATCAGATGGACCTGCCTGCGGAGAACAAATTAAGTATTCCCTACTTTCTACTGCAATCTATGACTGAATGTGCCACCAAGTTGAGAGAAGGCACACCAGACCAGGTAGCTCATCACGGGCTCATTAAGCTCCTCGTGGAGGATGCACTCCACACATACAAAGTCCCTCTCATGGGAAGCCTTCCGAAATTTGACCAAGGATGGCAATATAAAAATGTTGACTGAAGAGCTTGGGTCCTCCAGCAATGAGCAGAAGGAGTCAGTACCTGCAGGGAAGAAAGAAAAAGGCCAGAGACCCACGGCCAAAGCACCGAAGACAGAGAAAAAGGAGAAACAAGAGAAAAAAGGTGCCACACCCATATTAACGCCCAGAGAGAAAAGATTGCAAAGCAGGGTGGACAAGACTGAGCAGGTCCACGTCAGCAAAGGCACCTCGACAGCAGCCTCGACCAAGTCAAAAAGCAAAACACCCTCAGCAAAGCAAACTAAAGTGGTGCCACCTGTTTCTACAGGAAAACCAAAACTGGCTTCTACAGGAAGCCAGAAATCAGCTGAAAAAGGGCCTTCTACAGGAAGCCCTGAGAAAAGAAAACCCAAGGAAAAGAAAGCCGACGTTCTTGCAAGGGAGGCAGCAGCCGTGCTGGCCGCCCTCAGTACACCTCCTAAGCCAAAGGAAAAGAGAAAGAGGGAGGCCCCTCTATATTTTAAAGCTAGGAGAAGTGTGAGAATAAAAACGGGCAAGCCACAACCTCCATCCAGCAGCCCAATCACTATAGAGGATGCCCCTACTTCGCCCAAGGAGAGGTCCCCCTCAAAGATATCAGTCACCTATGAGAGGGGGAGCCCGAAAACAACTACTTGGAAAGAAAGGTTAGACCAATTGGCTTCAAAAGCCCGGCTACAGGATGCTGAGGCTGCTCTACAGGAAACCTTAGCCCGGCTTAAGGAGACAGAGAGAATGGAAGGAGAAGCACCCTCATCACCACCGAGGGAGGGCGAAGTAGAGCCACCAAGAGAAGAAGAAAAAGAGCATATTCCGGAGCCTAGCCCTCAGCCAAGTCTGAGCTCATACTATAACTTCTTAGAAGCTGGCAAAATTATACCACAGAAATTCACTGTGCCACTGTTCTTTGCATTGGAGGAAGAGAGAGTACGAACACACACGTGGATGAAAATAGCCAAATCAAAAGGTGTGGCGGACATAGGCCCCTTGGAGGAGCAACTCAAGGAGGCCAGAAGGGAATTAGCTATGGCTAAACACGTGGCAAATTTCCAACGGGTGTTCCTACAGGAAGAAAACGAAAAACTTAGACTGCAGCTACAGGAGCTGAGGAGAGGAACAGGCACATCCTCAGGGGACATCACAGCAGAACAGCAAGGCAGAAAGGAATTGCAAATCGGGCTTGGGGAGCCAACCACGCATCTACAGGAAACAGAACTGCAAGCACAAATTGAGGTGAAAGCTCTCAAACAACAGCTACACCAGAAAGAGGCACAATTGGCCTGCATGGCTAGTTGGGCCATGGATGCTATACAATGCAAACAGCCGGCCAAATCCTATGGCCTGTACCTGAGAGACCAATGGCTACAATTTCAAATCAATACCTTGGCGCAAAGGGGTATCTCTCAGCTCCAAGACCCGCAGCAGTTCACTGAATTATGCAATACCAGTTCATCAGAGGATAAGGCCAAATTATCGGAGTTCTACCTCCATAATTTGGCCCTTCCTAATGTGACTTCATGGGATCCCAACACGGTCTTAGGGGACATGCAGTTAATGGCACTTGCCTCATGGTTGAACCATGAAGACAAAAGAGCAGCAGAAGCCAAAGCGGTCATGAACCGAGAGCTGAATGAGCCATTACTAATTAGAGCAGAACCAGGGGATCCAACTGCATTAATATCAGCACACCAACACTTATCCACCGACCCTCAAGCTTCATTGAAATATATGGATCAGCAAGCCCAGGCCATAGCGCATTTTGAGGATATGGAGAGACTGCTAGGGGACAACTGTGTTCACGCTTGCACCCGCCGATGGAATACATTGGCCCACAGTCTAAAAATCAGAGAGTATCATACTCCAACTCGAATGAGGGAAGCTCTAATATGGGTGCCCCTTTATAAGAAATCTATGCAAAACCTCCAGGTCAGCTGGATTGGCCTCAAGCTAAGCCCACCTCTGCTGTTAGGATTGATGGAAGGCAGCACAGAGAAAGATGAGCATGAACAGTGGGAAGAGGTGGAAAGAAAGGCTGGGTTCCATGTCAGTAAGGAGGACACTACTGCAGAAGCTTGGGATGTGAGGGTGGCAGTAAAGGCAATGAAGGACGAGGAGCTGGATTAGTTGCTCAAGGATGAGCAATCATTTTAGCTGGGGGGTGATGATGAGCCCAAAATTTGGTAACATTTTGGGCTCATTTGGCCTAACTACCCTTGCTCAACCCTTCATTTTTCATAACTTATGCATCATTTTTTAGTATATTTATGTCATTTGTACGAATGAGGGCAGTCACTATTCCTAGGTGGCTAACGCATGTTTATTTCAGGTTTTTTGACATTTAATGGAGCAAAACCACGCAGATGAGGGCTAGGAGACAGCCAAGATGGGATTGAGGTTTTGTAGGAAGGTTGTCCACAGCATTGAATGGCCTTCCTCGTGATCTCCACCCTAACTCCGAGCTCCAACAGCCACCACCACCAAGCTAGAAGGCAGCCAAACGGATTTTGAGGAAGCAGCAGATTACTCTTAGTTTGGTCAGCCAAACCCACTGATTTAGGAGGCCAGCTTGGCCCTCGTAATATATAAATGATGAGGTTGTAGCCTTCGATGGGGACTTTTGAAACTTTGTTGCATATTCTGGATTACGAGCTGATAGCTCTGTTTTGCTCTTTGTAAGCCATTTTTGGTATGTTATTTGACTTATGACTATTATCTTTTAATGAAAAGCAGGCAGATTTGGGTTCAGTTCTAAGTTCTTAGAGGAGCCATAGCTCTCGGGGTTGGGCCCAACCTGAGAGCAATAGGCCTCCTTCCTTTGTATTGTTACTTTTCTTTCAGCATTGTATTTCTTTTCCTTTACATGCATTTGGAAACACAGTTTGCTGAGTTGAACTTCTTGGTGTGATTAAGTAGGTTAGTTTTATGAACAAAGTTGCTTTCAGTAGTTTAGATTAGCGTAAGGAGATTGGAGTAATCAGAGTTCCAAAAAGGGTTGACTGCACGCTCACTTCCACCTCTGTTTAGAGACTGGAATTGCAGACCGTGCCACCCACCAAAAACACTGTTTTATACGTTCATGCAAGCTTTGATGCAATGTTCTCGTTCGTAGCAGCATCCATGCGTTCAGATCTTGTGGAATGAATCTTTGCTTCAATATCATGCAAGAGTTTCCTTACAAAATCATGTTTCTGTTCTGTGGTTTCATAAAAACAGTTAGAATAGGGTGATGAAATTTCGGTTATGTGCAAGACATGGATGATTTGTTTCATTTACACTGTGCAGTCCTACTCCCTCACTCCCTTATCCTTCTAAGCCGTTCCTAGACCGTCCACTCATCTCTCAGTTAGACCCCTTGCCTCCTAACTCTTCTATCACCCATGTGATTCTACCTTTTCGGCCTTCCATTTCTTCTAACCTCCTCTAGACCAACCAGCTTTGCACACCCCCTCTTCATCTCATCTCTCTCTCCATAAGCCATCACAAGGTCCCCTCCTACCTCCCTGTCCATCCATATAACCTCTTCCACTCATCCATCACCCAAAAATCCTATTGAAGAACATCCTGTAGGAATTAGTGAACTTCCTGTAGAAATCCTGAACATCCTGTAGAACCCCTGCAGACTTCCTGTAGAAGCTTGTAAACACGGTTGCCCAGCATCTGAACTTTATGAACTTCTCTGAAAGGATGTTAGGGATTCCTTAGACCCTCTCCGAGCCTTCCTAACCTTTTCCAAGCATTTCCCTCCTTGATCTATCCCTGCACAGTCAAGACCCAGTTAGAAGCACACACATAATAATTCCAACAACTTGAACAAAAATACAAAAATATGCTTTCTTTAGATCAAAGTAGTCTAGACACATGCATCTCACCTTCCTAGAAGTAATGGCACCTCTTTCAGTAGTTTGCATTCCCACATTTGCATCAGTAGGACTAGCTGGTAGAATTAGGGTTTGCTAGGGTTTTCATTTCTTGATTGGCTTTCAGTTCCTTTCTACAGTAGGTTAATTTCCTTTGAGATAGCTTTCGTTCATCGGTTAAAAAGCTTCTTCTGAGAACTCATAGAAGTTGGCTTGAGCCCTAGCGGACTTGTGCGAGCTGACCAAGTGACAGCTGCGACAAGAGCTAGTACTTGTGCATACAGCACCGTCGCTTCCAAGTTTGTTACGAACTACCGGGTTGATAAAATTAGAGAAGGAAGCTCCAGGAATTGTAGCATTATTGCTACAATACTGGAGCCCACCACCTGCCACACCTCCAAGCCCAAAAAGTAATGCATCAAGCCGATGTCCTTCATCTCAAACTCCGTCGCAAGATCTCTCTTGCAGTGCTCTATGAGTCTCTCTGCACCTGTAATGACCAAGTCATCCACATACAGCACCAGAATGAGAGGCTCCTCACCAATCACAATAAAGTAAAGGTTCAGATATGCCTCACTCTTTGTGAAACCCATCCCCTGCAAATATCTATCTATCCTGGAGTACCAAGCTCTGGGAGCTTGCTTCAGGCCATAAAGGGCCTTCTTCAGTCTACACACATGGGACTCCTTCCCATGCACCTCAAAGCCCTGTGGCTGCTCAATGTACACCTCTTCCTGTATGAAGCCATTGAGAAATGCGGTCTTCACATCCATCTGGTGGATCTTCCAACCCATCTCTGCTGCTATCGATATAATGGAGCGGATCGAAGTATATCGAGCCACGGGAGCGAAGGTCTCCTCATAATCAACTCCCTCTACCTGGGAGAACCCTCTAGCCACAAACCTTGCTTTGAATTTCTCAATGCTGCCATCCGCAGCATGCTTTACCTTGTAAAGCCATCTGGAAGTAACCATGGATTTGCTCTCAGGCCTCGGCATCACCTCCCAAACATCATTCTTCATGATAGAAGAATACTCCTCTTGCATGGCCTCTCTCCAGACCTGCTGGCTAGCTGCCTCCTCATAGCTAGAAGGCTCAGAGTCAAGGATGCTGGTAACCATCGCCATATAGCTACAAAACCTCTCAGGTGGTATACTCTCTCTGACCAGCCTCTTCGGCTCAGCAACAGATGTGGCATCTCTCAAGGTGTCCTGAAGCCACTTGGGCTTCCTCTTCCCTGAGCGCACTTCTCCCACCGGAGAAAGAAACTCCTCCTCCTCATCATCATCAGGAGCTTGAACTCCTGACTGTCTGTCTGCTATCCTCCTGCCTGCACCTGAACCTGTAGAAGCTGAGGTACCGTGTGAACTGTCCATCAGTGGACTCCCTAGTGAACTGCTCTGTGAACTGCTCTGCATGCTGCCCGGAGCACCACCCCTCTGGCTCAGTGAGCCACTGCTCACTGACGGACCTGACATCCTCATAGATGTACCTCCTGATCCTCCTTATCCCTGCCCACTGGATCCCTGCGACTGACTCAACTGCTGCTGAGGGTCTGGCTGATCCAGATACTCTAACTCCCGTGACCTCCTAAAGGCCCTGTCCTCCTCGAACTTCACATCCCGTCTGAAAACAACTCTCCTCTGTGCAGGAATGTAAATCCGAAAGGCCTTTGAGGTCTCACTATAGCCCACAAAGATACCCTTCTCTGCGGTGGGCTCTAGTTTGGTCATCTTCTCCTTGGGTATATAAGAGTATGTAATGCATCCAAAGATATGAAGATGACCAATATCAGGCTTCTTCCCAGAGAAAGCCTCCTCCAGAGTCATGTGCCCCAAAGCACGATGCGGACTCCTGTTCTGCAAGTAAACAACTTTGTTGCAGGCCTCTGCCCACAAGAACAATGGCAACCCTTGATCATGTAACATGGCTTTGGCAGCCCCTATGATGGATCTGTTCTTCCTCTACGCAACCCCGTTCTGCTGGGGGTTGTAAGGAACAGTGAACTCCCTCCTAATGCCTGCCTCCGCACAATAATCAACAAACTCTCTAAGGGTGTACTCTCCTCCATTGTCTAGCCTCAGGGAGTTGATCTTCCGACCTGTCTGTGTCTCCACAAGAGCTCTGAACTCCTGAAACCGCTTGAAGACCTCACTCTTGGTCTTCAAGAAATAAATCCAGGTCCTCCTGGAGTGATCATCAATGAATAAAACATAGTACTCATATCCACTCAAGGAAACATGAGACATTCAACCACTCACATTAGAATGAATCAAATCAAGTATCCCAGTCGCTCTGCTGTCACTGCTGGGAAAAGGGGATTTGGCAAACTTGCCCATTGCACAACCTCTGCAAGTATCAAAGTGATCAGTACTGAAATCTGGCACACCTGTAGTGATCTCTCGCAATGTCCTCAAGGCTCCATGATACATATGTCCCATCCTGCCGTGCCAAATCTCACACAGCTCAGAACTGCTAGCTCTGCTGTCGGCACTACTACTCAATGCCAAAAGGGGCTGAAATGCAAACTTGTACACCTTTGCATGGCGTATACCTATCACTCTAGCTGAATCAGCTGGGGTGCCCCTGGGATACATCAACACCTGTCCTCCCCTGAACAGTACCTCATATCCTCTGTCCTCCAAAGCTGAGATGGATATGAGGTTCTTCCTCATCCCTGGCACATAAAGAACATCTGACACTTTCAAGGGAGGTTTGGACTCCCTCTGAAATGTCAATGTCCCCACCCCGACTGCTCTAACAACTCTCTCATCACTAAGTACTACCTCAATATCAGTGCCACTCTCTGAAAGCTCTGAGAAGTACTCACGGACTCCTGTCATGTGACGTGAAGCCCCACTGTCCACATACCAGATACCTGAAGATGCTCCGCTAATCGAGGGAAAAGCATGCTCCCTCTGAACCTGTGTGGCAGGTGATCCTGCACTAGAGGACTCACACGTAGTGAACGCAAACTCGTGGTCAAAACGACCTGCAAAGTCCTCAATCTCTGCTGAAGCTGCCACGTCCTGGTTCTTCCCCTTCTTCTTCTTCTTCTCCGGACACACAACTGCATAGTGTCCCATCTTTTGACAATTCCAACACTTCACCTTGGAATAGTACTTCTGTGTGTTACCCTGTTTACCTTTACCTTTGTCTTTTTCCCCACCACTGCTTGTGGAAGCCTGCTTCTTCCCTTTGCCTTTCTTGCCTCCTGCCACCAGTGCTACATCCTCATCCTGCTCAACTGGCTTGGCTGCCCCAAGCTGACCTTTCCTGATCTCTGTCTGAATGCAATCATCCCAAAACCTCTCCCATGTGGGAAGGGTCTCACGTGCACAAACCCCATTAGCAAAGTTCAACCATGAACGGGGGAGGCCATTCACTGCAATGCGCACCAAATCAGTGGGTGGAATGGCCTCTCCAATTGCTGCCAACTCATCTCTCACATTAGTAATCTTTGTGAGATATCCAGCTACACTATCATTACCCATCTTAATGTTCTTCAGCTTCTCCTTCAGGACCATCTTCCGGTTCTCATTGGTACTCTGGTAGAGATTGGACAATGCTGTCCACATTTCATGGGCATTGCTCTTTCCTCTCACATGAGGAATGCAATGGTCTTTGATTCCGTCTAGAATCAACCTCTTACCCTTGTTCTTTTTATTATAAGTTGTCAACTGAGTAGCATCAGTAGGCACAACAACAGGGTTCTGTGTGGTATGCACCATGATATCCCAAACTTCTGCCTCCTCAAAGATACTCTGCATTCTCTCCTTCCAAACGTTGTAATTTATATGCTCATCTAGCCTATCCTCCACCCTCAATCCCAATGACATCCTGCTGTCCTAAAACTGAAAAATAGCATTGTTGTAGTAAAGATAAAACTGTTGTTTATGAAAAAATCAGCTTGCTGGAATTTTCTGAGTGAAAAATCAGCAGCTGTAATTTTTCCTTTTGCTGTCCCAAACTGTCCTTCAGCACTCAAGCTCTGATACCATGTAGAAATTTCTGTTTTCCCACCCCGGTTTTCAGTTTCACCTTATTTCTCCCATGTAGTTAAATGCCCTTTCCCATAACCATACATTTAACAAGCTGAAAAAATAAATATTGCTGAAAACACAAATTCTGGAAATTTTACAATATGCTGGAAACTGCAGAAATAAAAATCAGCAGTAATAAACAGCCATTAAAACACATTTAAACACTGAGATTTTTAGTCAATGTGACCCTGGAAAAACCCCCTACAACTTTTGGGAAAAACCAGTTCGAGAGCTCTTCTTTATTTCTGAAAATGTCTTTTTCACAGTGAGAAATATTCAGCAAAAAATCAGCAAGCAAATTTACAACTTATCTCTTTTCCCATGCCTCACAGCAAACTGGAAATTACAGCAAACAGGACAGCAATAAATGCTGTACGGCCTCCTCGATTTTCGTGCCCACTTTCAGCATTAAATGCTGCTGTACGACCAGCATTAAATGCGTTGTACGGACTGCAATAAATGCATTGTATGGCCCTCGTTTTGCATGCAAAAAAATCAGCAAACTGCTCCTCGATTTTTGTGCAAACCACTACTCGAAAATCGTGCCAAAATATGTCTTTCACTGTGTGCTCAATCAGCTGTACAAATCTGCTCAACTGCTGCCTTGGAATGTGTGCCAAGCTGTTGTCTCCTTCTCCTCCTTGTCCAGAAATCTCCCTTGCTCTCTTGCTCTCTATCTCCCAATCTGCTCATGAAAGAATGAATGACATTTTCCTCATTTTTCTCCTTTAATCTAACCCCAAGTGACTTTTGGGTGATCCCTAAATCCAATGGCTGAAATAAGTTGAGATCTAAGGCTGAGATTAAATGCTCATTTAAATCTCACTTTCTATTTTTTAATTCACCTCACTTTAATAAAGACCCACTTAGTCATTTATTTCCAAAGTCACTTTTTTTTTTTTTCTAATTTTTCATTGACTTTATAAAAGTCACTTTAAAATTAGACTTAGTAACTTTATCACTTAAAGTCACTTTTAAATTAGATTTAACTTTATAAAAAAATTACAAAGTCACTTTAGGAGAAAAAATAAATTCTTTTGGACACTTTTCCCTAGGCCAAAGATCAAAGCCTAAGGGAACCACCTGTCCTCTGGTACCAAATTTCAACATTTTAACTTATAAGCAATGATGAAACCCTAAATATCCAAAAACCTAACCCTGGGAGATGAAACACCAAAAGGCTTAATTTGTTATCCTTATGAAGTTATGAACATTGACTTATGCAGTAGCTTTTGTTGGTTGGTCCTAAGATGTCCATGCAAGTACTAATTTTCCAAGTGAAGTTATCCTCCCATGTGACATGAATTTTTTTAATGAATCGAATGTGGAGGTAATGCTCGTGCACAGACCAGACCATGGACAACACAATGCCCACAGGGGAAAAAAATGCCAAAAGTATGCATTTAGCAAATCAGATTGTAAAGTGTGATGTGAGATAAGACAAAACACTAGAAAAAATGAATGTATGGGATATTTACCAATAAAACACTCAAAATCTTAAAGCTTGATAATTATAACTTAAATTTCCAAAATTTATTGTTAGATTTTTAATAAAAATCATACCAAATTTTCTATTATAAAGTTAAATATGTTGTATCCATCTCCCTCACATTGCAGGTTCGATGCCCCTGAATCGGAATAAAGTTCTTGGTATACGTTCTCAGTACATTCGAATGCAGCATAGTTGAAAGTAAAATTCACAGGCTCTGTTTGTTTTCATTGCAGCTGCATAATTTTTTCCCTTTCAAATACTCTGCCAATGTATTGTGCCACAAGCGTGGAATTTTCGTTGCAACTAACGCAATAAAAATGACCACAAGTTAGTAAGTCAGGGAGTAATAGAAATCTATTTTCACTTCATGCGATCATCATATTGTATGTTAAATAGTATTATTTATTAAAAATTATCAATATTATTACATGAAATTATCTAGATGGATGGGTTAGTTTAAGTGGGATTGCTAAAATGGGAAAATTGGGATCAAGTCACAACCAAGACTTTTGGATTAAGATTTTAAGTAGGCTGTTTTTTAAATATTATGGATTATATTTGATGTTTGTTTAGTTAAAGGGTCAAAGTTAAGATTTTTATGTTTATTTTAGGTATCATTCTTTAAATAAGAGAAAGGGTTTGCTTGGTTTTCTAAGATAGTGCATTTAATTACGTATCATTAATTATTTGAATAAAAAAAATTAACATTGAATATTTTAAAATGGGTTTTTATTAAAAAAAATATTATATATTAGATTTGTTTATTAAAATTGATAGAAGATATAAAAGATAATAATTGATATTTTTGAAGAAATATAGAATTTATCATTTATGAATATATAATATTTGACTTATGATATAGTATATATTTATAGGTGAAGTCTAACTTATAAATGAAATAATTTTTTTCGGCATTTTTTCCTGTTAAGTTTAATTAAAATTCAGACAAAATATTTTAAAAACTTGAATTTAAGTTGTTTAATCTATTAGATTTGAATGCCTTAAGAGTTTTTTAAGGGTGTTTAATCCATTTATGTATTTAAAAATGTAATTTAAATAACAAAAAATCACAATTTTACTTGAAATTGTATGGCAGGTAAAAAAGACTATTTTGTCTATAAAATACATTAAATTTATATTTATATATTACTAAACTAATCGTAATATAAATTAAGTATAGAGAATCAAATAATAATTGTATTTCATATTCTACTTCCTTTTTAAGTGTTATTTCTTAAAGTATTTGGAACATATCTTTGTCTGCATTTAAAAGCATTTTCAAATAGTGTTTTTTCTCTTTTTAGTAAATGTTTTTATAAATTTTATTATTTTAATAATGAATTTTTTTGTTGATTTTGTTTGAACAAAAATAATGCAAACTCATTACTTGATCTCTTAGAATCACATTTTTTTATATACAAATTAAATGTAATAAAAATAAAAACAGAAATAAATATACTCAATTTACACAAATATACCAAATGTCTATATTTTAAATAAGAAAATAAAATACTAAATATTAAATATTTTTATCAATATTTTTTATTTATCAAAAAAATTAATAATTACATCAATTTTGATTTTATATAAAGTTAATTTTATTTTTAATATATAGAGGTGAAGCCTTTGATATATATATGTGTGTATGTATGTATGATTAAATTAATAAATAAAAAATGATATCTATGTAAAGGATAAAATTATGAAATCAATATTAAAAATTATTATAGGTATACACTGCAAGGAGTATTTGAGCGGTTTATATATATATATATATATATATATATATATATATATATATATATTTTATCAAGGTAATTAACATTAAAATTAATAAAGATTTATTATAATGAAATTAGATTGTTGCTTACAAATAATTTTGTTTTAAATAATTTAGAAATGAAAAAGGTATAACAAAATTATTAATTATTTATTTTTACATTAATAAGTTATATAATAAATAAATAAATTAAAAACAATATACGTAAAGATATAGAAAGAAATAGGTTTCTTTATGATTGTAATTTTATTATTTATGATTATTAAGTTGTTTCTCAAAACAAGACATATTGAAAAAGCCAAAAACTTTGAATTTATTATGGATTTTACATTTTAATAGTATATAAATCATGTGTTATTTCTTTTTGTCAAGTTGTTTGTGATTCTCTAGGCTTGATCTGTGGCTTGAGGATTCTTGACACACGGGCATCTAAGTCGTCAAAATGACCCGGAAATCACACCCGACCTGGGCCATACTAGCCCTTAGTTGACTGGATTTTTTAGAAGCCCTTAGTTGATTGGATTTTTTAGAATGTCTCCTCCCCCTGGCAGAGGGCCCAACCATCCCCCGTGAGGTTTGATCCTGGGTCACCTTGCTAACGAGGCCCATCCTCAAATAGTTGGGCCAGTGGGACTTGACATGTGTGTTGTGTGTTATTGTTTACATTACAAATTTACATTTAAAATAAACATGTGTCTTGTTTTTTACATTACAATTTATAATGAAGATAAAGGCATCTAACATGTATTTGGTTGGGGTTTAATAGGTTTTTGGGATTGTACAGTTATAATCCTTCACTTGGAACATATTAATTTTATTGTATTTTATTTTATTTTATTTTTTGTTTTCATTCTCATCTACAAATGAGACACATTTAACACACCTTGTTTGTACTTAAATGCATAGATTAAAAAAAAAATCAAAACAACTTCATTACAAAGTATTCATGAATTATTTTTTGGCTTAAGGCTAGATAGGATGTATGATGACGTACAACTTTTTCATTACTCAAATGACCAATTATCTGAAGACTATATATTTTATTTCATGCCAAGTGTTGTAGATTCTGGTGGAGAGGTTGTCATAGTCATTAAGTGTTGATGAGGCATCCTCGCTTAACCTTAGCAAAGATGCCAAAAGTTACATCTTTGAGCTTTAGATATGTGGCATGGGAGAGGTTGATGTTGTTGGTACCTCTACAATGTTTGGCCAATATAGGGACAATTATGAGGATCCTCTAGCTATTTCCAAATTTACAAATGTACCTTCGTTATCATATCCTAGTTTTTTGAAAGTGATTAGTTCTAAAAGTGATATTTTCAATGCAATCTTGTCTACCCTAGATGCAAGCTATGTTGATTTGGCTAAAGATTTGTTAACGCTCCAATCTCATATCCCAATCAGCATTGGCAGTTTTGGCTTTATTGGGTTAATATTTATCACTTGCAAAGAGGTCACTACAAAGAAGAGGAAGGCCCTTAAGAGACGAACAAATGTAAGGAAATTAAGTGTCAAATAGGATAGGTTACTTTAGTAGTGGGGGAGTACATTACACTTAACCAAATTCTCAATATTTTAGGTCATACCCTGGTAAGGAAATTTCATAGCATAAGAGTGGGAATGGATTGTTTATTGTCCTAGATAGAAAGGTGTTACGTCACTAGTCCAAGGTATACTTCGGAGGCACATTTCTTAGCCAAAGGACAACTCAAATTTGTTTTTAAATGAGAAGAAGATGTTGCTTTGGTCCTTAAGGAGGTATGGTTTATGAATAGCTCATACTTATCCATAAAATCATGGCATCCTTTGATGCAAAGGAGGAGTGAATGTTTAGAACCTTGATCTAGATTAAATTGCTTAAGATCTCTAAGGAATTTTTTATGGATTAGGTCTTACAAGCCATTAGTATCTGGTTCAAGAAGACCATATTATTCGATGAAAGGCTTTTGGAAGAGGGATTTAGGTTGATATCTTGGATATTGGTAGACATGGATATTATAATGGGTTTATTTGAAACCATTGATTTGTTTCTTAAGGGGGAAAGTATTTTGCAACTCCTTGATTTTATTAATATAGTGTTCTAGTAGTATAGGTTTCATATGCATGGACACCCCGTGAAATATTGTTTGAAGTGTTTCTCCAAACAAAATTGGAGTGATAAGGAGAATTTTCAAAGAGCCTATTATATGGAGAGAAAAAAATGCCACTTGTCCCTGAGGAGATTGTTAACCAAAAATCAATTATTGTCATAGCTCAGGTAATGTATTCACACAAAGAAGTGGTTAAGGTTTTTAAGGGGCTAAAAAGTTCCTTATTGGGGATATCTCCATACCTTTAATTGTCGGTGCAAAACTATGTTTAGGTTGGGAAGTGGGTTCTGAAGATGTAGAAGGTCTAGCTTTGGAGTATAGATCCTCCTCTTTTATTCTAGAGGCCTCCAAGGAAATTCTCAACAATTATGAGGAGGATATTGGTAAGTTGAATGTGTCCTCTTCTTTCCCTTTTTCTACTAACAATTTTTTTGGGGGTATCGAAGGGCTAGGACTTGCTTCCTTTGCTTGGATTAATAAACCAAGAGGTTAGTCTCCAAAAATAACAAGAACCACCCTCTACTCTAACATTATTATTGTTAACCGTTCTGTCAACTTTGACACGTGTGAGTTTGTAGATTCAAGGTTGATGGAGGGGTTAATGTCGTTTTCATGTGATTTTTAATCCAAGGGAGATGGACATTATGGTTTATGACCTAAGAAAGTTCATCACATTGTGTTGGGACCCTTTAGAGGTTTGAGAATGGACTCTGATGGAGAAGTGGAGAGTAGGGAAAATTTTAGGGGCTAATAATTACAAGTGGGATAATTTGCTATGATTTCACCAAAAAAAAGATTCACCAATTTCCATTTTTTTACAAATGATTTGCCAAAAGAAATTAGTATAAAATTAGTTTTACCTTAAAATTCGCCAAAAAATTATAGGTACTATATAAAATCATTAGAAATGGAACTTTTTTACAAAAAAATTGTGAAATATGTTACAATTTGCATATGAAGGATTAATAAGATTCACCAAGGTTTATAAACTTTAAGATAAATTTCCATCCTTTAAATTTTATCTAGTGGGGTGTCTCTCAATAGGTAGGAAATTGAACTTTAAACAGGCACAAACATATGCAATCAAAGAAGCTAATCCAGGAAAGCATAGGCTTATTAACGAGGCCATTAGAATAGGAATATCCTTTATAGGGTTTCCCCATGAATAATTTTTTCATTAATATATGGGGCCTAGGGGGACAAGTCAAATTATGAAAATTTCTAAATAGAAATCCTACTGCAGTGATTAATATTATTTCTTCTACTTATTATCTTAGAAATAAGTTATTCACAATGTTCTTACAGCAAATATCGAAATATATTCTACTGCAGCCTTCACAATTAAAATATTGCAAAAAGTAAATGTAAGGAAAAATACTGGCACAAATACAATCACAATGACACAGTTATTTTTGGACAATCGTCCCTAGAAAAACCCAATGTGGGAAAATCGGTGCAGCAGATGAGGGTTTCTTTATTATTCTTCAGCAAATTCTCATGTACAAATTACAACCAACAAAATAGGAGTGAGAAATTTTACAGACACTTCCTAACAAATTTCTGATCCAGGTGAAGTACTCCTCTTCCCTGGAATCCTTCTGCGTCCCTCTACGTCAAACTTCTCTCAATGGCCCAGCATCTAGCTGCCCAAGCTGGCTCTGCGTCAATCTGCCTTTGTGCTACCTCTTTCTGTGTCACCATGTTCTTGCTCTACATCTTGTTGCCTTGCACTCTTAAAATATGTTGATACCCTCTCTTCCTTTCTCACCTACAACTCTCCCTCTGATTTGATTTTCTCTTTCTGAACTTCGGCTAGTGAGAAAATCGATCTTACTCGGGTAACTGAGTATCTGCCTCTGGTGTGTTCTCCAAGTGCCCATCAAGCCCCTTCTTATAATCCTCTCGTTGATCAATCAATCACCCATATTAGATTCTAATCAATGGCTAGGATCATATTGACTTGATCTTCGCCTTCTTCTAGAAGTTTCACCCACAGTTTAAATTAATACCCGTTAATTATTTTAATTTCCTAAGTTTAGACTTAGGGTCCCATTAAAAATAATTAATTATTTTAATAAAACTGTCTCCGGTGGAATTTCCCAAAACGATTTATGGGTATTGGAGACTTCATGTGTCTAAGCCTCCCTGCAAATTCTGAGACTTAGAGCACATCCGATGCTACCAGAAATCAACACTCCCTCTTAGCGAGGAATGTGCTCTCGCAATGCAACCTACTGAAGCATCACTTTGTTCTGGAACATCTCCCCTTGCGTTGTTGATGTCTGTCATGCTGGCCACCAACCTCTGTGAAAATGTTTCATCTATACTATTGTTGACCTTTCCATTGTCAACACTGCATTTGTACTGCAAATCTCTCTGAATTTTTGCATATGTGTTATTACTAGCACTGCCACTGGCAACTGTCCCTGCACTGCAAACTACCGCTCATACTAAAATGGATTTTCTACCATACCCATTTGCTCTCTGAACTGAGTGAACTTGGCTCTTTTGAAACCCTTTGTGACTATGTCGGGTACCTTCTCTCCTATGGGGACATATTGTAGTTGTATTGCCCCAAGTTGAACACAATCTTTGATAAAGTGACATCGAATATCTATGTGTTTCGACTAATCATGAAATATTGGATTCTCGGAGAGTTTGATACAACTCTGGTTATCACAGTAAACCCTGGTCGCCTCCATCCTTTTTCTGAACAAGCTCATGTCAAGAAATTTTCTGAGCCATATAGCTTTGCACGTAGTTGTGCTAACTACCATATATTCTGCTTCTGGTGACATTAGGGGTATTTTGAGGTCTAAAATGGGCCTCCTAAGGAAATTATAAAATATTAGCAGAAATAATAAAATGATATTAGATTACATCATCAAATTTTAGAGGGAAAAAAGAAAAAACTATATTTTCAACTCATATTTTCAACTTCTCTCCCTATGGGTTTACAAAAAATTTCGACTGGAAACACTTGTTGGATACAAAATTTTATTCCTCATCCAAGGAGTACCCATGTTTCATACTTTCGATGAACCCTACTACATGAAAAATGAGAAATACATGAAAAATGTGATTGCAATCACGCTTTTTCATGTAGTTCTCATTTTTTGTGTAGGAAGGTCCATCGAAAGTATGCAACATGGGTATTCCTTGGATGAGAAATTAAGTTTTGCATCCAATGAGTACTCCCACTCGAAATTTGAGTAAAACCTTAAGGGGATAAGTTGAAAATACGAGATGAAAAAGCAGTTTTATTATTTTATTATTTTTTAAGCTTTTTACTTTTTTACTCCAAAAATGGTGAATCATCCCCCATGACTGACCTAATCATCTTGAATCCTATTGATTTTTATAAAGTTTATTTTGGTTGTACATTTTTCTTAGGAGGCCCATTTTAGACCTCAAAATTCCCCTAATGGCTAAGAGCTACCAATTTCTACTTCCTGTTGCACCAATATATCATCCCTGATCCAACACTAAAGCAGTACCCCAAGGTACTTTTTCGGTCTACTAAACTACCTACCCAATCGGCATCTGTGAACCCATTCAATATGGCATCCTCCCCTTGGGAGTATTTCAACCCATATCTGACTGTTCTGTGCACATACCTAAGAATGTGCCTAGTTGTTGCCCAATGCACCCTTTTTGGTTCTACCATGAACTGACTGAGGGTGTTGATAGCAAAGCAAATGTTCGGCCTAGTGTTGACCAGATACATGGGCGACCCAATGAGCTGCTTGTACAAGGTGGGGTCTACTTTCTTGTAATCTTAATTTAAATAGGAAGGCAACGAATTACAGACATAACCATAAATACAGAGGTGTAGCAGAAAATAACACTTCATTTCATTAATATCAAATACTGAAGTATGCTTACAAACAGAATGGAAATAAGACTAGCTCGGGCAATGGTAGCTTATCTCTGAGAAGAGATGTGGTGGCTACATGCCTCTTAACTATGTTACAATGAGGCTCAAAGGCCTATTTATTATTGAGAAACAATGGAAAACCCTAAACATCCAAAAACCTAACCCTAGGAGATGAAGCGCCAATATATGGGCCCCGTTTGGGTAAATTGATACATCAACTTCCCAGGGTCGTAACTTTGGCATACAATCTTTGTTTGACACGCACAATACCTCGTTAGAAAAATCTATTCGAGGGCTACAACTTTTGAGTGGCGACATGGGGTTTATAACCCATGTTGGCCACTATTTTCCCCAAAAAACGTCATTTAGGGCCTCAAAACGGCTCCGAAAGTTCAAGACCCAAAAAACTACCAAAAATAGTAAGTTGTGCTACAAATAAGGAAACTGAAAAACTGAAATAAACAATGGTGGGGGTCCAAGTGGAATAGGCGGGTGGCCACCAATATCGACCTGGATCACCTTGTCTCCTGATGCATCTATTTTCTTCTAGTTGGTGATCATGGGAGTAGCCATGGGTCGAAAATCCTGCATTCTGAATCTCTACAGAATTTTTGTAGCATATCTTCCTTGTCCAAGGAAGATCTCCCCATTCTTTTTCCAAATTTCCAACTCTAGAAAATAATGCATCAACCCCATGTCCTTCATGTCAAATTCAACTTTAAGATTCTTCTTGCAATCTTGTATGAGCCTGTATGACCCAGTTAGGAACATGTCATCTACATATAATACCAAAATAAGTGGCTCATTCTCTACCATCAAATAGTAGATATTGGGATTAGCATCACTCTTGACAAATCCCAACTGGTGCAAGTAACTATCAACTTGACCATACCATGCTCTGGGTGACTGCTTGAGCCCATACATAGATTTCTTTAATCTGCAAACATGAGTTCTCTTCTCATGAGTTTCGAAGCCTTCGAGTTGTTCCATATACACCTCCTCTTCTTTCACCTAGTTCAAAAATGTTGTCTTGACATCCATCTGGTGAATCTCCCATCCCATTTGAGCTGTTATGGATATAACGGATTTGATAGACGTGTATCGAGCAACTGGGGTGAAGGTCTCTTAATAGCCTATTCCTTCTTTCTGAGCATACCCCTTTGCCACGAACCTTGCCTTGTACTTCTCTATATTGCCATCTGCAGCATACTTGATTTTGTAGATCCATCGTGATACTACAACTGATCTATCTTCTGGTATAGGTACTACTTCCCAGACATCATTTGTCATGATAGAGTTGTATTCTTCTACCATGGCATCCACCTATACTTGGTGTTGAATAGCTTCCTGAAAGCTAGAGGGTTCTTCAACCTGAGCTACCAATCCCTGGTATCTGTCAAGTTGTCTACGTTGTCTTTTCTCGGTTCTAGGAGATCCAACAAATTGATGAGCCTCATCATTGGGTAAGTATATGGACCTTAATTCACCTCCTAGCTTAGTCAAATCAACTCTTCTCACAATTTATTACATGTTTTGATTATATTTTGTTTAATGAGATGAGTCAAAGTGAGATATTATTCCTAGTGGACTAATGTGCATTGAATGCAGGTTTGTGAGAGAAAATCAGGGATTTTGGCAAGATTAAATGCTGAAACTAGAATGGACAAGGAAGAGACATTGTAGGAGGTAAATCCTCCTCATTTACTCCTCCCTCATTCAAATATTCCTCCATCAATCATACTAGCTCGGAGTACAAGTAGCCAAGTCATGAAGATCAAAAGGCAACCGAGAAAGTGGCAGTCAAAGAGTTATTTTATCTCAAGTTTGGGAGCCAAGCCTCCATATATTTAAGGAAGTCGTTGGGGACTTCATTTGTATAAATAAAGAGGCCTAGAGCCTCATTAGGATTCGAATTTTTGCTGTAAAAACACTAGTTATTTTTTAGCTCCAAACTTGTGGAAGACATTGCTATGTAATTTTCTGTTTTGATAATGAGAATGAGCTTCTTCTTGATCCAGTACTGAGTTAACTCAGAGGGCTGAAGCTCTTGGGTTAGGGCCCAACCCTAGCAGCAAAGGCTCCTCTTCTTGTATTTGTATGCTTAGATTGATTTCATAGATTCATGGTTAAATTGTCCTTAGAAGTATTTCATTGCAAGTAGTGTAGATTTGATTAGTTTGTTTATTAGTTTGCTTCCATTTGTGCTTTACTTCAACAATAGTTTAGAAGAGATAAAGGACCATAAAAAAGCTGTCAATAGGTGTTTTGGCCTCACTTCTTCCTTCAGGGATCATGATTTGAGGAAAGGACTCCTATGCAACCCCAAAAAGATAGAATTCTACTTTCTCATAGAATTTAGAGTTTTATGTACTTAAGCTAGCATTTGATCAAGTTGCAAGAGTAGTACCTAGTCATCATTTCTTCCATCTTCAGCCTTACAGTAGATCTCATCAATGATTCCATATTATTTTGCAAGTTTTCCTCATGCATGAAGTAGATAGCTAGCTCATTAAACTCTGTTTTCCTAGCTTATTGAAATTCTCCTTGTTTACATGATTTTTGGGCAAATATCAATGTTTGATGTAGTGCAAGTGTTTTAGAAGTAAAGAGAGATCTCATAGCCAGCAACCTCCTTCAAAATTCATCCATCCATGATCATTCCTTGATTTCACTAAGACCCTCTCCAATTTCATCGTTTTACAATGAAACTTCTCCAAGCATGTTGAGCAAATCCAACCATCTCCCAACCTTGGTTTTGAGTTATGAGTGATCCTAAGCATTTTCTTGCTTCATTCCATCCACCAAAGACCTTCCCTAGCCTTCCATCACCTTCAGCACCCATCATTTTTCTCTCGGCTGTATCCTGTAGAAATATAGGGAATCATGTAGGTTTTTAGGACATCTTATAGGTTTTCCTATAGTGGCCTGTTTTGAGGCCAAATTGAGGGAAAAGCCTCTAGGAAGATAGACAAGGTCACCTAAGGGTCTCCTAAACCTCCCAACCATCCACCAGCATTCCTAAGCCACCTACCACATCGCCAAAAGAGATTAGCCTTCACACTCTTCCATAAAAAAAAAAGATAAAAAGAAAAACGGATTTATTCTAGTCATTTACATGCACAGTAGTAATGTTTGATGTTTTGAACTTACATGCTTAGGACAGTAGAATTTCATACATGTTAACTTAGCATTCTTTTTTAAGCATAGTCTCTTAGAAGTTAGTTAGAAAATGGTGTGATTTTAGCATTGGATTTCAATCTTTCTCCTTATTGCAGTAGACAAGCTTTCTCTTAGAGTAGATTTCTCTTTCCTTCTCAGCAATCAAGCTTCTTCTAAATCCATAGAAGTCTGGCTTGAAAAAATCTAGTGGTCTCTCGCCAGCCGAACAGTGACAAAAGGGCAGAACCATCACTTTTACTTGTGTATACAACACTGTCACCTCCAAGTTTGTACGAAACCCGGGTTGATAAAGTAAAGATGGTATCCCGAGGAGTTGCAGCATTCTTGCTGCAATACTGGTGCACATCACTTTTTGGCGTCATTGCTGAGGAGGTGTCTGAGTAATATGTGATTACTTTTTTCTTTCTTCCATTTCTTGTTTATGATATTCTGCTATTAGTTTCAGTTCTGCAAGAGTAATTTAGTTGCTTTCTTTTCCATTCCGCATTATTTTCTTTCCTTTCCATTCTACAAGTAAGATTCCATTCAAATAGTTAGTTTTCATCCAGTCAGTTAATTTTCATTCAATCTGAAATTTCAATTCTGTAATCACTTTCAAGGTTTGAAAAAAACTCAAAACAAAACAAAAACATTTCTTTCATGCCTCATAGGAATAGGGATAACTTAGGGAAATTTTTGCCAAATACCCCCACTGCTTCAAACAACCAACCTTCCCTCTTCTTCGGTGGCTGTGAATTGGAGGAACCCTTAGGTGAGCAACCTGAAATATTTGAAGAACCTATAGGGGAAGAAAAAGAAGAAGAAGAACCCATTCCTACTGATCTAATGGTTGAAAATAGAAATGACAGAGGAAATAGAGAAAGAGTTGAGGGTGCCTTCCCCATCAGGGAAACCAACAAGAATACTAAGATGAAGAATATAAGCCCCTCTGCCCTTCCTCATTTCCATGGCCTGACCACAGAAGATCCAGACACTTTCTTATTTGAATTTGTTGTCATATGCCGAACCTATGACTACACCAATGATGAGCAGAAGTTGAAACTATTCCCATCCACTCTCAAGGATGCAACTTTGTGCTGGTTCATGGGTTTACCTGGGGATAGCATCACAACTTGGGCTCAGATGTAGCAAGCCTTCAACAACAAGTATCGGGACTATTGTAGGTCTAAAGACACTAAAGAGGAAATTTTTAGGATGACCTTAGGGCATGATGAATCCCTAGAGGATTATGAAGAAATATTCCAGCTTAGCTACAAAAGGGCCAGGTGCACACTTGACCCTGAGTCACTGAAGCTAGTCTTGCTTAGAGGAGTAAGGGAAGATCTTCTGGATACCCTAAACTTGTTAGCAGGAGGGGACATCTACTAGTTACCCTATGAGGATATCAAGATTGTCTTTAGAAACCATTCTAGGGCAACTAGGAAAAAGGGTAGGGGTAGTCAACCTATGGTCAGTCCATCCTCTTCCAATGCATCCATCAAGGGTGAAATTGGAAACATGCTGGAGGATTTCAAGAGTGAGATGTTGCAAACCCTCACCCTACAGATGGACACTATGCACATTAAGAGAAAACAAGAGGAAGCAGAGAGAGCCTTAGCCATTTTCTTCCCTAGATGCACCAGGAGGCACCCTAGGAATGAATGTCCATTGAATTCGATTGAAATATGCTCAGTCTGTGAAGAAAACCACTCCACAGACAAGTGCCCTTCTCTCCCTGGACTAAAAGTTGTATATCAAGGAGCTGAAGGGGTAACTAAACAACTCTGCTACATAAACCAAAGGAGACCCCATGGGCCTAGGCCATACCAACAGGGCATGCAAGGGTCATCCCATGCATATTAAAACCCCAACTAGACCACATCCATTCCCTCTTGGGAGCCCCCTACTCATCCTTCCTGGTCTACACCTCCTCCTTGGTCCTTTGCACCTCAGTATCATTCCTAGCCAACTAGCCAGTCATTTCAACCATATGCTTTGCCACAACCTCAATGGAATGCACCGCCCCAGGGGTGGAGGCCCCCATACAACAATGCTCTAGCTTTATTGCCTTAACCACCTTCTCAACCACAACTTTTACACTCTGATCCACCTAAAAAACCCCAGATGCCTGCCCAGCCAAATCTGAACCCAAACAACAAACAGGCACAACCAGTATACAGTGGAGAGACATCCTATTCAGCTTATGTTGTGGAAATTTAGGAAATCAACCTGAGATCGAGGAGAGTACTCCCAGAAAACCAACCTCTACCTCCACATAGGGAGGTTGAGGAAGAAAGAGAGGAAATCATGCCTAAAGTAAATCCACCACCCTTTCTTGAGAGATTAACCTAACCACTCCAGCCTACCCCAGAAGAGACTGAACTTCTAGGAGAATTGAAAAATATATGTGTCAAAATTCCACTTCTCCAAGCTATAAAAGATGTGCCTATTTACAACAAGTTGATCAAGGAGAAGTGCTTCAAGCATCCAGGGAGGTGAAGAAGAGATGCCCCTACCATTAATGTCATTGGATAGTTGTCTGACTTAATGCTGGGGCAGGTAATCTATCCAAAGTATTTGGACCCTGGAAGCCCTGTAGTAGATGTGCACATCAATGGCACCATTGTCCCACACACTTTGATTGATCTTGGGGCTGCCATTAATGTGATGACCAAGGACACCATGCTCAAGCTCAACCTCCAGGGTTCATTAAGAAAGACCACAACAATCCTGCAACTTGCAGACCGCTCCACAATGACCCCTGAGGGGATTGTGGAGGATGTGATGGTATCCATTGACTCTTGGGAATACCCTGCAGATTTCCTAGTTCTCCATCCTAAGGCCAAGCTTATTGTCTACCCTCTCATCCTTGGGAGGCCCTGGCTAGCCATTGTCGATGCAAACATTAGTTGCAGGGCTGGAAATATGACTATCAAGAATGGGCATATGTCCAAGAAGTTAATCCTATATCCTCCTGCTCAGCCATCTCTAGAACATGACTTACCTTTGTGGTTGGAAGAGGAGGAAGAAGATGAAGTTTATTCCACCCAACTCTATACCTTAGAAACAACCATGGGAGGGGGACAACTAGATGAAGATGATTTGATTGAACACATACTCCAAAGTCCAACTCCTAGTACATTTTCCTTAGAAGAAGTAGTAAAGGAAACCCAGAACAACCATCAAATTGATCTATGCTTAGCCAATTCCAACCCTATCTGTGTCAAAACCATAGAATTCGGCCCTGAGAGAACTTTGAAAATCAACCCATCTCTTTCTGTTCACCAAGAAGAAAAGTTGTGCAACATGCTAAAGGAACATCTAGATGCCTTTGCTTGGAGTTACAAAGAAATGAAGGGAGTGCACCCCTCAGTGTGTACTCACCACATTTATATCAAAGAAGGTTGCAAACCAATCCGACAACCCCAAAGGAGGATGAATCCAACTCTCAAAGATATAGTCAAAGAAGAACTGCAAAAGCTGCTAGATGCAGGATTCATTTACCCTATCTCTGACAGTGAGTGGGTCTCTCCTTTGGTGTTGGTTCCAAATAAAAATGGTAAGTGGAGGATTTGTGTTGATTACAGAGAGTTAAACAAATCCACAAAGAAGGACCATTTCGCTATACCTTTCATCGACCGAGTGCTAGATGGCCTAGCAGGGAAAAAAATTTCTCTTTCCTAGATGGATTTAGCGGGTACAATCAAATCCATATCAGCCCGGAAGACCAGGGTAAAACCACCTTCACTTGTCCTTGGGTTACTTTCGCCTATAGGGTCCTTCCTTTTGGCCTATGCAGTGCTCTTGCCACTTCCCAGAGAGCAGTCTTGAGCATCTTTGTCAAGTTAGTCCATGATGCAGTAGAGACTTATATGGATGATTTTACACCTTATGGATATGATTTCCAATAGCCTTTGTCCAAATTAGGTAAGGTGCTGAACAAATGCATTGAAATGAACCTGTCTCTTAGTCTCGAAAAATGTGAGTTCTTGATGATTGTAGGGACTGTGCTAGGTCATTGAATATCCCAGCAAGGACTACAGGTGGACCTAAACAAAATAGCTATCATCCAAAGGGTCCCACCTCCGCAAAAGCAGACAGATGTCAAAAGTTTCATAGGGTTAGCTGGATACTATCGAAGGTTTATAAAAGACTTCAGCAAGTTAGCTTCCCCTTTATTTGGGTTGTTGGCCAAAGACTGAGTTTGTATGGTCAAAAAGTTGTCAAGAGGCCCTGAACACCCTGAAGTACAAGTTAACCATTGCACCGATTCTCTGAGGCCCAAATTGGGCCCTTCCTTTTCATATACATGTTGATGCCTCACACAAAGCCATAGGTGCATCTCTAGGCCAAATAGATGAAAAATTGGCTTATGCCATTTACTTTATCAGTAAGAATATGTCAAAGGCCGAACTAAACTACATAGTGACCGAAAAGGAGCTCTTGGTTGTTGTGCATTCATTGAACAAATTTAGGCATTACATTACAGGTTATCAAACATTTGTACATACTAACCATGCTGTAATCAAATATTTAATGAATAAACCTGATGTGAATGCCCGGATTATTAGATGGTTACTTTTATTACAGCAGTTTGATCTAACCATTGTTGATAAGCCTGGCAAGGAAAATGTTGTTGCAGATTTTTTGTCCAGATTAACTTTGCCTACAGGTGAGGAAGGAATGGTTGATGATCAGTTACCAGATGAACACTTATTCGCCATTTCAGTTCTCTCTCCATGGTTTGTTGACATAGCAAACTATTTGGTATCTGCACAGTTCCCACCGAATTTTTCCTCCAAAGAGAAAAGCAAGATTATGAGGAAGAGTGCCCCATTCACTTGGATTGGGGGCAACCTCTTCAAACTAGGCCTGGATCAAATTCTGAGAAGATGTGTCAGGGAGGAGGAAGTATTTGACATCCTTCTAACCTATCATGATGGGCCTTGTGGAGGTCACTTTGCAGCAAAGAGGACATCATTCAAGGTGTTACAAGCTATTTATTATTGGCCCACTCTTCATCAGGGTGTGAAAAGATATACTAGTCAGTGTGATCAATGCCAAAGGATGGGAAAGCCTACTCCAAAGGACGAAATGCCTCTGCAACCTCAAGTGACTTTCGAGCCATTTGATAAGTGGGGCATGGATTTCATTGGACCTATTGACTCTCCTTCCAAGCAAAAGTAGTACATCATTGTGTGCACTGACTATCTGACTAAGTGGGTTGAAACCAAGGCAATCAAGGTAGAAATAGAGGAGAAGGTGGTTGAGTTCTTAAGGGAAAATGTCTCTTACAAGTTTGGGTACCATAGAGAACTAGTCACTGATCAAGACAGCCAGTTTACATCCAACATGATTAAAGACTTGTTAAGTCAGCACAAGATCAAGAATAGGACCTCCACTCCCTATCACCCACAAGCTAATGGGCAAGTGGAGGTGACCAACAGAGCGCTGGAAGGCATCCTAACCAAAGTGGTTAGCAGCAGCAGAAAATATTGGGTAGATAGACTAGTTGAGGCCACTTGGGCCTACAATACCACCTGGAAGACCACCACTGGATTCACACCCTATGAGTTGGTCTATGGGAAAAAGGCCCTACTTTCCATTGAATTTGAGTACAATACATTGAGGATGGCAACTCAACTAGATCTAGATCTTAGTAGTGCACAAAAAGAGAGATTGCTCCAGTTGAATGGGTTAGATGAGTTCAAAATGTAGGCCCTCCTACACACAGAGGTAACTCAAATTCAGAGGAAGATCTGGCATGACAAGAACATCAAGGACAAGCAATTTCAAGAAGGTGATTGGGCTTTGTTATATGATTCTAGATATAAAGACTTCAAGGGCAAGTTAAGGACTAGATGGTTAGGGCCTTATGTCATAGAGAAATGTCATGATAATGGTTCGGTGCAGATCTGAACCATAGATGCAGAGGTTGTTCCTTTACTTGTTAATGGGCACAAATTGAAAGTTTACAAAAGGCAATATTCAAAGCAAGAGTTCATTGATGGTATCAACAAAACAGTGATGGTGGTGGAGAAAGTCTCAGCTCCTATCTCATCAAGTCCCTGAGAAAAAGAAAAAAAAAATAAGGAGACTGAGGTGAAAACCTCCATGAGGTGCCTGAGTCCCACTGTTGGGTTGAAAACCTCTTGAGGCACCCAATGGTGTCAAAAAAAAAAATAGATCCCTTAGTGAAAACCTCTCTTGAGGCGCCCAGGGGAAGCAGCTAGGATGAAAACCTCTTGCAGGCACACTAGTTGTTTTTTAAAAGATATATATATATATATATATATATATATATATATATATATATATATATATATATATATATATATATATATATATATATATATATATATATATATATATATATATATATATATATAATAAATAAATAAATAAAATAAAATAAAAAATAAAAAAGAGAGAGAAAATAGAAAATTTATGAAAATATTGTTCATCATTCCACCATGCCTTTCATTTTTTTAGTCATTTGCCTCATTTTGCAAGGGTTTTGTGTTTTCTACAGGATTCCCTGTAAACCTACAGGATCCCCTGAAAACCTACAGGATGATCCTGTAGGAATTACAGTGGCTTGGGAATCCTAAAGGAAGTAACCCTAGAGCAAGGAAATGACTTTCCCATGTCAAAGAAATAAATTCCTACATCACCATCTCATTACCATACCTCTCTCCACCATGATCGCCCCCTGCATTAAAAAAAAAGAAACAGTTTCCAAAAAAATAATAGTTTTCAAAAAAAAAAACACAGAGAAAAAGATGAAGACAGAGAGCAAGGGGACAACACTTGAAGTTTATTTTTCATCATTCACAAACTTCTAGACCTCCTCTCTGCCCATGCTAATCATCCGTAGTTCCCAGTAGTAGAATATGATTAAAAATTTTGAGGGAGTAGCAACTATAGGACATCCTATAGGAAATCCTATAGCAGCATATCCCACAAAACAGAAATCATAAGTTGCAGCAAGTTTCAAGCATGGAGATCCAAAGGTAGAAGAAGCTCCTCCAGAGCCTAGCAGCAGTAGCAGCATCATCATCATCAACACCAAGTACTTGCACATCAAATAAAATCATCAAAGGACAATAAAAAAGAGAGAAGAAATCACATGCAACCAACACACAACAAAGACCTCATTTCTTTAACAACTGCAGCAAGGTATTGTTACCAAAGGTAAGTATCTTGCTTCCACTCTCTCATTTGCATAATGTGATCAAAATATATAAAAATTGTGAACGAGTTGGTTTATAAGCAAAAGGTGGTCATTTAAATTGGCCACCTTGGTTCAGTCAACGAGGACAAAACAGTTAGTCCTCACACACATGGCACAGTCAAGTCAAAGAAAAGGAGGATGAGGTTGATCCCCATACATAGATGCATTCAAATTATCAAGGCTCACACTAGCAAAGTCGCTCTCGACCCTCCAGCAATCTACAGGAGAGGTAAATTTCATTTTTTTACTGTGCAGGACCACCTATAGGATCCTACAGGGAATCCTATAGGATCCCATAGGAATCCTATAGGATACATTCAGGCAGTCTACAGGATTGGTAGTGAGAAATTTCAGAGGGAGAAAAACAAGGGTTGGCTACATCAAACATTGTAAGGAGGTAGGCTCTACATTTCCTCCTATTTTTCCAAGTGAAAGGAACATCAGACAAAATGACAGGGGGGTTTAATAGAAGGGAGCCCATCAACACTGTGAGGATTCACCAACACCCTCCTGTGCTAGAAATATTCACGAGGCATAATTGGGTGGGTTTCTTTGAGAAATTAAGGGAGTATGATGATGAAGTAGCTAGAGATTTTTCTCTCTCCCTCATTCCACTAACTAGGACCCATGCCACTGTTGTGGTGAGAGGTCTCTCCATAGAGCTCATAAGCAAAATTACCACACTCCCCTTAGGAGTTCCTTGGAGAAAGGAAGACAAGGGAAATAGCCAAACTGCAAAGAAGAAATTCTTTTTAGAGGGAGAGGAGGCCATGGAAGACAAAAATGGAGTAAGAAGAGCAAGCCTACCATACCCCTGGAACGAAATAAGCTACCACCTTATATATATCATGTGAAGGTAAGTATAGTGTGGTATATGGATACCACTTTAGGCTTCTTGAAGAATTGAGGTTTGGAGCAGATACACCTCCTCACCATAGACTCAGCATACCCTACTTCCTTCTTCAATCATTGATAGATATGAGCATGAAGGTGAAGGAAGGAAACTACCAACAACTGGCCCATCATGGGTTAATTAGAATCATCATAGAAGATGCCCTCCACAACCTTAGAATTCCTATCACATGGGCAATTTTCAGAGACATGTAGACAGAGGAGGATATAAAATCCCTCGAATATGATAAGAGCCCTACTGCTAGTGAAAGGGATGAAGAAGAGACTGAAACAAATGAAGAAGAAGCAGAGAGGGATGAAGAGGAAATATATGAGGAGGAAGAGGAAGAGAAAGAGAAGGAAAGTGGTGAAGAAACAGAAGAAGATGCCAAGGAGGAAACTGATGAACAAGGTGAGGAACTAGAGGGAGAATAAGAGAAGAAAGACAAAGATGAAAAGGGAAATGGAAAAGAGGATGCAAAAGACAAGGAGGAGTCACCCAGGGTGTCTCCAAAACCCACTGAGAAAGAGGTAGTAGCTGCCCTCACTGCCCTTAGCATCCCTACCAAACAAAAAGGAAAAAGACAGAAACAAACTCCTTTGTACTTTAGAACAAGAAAAAGTACAAGAATAAGGCAGGGAAAACCTCAAACTCCCACCAAGGTTCCCATTGTTATTGAAGACTCGCCTAAACAGCAGGAGAAGATGGTTCCTCTTATACAAACTCAAGGAGAAGGATCCTCGGGACAAACCTCCCCTAAGTCTCCTATCACTTATGTAAGAAGGCTTGTGACTAGATCTACCTCATCCAAGGGAAAAGACATCCTACAGGATACACAACAGGACCTATAGGAAGCAGAGGCAATCCTATAGGAAACTCTACTAAACCTATAGGAAACTCAAAATTGGATAAGGAAGGGAGTATGCAGCAAGAAACAAAGAAGGAGGATCCAGAGTTAAGGGAACCTAGTCCTCAACCTAACCTTGACTCCTACTACAGATTTATTGAAGGGGGTAGGGTCATTCCACAAAAATTTTCCATCCCATTATTCTTTGAGCTTGAGAAAGAAAGAGAAAGAACACATAGATGGATGCAGATTGCCAAGTCCAAGGGAGTGGAGGACATAGGTCACATGGAGGAAAATCTCAAAGAGATGGGCAGAGAACTAAGCAGCTTGAGGGACAGAGAGGCCATAATGAAAACTTAGTTGGAGGCAGAAAATGCATGGTTGAAAGGACAACTGCAAGAAAAAGAGAATCAATTGGCAACCATGGCCAGTCTATCTTTGGAAGCAATCCAGTGCAGGATGCCAGCTAAGTCCTATGCATTATACCTTAAGGAACAGTGGTTGTAGTTCCAAATCAAGACCCTAGCACAGAGAGGCACTATGCCATTCCAGGATTATAGACAGTTCATTGATCTTTGTGATCAAAGCACATTGGAGGATAGGGCTAAGATGTCTGAGTTCTACTTGCATAACATGGCCTTAACAGATCTGAATGTATGGGACCCTAATGCAGAACTAGGGGATTTACAGTTGATGGATTTGGCATCATGGATGAACCATGAAGAAGCAAGGGCTGCATAAATGAAGAAGATATTTTGAAGGGAACAAACAGAGTCTCTCATGATAAGAGATGAGCAGTTAAATCCAATGGCTGTCATCAGCACACAGAATTTAATCGCAAATGATCCTCAACTTGCACCCAGGTATCTTGCTGCCCAAGAGCAAGCAATTACACATTTTGAGGATATGTTCAGGCTGTTAGGGGATGACATAATGCAAGCTTGCGAAAGGAGATGGAATAATTTGCCATACAGTTTGAAAATTAGGCAGTACCATTCTCCTCAAAGAATTAGAGAAGCACTGAACAGGACACCCATGTACAAGCAAACCATCCAAAGGCTCAAAGTCAATTGGATTGGCTTGAGACTCAGTCCACCATTGCTCTTGGGGATGTTAGAAGGCAGGAAGGAAGAGGAAGAAAGAAATCAGTGGGAGGAGATAGAAAGGAAGGTGGGATTCTATGCACAAGAAGAGGAAACCATAGCAGAAGCATGGGATGTTAGGGAGGCCACTAAGGCTATGAAAGATATGGATATTGATTGAGTTGCTCAAAGGATGAGAAACACTTTCAGTAGGGGGGTGATGATGAGCCTCATCATTGGGTAACTATATGGACCTTAATTCACCTCCTATCTTAGTCAAATCAACTCTTCTCACAATTTATTACATGTTTTGATTATATTTTGTTTAATGAGATGAGTCAAAGTGAGATATTATGCCTAGTGGACTAATGTGCATTGAATGGTGATTTGTGAGAGAAAATAAGGGATTTTGGCAATATTAAAGGTTGAAACTTGAATGGGACAAGGAAGAGAGATTGTAGGAGGTAAATCCTCCTCATTTACTCCTCCATCATTCGAATATTCCTCCATCAATCACACTAGCTTGGAGTACAAGCAGCCAAGTCATGAAGATCAAAAGGCAGCCGAGCAAGTGACAGTCAAAGAGTTAGTTTATCTCGAGTTTTGGAGCCGAGCCTCCCTATATTTAAGGAAGTCGTTGGGGACTTTAGTTGTATAAATAAAGAGGCCTAGAGCCTCATTAGGATTCAAATTTTTGTTGTAAAAACACTAGTTATTTTTTAGCTCTAGACTTGTGGAAGACATTGCTATGTAATTTTTTGTTATTATAATGAGAATGAGCTTCTTCTTGATCCAGTAATGAGTTAACTTAGAGGGCTGAAGCTCTTGGGTTAGGGCCCAACCCTAGCAGCAAAGGCTCCTCTTCTCGTAGCTGTATTCTTAGATTGATTTCATAGATTCATGGTTAAATTGTCCTTAGAAGTATTTCATTGCAAGTAGTGTAGATTTGATTAGTTTGTTTATTAGTTTGCTTCCATTTGTGCTTTACTTCAGCAGTAGTTTAGAAGAGATAAAGGACCATCAAAAAGTTTTCAATAGGTGTTTTGGCCTCACTTCTTCCTTCAGGGATCATGATTTGAGGAAAGGACTCCTATGTAGCCTGAAAATGATAGAATTCTACTTTCTCATAGAATTTAGAGTTTTTTGTACTTAAGCCAGCATTTGATCAAGTTGCAAGAGTAGGACCTAGTCATCATTTCTTCCATCTTCAGCCTTACAGTAGATCTCATCAATGATTCCATCTTATTCTGCAAGTTTTCCTCATGCATGAAGTAGACAACTAGCTCATTAAACTTTGTTTTCCTAGCTTATTGAAATTCTCCTTGTTTACATGATTTTTGGGAAAATATCAATGTTTGATGCAGTGCAGGTGTTTCAGAAGTAAAGAGAGATCTCATAGCCAACAACCTCCTTCAAAATTCATCCATCCATGATCATTCCTTGCTTTCACTAAGACCCTCACCAATTTCATCATTTTACAAGGAAACTTCTCCAAGCATGTTGAGAAAATCCAACCATCTCCCAACCTTGGTTTTGAGTTCTGAGTGATCCTAGGCATTTTCTTGCTTCATTCCATCCACCAACCACCTTCCATAAGCTTTCCATCACCTTCAGCACCCATCATTTTTCTCTCGACTGTATCCTGTAGAAATACAGGGAATCTTGTAGGTTTTTAAGACATCCTATAGGTTTTCCTGTAGTGGCCTGTTTTGAGGTTGAATTGAGGGAAAAGCCTCTAGGAAGCTAGACAAGGTCGCCTAAGGATCTCCCAAACCTCCCAACCATCCACCAACAATCCTAAGCCACCTACCACATCACCAAAAGAGATTAGCCTTCACACTCTTCCATAAAAAATGATAAAAAGAAAAACAGAGTTATTCTAGTCATTTACATGCACAGTAGTAATGTTTGATGTTTTGAACTTACATGCTTAGAACATTAGAATTTCGTACATGTTAACTTAGAATTCTTTCTAAAGCATAGTCTCTTAGCAGTTAGTTAGAAAATGGTGTGATATTAGCATTAGATTTCAGTCTTTCTCCTTATTGCTATAGACAAGCTTTCTCTTAGAGTAGATTTCTCTTTCCTCCTCAGTAATCAAGCTTCTTCTGAATCCATAGAAGTATGGCTTGAAAAACCCTGGTGGTCTCTCACCAGCCGAATGGTGACAAAAGGGTAGAACCATCACTTTTACTTGTGTATACAACGCTGTCACCTCCAAGTTTGTATGAACCCCGGGCTAATAAAGTAAATTTGGTAGCCTCAGGATTTGCAGCATTCTTACTACAATACTAGTGCACATCACAAACTCCTATGCATCCCTCAGTGTCTGTCGTACTTCTCTGCGGGTTCTACCACTAGTGATGGGAGGCTCAACCAACTCCTCCTCCTGATCCTATCATTCCATCTGTTGAGTACTACCTGCATTTCCTCCTTCTGAGGAGATACTGGTACTGGTCACTATAATCGATCCAAATGTTTGTCCTCTTACTTGTCCTCCTTGTTGCCCCTGCTACTCTTGGACTAATGGAACAACTCATGACTGATCTTCTGCAGGAATCTCACAAGATTTACTGAAAGCTCTATTCTCCATGAACTTTGCATCCCGTCTCACTACAATCTTCCTGTTGCTAGGAATGTAGATTATATATGCCTTTGAGGTCTCATTATATCCTACAAGATACCCTTTTTTGCAGTCTGATCCAGTTTACTGCGCTTCTCATCTAGAATTTGACAATAACCCACACTTCTAAATATCTTGAGATGACTGACTTCTGACTTCTTCCTTGTGAAGACCCCTTGGAGCATTTTCTTCCCCAATTCTCTATGAAGAGTTTTATTCTGGATATACATTGTTATGTTGCAAGCTTCTGCCCATAGATACCTAGGTAGATCTTGATCATACAACATAGCTTTTGCTGACCAAACAATAGTTCTATTTTTTCGTTCTGCTACTCCATTCTGATCCGGATTATATGGAGTTGTCCACTCTCTTTTGATGCCCTCCTTTGTGTAGAAATTTGTGAAGTCTTTGTCCATATATTCTCCACCATTATTTGAATGCAATACCTCTATCTTTTTCCCTGTCATATTTTCAACAAGAGCTTTAAACTCTTGGAAATGATCAAAGACCTCATCCTTGGTATTTAAGAAATAGATCCAAGTTTTTATGGAGTGATCATCGATAAAGGTGATGAAGTCTTCGCCACCATTAAGAGCTCTTGTGGACATAGGGCCACATATATCTGAGTGTATTAATCCTAATACACATTCTGCTCTATTGTTACTTCTTGAAAAAACTGCTTTAGCGTACTTCCCTAGTACACATCCTTTGCATAAGTCATCATGTTCACTACTAAGGATTGGTACTCCTGTAACAGTCTCTTTGAGCATCCTTAGTGCTCCATGGTGTAAATGCCCCATTCGCCTGTGCCATAATTCATTTCTCTCCTTCTCACCATTATAGTTGTTTTCTATCAGTGCCATTGGTGACTCAAGTTGCAATCTATACAACTTGTTTATTTGAATCCCAATTTTTCTTTTCTTCTTCCAATTTGGATGCTTGACGTATACTTTCTTTCCCATGAAGTATACATCATATCCCTTGTCCTGTAACTGGGACACTGAAATCAAGTTCATTACTAATCCTAGCACATGCAGAACATTGATGGCTCGGATGCTGGTCCCTGCTTCCGTCTGAAATGTTATGGTGCCTCTCCCTACTAGAGTACATTTCGTTATGTTTCCTATAGTGATTTAGAAGTACTCCAGTCATATGAGTTGAAGCCCCGCTATCAATGTACCAAACATCTACTGACGTTGATTTTGCTAGGCATGTGAATTCTTCATCTAATCTGGTAAATAACTCTGAGACACTTTGAGTATCCATATCGTGCCAATTTCTGATGCTAACCTGTCCCAACAACTGCTGCAGGGAAAATTGCGTCCCACCGGAGGCAACCCCTCTCATTGAATCTTCTGTTGTGTTGTTCCTTCTACCATTGACAAATTTCGATCGGAAAGACTTACCTCTTTGTCGACTCACTCAGAGAGAGTTTTCCCATGAAATCTAATCTTCTTGGCTTTGAATTGCATAAGCCCCATGGAGATTTGAATTACTTCCCCTACAAGAATTTCAAATTCCTCTCTTCCTTCAACGCTGGGTCTTCCAACTTCTTCCTTCTGCTTTCCCTCAGCTCTGATACCATGTGAAAATTTCTAAGTAGAAATCCTACTACAGTGATTAATATTATTTCTTCTACTTATTATCTCATAAATAAGTTATTCATTGTGTTATTACATCAAATATCGAAATATATTATAATACAACCTTCACAATTAAAATGTTACAGGTAGTAAATGTAAGGAAAAATTCTGGTAAAAATACAATCACAATGACAGTTATTTTTGGACAATCATCCCTGAAAAAACCAATGCGGGAAAAGTTGTGCAGCAGATGAGGGTTTCTTTATTATTCTTCAGCAAATTCTCATGTACAAATTACAACCAACAAAACAGGAGTGAGAAATTTTATAGGCACTTCATGAAAATTTCTGATCCAGATGAAGTACTCCTCTTCCTCAGAATCCTTTTGTGTCCCTCTATGTCAAACTTTTGTCACTAGCCAAGCGTCTAGCTACCCACGCAGGCTATGCGTCAATCTGCCTTTGCGCAGCCTCTTTATGTTCACCATGTTCCTGATATACTTCTTGCTACCTTGCACTCTCGAAAGATGTTGATACCCTCTCTTCCTTTCTCACCTGCAACTCTCCCTCTTATTCGATTTTCTCTTGCTGAACTTCGACCAGTGAGAAAATCGATCTTACTCGAGTAACTGAGTATCTGCCTCTGGTGTGTTCTCCAAGTGCCCATCAAGCCTCTTCTTATAATCCTCTAATTGATCAATCAATGGCCCATATTAGATTCTAATCAATGGCTAGGATCATATTGACTTGATCTCCGCCTTCTTCTAGAAGTTTCACCCATAGTTTAAATTAATACCCATTAATTATTTTAATTTCCTAAGTTTAGACTTAGGGTCCGATTAAAAATAATTAATTATTTTAATAAAATTGTCTCGGGGTGGAATTTCCCAAAACAATTTATGGGTATTGGATAATTCATGTGTCTAAGCCTCCCTGCAAATTCTGAGACTCAGAGCACATCCGATGCTACCAGAAATCAACACAAATGATTGCTCGTATTGAGACTAACAAGTTTTTTTTTTTTTTGGGCTTGATCCACAACGTATTTCAACCTTGAATTTCATGGTTTACATAATACTTCATAACACAATGATCACCAATTGAGCTGCCCCCCATGGGTTGAGACTAGCAAACTAATGAGTTGCCCCCCGTGGGTTGAGACTAGTTGAGATTGTTATATTGTAAGAGACCATGAAAAAAGGGGGCTTGTTAATCCATGAAATTAAAAATTTGATGGGGGGTTGGGAATTTTTCACTCTTGATTTTGAGGGTTTAATTGGGGGATCATTATGGGTTAGAATATTAATGTTGTGTTCTTTAATGAATTTTCAAATAATTGGTGTTTATTTACATAAGTTTTTTACAAAATGTGGGTGTCGCACAAACAAAGAGAATGTTGTCTCTTACTAAGTTGGTGCTTAACAATGGGGGTTGGTGTCTCTAGAAGATTGGTGTCTATGAAGATATGGAAGAGTAGGTTAATTAAAAAAAAAATTGTGGGTTTCTCCTGAAAAGCATTTCCACATAAATTTTGTGTTTTGTGTTTTGTTGCCCCTTCCACCCCACTATCTCTCAATATAAGTGTGTGCTCAATAATTAAATTATGTAGAAGTACGGGGATATAGTGTCAATTCTAATAAACTTGTAAATTTCCTCCTCTCACATTTGGAGGCTTGTGATGGGTGGTTATTGTATTTTTCGAGTTAAGACTTACTTGGAATAATAATAAATATGGTCATAATTCAATTTCTAAGAGACTAGACTGATTTTTCGTTCATAATACCCTTATTGAAAAGGTGGGAAAGTTCAAGATTTATATTGGATAGACTAGAGTTGCTAATCACTTCCCCATTTGGTTAGAATTCAAAAATCACGGATCAAAGCCAAGAGCCCCTAATTATACTATTGAGGACAAATTTCAAGCTAGTTAGGGAAAAATACTAACATTACTCTTTTGATCCATAACCATCTACTTGTGAACAATTCTCCCTATCTTTGAAATGTGTATAATAGAAGGTGGAATCTTGGGTAAGGAAAGATTTAGAGTTAGAGATGCTCAATTGGCCAAGGTTGAGAAATCATAAAAAAAATTTAGGTATATAAATATCAATGAAGGTATCTTTGATGAGGATGGTTTGAAGGAATTAAGACAGTTAAAATTGGTGTTTGAAAAGTCAAGCAATGTGTATTAAAGACCATGATCAAAACACAAACTTATTTCGAATTTTTTCTAACCATGGGAGGATCATTAACATTATTTGGGAAATTACTAACCATGAAAACAATAAGGTGAGAGGATTTAAGGAGTTGGCAAATCTTGGAGTTCAACATTTCAAGGTTGCTTTCAAGGAGCCCATTGCCACTAATATTGCAAAATTATTCAAAGTAATTTCCTTCTTCCCTGGGTGGGTTACAAATGATGAAAATGAGAGGATGTTTAGGCCTAACTCTAAGGAGGAGTGACTTCATGGTGTAACTACTTTAAAAAGGACAGGAACCTAGGTCTTGATAGGTGGAATGTTGAATTCATTCTTTCTTTCTTTGAGTTATTGGGTGAGGATCTTCTTTAGGTAGTGGAGGAGGTTAGGTTTTCAAGGAAGGTTAGAGGAAATATTAATGCAAATTTTATTTCTCTTATCCCCATGGATTTCCCTAAGAAATTTCGCAGATATTGACCTATACCACTATGTAGCTACCTCTACAAGATTATTGCTAAGGTTCTAGTTATTAGAATTAAGCCTTTACTTTCAAACTTTATATCAGTCGAACAATTTTAATTTCTTGAGGGAAGGAAGATTCATGAAGCCATAGTTACTACCCAAGAGGGTCTACATTCCATCAAACTCTCTAAAGATCCTATAGTTGTTGTCAAGCTTGATTTGGCAAAGGCATATGATAAAGTCCCTTGGACTCATCTAAAATTATTGTTAATATGCATTGATTTCTCTTTTCTCATAGTCAAATGGATCATAGCATGTGTTACTTCTATATTCTTCGTTGTTCTAATTAATGGTGCAACTTCTGATTCTTTTAAGTCATATAGGGGGTTGAGAAAAGGTTAGCCACATTTTCTCTTTTTATTTCTCCTAGTGGCAGAAGGCTTTAGTAAAGCACTGGAACATACCAAACATAAGATAATAGTGAAAGGTATTGGCGTGGGTAGATGAGAAATCCTTACACATCTAATTTGTGTAGATGATGTGCTACTCTTCTATTTCAAATTCGAACTAAAATGTAGTGCATACAGGGATATTATCCTTCTTTATAAATGAGCTATAGGGATGGAGTTTAATGAGACCAAATCTAATTTTTATTCTTCTAATCTCACTAATGGTATTAATTCAATTTTTGAAAGATACCTGCACTTTCAATCTTTAGATGTAAATAAAGGCATTAAATATTTGGCTTTTCACTTGAAATCAAACAATATGTGAAGGATGATTGGATTTGGTTAATTGGAAAGGTGGAAGAAAAAAAATAATGGTGGTGCAATAGGTGGTTATCAAGAGAAGGATGTTTACTTTTGGTAAAGTCGTTTTTTGGATGCTACTCACTATGTACTAGCATACATTGGCCCATATCCCAAAAGGAATTCTGGAGAAGATCAACAAGTTTTGTTTCAATTTTATATGGCAAGGAATAAATGAGTATAAAAGCATACACTAGGTTATTGGAGAAAATTTGTAGCTCCAAATTCATTGGGAGGATGGGGACCACATGATATACATCTATTGAAACATTTACTTGGTGTTAAATCATTGTGGAATATGATCACCAAAGAGAGCCTGTGGATGAGGATTTTAATACAGAAGTACATCGTCCCTGGCATAGTATTGGATTGGATAAGGAAAGAAAAGAAAGATACCTAGAAAGCATAAAATCAATTGAAAGCACTTGCATAGACTTTCCCAATGATAGGATCCTTTTTGGCCTAGAAAGTTGGAAATGGGTTTCAAGTTAGGGGTGGTATTGATGCTATTATGGGATGTGATAAAAATAATCTTACAATCTGAAGGTTGGATTTACTATTTTCATATGATTAGGAAAACTACATTAAACTAAATGTGAAATCTAGATTTTTCTACATTTTGGGCAAAAGGTTGGTTGAATGTTAATGAATTACAATTTGGCAAGAGATTGGGCCATTGAATGGAACAAACTCATAGATTCACTTCAAAGGTCTCATATTAGACTTGGTCCTAGTGATGATGAACTTATTTGGGTGAAAAACATGGTCGTTGGTAGTTATTAAGCTCATGGTTGTTGGTAGATATTTTACTGGTTATAATGCACAATTTCCATCCCATTCTTCGTATCAACCTAATCCATCCTCTTGGTTGTGCCCAACCACTGTCAGTATCAAAGTCAGTATGTTCCTCATAATCAACCATTTCATAAACAAAACCCATAAGGTAATAATCCTTCACAAGGGTGGAGACCTCCACTTCCTCAACAACCAACTTTAATGCCTTCATTTCCTCATCAAGTAAACAACATACCTTAAATTACCACTCCTCTAAAACAACCTCAACTCCCTACTCAATCAGCCCCAAATCCCAGTGTTAAGTAGGACCAACTAGTCTACAATAATGAGGATGTTTATCAAACCTACTCCCTTGATGTCTAAGAGATCAACTTAAGATCAAGGAAAGTATTATAGGATCCTTCCACACCCAACCAAATAGAAGATAAAATAAATGATAGTGGAGATATTTTCATCCGACAACTTATTCCTCCACAAGGTCCACCTTACCTTGAGAAGTTAAACATCAAGCAGACATGCACATTGAGAAAAATGAACAATTAGGAGAACTTAAGAATATGTGTTAAAATTCCCCTTTTATAGGCTATCAAGGATGTTCCCATATACAAAAAGTACATTAAGGAGGAATGAATTAAAATTATCAGGAGAAAGAAGAAGGTTACTCAGACCATAAATTCCATATGACAACTAGCATACCTTATGCTTAGAAGGTTGATTTCTCCTAAGTATTTGGATCTAGGTAGCCCTGTAGTAGATGTGCACATCAACCAAGTCCCAATCTAAAATACCTTGATTTATTTAGGTGTTGCAATAAATGTTATGACCAAGGACATAATGTAGAAACTAAACCTACAATATTTACTAAGGCAAACTACCACTATACTTCAACATGTTGATAGGTCAACAGTAGATCTTGAAGGAATGTTAGAAGATGTTATGGTCTCCATTGATTCTAAGGAGTATGTCACTAATTTTTTAGCACTTCAACTAAAAACCAAATTCAATGGCCACCCGCTCATTTTGGGAAGGGCTTAGCTAGCAACAATAGATGCTTACATCAGTGATAGAGTGGGAAATGTGACAATCACCAATGGCCAAACCCAAAAGCAACTTGTACTTTACCCTTTGCTTAGTCATTGACTAAAATAGAATTTCCAATAAGGGCAGAGAAAGAAGAAGAAGATCTTATTTGTAAATCCACCCATCACATTTTCATAATTAACAAAGCTTTAAGTAGTAGGTGGGCTAAAGAAGATACCATCTCTATTTTTTTGCAGAATCAGTATCCATTGTCATGTAAGAGCCCTAAATGATGAACAATAACCTAAATTATTTGTTGATCAAATAAAGAATTTATGGGACTTATTGTTCATAGCAGAATCTAAGAAACCTACTACCAAAACCATAGACATTTTCCCCTTTAAAACTTTGAGATTGAGTACCAACTTGACTATTCATTAAGGCAAAAATTGTTGATATTTTTACTTTTTTTGTGATTTTTTTTTTTTTTTAAACACTGGAAAAATTATATTAAATAAAAATAGAATAAAAATCTTGAAACTAATCATACAACTGAAGATACAAAATGGATTTCTCACCATGGAGAGGTGATTCAAATGGCCCATTGAATTTTCTCTGAGAGTAGTTACAAGACCCATAGAAAACTAGATGCAATGTCAAAAAAGATAATGTACTAACATTGTTGAGAAAAGAGAGATTGTTACAAATTACACAAGTGAAACTAAACACAACATATCTAGTTAGTTTAGAGGTGGGTAACTGCTTTTGCTGTTATGTTTCCTATTTCGGTATTCTCATTGATTTCACATGGCTCGAAAAGGCTTTTATATTGTTCTCCAATATGGGTAGAGGGAACCAAATGCAGTTGAATCCAATATGAACTTGTTGAGGGTGAAATTAAAGGGAATTCTTCGTATTTTCTTATTGTTTATGTGCGCTGATGTTGATTTAAGTCCCAAACCATGGACTCGAATGCATCTAACTACTTATTTTGCTACAACATTCCCATTATAACTTCAACCTTATGATTGAAATTATAGTATTCCTTGCTTGAGGCATCCAAATGATGTCGGAATGCAATTGGTAAATTTATTGAGAAAATTCATGTGTTATCGTAAAAGTGATTTTTGTTAAGCTTGCCTTAATCCATCATCTTCAGTTTGAGGATAATAACTTCTAAATAATTAGAATGAGGGGGAGGGATTGTAGAATGGATGCTAGGCTAAAGGTCTAGTGTCAATCTCACTTTCACAAGGTTTGTCACCCAAACAAAGTTGGACATCTACTTCTAAAATTAAGATGTCCCAAATAAAAGGAAGTGTTGAGAGGAAATTTATGTCTAAAAAATAATCAACACCAATCAAGGCTAGAGAGGCTATTAGGGAATGTGATGGAGGAGAGGGCTTGATCCAAAATGCTAGAATTCACCAATACTTGGTCTTAGAGCTCCAAACATAAACCAAAGGGAGATGAATCCTAAACTATGTGTGAATCAAACATAGTTCCATTGTGATGCATGATGATCAACTTGGAGCATTCATTAGGAGTGGAAATGAAATGGACTGCGCAAAGTGGGTAGGTTGGTCTTATCTGTAACATCCTTACTATGTGGGAGATATGTATCATACTCTATGTGATCTATCAAAATGATTCCTAATCATGTGATACGAAATGTTAGTGAGGGAATTGGTTATTCTTATTGCAAATCATTAATGATTAAATTTGCCCCCTTTTGCCTAGAGGATTTTTTGGAATTTGAATTGGCCATTAAGTTGTGCTCTCAAAGTATGTGGAACCACTCTGGTGGTTCAAAATTGCAGCAATTGCGTCGTATCCTTTCCAAGATTGAGGTGAGGCATATGTTTGAAGGGGAAGTGTTAAAGATCATATGCTTTATGATTAGACTAGAATCTCCTAGCATTATTGAGTTCCTGGTCTACATATTGGTGGCCAATTTAAGTCCTTACAAAAGTGTATATGCTTCCACTCTATTGTGAGACTTGATTGTGAGGCTCCATTCATAAGTATTCAGTGTCGTGCCCCAAGCGATGTAGATAACCTTCCCACATCTTCCTCCACAATTGTTTCTTTATGATTACTAACCTTTGAAGCTTATAAAGTTAGTTGAAAGAAAAGTAAAAATGGAAATACTTCATTCAAATTCTAACTCTCAAAAAATTTAACACTAACAACCATGAATGAACTTAGGAACTTAAGAATATTAACAACATAAACATAGAGTTTCCCTATTAAAAAGAAAAATTATTAATAATAAAGTTTCATCTCAAATTATAAAAGGTTAAATCCTAACAATTATTTTATTAATAATAAGATTTCATCTCAAATTATAAAAGGTTTAATCTTAAAATCTGCTAACAAATACACTAGTGTTTTGTTTATGTTCTATTTTAGAAATAAAAAATAATACTTCTTCACTTTTAATTATCTTTATTTTTAATTTTTATTTTAATCATATATTAATTCATTTTTTAATATAATTTAACTAATTTTAATAATATTAAACGGACCAAAACCCATTAGAACATAGTTGCTTCATCCATCGTCACTCTTTCCTTGAGGAATAAAAATTGTTAGCTTGATGAAGTTATGAACATGGACTGTGGCTTTCGTGGTTAGCCCTCAAAAGTACTAATTTTCCAAGTGAAGCCATCCTGCTCTATACTTGAGCGAAAAATAGACAGGGCTGTGGTGTGAATTTTGAATGTGCCCACAAGGTCCGACCAAAACGCGTTGATAACAGTTGACCAAACACTTGAGGGCACCATTCCGACTCAATAACCATTCTCTGGCGCGACTTGTGTATCAACTTGTATCGACTGAATAGTGTTATTGTAACTCTGAATAGTGATATTTTGATGGGTAGTGTTGGTTCTGATTTCAGAACAAGGCAGAAAATGGGTGTTGCCGAAAGCTCTTTGTTTACAATCCTCAGATAAGGGGACCATAGAACTGGGGTCTGATAGGGGTGTTTGAGCGGGTATAGATTCCTATCTCTGACGCAAAATTTTTTGCTTGGCCATTGGGCTAACAGTGTCCTCTACCAAGTTTGACAAATTTCTATAAAAGGAGTTTTTTCCATTTTTAGTCACTTGGTAGATGGTGACTCCCATGGTTGGTTCCTTTTCAAATGACGTATTCAGATATGTTGCACTGTGTTCAAAAATAAAAGAATCAAGCCTGAAATTTATAGGTTCTGTTAGAATTCCAAGAAACTCTCCTAGGTTGTAGCTCGGAGATGCCTGGTAACATATAAATTCAACTATTGTTGCAGGTTTAGTGGAAGGAATGATGGGTGGGTTCAAGCTAGATAACCACTTCTACTTTGTTTCACTCTAGACATGCGTGAACACCCTCAGACTATAAGGCTTTAGACCACCAATGCTCACAGTTTTAAGTATTAGATGAATATGGAGAATACTAACCACACCAGCAGATGCACAAGACCATGTGATGGCCGGCTGCAACTAGTAAAGAAACCTGTAAATCTAATCTACTAATGCAAAGACAGGATGACAGCTCTCCTACATTAGATAGAAAGAAACCTGGGCAACCTATTCAATGATGCATACAAGATTCTAACACAGAGATAAGATGACAGTTATCTAGTGCTAAACATCAAGAGATCAAGAACACAACATATCAGGCACAAGCTTGGAACAGAGGAAAATGAAAGTGAGCAGTTAACAGCAAAAGAAGCTTGTATTAGCTAAAAATGAAGACGAGACGCTGCAAGTGAAAAAATATCTACAGTCTCCAGAAGTTGAACCTTACATCAAATGCCAACCTTGATTACCTCTTATTTCTGGGTATTTATAGGTTTACATTACAAGGGAACTTGCCCGCTTAGGTATGGAGGGGTCATAATTGACCACCAACCGCATTTAATTGCCTGATGGAAACTTTTAATGTGTTTGCTTGCTTCAGTGGATGAATCCGATCTGTTCAGGTGTTGTGCTGTCCTTTTAGGTGGTTGGAGTGCTCGTACCAGTGGATTCCATGACTGATAAATTTAGTTACAGGGTCGTGCCATGTCCTTTTCTCCCTTGGCCATGATTTCTGTTAAATATGGTGGTTGGGAGTCTGACTGTGACTGATACTAGCAAGTTGGCCATCTCCTTCTTCAGGCAAACAGAATGGTGAAGGACGTGGGATGCATGGGCAAACAGACAGTCGGGATGAGAAGGAAGGATGACAGTCGGATCGGGAAAATGGATAGCAGAGATGGCTCAGCGAAGGCTATCAGTCAAGGTGAGAGCAGGGTGAATTAGGGCCGTCAGATCTGTAGCAGACAGATCGGACGATCATCGGGCGACGGAGTTGCACGGGCATTAATGGGTGGGGCGGATTGGTCGGGCGGTAATGGTATTGATCGCACCGCTTTTGGGAACTAAGCAGTAAAATCTCGGGGTCGCGCAATTCCATTCAGTGATCGACACGTAGTGGCGGATGAGAGAGAAAAACCGCTCTCATGGCGTGCTAACGTTCAATTAAGTTGATGGTGCGATAAGAGCGAAGATCGTCAGATCTTATCAGAGATGATTTGACGACAGAGAATGGTAGAGTAGGTCACCTTTATCGGATGCAATGGGAGCCGTTTGATCGGCGGGGAAGATCAACGGCGGGGAAATGATGAGGGGTTTATGAGTGCGTGAGGGCGTATGGGTGAGGTTCTATGGTGGGTTTGGGCTTTGCACTTGGGGCTAAGGCCAAAGGGGGTTAATCTGTTGGGTTTAGAAGAAAAATAAATGAATGGAAGTGGCGGAGAGAAGGCGAGATAGAAGGAAAAGGGAAAATGACCCATGAGGGGCCCCTTTTAAGACACCATCACACAGACCAAAACTCCTCCATGATCTTAGAAAGTCAGCGCTGCATAGCAAAGCTAACACTGGCTCCTTCTAGGGATGAAATCCTCCCTGCGAGGTTTCAAGAACCGTAGACCACTTCCTTTCATACAAAAACTAGATCAGCAATATTTCCTAGTGTTCCATTGGGTATGGAGTCTAATTAAGCCTACACTAAAACTTGCGAAAAAAACATATTTACAATGCTGAGGCCCAACGGCCTTAAACCACATAAATTTTCAAAAATCGCCCATTTACTAGGCCATCAAAAACTGTTTCTCCTTCCATACTTTGCAGCATGAAAGTGTTGTTCCCCTGGATTTGAGCAATGATAAAGGGTCCAGTCCACAAAGCATCGAACTTCCCATGATTGCCTTTCTTTTCCTTCAGTGCATCCCACTTAAGCACCAAGTCCCCAACTTGAAAATTGCCCATCTTTGCCTTTCTGTCAAAGGCTTCCTTGATTCTCTTTTGATGTGCTGTAGACTTTTCAATCAGTTGATCCCTGATCTGATGTACTTCTGCCAAGTCACTAATCCTCCTTGCCATGTCATTTTCTTCATTCTACTCTTCCTGCAAGAATTTTGCCACAGAGAGGGTTAACTGGATTTGGAATACAACCTTAGTGCCATATACCAGCTTAAACGAAGAATTCCCTGTGCATTTCTTAGTTACCCTGTCAGCCCACAATGCATACTTCAGTTTGGAATACTAGTTCCTCTTATTTCCCTCCAACAGCTTTTTGATTATCCTTATCAGGCTCTTGTTGGATGATTCTACTAGGCCATTACCTTGAGGGTAATATGAGGTAGAATGAACTAGCTTAATGCCCATTGAGTCACACATGTCCACCAACTCTTTTGCCCTAAACGCTGTTGCATTGTCTGTAACCAATTTGTGTGGACAGCCAAACCTGGTGAAAATTTTTTCTATCAAGAACTTCATTACCACATGGTGATCAACATTCCTAGTAGGGATGGCTTCAATCCATTTATTGAAGTAGTCAGTGGCTACAAAGATCCATCTGCGCTGGCCACTAGAATGTGGATTAATTTCCCCTATGAAATCCAAACCCTACTACTGAAAAGGGCCACTGGCATGTATTGGCTTCAAGGGTAAATATTTCAATTGTTGTTTTCCTTCAAACCTCTGGCACCTATCACAAGATTTTACAAATAAAAATACATCAGAAAACAAAGTGGGCCAATAATACCCAGCTCTGAGGATCTTATGGGTTGTGTTTTTCTAGTAGTGATGTCCTCCACAGGTGCTGGAATGAAACTGATGCATGACCTCCACAGATTGTTCTTTGTCCAGGCATCTCAAAAGGATTCCAGATGGATCCCTTCAATACAAAAAGTTTTCATGAATGCAATACTTAGCTGCTCTGAGCTTAATAGTTCTAGCTTGGCTTGAATTTCAGCCTGGAGGAACTTCTAGCTTTAGCAAAAAATAAGCTATTTTATCATACCATTCACAAGAAGCTAGATTCTCTGCCAAGGACTGGTTCTACCCTGGTTCAACTGTTTCTTCTCCTGTCTATTTGTCATCTGAGTTTGTACTTATCAAATTCATGTCCAGCATCCTGCAATTTTCTTCAGATATCATCTTGGCAAGGCCTTGACCCTTGACAAGCTTGGTGGGCTTTAATTCTATGTTGAACTCAATAAGCTTTGCAATCCATTTAGCCCTTCTTCCATCAACATCTGGCTGTGTTAGGACATCCTTTACTGAAGCAGAGGGCACATATGCAATTACCTTGGAGTGCAGAATGTATATTCTGAAAGCTTTTAAAGATTTGATAAGAGCATAAGCCTGTTTTTTGATGATATCATACCTTAGTTCAGCATCCCTTAATGTTTTGCTGAAGAATGCCACTGGATGCTCTGAACCCTCATCATCTTTCTGCAATAAGACTGCTGCAAGGGTGTCACCAGAAGTAAAGGAGAAGATATGGAACTCCTTGCTATAGTCTGGGCTGATCAAAGTGGGGGCTTCCATAATAGCCCTTTTGATGGCTTCAAAAGATCTTCTTGCTGCATCAGTCCATTTGATCTCTGATCCCTTTTTCAGCATGGAGGTGATGTGTTTTACCAATTCTGCAAAATTAGGAATAAACCTCCTTACAAAATTTATTTTGCCCAGAAAGGATTGGATGTCCTTTTTTGATCTTGGGACAGACAAGGTTTGTATTGCTTTCACTCTTTCTGGGTCAATCTTGACACCTGCAGCAGAAACAATGTGTCCTAGCAGTTTGCCCTCTTCTAAAGCAAACTGTGACTTCTTGGGATTGACTGATATCCCAAACCTCTTGCACTTCAGAAACACTTTCTTCAAATGCTGCAAACGATCTTGATGGCTGCTGAAGTATATTGTTATATCATCCAAGTAGACAAGGACAAACTTATCCTTCTCTCCCACAAACTCTATATCCATAGCTCTCTGAAAGGTGGCTCCAACATTCATCAGCCCAAAAGGCATCTTGGAATACATAAAAGTGCCCCAAGGAGTGGTAAAAGCAGTCTTTTCTTGGTCATTTGGATGTACAGAAACTTGGTTATACCTTGAAAATCCATCGAGGAAAGACATGACTTTGGCTCCTGAGACTTTTTGTAGCAAATGCTCCATCTTGGGCAGAGGATAATTGTCTTTTCTTGAACATTTGTTCAGGTTCCTGAAATCAACGCACAGCCTGATTTCTCCACTTTTCTTCCTCACCACTACCAAGTTGGCTACCCACTTTGAATATCTCAGAGGGACTATGATTTTGGCAGCCAACAACTTCTTGATTTCTTTTTCAATCAGAGGGAGGAGCAAAGGATTTATGGGTCTCAGCTTCTACTTGAAAGGAATGGTGTCTTTCTCCAATGGGATCTTATGCTGGATGATCTTTTTGTCATAAGTTTTAAGGTCACTGTATTCCCAGGCAAAGACATCAGCAAACTGCTTCATCAAGGTGCAGTATTCAGAACTTTGGGCAGCAGACAAATGAGTGGACAGATTTATATACTTTGGATGATCTGGACTCCCTATGTTATGCCTATGGACTACAGACTGATCTTCTTTTTGGGCAATCTTATGAGGCACATCATTATGGTCAAATAGCTTCTCTAGAGGCACTAGCCCTTTAGGTATATGATTGTTGGGAAGTTGTACAATACTATCTTGGACAATTATGTTCTTTAGCTTGGGCTGGGGACTTTCCTCTAAGGTTTCATTTTCTTGGTCAATTTGCATTTCAGAGAATTCATCAATGACTTGCAGAAACCTATTTACTTCATCATCATCCTCAAAGACTTTCTAGTGTTGGACATTATCAGGCAAGGATGGTCTATATTTTATCTAGACTTCATAAGCCAATCTAGGGGGCATGGGAGGGATGAACATGCTAGCAGACACAGCAAGGGAATCAACAAGCTGATTTTTTACTCTAGGGATATATGAGATACAAAAACTATTAAAAGAATCTTTGAGTCTCCATACCTCATCTCTGTATGCTTTCAGCCTTGGGTGCCTTGCTTGGAACGTTTTTTTCACTTGCTGAATGATGAGATCAGCATCTCCAAACACCTTTATGTCTCTGATCCCTCTGTCTTTGGCAGCGTTTAAGCCCAATATCAGAGCCTCATACTCTGCTATATTGTTGGTGACCTGAAAAGTCAGCTTAAAAGACAGATGTGTGCTTTCTTGTTTTGGAGACACCAGCACCACTCCTGCTCCTACAGTTTCTTTTGAACAGGCTCCATCAAAGAACATATCCCAAGCCTGTGTCCCTTCTTCTTCCATGGCCTGGCATACTGGTTTCTTGAGCTGCACCGAGGCCCTATGGGATTCTTCAATTTGGAGAATACATGCTCCAAAATCAGTGTCCACAACATAAATGGGATGATTAGTGGGATTCTTCTCATCACTGATGATATAGGCCAGCTGGGCTTCCCTGTACAGTCTTCTTCTTTCTCCTCCAAAAACTAGGACAGTGGCATAAGATAAGTCATTTTGTAATGTCCCACCCAACCTCTTAATCCACCCTCTAGAAAGTAGCATACCAAACTTAGGGGGAACATCTGCTACCACAATATCCATCATCATGCTCTTCATGGGTAGCTGAGTTAGGGTGATAGCCAAGTCTTTGATTAACCCCAGAAATTTCACCTTCCTTGAATCAAAGGATAACAAATCATGATAAGGTTTGGTAATGTCAAGGCCTAACTCTTCCATGACAGCTTTGGGCATCAGATTATGACTGGCACCTGTGTCCAGCAGGCAGTTATGGAGGATTTTGTCATGAATGGTCAAGGAGACATAAAATGATGGAGAATTATCATCAGCAAGTTCAGTCATTGGGCCAAGCACCACTGTAGGTTTGTCATCTTGTAAATTCACATAGTCAGTGGATGCTTGTGTGGCTTTCAACTCAAGGGCATCAAGGATTGGCTTCCTAAGGCCTCACTCTTTACAAGTTCTATCAAAGGTATAGATATTTTTAACTTCTGGACTTCTGACTCAAAACTGAAAGGGGAAGGGGACTTGTCAGAGCCTCTTACCTCTTGAGCTGGTGCTTTGAGGATGATGGGATCAGCTGCTGATCTTTTCTGTTTGCTAACCTGCTGCTTTGTGGGGGCAGCAGCTCTTTGGGTAGGATTCTCTTTGACATTACTCATTCTTGACCTAAAGTTGTATCTTTGCAGGTCTTCAATCTGTAGAACAGCTTCTCTATCCCACTCTTGATTGGTCTGGTCTTGGAGTAATGATTCTTCGTAAGCAGCCAATGTCAAAAAGGCAGCACTTCCCTTGTCTTCCATGCAGTGAATCTCATCCTCTTCATCAAATTGTTCCTCTTCCATGACTACGTTCTAGAAAGGAGTCTTAACCCTTTGTTCCTCACTGGCCTCTTTGCCCCTCTGAATGATCTGCAATTGTTCATTTTCTCTTCTGAATGGATTGGGATTCCTAGGAGCAAATGTATTAGGAAGCCTTACTTTCCTAGAACTCTGCTCAACCTTCAGTTTGGATATTTCGGCAGCCAATGACTCTATCATTTTAGTCATTTTGTCTATTTTAGGTTCGAAAGATGAAGAAGAGGAATAAGAAGCCTCACCTCTTTGCCTCCTTCTATCAGCATGTCCTTTGAGTTTCTTGGTAGCCATGATATTGGATTCCACCTCCAGGGCTACATCTTGCATTTCAGCTAGAGTGGCACATCTTCTTTCTCTTAATAGCAGGCAAAAATCAGAGTCAAAGGCATTGGCATAGGTGAGTTTGGCAGAGGTGGTGGTAGGATTCACTTCGTTTGGTATCTTGCTATACATATGATTGAATCTTTTCTTAAAGTTAGACAATTACTCCCCATTTTCCCTTTTCAGGTTGCCAAACTCAGTATGGTAATATAGCAGGTATTTCTTATCTCCCCAATGCTTTAAAAACACATCGTCTAATGCTTCAATGTCTGCTATGGACCTAGGGGTCAGTGCTCTGAACCACTTTCTAGCCTCTCCATTGAGGCTTTGGACAAATACTCTCATCCACGCATCATCTTCACTGATATCTAGGTTATCAGCGTAACTATAAAAAGACTCAAGGTGTTCTTCAGTTGTTACTCCCTCTGTACCAGTGAACTTAGGCATGTATTTCTGATACTCTCCTACAGGCATGGCATTCAAAGGAACAGGCAGGACCAGGGGTCCATACCTAGCAGCTATGATTCTTTCCATTTTGGTAGGTGCTTGTGGGCCTGCCATGACTGGGGTAGATGGAAGGGTACTGGCAGTTTGGAAGGTAGGGAGCTGAGAAATGAATGACAGGGTTGAAGGAAACTGATGGACTATAGGGGAGGTTTTCTTTGGACTGAGATCCAAAGGGGAACTTATTGAATAAGGAGCTTTATGAATCTCTGAGAGTATTTCTTCACTGGTAGTGCTAGGCCCTATATTTTCAACATATGCATGCTCAGTTACAAGCCTTTCTTGCAGAGATACATAAGATTGTTTAGGCTTACCTGATCCTGATGCTCCTTTTCGTGATATCTTGCTTTTCTTGACAATCTTCTCAGGGTCAGGCACTGGGTCAGCTGGTGATTTCTGAGGATTTCTCCGAGTATGCCTCACAAACTGAGCCAGAACTGTGATGTGGAGTCGCTAAAAGGTTCGGCCTCTAGTAGAGTCGCCAGATAGATGATTACAACCAGAAATGTGTCCAGACTTTATCTATCATCAAAGCTAGATCTATGTCGTTCTCCCAGGGAAGCTGAGCTTCAATCTCCTCTCCCTAGCAATGACACCAATTATGTTAGGATTCTAAGAAACTCTCCTAGTTTGTAGCTCGGAGATGCCTGGTAACATATAAATTCAACTATTATTGCAGGTTTAGTGGAAGGAATGATGGGTTAGTTCAAGCCAGATAACCACTTCTACTTTGTTTCACTCCAGACATACGTGAACACCCTCAGACTATAAGCCTTTAGACCACCAATGCTCACAGTTTTAAGTATTAGATGAATATGGAGAATACTAACCACACCAGTAGATGCACAAGACCATGTAATGGCTAGCTGCAACTAGTAAAGAAACCTGTAAATCTAATCTACTAATGCAAAGACAGGATGATAGCTCTCCTGCATTAGATAGAAAGAACCATGGGCAACCTATTCAATGATGCATACAAGATTCTAACACAGAGATAAGATGACAGTTATCTAGTGCTAAACATCAAGAGATCAAGAACACAGCATATCAAACACAAGCTTGGAACAGAGGAAAATGAAAGTGAGTAGTTAACAGCAAAAGAAGCTTGTATTAGCTGAAAATGAAGACGACACGCTGCAAGTGACAAAATATCTACAGTCTCCAGAAAGTAAACCTTACATCAAATTCCAACCTTGATTACCTCTTGTTTCTGGGTATTTATAGGTTTACATTACAAGGGCACTTGGCCACTTAAGTATGGAGGGGTCATAATTGACCACCAACCGTATTTTACTGCCTGATGAAACTCTAAATGTGTTTGCTTGCTTCAGTAGATGAATCTGATCTATTCAGGTGTTGTGCTGTCCTTTTAGGTGGTTGGAGTGCTCGTACCAGTGGAGTCCATGATTGATAAATTCAGTTACAGGGTCGTACCCTATCCTTTACTCCCTTGGCCATGCTTTCTGTTAAATATGGTGGTTGGGAGTCTAACTGTGACTGATGCTGGCAAGCTGGCCATCTCCTTCTTCAGGCAAATAGAATGGTGAAGGACGTGGGATGCATGGGCAAACGGAAAATCAGGATGAGAAGGAAGGATGACTGTCGGATCGGGAAAATTGACAACGGAGATGGCTCGACGAAGGCTATCGGTTGAGGTGAGAGCCGAGTGAATTAGGGTTGTCAGATCTGCAGTGGACAGATTGGATGGTCATCGGGCGACAGAGCTACACAGGCGTTAACGGGCGGGGCGGATTGGTCGGGCGGTAATGGTATTGATCGCACCGCTTTCGGGCACTAAGTGGTAAAAGCTCGTGGTCGTGCGATTCCATTCAGCGATCGACACGTAGCGGTGGATGAGAGAGAAAAACTGCTCTCATCGCGTGCTAACGTTCGATTAAGTTGATGGCGCGCTAAGAGCGAAGACCGTCAGATCTTGTCAGAAATGATCTGACACCAGAGAATGGCAGAGCAGGTCGCCTTTATCGGATGCGATGGGAGACGTTGGATCGGTGGGGAAGATCAACAGCGAGGAAACGATGAGGGGTTTATGAGCGCGTGAGGGCGTATGGGTGAGGTTCTATGGTGGGTTTGGGCTTTGCGCTTGGGGCTAAGGCCAAAGGGGGTTAATCTATCGGGTTTAGAAGAAAAATAGAGGAATGGAGGTGGCGGAGAGAAAGCGGGATAGAAGGAAAAGGGAAAATGACCCATGAGGGGCCCCTTTTAAGACACCATCACACAGACCGGAACTCCTCCATGATCTTAGAAAGTCAGCGCTGCATAGCAGAGCTAATAGGTACGTATACACAATATTACTGTGCAATTAACCCTGGCTTTAAACTGATAAACTTTTAAATCTGGAAAAAAATTTCCATTTGTTGTTGGGTTTGCTTGTTTGTTTCTGGTCTATGATGCTATTACTTTAAATATCAGCTAGATCTCACTATTTCAGGTGTCATTTGTACACATCTCCCTAACTAGCCTGATGGGTTTACATTTTCATTATTTTTTGTATCTCGATATACATACTTAAATGCATCATTAAGCTCCATTTCTTCCCCACAACCAATAGTCGAGATGCACATTTGGAGTGATTCTAGTTGTTTCAATTCATCTTACTCTGAATGTTTATAGATGACTGATTATAGTTCTCTCTTCCTCCGCTGGAAAAACTCCTTCATAATATCTCGACCTTGCAGCTCTATAAGCTTCAAATTCTGTTCTTGCTGGTGGATTCTCCCGGGATGCTTCTGTTGTTGCTACTGCGACGACATATTACATTCTCAAGCATATTAATTCTATCACAACATCTTGACTCTCTGAAAATCCGCCATTAACCTAGTTCCCTCCTTCGAGTTTTCTCCAGCGTCACTCGCACAAATTTTGGCATCCTTCGAAAAATTCCGACATTCGAATTTTTTGCAGTGCGTTGGAACTCTCAATAAACTCTACTTCGTCAGAGGTGACCCTGTCTCTGGGGATCTCGGATCTTTCCCTTCTAATAGCCTTAACCATATTTTATTCTCCAGTTTCAAATCTCGTCTTAATGACCTGATCTGGCTCACAAACTGGCGATGTCCGTTTAGGTTTTATAATTAATTTGTCAACCTACTAGAGGTACTTCGACGCCCCCCCTTTACTGTCCGGGGGAATTCCTAGACTTCCACTTATTTGTAAGGATCCTAATCTTCTCACAGCCAGACACATAGTACATACTGTGTCCTTTTCTCACGGTTGCATTCTCCACAACCATCTTCCTCATTCATAATGGGGATGTCAGACTCTAACCCTGCATATAAAGATGGCCTTATACAAGCAACTTTGGAAGCTGAACGGTCATTTGGAATGATCACTTCCGCCAATTTAATTAATGATTCGACAAATGACACATTCGCCGACCTGGCAAATTGCGCAGCAACCTGGGGTTCGGAGGGGACCTCTAACTATGCCACGGGGGATGGCTCCCTTCCTACAAAAAGGCTGCCACATGGACAACATGCACCTCCCCCTCTGCATGCGCACCCACAATTGGGACAAAACCGTCGTCCTCACCACCCTGCACATGCCAACAAAATATCTGAACCTGCCCCAAGCTTGTCTTTTGGATATGAAGACCTCTCTTACAGAATCATCAGTCTGCAAAACCGCGCACTAGTCAGAAAATGGTATTTTTTCTGAGATGGATGAACAAACTATGCGAGCTTGGTTAAAAACTAAATGGCATGCTCTCCTAGACTATATGCCAACAGTGGTCAGGCTGCTTAATGGTTGGTATAGTTTTCGTTTTTTATGCCACGAAGACCTGGAGCTTATTCGCAATTCTCCATGGGTAAACGGACACAGCTTCCTTGCCCTGTATTCCTGGTACTTTGGTTTTGATCCCTTAAGGGACACTCCTCAAAACAATTTAATCTGGGTCAAACTACCAGGTCTTCCTATTGAATATTGGGCTCCCAAAACTCTACAAGATATTGGAGATGTGATTGGAAAATTTGTTTATGTGGATCCCAGCTACCTGGGAGCTCTAGACAAGAGAGTCGCTTGGATTCTCATAGAAAAGAACTACAGGGGTGGATTTCCCGACCACATATCTATCAGCTGGAATGACTCGATGCTCACTCATCATCTGGACTATTGGGGAGTCCCATTCCGTTGCATAAACTGCCACCAGACAAGTCATCTGCTGGCACAATGCCCCTGCCGATGGAGAGCCCGTCCTACAACAGAAAATAAATCGCACAAAAGCTCTCTAAATCGGAACATCTTTCAGAGTTCTGGTGGTTCTTCTCTTGGTGGTTAGGAGACCCCTCCATGCAGGAATAATGCCCCACTCCACTCAGGTACTCTGAATCCACACTCTTCTATTTTATCATTAAAAAATCATCCAAAATCATCGCAAATTCCTTCCACATCCTTCCCTCCTTCGGATGGCATGGACCTACAAACTACCTCCATGCCTTCTGTTTTTCCCTTCCACACCCCTGACGTTCCTTCCCCTCCAAAAAATGCGCCTCCTCAGCCTTCCATAAACGACCCTCTAACAACAAACCATATCTGTAATACACAAGCAATATCATCGCCCCATACCACCCCTTCAAAATCGGCCACCATCAACCCAAATCCTACCTCCCCATCCACTCCAATCACATCGCCCACAAATTCGGTGGACAGTGATGTGGAATTCTTTTAGCAGAAGAAATCTCTGGACCTCCAATCCCTCACCATTCATAAACCAACGAGCCCCACCTCCCCCCATATTAGCCCAACATCTGAGGGCAATATCACTGTGAGAAAAAAGAAGGCTAAGGATAACCAAAACTTCCATGGCCATCTTCGTAATACATTTGTCCCTCATCACCTGAAATCATCCTCTCTCATTGATATCCCCATTGCCGAAACAACAACATCTAGGGCCCTTGGAGCACAGCTGCCCAACAAGCGCCCCATATGACTTTTATTATTTCTCTTAATATGCGAGGGCTTGGGGCGGCTCCGAAATTTCTTGCCCTGAAGGAATTAATCTCCATCCACCATCCATTCATCATTCTTATTCAAGAAACTATGCATTTCGTTGTCCAATCGACTGTTTATTTTCGTCGAATGTTTCCAACTTGGCACATGGCAGCCATAGACGCAGCTGAATTTTCTAGAGGTCTGATTGCCATCTGGGATCCAAACCGGGCTCAGCTTCGGGCTTTATCTTGTTTTTCTAGCATCTTTCTTGCTGGTAACTTGTGCGGGTTCCTGGGTAACATACATATTCTTAATATATATGCTCTGTGCCGAAATAGAAATCAATTCTGGCATCGTTTGGTGGACTCGGATCTACTACTCCTGCCATCTCTCATCTTGGCTGGAGATTTAAACTGTACATTTGGGGATCATGAATCTTGGGGGAAAAATTGTTGTGGCGATCCTATGGTTGACTCCCTTAAAGCCATCGTTCTGGATCACAATTTGGTTGACATTTTCCCTAACCACATTGCTCCCACCAGGGACAATGGAAGATCAAGGGACTCATATATAGCTAAAAGACTTGATAGGTTTCTCATCCACGATATGCTCATCGACAAACTTAGATTGGTTTCCTCAAATATTATTAGCTGTTAGATCTCGAATCATCGTCTGATCATTCTTCATTGGAGACAACTAGATTTCAGAAGGGGATTTTCCTTCAAATTCAATCGTGTCTGGTTACAAGACCATTCCTATGCCGACCTTGTTAAAGGTATTTGGACCTCCATTCCAAATTCCTCTACATCCTATACAGGTCTGTTCCTTGACAAACTAAAAGCTATACGAAATGCAACAAAAAAGTGGGAACGAGAGAAGAAAATACAACTCAGAAGTGAGCTCAGAGAGATTGATTTGGAGTTGGATACTATCAACAGAACAATGACAACTCACTCTCTCAATCCAAATACTCAATCCAGAATTTTGTCCCTTGAAAAAAGAAAAGCAAAAATTTTGCTTATTAAATAAATTACTTGGAAGCTCAAAAGTTGAGTGACTTGGCTGAAGGAAGGGGATCGGAATACAAAATTCTTTCACAGGTATGCAAACTCCCATCGACAAAAGAACTCCATCTGGGAGATTTATGATTCAGACGATACTAAATTACAATCACAGGAGGTGATTAGCGGGGCTACCTTTTCATACTTTGAATCGGCTTTTGCTCAAACACCTTCGGGAGACCCAGAAGACTTATTATGGGGAGTTTCTCATTTTCCACTGATGTTCGAGGAAGAGGCAAACAACGATCTATTCCAGCCTGTCACTTCTGAGGAAATTCATGCTGTCATTCTTTCTTTCCAGAAAGACAAAAGTTCGGGCCCTGATGGTTGGACTGTGAAAATCTTTACACACTTCTTTGATTTATTTAAGCCTGATTTGGTCAACCTGGTTGAAGAATCCCACAACCTGGGCTCGGTCCACCCTCTCTTAAATTCCTCATTTATAGCTCTTATCCCCAAAAAGAAATCCCCTCACACATTCTCTGACTTCCGCCCCATATCGCTCTGTAATGTTGTTTACAAAATAATATCCAAGACTATTGCAAATCGCCAGAAGCCAATTTTGTCTAATTACATCTCCCCCCAACAATATGGCTTTCTTAAAAACAGACAAATTCATGACGTTGTTGCCACAAAGCAGGAATGCATACATTCCATTCAGTCGAAGAATCTTAATGCGGCTATAATGAAAGTCGATCTTACAAAAGCTTTCGACTGTCTGAATTGGGCTTACCTGAGGCTAGTCCTTCATAAGATCAGTGTACAATCCTAGGCTATAAATTGGATCATGGCCTGCATCACCTCTATCCAGTATGTTGTTATCATAAATGGACTCCTGGCCACCTTTTTTCAAGCAGGCAGGTGTGTTAGACAGGGTTGTTCTCTATCACCCCTCTTATTCATCCTTGCAATGGATGGTCTGAGTCTCCATATATCTGAAGTTGTGACCATGGGGCTCTTCTCTCCTCTCAAACTCGGCAGAAATATTCAGATCTCACATAGTTTCTTCATGGACGACGTCCTCATTCTTGGGCTTCTTAACAAGTTTGCTTGGTGTTATTTATTTCAAATCTTTCATAAATTTGGAATTGTATCGAGCCTCAAAATGAATCATTCCAAATCGGTTATTATGTATAATTTGGAAATATCTGATACCATCATTTATATTGCTAACGTATTTGAAATTTCTTCAAAATGCTTCTCATCTGGTCTAAAATATCTTGGCTTCCATTTGAAACCATGCAAGTATAGGAATTCGGATTGGAATTGGCTTGTAGAAAGATATTTCTTGAAAATATCAGCTTGGGAGAATAATTGTCTCTCTTTGGGAGGATGATACACTCTCGTCCAAGCTATTATAACACAAATTAGTGTGTACTGGGCACACTTGTATTATCTCCCGACTGCCATAATTAAAAAGTTGAACAGAATCACAGCCATCTTTATATGGTCTGGCATGAAGAATCGAAAGAAGTACCACTTAACAAAACTGTACCACATCACCCTCCCAAAATCTATGGATGGATGGGGCATTCTCGACCTTCGACGTTTTGGATAGGCACTTCTCCTTAAATCCATTTGGAGGGGAATTTTTGGGATAGGAATCTGGAGTAACATCATCAACAGTAAATACCTAAACAATATCGACTTTAAAGTCTGGATGAGAAGTGGAGTTATAGGGAGAACTTCTGGCTCTGCGATCTGGAGAAGTTTCCTTAAAATACAAAGAACTTTCTTAAATATGTTGGCTTGGAACCTGGGCTCGGGTCACCATATAATAATGGGTTGTGACCACATCAAAGGACTGTCCGACCATATCCTCATCCTGGATCACTTCATTGAGACTCTACATCACTGTGGCATCTTCTTTTGGCATCAATTAATTTCTACATGGACAAACGACAGACCGATTTGGAAAGAGGCTACTCAGATAAATCTTTTCGGAGCTGTTGTTGTTGAGTGGAAGCACATTTGCTCACAATTAAATCTGGTGGGCCTTTATAGAAATGAACTTGTGGATTCTATTACATGGTCAGGCAAATTAAAGGAAAACAACATTGTTGTCGCTGATACATACTACCAGCTGTGTGTACTTCAAACTGACCACCCGGGGAATGGGTGGTTCATAAAAATTTGGAGTCCACTCCTTCCCATTAAAATCACTATTTTCCTCTGGCTGGTGTGGAAGAACAAAAATTTGACCTGAGAAAACCTTCAAGTGTGGAACTGGTTTGGCCCATGTTTCTGTGTTATGTGTGAAAATGACGCTGAGAACAACACACATCTCTTCAGAACTTGTAATCCAGTCACCACTTTATGGCATCAATTAGAGGGCAAAATAGGCAGCCTCGGGCCATACATATGTGACATTGAACCCTGGCTGACCTGGTGGAGCAACCAACCCTGCCCAAGAAGGCTTATTCCTGCAATCTTTATATGGGAAATTTGGAAATGGCGCAACAACATCATCTTCAACAACCACAGGGAGTTGGCATCGACCATGCTAGAGAGAATTGCTCGAAAAGCAGATGATGTTCTACAATCCAACCCAAAACAGAGGCCACCTCGGACAATACAAAACATGGATTTGGTATATCCATTAGGCTTCTTTGATGGGGCCTCAAGAAATCACAAATGTGGTTGTGGTTTCATAATCAATCTACATCCAGAACTATCATATCAAGTCTCTTGGGGGGCTGGTACTAGAACAAACACTAAGGCGAAAGTTGTTGCCCTCTGGGGATTACTTTGGTTCACAAATTTTTTGGACATCCCAAATTTACATGTTTTCGGTGACTCCAAGGTAGTCATTGACCATGTTTGTCTACAAGCCAATATTCAAGTATCTTCACTTCAAGGTTGGCTAAAGCAAATCAAAAACATTTGGAGTTCCCTCAAAAATCCCACTATCCAGCATATCAGCAGAACTTTAAATTCTGAGGCCGACACGCTATCAAAAAATGCTCTGGACTTGGAGCTTGATGGTTTTCATATAACTATCAAATGGATGGAGACTTGGATCAATATTGAAAACTTCCCAATCCCTTGTTAGTTCTTAGATCAATTCTCACTAAAATTTTCCTAATTATCAACTGCATACTTTTTAAGAGGCTGTTGGCAACACACTTTTTGTTTAAAACTGATTGCGATATCCAGTCAGTTTTTTGGTGCTTCTGCGATTTTCCATAACAGGAGTTATAGGCTTGGCCACTGGGCTTACAGTGTCCTCTACCAGGAATAACTGCTCTAAACTTGTAAAATATAGCACTCTGTTTCCTCCTGGTAGATGGTGTTTTAGTTATTACACAAATACTCCTTTTTGCTCCACTGGAGTTCTTGCAACCAGATTCAGCACAATTCTCCTCGGATGATGCAAAATATGCCCTTCTGATGCTACATGCATATACATCGGCAGAACTTCCTATCTAGTATACACTTGCAACAATACAACATCAACACAGGTTTCCGGTCTATGACACAGGCTTATTTTTGGGTGAAACAAAAAATAGACTAATCCTGTAATTATATACTGTGCTGAAAAATGCATTGTATATCCTCAAACTTGTCCTGATTATCTCAGGGACACAGTATATATTTCTGTATTCAAGAACTCCACTAGATTTCCCATATTGTCAAATGGAGCATCTGATAAATATGATGATTGTAATACAATTGCCAATATAATATATATATCGCTTTTTTCTTCTATAAAAAAAAGGTCCGACCAGAGGGCGGCTGCGTTCAACATTCTTTGAATCGTTGGCTCAAATTTTGTCAATCTCTTTCTGTTGGTGTGATGATATAAGTGTACAACTCTCAATTTCTAAAATCGGTTTTCAATTAAATATGTTTGTATCAATTTTTAAAATCGATTTTCTCTGTTGGTGTGATGATATGAGTGTACAACTCTCAATTTCTAGAATCGGTTTTCAATTAAATATGTTTGCATCAATTTTTAAAATCAGTTTTCTATTCAATGTATTTGTATCATTTTCAATTTTTGAGTTTTCGAATTAATTTAATTTCAATTTTTGAATTGAAATTTTGAATCAATTAATGTGATTCATCATCAAGTCATCAAAACATAGATTAATTTGGAAAAACTATTTCTAAACATCACAAATCATAGAAACTTGAACTAGAAATATCATATCTTATATAATATCACTTTACCATATCCATTAAATAAATAATAATTATTTATTAATATGAATATCATTATATGAAATTTAGTTGAAGTGGAGTGTTATAAAGTATTAAAAAAAAAACAAGGAGAAACTCTAGGGATCTAGTCACAATCAAAGGTTTGAGATTAAGTTTTAAGATGGTTATCTATCTAGCTAGATTGTCAAAACTATGACTAGTAGGTTTACCTTACATGTTATCCTTGAAACATTGAGAAATGCTTTTTCTAAGATGTGCATTGAATTAAAAAGGAAAAATATTGTAGCGTTTAATTAGAAAGGAAAAATATTATATATGAAATCTTTTACATATTATTCTTGAAACAAGTAGAAATGCTTAGTAAATTTTCTAAGATGTGCATTTAATTAGAAAGAAAAAATATTATATATGAAATCTTTTAATAAATTGATAGAAGACAGGGAATAATAATTAACATGGAAAAAGCATAATTTATAATTATTATATTATGACAATACAACATTTGACCTATGACATGGTATATATTTATCATATATCTATGTATTATTGATATATTATTATGTTAATAGTAATATAGGAAGAATAATGTAATAGGGTTGATTTTGTCTCAATAAAAACAATACAAACTCACTACTTGATCTAATTAATTTCTTATCTTGGTCAATATTTATTAAAGAGAATTTACTTTTCTATGCATGGATGATAAAGGATTTGTCATCCCTAAGAATTACTTCACTCTTTACGAAGATATCTTGGACAATTATGGAGATATCTTAATATTTATTAGGGAGAATTTAATTTTTTATGAAATGATGATAAAAAGATGTGTTATCCTTAAGAATTAGTTCACACATTGAAGATCACATTTTCCATGTACAAGTTAGATAAATAGAAATCCAAAAGAATAGACATACTTTAATTTGCACAAATATCCAACCAAAAAAAATAGCGATATATGTTTTTTATTTATTAAAAGAATTATGATTACATCAATTTTAATTTTATTTAAAAAAAAAAAAAATTCTTTCTCACACATACCTCAAAAAATAATATATATATATATATATATACTCCTGAAAGAAGCACTAGATTGAAAAAAAAAAATAATGATTATGATGATGATTAACGTCCATTAAGACCAATGTGGTCTATCGGACCTCAAAAGAAAAGAGTCTAATTGTGATTCTTCAAAATCTTGTTTCTGTGATCAAGGAGAAGGGAAAGAAGCACTCCAAGATCGCTATAGTTGGGTTGGCTTAATAAGTCAAGAAGATTGGAGGTGTGGTTGATGATAGGGAATTGAGAGCGGATGTGAGTAAGATCCGGGCAGTCTAAAAGGAAGTGTTTTTCATCTTCCACCATCTTAGTATCGCAAATCTGACAGATTCTATCATCTAAGGGAGTCTTGGGAGTAGACCACCATTCGGCTTCACTTCGAAGCTCATGAGAATTAGTTCTTATCATAGTGATGTTCATTTTCTTCTTAGTGTTGGTCAACACAAAGAGATAATTATGGTTATCAAGGGTGGGGTTGATCACCTCCTTATAGTATCTTAGCTTCCTTTTACCCTCCAACTCCTTATCATCCCACAACTTGTCCTTAAAATTGGAGGTGATAATATCTTTGAAACTTTCCTTGCTTTCCATGATGACCTCCTCCTTAATCCCCCAATGGTTGAGCCAAGACTGGGCATCCTTATGCCACCCATGCTTGAGGCACAGGTGGGGGTTTTGACTAAAGTTAGAAGCAATTTTTGGGAGCCTCTTGGATTCCATGTTGTAAAGCTTCTTCTTATACATCATATATCTAAACATAGTCGTACTTTCAATGGGGGACAGGCCAACTTCGATCAAGAGGATAGGATAGGGAATATTTCCCATGATCTTGAGTTTATAGGTTACAAATTTCTTTTGAATCATCTCAATCTGTCTCCAAGACTCTCTAGATATACGACAACCCCAAACTTCACATCCGTATAAGACAACAGGGGTGACGAGAGTCTCAAAGAGGAACATTTTTTTACTCCAAATGCAAAGATCAATCGACTTAAAATTGCTATCAAGCTCGTAATAAGCTTTCCATCCACTAATAATTATTTTCTCAATGCTATAATTCTAGTTGCGCTAATGACGAAAACCATGAAACCAATATTTAAAAATTAATATACTTGTAATTGTAAAGGACAATATTAGTGAGTGGCTTTTTGCCAAAAAAATATTTTTTAAATTTAATAAAGTTAATGAATTTTAAAATCAATAAGGTCTTAATATATTCACAATAGATTTTTAGTTTAGTTTGGAGTAATTTGTTTTAAATATTTTCGTAATAAAAAAATTATAAAAGAAATATTAACAATCATTTTTCTGTATTAGCAAGTTATATGACAAAAAAATTTATATATATATATATAGCCATGAGGGTTAGCTTAATTAGTCAAGTTATCATCACTAAAGCACCTCTCTAATGGGAGGTCACAGGGTCAATTCTCCTCGACACCCTTGGGGTTAGGCTCTGCTAATAGACCGATAGGATGTGATCCCTTCAGGTAAATCTGCCTAGATATTTCGTCGAAATATATAGATATATATAATTTTATTCTTGTAACATATTGTAGTTGTATTGGAAAAAAAAAAAAAATTACTATGGATTTTACAATCAATTTCAATATTTTATTATTTATGTTAAAAATTTTGTTTTATTTTTCATATTATAATTTATAATGAAGAGAAAGGCATCCATAATATCTTTGGTTGGAGATTTTTATAATCCTTCACTTGAAACATATTAATTTGATTTTAATTTGTTTTGTTTTCATCTTCATCGATAGATGAGATATAATTAACACATTTTGCTTGTACTTCAGTGTAAAGATTCAAAAAAAAATGGGAACAAATTCATTACAATATGCTCATGAATTGTTTTTTGGCTTTGAGGCTAAATAAAGTAGATAACGAGTTAGAGCTTTTTATTAATCGAATGACCAATTATCTAAAGACTAGATCTTCTATTCCGCACCAAGCGTTGTATCTCTAGTGGAGAGGTTGTTGTCGTCATTGGGTGATCATGGGGCATCCTTGCTTGACCTAAGCAATGATGTAGAAATTTCTACCTTTGAGCTTTCAATGCATGGCATGGGAAAGGCTGAGATTGTTGGTACCTCTATTAGATTTGTTCAATATAGGGACAATTCAACAGGATCCTACAGTTGCTTCCACATGTTCAGATATTGGTTTATTACAAGTGATTAGTTCTAGGAGTGATATTTTCAATGCAATCTCATCTACCCTATATGTAGGCTCTATTAATTTGGATGAATATTTGTTAACACTCCAGTATGATATCTCAATCAACATTGATAGTTTTAGTTTTACTAGGTCTAGGGTTAGGATTAAGCACTTGTTGTTAGCATTGTCATGTTGGAAAATGGCATCGATGTGTTGGCATTGATTTCAACCTTATAATAGTGTGTTGGCATTTAAAATGAGGTGTGTTGCATGTTCAATTAGAGTTGGAGTGTTGGCCAAAGACAAAAGGTGAATTATAGCTTTGAATTCATTTCTACCTTAGGAGATTAGCTTAGACACTCTTGGAAATGGCATGGTTGGATAGGCCTTGGAAATACCTTTCTAATGGTGTGCAACACTTTGCAAATTCCCTCCTAGATTAAAAGTTATTGAAGGTCAAAGTTGCAAGTTGAGAGGTCAAGGTTCAGGCTTCGAGGTCCAAATTTTGTGATAGCTTTAGTGCTATCCAAACTCGGTTGTACTATATGTTTCCCCAAATTCGACAGAGGTTAGTTGGTGGAGAACATAATTAATGATGGCCTATGTTGGTGGGAGAATTGTGTGTAATGTGTCCCCACGTCCAGATTAGATGACATTAGTGGTCCCATGTCCTGTCTCAAGTTAACCAAAACGGGGGTCACTCAAACGGAAGATTATTCCACACCACCATCCTTAGATCAGATGGTCTAGGTGCAATGTGTGCCCCCCCTCCCAATTTCGAAATCACTAAGGGGCAGGGGGTCCTCAAAACCGTAGGTGGTTTCTCTGGACGTGAAAAGTCATGTGGCATGGGACCCGTACAACGACGTGGATGTATGATAGCGTGAACAAATGGAACGAGGAAAAGTAGTGCATACTGATTGGAAGACATAGATGACATGGAGCACAGGTGGAGCCATGATGACATGATGACATCAACATGACGTAAGCCTAAGACAGATGACATGTGGCACCACATAGGCATGGATGACATCAGCATGACATAATCAATATGATGTGGCATATTCTCGTGGTTTGTCCTAAGGGTCATTTTGGTAAATTTTTCCTATGTAATGGATTGGCCAAGTGGCAAAAGCTCAATACAAATAGTGGTCCCACGATTGATAGAGCCCGGTAGATGGAGGTCGGAACAAAGAAGTTCACGACAATTACTACTATGAAATGATTTTCGTGAAGATTCAAGTTCCATGTCGAGACTTGGAAAGGGTGTTGAGTTGTTCTTCGTATGAAATGGATGGTAAATGGAGCATGGAAAATGGAAAATTTCTCATTTGTTGATGAATAAATCAAGTCATAAAAGGAATTCCCAAGGGTTGGTTTTGCATCGTTTTCATGTGTTATATGTCCAGGGGCGCATATGGTTGACTATGTGAATTGGATGTGTTAATAACTTTTGGCCCTAGCCCTTCGAGCTATTCAGAAGGGTTGTAGGCATATAAATGGCTTAAGTCATGAGTGATTAGCAGAAAGGGTGTGGGCATAAGTGTAAAATGTGATGAATGGGTTGACAACCGATTTAGCATGGTGTGCTATATTTGATCGTGTTCGCCAAATGTGGAATTCCTCTACAAATGGTTAGCGAGGCTTGAATAGGTCGGCAACTAGTTTTGCATAGATTGCCATATTTGGAGGAGTTCGCCATATTTGGAATCCATCCAAAGAGAGAGTTGCATTTAAACCTATACTAAAGCATGTAACATGGAAAAATTGTTAAATAAAGCCGGTTGACTCTGTGATTGAATCCATAACAGCAATAAGGACATAGAATTGAATTGTCTGGATCTAATAGAATAAGTCATACCTAAGTGTCACTCATGCCACAAAGAGTTAAATGAGAATCAGAATAGGATTGGAGACTCTGTCAAAATTCTAATCAGCTGCGGTGGTCAATTAATAAGCAAGAAGAGCCATGTTGTGAATTTAAAAAGCACTGATAATGTGCTACAAACCTAGTGTGAGCCTTACAGTGCCATACGATTTGGTAAGGGTTGAGACCATGCTCAGGGAATCAATGAAGATCAATAAGCCATGTTGAGAGTACCATGGAAAATTTTAAGGGCTAATATTCGTAGGTTTGCTAATTTTCCATTATTTTTCCAAAAAACTTATTCGCTAACTTCCATTTTTTCTAAAAATGAATCACCCAAATTTTACAATATAAAATTATTTTACCTTAAAAGTCACCAATGTTATACAAAGACTATATATAAAATCATTATAAATTTGAATAATTTTACAAATATATGAATAAACATTTTATAGTTTGCATTTTAGGGACTATTGAGATTCTCCAATGTTTTTAAACTTCAAGATAATTTTTTAGCCTTAAAATTTTCCTTGGAGAGTACTACCTCAAGTAGTGAGAAGTTAACAGAAGAGCCTGCATTGTTCCTTGTGTAATAGACAATCAAAGCACAAGATTGCAGAAGTGTAATCTATGGGGAATATAGCACTGTTGTAGGTGGAGTAGAAGGAAATAGTGGTTGAGGAAGAGCTCTATGAGAGTATGTGCAACAGAGTGATGAGTGAGTGTATTGTAGAGAGTTGTTGAGAAAGGTCGAGTGTGCTTGTGGAGTAAACAAGGGTTGAGTTCTATTGTTTAGTAGATTGAATGCAAATGTGGGTTATTGAAGTGTTGAAGGTCGAGAGCTAAGCGCTACTGAGGAGAATAGAGGGCCAATATTTGGCTAATAAACATAATTGAAACCAGGTTGAGTGAGAGCCAAAATTAGAGAGCATAAAATTATTTATGGAATGTAGGTTGGAGCCTACAAAACAGGAAGTTGAGACTTCCATCTATGTGGATGTATGAAGGATAGCTTGGAGGTTTTTTCATCCTGCAAGTTGGTGCTTGCAATAAATCCAAGAAGTTGGTTCTTTTGGTAAGTTGATCAAGTGTCTGTAGAAGAGGGAGTTGGTACTTCCTGCTAGTAGGTGCTAGCAAACAATCTAAGGGAGTTGGTGCTTCCTATGAGTGGGTGTTCACGAAGACATATGATGTAAATAGCGTAGGAGCTCACAGTTTGCATCATGATAACCAATTATTGGTGGTTTTTCCCTTTTGGGTTTCCAAATTAAATATCTATGTTCATATGTGTATGTTTCTTAGGGTGTTTTTGTGTATGTTCATGTGCTTATTTCATTTGCTACTTTACATGATATGCTAGTGGTTGCTCACATGAATGATTGTCAAGATTAAATGAAAATATAAATTGGCATAAAAGTTAAAATTAGCCTTAATATTGATTCATCCCCCCTCTTAACATTAATTATTGTTTCCAACAATTGGTATCAGATTGGTTCCTTCGAGAATAACTTGACCACTTAAAGGTAGACCAAGAGGAAACATGGATAATGAAGATTAGCTTACACCAGAAGGAGTACCATTTTTTATTGGAATAGATTTGTGTTATAGAAGTTGAGAATGGAAACCTATATAATGACTCAAGATTTAGATGTATGGTTCTCTATGATGAATGGAGAAAAGAATGAACATAGTTCAGAAGCCAAGAAGATTATTTTGAAGGGGCTATTAAAGCGAGATTGAGATAAGGTGAGACAATGTGAGTCCGCAAGAGAAATCTGGAACAAGATCCATTGTATATATGGAGAAGATAGTCATGAATCTTAAGAGAAGGTTAATGAACCTTGTTACTTAAGTAGTGAACCAAACCCTATTAAAGTTGTTGTTGGTAATACAGACAAGAAAGAAGGAGAAAGAGGAAGAAGGCACCCCAAAGGAAAGATGCTCAAAAAATTAAACATATTTCTACCAATGAGTAAGTTGTTGCTCATCACTCTCAAGGTGATGAAGAAGAATTAGAATAGATGTTTATGCAGTTTAGAAGGCAAGTTATTGCTTTGTTGCAAATGTAAAGGAATAGGTCATTTATTGTATAGATGATCATATCATGTTTTTAAGGAAAAAGATATATATGCATCTAGTAGTATTGAAGAAATACCTACACTTGTAGTAATAGAAAATGAAGGTACCTCTCAGGAAGAGGGAAGAACACCTCATGAGGAAAATGAGAAGAGATCCCATGAGTGTTCATTCATAGGAGAAAATGAGAACATCCCCTCTAGTGACAAAGAAAGCGTTGAGAATAAAATAGATCTTGATTGTGATTCTACTAGCACCTCTGGTAGGGAAAAAAAATATCTAGATGAAAAGATTTATTTCGGAAAGAAGCTCATCTCTACTTTTGAAGAGATCAAGGATATTTCAAAAGAAAATTTCAAGCAGGAGGAGAAATTGCAAGAAAATGAGCTTGAGAATGAAATATTGATCAAAACAATTATAGATCTTAATGCTCAACAAGGGGAAGTCAACAGATTAAATAAGACACTAACAAATTAGCTCATTGAAAGAGAAGCTTACTATGAGAGACTAGAAGTTGAAGTAATCTCATTGAGAATTGACTTAGAAAGGTCCATTGAAGAGTGTTTCAATACCAAAATATTAATAAAATCACAAAGGCCTTAGATGATATTCTCAACAGTCATAGGTCTCCTCTTAGTAAGGCAAGGTAGGGATTCAAAAAGGAATTGAGTCCCAAGAAATCAAAGGTTGAAGAGCCAGCTATCCACCTTGAGAAAACCAAAGGATCCAACAATATCAAAAGAAAAGGGATTGTTGAGTAGTATCAACAGCTACGAGAACAACGGAATGAACAGTAGTAGCTGCAAAATAATAAATAGAAGTAAATATGAGATGGAATTTCACATCAACAACAAAATAGATAGAAGCAACAAGTAATTTCTCAAGGAAAAATTTCAAAATGGAGACAAAGAGTGAATTAAGAATAAGCAAAGATAATTTCCCCTTGAAGGACAAGTATTTACTAGGTACAAGAGTTGGTTCAATGGTTTTTTATTTCTTGTATAAATATTGGTCATAAGGCCATTGAATGTAAATGGTGTACAATAAATCAAGGTAAGTTTAGTAGCAACAACAAGAGAGTTGATAATTACCCAAGGAGTGGGTATTATAACAACAAGAGAAGATATGATGGAAATGTTATGAGAAATAAAATCCATATGCCCCATTCGTGTACCATGTTGAATGATATAACTGTGGAAACTTTGGGCATAAGGCGGCAAGTTGTAGATGTGGCAAGACAAAGCTTTCCTCACATAGCATGGAGCAAAGAGAAGAAACTCAATCATTGAAGGTTAAAACAAATAAAATGGCAAAGGAATGTGAGGTTTCTTCCAATGCTCAGTGTAAAAGAAATGTGCAAAGAGGTGAAAGGAATTAGCAGAGATCTAATCCTTTTCTCAAAGAAAATTAGAGAATATTTAAAAGGTATGATTCTCTTATCTTTGTAGTGAACTTCTCTGGGAATATCAACTGCAAAAATTGTAAGCATCGTGCAAGCAAAAGGAGTAGCATCCATGTTAATTCTCACTTGCAAACAAATCGAAAAGGTAGCAAGAATATTTGGGTTGAGAAAGGAGAAATTAAAAAGGAGTACCTTTTAGCTTTGCACGGCTAAGATAAAGCCAAAGCAAGGTAAATAAGAAGTTGGTAGGAAATTGTCCTGTCAAGACTTAGTTTGCCAAGATATGGAAGAAAAAGGAGGATAATCTACTCAGGGGGATTAGATCATCAGTTTCTCTTCATTAAAAAAAGAGAATTGATTCAAGTGAAGCCAAAGAATTCATATGTAGGCATTAAGAAGAAATAAATATAGAAGTGCATCTAGAGGTTGAGGTATTGTTGAGTCCATTTGTTGTTATAAAAATGAAATTGTTATTTATATACATAATAACATTGCAAGAGAAAGAGAATGTGAAACCTGCATGGTCTAAAGGGGAGAGTTTAGATATTAGCACTACATGTTGCATTGTGAAGGTGGGTTACAACAAAAGTATGGAGTGATAATTGTTGAATTTTCACGACCTTGGATCTAGGTTAGAGTCTTAAAATCACTGGCACTACCAAACTAAGAATCTCAACCATAAATTACTTTTCACAGTGGAAATATAAATCAGTAAATCACATATGCACAAATATACACGCTTTTTAACAAAATTATACAATATTGCACAATCACCAACCTTCGTTATATTAAACCAAATATGAATAATACAATAGTCTATGGTATACAAGATACAATGACAAACTTCATTATATCTTTGATGTCATATCTTGTCCTGTCGATCCTTTGCTTCCATATTTCTCACTAGTAGTGCCATAGTCCATCAAGGCCACTACACATCAAGACTCCAAGAGGGCTGCCACCTAACAATGTTGCATGTCACTTCTGCTGCAAATACACGGACTCCTCAAACTGCTCTCAGGGTAGACCTAATTCCCAAACTCCAATCTTCCTTTTAGTAGCCTCGTCCGTCCATCAAAGAGCTACTCATTAGGTTGCAATACTTAACCCAATCACGCACCAACAACATCCTTCTTGCCTACTACTCTAGGGCTACTTTGGGTAGCCAACACACTCCCCTCCAATCAAATTAATGGAACCCAATCCAATCACTGTGTAATATGCACCGATGAAGGTATATGATCACCCAATCTCGCTTCCAAATTAGCTCCCACAGGCTTCTATTCAATTTGATCCAAACTGGTCAACAAACTGTGACCTAACACAAGACAAATTATGTTGTTCTATCCTTGCTTTTGTTGTTTTCACCACAGTGACTGGTTAGGGCACCAAGCAATGTTGTAACAACCCAAAACCAGTCATCAAAACAACCCTAAAAAGTTGTGGTCTGCCCTTTCTTGAAACCTTTGCCTCCACATTATTTATTAGGGATAAAACTAACCCCAAAATAGTCCCACTCAATTTATTTTCTATGGGCTTAGGGCCTGCGACCTACCACAGGTAGCTCCCACAACTTGCTAAGACAGAGTTCCCAGCCACCATATGACCTCCAAAATAGCCCAGATATGCTCCCCTCATCCTCGACCCTCTAGCCCAGTCATTCAGCCCTCCTAACAGCAGTTTGATCCCTTCAAAATATTCCCTGAACTCCTCGTTGTTTGTCCTCCTTGGTTGCGGCTACTTTAGAGGTACCTCTCTCCCTTGACCGAATTCACTAATGATCTCTTGTGTTGCTTGAATAGATGAGGAATAGTCCTCCACTTCACCTCATATTTATACACAACATGAGGGCTCCACGAATTCATGGAGGGACATGTCTCTTGGACAATTTTTCCTCAAGCCTACATGACTTGAATACTAAATAATTATTTTTCACCTTCAAAAATTCATTTCTCCACTTCTATAACTCAAAATTCGATGATCCTCAAAGCATTGGATTCTCCTTTCTACCCTTTATTGTCTTATGCAATCAAATGTAGAAATGTGCCTCTGGAATTTCCCCAAACATGATTGGGTGTAAAACTCCATACTTGGGTTCCAAGTCCACAAGTGACCCTTGTGGCACTTCTCCCTCCAAACCATGAACTCTGTGGCTTGGAGTACCTACCAAGCTACACAAATCAACACTCCCTCTTAGTGAGGGAGGTACTTCCAAGACTAGGAAGTCTCTCATTATCATCATCATTGCTCGCAACACTTTCCCAACTCTTGGCACTCACAATCGTTGCAATCCCTGTGGTGAACTAAGCCCTTCTCGGAAGTGTCATTGTCACTACTAGAAGCACCTTGCTTCTTCTTCTTATTATGTAATGTCTTCCACTCTCTCCATTATTCCTTCTTGACATTTGTAGGAGCACCCTTTCTCCGCACTAACCACACGCTCTTCTTGGGTTGCAGAGTCTCCCTCTAAATCTGCAAGCTCCCTCTCGAACTAGACTCCCTCTGAGTCTCTGGAACCTGGACCTTCTTGGGAACGTGTACCTTCTTCTTGGGAACGTGTACCTTCTCCTCTAAAGCTTGCACTTACTCATGCTTCGCTAGAACCTGCACCTTCTCCACCTGCTTCTTTCCATGATCCACAAGCTTGCCCATTAACCTGTAGAGACCATGCTCTCTAACTCCGGGTACAATCCCATCGGACTTAGATCCTCTCATCTTGAGTCTTGCCTTCCCATCCTCGAACAAGACCTCAAACCCCTTCTTCTCGATCATCGAGATGGAAATCATGCTATATATGAGTCCTAGTACGAACAATACATCCTGGACCCGCATCACACATCCTGTCTCCATCTTGAATGACACAATACCCGATCCTCGGATCTCCAATTGACTCTTGTCGCCCAACACCATGTGCAACTTCGAGTCCCATTCAGCTAGAGTCTCAAAAACCTCTTATGACCCTGTCATATGCTTTGTCGCACCACTATCCACATACCATCCATCCTCAGTGTACCCTGCGAGAAATGAGAAATCATAGAAAATTCCTCCTCTTCCAATCTCCTAGAGAGATGATCTATCTCAGTGGAAGTGGCAACACCGGCTACCCGCTTTCCTTTCTTCTTATTATCATTTCCCTTCTTCTTCATCAGACATCTTGACGAAAAATGACCCATCTTGCCACAGTTGAAACACTTGACTTTACTCAAGTCCTTCTTTTGCTTACCTTTCATTCATGTTACAAGTGCCATATCATCATCTGAAGCCTTCTTCTTATGATGAAGATCCTCGTCTCGCAACTCTTCCTGAATGAAGTCATCCCACAACCTATCCCAGTATGGCATATTCTCCCTAGAAACGATCCCTTTAATGAAGGGCTTCCAATCCTCGATGAACCCTTTCAAGGCAATCCTTACCATATCTCCATCTGAGGTAGACACACCCATGGAAGCAAGATCATCTTTGACCTGAGACAATCTCGTCAAATATGAGGTCACACTTTCACCCTTTATCATCTTGGTGGAATTCAACTTATCATCCAATACCATTACCCAGTTCTCGTTCTTATTATGGAATGAATTTTGAAGAACCATCCATATCTCATGTGCATTGTTCTTCCCAGACAAATGAGGTATTAGGCCATCCTTCACACCATCTAGGATGATCAATCTCTTGCTCGCATCCAAATATTCATATATTTCCATCTCCTTAGGGTTGTTTGGCTTCTTGATATCTTTCTTTGCGAACTCCCAGAGCTTGTTGACCTGTAAGACCAGCTTGATCCTTTCCTTCCAAGGACTATAGTTGGACAACCCCTCCAAGTTGTCCTCATATCGGAGACTTGCCTACAACTTCAATATTGTAGTGAACCCTTCACTCATAATGTGACTAGCTCCCTCTCACATTGTACTTCACTACGCACAACTTTGACTTACTTACTTCCAAAGTAACTCAGACACGCTCCAATACCATGTTTAATTTCCACAAACTTGGATCTAGGTTACAGTCTTAAAATCACTGACACTACCAAACCAAGAATCTTAGCCATAAACCACTTTTCACAGTGGAAATATAAATCAGTAAATCACATATGCACAAATATACATGATTTTTAACAAAATTGTACAATATTGTACAATCACCAATCTTTGTTATATTAAACCAAATCTAAATAATACAACAGTCTATGGTATACAAGATACAGTGATAAACTTTGTTGCAGTGTTGATGCCATGTCTTGTCATGCCGATCCTTTCGCTTTTGTACTACTCACTAGTAGTGCCTTAGTCCATCAAGGTCACTACACATCGAGACTCCAGGATGGCTTCCACCTAACACTGGTGCATGTCACTTATGTTGCAAGTACAGAGGCTCATAAAACTTCTCTCTGGGTAGGCCTAATTCGTGAGCTCCAATCTTCCTTCTAGTAGCCTATTTTTCCCATCAAAGAGCTACTCATTAGGCTGCAATACTTCACCCAATCATGCACCAACAATGTTCTTCTTGTCTGCTACTCTAGGGCTACTTTGGGTAGCCAACACACTGCCCTCCAATCATATCAATGGCACCCAATCCAATCAAAGCAGAATCTACACCAATGAAGGCATATGATCACCCAATCTCACCTCCAAATTGGCTCTTACAGTCTTCTAGTCAATCTGATCCAAACTGGTCAACAAACTGTGACCCAACACAAGACAAATTATGTTTTCTTATCCCTTCTTTTGTTATTTTCACCACAGTGACTGGTTAGGGCACCAAACAATGTTGTAACAACCCATAACTAGTCATCAAAAAAACCCTCAAAAATTGTCGTCTTCCCTTACTTGAAACGTTTGCCTCCACGTTGTTGATTAGGGCTAAAACCAACCCCAAAATAGTCCCACACAATTTCTTTTCTATGGGGTTAGGGCCTGCACCTTACCACATGTAGCTCCCAGCTCCCACAACCTGATAAGATAGAGTTCCCAACCACCATATGACCTCCACAACAACCCAAATATTCTCCCCTCATCCTCAGCCCTCTAGCCTATTCACTCGAGCCTTCTAACAACAGTTCAATCCTCCAAAAGATACCCCGAACTCCTCAATGTTTGTCCTCCGTAACTATGGCTATTTCAAAGGTGCCTCTCTCCCTTGATCGAATTCACTAATGAGCTCTTTTTTTTCTTGAATAGATGAGGAATAGTCCTCCATTTCACCTCATATTTATATACAATATGAGGGCTCTACGAATTCATGAAGGGACATGTCTCTTGGACAATTTTGCTTCAAGCCTACATGGCTTGAATACCAAATAATTATTTGTCACCTTCAAAAATTCATTTCTCCACTTCTACAACTTCAAATTAAATGATTCTCGAAGTGTTGGATTTCCATTTCCACCCTCTATCGTCTCATGCCATCACATGTAGAAATGTGCCTCCAAAATTTCCCCAAACACGATTGGGTGCAAAACCCCATATTTGGTTTCCAAGCCCACAAGTGACCTTTGTGGCGCTTTCCCCTCCAAACCCTGAATCCTAGGGCTTGGAGTACCTCCCAAGCTACACAAATCAACAATAATCTCCCTAAAGTTAAAAGTAGGTCCTTAGGATCAGCCCTCAAGTAGAAGCAAAGGAGGCAGATGGTAGGAGATTAAATAGGAGAAGAGTGCATAGACTAGTGGGAAGCTGCAAAATTAGTAGAATCAGGAAACATCCATTGGTCTCAGGAAAATTGATTTCTCAAGAAATGAAAGGTTTGTATATCTTGTATGAAGTACCCTTATTTCACTTAAGCAGCAAATTTGATTATGTTTAGCAATCTTGAGTTCATGTAAAGTGATTTTCTCGAAATGTTCCTTGGTTATCATTTGGGATCTCTACGTCAAGTGGTAGTTATGGGTTCAGTTGGAATAACCATGTATTATGGACATCTCTATTTTGAAAAGTCATGGAATTTTTCCTGGTCCATTATCCAATTTATATCAATTTATTAGTACAATTGATGTTATCTAAGTAGTAGTCCCTATTTCGAGTAGCATGTTTTCAGGGGGAGAAAATTTGATGGTTAAGATGCTCAGTAGGAGTGAGAAAAATCACTCAAGAAGTAGTAGCAGTGAACAGTGAGCCAAAATGTGTAATTTACAGTTAGTATGTGCAACAACAAGAGTACCACTTGCAATTTGAATTTGTATAAAGGTGCATTGGCAGATAAGAGTATTCAACCATAAGCAAAAGAGTGGGTAACCAGCCATGGATTCCCTACAATTGGATGAACAGTTGAAAGAGGTAGTTTATGTTCAGGGGGAGCATATCATATATTTCCAGTACTCTAGAGTAGAGGAGAAGCCACATGAAGACATAAGGAAATGTTTTACTAATGCTTGTCTTGTAGATGTCTTTGGCCATATTGCAAATCATAGTGATTGTAACTAAAATTGGATGGCATTCTTCAAGTGTCTCATCAAATAGATATTATCTCTTGAAGAAAAATTTTATAGAGGAGAGTGAGAAAAAATTTAGTTACTCATAAGGAGAATACACATGAGGAGTGCAACCCTTTGCCATTGATGTCAAAGAGGAAGAGAAAAGTCATCATCCTCAAGGGAAATAAATTTCTGACACAGGTGGAGAGTAAAACATCAACCACAAGAGGAAAAAGAGACATCACTGAATATAGCATGAGGAGTGGCCATCATTGAGGATGTTCCATCAATGCCAAAGAGGGATATTGTTGGCATTGTCATGTTGGGAGATGGCATCAATGTGTTGGCATTGATGTCAACTTGATGCTAGTGTGTTGGCATTGATGAGGTATGTTGTCTGTTCAATTGAAGTTGGAGCCTTTACTAGAGCCAAAGGGGGAGTTATAGCTTTGAATACATTTTTGCCTCGAGAGATTAGCTCAAACGCTCTTGGAAATGACACAGTTGGATAGGCCTTGGAAATAACTTTCCAACTGTGTGTGACACTTTGCAAATTATCTCCTGGATCAAAAGTTATTGAAGGTCAAATTTGCAGATTGGGAGTTCAAGGTTCAGGGCTTCTGAGTCCAAATTTGGTGGTAGCTTTAGCTTTATCCAAACTCAGTGGTATTATTGTGGCATTTTTCCAAATTCAATGGAGGCTAGTCAGAAGAGAATAGAATTAACAACGGCCTATGTTGGTGGGCGAATCACTTACCACACAACCTTGCGTCTAAATTAGACTATATGAGCAAGTGCATGCCCCATTGCAAGTTAACCAAAAGGGAGGGTTGTGCAAATGGAAGATTCTACCATACCACCCTCCTTCGATCCAATGGTCCAAGTGTAATGCACCGCCTTCCCTCCCAATTCAAAACCACTAAGGGGGGGTCCTCAAAACCACAGGTGGTTTCTATAGACGAGGAAAGGCATATTACGCGAGACCCATACAATGACGTGGATGTATTATAGTGTGGACCAATGGAATGAGGACAAATGGTGCATAAAGATTGGATAACAAAGATGACATGAAGCATAGGTGAAGCCATGATGAAATGATGACATCAGCATCATGTAATCCCAGGACACTGGAACTCTAGGAGGATGACATGTGGCATGCATATTTGGCATTTATAGGTGGCCTACTATGCCAAATTTGGGTGTCACATGGCAACACATAGACATGTATGACATCAGAATGATGTAGGCATGTATAAGAAACATGATGTAGAATATTCTTATGGTTCATGCCAAGGGTCAGTTTGGTAAAATTTTCTCATGTAATGGGAATTGGTCAAGTGGCAAAAGCTTAGAAGAGAAAATGGTCCCACGATTGACAGAGCCTGGTAAACAGAGGTTGGAATAGAGAAGTTCACAACAACTATTATGAAATGTTTGTCATAAAGATTCATGTCTCATGTTGGTACTTCAAAAGGGTGTTAAAGTGGTTCTTTGTATGAAAATGTGAGTAGATAGAGCCCAATAAAAAAACCATTCTCATTTGTTGATGAATCCATCAAGTCACAAAAGGCACACCCAAGGGTCGGTTTTGTGTTGTTTTCATATGTCATATGTCTAGGGGAGAATATCATCAAACTATGTGAGTTAGATGTGTTAAGTGTTTTTGGCTTTGGGCCTTTGGGCTATTCAAAAGGGTTGTAGGCATATAAAGGGCTTAAGTTGTGAGGGCTTATCAGAAAGGGTGTAGAAATAAGTGTAAAAGGTCATGAACGATTTGGAATCCAATTTAACATTGTGTGTTATATTCGACCATGTTCACCAAATGTGGTTTTCCTCTATAAATGGTTAACAAGGCTTGAACAGGTCGAAAGTTGGTTTGGCATTGATTTCCATATTTGGAGGAGTTCGCCACATTTGGTAGCCAACAAAAGATAGAGTTGCAACTAAACCTCTGGTAAACATGTAATGTGCCAAAATTATTAAATAAAGAAAGTTGACTCTATTATTGACTCCATAACAACAAGAAGGACACAAAATTGAATTTCTTGGCTATAATAGAACAAGCCATACCTGAGTGTCCCTCACACCATGAAGAGTTAAATGAAAATCAGAATAGGAATGGAGACTTTATCAGAATTCTAATCATCTATGGTGGCCAATTAATAAACAAGGAGAGTCATGTTGTGAAACTAAAAAACACTAAGATGATGCTCTGGCAGTCCTTGAAGATGATCAATCCATGTTGAGAGTACTGCCTCAAGCAATGAGAAGATAATAGAAGAACCTGCATCATTCACTATGTAACAGAGAAACAAAACACAGGATTGCAGAAGTGAAATTCATGGGGAACGCAACAATGTTGTGGGAGGAGTGGAAGGCAATAGTGGTTGACGAAGAGCCACGTGAGAGTATGTGCAACAGAGTGTTGAGTGAGTGTGTTGTAGAGAGTTGTTGTGAAAGGTCGAGTGTGCATGTGGAGTAGATAGGGGTTGAGTTCTATTGTTTAGCAGACTAAAAGCATATGTGGGTTTCTAAAGTGTTGAAGATCGAGAGCTAAGTTCTACTGAGGAGAACAGAGCGGAAATATTTGGCTAATACAAAGAGCTGAAACTAGGTTGAGTGAGATCCAAAAACAGATAGATGAAAATTCATTATGGAATGTAGGTTGGAGCCTACAAAATAGTAAGTTGAGGCTTCCATCTATGTGGATGTATGAAAGATAGCTTGGAGGTTGGTGCCTCCTGCTAGTTGGTGCTTGCAATAAATCTAAGAAGTTGGTGCTTCTAGTAAGTTGATCAAGTGTCGACAGAAGAGGGAGTTTGTGCTTCCTACTAGTGGGTGCTAGCAAACAATCTACGGGAGTTGGTGCTTATTTTGTGTGGGTGCTCATGAAGATATATGATGTAAATAGAGTAGGAACACATATTTTGCATCATAATAACCAAATATTTGTGGTTTTGCCCTTTTGTGTTTCCATGTTAAATCTATGTGTTCATATGTGTTCGTTGCTCATGGTGTTGTTATGTATGTTCATGTGTTGATTTCATTTTTTGCTTTACATGATATGTTGATAGTTGCTCACATGAATGATTTCCAAGATTAAATGAAAATATAAATTGGCATAAAAGTTAAAATTTTCCTTAATACTAATTCACACTCCCCTCTCAATATTAATTATCGTTTCCAACAGTTGCAAGGAGGTTGATGCAATGAAGAGGAAGGCCCTAGAAAGAAGAAGAAATGTAAGGAAATAAAAAGTCACATAGGGGAGGTTGCTTTATTAGTGGGGGAGAACATTGTGGTGAACCAAATTGTCAATATTTTTTTTCATACCCTAGTAGGAAAATTTCTTGGCAAAAGAGTGAGGATGGATTGATTGTTGCCCTAGAGAGAAAGCATCAGACAATAGCCTAGGGTAAACTTGGGAGGCACATTTCTTCGCTAGACGAAAGCTCAAATATTTTCCATATCAAAAGAATATCTTGTTTCAATTCTTAAGGAGCTATGTTTTACGGATAGGTCATATTTGTCCATAACACCATGACATCCTTTATTTGATGCAAAGGAAGATCTCATGTCTAGTACCTCAGTCTAGCTTAAACTGATAAAGCTCCCTAACGAATTTTGGATGGAGTATGTCATACAAGCCATTGGTAATTGACTAGGGAAGACCACATTAGTCAATGATAGGATTTTAAATGAATCCTTTTAGGATGCTATCTTGGATATTGGTAGACATGGGTATTAGAGAGGGTTTTTTTTAATCCATTGATTTCATTCTTGAGGGGAAAAGGTAGGTAATAATCCATTGTTTATTCTTTTGTTTAAAGAACTTGTTTGCAGGTAATTTATGTGCAGGATTAAAAACTACAACATACACTCCCCCTCTGACATATTTAAATACTCTATCTTGGAAAATAAAGAGGGATCTAGCATTACATACAAAATCTGTCCATGAACCATTCGACTCCTACACACAACCAGATGCACTAAAGCTCGAGTTAAAAAGGTGTCTAGCCCTGGATGCACAACAAAGATCTACTCCAAACTTGCATAAGGGAAACTTCAAGGTTTTAGACCAAGGTTTCCTTATGACAGGGCCTTTCCCAAAGCACTGAATTTTCCAGGGATATAAATCCAAACCTAAGCAATGACCCTCCAAGACTTTACACCATGACCATAATATATTAGTGACCTTAATAACGTGCCTTATACTAGATACTAAAGTAAAGTCAAGAAATGGCTCCATAGTTAGCTATCATGGGAGAGTCCCTCATCATGCTTTCTCAGTGAAGCTCAAGGCAATACAACATTATACAGATGAACACTTCCACAAAATGCTCTCATTGATGATAAATACAATCAACTTTGTCTAAACCTTGGTTAGCACACAACACATGGATAACTTTCATAACATGTTTAGTAGTTTACAGTCTCAAACAAGGCAAAGAGCCATGATACTCATAACACATCAAATAATAGAAATCACGTATTGTAACAAGTTAACTAAGGTACGTCAACAACCATGCCTACTCATGTAAATAACTAAGTGGCTGATTAGGATAACAACAACAAATAGACCTATAAACCCATCACAACCATGAAGGCATATAAAGAAAAACATTCACTATGCTCATACTAAGACATCAACAACCTTCAAAAGGTGGAGCTAATCCATACAAATCACATAAATTTAAACATTAATGTGACCACCCACAAACATGGTCATAATAGTGAGTTTCCCAAACTCATAAATCTATACGATAACTGAAACTTGTGAAATCACAAGTGAGTCCCGAGCGACCTTCAGATCACTAGTCAGGGACATACTCGGACATCTTCCATTAGCCAAGAACCATACAACCACATAACTCAACAACTCATAACCTTCCATAGATATACAAGTTCGATAATCAAACATGGTTAGATAGTGACTCAAATACTCTTTCATAAATGATGCAGAATTTTTCATTAACCATAAGCACAATAAGAAAAATCATAATGTGGAGTGTAACATGCATAATCAAGTATACTTATCTGTGTATATTAATTTAGTTGGAAATTGAAGGAGGCACTTCCACTCTCCACCCATCCATAGGCTAACTACACTGCAACATTTCTTGTAGCTAACCACCCTTGAGACAAATCTAGGGTTTGAGGAATGCTTGCATAGGGAAAGGTTTCACATCAATGGGTTGAACACGATTTCAGGAGATGGATTCCAACAACAAGCACTTAGTGGTCAATTCACTCACTGAAGTTCACACAAGTCATTCAGGCTTAGACAAGAACTCAATGGTTATAAAACATATCCACATGGATGATCACCTAAGTCACAAAGAGCAAGTTATCAGTTCAATGGTGCAACATCAGGAAACAGAGGAATATGAGCCATCCAAGACCAACCACTCAGAGTCTTTGAATGTCGAGTGTACCACTTCCTTTTTCTTCCCTATTATGTGTGTCTCCTATCCTTTGCATCAGTTCATATCTTCTATCGCTAGAAGAGCCTGATCTTTCTTTCCAGTGAGTTCTCCCTCACAGTGTTCTCTATCTGTGAAAGAGAGGAAAAGGGGCACGACCTACCCATCCACCGCCTCAGTTTAATACCATCAAGAATGTTAATGGAATTATGCCAACTTCATTCACTCCCAATCCTATCACCATAAATTGTTAGACAATTGACTCCTTGATTAAGAAACCTCGGGATTTAATTTGGTTAGGTATGGGTTGTGGATTTTCAAGATAGGAAGGCAAACAAGTGGCTTCAGGAAAAACATGAGAGCAAGAAAGTTTCCCTTGGGCCAAGGATCCATAAGGTTGTCCAACCTTCAGTTGTGTTAATTAACTTAATTAGTTTTAAATAATAGTTGTTATATGCTTAATCATAGGTCCAACCCATCATGGTTCTTCCATGTTGGCATCACATTCACAATCGTCATTACAATAAGCAGAAGTAGAGCAAGGGGATGTTACAAATCCCACCCCCTTAAAAGAACATCACCCTTAATGTTCTGAAAAATTGAAGACAACAACAACAACCAAAAAGAAAGAGAACCAAGCTTGGTATTCATATATCTCTATTACAATGACATTTCCCATGTCCTAAATTTTTCATGTCTTGTCATGTCATTCACTATGCTCAGGGCTCCCTCGAGGAACAAATTCAAATCATTGCGTCCTTAGACACACCCAATGTGTATGTTTATCATCCCATGGATACACTCATAATTCTTTGAAAACCAGTTCACCCAAGTTTCCTCTTTTATGCAATCACATACCTTCCAACTTTAGGCATCCCCTTCTCTTGCTCCCTAGTTCCTTGGGTGATCCATTCCTTGGTGAGGCTTTTTCACATAGGAAGGTTTCTTATGGAGTCTCATAGCCAAAAAATCCTTCTAGCATCATAACAGACTTCATGGAGGTCATTGCATATCACAAGGTTCCAGTGTCACCAAAATGGCCTAGTCCTGAAGATCTTTAGCTCCATTATGTTGTTATTGCATGTATTGATATTATCATGTTGATATTGCTTTCTTTGTAGTCAAACACATATATTTATGTTGGGAAATTTAGAAGTTCACATACATCATAAGCACATGATTCTTATGAGATTAATCATAAAAACCTTTAAAACATGTTAAATCATAACTTAGCATAAATTCCGTTAAACTGATAATTGATACTTATCTCTATAGTTACTCTTTGCTTCCTTGGCTTTGAAATCACTAAGTGTTTTATCAAACCCAACAAGCACCCAATGGTGTATATGTTCCATAGTTCCACACAATATTTAGATCTGTATTTACAGAACAAGCTTCCTTGTGCTCACATCTCAGTGGGTGTGGGGCATCTGTCACTAAGACAAAATCATAATCTACCACCCAAGTATGCATATGTTACCGAGAGAAGCATTTGTCACCAAGATATAAATACCAGCAAGCATCACACCATTGCTCCACATATTCTTTTCGTACAACTCCTTCCTCAAGTCCAGCTCACAGAGTGGTTTCACCACCAAGGGAAGCACTCAGTGGTGGATATACTACTCCATGCAGTATTTTTGTATAGGTCCAAATAATTCCCTTCTAGCTCACATCCCAATGAGTGTAGGCATATTTCTTCTCCCACTAGTTACTCCCCTTAAGGCCCAAGTAACCCCCATTACGAGCAATCTACCTTTCCAAGGGTTTTCCTATGTGGGTTCCCATTAACTACTCACCTCTCCAGGCCTAAGAAACCCCTAATATAGGAAGTATACCTAACCAAAGGCTTTCTTGCATGGAGTAATAACTAGATTCTTACAGCCAAGTACTAGTCTGGCACGATTTAATGTAATGTGTGTGGAGTCTTAAGTCCAAGTAACGATCTAGCGCGCTTGATTGCACTGCTCATGGAGCCTTACAGTCAAGGTAATGATTATGAATTGCTCCCATGAGATAAACGAAGTGTCACAGATCCACAATACCATCATGACAATCTTCTTCCTAAGCTCCATGCTCCATCATTTAACCTGTGTCACAAAATTTAATTTCCATGAGATACACTCAAAAATTTCAAAACGAAAATTGTTAATTGCCAAGCTTTTCTTCACTCAAAAGCTTCATATCATAGACATGAGGCTTTTAGTCATGTTGTTGGGCTCCTTTGTAGGTGGTGTTAATTTTTCATGGTGGCTTTGACCTCACACCTTATTCCAACACTTTTCCTACAATCTAATCTTCCAATCAACTAACACTTGTCAGTGCTTATATGTATGCAATCTCCTTATTGCAAAAATTCACAACAGCCTAAAGTGACCTTATAATTATTATACTCGTAACAATTCTAGCACTCCAACTAAATTCAAATAAATTGAAATGACACTTCCATTACACTGTACATGTGTGTCACATTTATTCCAAGCCTTGCATAATGTAATTAAACATTTATTCTAGCAGACCAATGAGTCTGAAATGAAAAGTACATATCTCTAAGTTCATGAGTAGTTTAGTTCTCCATTTCACTTAACATGCATTAGGAAAGTTATGGAAATTTTTTCGTGTTTAAGGCTACTTTCCTTAACCATACTATTTCCTGGTGTCCATGCAAAGCATACATTAACTTGAAACAATAGTTTCATGTTTAGTTGAAGGAATTTTTACCCAATTCCTTTCATTTACCCTTTTTACTTTGGCGTATTGCTTGCCTTAGTTACTTGGTTGTAGCTATGAGCAATTTTAGTTGAATCCTTTTTAAGGGGTCCAACTTCCTAGTATCATACCTGATGTTTCAATATCCATTAGCTCCTGAAATGGTTAGCCTCGCATGTTAGTCATAATTTATCAATTCAGCTATTTATAGATTTCAATGAAAACTTCATAAAGGAATTTTCATTTGTATTCAATTTAAGCATGTCTTCATCCATGATTGTGAGCCTATGTATATTCATTTGACAAGCATGTGTCATACATGCACATATTCCATGCTTTTCATATGTTGTTAGATCCAGAGATAATTTCCATCCTTTATTATTTTCATTCATGCACATAATAAATTTCAAAAGTATAAGCATAAGCACATTAACTACGTGTGCTAGTCATGGAAAGAATATAACACAACCCAACATCCTCCCACTTGTTGTTTTCTTTCCACAGGGGGCCACAAGAGAGCTTAGTCATTTTTCCAGCCCTGAAATGCCCATTGTCTCTCTACACCAAGAGAACTTCTCAGAGCTCACAGATTTTGTCAATGCATCTGCAGTATTCTTCAAAGTGTCCACCTTTACCAACAACACCTTTTGTCTTCTATCATATCCCTCACAAAGTGATACTAAACATCAATGTGATTTGTCTTTGAATGATATGCAGGGTTCTTTGCCAAGAAAATTTCACTTTGGCTGTCACAGTATATCTTTATAGCTCCACGTACTAACCCCATACTTGAACACAATCTATGCAACCAAACTGCTTCCTTGCTTGCATGAGTGGCAGCCATGTATTCTGCATCTGTAGTTGATAGTGCCACTACAAATTGTTTCTTACTCATCCAACTAACTGCACCTCCAAATAGGTTAAACACATACCCACTTGTAGATCTTCTCTGATCCAAATCTCCAGCCCAGTCTGCATCAACAAAGCCACAGATATCCAACACTCTGTCCAATCCTGGTCTTCCTTGGTAGCACAAACCATAATCACTAGTGCCACGTAAATACCTGAAAACCTGCTTCACTATTGTCCAGTGCTCCTTCCCTAGTTTTTACATAAACCTGCTCAATACTCCCACTGCATGTGCAATGTCTGGTCTAGTACAGACCATTGCATACATCAGGCTACCGACTACACTTACATATGGAACACGGGACATGTCCTCTTCCTCTTCTTGTGTCTTGGGACACTATTCAAGAGATAACTTTACACCTACAGGAATAGGAACCTTCACCGGTTTACTATCCTACATATTAAACCTTTGCAGTATTGTCTCGACATACTTCCTCTGGTTTAACCAGAGCTTCCTCTTTACTTGTTCTCTTTTAATTTCCATGCCCAAAATATAGTTTGCAACACCAAGATCTTTCATGTCGAATTTGGAGGACAATTGGGTCTTCAAATCCTGGATAATTTCTTTGTCATTTCCAACCAGCAACATATCATCCACATACAAGACTAGATAAATAACACAGTCACCAATTAAATTAAAATACACACAATGATCTGCTTTGCTTCTGGTGAATCCAAGTCCCCCTATAAATGTATCAAATTTCTGATACCACATCCTTGGTGACTGTTTTAACCCATACAGAGACTTCTTTAACTTGCATACTAGTTCTTTCTTACCCTTCACTGCAAAGCCTTCAGGTTGCTTCATGTAGATCTCCTCTTCTAGATCCCCATGAAGAAATGTTGTCTTCACATCCATCTGTTCTACCTCAAAATCAAAAGCAACAGCAACAGATTAAAGTAATCTAATAGAAGTTACCTTGGCAACAGGAGAAAAAATATCACCAAAATCAATTCCCGACACTTGGGAATAACCTTTTGCTACCAACTGAGCTTTGTATTTCTCCACTTTTCCTTCTGCATTTATCTTCTTCTTGAACACCCATTTGCTGCCAATAGGTTTCCTTCTAGCCGGCAACTCCACCAGATCCCAAGCCTCATTTTGTGAAAAGATGCCATTTCATCAACCATGGCCTCTTTCCAGAGTTTTCCATCCTTTGAATCTATTGCTTCCTTCACAGTTCTGGGATCATCATCAGTAATAGATAAAGAAAAATTTGAACAGAAAGCAGATGGACTATACCTTTCTGGTTACCTTCTTTCTCAAACTGATCTTCTCACACCCAAAGTTTGTGGCTCTTCATCTTCTGATTCCTCCTCTGCTGTAGAGTTTGATTCTTCTTTCTTTAGCTCAAACTCTATCTTCTCAGGTTCCTTTGGTTGAACTTCATGTTTAATAACATATTTCACCTCTCTGACCACCACATCTCGGCTGTACACAACCTTACTTGTTACTGGGTTCCAAAGCTTATAACCCTTAAACCATCCTTATACCCAATAAAGATGCACTTTTCAGATTTACTATCCAACTTGGTTCGTTTCTCCTTTGGAACATGTACATATGCATCACATCCAAATACCCTCAGATGTGAAAGAGAGGGTTTCTTACCAGTCCATACCTCTTGTGGAGTCTTATCCTCCAACGCTAATGAAGGTGATTTGTTGACCAAGTAACATGTTGTCTCCACTGCCTCTGCCTAGAATTCCTGTCCTAACCCGGCACCACTGAGCATGCTTCTTGCCCTTTCCATCAACGTCTTGTTCATTCTTTCTGCAACTCCATTTTGCTGAGGTGTATATGGAGTAGTCTTCTACCGTGCTATACCACACTTCTTGCAGAATTCTTCAAATTCCTTACTACAAAACTCTCCATCGTTATCTGTCCTTAGCACCTTTATCTTCTTCTTTGTCTAGTTTTCCACCAGAGCCTTAAATTCTTTAAACCTGTCAAAGACTTCAGATTTCTTCTTAAGGAAATATATCCATGTATTCCTTGAGAAGTCATCTATAAATGATACATAGTACACAGACTTACCTAGTGATGGAACCTTCACAAGTCCAAACACATCACTGTGCATAAGCTCTAATATTTGTTTCGCTCTCTTACCACCAAAGGGGAAACTCACCCAATTTTGCTTCCCATATACACAATTTTCACAGAAATCAAAATCCAGAGAGCTATTACTCATACCTTCTACCATACCTTTACCATGAAGTATTCGAAGGCCCTTCTCTCCAATATGTCCAAGCCTTTGATGCCACAGCATGATCCTCTCTCCAAAGACCACTAGATTTTCTGCTCCACTTTCAGGAACCACAGAACTGTTGCACCCATTAACAACAATGCTACCTTGCAGCTTGTACAGAGTTCCAATCCGAACTCCCCACATCAATACGAGTGCTCCCTGAACCATCTTGCAGGTATCCTTCTTGAACATTGTTTTTACACCTGCATCATCCAACTTGCTTATAGAAATCAGATTTCTGGCCAATGCAGGAATATGTAGAACACCCGGAAGTGTTCTAACCCTTCCACCTTGCAACTTCAACTTTACTTTTCCATGACCAACAATTCTAGCCTAGAACAAGGTCTACCACAGGCCTAAGTGAGACCCCTCAGCAACAAAGGCGTCCCCTTGAAGCCAAAACAGCTCCGATACCAAATGTAGGTTTTAACCCTGTACAGAAATTACCTGCATATGAATTCTAAAACACAGAAAATAAACAATGCGAGAGCATAACACATAAAACACATATACACAGAGATTTTCCCCTGGATCCCAAAACCGGGACTACCAGCTTGATTTTTCATTATATTCCTTTCAACGTTACAATACATATTTATACATGCCGAATCATCCAATACCATGGACCGAAAACCATCGCGTCCAAAGCCATGGACTAAAAAGCATCACGTCCAAAAAACATGTGCGAAAATCATGCATAAAACCATAGGTGGGTCTGCCCAACCTAACATAGGGTCCAAAAGCAAAATTTTCTGGGGCGCTACCCCAGACCCCATAAAGTGGGGTTACGGGTATGCCTCAAACCCCTTGTGACCCCCCCCGGCTGGCCCCCCACTACACAATCGGTGCAACGAAGGGGGGGCTCCGCTCCCCCTCTAACCCCCTAGTTAACTACGTGGGCTAGTCGTGGAAAGAATATAACACAACCCAACATTTATCAATTCAGCTATTTATAGATTTCAATGAAAACTTCATAAAGGCATTTTCATTTGTATTCAATTTAAGCATGTCTTCATCCATGATTGTGAGCCTATGCATATTCATTTGACAAGCATGTCTCATACATGCACATGTTCCATGCTTTTCATATGTTGTCAGATTCAGAGTTAATTTCCATCCTTTATAATTTTCATTCATGCACATAATAAATGCTAGAAGTATAATCATAAGCACATTAATAATGGCAGTTATCATCAATAAGTCATTCTTGCACACGATTCCAATGGATCTTCCATGTGGCATGGAATCTATTAAATAACTTCTTTGTATTACCCAAAGCATAGTAAGTAGTATACCATTCACATATTGATCATATTAATCCTCCTCCAACTATGATGGTTCTCAACAAATGACCTTCCAAAGTAAATAGCGTCAATATACCTTTATTTCATTTTGTCATATTTCTCTTATTTATAAAACATAGAATACATATATCAGCCATGCACAATTTTAGGCTATGGGAACTTCATTCTTATGCTATTTTCATAGTCATCACGTCAATTTTCATTTTGTTCATGTGGACCCATCTAGGTCCACCTAGTTGTTATGTCATCTTCTTCTTCCCTCTACTATCATGTATCATATGCACAGGGTTTGGCCACGGTCTCACACTTCTGGTTAAGTTTTATTTAGTTCTCCTTCATGAGCTTCTTTAATCCTCTTTTCTCACACCCAAAAATCAAATCAAGGCCAAAAGAGGAAGGCAAAAAGAAAGAATTAAAAATAGAGAAAAAACACAACATATGCCAACCACATAAAGCAGCATGGCCATGCTCAAAGTCAACAAATAAAATCAATCAGAAAATTTTAGCCAACAATAACAACAAAGACATGTAAAACATTCCCTCTACACACCATCCATTGGTCCACAACAAACTCAATCCCTTGATTTTCGGTGTTCAGTGTGTCCATCACCAACAAATGCACAATTTTTTTGTCAGAGACCTTCCCAGGGTTTATAGTAAACTCAAAATTTTGATATCCCTCTAAATAGTTCAAGAAGGAGTTTTTATGTATTTCAAATATCTTGAGGGGATGCTCCCTCATCTCTTTCTGCATTATTGGTCGTTGGTTTAGGTGTCTGGAGTTTGCATGAGCTTTTATTCCTTCTTTGTTTGTTAGGGAAGTCTCTCCTTTGATGTGCCTCTCCATAATTCCAACATGGGAATGTCTTTATTTTCTCTCAAATATAATAAGGTTTCTTTATGGTTTTGTCAATAGGACATTCTTCTACATATCTAGAGGTTTATGCATGTTGCAACAACCCTTGCATGCATGGTTGGTTCAGTAACAAAATTGTGTTCATCCTTGTCTGTGCTTCTTATTTTATGACGAGTCATTTGTTTTCTCCTTTGCAACTCTTTAACTCATATTTCAAGCTCCTGAAGGTTTCTATTCTATTAGGGTAACTTTCCCCTTCTTTCTCATGGTGGACTTGGCCCATTTTGTGTTGTACCATATTGTTGTTCATCCTTTTATCTCTTGCTACAATTGGGTCTTTTTATGTGTTGTCACGCACATATAGTTGTTAGTTATATCAAGCACAAAAAAATTGACGTGTTACCTTATCATGTCGATACTAAGCATATTGGTCTGGAACATTTGATTTGTTGCATTGTTCCCACATCTAGAACCTATGTCAGTCACATATTCCAAGAATTAAAGAGGACACATCAGCGTGTTTATAACCATATCATCACTAGGTTTGAAATCAACATTTCACCAAGATGAGCAGTCATCACATCTGCAAATTTAAAGGTTGGAATATAAATATATATAGAAAAAAACTTATCAGAATATTTTTTTAATCATCTATGTGTGAGCCTCTTCAGGTCTAGTGTTGAACCATAGCTCTTTATGGTGTATTTTTGCCTCTCTAGGCCCAATGTTTGAACGACCACTTTGATTCTAACTTTCTCTTCCAATATGGCCCATCCAATCCAAGCATTAAATGATGTTTTGATACCACTTTGTAACACTCTCTCTTGTTCCTTATGTTATATCAGGTTGTGGGAGGTGTTACTTTATGAATAACCTAACCTTCAAGGTCCATTATGAAGATGGGTTACCAAAAATCCCTCTTCTCAAAAGTTTGTGTAATTAATTTCGGATATCACCATCATATCTAGCTCATCTAGAGCTTCTAGTGATATCAATTTCATCGAAATCCAGCTCTCAAATTGAAGTTATGCCCCTTTTAAGTTTGGAAAATTAAATTAACTTTTGCCACACCAACATGACACTTCCACATGGAAATCACATGGAATCCATGTGGCTCAGACACATCACCCCAAACAGTGCCACATCACCTTTGGCACCTACATGACATCCATTGGACCATCATTGTTCCTTCCTAGAGCTTGCCACTTCATCCTAATTCGTGGCTCCCACAAAGGTCTGACCTTGTTGAAAATTTTTGTGGATTTGCGTTATATCTTGTTTTGAGGGGAAATATGAGTGCATAATATTTTTCTCCATTGGAATCCTCCCCGAACCTCGAATCACTTTTGCACATTCAAAGATATATGGTCCTAACCCACATCTCGGGTTTTGCAAGCTTGCATCATACCTTCACCCCTAGATGTCTCGGATACATCTCTGCTCGCGAAGGAATCTAGCCTCGAGCCAATAATCACTCTTGTGGAACCCACCCTAGATATTGACGTCTTAATCCACATTTTATAGGGAATATTTACCCCATTCTAAATCCATTTGTTTTTTAAGTTTCATTCTTTTTTACTAACCAAAGGCCCAGATTTATGATTACATCTATTAGATCTATTGCAGTGCCCCCTCTGACATATCCAGATACTTTATCTTAGAAAATAAAGAGGGATCTAGCCCTATCTACAATATCCCTCAATGAACCATCCAACTCCTACACACATCCGGATGCACTAAAACATCGAGTTAAAAAGGTGTCTAGCCCCAGATGCAAAACACAATTCTTCTCCAAACATGTAGAAGGGAAACTTCAAGGTTTTATTCCAAAGTTTCCTAATGAAAGGGCCTTTCCCAAAGCACCGAATTTGCTAGGGATATAGTTCCAAACCTAACCATTGGCCCTCCAATACTTTATACCATGACCATAATAGATTAGTGACCCTATCAACCTACCTTATACTAGATACGGAAGTAAGGTCAAGAAATGGCTCCGCGGTTAGATATCACAAGAGATACATCATCATGCTTCCTTAGTGAAAATTAAGACAATACAAAATTATACAAATGAACACTTCCACAAAATGCTCTCATTGATGATAAATACAATTAACTCCATCTGAACCTTGGTTAGCAAACATCACATGGATAACTTTCATAATAAGTTAAGTAGCTTACAATTTCATACAAGGAAAAGAATTGTGATACTCATAAAGATCAAATAGTAGAAATCACATATTGTAACAAGTTAATTGGGGTACATCAACAACCATGCATATTCATGTAAATAAATGTATGGCTCATTAGGATAACAACAACACATAGATATATAAATTCATCGCGATCATGGAGGAATATAAAGAAAAACATTAATTATGCTCATACTGAGATCTTAGCAACCTTCCAAAGGTGGAACTTATCCATACACAACACATAAATTTAAACGCTAATGAGATCACCCAAAAACATGGTTATAACAGTGAGCTCCCAAACTCATTAAGTTATACGGTAACTAAAACCTGAGAAATCATAGGTTTGTCTCAAGTGACTTTCATATCATTAGTCAGGTACATATCGAGCAATCCACCATTATCGAAGAAGGCTACAACCACATAACTCAACAACTCATAATCGCCATAGATATACAAGTTTGCTAGTCAATCATGGTTAGATAGTGAATCAAACACTCTTTCATAAATGATGCATAATTGATCATTAATATTGGCACAATAAGAAACATCACAACCTAGAGTCTAACATGCATGATCAAGTATATGTATCCTTGTATATTGACTTAATAGAGAAAAATTTAGGGGCGAAATTTCACAAATGGGCTATTTTTTGGACATTTTCTGGAAAAAAAAATAAAAATAAAATATATATCTATATATACATACATACATACATATATATATATATATATATATATATATATATATATATATATATTCGCCACTTTGGTTTAAAACTGCCTATTTTTTACATATATATGATAAAATGGATGATATTAGCCAAAAAATTACCAATTTGGATATTAAATTACATGTTTTTTTATTGAATATCCACCTACATTCTATACGTATGAATTTTAAAACTAGAATAGTCGCCTACAATACTATATATAGGAAAAATATTTAATCCTTAGAAAATACTGTGTGATTTAGTTAGCAACTACAAGATGGACTTCCACTCTCCAGCCAACCATAAGCCAATTACACTACAAAATTTATTGTAGTTGACCACCCGCAAGCTAGATCAAGGATCTAAGGAAATGGTTGCATAGGGAAAGGTTTCACACCAATGGGTTGAACATGATTTCAGGAGATGGAGTCCATTATTCTAGTGCTTCACCAACTCAACAACCAGCACTAATTAGTGGTCCAGTCTCTCGCTGAAGTTTACATAGGCCACCCAGGCTTAAACAAGAACTCAATGGTATAAAACATAGCCACACAAATGATCACTTAGGTCACTGAGAATAGGCCATCAATTCAATGGAACAAAATCAGCAAACAAAGGACTATGAGTTAGTCAAGACTGACCACTCAGAGTCTCTGAATGTTGAGCATACCACTTCCTTCTTCTTCCCTGTTATGTGTTTCTCTTATCCTTTGTGTCTATTCATATCTTCTGTCGCTATAAGATCCCAATCTTCCTCTTCAGTGTGTTCTCCCTTCATATGTTCTCTTCCCATGTTTTCTTTATCTATGAGAGAGAGGAAAAAGGGGCACCACCTGCGCTTCCACTGCCCCAGTCTAATATCATCAAGATTGTATGTGAAATTATGCCAACATCATTCACTCCTAATTGTATCATAGTAAATTTCTATACAATTGACTCCCTGAGTAAGAAACCTTGACATTTAATTTGATTGGGTATGGGTCGTGGATTTTCAAGCCAAGAAGGCAAGGAAGTGGCTTCAAGCATTAAAGTGGCTTTAGGAAAATAGAAGAGCGAACAAATTTACCTCAGGCCAAGGGTCAATAATGTTGTCAAACCTTCAATTGTGTTAATTAATTTAATTAGTTTTAAATAATAATTGTTATATGCTTAAACAGAGGTTTAGCCCATCGTGGTTCTTCCACGTTGGCATCATGATCACAATCTTCATTACATTAAGAAAAATTAGAGTAGGGGGTGTCACATTATTAATCTAGCAAGGCATGGTATGGACACCTACAATAGGTTGTATAAGTACTTCAGACTCTATTCTAGTATAAATTTTTCACCAACCTAAAGAAATGTGCATTTTTCATGAAAAGCATGGTACCTTGGTTACATTGTCAACAAGATATGTGCATGCAAGTCTAAAGAAGAAACAAGTTATCCATGTATTCCCTCCTTCAACCTCTATTAGTGATTGGTGAATATTTCTTGGATTAATGATTTTTCACAATCAATTCATCTTAGGTTTCTCTTGTATGCATGCCCTTTGAACTAGATCTTGTATGACAAGTCCAAGAAAAAACAACTTTCAATGAGATAGGTATTCAATGAACTTAAACATAAATTGTGGTATTCCTTAACCCTTAGAATGTTTCACTTTGGAAGATAATAATGTCTAGTGTTATGTCAAAACAAGTTGCAATCTTATGTAAAAGAGTTATCCCACATTCATTATAGAATAAAATACTCTTGTTATCATTTATTATATAAAGAGGTGAAATTACATTTATTCCACATGTATTATTGGGATGTAATTCCTCCATATCTCTTGGTATATAATAGAGGTATGAGAGATTGATGGATCACAAATGAATAGAGGAAATGTATTATCTTTGTAAAATGTAAAGAATTTGTGTAGCTATTTTCAAGTGAAATATTGGAGATTTATGAAGAATAACAAAGACTATTACCTTCCCATGGATGTTTCCCCACATTGTGATTTACCACATATATATAGTGTATTCTTTTATCTATTGTATCATTTTTACTTTGATTAAAGTATGGTGTTATATGGATATAAGGATACTCTAGTAAGGTTCTAGTGTTTAATATTGTCGTATGTTTACTCATATCTATGAATGTTTTAACATGGTATCGGTTTTGGTTACTATGTTGTATCTCCTTTAATAATTTTTACACAACAATAATTATTTAGAGCTATTCTTATTTTGTAGTTTTGTCGTCAAATCTAGTAGTCATTAAGTATTATCTTTAGATCTAGGCATTTTTATACAAGATCTAGGTTTTTTAAATTCTAATCTCACCATTGTCTCTAGGATAAAGGAATCAACTAAGATTGACTATTTGTTCATTAAATTTGGCTTTGGTTTGCCCAGATTTGAATTAATTTGTCTAGCCAACTAACTCGTGATTTTTTTTATACAACCAAAAGTTTTAGGGCACTTTTTTGGGTTTTGTGGCTACGAAACTTTTTTTTTTATAGAACCTTTTTCTTTTTTTAATTATGGAGCTTATATCTTTTAATACCTAGATATTGTTGTATGTGAAAAAAAAATGGTGGGTATGTTTTTCCGTCATCTCGTTTATGAACCCATTCTTTCATTTTTTTTTTAGCACACCATACAAAACCTTACTGAATCCATATGGACAACTTTGCTACTAGTTTGTTTGGGGGGTGATTTCACTCATTTGATTATCAATAATAATAAACTAACTTTTCACATATCCCAATGGCTCTGTAGACATTGTAGAACTCACAATACCCAAAGAAGAACCTACAATAAGCATTGATAAATAACTAGAAATTATTGCAAGATAGGTTTGTTAAGCGTGTATAGGATACATTATTGGTGAACTAGACAACATATGATTCATGCATTACCATTAATCCATTGAGAAAATATTTCTAAGTTGGTTTTGAGATTCTTCTCAGTAATTCCACAACATCAAAATTGATATTGACATAACGCCTCCTGCAGAGCAAAGATTTGTGGCCACTTTGAAATCCATAGAGAAATTTGAAATAAGAAGGGTCACATTCAAGGAAGCCAGATTAGGGTTCACCTACAACTCAATATTTCAAATTGTATCGAATGAAAAGTGTTACAAAGAATCTTGCAAATCCAAACACCTTCCTGACAGACAACCTCATTAAAAGGGGCAAGGAATTCGACATAATATTCAATGACATGGCCAACATGCATCTCTCCTATGGTGCCAAGTTTTTCAAGGATATTTGCAGTCTAGAATATCCATAGCAAATCATAAGCATGGTAAGTTACTTCCATATTCCATATAGGGAAGGAAAGAAATTCAATTTATTCACCTTTTATTCTAGTCATGGGATTTTATTCTTTGTTTGCTTTAGGGATTAATTTCTTGTTTTATTCATCATAATGACTTTGGAAGTAGCTTATATTCTTGAATTAGTGGGTCCTAACTATATTACATGGAAAAGAAATATGATAGATAATTAATGGGTCCTAACTATATTACATGGAAAAGAAAGATGATAGATATTCTTAGGGTGAAGAATCTATGGCAGACAGTGAATGATGAACATAATAAACCTATAAATGCTACATACTTCGTTATATGGGAAGAACGATCTGATCAAGCAAGAGGAATCATTGGTCAAATTGTTTCATATAGTCTTTAAGTACACAATGAGGTTGAAGATAGCTTGGTTCATGTATGGAACACTTTACCTTCTTTATTTTATAAATTTGATGATGTATTTTCTGACAACCTTGAAAAGAAAATCCACGAGTTAAATCCAATATAATTTGATAGGATAGAATTATTTCTTGCTGAATTGAAAACCCTAAATGGAAAAATATATAGCTATGGAAAATATTACAAGAAAAATGAAATAGCCCCAGTAATTCTTATGGAACACCAATTGACTTAATTTTTTTATATGTTCATCAAAACTAAGAATAGAGAAATTGAAATGTCTAAAGGATCTATAAAACCCATCTTTGAATAGTTTTGTAAAATTTTGATCAATGACCGAAAAAGGTTGATTGCTTTAAGAAAATTAACTCCTAATAAAGCTCCATTGACACAAATAAAAAGAATCCTAATAAAAAAATTAATAAAAATCTTAAATCACATATTAGAGTATCTTTCCAACATTGTTCTAGTGGTGCTTGCGATGATGCTAGTAAAAAGAAAGTGTTTAATCCTGGTAAGTATTGTGGTAAAACCAACCATCCAAAAGAGATTCTTTTTTAAAGGGAGACATGAACTTGCCAAAGCCAAGAAGAAATCCTCCACTCAATAACAAGTTTTTGTTTTTTCCAATTACATTCAACCAAGTAAATCTTCTTCTTCTATGGAATGGATTATGGATTATGGTGCTTCTAACCATATGTCGAGTACTACTTCATTATTTTCTTCTTATGACACTTACAAGCATACATCATTGAAAGTTTATATAGGTGATGGTAAATAAATTTTAGAAGTAGTTTATGGTAATGTTAAAGTTCCTAATGGTACATTGGAAGATGTTTTTCATATTCAAGGCATGCCCATCATTTTTCTTTATATTCATTGTTCATGTCAAAAAGGTTATAATTTAAAAGCTTGGCTAGATAAATATGTTGATCATGATTGTGGTTTATATAAATTTGTTGGTTTTCGTTTAACTAAAATCAACCATTTTATTTTATTCTTATGTTGCTCAAGTTGATGAACAAAAGTATATTATGGCATGAAATATTAGGTCACTTGAATTATGATAAAATACAAATGTTATCTAAAATGGTACTTGGTTTACCTCCTATTTCTTCCATTAAATGTGTTAGTAAAGGTTGTGTGCTTTGTAAACATCAAACGAAAATGCTTCATAAAAGTAAAGTTTGTCGTGTTAAAGAAAATTTGTAATTAATTAATAGTGATATATGTGGCCCACTTGAAACTCCTTCTTTGTCTCATGATATGGAATTTAATGGTGAATGATGCATGCAAATAATTCCAAGGTAAGGTGATCACGCCAATTTAACATAAGCTATTATATAAGGAAAGCCAAACATTTCAATTGCTTATAGTGAGTTGGTGTTTTTTTTCCAGTTTGGCAACGTCCACTAGTACAAAATGGCTAATTAGTTACTAAAAATAACTAAAATTTGCATATAAACGACCATTTTTTAGTCGGTGACCAGTAGTAGCTAATTTACAGTATCTTATAACGCAACCAAATTTTAGTCATTTTTAGCTTAATCATTAATTGGTTGTCTCAATTTATTATCTAGTAGTATATTTAATCATGAATTTTGTCATTAATTTAGTCATTAATTGTCACAATTAATAACCAAATATACAACAAAATATATTACTATATGATCACTCGAGAAAACCAATTAATGACCAAAGAAATATGACCAAAATGTTGGTTTTGTTATAAGATACTGTAAATTAGCTACTAATAGTCATATATATGCAAATTTTAATCATCGTTTGAAGCCAATTAATGACCAAAGAAATATGACTAAATTTTGTCTATGTTATACGATACTGTAAATTAGCTACTAACAATCATATATATGCAAAATTTAGTCGTCATTTGTAATAAAAAATTTATCATTTGCAGTAGTCATTTATCTTTTTTTGGTAGTTTCATATTCATTATATAAACAACTAATTTAGTAGTTTATATTCATTTCATTTACTTTCATTAATAATCATTATAAATGACTAATTTAGTCGTATATTCATTTTATTTATGTTCATCATTAATCAATATAAACTACTAATTTAATAGTTTTAGATTGATTTTATGTGTTCATTATTAATCAACATAAATTAATTAGTATGATTTTGCGACGAAATTTTAAAAATGCCATACAATGTGCATGTTCTTTTAATATGAAAACGCAAAGTTGCATAATTTAATTACAATACTAAACAATATCAAGTGCAACTATAAATAATTTCAACCACATAAATTATATTATATGAAATGTTAAAGTACTACAATATGAGTTTCCAACTTAATATTGGTTGGACTACAATTTACACATGAAATGATGTTTCATCACTTCAAAACATTATTATTGTGTTTTTGAGGCATTGCAAGTGAATTCAACAACTTTGAAGAGTTGACCATCGGTTTCTATGTGTGTGTCTTATGTGAGATATTGGTCTAAGGGTATCACTAGACTGTTTCTCTTCTCTCTCTCTCTTTTTGCATTTGTCTCTACAGTGTTATTGCTCTCCTCTTTCTTCAATTCCTGCTTCTTACCATCAATACTAAGTTCTTTTTTCTGAAAACAAAAGAAGATACAATGTAGAGTGTAAGACATGAAAGACAATTAACACTAGAATATAAACTAAAGTAGAGTCTAAAGAATTTATACGACATATACCTCAACATCAGCAATGTCAAAGCCATTTTTCCCCATAAAAGCAAGAAACTCGAAGGTTTTATTCAATTGGGTGAAAGTGGCCACTATGTGGATAGATGACATGTATAAAAAAATCAAATAAAATGCCACCATAGAAAAGAACACCTTAGTAAATTAGTATTCAACCTTAGGGAGAGCTTAGGCACAATCATGTCAACTAAGTTACATGCTAAAAAGATCAAGTTGTAGATAACTTGTGAAAACAAATAATCTGAGGTGTGATGTTTAATCCTTGTCATTTTATTTGCAACAACATTTCATTTTCTAACACATGAACTTAGTCAAGTATATAAACAACATGTTCTCAAATAACAAGATGAAAGTAAACTTTTCTGATATTCATGAAAATATTTTACACAAAATAGCTAAAAGGATTCCAATCAATATCATGTAATACTAATTTCATATTCAAGCTTTGGTTTTTGTTTAAAAGGACATGATACCAAGTATTTTCAATTTCATAGTTAAAAAACAAACAAAATAAAGAAACTTTCAAAATACAATCAAACAATAAAGAGAGGATATCGTGGAATGGACATTGAAATTATAAAAAATGTGTTTACTTGTTCGTCGATGTCTTGTATGGCATTCCTAAAACATTTTCTTGCCCAAAATAACCATGAGGTGAAAGAATCACAACATTAAATACCATAGGAATCCCTACTAGAAACATTTCCAAAGTTGATGGCTCGGGTGCCTAAAGGATCTCTAACAACAAATGAATCATATCCAATACATGCTTTGAATTGTCTCCCCATCCTTTTTCCAATCAAATTTCCTGTAACCTGCCCACAACAACGTTAAGTAACAATAAAATGAAGGTATTGCCATTTGTTTTTATATTTTATGTCTATAAAGTTTGAATCTAATTTCTTTCAGGAACATATTAAATTCATATTTAAATCCTTCCTAACATATGATAAGGGATCAAAAGCCCCAAGGGTTAGCTCAATTGATCGAGTTCCCATTGCTAAGTACCTCGCTAGTTGGGAGGTCACGAGGTCAAATCTCCTCAATGCCCTTAGGGTTAGGCCTTGCTTGTTTGGCTGGCAGGTAGATCCCTTTGGGTTGATCTGTCTGGATTTTTCCCGTGGATGTAGCTACCACCCAGTAACAGTGAACCACCCTTAAAAAAAATATGATAAGGGATCAATCAAGTAGGACATCAGAAAAATCAACCTCAATGAGGTCCTCAAACAATTTCTACAACATCAATATTTTTCTTGCTATGACATCTTGAGTAGAAAAAAGAACATATCTGCAAAAGAAAAAGCCATATATTTCTTATGTTCAAACTTTGTATATGGTGTATTCTTAGGTATCTTTTCAAGATGTTGCTCTGCCTTTACCAAAGCAAATTGTGGCTTGGTTAAACTCTGTATCCTTTCATTCGACATCAATTTCTGCAAGATAAATGTCACACATTATTCTTTCCCATTTCTCAACATGTTATATATGATAAATTTAAAGTCACATAAAACCAAGAGAAAACCCTTTTCTAACCAAAAAAAAAAAACAGTGCCTCTAATAAAACTTCATTCTAATATCAGCAGATGAAAAGGGAGTGGACCATTTTTGCTACTTGACTTTGCATGTTTTTGTTATCAAAGTGCTCGAGATTTAGGAACCAACAAATGTGAGGGAAGTTGTAAATGTGAAAAAAAAATATGTTTACCTTTGTATACTTCTTCAAAATGATGTGAATGATGCATTTTTGGATGTGGAAATCTCATAATAAGAAATGTCCACATTGGATGTAGAGATTAAATATAAAACTCATGGACATGGTATGTATTCTAATAAATTGCATTGCAATGACTACCATGGGCCTCCATGGTTTACAGGTCCTCAATCTGTTAGTCTTGATGATGAAAGAGAGATGTAAATGATAAGTATGGGTGTTCGTAGTTTGTATGGTGGATATCTTCGAACCAAGTTCATCATCTTAATGAACCTAGGTTCTGACATGGTAAACCTGGATCTGGTCCTCACCCAATTTCATTCCATCATAATTTGTCAAGAATCAAGAGGACATAATGGTCCTTCAACTTATAATAGGGTTGCTTTTGAGGTTATAGATAAATCTTATCCAAAGAAAATGGATTTTTGGGCTCCAAGAGATATCGATAATTTAAATGATAACAATCATATGTTTTTTTCCAAAGATTCAAATGTAGGGATACATTTTGCGAATTTTACTAATATATAGAAAGAGATAAATAATCCATGAGGAGCATCTATTGGTCATTGTGATTAGGGAAATACTCGGAGATAATAAGACTATTTAGGTTCAAATCAAAGATGGTGTTGATTCTTGTAGCTCCTCAGTTGTTGGTAGTTTGAATTAAACAATGAAAATTAACTTTGTTGGTGTTTACACACAGGAGCTTACACTTCTGTAGGATCAAGTTCTAGTTGGACAGGAAAACCAATAGGAATTCAGTGCCCATACAAAGATGAAAAAAATGTTTCCAGGCATGCTGATGATAAGGTCCATGGAGAGGATATACACTATGGAGACATTGGGGCATCTAATCAGAAAGTAGATACCATAGGGAGGAATCATTGCATAGTAGAAAAGGCACATGAGCTTATTAAAATTTATGCCATCCGACAGCCATAGTGTGACTGATACAAATATAGATGTGGAAGATCCAAGTATCAACCTCAACTTTTGAACAAATAAATATGTCAAGTTTTAACTATCCCTTTCAACAAATACCTCCAATCATGTTTGTTTTTAACTTCAAAAGGATTCTAAACTAATAGTTCTAAGTGACTCAGAGGAAGAAAATGTGGATGATGAAAACATTGGTTACTCTCTTGTTTTGGATTTTTCTAGTTTGGATACTTTGGGTGAATATATATAGTGTCATTCAATTCTTGTGAAGCTTTGCAGGAGGCATCACAATTTGATTGCAATGGAATTACCTTACCATACTAGTTGTAAACAAGAATCTCATTTCACGTTAATTTTAATATAGAACGATATGGTAATGGAATTTTCATGTGTCTAATGCATTGCACGTAAAATGGAAAACTGCTTAATTTGATGCTTGAGTATAAATATACTTGCATTGGTACTTTGTTTCCCTTCTGTTAACGGTGTTGGGCCTGCCAACATGTCAAGGGGATCTCCCTGGTAAGAAGTCCCAATTAGACCTCAGAACGTTTGGTGTAGGAGTCCTAGCAGTGGGTCGTAAGGTAATACCTTCACCGTGATGTCGCACAGAGGCAAGTGAGATAACTATGTCAGTAACAAGGGTGTTACTGATGCAGTGAGTCAAGGAACGTGTATGAGAGGTTCTAACACTTCGAAGGGGGAAGGAGGTGAAGGTTAGTTCCAGGTTGAAAGGGATCAGTCCCAAATCAGCTAGGAACACACAACACAAAAGGACATGCACAGCTTCCGGCGGAGTAGTCCACTCAGATGCGGCAGTAACATCATACAAGGTAAGATAACACGTACAGCACTCATGGATCAGTCTGAGACAAGTGCAACGGTTGTTACAACAAGGCTCATGTGAAAGGTATGTCTGGTGTCCGACAGAGCATTCGACATAGATGTTGACAACATTAATAACATATCAACACAGTAACAACAAAATTCATATAATTGCATGTGAATCAGTTCATACACAAGTACATAAGTTAAACAACATATATCATTAAGGCAACCAGAGCAGTCCAAATACAATAACAACATATGCATGAAAATGTGCTTGTTCTAATTATATAAAAAAGTGTAAGTCACAATCATACAATACATCCATGTAAACCTGTTAGCCCCAACAGTGGAACGTTACAACCACATTTGCCTACTCCTCCAAAGAGATGTACTACCTCTATGCATTGTAGAATCCAAGGCGCATTACAATATTGTCCAAGCCTTCTTCAAGATAGTCTTAGTAGAGCTTGGCTGACCAAAAGCCTATACAATGAGCCATGAGGGACTATTTATAGCAAAGGGTGGGGTGACCGTTGACATTCCCCTTTGTGACCATTCAACTACCCTAATGACTCTTCACCTACTCTATGACTATTACATACACTATTGAGACTCGACTTACACTTGACATGACTCAACATTACAATGCATATGTACCCATGTGAACAATGGCTTGAACAAGCCAAACTAGACATCATTCGGACTTAGACAACCATAGAAGTCCAACTACTCGACATCCTCATGTTGATCAATAGTGACATATTGATGCCAAGATTGGTAGTCCTTGATAGTGTCTGTGTGTTCTGTTGCGACATTCATCCAAAACATGAACCTTGTCTTCATAACATCTGGGTACACTGCTCAGGCTCCCCTATCCAACTCGTCTATGAGCATGCGCATCATTGTTTTCAATGTGGCCGGACCAACAACGTACTTGTGCATGATGTTTGCACTAATAAACAAGTCTGGGCTGGTGGTAGTGCGCATCAACTCGTCGAAGTACGAGTCAAGCTCCTGTCAAACCTGCTTCTTTGTCTTCGCCTGGGTGAGAGTCCCAAGTGATGGGATAGTGTGGGTGTGCACTATAACATCCATGCTCTTAAATACTCGTGCATGGGAAGCATGTATGCTAGTGATGAGTTGCGGTAGGTCTTCATAGTTCCGGATACATGCTTGCAGCTCGACCACAATGGCCTTCATCATCTTTGGCAAGTGAAGCGGGGCTCCCTTGTACTTCATCGTCCATGCTTGCATGATGTCAATAGCAGCATATATGTTCTTCAAGATGCGTGCTCTTCTTGCACATCATTGTTGCCATCTGTGGAGATGGACGACTAATTGGTGCATGGTACCAAACTTGGAGTACAATGCTCGCATAATTGTATCCAAGGACAATACTTCATCTAGTATTGCCTTCTTCAGTTCGGATCGAGCAGACATTGTCACCAAGTCTCCTCCTTTCTTAGCCACCTATAGTTCCTTCACCATTCACTCATTCTCAGCTATGAGGAAACGAACACTTGATCTAGTGCCTTTTACATACACTCCAGTTGCATCGGCTAAAGCAGTTGGATGCTTGTCCACATCAGTCATGATCACTTGTTCTTCAAATTGCATAGGGGATGTTTGGTCCTCCGGAGTCAGTACTCCCTGAGACTGCATAACTCTATGATGAGATTCATCAAAGGAGATGTTGTGCTTCTCTACTTCTGGTTGACCACCAAGGATCTCAGTGCCTCCTTAGTCATTCGAGACCTGCTCATCATCAGCATGAAATGAAGCGGGTGAGTCAACCTCTTTGTGGTGAGGCATGAGGTCAGTGTCCTGTTCCAACTCCTACTGCTCCATGTATGCATCCAACTGTTCAAGCGCTTGTTCTATCTCATGAGAAAAGTCTTGCCCCTACGATGGTTCACCCTGTTCGCTTGATGCCAGCTGTTCAGATGAATCAACTACTTGTACAGGCGTTGCTTCGTCTATCTGCACGTGATGCGCCCCCTGCTAAATCTATTATTGTTGTGCTTCCTTCTCCTGTTGGCGCAACTCTTGTTCTTTCCGGAGTTGCTCCCTCAGCTCATGCAACTCCTTCTCTGCTTCTTCCATTCTCTTCTTATCCCTCTGCCTTTGCACGATTCGCTTGTTGTGATGTCGCCTCTTCACCTAAATAGCCATAGTTGCTTGTTCTACAAGTGGATATGCTCAAAACTTTCATCTTTTCTCCTCCTCCATGCATTCGACAATATTACTCTTCCCTTTGTCGCGCACATGTATGCTTGGCTCTGCTACCTCTGTTGTTGCTGCTACTATTGCTACTGTTGGTGCTCTCCGTGATGCTGCTTCATGCTACTTTGCTAACCACTCTACAACGAAGCCGACCTGTTCATTGGGTCTGGAGGAATTGTAGCAGTACCTCCATGAGTCCTCCTCGGCCCAATGACATGCCCCATGGATCAAGTTGATCTAAACTCTCACGCAGTGATCACAATGAAATGTGGGTCATACGAGTTGAAGTGTCGGAGGTCGAAATGATACTTCCTCATCTGTTCTGCTTCGACATCCACTTGCTTGATACTTCAGATCTCATATAACCCAATCTGTAATGGAAGAGCGGGCCAAGGTGCCTTCTTCTTCCACTGTAGTCTAGCTGTCAATCCTGCCGAGATTTGGTACACTACTTCCTGCATGACAAGCATGTCCAAGGTGAACTTTAGCAGAACATGTGGAGAATTCTCCGCACTGAACACTCGGATGAAGGTGTCGGACGCTAAGGCATACCAATCTGCAAAGCCTAGAAATGCCTTCATCGCTTCCTCTGACATGTAGGGTGGATCCTGTTCGAATATCAACCTATACACTAGGGTGACAAAATGGTCAGACAACTGTATTATCACTCCTCTGAAGCTGCATTCAGACAATAGCTTGAAATAAGTGTTCACAATAGTCTTCGTCGGTGACCATGCCCACTCCAAGCTCGAGAACTCATGTCGGGCACAAAATACATCTATAATGTAGGCGGAAATACAAATCTCTGCATGCGTACCCTCGAGTGACTGTTGAGCCTTCCTGACTTGTTCCTTCAGCTAGTGAGCCAGTATGTCAGACCAGTTGCATGGTCTTCCTTTTCTAGCCAGTTGGTCTAATGCAATCACCCAACTTTGAGGAAAGGTTTCAGTGCTTTCTTGGCCACTCAGTCGACATGCGAATATGACCAAGTATTGGTACACCTTCCTCAATATATTTGTCTTGTAGATCTAGTTGGGTGTCATCCTGAAGCGAGTTGGGTCCTTTACCCAATCCTTCATAATGTCTCTAGAATGAGCTCTGCAGTTGGGCAAGCTGAATAGAGGGGCCATGACAGTCATGGGCTCAAACATCTGATACATCTAGTCATAATCTCATGCCCAGAAGGTTGCAAGCTTCATCCCACTGACACTGCTCAAGGTCATCGTCTCGGGGTTAGTGTGAGATACGATCCAGCGAATCATGTCCACGTATGGGAACGCGGGGTATCTGCATGCAATCTGGTACAAGGCGGACTTATGAATATTCACGTACACCTGATGGTCTTCGAGGTCTTCCCCAAAAGTGCCTGCGAATGCTTCATTCACCTCTTGCCACTTAAGTTCAATGTCCTTGTCTAGATACAGCTTCGTATCTTCATAGATCGGCAAACTAGAGGACACCTGCTCAGTGTTGGGTTGTGTTATATTCTTTCCACGACTAGCTACACTAGTTAACCGAGGGATAGAGGGGGGGCGGAGCCCCCCCTTCAGCGTGCCGATTGCGCAATGGGGGGGTCACAGGGAGCTTGAGGGGGGCGGTTAGCCCCCTTCTATGGGGTCAGGGGCAACGCCCTGGGGAAAATTTTTTGGGACCCTATATTAGGTGGGTGAACCTACCTATGGTTTTGTGCATGGTTTTCGCACATGGTTTTGGGAACGATGGTTTTTGTTCCATGGTATTGGATGCTTCGGCATGTATATATATGTATTGTAACATTGAAAGAACATAATGAAAAATCAATCTGGTAGTCCCGGTTTTGGGATCCAGGGGAAAATCTTTGTGCATATTTGTTTTATGTGTTATGCTCTCACATTGTTTATTTTTTGTTCTTATAATTCGTATGCAGGTAATTTCTGTACGGGGTTAAAACCTACATTTGGTATTATAGATGTTTTGGCTTCAAGGGGATGCCTTTATTGCTGAGGGGCTTCACTTGGGCCTGTTGTAGACCCTGTTCAGTGGGAGATCTGTCGGAACAGCATATAGATAGAGATCAAGAAATTTAATGGTCAAAGTTTTGAGTTGTGGAAACTCAAGATGGAGGATCTGTTGGTGGATAAAGATCAGTGAATAGTGGTAGATCCGGGTACTAAACCAACGAGAGTGTCTGATGAAGAATGGAAGAAGTTAGATCGGAAGGCAAAGAGCACAATACGATTGTGTGTCTCAGATTCAGTGTTGCTGAATATATCAGGGGAAGCTACAGCGAAGGCTTTGTGGGACAAGTTAGGGACTTTGTACCACTCTAAGTCTCTGGTGAGTAAACTGTTCGTACAAAAAAATCTATATAACCTGAGGATGAAAGATGGAGACTTGGTGACAGAGCATATGAACGCATTTAATACAGTGGTAAGTCAATTATTATATGTTGATATTAACATTTTAGATGAATATAAGTGCATCAGTTTGTTGTGTTCTCTACCAGATTCATGGGCTAGTATGTTTATTGCAATAAGTAGCAATGCAACTGCCTTGAAGTTTGATGAAATAGTCTCATCCTTATTGACGGAGGAGATGAGACAGAAATATATGGAGAGCCAGAATGGTGATGCCTTGTCTATATGAGGAAGGTCCCAGGACAAAAACAAAAATAAGTCATCAAGTGGGAGATCTAAATCTAGAGGGAGATCTAAATCTCCAGGAAAACCTGTAAAGGTGTGTTGGAAATACGGAAAGGAAGAGCACTACAAAAGGGACTGTAAACCTAAAGCTCCTGACAAAGGAAAGGGGTTTGATGATGCTCCTTTTGCAGAGGCAAAAACCACCTCAAATGAAGGTGAGGATGTGTACTTGGCTTCTTCAAGTACACATGTAGATCTTGAGGCATGGTTGATTAACTCAGGTGTATCCTTTCACTGAACTCCCCATAGAGAGTGGTTCTACGAGTATGAGAAATATGATGGTGGTGATGTCTTCTTGAGGGATGACATGAAGGCTAGAATCGTTGGTCGTGGAAAAGTAAAGTTGAAGTTGCAAGGTGGAAGGATTAGAACACTTCCGAGTGTTCTACATATTCTTGCATTAGCCAAAAATCTGATTTCTGTAAGCAAGCTGGATGATGCAGGTGTAAAAAAAGTGTTCGAAAAAGATACCTGCAAGATGGTTCAGGGAGCACTGGTATTGATGTAGGGAGTTCGAATTGGAACTCTGTACAAGCTGCAAGGTAGCACTATTATTGATGGGTGCAACAGTTATGTGGTTCCTAAAAGTGGAGCAGAAAATCTGGTGGTCTCTGGAGAAAAGACGATGCTATGGCAACAAAGGCTTGGACATATTGGAGAGAAGGGCCTTCAAATACTTCATGGTAAAGGTATTGTAGAAAGTATGACTAATAGATCTCTGGATTTTGATTTCTGTGAAAATTGTGTATATGGAAAGCAAAATCGGGTGAGTTTCCCCTCTTGTGATAAGAGGGCAAAACAGATATTAGAGCTTGTGAACAGTGATGTGTTTGGACCTGTGAAGGTTCCATCACTGGGTAAGTCTGTGTACTATGTATCATTTATAGATGACTTCTCAAGGAATACATGGATATATTTCCTTAAGAAGAAATCTGAGGTCTTTGACAGGTTTAAAGAATTTAAGGCTTTGGTGGAAAACCAGACAGAGAAGAAGATAAAGGTGTTGAGGACATATAATGGTGGAGAGTTTTGCAAGAAGGAATTTGAAGAATTATGTAAGAAGTGTGGTATAGCACGGCAGAAGACTACTCCATACACACCTGAGAAAAATGGAGTTGCAGAAAGAATGAATAAAACGTTGATGGAAAGGGAAAGAAGCATGCTCAGTGGTGTCGGGTTAGGACAGGAATTCTGGGCAGAGGCGGTGGAGACTGCATGTTACTTGGTCAACAGATCACCTTCATCAGTGTTGGAGGATAAGACTCCACAAGAGGTATGGACTGGTAAGAAACCCTCTCTTTCACATCTGAGGGTATTTGGATGTGATGCATATGTACATGTTCCAAAGGAGAAAAGAACAAGTAAATCTGAAAAGTTCATATTTATTGGGTATAAGGATGGTTTAAAGGGTTATAAACTTTGGAACCCAGTAACAAGGAAGGTTATGTACAGTCGAGATGTGGTGTTCAAAGAGGTGAAAGATGTTATTAAACATGAATTCCAACCAAAGGAACCTAAGAAGATAGAGTTTGATCTAAAGGAGGAAGAATCAGACTCTACAATAGAAGAGGAATCAGAAGATGAACATCCAAAAACTCCGGTTGTGAGAAGATCAGTTCGAGAAAGAAGGTAGCCAGAAAGGTATAGTCCATTTGCTTTCTGTTCAAATTTTTCTTTATCTATTACTGATGATGATCCTAGAACTGTGAAGGAAGCAGTAGATTCAGAGGATGGAAAACTCTGGAAAGAGGCCATGGTTGATGAAATGGCATCTTTGCACAAAAATGAGGCTTGGGATCTGGTGGAGTTTCCAATTGGAAGGAAACCCATTGGCAGAAAATGGATGTTCAAGAAGAAGACAAATATATAAGGAAAGGCAGAGAAATAAAAGGCTCGGTTGGTATAAAAAGGTTATTCCGAGGTGTAAGGAATTGATTTTGGTGATATTTTTTCTCCTGTTTCCAAGGTAGCTTCTATTAGATTACTTTTATATGTTGTTGCTTCTTTTGATTTTGAAGTAGAATAGATGGATGTGAAGACAACATTTCTTCACGGGGATCTAGAAGAAGAGATTTACATGAAGAAACCTAAAGGCTTTGCGGTGAAGGGTAAAAAAGAACTGGTATGCAAGTTAAAGAAGTCTCTATATGGGTTAAAACAATCACCAAGGATGTGGTATAAGAAATTTGATACATTTATACGGGAACTTGGCTTCACTAGAAGCAAAGTAGATCACTGTGTGTATTTTAAATTAATTGGTGACTGTGTTATTTATCTAGTCTTGTATGTGGATGATATGTTGCTGGTTGGAAATAACAAAGAAATTATCCAGGATTTGAAGACCCAATTATCCTCCAAATTTGACATGAAAGATCTTGGTGCTGCAAACTATATTTTGGGTATGGAAATTAAAAGAGATCGACAAAGAGGAAGCTCTGCTTAAACCAGAGGAAGTATGTCGAGACAATACTGCAAAGGTTTAATATGCAGGACAGTAAACCAGTGAAGGTTCTTATTCCTATAGGTGTAAAGTTATCTGTTGAACAGTGTCCCAAGACACAAAAAGAGGAAGAGGACATGTCTCGTATTCCATATGCAAGTGCAGTCAGTAGCCTGATGTATGTGATGGTATGTACTAGACCAAACATTGCACATGCAATGGGATTATTGAGCAGGTTTATGTCAAAACCAGGGAAGGAGCATTGGACAACAGTGAAGCGGCTCTTCAGGTATTTGCGTGGCACTAGTGATTATGATTTGTGCTACCAAGGAAGACCAGGATTGGATAGAGTTTTGGATATTCGTGGCTTTTTTGATGTGGACTGGGTTGGAGATCTAGATCAGAGAAGATTTACAAGTGGGTATGTGTTTAACCTATTTGGAGGTGCAGTCAGTTGGATGAGTAAGAAACAATCTATAGTGGCATTATCAACTACAAAGAAAGAATACATGGCAACCACTCATGCAAGCAAGGAAGCATTCTGGTTGCAGAGATTGTGTTCAAGTATGGGGTTAGTACATGGAGTTATAATAATATACTATGATAGCCAAAGTGCAATTTTCTTGGAAAAGAACCCTGCTTACCTTTCAAACAAAATCTTTGTGCATATGTGTTTTATGTGTTGTGCTCTCGCATTGTTTATTTTATGTTCTTAGAATTCGCATGCAAGTAATTTTTGTACAGGGTTAAAACCTACACTCAGCTGTTGCTCTAGCTGAAATACCATTAGTAACCTGGGATCCTGTTCTCTTGGAAGCCATTAAGACAGATGAACACCTGAAATATCTGGAAACAAGCAACATGCATGGCAAGAAATATGTCAGTGAAAAAAAAGCAAATCTGGGGAAGGACACAATACATACCTAGGGAACTGATGAGCAAGATTGTGCAAATTTTACTGGGAGGCTGAGTGACTGGCTGCCAGAATTGTGCAAAAAGCAGTCTGGGTATTCTTGGAGGTAGGACTGGCTCCTGGATTAACGAAATGCACAATCCATTCAAGCAGTTGGCTGCTGGGATTGCGCAATGCGCAATTCCAGCTGGGAAGGACTACTTGCCTAGGGATAGATTTGCACAATTTCTTGGGCCAAGCAACCACTGTCCTCCAGAAATGTGAAAAATAGTCCTGGAGGCCAATGCTGGGCATGAATGCGCATTTCTGGGGAGGAAGGTGAGCCTCCCTTCCCCAAATTACACAATGCAGCTTTAGTGAAGGCAGAGCACGGGCCAAGGTTGGTCGGACTCACCGACAGGCAACTGAAAGCAACTAAGATAGTAAAATGCATGGTGACACTAAGTGACAGTAGAAGTGATTGACAGTGCATGCAAAACATGAATGAAAGATTCAGCAGATGGATCAACATGCATGTGGGTGAGGCAGTTCGTTGGTTGGGCGAACGTCTGCGCAAAACAATTTCATGCATGTGATAGCAGTGAGATAGCAACGAAAACTGAAACAGAGTTAGGATAAGCTAGAAGACATGTAAATGATAGTAGGTGTTCAAAAAATCAAGAAAACAACACTCACAGAAGCGAATGCACAAAAAGCAACAGAAATGTTGAAAAAGACAAGTTGAGGCCACTTACCCGCGAATCGCTGAGCTGGATGTGTCAAAGAGTCCTGGATGTGTTGTGGAATGTCAGATATGCAATATCAATGTGAATGAATGAGCTCTGATGCGTCGAATAAATAAGTTTGGTCTCATGACGTGCATGCCACAAATCTAGGAAAAAATGACACTTGGAGGGAAACTTCTAAAACAACTTTGCATGTAACCATCGACTGCTAAAAATAGGTCCCTGAATCATGGGATGCCTTTTGCGTGTTGTCTCTTGCTATTCTGGGAAGAATCAGTCATCATGCATGTAGTTCAAGTTTCCTCTGTCTCGGGTGGAACTGGTCAACCGAACTGTTCATGTATGCAGCTGCTCAATTGCTTGGGAAATATGTGCATTCTTGGCTGTGAACTGGGCTGACTGCCTAGAGGGTTTGTGCAATTCCTGGGCAAAGCAACTAACTGCTACCTAAATTTACACAAATCTTGGGTTGAGCAGCCTGTTGCTTGGAATATTTGCACAAATCCAGCTGGGAGGGTTGGCTGGCAGGATTGTGCAATCCTGGAGCCCAACAAGATGTTAGAGAGGATTGCGCAATTCCTGGAGGGAAGGCTAGTTTCCCTTCAGAAATGCACAATTTTCAAGGGTAATATTCTCAACCTGCAACTAGACCAAGTCCGGGTGAGCAGCTTATGAGGGGAATTGATCAATTGTGATCGACTTGCTGCCTTTGTGTGAGGAAAACACTGAAGCTTGAGTTCTTGATGAAGCAAGACAAAGTGTTGCATAAGGTCGGTAGGGAGGCTTCAAAACAAGCTAAGGAAAAATTTTGGAGGGTGGTTGTAGCCGCTACAACACTTGGTGACACACTGGTAGAACTCTAGCTCTCTGCATAGACCTTGTTCATGAAAAGAAAGTCTAACACCTCCAGAAGTATTGTTTAGTTCTTAGCTCATCTTGGTTTCACACTAACTTGATTGTAAGATGTAGCATCTGCCAAGCCCTTGGTCGATTGACACACATTCCAAGCCAAGGCAACACAATTGTTTCAATTGGGGTTGAGGGGTATATAGGTGCACAAGCAGTATAGTCGTCAGAGTCTTAGTTTCATCTCTGGTGTTGCTCCACTGCCAGCAGGCCTGGACAGTACCCCGGTGGAGTCACATAGGAACACAAACATGGGTCCGCCGCCAGTGAGCCTAGTCAGTACCCCGGCGGAGTTACTTGCATCACCTCCCTACGCAAGAAGCCTTTCTCTTCTTTCGCCTTATTCATTTTGAATTTTTGAATTTTTTTTTGACCTTTTATTTTTATTCATTTCAGAGATGGGAGAGGGATCCCTCCTTATTGAGAGCAGAAGAGGTTGTTCCAGCAAAGAAGTAGTTTATTATATATCTAACATGCTTGTTAAGGTTTCCCCCTCACCTTACTCTACTTGACTGAGCTGACAAGGGTTAACCCAAAAACAGTGGACTAGAGAAGGTGACACTAGTTAGCGTGTAAGCATTGTGTCTTCACCAAGGTTCACTTCGAATAATACGTATTTTCCTTCGATGTATCATGGACTAAAAGTAACAATCTCGTCACACAGAGGCAAGATGACAGATAACCAAGCAGTAATAGTTGTACAAGCCCTCTTGTACTTTACCCAGCTTGCTTCAAGAGTCATACATGGTTTCATCAAGACTAAACTATGAGTGAAACAAACGAGCTAACAAACACCAAAGCAAAGAAAAAGTGAAAGAAAAGCAAGTAAACAAGAAAGCAACAAATAAGCAAAAAAAGCATATAAGCAAATAAGCATGCAGGCAAACAACTGAAATCAAACACTACTCCTACTCCTACACTAACGGTGCATGGGCCTGATCACATGAAGTGATACTTCCAATGCAGCCACCGGTGCATTGTTAGACCCATGTTAGTGAAGGCTTGGTCTGCGAGCAACCCAGTGGTGCGAACCAGCAAGAAAGAAAGATATAACAATGAAGAGAACCACACTTAGTGTTTCAAAGTTCGCACGGGACATGAGTGAGTGCAAGTACATGACGGGCAGTCTATGGACTTATCGTGGTGTTGTGTGACACTATGTGCAACTTTGAAGCATAAGCACACTCTTGACTATGACATGCAAGCAAACAAAAGAAACAAAGATAACTTGTGTCGCGAACGAGTTCTTGTAATGTAAGACTCCTCCAATGCATGAGTAATGGGATCGTGCAATTCGAGTGGAGGAAGTGTGATCTGTGAGTGAGATGGATCTTCAATGCATACAGATGAGTGATGAGGAGCCTTGGGTGATTGAACAATTTCATGATCAGAAGTGAGACTAACCCCAAGAGAGCGAGGGCCTGACATAACCATCAGCTCGGGCTAAAGTGCCTTGATAGTCTTGGGTGTCTCAACTTCATCATCAGGTAGATCATCATAAACCGGTGGCTTCAAAAGATCAACTGTGATTTGATTCATGATAATTAAAAATGGATGTAAATGGATCACGACTGCCACGATCAGAAAAATCAATGAATTCTTCGACATCCTCATGATCAGACGAATCAAACAGAGCGGTAGATAGGAAGCGAACAAACTCATCCTTTGTATCTCCAAAAAAGACAGATGAAGGATCAAGTGGATTTTCAACGAGTAACTTATCCTCTCCGTTATCAAATGATGGACTAAGATCCAGTGAGTCCTACGAGTGATCAACAATGGGTGCATTCGTGGATGAAGACACACATGCAAAATCATGGATGGCAGGTTCACCAAAGAGGTTAGGAAAGAACGGAGGGGCCTCGGACAGAATGGAGTCATCCTTCTCCGAGTGTTGATGTTCAAGCTCCCACACATACTCTTCATGAATGATAGTGCATGTTGGTTCTGCAACACCAACTCTGTCAATGGGTTGTTCCTCGTTCACAAGAAGTGAAGAGTCTGGAATGGACAAACACAAGACAGTATCATCTGGAGGAACACCTAAGTGCGAAGACGGAGGTCGAAGAAAATAATGCATATGGGAACTTGAAGGACTCACAACCAAATCTGCATGAAAATTGAGTGGAGTGATGTTGGGAGAGTGTGAATGATGAACAGGTGTGTGAGCATGATCCTCAGCATCATTGGGTAATGGTACTCCCACATGAGATTACGCAGTTCCAACAATGAATAATCTTGAGCGAGGCTTGATATCAAGCTTACTCTTGGGACGAGCATATTTCTTAAGGCAATACTCAAACTGGTCCCAAAGATAAGAAAATTTCATCTGGCTCCTCGGAGCTTGAAACTGCAAGTCACGGAAGCGCTGCCAAAAATCAATAACGGATTCATGCGGAGCCCTCCGTTGTTGTAACAGTTTCTGGTCAAGATGGTTGCTTCAAAATGATAGAACGTGTCTTCAATAAGATCATAGAAGTGCTCAAATGAGTGCACGGTGTCAACTGGTAGGCTGAGCACCCAACCAAATGGCGATTCGCGCAGTGTGTATGCAAGCAACAAACCAGCTTGTTTGTCAGAAAACTCTTCTTCCTCATGAATCATGGAAAGAAAGTTATGTAAGTGCTCAGGCTAGGCCACTTCACCTTCGCGATCATATGTGTGAGTGTACAAGAGATCGAAAAGCTTCCTTGAGATGGAGACATCTTCATGATTCGAAAAACACCTCGGGGGAAGAAGAGTGCAAGACTCCATGAAAGATGTGCAAAGTTTCAAAACTGGATGAGAGGGCACTACTTGTCATCAGGCCCTCCTTCTAGCGCCAGAAATGTTGATGGTGTTGGACCTGCCAACATGTCAAGGGGATCTCCCCGGTAAGAAGTCCCAATTAGACCTCAGATCGTTTGGTGTAGGAGTCCCAGCAGTGGGTCGTAAGGTAATGCCTTGACCGCGATGTTGCATAGAGGCAAGTAAGATAACTCTGTCAGTAGCAAGGGTGTGACTGATGTAGTGAGTCAAGGAAGGTGTATGAGAGGTTCTAACACTTCGAAGGGGGAAGGAGGTGAAGGTGAGTTCCAGGTTGAAAGGGATCAGTACCAACTCGATTAGGAACACACAACACAAAAGGACATGCACAACTTACAGCGAAGTAGTCCACTCAGATGCGAAAGTCACATCATACAAGGTAATATAACATGTACAACACTCATGGATCAGTCTGAGACAAGTGTGATGCTTGTTACAGCAAGGTTCATGTGAAATGTTTGTCTGATGTTCAACAGAGCAGTCGACACGAACAATGACAACATTAACAACATATCAACACATTAACAACAAGATTCATATAATTGCAGGTGAATCAGTTCATACACAAGTACGTAAGTTAAACAACATATATCATTAAGGCAACCACAATAGTCCAACTACAATAATAACATATGCATGAAAACGTGTTGGCTCTTATTATATAAAGAAGTGTAAGTCACAATCATACAATACATCCATGTAAACCTGCTAGCCCCAACAGTGGAACATTACAGCCACATCCGCTTGCTCCTCCAAAGAGATGTACTAGCTTCGTGCAATGGAGAAGCCAAGGCGCGTTACAATACTGTCCAAGCCTTCTTCAAGATAGTCTTAGTAGAAGCTTGGCTGACCAAAAGCCTATACAATGAGTCATGAGGGACTATTTATAGCAAAGGGTGGGGTGACCGTTGACATTCCCCTTTGTGACCATTCAACTACCCTCATGACTCTTCACCTACTCTATGACTATTACATCCACTATTGAGACTCGAATTACACTTGACATGACTCAAGATTACAATGCACATGTATCCATGTGAACAATGGCTTGAACAAGCCAAAATAGACATCATTTGGACTTAGACAACCATAGAAGTCCAACTGCTCGACATCCTCATGCTGATCAACAGTGACATATTGATGCCAAGATTGGTAGTCCTTTATAGTATCCATGTGTTCTGTTGTGACATCCGTCTGAAACCTGAACGTTGCCTCCATAACATCTGGATACACTGCTCGAGTTCCCCTGTCTAACTCATCTGAGAGCATGCACATCATTGTCTTTAATGTGGCTGGACCAGCAACGTACTTGCGCATGATGTCTACACTAATAGGCAAGTCTGGGTTGGTGGAGGTGCGCATCAACTCGTCGAAGTATGAGTCAAGCTCCTATCGAACCTGCTGCTTTGTCTTCGCCTGAGTGACAGTTCCAAGTGATGGGATCCCATGGGTGTGCACTATAACATCCATGCTCTTGAATACTCATGCATGGGAAGCCTGTATGCTAGTGATGAATTGATGTAGGTCTTCATAGTTCCGGATATGACTCTGGATACGTGCTTGCAGCTCGAGTGCATTGACCTTCATCATCTTTGGCAAGTGAAGCAGGGCTCCCTTGTACTTCATCATCCATGCTTGCATGTTATCAATAGCAACATGTATGTTCTTCAAGATGGGTTCTCTTCTTGCACATTATTGCTACAATCTGTGGAGATGGATGACTACTTGGTGCACGGTACCAAACTTGGAGTACAATGCTCACATAATTGTATCCAGGGACAATACTTCATCTAATATTGCCTTCTTTAGTTCGGCTCGAGTGGACATTGTCACCAAGTCTCCTCCTTGCTTGGCCACCTATAGTTCCTTTGTCATTCACTCATTCTCAGCTATGAGGAAACAATCACTTAAGATATTGGCTTCAGCATACACTCTAGTTGCATCGGCCAAAGCAACTGGATGCTTGTGCACATCAGTCACGATCACTTGTTCTTCAACTTGTGTAGGGGATGTTTGGTCCTCTAGAGTCGGTACTCTCTGAGACTGCACAACTCTATGATGAGATTCGTCAAAGGAGATGTTGTAAATCTCTGCTTCTAGTTGACCACCAAGGATATCAGTGCCTCCTTGGTTATTCGAGACTTGCTCATCATCAAGATGCAATGAAGCAGGTGAGTCAACCTCTTTGTGATGAGGCATGAGGTCGGTGTCTTGTTCCAACTCCTGTTGCTCCATGTCTACATCCAACTATTCAAGCGCCTGTTTTATCTCATGAGCAAAGTCTTGCCCCTGTGATGGTTCACCCTATTCGCCTGATGCCAATTGTTCATATGAATCAACTACTTGTATGGGTGCTGCTTCATATGTCTACACGTGATGTGCCCCCTGCTGAATATGTTGTTGTTGTGCTTCCTTCTCCTATTGGCATAGCTCTTGTTCTTTCTGGAGTTTCTCCCTCAGCTCATGCAACTCCTTCTCTGCTTCTTCCATTCTCTTCTTATCCCTCTGTCTTCACACAATTCGCTTGTCACGTTGTTGCCTCTTCGCTTGAATAGCCATAGCTGCTTGTTCTACAAGTGGATCTACTCAAAACTTGCAGCTTTTCTCCTCCTCCATGCAATTGAAAATCTTCCTCTTCCCTTTTTCGCACACAGGTATGCTTGGCTCTGCTGCCTCTGTTGTTGCTACGACTATTTCTATTGTTGGTGCTCTCCGTGATGTTGCTTCATGCTACTTTTCTAACCACTCTACAATGAAGCCAACCTGTTCATTGGGTCTGGAGGAATTGTAGTAGTACCTCCATGAGTCCTCCTCGGCCCAATGACATGCCCCATGGATCCAGTTGAACTGAACTCTTGCGCAGTGATCCTTCACAATGCAATGTGGGTCATATGGGTTGAAGCTTTGGAGGTTGAAAGGATACTTCCTCATTTGTTCTGCTTCGACATCCACTTGTTTGATACTATGAATCTCATATAACCCAATCTGCAACAGAAGAGCAGGCCAAAGTGCCTTCTTCTTCCGTTGCAGTCTAGTTGTCAATCCTGCTGAGATGTAGTACGTTACTTCCTACATGACAAGCACGTCCAAGGCGAACTTTGGCAGAACATGCGGAGACTTCTTTGCACTGAACAGTTGGATGAACATGTCGAACAGTGAGGCATACCAATCTGCAATGCCTAGCAATGCCTTCATCACATCCTCTAACATGAATGGTGGATCTAGTTTGAATATCAACCTGTACATTGGGGTGACAAAATGTTCAAACAGCTGTATGATCACTCCTCTAAAGCTGCATTCGGACAACAGCTTGAAATACATGTTCACAACATTCTCCGTCGGTGACCATGCCCACTCCAAGCTCGGGAACTCATGTCAGGCACAGACTGCATCTAGATTGTAGGTGGACATATAAATCTCTGCATGCATACCCTTAGGTCACTGTAGAGCCTTCGTGATTGTTCCTTCAGTTGGTGAATCAATATGCCAGACAAGTTGCATGGTCTTCCTTCTCTAGCCAATTGGTCCAATACAATCATCGAACTCTGAGGAAAGGTTTTAGTGCTTGCTTGGCCACTCAGTCAATATGTGAATATGACCAAGTATTGGTACGCCTTCCTCAATATCTTTATATTGTAGATCTAGTTGGGTATCATCATGAAGTGAGCTGGCTCCTTTACCCAATCCTTCAGAATGTCTCTGGAGTGAGCTCTACTATTGGGCAAGTTGAATGGAGGGGTCATGACAGTCATGGGCTCGAACATCTAATACATCTCGTCATAATCTTGTGCCCAGAAGGTTGCAAGCTTCGTCCCAGTGACACTGCTCAAGGTCATCATCTCGGGGTCAGTGTGAGAGACGATCAGTGAATCATGTCTACGCATGGGAATGCGGGGTATCTACATGCAATGTTGTACAAGCTAGACTTATGAATATTCACGTACACCTAACGGTCTTCGAGGTCTTCCCCAAAAGTGCATGTGAATGCTTCATTCACCTCTTTCCACTTAAGTTTGATGTCCTTATCTAGATACAGATTCGTATCTTCGTAGATCGGCAAACCAGAGGACACCTGCTCAATTGCTTCTCCAGTTGCAATACCATCAATGTCCTGAGATCCTATTCTCTTGGAAGCCATTGAGATAGATGAACACCTGAAAGATCTGGAAACAAGCAGCATGCATGGCAAGAAATATGTCAGTGAAAAAAAGAAAATCCGGGGAAGGACATAACACATGCCTGGGGAACTGATGAGCAAGATTGCGCAAATTTTACTGGGAGGCTGAGTGACTGGCTTCCAGAACTGTGCAAAAGGCAGTATGGGTTGTCAGGGAGGTAGGACTAGCTGCTAGATCAGCGAAATGCGCAATCCATTCAGGTAGCTGGCTGCTGGGATTGTGCAATGCGCAATTCCAGCTAGAAGGACTACTGACCCAGGGACAGATTTACGCAATTTCTTGGGCCAAGGAGCCACTGTCATCCAAAAATGTTCAAAATAGTCCTCGAGGCCAATGTTGGGCAAGAATGCACATTTATGGGTAGGAAGGTGAGCCTCCCTTCCCCAGATTGCGCAATGCAGCTTTGTTGAAGGCAGAGCCCAGGCCAAGGTTGGTCGGACTCGTCGATGGGAAACTGAAAGCAACTAAGATAGTAAAATGCATGGCGACATTAATTGATAGTGTTAGCGCTTGAGATTTCACCCTAGGCTGAGGAAGGTAAACCTTCAAGGCTACATCAAACCATTTCACCTCGTAGCTAGCCCTACGAGGTATGAGAAGGCTCTCTCGGGTCAGATTCGGTAGATCTTTCAATATGATTAGGCTGACCAATTAATAATAAAGATTTTAGGCTAGTAAATTGATAAGGGGGTTGATTTAATTATTTTTGGGGTTTTTGGTGGCAATTGGTGGAAGTGCAATTCAAGGTGCGGGGATTGAGCACAGTTTTCACAGGGGGATCTAAGGGGCAAGGTAAGAATGAGTGCTGATGCCTTAATCTGAGATGGATGATCAGAGATGATAGAGGAGAAGCTAAAGAGGGAAAACACACAATTCGAATCCTCTCTAGACAGTAGAAAACATTAAAATTGAACAAACTAAAAAGCTGAGCATGTCAAAACATGAGTTCAAACTTTACCACTTCATCTGTCCAATTTAGAAGCATAAGAGAGATGTGAAACACATAAACAAACTTACAAGAACATGTAGAGAACACACCATCAACAATCAGATCCACAAGAATCCTCAAAGATGTCTGTAACACCCTGGCTTTCCTTGCCTTCAATTGCAGAAATAGATGCACAATATACAATAAAGCTTCCTTACACAAGAGTCCAACCATCAAAATGAGAAGGAGAGAGCATAATATAGACCATCTAGACCATCTAACTCCTTTCCCCACCTCTAGGGGTCGAGCTCAGTTTTCTAGGAGCAGTTTGAACAAATTCTAAACTAAGAACTAGAAAATAGGCAGCCAAACAACTTGCCTCTATTACTTAGCTAACTCATCCATGCATTAATTTTTCACTTTTTACATCATGGAAGCTTCTATAAGGGTAAAGAAAGATAAAATCTACCAAAGTGCCATGAAAATATTACATTTATCCATCATCTACAAGTAAAAATAATCAACCATAGTCAAAACAGTGTTTTTTGACCAAAAATGTGAATTCTGGCAAATCTGGAAGTTCTGGTCGCGCCCCTTCACAGCTGTTTTTGAGTGGGTTCCACTGGTCCAAATCAGGTGCAAGATGGCTCATTGAAAAGCTTGGCCTGTCGACTTTCCATCCCAAGTGGAATTTCTGAATTTGGTGTTGATTTGACCCCTCAAAAACCATTTATCCCAAGGTCACTTTCTGCAACTCAAAAAGTGGGCAGAAAGTCATTTTTTTTTATGTATTTTGAGCTTTTGGAGGCTCAAAACTCAAAACCAGGCTTCTCCCAAGCATTGGTAATTTTTCTTTTTGCATGCCCTTTCCAAAAATGCCAAGTTTTCAAAATTCCGAGCAGTCCTCCAAAATGGTCTCACCCGGGGTGAGACCAAACCGTGGGCAAAACCTGTAATTTTACCAAAAATTTCCAAAATGCTCCAAAATTCTCAAAATTTTCACATTTTGATGCTAGATCAAGGCTGATCAGTACCATGATGAGTGAGGGAGGTTTCAGCCAAGATACGGAGTGGGTTTGTCCTTTTCTTCCTCTTCTGGGCCTCAGACAGCTTCCTTTGGAGAATTTTCATTTTAGCCTTGCAAACATGTAACCACTATGATGACCACCTTTGCCACCCTTACAAGGCCTCTGCTGTGTCTCAACCTCTGTAGAAGAAGACCGGTCATCACCTTGCTCATTAGTCTCAGTGGTTGACATGGTGTTATTGAGCAAGGTGGAATAAACAAGTCAAGATGACCGTTGCCCTGCCTGCAAAATGCTGTGAAGTATGCTGTTTTCAAGGGGAAACATCATGAGGGACATGTTAGGGGAGGGAATTTACATATTGGAAAGGGAAAAATATATATATAAGCAGGGAATTCTGAAGGAAATCATCACCCAATGCTAAACATGTCATTCCATCTTTCGTCATTTGCGAATTAATACTTTATTAGGGAAAATTTGTGTTTTTTAAGCACCAAGGGAAAGGACAATGAAAATCTTCATCATGGAGGGAATGATGTCATGGGCATAGGGGAATAGGGCAGCATCATTTATAAACCATTAACAGGCCGCTCTCCTTAAATTTTGACTTTGAATGTCTTTTAAGAGCATACTCTGTTTTTTCATAGCTTTTGAAATGGTCATTGATACTAAATGAGAAACAGGATTTTGTTATTTTGATTACAAGGGGAAGAGAAGGGTTTTTATGACAATTTGAAAAGGAAATGGGAAAGGGACTGTATCAAGGGAATTAGGGAGATGGAGGGATATGGGAATTAGGGTTAGGGAGTAGGAACCCATCAACAATGCTGCCAACCATATTTCATAACAGCAGTCCTTTACAATGCTCGCAGCTTTCATACTTTTGTCATATGTGAATTAGGGTCTTCAATTACATACTTTGTCAAAAGGGAAGGGTATCAATTGCATAGGGATTTTAGGGGATTAATGAGCAATTGAATCAAGGTTTTTATGAGGGGAAAGGTAAGGGAAAACAGAGTTTAGGGATAGGGAGATAAATACCATGTCACTTTGCAAACCCTAGCACGGCAAAACTGCTCTTTTGATAACTATGCAGCTGTATATTTAATGAATTTTTGTCATGAGCACCATACAGCTACTAATCTTTGACATTTACATAGCAAGAGGTTATTTTTCTTTTGTTTTTATAAGGCTATGCAAGTTACATTTTTCACTGTTTTTTGTGTGATATTCATAAGCATGCCTTGCTATCATTTTTTCTTTTTGTTTTTATATTGTTTCTTTTCATTCTGCTGTGTATTTACATATGTAAATTTGCTGTATATACTAGTGTAGGGTTTGAACATGACACATGGGGGGAAACTAGGGTTTTGAAATGATTTAGAAGGGGTTAGGGTTTCATAGGATTGGGGGTAGGGTTTGAGCTTTTCTTGCAAATGAGATTAATGAAAATGACATGTTAACATATGTAATTTAACTTTGGGAAAATGAATGGAGGGACTAGGAAAAAGTTGCCTTGAAAAACAACAAACAGTCAAACATATGCATGCAAAACATCAAGTCAATTCAACCTATCTTCTATGGATTCTTGGCATAAAATCATCATCATAATCTTCTTTTGTAACCTCAACACCATCACACAACACGTGGAATAGGCATACCTTTAAAAATTTGAGTGAATTTGAGTGAATTTGAGCGTTTGGGAGAGTTTCAAGGCGGGCAGACTTTTTGGTCGCGCACGCCCTCAGAATGGTCGCGCCCCTTCGTTTGGTCGCGCCCGTGTTATTTAACACTGCGCTTTGGCCTTCGTTTGGTCGCGCGCACCCAGGTGGTCGCGCACCTGTCCAGAATGGTCGCGCATCACTTCTAACCTTGGAACTTGCAGAAACTTGCCCGAATTGCCTCCTTTTGCCTCTAACACAAATTTTTTGACTTTCAAATGCACAATAAGAGTGAATTGAGAGGGAAATTAGCTTTTATAGGGTCACTTTAAAAAAAATTTAACTTTAGAACCCACTTTCTAATGTTTTCAACTTGCTTTGCTTTTTAACACTGTTTAGAGTCTTTTTGTCCTGAAATGAGCTCTCTTGATGCGTTTGACTCCGTTCTTTTTGCAGGTTGACCGCCTGAGGGACTGTAGTGAAGGAACCAGGGTTATTGCCGGCACTTTTACAAATTTTTGAGAATTTCTTTATTTTTTCAAATTCCACATGGCCTTGGACTTAAAAACAGGGTTTTTAAATCCAAGGCATAAAATGAACTGTAGCTGAAGAAAATGATAATGAAACATATGTACAAAACTCCTTCCGGCTTGCTGGGCACTTGCTGACCATGACTCATGACCTTGAAAAGATTTTGACTCAAAACCCTAGACCTAAGACCATGGGACCTCAAGACAAAAACAAAAACAAGTATGACTCAATTACATTGTTGTATGACCTGATCCAGCAAAGCCAAGAAGGGAACAAAGACCAGCTCCTCCATTCAGTGTTATGGCATGCCTAGTGGGATGCAAAACTGACACTGATGAGACACCTATAAATGCATATGCAAAGAGTTATTGATCACTGATGGAGGGCTCAAGACCGACACTAACAGATAGCATAAGTGATTGAAAGTGCTTGCAAAACATGAATGAAAGATTCAGCAGACAGATCAACATGCATGTGGGTGAGGCAATTCGCCGGTTGGGCAAACGTCCGTGAAAAACAGTTTCATGCATGTGACAACAGTGAGATAGCAATGAAAACCAAAACAGAGCTGAGACAAGCTAGAATACATGTAAACGACAACAATCATTCAAAGAAATCAAGCAATCAACACTCGCACAAGCAAATACACAAAAAACAACAGAAATGTTGAAAAAGACAAGTTGAGGCTACTTACCCGCTAATCGCTGAGCCAGATGTGTCGAAGAATCATGGATGTGTTGTGGGAGGTTAGAGCTCCAAGATCAATGTGAATGAATGAGCTCTGATGTGTCGAATAAATAAGTTTGGTCGCATGACGCGCATGCCACACATCTAGGAAAAAGCGACACTTGGAGGGAAACTTCTAAAACAATTTTGCATGTAACCCCCCGTCTACTAAAAATATCTCTCAGAATCATGGGATGCCTTTTGCATATTGTCTCTTGCTATTCCGGGAAGAACCAGTCATGCATGCATGCAGGTCAAGTTTCCTCGGTCCCGGGTGGAACTGGTCAACCGAATGTTCATGCATGCAACTGCTCAACTACTTGGGAAAAATGTGCATTCCTGGCTGCGAGCGGGGCTGACTACCCAGGGGGTTTGCGCAATTCCTGGGAAGAGAAGCTGACTGTTGCCCAGATTTGCACAAATCCTAGGCCGAACAGCCTGCTGCTAGGAATATTTGTGCAAATCCTACTAGGAGGGTTGGCTGGCAGGATTACGCAATCCTGGAGCCCAGCAGCCTGTTAGAGAGGATTGCGCAATTCCTGGAGGGAAGGTTGGTTTCCCTCTAGAAATGCACAATTTTCAAAGGGATTCTGCTCAACCTGCAACTGGACCAAGTCTAAGTGAGTAGCCTGTGAGGGGAATGGATCAACTGTGATCGACAGGCTGCCTTTGTGCGAGGAAAACACTAAAGCTTGAGTTCTTGACGAAGCAAGACAAAGTGTTGCATAAGGTTGGTAGGGAGGCTCCAAAATAGGCTAAGGAAAAATTTTGGAGGGTGGTTGTAGCCGCGACAACACCTTCTAAATTTATTATTTCTTCCTCTTCTAAGAATTCTTTAGTAATAGCTTGTAGATGTTCATCAAGGGCTCCAACTTCATGTAACCTTTTCACATCTCCCTAAATATGAACCTTTTGAGTTGCACCTCCAAAGCAGTCCTAACAAAAGAAATCACTGTCAAGGTCTTAATAAACTTTCATAACAAAAATTTGAAAACAATAAACTATTTCAATACATGGCTGAAGTCTTCAAAACAAAAGAATTGCTCATATAACAAAACTTTTGAGGACATTTTATTGACACTATTCACAAAAGCAATGCAAAGAAAATCCCCACTTACTAGAGAAAGTTGAGAGTCTTGATCACCTTAATCACAAGGGAAATAAAGGAGAGTTCTAGTCCTTCACATTTTAATTTTAAATTCATCTCCAACAAGTGTTTATGTTCATAAGAAATAACAGAAACTATCATATAGAATAAGTAAATTAGCTTGAATTGCACTAGTTCTTTACTTAAGCTATTAACTTTGATGAAAGACATTGGCTCCATTTTAACAAGAAAATATCATTACACCACACTCATCATAAAAGTTTTACATGAATTTTCTCGCTTAAAAAAGTAGCATTTTCCATCACCTTCATACACTTAAGTAATAACTACACAATCTCGGCCATTTAGTTGTTATGGATGATTTGAGAACAAAATTTGAGCCTCATTCCTCCAGATCCTCCTAAACAAAAACATTGGTAGGGATTTTATAAATTGAAAATGTTTTATACGCCTTATCATCTCAACTTATCCATTAAAAACCTCCATTATGGTATCCAAGAAAAAGTCAAACATTAGTTTTAAAAACATGTAATGTAGAAGCCAATGCTATTAAATAAACATAGAATATGTAAACAATCTTCCTACATTTTATTTCATATTAGTGAGAATTATCTGCATAAATTTTTCTATGAAGGATCTCACCAAGTAGACAAAAGTCACACGTAAACACTAGGCCACCGAAATAAATAGCTTAGTTTTGTAAAAATACAATGGGTTGAAGTACAATACAGCAAACAATAATTTAATAAAAATGAACAAATAGATAAAGTGATAAGGTTTGGATAAAAATTACAAGAGTAGAAGTAAACGAGCTCTAAAGAACTACAAAATTGACAGGAAAACATATAAAAAGAGATATGCAACAATCTAAGACAAATTACTTGGCTTTTCTCAAAGGTTTTTATCAAGGGAAGATATCCATACTCACTTTTAGAATAACAATTCAGAACAACATCAAGGCCCCAAAGCTCTCACATCCTTTCTTTGAAATGCCCCCCGACTCTTCTAACTGCACCAGAGGTATCTGCAAACAAATTTGTACATGAGTTTTGCAAAACTAGCACCTGTTACGTTACAATGACTCATGAATAGGTGAACTCTACATGTCAGACAATTCAAAAAATTGGAATAAATATAAAGCTTAGAAGTTTCGAGTCTTTATTGTATAGTGTAAACTAAAACTTTTACGACTAACAATGTTCATAAAGAATCCTAAAACCCAACTATACCAACACTTTTAAGTAGATTTTAGAGTTTGTAAGCCATATTGGTACCTTTAAGTACAACTATAGATAGGCAAGCTTTCTTCAACATCAATAAAACAAGCCATTGCGAGTTCAATCCCTACCCAGAAAAATAATCTTCTTCACTGCTTGTCGTATGTATTTCCTTCATGGTGGAAAGTAGCTTCTAGACCTTAGATAGGATTGCAACACCACCACGATCAAAACTTGAAGAAGATGCCTTCAACAAACTAGAAATCAAACCACTGGTCTTAATATATATTTTTACTTCTTTCCATTATTGATGCACATAAAGTGTTCTTCTATTCGTTGGTCAACAAGCTGCTAGAACAAACTCCAATCAAAGTTTTTAAGTGGTGCTAGAACAATACATCTATTAAAAGGATTTGGTTACAATGTTCTCAATAATGAATAAATAATGATTTTAGTATTTGACTAGGACTGTTGACAACTCTCTGGAAAAATAAGATTCAAAGGCAAATTGGCTAAAGTATACGAATAGGACAAGAAAGCAAGATTTTGTTAAAAACATAGGTTTTGTAAAGTATAATTAATGGATATTGATGTATGTTATACATGATTTGTAGCTCACATCACACTGAACTCTTTGAAATGAATGAAACTGATATAATAGAAGAGAAAGAAGAAGGTAAACATGGGAGATGACAAAGAATAAATAGTAAATGAAGAAATATGAAGACGATAAAAGAAATGGGAAGACAGATATACAACCTACAATGTTATTTATCATTTCATCAGAATCTAAATACCATCTTTAAAAGGCTAGATGGATTAGGTTTTCTATTGCATAGACTTTGTAGTTAAAAGAAACAAAACTGAAAATAAGGTCATTATTAGCATGCCTAACAACTGACATGATTTCAATTTTCAAATACAAAAATAAAAGAATGTAGATGAAGTTATTAAATAGTACTCTTGAAAATAACATATCAAAAAAGAGAAAAAAAAACCAAACTTGCACAATGGTTGTAGGACTAGGAGTTATGTTCATGCACATCTTGAGTCCTTTTTGGATCTATCATTCAAACAAAGAATTTATTTGTTGTTTAAGTAATTTTTCTGATTTTCTCCTATCAACTACTTCCGTACACAAGGACTCATTTATCCTTCTGCACCACTAAACATCTATCATTGTGCAAAATCCCAAGAGAAAATTCAGGTGCCATTCAAGAAAAATGATTACGAAACCTCATTTTCACTCCTCCAATGGCATGATTATGAATTTCAAACATCAATGTCAGAGCCAATGTACATATGCATAAAATGGGATATAAATGCAAAGGATGAAATGTCTCATGGGACTAAAATGTCTCGTATAGACCCTCTTTCCATCACAAAGGCCTTGGACAAGGAAGTTGATGCTTCCAAAAGACCCTCCTTTTTAGTATTAATATAAAATAATGTGAGACACTGAAAGCAGCGCACTCGCCCTTTGATTCCTTTCACAACTTTAATAACAAGGCATTTGAGTGGCCTGTTTGGCATGTTGTTTCCATTTTTCCTAGGATTACGAAAAAACAAAAAACAAAAAACAAAAAACAAAACAAAAACAAAAACAAAAAAAAAACAAAACAACAACAAAAACAAAAAAACAAAAACAAAAAAAGCAAATACAAAAACAAAAAACAAAAACAAAAACAAAAAAACAAAAAAACAAAAACAAAAACAAAAACAAAAACAAAAACAAAAAACAAAAACAAAAAACAAAAAACAAAAACAAAAACAAAAAAACAAAAACAAAAACAAAACAAAAAAACAAACTAATTTTATTAAAAAATCATTAGATTGTGCTTATCAATCAAAATTTAAAGTTTTATATCACCTATGCAGCAACTTTGTTGCTTAGAAAAATATAGCTTACATGTTCTTGTCCAAGAAACCCCATTGTTAAGAAAAAAAGTTTTGATTCTATAATCTCCCTTGTTCCCTTCATCTCTTTCAACTGGAACTTTCCACTCTCATCCTTTTCCCATTTGACCTTGATCAATTCAAGCCCTTTAACATTTCCATTGTCATCATATAAACCTTTTTGTCAACACTTCATATGACCTGAGATCTTTACCAAACTTGGTAATAGCTTCCTGGTGGCCATAATCTACTTGGAAAAACTTAGGCCACTGCAAAAAAGTGAACAAAGACCCATAATCATGGAATTATAGAAGGGTACAACATGCTAGAAAATAATAGATAACTAATTTTTATTTATATGAAGATGAACAAAGACAAACCTAAGGCCAAGGATTCCCAGGAGCACGAGAATTGGGGGTTTGTGGAAGGAGCTCCAAATTCACAACATTGTTGCATCCATGTCTTATGGTTGTTTCTATACAATCAATTCTAGTGTCTCCTCCTCCAATGATAACCACCCTTCTCCTTTTTGTAGAAATAAACTTTCCATCTTGCAATCCATTGTCCAACAAACTCTGGGTATTTGAATGAAGGAACTCCATAGAAAAATGTATTCCCATTAATTCACAACTGGGAATAGGAAGATCAATGCAATATATATATATATATATATATATTACATTGTACAACAAAGACCTCAACTCCTATGGGTAAAATCTGAATTGAAATCAAATATAGAAGTGTACCTTGGTTTTGTTGCACCACATGCCCAAAGTAGAGCATCATTTTCAGTGTGAAGCTTCTCCACAAAGAAAAGAGAGTCAACTCCAACATTTTCATTCACAACAAAATTCACACCTTCCTCTGCCATATTAGGAACTCCATACATCATCAGACCTCCAATTCGATCAACACATTCATAAACAATGACAAAGTGCCCATATTTATTAAGTTGATCAGCAGCAGCCAAACCAAATGGCCCACTGCCCACTATAAAAACTTTCTTCTTGCACCCAATGACCAATCCATATCAAGATCTAGTTCACCACATCATAGATAATAGACAAAAAAAATTCAAAATGATAAGCATCATAAGAATGGAATTAAGAATTATAAATGAAAAACACATACCCTGTCCTCTTCTCAGGTGGATGTGGAACCATCCAACCTTCTTCAAAATCTTTATCAATGATGGCACATTCAATAATTTTAATAGATACTATATTTTCAATGATTCCTAGTACACATGCACCATCACAAGGGGCATGGCATACATGTCTAGTGAATTCAGGAAAATTATTTGATTCCAGCAGCCGATCAAATTCTTCTCGCCAATGCCCTTGGTGAACTAATTCATTCCACTTAGGTATTTTGTTCCCAAGAGGAAATTTATTTTTATCCTGCATGGAGGAAAAGGTTTGACATGTTCAAAATACAAACAAGTATACAATCTAGCAAAACAAAAAGATACAAGAACAAGGAATGTAATTAAGAAGCTTTGCATTATACAAAAAGGAAAACACTTAGATAATGAATATAGCATATGAAGTTTGAATTTTATAAGTATATTATGTTTCACTTTCTATTTTATTAAAAATTTAGGGGAAAATAAATGATGTCTGGACTATAAACTGATGACAAAAGGGGGTTCCACAATCCATACACCTAGCTGATTGTGTCTTTAGTAGTGGCCCTGGCTTGTTTTCCTCAACCACTTCTTTCCAATCATTTATCCATGTTTCAACATCTTTGTATGAAATACTCTAATACTCATACATCAGAAAACCACAATGCTTAACTACATTATCTATTTTCCAAGTCTCTCTGCACCACTTTTTGTTCACTTTGCTGCAAATTAGATAGAAATGTTAGCCCCATGACTAATCCATCAACTCAACATTTATACAACTTAATATTTGATGAAATTGTCAAATAATTTGAAAGAATCAAGGATTTTATATAGTGGAGTTAATATTTCATGATGATATATATGTTATACAGTTGAAATTAAAAATAAAGGAAAAAATGAGTTGAACTACATGAAAATGTACCTTGTAAGCCTTGTCATTTTTTTTCTTTGTTGATTTGAAGCAACTTTTTCCATCCTCTTCAGCTCCTCAAAGGCATCTTTCTTCATCAATTCAACCTCCTCTGCTTCCTTCACAATTTTCCTAGCCTTCTATTCTCGCAATACTCTTTTATAGTTTCATGGGAATACTTTCAAAAACTTTGGGAGGAAAGCTTCAAAATCGGCAAGGAATTCTCTTTCCAGTTGACTGTTAGAGTGATGTAGGTGTTATTATATCATCATCTTCAGTGGAATTACATCATATTCCTCTTCAAAATTTTCAAGGTCTACCAACTCGAAATTACATCTTGAATCAAATTTTCCATCAACATTAAGAACATAAGCAATAGCTCCACTCATTCCAACTGCAAAATTCCTTCTAGCTTTTCCCAAGATGATCATAGTTCCACCAATCATGTATTCACATCCATGATCTCCTACTCCTTCAACCACTTCTTTCACGCTTGAATTCCTCACACAAACCTCTCTATTGTCATACCATTGAAGTATGCTTCTCCCCATATAGAGCAACATTCCCAATGATAATGTTCTCTTTAGGATCAAACTGGCTTCTTCTAGGAGGGTAAACCATGATATTTCCTCCTAATAAACCCTTTCCAACATAATCATTGTTGTCCCCTTCCAGATCCAGGGTAAAACCTAAACAAAAGAATTTCCCAAGGCTCTAACCTGCATTTCCTAAGAATTTTACATAAAACGTGTCCATGGGAAAACCTGTCATATTGAATGATCCAGGTCCGGGTGTGACAAAGGACCCTTCCAAGACCTTTTACTTTCGTGATGTGTTAAATTGCATTTTTAAAAGAACATAGATGAATACATGTGCATGCTGTAAAGAAGAAGAACATGTCAATCATTAGCAACATAAAAACAAAAGCATTGATAACGGAGTTCGTCCAAGAGGGACTACGTCTCCGAGCCTCAGTGTCAAGATGGTGTAGGCCACTGCATTAACTATTGTCAATAGTGATGATGTACATAAGAGATGATGTCGCTATCATACAAGGAAATTGCCCTCACGTAGGAGTGGCTCCAAGAGATGTTCCAATACAGGAACTCTCAATCAAAAGACTCCTATCAGTATGACACAAAACTCATGCATGGTGAGCATCCCACCAACATGGCATAAAAGGGATCTCAATGCAAAACATACATGACGACAATATGAGTATCCCATCAATATACAACAAAGGGATCTCAAAACATAACAAGACGAATAATGACAACAAGTACATCACATAGATGATTCTGCGTCACATCAAGCAGGAATCATAAAAGCGAGTAAGAAACAGGATCCCACATCAAACATCAAACAGGGACCTGTGCAGCACAATGCATAAGGAAGAAGTACATGAACACATCATATACCTCACAACCAAGGGCCATCTGAAGAAGCGGATGTCAAACTGCTGAAGCTGCTCAAACCATCGATCTCACGACATTGATCACATGGAAATGGTTGCTCGCACATGAACGCTGACACCTACATTCCACTTAGAAAAGTGGCTGAAGAATAGAATGAGAAAATGAGAAATCTGAACGCACCATCAGATTTTTGGCGTCGAATAGTGCAAAATCGACTGTCCAAAATCTGAATTCTGAGAAGTTGAGAATTTGGGGCTCAAGGAATCTTTTAGATTCCCCCTAGATTCCTTAAAGATTCTGCTCCATGGGTGGACTGGAAATATGCAACTCCAAAGGCGAATCTGACTTTTCCATTGTGATCCCTGTGGAAAACCATGAAAAACGACTGTAAACTTGACTATATTCCGACATGGAGAAAAATTACCTCCTTAGGAAAATTGCAAGGATCATGGTTTCACTCCCTGTTTTTGCAGCAATCATGGTTCCACCCTCATACTGAAAATGGCCGAAAAATGCAGAACTCTGATGGAGACATGGACAGCGCCATTGCATTTGTGGCATCGAGAAGTGCTGAAACCATATAAAATTTGTCAAAATATGACAAAGTGAAATTTCACCCCTCTTGTAAAATGTTGCCTCGAACTGCATGCCAAGATTATGCCTCCTCTGTCTCGAAATTTGTGCCCCCTCCTAGTTCCTCCATCTATCCTCGGTGCACTGATGATACTAAATCTCGGGTGGATTAATCAATGTAGGTAGTTTGGCAGGTCGGTAATGATGGAAAATGGTTAAGGAGGGGTCGGGTGGTCAAACCCCACCCCTCCTATTTTTTGGCCCGCCCCATGCCTTCCGCACTGTTCATGCCCTCCGCACCGTTTGTATAGACTGTGGATGGTACCGCAATTAAAGGGGAATGTATGTTTTGGGACCGCCCGCTTGGGGGCCGTTTGAGTTCGACCCCCGCTGGCCCCGTATCTTATGTTATAGCGTGTGTTTCGGGGTGGGCTGCATCCACCGGAGGTGGCCCGTGCCCACCCCATAATAGTATTATGATATATATATGGTGTGGAGGGTTTGGAGGGCTCGATGGGGTGATGGCCACTGAGCCACTTTTTAAAATTGATTTTTATGGTGTAAGGTTGCGGGAGGGCTGGCGGGGGTGATGGCCTGCCATCATAACACACACACACACACACACACACACACACACACATATATATATATATATAGATATATATATATATATATATATATATATTTATTTATTTATTTATTTATTTTTATAACACATAAAGTAGTTTTCAAATCTTAAGAAAATAAGGGATATTGGGCAAATTAACGAGGCTGCAATTTCGACCGATTTCAGGAGCTAGGTTTCATGCCTCGGGGTCGGTCAAATTGTAGGACACTTAAACCTGGCCCACAGCCCAACTTTGACCAAAAATTTGACTGGCTCATTCTCCCTCATACGAGCTCAGATTGACGAACCGTTCGCACCTCCGCGATCAGGATGACGAGATCTATGCTCTGGTCCTGGGTCGACATCATTCTGAACACTTTGATTTTTGAGCGTTCATAAACCCTCTTTGTCTTGTGTGTCTCTGGAGCCACCTGGATCAATCCTCCCCACTGAGGAGCTTTTGGTCCTCCAAAAGCATGAAAAATAATCTACAACTTCTCTGTACCTTGTATGCATCACAAGCATCCTGAAAAGGTCTCGCTTCGGAGCCTTAAGCGATGAGCCAACACCTGCTACCTCTACAACCTATAGTACATTGTTTTGCAAATTACATGCTTGAATTTCATGACCAACTAATGACCCAAGCATCCCACACTTGCCACGAGTTTATAACACATACTCAGTGGTCAAGTTTACATCAAGATGGACGCAAGACCCCAGCTACGATGACAAGGCCATCATATCATTGTTGCTTCAACAAGTGATGGAAAACACATCATCACTGCAACACATGATTTACAATCATAAGGCCAAACACTATTGTTTTGACAAGTGATGGAAACATAACATCACTTTCACAGTTTAACATGCGACACCCAATAAGACCAGACATCATTGTTGCTAAACAAGTGATGGAAAACACATCATCACTTTTACATCTTAAGATGCAACAAATGACTTACAAAAGCACGTCCATGAGATGACAACATGTCTAGAAACCATTTTTCACTTATCAATGTGAATGGGTCACCTCCTTGTGGTGGTTTTGCTTGTCGAACAATTACTTCACCTGGTTCACGCACTAACGCTTTGTCTTTAAGGCGCTACTCTGGATGGAGCCTCCAACAAGTGGCTCTTTGATGGCCACTTCTATCGCAATGACTGCAATAGGTTTTCTTCCTCCATATCTGCTTAACCTGTTTCTTTTCATGATGTTGGGAGGGTCTTTCACGCCTCATCCTTTTGTGTGCTTTCATTCTTTTCCAACACTTAGAAAATGTATGGTTATGTAATCCACAAAAGGTGCATGTTTTTCGATGCCATGTTTTACGTTCATTATTATCAACATGATCATAATTGAAATGAACATTCGAAGATCAAAAGTGGTTATACCTTCCCTTGCTGTCTCTGGTGTAAGTATGGCGATGAGAGCTTGCCTCAGCTCTTTCCCTGCAATGGAAACTGCCATGGGATGATGGGGATGTGTTCCCATCATTTTCTTTCCTCGACAATTTTGACGATGTCTCAGAAGCATATGACACCTTCGAACATTCTCCTTTGGTGTATCTCGAGCCTGCAAATTGAGGTCTCTACACAACCTCCAATGGTTGAGTTATGCATTGGTTATTAATACCAAGTTTTTCTTCCTTCTCGTGCCTCGTCCTTGTAAGGAGCCTCATGTTTGTCCCTGTAATTGGGATCTCCACATCTCCAACAGAAATCATACTATGTGACGATGAAACTGAAAGGAAATCAACATCTTTTACCTCCTTTGTTGACTTGGAAAGAACTTATGAGGGCTGCTCATCATCCGTTGTTGGTGGTTCGCTAACTGTCGTGGTGCATTCCCCAACTTCCTTTCTGACATACCCAAGTCTTGTTCGACACGGTAATTCCTCTACTTTGATGGGGTTGACAATGCCTTGGCCATTAACGCCCAAGCCTTTTCCTTCATACCCCATTCTCTTCAACAGTTTGGAGCCAATTCCTGTGGTATGATTTTCAAAAACAGCAAAATCATCATCAGGAAACATACATGAAGATGGAGAACTACTTTTTACCTTATATGGATCATGATGCATCTCTTCCAAGGCCTCATCCTTTGCTTACAGCTGTCGTAGAAAACCCTGTTTTTCCTCTTTCTCTTCATGTAGATGCATCTTCAATTCAGCGTTCTCTGTTTGAAGATTATGTTTGTTTTGCTTCAGTTCTTTCATGGCCTCATCGCTCCTTTTCCTCTGTCTCTTTCTGTAGAGTTTCATACATTATCTCTACCCTTTTGGAAATGTTGAGCATGGTCTTGTACATCGCTTTTTCATCCTCTGTCGCTGCACGTTCCATTGTTCATGCTACAATTCACATCAACGCAAAGACCGCTCTGATACCACTTGATCTAGGTCCGGGTGTGACAAAGGACCCTTCCAAGACCTTTTACTTTCGTGATGTGTTAAATTGCATTTTTAAAAGAACGTAGATGAATACATGTACATGTTGTAAAGAAGAAGAACATGTCAATCATCAGCAACATAAAAACAAAAGCGTTGATAACAGAGTTCGTCCAGGAGGGACTACATCTTCGGGCCCTAATGTCAAGATGGTGTAGGCCACTGCATTAAGTGTTTTCAATAGTGATGATGTACATAAGAGATGATGTCGCTATCATACAAGGAAACTACCCTCACGCAGGAGTGACTCCAAGATATGTTCCACTACAGGAACTCTCAGTCAAAAGACTCCTATCAGTATGACACAAAACTCATGCATGGTGAGCATCCTGCCAACATGGCATAAAAGGGATCTCAATGCAAAACATACATGACAACAATATGAGTATCCCATCAACATACAACAAAGTGATCTCAAAACATAATAGGACGAATAATGACAACAAGTACATCGCATAGATGATTCTGCGTCACATCAAGCAGGAATCATAAAAGCGAGTAAGAAACAAGATCCCACATCAAACATCAAGCAAGGCCCTGTGCAGCGCAATGCATAAAGAAGAAGTACATTAACAGAGCATATATCTCACAACCAAGTGCCATCTAAAGAAGCGGATGTCAAACTGTTGAAGTTGCTCGAACCATCGATCTCATGGCATCGATCGCATGGAAATGGTTGCTCGCACATGAACGCTGACACCTGCATTCCACTTAGAAAAGTGGCTGAAGAATAGAATGAGCAAATGAGAAATCTGAATGCACCATCAGATTTGTGGCGTCGAATAGTGCAAAATCGACTGTCCAAAATCTAAATTCTGAGAAGTTGAGAATCTGGGGCTTAAGGAATCTTTTAGATTCCCCCTAGATTCCTCAGAAATTCTGCTCTATGGGTGGACTGGAAATATGCAACTCCAAAGGCGAATCTGACTTCACCATTGCAATCCCTGCAGAAAAAAATGACTGTAAACTTGACTATATTCCGACATGGAGAAAAATTACCTCCTCAGGAAAATTGCAAGGATCATGGTTTCGCTCCCTGTTTTTGCAGCAATCATGGTTCCACCCTCATACTGAAAATGGCCAAAAAAATGAAGAACTTTGATGGAGACACGAACAACGCCATTGCCTTCGTGGCGTCGAGAAGTGTTGAAACCATATAAAATTTGTCAATATCTGACAAAGTGAAATTTCACCACTCCTGCAAAACACTGCCTCGAACTACGTGCCAAGTTTCTACCTCCTTTGTCTCAAAATTCATGCTCACTCCTGGTTCCTCCATCTTTCCCCGGAGCATTGATGAAATGAATATTTATACTAAATCTCAGGCGGATTAATCAATGTAGGTAGTTTGGTAGGTCAGTGATGATGGAAAATGGTTGAGGAGGGGTCCGGTGGTCAAACCCCGACCCTCCTATTTTTTGCGCGTAATTGTTTTATGCAACTGAATTAATTACAAATCGGGGGGGAGGAGGGGTCCACATTGGGTGGCCCACCCCATGCCTTCCGCACCATTCCATGCCCTCCTCATCGTTTTCATAGACTATGGATGGTACTGCAATTAAAGGGGACCGTATGTTTTGGGACCACCCGCTTGGGGGCCGGGCATGTGGGTCGGGTGGGTTCGACCCCACCAACTCCGTATCTTATGTTATAGTGTGTGTTTAGGGGTTTCGGGGTGTGGGCCAGGTCCACCGGAGGTGGCCTGTGCCCACCCCATAATAGTATTATGATATATATATGGTGTGGAGGGTTTGGAGGGCTCAGCGGGGTGATGGCCACCAAGCCACTTTTTAAAATTGATTTTTATGGTGTAAGGTTGCAGGAGGGCCGGCGGGGGTGATGGCCCGTCAGCCCAAAAATTTTGATTTTTGTTATGTGATAGGTTTGGGGGTGGCGAGGGTGGTGGCCTGCCACCATAACATATATATATATATATATATATATATATATATATATATATATATATATATATATTATTTTTATAGCACATAGAGTAGTTGTCAAATCTTTAGAAAATAAGGGATATTGGGCAAATTAACGAGGCCACAATTTCGACCGATTTCGGGAGCTAGGTTTCATGCCTCAGGGTTGGTCAAATTGTAGGACACTTAAACCTGGCCCACAACCCAACTTTGACCAAAACTTTGACTGGCTCATTCTCCCTCATACGAGCTTGGATTGACGAACCGTTCACATCTCCACGATCAGAATGATGAGATCTACGCTCTGGTCCTGCTTTGACATCATTCTGAGCAATTTTATTTTTGAGGGTTCATAAACCCTCTTTGTCCTGTGTGTCTCTGGAGCCACCTGGATCATTTTATCTTTTTGTAACTTCATGGCTAAGCATTGTACCGAAAACTCTATTGAAAATATTCATGGGAATCTCCATGTACGCAGATATACCTTTCTGTAGAGATTTCTTTGAAATCTTAATCAGCGCTTGGTCTAGGGCCCTATCCAGACCATGCTCTTATGCCTGAACACAATATTGAGCAGCTTCTGGGTGAATCTTTACTGCACACTCAAGTAGAAAAGAAAGATCGATATTTTCAAGCTTCTCATTATTGTTTATAACCTCTTTATCCATCTCTATCATATTTGCATGGACGACATAAGTTCTAAAACCCTTCTCAGACATAAGTTCACAAACCTCTTGGGTAAGCATGAAGAAGAAATTAATGACACGTTCTAGTTCTCCTATGAATTTTTCCCTTAAAACGGGATCTTGGGTGGTGGTGACACATTAACTCTTTATATGTGTTGTACTTGTGTAATATAACCTTGAAACTAAAAAACGCATTAAATGTATTGGAATATAGATACCAGCTCATACACATTTAAATCAGAGACCATATCCTCCTCAGAAGTTGCATATCTCGGGGTTACCCAAAATGGATAATATATTACATATTGAAATTAATATTTACAACCTTAAACATATCAAACCAAGGTTTAGACAGAGATTTGGGCAAGCTATAAATACAAAGCAAAAGTTGTCCCCTCATTGTCAACTTCCATTCCTTCTAAAAGGCCTCCATAATAGGATAAGAAAAATTATTTAATAGGAGTGAGGTCAAAGTCCCAAGGAACACATATTTTTGCATTTCCCATCTCACAATGATTGATATCCCCATCAAACATAAGATAGTCAATAGCAATCAAAAGGGATAGTGTTATTGAAATTTAAAAAGAATCTCATGCATAACATGGAGCAACCATGTTCTAAATTATTTTCAATATGTACCTATATGGATTCTGCATTGCCTTTCTGCACACCCACTTCCTAAACTGCATTGTCTGCATATGGGCTTCCATTCTTACCCCATAATCCAGCATGAGTTGAACACTTTTCATAATACTTTTCTCTATATCAAATCTCCACCACTTTGTAATTGAACTGAATGTAGTTAAACAATCCAAAATGTTCGGCATAGTTGTGGAAGTAGTCCAATGCCTCAAAGTGAGAGGGGAACTGGATAGTTACATGGCTTGATCATTACAAATCAATGAATTCAAATGTAGGGTGAGGGGTCTATAGCTTTGTTGAAGATTTTTTTTTCTCCCCACACGCCTCCTATTCCTAGTTTTGCTTCAAAGACTATGATATTCAGATTTAGACTTCGTAAATATTTAGTTGCAAGGAGACCACTCATCCCTGTTCCTATGATACAAACCCTTCTCTTCCCAAATCTATTCTCATTCTCAGTCTCACCTTCACTAAACAAATTATCGTTCCAGGTAGCCATGACTAATGGCTGACTAATGTTAGCACTTCACAAAGCTACAAAATCATAATACCAGACAACCTATGATATATCTAATTACAATTACCCAACCTGCCCTTGGCGTACATCTCACACTGACATTGTTTTATATATAGATATGTTTTTGTATCTAGATGAGCTCACAACAACCACATTTTTCATATTCTCTTATATCTCATTAAATTGTACAATCAAACAAATAACTTATTTACTTGAGTACTTTAAAACTAATTTGTCTTGGAGAAAAATAGTTTGTCAAGGTCTGGGAAACAAAATCTTCTAAGTATTTTGTTTCATTACAGAGAAAAATTCTTGTATTTTAAACCAGGTACTTGGATAATCTATTCACACTTCAAAAGAAAACTATGAATATGTCCATCGTCAAAAGGACATGTGACGATGGCAAAGGTAATGTCTTAGCATCCATTTTAACTAGATTTTTTAAATAAATGATAAAATAACAAGAATGACAAATTCATATCAAGGAAAAGTATAATTGTAGGTAACTCAATCATGTTCATTTTCAATGAATTTTTTACTAGAAGCACAAATAAAATATCAATGAACATCTATGTTATAAAGGAAAATTACATCAATTCAATATATATCAAGTACTACAATATATAAAAAGTCAATTACTAAAATATATAATTGTATTTGCAACTGATTATTCATGAATTCATAAAAATGATCACTGATCTAGTACTATTTCATGACAGCAATCCAACACTAGCCAATACTCTCAACAATAACAACAACAACATGTTTATGACAAGAACAAGAAGACCATCTAGATCGATGACTTTTCCAAATATTTCTTTGGCCACTGAGTGAAACTCTTTTCCTTCTCCTTCAAACGAACACATCCATCTATTTTATCTTCATACGGAAGGGAGATGTTACTTGTGACATTAATGACATTTACATTTGCATCTTCAGGACCAAGTAGCACTCCATGGAAAGTGACTGAATTCGTCCAATGCCAACAATAGCACCGCCATATTGATCTAATATGTTCACTTTCTCAACTACCTAGAGTAGGTCATGCGCTGTTGGAGTTAATGGGCATTGTCAAAAACAAAAAAGTATACATAAATATTAGGAAAAAAATAATTGCAAAAACATACATAGATACTGAACTAACAAAATAATGTACACTCGCTAAGTCAATATCTGAAATACCAGCAGGATTTGGCATCGATTGGGAATGTTCAGGTGCATCAATTTTGTCATATTTTAGAACTCTCGAGGTAACAATTTTTCCTTTAACATCATATATGTGATTTCATTATGCACAAATCAAATATTACATTAAAACACAATAACATAGCAGAAAACAGTAAATATAATATTAAAACATTAAAATCTAAATAACACTAAAATAGAAGCATATAGGTCTTGTAGATATCTACAAAAATTGCTATTGAATTAGTACATACCTTCACATGTTCATGGCCCTTGTTTGAGTCATTTAGCATTCTTGCACCGCCCAGATTTACATTTTCTTCCTGTGATTGACAGGCATTGCCAATAAAAGAAGGCTTCATGAGTGAAGGGAAATGGAACCAAAACATTAACATATTACAAATTCAAGTGAAGCACTAGTTGCAAGGGAATTATAATTAACTTATTGTTGTCACCAATTTGACCACAATTAGATCTTGGCACCTTCTGTGAGTTTCGTCTTGTGTCTCCCTCACTATATGACTTCTTCTCTCATATTCCCGTAATAAAAAAATTGCTTACTTAAATTTTCATATTTGCCCTGCATCAAATATATTATTATAACCAGTAAAAAAATCACTATAAAAAATTAGCATCTTAATTTTGAATTAATAATCATAATTATAAGTTAGGATTAATATCATAATAAATTAATTAAATTAATCAAAATACAATTATTAAACTAATTATAAATAATAATAATAATTAATTAAAATACATATTAACTAAAATATAATTAATTTAAAAATTAAATACAAAATCAAAAATTAATATAACATGAAAAAACAAATATTAAAGAATTAAAATAATTAAACTAAATTAAAATTCATTATGAATTAAATAAAATTAAAATCAAATATTAAATAACATATAAATAAAAATAAAAACAAAACTACCTTACCATTAGCTCTCATCATTATCTCATCTCTTAAGAAAGGAACTTAATATAACTTACATACCTCACATCGTAACACAAAATAAAATTATGAAGAAACCAACTTATGGAGAAACGAAGGTTCCTACCTGCCATGCACTTTAAAGAGATTAAATAGAGGACGGGCATATGTTCGAAACCTAAAACACGTGTTGGAGGATATTAAATGAAAGACGGATTATACTCACGTATGGTCCATGGGCCTCTTTAACTAATTAACCTTAACCTAAATTCGTACCCGATGACCACTCAAATGAAACTTTCACCGCTCAAAACTTCTGATATGCATGAGTTTTTTTTTTCACTATTATTTTTTTGTTATTCATTCTGAATTAAAAAAAATGAAGATTTTCAATAATACAATTTTTTTAAGATAATTATGAGACATAGCTATGTAATAAATTAGAGGTGCGAAAAAATTAATAAAGGTCAGAGTAATATAGCTATGGACTCCTTATGAGACTAACTTGATTAAAATAAAGACAAATAGACATTAACTAATTATGTTCCAGTATACATCCAGTAAAAACAACAAACACTAATTTGAAGAATACAACCCTTTAACAGAGATACTTAATTATTGCATTTTGACTTCCTATTGTCCTCTTGTAGAATATTGTTCATATTTGCTTAAAATTCACTGGCCTCAAGAGTATTGTGCTTTATGGCAAGTGATCAATTGAAATGGTAAAAGAGCTTTGAATCTTGTTGTCCATGAGCTCATCAAAGATAATTAATCTTGGTTCCAATTCTAATGCTCTCTTTGAGAGCATATCCGTTGTGGCATTGAACTCTCTATATATGCGTTGAAAACTAATAGCTTGGAACTTCGAAATAATTTCTCTTATTCTTAGTTTCCATGCTTCTAATTTTAACACCTTTAGGCGAGCCTCTCCTTTCACCGAATTGATAACACATTTTGAGTCCCCAAGTATATGTAATTGATTTATGTTTTTTTGTTGTGCAATCATTAATAGATTCCATGCATAGCTAATTGATAGCACATTTTGAGTCCCCAAGAATAGATTCCATGCAGCTCAATTCAGCCTTGGTATTTGTTCTGAAGCCAATTCCAATTTTATATTCGATGGACCTATTTTCTGTCAACTTAATCATCCCTCCACCTCCACACATATTTTCCTGTGCTGCCCCATCAAAAAATCCTATTGGCAGATCTTGAGATATTTGTTGGAACTGTTCTCCTCTGTGGTATTGATTTCTGAAGGGGAAGAAATTCCTAAAATTGTGAAACAATTTTGTAGATTAAAATCGGAATATATATCTTATCATCTCTGAATATTATCTTTTTTCTCAATAGCCAAATATTCCAAGCAACAAATATAGGCATAGTACTAAGATGATTGTACTTCAAAATAAGACTTCTTCATATCTTCCTTAATGCCTAAAAACTACAGAACAGAAGACCAAATATCTTGTGTGAAATTACAATTGTTCAGAATATGTTCGGTAGCTTCTTGTTGATGTTTGCATAAAACACATCCATTGGGTCCCTGAAAGCCTCTCTTTTGGAGATTTTACTAGGTCAAGATTTTGTTGTGAAGTACCAACCATATGAATCATCTTAACTTGGTAGGAATATGTCATTTCTAGATATATCTATACCACCATCTATCAGTTGGTTCCATCTCTGAGTCAACAATCTCATCGTATGTTGAGTTGGCTTTGATCTTTCCAGCAGAGAACTCCCAACTCCAAACCAAAGAGTCCCTGCAGTTATTTAATATTACTCTGTTAAGATTTAACTCTTTTATGTAATAGCTCCATTCCTCTGCTAAAGCATCCCTTAATCCCAAACGAGTTGCTGGTATCCAATAATTTTGATGCAGTTGGGAATAAAGAGGATTTTTTACATCATGAAGATAGGTGAATTCCCTTGTTTCCAGAGCTTGCCTTAACTCTGAAGACAATTTGTATACTTTGGCCCCACCAATAAAGGGATCCTTGCCAAGAATGACTTGCCTTCCATCCCCCACTTTCCAAGCTAACCAATTGAAGAGATGGGGATAGGATGTCATAAGAGCTTTCCAAACCATGGAACCTTTTTTGTGGAAAGAATATGATTGTTTTCTAATCCATTCTACAACCGTTTGTTTGTTTATATATTTTTCTCTAATGACATGACTCCACAGACCAATCCCAAATAGACTTCTCCACAGATTTTTCAGAGCTAATGCTTTGGAAAACTAGGAAAGATTTTTAAAACCCCATCCTCCTAGCTTTTTAGGGATAGAAAGTATGGACCAGTTTGCAAGATGAATATTCTTTTTGTCACGTTTCCCAGCGCATAGAAAATTAAAATCATGTGTTTGATCACAACAAGAATATAATCAGGAATTTTTGCCAAAGACAACCAAAATACCCGAATATTCTCCAATATCGATTTTACCAAAAAGATTCTACCCCCTAATGATAGCCAATTATAACACTAAAGATTTATTCTCTGTTCCACCTTTTTGATCATCCACATCCAATCCTCTTTGTGAAAATTATTTGGTTTAAGATAGAAACCAAGGTATTTAAATCTCGTCTCCAAAGATGACCACTACAATGGGAGAAATCACTGCATTTCAGCAAGAATATTAGCCCCAATCCTCCGCTTTTTGATGATTCTTGTTTATTTCTTCTTCTTCGTCCTCTGAAAGATGTGGATTGGCTTTTGGGGTCTTTTCTTTATCTTTTTTGTAACCTTTTTAGCTTATGGGCATGTGCTTTTCAAATGTCATGTTTGTAGAAAAATTCGACACCTAAATGGCGTGTTTTCAAAATCTAATATTTGATTCCACTTAAAATCTTTATGCGACAGATGGATGTTATTTGGTAGGCCTTTGCTAAGGTTTATCTCTACACAAATCCAAAAAAAGGTTAAAAAAAAAAAATCAATTCTTTTTTTATTTGTCTTCAGAAACCTCCCCAATGTGTTTTCAATACCTTCTAAAACTTGGTGGTGCCAAAAAGGAAGAGGGAGATTTTGTAGTCTCACCCATACCGATATCTTGGTAACCACCATTGTTCTAACATAAAAATCTAGAAACCATAGAGTTACAAAGAGGCCCTCCCTACTCCAAAGCCATGGCCCCTCATTTAATATTATATAGTATTATCTAATATTGATCGTTATTAGCCATATATTATTATATTAATGTATAATATAAGATAGGATTATATAAATATTATATAATAATTGTTGATTAATATAATGTTTAAAATGCTACCTTCCGATTACACGCGCGAACCAGCTACCTGGCCTAACGGACTCCCTTCTGCCTCGCAACCGCCACTCAGCAGCCCCCTGCTATTGGGTTCCCAACATCCATGGATCCCTCAGAGGAGGGCGATCCTCTACCAGGCAGTCATCAAGGAAATGAAGAAACTGCAAAATCATTTGCCTCACTTATCGCAACGACAGGAGCTCCAAGGACCAGGCCAACAATAAACAAGTTTGTTAAGAAGCTCGAGGATATTCCAGAAATATCTCTTCACCCTGCTCTTCCTCGCAGAGCAGCCTTGTCACTCGCTGAACGCGGTTTAGTTGGTCAATTCACAGGGTTGTGGTCGTCACCCAAATCAATTCAAAGATGGATTGAAAGAAACTGGAGCTCAACTATCAATGGGAAAATAACAATAAGATTTTGCGGAAGGGGATACTATACCTTTCATTTCGAAACTAAGGAAGACAGAGATCTAATCTTCAGAAATGGCCCATATTTCATGGATTCTAGAGGACTATATCTAAACAAATGGACCCCAGACTTCGATCCCGAAATGGATGTGCCAAGTGCAGTACCAGTCTGGGTCAGATTACCCCATCTCCCTTTACACTATTGGGGAGATGAATCAGTAAAGGCCATTGGAAATGCAGTAGGAAAGTATATAGATAGATGCGAACCAAAGGACAACATGCACGCCTGTGCCAGAATATGTGTGGAAGTGGATCTAGGAAAAGGACTTCCAGAAGCGATAAAGATTAGGGTCGACCAATGGACGTACATACAGCAGCTAGATTACGAGCAGATCCCATTCAAATGCAAGGTATGTCATGAATATAGTCATTTTTAAAATAGATGTCCTAAAAAAAAGAAAGTGAAAATCTTGAGGAACAAGAAAATAAATGGGGAAAAGTTAAAAGGAAAAAACCCACCAACAAACAACCCATCTCTTCCTCTTCGCAGCCACAGGAACCAAATGAAACCTCCATACCATCTCCCTCCACCGTCATCCCCCAACCCCTCACAAACTCGAATCCCTTTTGGCTTTTGGAAGACTCCACATATCCTCCTTCACCCAGATCCCCAACGCATTCTCCCAATCCCCTCACTCTATCTCCCACCCCTTCAATCCCTTGCTCCCCTCTCCCCCCTCCTTTAGTGGACTGTGTCTTAACTAGAAACCAATCCAAAGAGAACTCCCAAACCAATGAACACCAAAAAAAAGTGGGGAGAAAATCTAACAAGGAAATAAGGGATGAGGCAGTGGCCAAAGAGATGGATTTAGGCACTCAGCAACCAATGGACTCCTTTCATGGGAAAAATACAGGAAACAATGAGAATCAGCAAAGAGGGAATGACATCGCTCACCACCATACCAGTAAATAATGATAGTGATCTCTTGGAATTGTCATGGTTTGGGCACTCCCTTCAAAGTAAATGGAGCAAGAGACATACTAACGAAAGAAGTGTCAGACATTTTCATGATCAAGGAGACGAAAACAAACAGTCAAGAATCTAGAAAAATGATACAAAAGTTAAAAAATTATGAAGGAATAGTGCAAAAGGCAACAGGAGCTTCAAGAGGAATATGTACACTATGGGAAAAAAGAAAATGGGAAATGACAAGTCAAAAAATCAGCAAGCATTGGATCAAAACAAATTTAAAAGAACTTAGTACAAAGTAAATATACAGCATCATAAATATATATGCCCCAAACCATTACAAAGAAAAAGAACAATGCTAGAATTCGATAAAAGAAGTTTTAATAGAAAGACAAAATGGAAAAATAATTTTGGGAGGGGATCTAAACTTGGTAAAAAACATAAAAGAAAAAATTGGAGGGACTTATCATGCAGATCCGTCAAGAGAAGCTCTCAAAGAAATAATGGAGCAACACAATCTAATCGATATCCCACCAAGTAATGGGAAGTACACCTAGAGCAACAAAAGAGTGGGCAAGAGAAATATAAGGGAAAGGTTGGACAGAATTTTAGTCCAAGAAAATATAGCAGTTGATTTCACCTATGTGAAATCCAAAATTATTCATACAACAGCTTCGGACCACAAGCCAGTAGCAATCAGTATGGGCAAACTGGATAACCAAGGCCCTCTTCCGTTCAGATATAATTCGAGCTGGGACAAAAATGAATAATTTAGAAATCAAATTAAAGAGGGATGGGCACAAAGCATTACAGGGTCCCCTCATTATGTATGGGAAACAAAATTGAAAAATCGAAGGATGAATCTAAAAAAATGGGCAAGAGAGAATGATATTTAAAAAAAAAAAGAAAGGAAAATAGAGCTACAAAAAAAAATGGACAGCATATAAAAAGAAAAGGAAGATAAAGGGGAGGACAAACAGGATTATTTGCAAGAAAAGGAATTATTTTGGGAAATATACAAGCAGAACAAAAAGGAAGAAGAAGAGCTTAGACTGAAGTCTAGATGTTTATGGCTAAAAGCAGGGGATAAAAACACTGCCTTCTTTCATAATTTAATGAAAATCAGATGTACCAAAAATCAGATGGACCAAATAAATGTTGATGTACAAGATATTAAGGGAGTAGAAGAATTTTAAAAAGCAACACATAACCATTTCAAAGAGTTATTAACAGCAAATGAACAGCCAGCAGATAATGAGGATTTTTTACAACACATCAACAACAAAAAAAGTGATGAACAAAACTTAGAAATTAACAAAGAAATTTCTGAAGAAGAAGTGTTGGCAGTGATATGGAGTCTTCATCCTGACAAGGCTCCAGGGACATATGGGTTCATAATCACCTTCTATAGACAGTATTGGAATATCATCAAAAAAGACTTCATGAGAATGACAAATAATGTTTTCAAAAAGAAAGAAAAAAAATGGGAGGAAACACAAAATCCTCTTATCTGGCCCTTATCCCTAAAGAATCCAACCCAGCAACCTTCAACAGATTCATACCAATATCTCTTTGTAATTCCTCTTATAAAACTCTTAAAAAAATTGACTAGACTCTCTCGCGCTGCGGCCCTGACCTAGTCGTCGCACTTCTCCTGCGCAAGAGGCCGCTAGCCGTCTCGGCCCTCTGCCTACCGCGGAGGGTTTGTTCCTTCTGACCGCAGAGATCTCTCCTTGAGCCCTGTGGCTGCTGCGCCCCTGCGCTCAGTCCTGAGGCACCCCTCAGAGAACATGGATCTCAACGGGGGCTCGGCCCCCCCTCCTTCGGAGGTTCTGGCATTCAAATCACTGGTTGAAGCATGCCCGAAGAGAGTCCCAACGGTGGCCCAGCAAAATTTTATCAAGAGGATGGACAAGATACCCTCAGTTGCCCTTTCTGAAGAAGAGACGTGTAAAGCAGCACTGAACCTAGTAGAGAGAGGCCTCATCAGCCAGTTCACGGGCCTCTAGCCTTCACTAAAGTCAGTAGAAGATTGGACTCAAAGAAACTGGAGCCCCTTGATCAAAGAGGGTGTGAAAAGCTACTTTGTCGGGAAAGGATACTTTGTCTTTGTTTTTGAAAACCCGGAAGATAGAAGCTTAATCTTCAGAAATGGCCCATATTTTATGGGACCGCAGGGCCTGTATCTGAATAAATGGTCCCCAAACTTCGACCCCTCCCAAGACGTCCCCACCGTAGTCCCAATATGGGTGAGACTTCCCCACCTGCCTCTCCACTGCTGGAATAAAAAATCCCTTGAAAACATCGGCAATGCACTGGGTAAATACATTGACAAAGCTGCAAGGAAAGATCAATATTCATGCGCTCGAATATGTGTTGAAGTCGACATGGAGGAGGGGTTACCGGAAGCAATCAAACTTACAGTTGCAGGTTGGGCGCATGTCCAAGAGCTGGACTATGAACAGTTCCCATTCAAATGCAGACATTGCCACGAGCACGGACACTTCGCGAAGTATTGCAAGAAGAAGGCAGAAGAACAAATAGACAAACAAAAAGAGGAACAATGGACCCTAGTCCAGAAAACAACACACCCAAAAAAAGGTCCTAGCAAAGGAAAGACAACAGGGATGCCAAGCAGTTCCAAGCCCATCCAAGAAGAGGAAGCAAACGTACAAGGGACAACAAGCATACAGATCAACCCAACAGACCCGGAGCAAGAACACCAGGTGCATGTAGAAAGCACCCCTCCAAGCAAAGAAGGCGAGAAAGAAAAGCAGGTCGAAGCCTCACAGGGCAGCCCGTCCAACCCTTCATATGCAGAAGTTACAAGGAAAAAAACAATAGAAAGTTCAGGATCTTCGGAGGATGAAGCCTACGAGCGTCCTACGAAAAGAGTTGGAAGAAAATCCCGTAAAGAAATGAGAGAAGAAGAGGCCGAAAGACTTAAAACCCAAGGGAGCCAAGCCACAATAGAAATGTCCATTGGGCGAAATATCAGGCCGAGACCTTCCAAGGGAGGTCCAACCCCTCCACTAAGTAAATAATGAAGTTTGTCTCTTGGAATTGCAGAGGACTGGGGAGCCTTGCAAAATTAGAAGCAGTCAAGGATCTTCTTAAAGCTGAACCCTCAGACATCCTCATGCTCCAAGAGACCAAAATTGAAGGGCATTCCCTTCTAGATATCAGCAGGCTAAAATGGAATAAAAATACAGGCAAGGCAGTAAGCGCAAGGGGTACCTCCGGAGGACTGGCTACTCTTTGGTCAGATAGCACATTCCAGCTCAATAATTGTCAAGAAACCCAGCATTGGATATACACTGAATTGACGCACAAAGTTAGTAAGTTGACTGTCTTTCTCTTCAATTTGTATGTTCCCGTAAATTATGCAGAAAAAAGAGAATGTTGGTACTCTCTATCATCTTATCTAGAACAGCATTCCCCAAATAATATTATCATAGCATGAGATTTAAATATAGTTCTGAAGCCAAAGGAGAAGAGGGGAGGCGCCAATTTCAGAGACTTCATGCTGGCCACGGTGGAGGAGCTTGTTCAGAACTGGGATCTCTTAGACTTCCCTCCAGTCCATGCGCTGTATACATGGTCGAATAATCATGTTGGGCCGGAACAAATCTCCACCCGGCTGGACAGATTTCTGATCCAAAGCGCCCTTGTGATGAACAAAAAGATTGCCAACACAAAAATCCTACCCAAATTGACTTCGGATCATAAGCCAATACAGCTTCTATTGGAAGAGGAAGAAGATCTGGGCCCCATTCCCTTTCAATTTAGCCCTCTATGGATCGATAAATCGGGTTTTATTAAGACAGTGAAAGCTGCATGGGTCAAACCCATCACAGGCTCCCCTAGCTACATCTGGGAATAGAAGTTGAAGGCTACGAAATATGCACTAAAGGAGTGGATAAAAAAGCCAGACCCCAATCCAACCAACCAGAGAAAAGAGGCAGTTCAGAGGTTGCATTCAATGCAAACGAAAATGGAGATCAAAGATATTACAGCAGAACTTCTGGATGAGGAAGTCAAAGCACAACGATCCACCTACCAGGCCTTCCGAACTGAAGAAGAATACTAGAGATTAAAGTCCAGAAGTTTATGGTTAAATTCAGGGGACCAGAACACTTCTTACTTCCACAGACAATACAGAGCTAGATTGTCCCGGAACCATATAGCAGAGATTAAAACCTTGGAGGGACATGTTTGCAAAGGCTTCGATCAGGTGAAAGGCGCTGCTGAAGCACACTTCAGGAATCTATACAACAAAGGAATTCAAGGCGATGAAGAGGAAGTCTATGACTTTCTAACTAATATTCCCCATCTAGTTAACGCAGATGAAAACACAACCCTTTGCAGACCCATCACAAATGAGGAGGTTATCAAAGTAATCTGGTCAATGGAAGCCGATAAGGCCCCTAGGCCTTACAGATTCACAATCCATTTTTATCAGTCTGTTGGGAAGTTATCAAATCTGATCTCCTCAAAATGATCAGAGGTTTTATGAGAAAAGCTAAGATAAGAGGAGGTATCAACTCCACCTATCTAGCTTTAATCCCCAAGGAAACCAATCCAGTCACCTTTGCAAGATTCAGGCCTATCTCGCTGTGTAATGCTTCTTACAAAATCATAGCCAAACTCCTAGCAAACCGACTCAAGCCACTTCTCAAAAAATTGATTTCCAGCACTCAAGGCGGATTCGTGGAAGGTAGATATATTATGGGCAATGTTATTCAAGTTCAAGAGACCATCCATTCAAGCAAACAGCGGGGCGAGAAAGGTATGTTGATCAAACTCGATATGGCGAATGCATTCAATAGAGTAAATCGCTTGTTCCTATGCAAAGTCCTGCTTTCTTTTGGTTTCTCTCAACATTTTGTCTAGCTCATTAAAGCATGCATAGAATCCCCGGGGATTGCCCCTCTCATCAATGGTCGTCCAACCAACTTCTTCCAAACTCAGAGAGGTATCAGGCAGGGATGCCCACTCTCTCCCTTCCTATATATCCTCATGGCCGACTCTCTCAGTAGAAAGCTAGCAGCTGAAAAAACCGTTGGCTCCCTCCTGGGGCTCAAACCTTCTAATGCAGCAACTTCTCTAAACCATGCCCTCTTCGCAGACGATTCTCTGCTCCTCGGAGGCGTTTCCACCAGAATAGCGAAAGCCTTCGACAATGTGCTGAAAAGTTACTGTAGGGTGACTGGTGCTCTTATCAATGAGAGCAAAAGCGAAATATACAGTTGGAATACTGAACAGCAAGAGATCACCAATATCTCGAAGATCCTCGGATTCAAAGGTCAAGCCAAATGGGATAGCTTCAGATATCTTAGTCTTCCCATTTCCTCAGGGGTGAACAAGAGGTCTCTATGGACTCATATAATCAGCAAAATCAAATCCAAAATCGCTCCCTGGGGAGGATATTGGTTAACTAAAGGCGGCAAATCCATTCTAATAAAATCTCAGCTGTCAGCTATGCCCATTTATCAGGCAGCGTTTCTCCTTGCCCCCAAACATGTCACGGATCAGATTGCCACCCTCCTCAGGAATTTCCTATGGCAAGGCAGGAAAGGTAACGATAAAAAGATGCATTTAGTTAACTGGGACACGGTTAAGAGGCCAATTGATGAGGGCGGACTTCAAATTCGGGACCCCTCCCTAGTCAACAAATCGCTGGGCGGCAAGCTATTGTGGAAAATAATCAGCGATCCCTCCCATCCAATTAGCACGATTTTACACTCAAAATACACAGATAAAGAAGCGCTAAGCAAAATGCAACTGCAGTCTACAGCGTCCTGTTCACAGGTATGGAGGCTCTGTTGTAAGAGCAGCGAGTTCTTCAAAAAACACATGTACAGAATTCCCGGAAATGGTAAGTCCACTCACTTATGGAAAGATCGCATTATGGGAAAAGAACCGTTGGAAGAAAGAGAGGATATCGCTGAGCTCAGAAATTGGCTGCAACGAGCAGGAGTAAATAGAGTCTACGATCTGGCAAGCTGGGACAACCGTGGAGAATGGATAAGATGGGACTTCCATGGAGTCCCAGAGCGCCTAAGAGACCAATCGATTCAGCTCGAGAACCTGCTCGAAGATGCCACCCCAGTCAGCAGAGTCAAAAAGGATAGATGGGGATGGGGAAAGTCTGGAGTATACACCTCAGCTGAGGGTTACAGGACTCTTCAAGGACACAAGAACAGCCACCATTCTCCCACCTTCTGGAAGCAGGTTTGGGAGCCGTTAGCTCTCCCAAAAATAAATTTTTTCTTTTGGACCTTGGTACACAACAAGTTATTGACAGGGGACAATCTGGCAAAATGGAAGTTTGAAGGGCCTCACAGATGCGCACTCTGTAGATGTCATTTAGAAACTACCCAGCACTTGTTTATAGACTGCGCCTTTGCCAAGGAGGTATGGGGGATTCTTCTCTATGATTTTAAGATCTCTCTCCCTCAGCAAACCTCTATCCCGGATTTATTTGCGTCTTGGAGTTCCAGCTACCCCAAAAGCATCCCTCCTAAGTCCTTTTGGCGCAAAATATTGATAGCGCTGCCCAAATTTGTATGTTGGCAATTGTGGTTAACTAGGAATCAGCAGAGATTCAAAGATGTGCAGCACTCCCCATCTCAAGTTGCCGCAAAAGCTAAGGTCGTTCTATTGGAAGCGGCTCAACAACAATATTTCAAGGAAGACTCCTTGCTCAGGCCGGAAGAAAAGAGGTGGCTTGCCCTGGAACCGCATCCCCGAAAGTATAGAATCTCTCCCCTGAAAGCAAACCCGGATTGGAGAAAAAGAGAGACTGATGACAGCTTTCAAAGCTGGTGGAGGACCCAAAATCTTACTACTATCTTCTTTGACGGAGCGTCTAAAGGGAATCCTGGAGTTGCAGGCGCTGGTGGGATCATCTACTTCACGGAAGGGCTCTCCTCGTTTCTTTTGCCTGGGGCCTTGGCGAGAAAACAAACAATCAAGCAGAGATTCTGGGGCTGCTTAAAGCCTGCCACATTGCCAGAGAGAAAAGAGCCAAAGAAATTCAAGTTTTTGGAGACTCGGAAATTTTAATAAAAAAACTAATCAGTGAGGAATATTTCAACAATGCTGGGCTGAACAAAATCGTGGACAGATTGAAGATGGTCCTACAGAGTTTTGATTCATATAAATTTTATCATATTCTCAGAAATTCCAACAAGGAAGCAGACCGCATGGCGAACTTAGGCAGCACACTCATGAAAGGGATCTTAAATGTAAATGGGGAAAGTTTTTATCATAATTTGTGAAACTGCCTCTCTCCAAAGGCAACAAAAGTAGGATTACAGCCATGTATGCAGGGCTGCCTCGGCAAAGTCCCTCTCTGTTTTTAACATATAAATAAAATTCATAACCGTTTTAGTTAAAAAAAATAAAAATAAAAATAAATAAATCTTAAAAAAATTCTTGCAAATAGAATCAAGAGAGTTCTTCCTGAACTAATCTCAAAAAATTAGGGCGGATTTGTCCCCAATCGGCAAATAATAGACTATGTGACATTTTTCTAGGAAGCGATCCATAGCAACATTCAAAAGAAGGAGAAAGGAATTATTGTAAAGTTAGATATGGCAAATGCCTTTTATAAAGTCGGCCACAAATATTTAGCAGCAGTCCTTAAAAAGTTTGGATTTTCTCAATAAATAATCGAAACCATACAGGCTTGCATCTCAACCCCTTGGATAGCTCCACTAATAAACGGAAGACCCAACAAATTCTTTTAGAGCTCAAGAGGGTTGAGACAAGGATTTCCTCTATCCCCTTTTCTATATATTATCATGGCTGAAACCTTAAGTGTAGCATTGGAAAATAAAAGGAAAGAAGAAAAAAAATCACAGGAATTCAAATAGCAAAAGGTGTCAAAAATATAAATCATTCCCTATTTGCTGATGACACTCTTTTATTGGGAGGGGTGTCAAGTATAATAGCTAGAAGATTTTAAAAAGTGTTGGATGACTTTCTTCAGGTCTCCGGAGGGCTGCTAAACAACTCAAAATGTAGAACATATGGCTAGAATACTCCTCCAAGAATAATGCAGAACATCTCACAAATTCTTGAAATCCCAATATATCAATATGCGATCATCTTGGCTCCGGCAAGCACACACAAGCAAATGGAACTAATCATAAGAAGCTTTCTATGGCAGGGAGGAAAGCAAGAGAATAAAAAAATCAGTCTAGTAAAATGGGATCAAGTCACACTTCCATACGAATAGGGAGGTCTCTCAATTCTCTAGCCAAGCCTAATGAATGCTACTCTAGGGATGAAAATAATATGGAGAATGATAGCTGGAAGGGAAAGTTGGTGGAAAAAATCCCTCGCCATGAAATATCTGAATCACTCCAGAAAAAAGCTTCTAACAGACTCCATCTCTGTTAGGCCTTGCACGCAAGTTTGGAAACTTGTAAAGAAGATAATTCCCCTAATCAAGAATCACATTTCTAAAAACTTGGGGAATGGGAAATCTGTGGCAATTTGGGAGGATCGAATATTGGGAAAAGAGCCTCTAAATCTTCAACGGGACCTACAAGGCTTACAAATTTGGATGGCCAAAAGAAAGTTTAACACACTACATTCAATCTCAGCATGGGAACAACAGAATTGGCATGAATGGCAAAACCCAATAATTCCAAAAAACTTAAAAGGACAATGGGAGAGATTAAAGTACCACCTCAAAGGGGCAATGCCCATAAACATCGAGGAAGAGGATGAATATGTGTGGGATCCAAATGGTGGAGCATACACGGTTAAAACAGGGTATAAAGTCCTTCAAGAACAGCAAAATCAGCAGGAATGGAGCCTATGGAAAGTGATTTGGAAAACTGAATGCCTTCCTAAAATCAAAACATTTTTATGGACTCTCCTCAAAGGGAAAATTCTAACTTCGGATAACTTTAAAAAAAAGGAATCCAAGGTCCATCTAGATGTGTCATGTGTATGACAGAGGAAGAGTCAATTCAACATCTATTCTTGGAGTGCAGGTTAGCTAGGGAACGCTGGCAGCAAATTACAAGCCCGCTGGAAATTAATCTAAACTTCACAAACATCCTCTCAGAATTTCATAAAACATGGGAGAAGAACTATCCTTACTAAAAAAAAATAAGGTTACAATAATTAGGATTTGGAAATGTCTCCCAGCAATATTGTGTTGGTAGATCTGGCTAACTAGAAACAAAAGTATCTTCAAAGATCAAAAGCCAAGAATAGGCAAAATTATTTCAAAAACGTGGAGTTTAGTTTCATAAATATAAACTCTAAAGGAATGTCAACCATGAACCACAACATCCTTCAACAAGAGGAGAGAGATTGGTTTGGTAAAGCAATTTTGGAAAACAATGGGAAAGCAGGACCAAAGAGAGCCCCTACAGCAAATAATTGGAAACTAAGGATGAGCGAAAAAGAACTAGAAGAGTGGAGGAAAAGTCAAAATAGTTTCAGTCTTTTTTTGATGGGGCTTTGAAAAACAATCCAGGAAAAGCAGGAGCGGGTGGATTGATCAGAGATCCGGATGGGAAAAAGATTGCCTCATACGAATGGGGCCTAGGAGAAACCACAAATAACAAATTAGAATCGTAGAGTCTTTTATTAGGCACAAGGATATCAAAAACACAAGAAATCAAAGATCCAATCATAATTGGTTATTATGCAAACGTTATTGAAGCAATGGTTAATGGAAAAAATCCTAGTAACACTGCTATCAATAGAATATATCATAGGATTCGCCTGAACTTAAAAGGATTGGGGAGGATCAACTTCAAACATGTCTTGAGAGTTCATAATAAAGAGGCTGATATCCTTGCCAATAAGGCCACAAAAAAAGCAGTAGGAAGTGTAAAGGAAAACAACATTCATCATGATGAAAGAGGAAAGAAAAAATGGGAAAAGGCAAGAAAAACGGGAAAAAGCATGATAAAAATCAATCAAACAGGGAGAGTACACCAGCATATCACAAAGAAGATTTATTATCAAAGACACTCAAATGCTATCTACAGGAATCTAAGCAAAAAATCCAAACAAAATCCAAAAATATCCAAAGTTTGCAAGCCAAGGATCACAAATATCTTCTCTGCCTGAGTCAAGACATTATATGTCATATCAGGATAAAGTTATATGAAATTAATGGTTTCAAAAATCATAGTCGAATGATCACCCTCAGCAACAATACATACATATCAACGAGCATCAACAGGACCAGTAATTTCAAGGCAAGCTTAAATATCGATGCAGTGAATGATAAAAAGACAAAAGTGTTCAGTTTCCTGTGTCAAGTCAACAGTGAAGTAATCCCATAGTCAGATTCTCTCACTAATTTGGGTATCCTGTCGTTTTGTTGCGATTTCAATGACAACCCCTCAGCTATTCCAAAAATCTGTCATACCAAGAACGCATCAGTTTCATATTACCAACTCCCCGCTCTTAATAGTTCTCTATGTATCCTTTCTTTGATGCAACAGAGTATTCGCTATTGTCTTAGTATTACCAGGATATACTCCCTAAATCATTCTCTTATTTTGATCCCTTCATCTCTTTCACCACAACGCCCTCATCAATCCATCATTCACTTCACAACAATGGCCTTTCTTTCAGTCACTCATCAATCGCCTCATATGCTTCACCTCAGTGCCCTCTTTACCAGCCAATCAGTTCTCGAAAAAGTTTTGGCGAATATTTCTCCAAGCAGGCAGTATAGCATTTTATCAAATCAAGCCCAGTGTATATTTGGGTCATCGGGGGACAGTTGGGTATTTGTGAAGCAACAAGCTACAACAGATTGAAATTTCATATCAAGAATAGAGGAGTGGAGCAAAAGAACTTCAGCAAGAGCGCTCTCAAAAGGAACAAAAAAGCTACAAAAAACACAGCCGCTGAGAGGATCACAATGGCATGCAACCCAATAGAAAGAGTTGAAAAGAATGAAAGTTTCCCAACATGCAGGCAAACAGGTTCATGATTGGGAGGTTCAATCAAGCACTCAAGGATCTCAGGGCGGAAATGAAAACTGAGAATGTGTACAAACAGAGAGACATAGACAAGCAGAAAGCTGAAATAACAGAGATAAAAGACAAATGCAAGCATCTTGAGGAAGCAATTAAATATATCAATTCAATCAACTACAGCCAGCAAGGGGAAACCTCCACTAAAGAAAGCAAGAAGCATCGTCCACAACAAGAGGAATCAGTCAACCAATTTTGGTGAAATAGTTTAAATTCAAATGTACTGCAAGTTTATTTTACTTCTAGGACAGTTTGTTAGGCAATACGCCAAGTCAATCAATGAAATCCATAGAAACTTGGTTTCAAGTATAGATGCAGGGATTGTGTTCCCATTTTCAAATCTATACTTGAATCAATTTCCTTCTGAATGTAACAGGAGTTTACTCCTCCCTTTTTTTGCAATATAACCAATACCTTGTTAGCGCTTGAAATTTCACCTCAGGCTAAGAAAGGTAAACCTCAAGGCTACATCAAACCATTTAGCCTCGTAGCTAGCCCTACGGGGCAGGAGAAGGCTCTCTCCGGTCAATCTCGGCAGATCTTCAATGGGATGAGATGAACAACAAAATAACACTAATATTAGGCTAGTAAACTGATCAAAAAGGTTGATTTGGGGTTTTTTGGGTTTTTGGTGGCAAATTGAGGAATTGCAATTTTGGGTGCGGGGATTTGACACAGTTTCTGCAGGGGGTTCTTTGGGGCGAGGTAGGAGACCGTATTGATGCTTTTGATTTGAGGTGAGTGGATGGAAAAGACCGGTGAGGAGCTAAGGAGAGCAAATAATACTTTGAATTCTCCTTAAACAACAGAAAACATAGAAATTAAACAAATTTAAAAGCAGAGCATGGCAAGCATGAATTCTTACTTTAACACTTCATTTGTTTAATGTGCAGAAGTAAAGAAAGGAAATGAATCACATAACAAAGCTTACAAGAACATTGAGAAACACACCATCAACACATGAGTCCACAAGAATCCCAAAGATGACTGCAAAACCTTGGTCTTCCTTAGCCAAAAATTGCAGAGATACAAGTGAAATAATACAATGATAACTTCTCCCTCAAGAGTCCAACCTTCAACCCTTGAAAATGATTAAGAAAATACATAATATAGGCAAGCCAAACTCTTCCCTTGCCTCTAGGGGTCGAGCTCATCCTTCTAGGAGCTGTTTCAACTAATTCTAAACTGAGCACTAAAATCTAGGCAGTCAAAACAACTTGCCTCTATAAACTTGGAAACCAATTCATACATTTAATTTTTACCCTTTTCATAAATGAATCTTCTAGAAGAGTTACAAAAGGGTAAAAGTGTCTAAAAAGTGTCACAATTACATCAAAGAAGACCATCATTAACCTCAAAAAGTAAAAAAGAGTCAAATCTGCGTTTTCTGGGCTGTACAATGCATTTCTGGACAAAACTGCCTGACGGGTCGCGCCCCCCTGCCTGACGGGTCGCGCCCCTTTGGAGCTCTGTTTGAGGCACTTGCAGGTGGCCAAATTGAGAAAAAGTGGGCTTGTTGGAAAGGTCTGTGAGTCTACTTTCCAACCCAACTGGAATTTTTGGATTTGGAGGTCATTTGCCCTGTCAAAACTTAATTCTCCCAAGACTGGTTTCTGCAACTCAAAAAAGGGGCAGAAAGTCAAATTTTGCATGTATTTTGACCTTCTGGAGGCCCAAAACTCCATAAAAACTCAAGTCCATCCATGGGCATATGTAACTTTGCATAACAAATCAGGAAATGCTGAGTTTTTGTGAAAAGGAGTTGCCATGACAAAGGGTCTCACCGGGGGTGAGACCCGTTAAAGAGCCAAAACCTGTAAATTACCAAAAAATGCCAAAATTACCCAAAATTCTCAAAAAAATTTGGGATTTGAGCTGTGGCTAGGCTATTGAGTGCCATGATCCTTGAGTGAAGCCTCAGCCAAGATACGGAGGGGATTTGGCTTCTTTCTCCGTTTTAGAGCCTCGGTCAACCGCCTTTGAAACATTTTCATTTTGGCCTTGCACACATGCATTCTTGCCCAGTAATGGTTTTTCATGTTCCTCAGCAACTTTTTATCTTGGTTGGCCTTAGCCAACAGCCTCTCCAAGTGTGCATTTACCCGGATGAGCATGGACTCTCTCTCAGCAGGCAATAGGTCACCGGGCCTCCTTCTGTTCAAATCCCTGTAGTCTGTGCAATCACCTCGGGTGTCAAAGTGAAGTCCACCCCGGCAAGGTTGACATGTCCATCATGCAAGTGTAAAACAAAAGGCGAACCAACTCTCGGTGGTGCTGAATCCGAGAGATCCTCTCACAAAACTCATAACAGGACATGTACTGAAAGCAAGAAACTGCCATAGGACAAGCTTGTAGACCTGCCAAAGAAGTAGGTTCCTCTCTCCTGTGATGGCCACCTTTTCCACCCCTATGTGGCCTCCTCTGTACCTCAAACTCGGACACTGATGCTTGGTCATCACTCTGCTCATATGTTTCGGTTTCTAACATGTTTGAGGAGCAGAGTGGACAAAATGTACTGTTGTTTCCACTTGTAAAAGTGCTGAATTCTATGCTGTTTCAAGGGGAAAAGGACATGAGGGAAATGTTTAGGGGAGGGACCTCTTACACAAGGAATTGGGAATATATGAATAACAGGGAATTTAGGGAATACATTGCAAACAAATATTTGCATATATACAGGCATACATGTACATAACAAGGATATAGGGAATCATTTACAAAATCACTGCATATAGGAATACATGTATAAACAGTGAACATAAGGGAATACATGTATGTAACAAGGGGACATTTGGAAACTTATTTACAAAACCTTTCACATATTCACCAAGAAATTTTTATGTTTATAGCATGCATATGGTGAAGCAAGAGTAGGATTTGAGTTTTTGATGCTTTGGGAGGGGGGTAGGGTTTGTATTTTTGGTGATTAGGGAGAGGGGAGCGTTTGCAATTATTTACAACATAGCATGGGGAAAATAGATATGAATGCAAATATGAGTACAAAGGGAAGGAGGGAAACAATTTACCAAGGGAAATACCTTGAAACAACACAAACCCTAGCACATTTAAACATTAACAATGCAGCCATATAATGTCTTGCTCTTGTACATTTTGATCATTAAAAACACCTTCATAATATCCATCAACCATAACCAGCAATCATAACCAAGATTAGGGAACCTACCTCAAGCAATTTGATGGCTTGGAGGGCGTTTGAGCAAATTTGTAATAAGTTTGTAGGGAGATAGCTTGACGGGTCGCGTTTTGAAGGAGGCTTTTGGAGGCCTTCCCAGTGTCAGAATCAGGTGCAGGATAGCTTGTTAGAAAGGTCTTTGAGTCTACTTTCCAACCCAATTGGAATTTTTCAATTTGGAGTTCATTTGACCTGTCAAAAATCAAATCTCCCAAGACTGGTCAAAAAGTGCCAAATGAGGCTGTCTCAAGGAAGAGTGCTGTTGCAGTCAGCTTTTGAATGCCTTCCTCAACCCCAAATTGAGCTCATGATAGCTAATTGGAAATATATTTGTGTATAGTTATCATTTTACCCATCAATCAAATCATTTGGCCAACCAAGCTAGGAGAAAACTTGATTTTCCCAAGGTCACTTCAGAGGTGTCTTTGATTCTCTTGAGGCAACGATATTCTTGACATTTCTCTCAAACCATGACACCTGTGTAAAAAGTGAAGGAGGTTTTTCTTCCTTGGCATGTTTTGGACAAAAAACTCTCTGAGTTTCCCAAAATTCATCTTTTATTTCTCTGAAACATCATTTGAGTGAAACTTTTCCCGATGTGTGAAACAATGAATTTTGTCGAAATGAAGGGGATAGGGGGTTTCTAAATTCTTGGGGAAATTTTTGGAAGTAGGGAGGGATGTTAGGAAGCAGGGGAAAGTGGAATCTCAGAGATTGAGTGAGGGGAAGGGGTCCAAAGGGCAAAACACAGGCCAAACCTAGAAAATTGCCAGGTTGTAGCTAGAAACTAGGGTTTGTGCAAAAATGAGGAATTTGGCGGATCTAAGGGATGGGAAGTGTTTGATAAGGTACTTTAAGGATAGGGGAAGGTGTATGAACATCAGGATATGAGTTTCGCTGATTATTTAGCCGCCCAAGAGAAATTTCCTTCAAAACCCTAGGAGAGGGAAATGACCTTGCCTAGGCACAACTGAAGCATGGATAAGTTGTAAAAAGACTCATTAGACACTGAGATGATAATGAAAACCCTATGAATGATGATAGACTCAGCTGAATGGTGACATGGACCGCCATTTGGACAACTTTGAGAAGAGTGAAAGTAAACCCTAGACCTAATGCCTAGTGACCAAATTTTGCTTGAAGACTCACTGAAATGACAAAATTTGACCTTGACACTTCAAAATCACTTTGTAAGAGCGTATTTGATCACTGTAGGAAGGCTGGAAAGACTGACACTAACATACCTGACAATGTTAAAATATATATATATATATATATATATATAATGCTTAAAAATAAAACATTATATAATATTTAACATAATACCATATAATATTATATTTAATATTATATAATATTGAATGCTACTATTCATAACAAAGAGAAAGTAAGACTTTATAAGAGTTAAAAGAAGTTGGATTTATAAAGTCATCAAATCTCAAATTAGATAAAAACAAGATAGCAAAAAATATTGAAATTTTACTAAATTAAATGGGTAAAAGCATATATAAAGTTTTAACTCCAATTTACATTACTTTAACATTAATATTTTGTTGTTTTACTGAAATAGATGCATTGATTTTTGTATAGATATTAATTTCTAATATTATTTGATTGATTATTTGTGTTGCATTGATTTCAATGTAGATGTTGATTTCTAGTCCTATTTAATTGATTGCACTTGATGCATTGATCTCTATGCACACATTGATTTCTAATCCCATTTGATTGTTTACACTCGATGTATTGATTCTAGTGTAGATGCCAGTTTTTTTTGTAAAATGTAACTAGATAGATGAAGTGCACATCTTTCAAAGTAATGAGATTTATTATGTGCGTTGATCTTAGAGTATGTACAAAGTAAGTATTAATGATGTACATTGACTTTTGTGTTATAATAATCGTCAACATATATTCATAATAAATAGAATGGACAACAAAGAGCCTAGATCCATCTTAAAAAAAGAAAAAGAAAAAAAGAGCAAGTCATAGAAAGACATGAGAAATGACAGTTGAGGATGCATTGATTTTTGTGTAAATGTTGATTTCTAATTCTATTTGCACTAAATGCCTTGATTTTAGTGTAGATGTTATTTTCTGGTCCGATGAAAATAGACAGATGATACACATTGCTTTCAAAGTAATTAGATTAATAATGTCCATTGATTAGTGTATGCACAAATTAATTGTTGACGACGTGCAATAATTTGTTTGTTATAGTAATTATCAGCCTAGATCCATTTTAAATAAAAATAAACAACAAAAAGCATAGGTTCATCTTAATAATTATCCTAGATCCATCTTAAATAAAAATGGACAACAAAGAGCAAGTCAACATAAAAAGGCATAATAAATTATAGTTGAGGGGTGTCAATAAGAAACGGAGCAGCAAAGAGTAGATCAAAAACTATAGTCACAAAAAATGATAACCGAATAACTACAAGAATAGGTGAAAGAAAAAATTAAGTGACAAGTAACATATCAAAGAGAATATCAAAGAGCATATCGACAAAGAAGGGCAAAAAAAAATGACAATTAAAGAGTGTGAAGATAAAAGAATACAAGAAAATGCATGACAAAGAGTATATCGACAAAGAAAAAAGTATTCAACCAACTCAGGCATAGCACAAGATGCAAAAGAAAATCTTATGAGAAAATATGTTTAAAATATATCTATATCCAAGCTCAACTCGTAACTCTCATTGATATGAATATTTCATGTCAAAAATTCATGATGGGATTTACCGATTAGCTCAAGTTCAAATGTGTCATCTGTGTGAGGAGTCATATGCTAGATTTAAGGTATTTAATAAAATGCAGGTCCAATGTTCATGAGATATAGAAGATAAAGAACTCATCAAATTAATCTTTGACATATTTAACATATTTAAAATTATTACATTAATCATATGTTTGACAAATTTTGTGTGGCCTCACACGATTGAAACTAACTTAGTCTCATCTTAACTCTGGATTTGATCAGATTAATATCGGATATATTTAACATATTTAAAATGATTTTATTTAAAATATTAACTAAATAGCTTCCACTTTGGATATAAACTTAAATATACTTAATATTAGACGTATTTAACATATTTAAAATGACAGATTAATCATATGTTTGACAAATTTTCCATGGACGCACACAACTAAAACTAGCCTAGATCCATCTTAACCCCGGATATATCAAGCACCAAAAGGGATCAAATCTCTTGAAGTGTAAACCTTTCCTCAAGTTTTGCACTAAAAAAAGAGGTTTGCACCTCGAGAAATTTGGTCCCTCTTGATGTTTGATAGATTTGAGGTTAAGATGGATCTAGGTTGGTTTTATTATCAATGAACATTTATTTCCATTTAATACACATTTCATGTAATTTAAATGCCCAAATTTAAAATATTTATTTTGTTATATATGTGTGTGTGTGTTGAATTTTATGGAAGCATTATGTGTAAGAGATTATTAATTGTCCAACATTTCAAGTGGACACTCCATCCTTCATCAAAGACATATGAAGCTGAAAGTGATCCTTTATGTTACCAGAAGGAACATTTTCATCTTTATGTGTCCCTGATGAGTGATGAGGGGTGGAGTGTCCACTCTACACAATGGACATAAAATAGTCCCTTAGACAATTTAGTTCAATAAATTCAATTCGTAAAGATCACTTAGTTAGTTTTACATGTATTTGATGAGGGATGGAGTGCACTTGAAACATTATATAAATCAGAATCTCTTACACAATTTATTTCTATTAAATTCAACCTAAACAAATCACTTTCAACTTTATGTGTCCCTAGCAAGGGGTGAATTGTCTATTTAAAATGTTGGATACATAATAATAACTTATACTATTTTTTTCCATAAAATTCAGTATTATGATAACAAAATATGAAAACTTATACACTTAGATATTATCCTTATACTTTAAGTTCTAAATCCAAGGATATATATTTTACTATATTTATTATAGATTTGTATTCAACATCATTTTTTTTACTATATGATAAAGGTATTAATTTTAAATGATATCTATTCTATTAGATTTATTAAAAATTTACCAATATAATTCATTATGTGATTTCTACCAAAAGACTTTGCTTAATTCATTATGGATCACAAAAGCCTGAATACAAAAAATATAATAATATTAACATTTTAACTAGTGGTTAAATTTAAACAGTTGCTTTTTATTTTAGGTTAAAGGGTATATTTTCATCCAACCTTGCCATGATAAATATATATATATATATATATATGTGTGTGTGTGTGTGTGTATTTTAAATGACAAAAAGTAACGCATTTCAAAATAAAAATACTCTAAATAAAATATTGGTTTTCCCATTTTTATGAGAACAAAAATAAAAATCATTAATGTCAAGCCCTACTTTTTTTCTTCAAAGGAATTAAAAAGTATTCAAAATGACAATGTAAAGCTTTAAACACAAGGTTATAATCAAACTTTTTTGTGACAACCATATCATAGCGGATTTGCTTTGTGTATCCATATGGTGATTTAGCACATCATATTAAATTTATATCTTAAGCACATTACAATCATGCTTACCCACAGGAGTCATGTTTGTTGTAACTCTCATTAGAAAAGAATAAATTGTCATAAACTTTGAGGCCTTTATTAAAGAGTGGTAATTCTATCAAAACGCTATAAGAGTCATGAAGAGAGACTTCTTGCTTTATAGTGCTCTAGGAACAAGCAAAGCTAGTATGATTCCATCCATTTCTTATTATGTAGGCAAAGACCTTTATATTTTTTAGGATCAATACAAACACAAAGCGAAAGGAAATTACTCATCAAGGCCATCAAATATGTTATTCTTAGTGCAGATATTGATTTTTCACTGCATCTCTTAAACCATGCAAAAATGCATGACATGGTGGATTTAGAACATAATCTCTATTGCATACATCTCATGATAACATGAATTATGTTACCTTCTCCATATCTTACATAAGAATCCTACTAAAGCATAAAAAAATGTTTCCCAAGTTTAAGGTTGTAAAGGATACATCTCATTTTTCTTGGGGTTCATTAAAGTAGAGGGAAAGAGATATGAGGAGAATTCTCAAATATTCAAAACTTAAATTTCTCACACGAATGCCAATGTTTCTAGAAAGAAGAAGAAGAAAGCGAAGAGTGTGATAGATAAAGATGCACAAATTTGGTGAAAGGAGAATGAACATAGTAAGGAATTAAAGATGCATAAAATTGAAGGAATTGAAGATCACAATTATCACTATTGTAATCCCAATTTTAGGTTTTGGGATATTTACAAGGTCCATTTTGTGCAAGTTCATACATAGACTTAATCAACAACATGCAAGTTATCCCTAAGATTAATAGTGTTTTTTATCACAAACAAAATCATTAACATAGTTTTCTGCAAAACAAAGAAAAACTATACATTATGTTTATTATGAAATTGACCAAACTTATACAAGATTAATGGATTTTTTAGAGATTTATATTCAAGTGTTAATTATGTGTTTCTTTCCTAAGTATATATTGTCATAATGTGGATGCCATGAACTACATATGAAGTGGTTGAGACGCTAACAAATTTCTTAAATAATAAGAAAATAATAGGTAGCAATGCCATAACCATATTAGGTTTGCTAATATGTTAGATGCTTTTGGAGAGAGGGAATATTATATGATGGTTTAATGCAAGAAGAACTATGTATCCAACTGTGAAATGTTCATACTAGGTTTGTGTGAAGCTCAATCAAGCTCAAATGCCCTTTAGAATAGTTTTTATCACGATAATTTATTGACAATCCTTATGTCAATTCCAAATTCTCGAATATATTGAATATCAAATCGAAAGAGAGAGAAAATGAGTTTTGAGTTTCACTTCCATTTGTTCTCGACTAGAAAAGAGGATGCCATGGGCCTTCTCACAAGTTGAAAACAATATGGAGCATCTGGGAATCAACCATGTCAAATTGCAGAGTGCTTGGGTGTTGAAATATAAATGTTTCTTTTCGATGTTTGGATTCTTTGAATGAAGAAGTTTAAATGCATGAGGGTTAGCTCTTTGTATGCACTTAGTTTACCCTTCAGTATTACGAACTTGATGCATAATGGGTTTCTTAGTGTTTGGTGGTTTCTTTGGGATATTTCATCAAGATTATTCATGCCTCTTGTTTTTCTAGACCCATTTTGCCTCTTTTTCATCTTTCTATTTACTCAATCTAACATATAGTGCTTTCATCATTATCATTATTTCTCATCATTATCTCATTAGCTTTCATTATTATCTCATCTCTTAATAAAGCAACTTAACATAACTTACATACCTCACATCATAACACAAAATAAAATTATAAAGAAACCAACTTATGGAGAAACAAAGTTTCATTATTATCTCATCTCTTAATAAAGCAACTTAACCTAACTTACATACCTCACATCATAACACAAAATAAAATTATAAAGAAACCAACTTATGGAGAAACAAAGGTTCATTTTAAAGAGATTAAATAAAGGTGGAGCATATGTTCGAAACCTAAGACACGTGTTGGATGATATTAAATGAAATACGAATTATACTCACGTATTGTCCATCGGGCCTCTTTAACTAATTAACCTTAAGCTAAATTCGTATCCGATGACCACTCAAATGAAACTTTCACCGCTCAAAACTTCATTTGATATGCACCGAGTTTTTTTCATTGTAAAGAGTTATTTTTTTGTTATTCATTTTGAATAAAAAAATACAGACTTTCAATAATACAAAATTTTCCAGATTATTATTGGACATAATTATGTAATAAATCAGAGATGTGCGAAACAACTAATACATATCAGACTAACATAGCTATGGATTCCCTATGAAACTGATTTGACTAAAATAAAGACAAATAAACATTAACTAATTATGTTTCAGTATACATCCAGTAAAAACAACAAATACTGATTTGAAAAATATAGCCTTTTAACAGAGATACTTAATTATTGCATTTTGATTTCCTATTGTCCAAGTTTTTCTTGTAGAATATTGTTCATATTTGCTTAAAATTCACCCGCCTCAAGAGCACTGTGCTTTATGGCAAGTGATCAATTGAAATGGTAAAAGAGCTTTGAATCTTGTTGTCCATGAGCTCATCAAAGATAATTAATCTTGGCTCCAATTCTAATGCTCTCTTTGAGAGAATATCCGTTGTGAAATTGAACTCTCTATATATGTGCTGAAAACTAATAGCTTGGAACTTCAAAATAATTTCTCTTATTCTTAGTTTCCATGCTTATAATTTTAACACCTTAGGCGAGCTTCTCCTTTCAGATAATTGATAACACATTTTGAGTCCCCATGAATATGTAATTGATTTATGTTTTTTTGTTTTGCAATCATCAATAGATTCTATGCAACTCAATTCAGCCTTAGTATTTGTTTCGAAGCCAATTCCAATTTTATATTGGATGGACCTATTTTCTGTCAACTTAATCATCCCTCCACCTCCACACATATTTTCTTGTGCTGCCCCAACAAAGAATCCTATCGGCAGATCTTGAGATATTTGTGGGAATTGTTCTCTTCTCTATCGTATTGATTTCTAAAGGGGAAGAAATTCCTGAAATTGTGAAACAATTTTGGAGATTAAAACCAGAATATATATCTTATCATCTCTGAATATTATCTTGTTTCTCAATAGCCAAATATTCCAAGCAACAAATATAAGCAGAGTACTAAGATGATTGTACTTCTTTTCCCAAGAAAAAATGATTTCTTCAAAAGAAGACTTCTTCATATCTTCCTTAATGCCTAAAAACTGTAGAACAAAAGACCAAATATCTTGTGTGAAATTACACTTGTTCAAAAGATGTTCAGTAGTTTCTTGTTGATGTTTGCATAAAACACATCCATTGGGTCCCTGAAAGCCTCTTTTTTGGAGATTTTTCCAGGTCAAAATTTTGTTGTGAAGTACCAGCTATATGAAGCATCTTAACTTGGTAGGAATATGTCATTTCTAGATATATCTATACCACCATCTATTAGTTGGTTCCATCTCTGAGTCAACAATCTGATGCAGCGAAACTGCATCTTTACACAATTCGGGAATTTAAATTAATTAAACCCCTGTTTAATTAAACTATCAGACCCCGACCTCTTTAGCGGAACTCAAACCACATTAAAATTTTGTTCGAACCTTATCGCGTCCGAAAACTATGCTAACTAGCACACATCTTCCGAAGAGATATTCGTTAGATCTCGTTCATACATAATGAATGGCTACGATTGATCCAAAATTCAACTGGATTAAACCACAATCCATAAGGTACCGTGTCCGAAATTTAAATTAATACTCATGCATCTTTCGACACGATTACCGTCAGATCTAACCTCCTCAAACAGACGGTCACAATTAACTGAGCTGTTAACTCAGTTTTATAAAATATCGCGTCCGTTTTTGGAATTATCGTCTATGCTTGTTGGCACGCGATATCCGTCAAATCTGATGGGTCTATCCGATCGGATGATTCAGATCTTCTTCTAAATAGATCATCATTCATCCATCCTGTGATCAATGATGATTGTCAATACATTCTGTCTTTGTCCACTTTCCATTGGCGATCAACAAATTAAAGGCTCAAACATCAAACTCCACTAAAGGTTTTAAGTTCGCACACAATTTCCCGTATTTAACAGAGGATTCAACCTACAACTTAAGAATCAACGAAACCAAATTACATAATAAAAGATAACGCAGAAACACATTTTGAACACAAAACTCCTTTCATTCATAACAGTATTTACATATATATTGAGAGCATCTCGTGCTCTGATCTATTCTCACCACTACTTAGCTCTCTCTGACAATTTCTAACACTTCTAACACTTGTTTCTCACTCTCCTCGCAGGCTTAAATTTATCGATTAATTACATCATTATGGATTATACTAAATCCATGATTAATTCCATAATTCACTCAACTAATTCCTATTCGAAGATCCCGTAATCCCTAAGATCCCTACGATATCTACACATATCAATTATCCCTTATATTCTCACATGGTTGAGAATATTTTACAATTGAACCCTCACACATAGATTTCTCACTCAATCTATACAAGATTCCTAAAAATAATTAAAAACATCACCCCCTAAATCAACCAAATGAACAATAATATTCTGAGCAGGATGCTCTTGCATCAGACTCCCGATGTAGAAAAAAATCATAGACTCTTGTCTATGAGGTTTGTCACTTTTCTGTAGTAATGTGATAGCTACAAGTCTGAATGACTTGCTACCTCCAAGATTCCAAACTCTGTTTTGTTGATGGTCCTTCAAAGGAATAACTTCATCATGTAGTCTGGCATTAAATTCGTAGAATAATATCTTCAGAGAATTATTAAACTTGAATACCCATTTTCGTGGTTTCCAAATTTTGAATGAGTCTTGAACTGGTTCACCGTCTGCACCTATAGGTTTGCCAGGTAACTCTGTCATGTTGAGATTAGTAAGAACTAAATCTGAAAGTTCACCATCATCATCACTTGAACTGTCAACCAAATTCTGTATATTTGTAAAGCAACTTTCTCCACCATGCATTAGGAGTAATTCCTCTTTGTTAATCACATCAACACAGTTGATGTTCTCTATGGTGTCCTTTCCTCCTTTTGTTACAGTTTCTCTGGTCTCAACTTCTTTGGCTTCTGTCTCTTTAGCTACTGTTTCCTTATCTAATTGAGGTGCAAACTCAACTTCATGGAATGAAAAACAATCATCCCAATTTCCTTCAGGTTCACAGAAGTCTTCTTGATCATAAAAATGGTCATTAGTTATCTCTATAGCAACAAATTCCTTATTTAGTACCATACCTGCATTCATAGACAAACTATCAGTTTTAAAAATATCAGACATTTCGGTCTCTTTTGATGCTTCAAGCACCAATTTCCCACCATGGAATTTCTGGGTTTCAGCAAATCCTCTTTGCTGTGACTCAATTCCTATGAGTCTCTCCTTCTCCAACAAAGAAATATATATTTGTTCAAGTTTTTCCATCAACATAGCATTCCATTTCTGTGGCAATAGATTCCATTTGACCCATTTCTTTATTCTCCATCCATGTCTTCGGTCTTCATTCTCTTTCTCTTGAAACCATTCCTATAGTATATTTAACTCTGCTCTCATCACTGCAATACTTATCCTACACTCTTCATGACTCATCTGACATTTATTTTAACCTTTCCTAAGTTTCTCCATGTTCATTTCCACTAATTCTTCAAACTCAAATCAATATTCAAAATTCAATAAAAGAAAATATTTACCTCAATCAAATTCTAAAACTGACTCCTCTTCTTTTCCCTTTGCTTCTGTTGCGCCTCTGATTTTCCTTGTCATATGCTTTCTTGGTCTCTCGTAACAACATTCATAAGCTGTAACAAAACCTCTGCAGTAACAAGTTCTCCCTGCTACACGATACCTCACCAAGCTTTTCTCCTCTAAGCTCAGTCTTTTGGCACTTTCTGGCTCTCTTCTCTGGAATCATATGAGCACTCCTTGTTCTAGGATGCTGCAAATCTTCTCACCTTCCTCTGTTGTTACTCTGCACAAAATTATAAAGACTAACGCTGGCAAATTTGCAATGTAATCATACTTCACGTAGAATCTTCTTCTACTCTGATACCACTTTGAAGCAGCGAAACTGCATCTTTACACAATTCAGGAATTTAAATTAATTAAACCCCTCTTTAATTAAACTATCAGACCTCGAACTCTTTAGTGGAACTCAAACCACATTAAAATTTCGTTCGAACCATATCGCGTCCGAAAGCTATGCTAACCAACACACATCTTTCAGAGCGATATCCGTCAGATCTCATTCATACATAATGAACGGCTACGATTGATCCGGAATTCAACTGGATTAAACCACAATCCACAAGGTATCGCGTCCGAAATTTAAATTAAAACTCATGCATCTTTAATCGCGATTACCGTCAGATCTGACCTCTTCAAACAGACGGTCACGATTAACTGAGTTGTTAACTCAGTTTTATAAAATATCGCGTTCGTTTTTGGAATTATCGTCTGCACTTGTTGGCATGCGATATCCATTAGATTTGATGGGTCTGTCCGATTGGACGATTCAAATCTTCTTCTAAATAGATCATCATTGATCCATCCTGTGATCAATGATGATTGTCAATACATTCAATCTTTGTTCGCTTTCAATTGGTGATCAACAAATTAAAGCCTCAAACATCAGACTCCACTAAAGGTTTTAAGTTTGCACACAATTTCCCGTATTTAACAGAGGATTCAGCCTACGACTTAAGGAATCAACGAAACCAAATTACATAATAAAAGATCACGCAGAAACATGTTTTGAACAAAAAACTCCTTTCATTCATAACAGTATTTACATATATATTCAAGCATCTCGTGCTCTGATCTATTCTCACCACTAATTAGCTTTCTCTAACACTTTCTAACACTTCTAACACTTGTTTCTCACTCTCCTCGCAGGCTTACATTTATAGATTAATTGCATAATTATTGATTATACTAAATCCATGATTAATTCCATAATTCACTCAACTAATTCCTATTCGAGCATCATCACGTAATCCCTAAGATCCCTACACATATCAATTATCCCTGATATTCTCACATAGTTGAGAATATTTTACAACTGAACCCTCACACATAGATTTCTCACTCAATCTATACAAGATTCCTAAAAATAATTAAAAAACATCACCCCCTAAATCAACCAAATGAATAATAATATTCTGAGCAGGATGCTCCTGCATCACAATCTCATTATATGTTGAGTTGGCTTTGATCTTTCCAACAAAGAAATCCTAGCTCCAAACCAAATAGTCCCTGCAGTTATTTGAACTTACTCTGTTAATATGTATCTCTTTTATGTAATGGCTCCATTCATCTGCTAAAGCATCCCTTAATCCCAAACGAGATGTTGGTATCCAATAATTTTGATACAGATGGGAATATAGAGGTTTTTTTACATCGTGAAGATAGGTGAATTCCCTTACACCATAGCTTGCCTTAACTTTGAAGAAAATTTGTATACTTTGGCCCCACCAATAAAGGGATCATTGCCAAGATTGACTTGCCTTCCATCCCTCACTTTCCAAGCTAACCAATTGAAGAGATGGGGATAGGATGTCATAAGAGCTTTCCAAACCATGGAACCTTTTTGTGGAAAGAATATGAATGTTTTATGATCCTAGTCGACAACCATTTGTTTGTTTATATATTTTTCTATAATCACATGACTCCATAGACTCATCCCAAATAGACTTCTCCATAGATTTTTTAGAGCTAATGCTTTGGAAAACTAGGAAAGATTTTTAAAACCCCATCCTTTTAGCATTTTAGGGATTGAAAGTATGGATCAGTTGGCAAGATGAATATTCTTTTTTTCACTTTTCCCAACCCACAGAAAATTAAAATCATATTTCTGATTACAACAAGAATAGAAGCATGAATTTTTGTCAAAGACAACCAAAATACCAGAATATTCTCCAATATTGATTTTACCAAAATCATTCTACCCCCTAATGATAGCCAATTATAACACCAAAGATTTATTGTCTGTTCCATTTTTCTAATCATCCACATCCAATCATCTTTGTGATAATTATTTGGTTTAAGATAGAAACCAAGGTATTTAAATCTCGTCTCCAAAGATGGCGACTGCAATGAGAGAAATTAGATTAATAATGTCCGTTGATTTTAGTGTTTGCACAAAGTAATTATTGACAACGTGCATTGATTTGTTTGTTATAGTAATTATCAACCTAGATCCATTGTAAATAGAAATGAACAACAAAAAGCATAGGTTCATCTTAATCATTATCCGGGATCCATCTTAATAAAAATGGACAACAAAGAGCAAGTCAATATAGAAGGCATAATAAATGATAGTTGAGGAGTGTCAATAAGAAAGGGAGCAGCAAAGAGCAGATCAAAAAATATAGTCACAAAAAATGATAACTGGACAACAATAAGAATAGGTGGAAGAAAAAATTAAGTGACAAGTAACATATCAAAGATCATATCAAAGAGCATATCGACAAAGAAGGGCACAAAAAATGACAATTGAATAAGATAAAATAATACAAGAAAATGCATGACAAAGAGGAAATCAACAAAAAAATGGTCATGGAAATGACAACTGAAGAGCATAAAAAACAAAATGAATGAAAAGTTGAATAACAAAGAGTATATCAACAAAGAAAAAAGTATTCAACCAACTCAGGCATAACACAAGATGCAGAAGAAAATCCTATGAGAAAATATGTTTAATATATATATATGCCCAAACTCAACTTGTAACTCTCGTTGATATGAATATTGCACGTAAAAAATTCGTGATGGGATTTATCAATTAGCTCAAGTTCAAATGTGTCATTTGTGTGAGGAGTCATATGTTAGAGTTAAGGTATTTAATAAAAATACAGGTCCAATGTTCATGAGATATAGAAGTTAAAGAACTCATCAAATTAATCTTTGACATATTTAACATATTTAAAGGTAGTACATTAATCATATGTTTGACAAATTTTGTGTGGCCTCGCATGATTGAAACTAACCTAGTCTCATCTTAACTCTGGATCTGATCATATTAATATTGGACCTATTTAACATATTTAAAATTACTTTATTTAAAATACTAACTAAATAGCTCCCACTTTGGATATTAACTTTAATATACTTAATATTAGACGTATTTAACATATTTAAAATGATCAGATTAATCATATGTTTGACAAATTTTCCATGGATGCATACAACTGAAACTAGCCTAGATCCATCTTAACCCTAGATATATCAAGCACCGAGAGGGATAAAATCTCTTGAGGTGTAAACTTTTCCTCAAGTTTTGCACCTCAAGAAATTTGGTCCCTCTTAATGCTTGATAGATTTGAGGTTAAGATGGATCTAGGTTGGTTTTATTATCAATGAACATTTATTTCCATTTAATACACATTTCATTTAATTTAAATGCCCAAATTTAAAATATTTATTTTTTTATATGTGTGTGTGTGTTGAATTTTATGGAAGCATTATGTGTAAGAGATTATTAATTGTCCAACATTTCAATTGGACACTCCATCCTTCATCAAAGACATATGACGTTGAACGTAATCCTTTATGTTACCAAAAATATCACTTTCAACTTTATGTGTCCCTAACAAGGAGTGAATTGTCTACTTAAAATGTTGAATACATAATAATAACTTATACTATTTTTTTTTCCATAAAATTCACTATTATGATAACTAAATATGAAAACTTATACACTTAGATATTATCCTTATACTTTAAATTCTAAATCCAAGGATATATATTTTACTAGATTTATAATAGATTTGTATTCAACATCATTTTTTTTACTATATGAGAAAGGTATTAATTTCAAATTATATATATTCTGTTAGATTTATTATACCAATATAGTAATGTTAACATTTTAACTAGTGGTTGTAGGAATTTACAGGGTAAGTTCCTCAGAAAGAACACCAAAAGGACACCGCTCACAACGAGATCACAGATCAATACGCCAGTATTTTTGACGTGGTTAAAACCCTCAAAGAGGGAAACAGTCCACGGCCTGTCCCAACGTGGGTACTACAGGCAATTTATTAATCAAAGAATGAAAATTTACATAAGCTTCTCTCATGCACGGATTACCCGAACAATGACCCTCCATGCGCTTTAAATAGAACTCATGGACCAATCGGGTGTCAAGCCACGGATCAAGTGTCGGTAATACCGAGGAGAGAATGAACCGTCGGATCACTACATATCGTGACCGTCGGATTGTAAGTTACAAAATGTACAATGGTAAAGAAACACACTTTACCTAACTCTATACCTAACTCTACACTAGACCAAGTTGGACTTAACTATATCCTATGTGTCAGAATATCCTAACATCCCCCCTTAAGAACAACTTGGGATAGGATTGAAGGATTTACAAATATGACACAATAGGAGAAGGAAGGAGGCACTAGAGCCTATCCCCCCTTAGTGACAACTTCCTGAACTCCAAGCATATATCGAAGTTTAGTGAACTTCGCCTCTGTGAGAGCCTTTGTGAAGATGTCTGCAACCTGATCATCTGTTGGACAATATTGCACTTCAAGAACATGGTCATGAATGAGCTTTCTGATGAAGTGCATGTGTAGTTCAATGTGTTTGCTGCGCTGATGCTGGACTGGATCTTTGCATAGCTGAATGGCACTTTGATTATCACACCAAAGTGTGGTTGGATGCTGCTGCTCAAAGCCAAACTCTGATAGGATCTGACGAAGCCACAAGGCTTCCTTACTAGCTTCCACGGCACCACGATACTCTGCTTCTGCTGACGAAAGAGAAATGGCAGCCTGTTTCTTACAAGCCCATGTAATAGGTCCTGAACCAAGAGTGAAGACATAACCGGCAGTAGACTTCCGATCATCAGGGTCACCAGCCCAATCAGAATCAGTGAAACCAACTAATAGAGGAGCTGCTTTGGCACTGTAATGAATCCCAAACTGTACTGTACCTCGAACATAACGAAGTATTCTTTTAGCTGCTTTCCAATGACTTTCACGGGGGTTTTGCATAAAACGAGCAACAAGGCCAACAACAAAGGAAAGGTCAGGACGAGTATGGGTTAAATACAAGAGTTTTCCTACAAGTTGACGGTATAAGGTAGCATCAACTTCAGGAGAAGTACAAGAGACTGAAAGTTTGACTCCAGACTGAAAGGGAGAAGGGGCTGGCTTACAGTCTTCCATGTGAAAATGACGAAGAATATCACAAGCATACTTGGACTGGGAAAGGAAAATACCCTCCTTGGATTGCAAGACTTGAAGACCGAGAAAATAGTGTAAGTGTCCTAAGTCTGTCATTTCAAATTTCTTTTTAAGGCTGGACTTCACATGGTTTATAAGGTTGGGATCACTACCAGTAAGAATAAGATCATCAACATAAAGAACAAGGATGATAAGAGAGTTGCCCACTTTCTTGGTGTAGACAGTATTGTCAGAATAACACCTAGAAAAGCCAGATTCTAAAAGAAAGCTATCCATTTTGGCATACCAAGCCCGAGGAGCTTGCTTGAGACCATAAAGGGATTTCTTAAGTCGACAAACAAGGCTGGAGTCTGTTTGTATGAAGCCAATGGGTTGTTCCATATAGATTTCTTCCTGCAAGTCCCCATGCAAGAAGGCAGATTTAACATCCATCTGATGGACTTCCCATTTTAAAGAGGCAGCAAGGGAAAGAACAAGGCGGATAGAGTTCATTTTGGCAACAGGGGAGAAGGTTTCAGTGTAGTCAATGCCTTCAACCTGTGAAAAGCCCTTAGCAACAAGACGAGCTTTATGTTTATCAATTTTCCCATCTGGTCCATACTTGGTTCTGTAAACCCATTTACATCTAACAAGTTTGCGTCCCTTTGGTAGAGGAACAAGATCCCATGTATCATTTGTCAACAATGAATGATATTCTTCATTCATAGCTGCTTCCCAATGTGGATGGCCTGAAGCTTCTGCAAAAGTGTCAGGATCATGATTTACTGGAGCTTGAGCCAGTAAAGAAGAGGCTCTTTCAAACTGAGAACGTGTACGTCGCTGATCTGTAGGATCACCGGCAAGATCACCTGCTGCATCCCGAGTAGCACGGACCCATCTTGGAAGTTGAGGATCCTGAGAAGGTGGGGGAGGATTATCATCCTCACTTTCATCATCTGAAGAAGAAATGTTTTCAAAAGTAGAAGAGATAGGAAGAGGTGGCACATCCGCCGGACTAGGCTCGCAGGCCGATTTATTTTCATCAAATTTTACATCTCTTCTAATGATAACATTTTTGGACTTAAATGGAATAAGTCTATAACCTTTTACATCTTCAGAATATCCAACAAAAGTACATTTCTCACTCTTAGGTTCTAAAGCTTTATGCTTTTCATCTGGAATATGGGCCCATGCTTCACTTCCAAAACACGAAAGTGACTTACATCTGGTTTAATGGAACTCCAAGCTTCTTCTGGAGTGATATTCTCTAGAACCTTAGTAGGAGTGCGATTGATTATATAATTTGCACAATTAATTGCTTCGGCCCAAAAACTAAGACTGAGTCCTTTAGATTGCAGCATACAATTAGCCATTTCCTTTAAGGTGCGATTTTTCTTTCAGCTACACCATTTTGTTGTGGAGTGTATGGAACAGTATGTTGCATTTGAATTCCATTTTCGGTGCAAAAGTTGATGAATGTGTTTTTAACATATTCTCCACCATTATCAGTTCTGAGCTTAAGAATTTGATGTCCAGATTGTTTTTCAACAAAGGCTTTGAAGGCCAAAAAAGTGTTAAATACTTCGCTCTTGAGTTTTAAGAAGTATACCCAAGTGCGTCTGGAGAAATCATCAATGAAAGTTAAGAAATACTTGCAGCCAGAGAATGAAGCAACAGGAAGAGGACCACATAAATCACTGTGCACAAGCTGTAAAGGGGCTGAGGCGTGCCAAGAGGCACGTTTGTCAAAACTGTCCCGATGATGTTTTCCGAGTACACATCCGGAACAAACACCATCTCTGCAAGATACCATAGGAAGACCTGTCACCATATTTTCTTTACATAGATGCTGAAGGGAGCGATAGTTTAAGTGACCAAATCGCTCATGCCAAAGTTTGCTCACTTCATCATTATGAGCAACAAATACTGAGGGAAGATTTGATGACCCAAAGTTGTGAAACTTATACAACCTTGTGGAATCATCAGCAATACCAGTAGCTAGAATCTGTTTAGGATCTCTTAGATCCTTGATTACAACATCATGAGGTGAAAATTCAACAATTTTACCTTCACCTGAATGAGTTATCTGATATACAGATAGAAGGTTGCAGGATAAGGTTGGAACACATAATACATCATTAAACTGACCATTGTCTAGATGAACAGTTCCAGTCCCTACAACATTAAGAGATCTATCATCACCAACATATATATTTTTGGTGTTACAATCATTTAAAGAAGAAAACATGGCTTGGTTTTTGGCCATGTGATAAGAGGCTCCAGAATCAATGAGCCACTCATGAGAAGGAGAAGAAGAAGATACATTTAATGCATAACCAGACTGAGATGATTGACAACGACATGCAAAAAGTGCCATTCCGGAAGTTGAAGTTGAAGTAGGCTCCACATGGATGTTATGTTTCTTCATTGCGGCTTCCAAGGCTTCCATCTTCTTAAAGCATTTAGATTCTAAGTGGCCATCTCGATTACAAAAGTTACAATGTCTATCAGTCTTCTTCCATTTGTTTTTATTGGTCTTATCATTTTGCTGAAATGATCTTTCATTTTGAGGCTGAGTTGGTTTAGGACCATTCTTTTGAGGATATGACTTCTTAGGATTCTTTGAATTTGGTTGCTGCTGGGCGGCTAACGCTTTCGTGGAAGAGTTTCCAAGATTAAGAAGACCAAGGTGTAAGAGTTTTTCTTGTTCTCTTATTAAGGAATCACAAAAGGAGTCAAAGGAAGGGGCCTTGTAGTCTTTTCCTTGACAAATGAAAGCTTCCCTTGTAGAATGGAAAGTGGAAACAAATACAGAGTAGGCTGGTCCCAACTTAGTAAGGATGGAATAAATAAGGTTACCATCTTCTTTCTTAACTTTAACACCTTCCAAGAGATATCTAAGGGTCTTGAATTTGGACAAGAAATCTTCAATGCAAGAAAAATTATTAGGATCCAAAGTAAGCAACTCATTTTCAAGTTGATGGGCTCTAATTTCATTTTTAATCCCAAAAACTTTAGCGAGTTTTTCCAATGCTTCATGAGGAGTCTCAAGTTCTGCAATATGGAATCTAAGATCAGGAGAAATAGACATCCCTATCAAACCACGTGCTTGATCTTGTCTATTTTCCCATTTTGCAGCGTTGTCTTCATCTTTTGGTTTCTTCTCTTGGTCTGTGGCTATTCTGAAGAGACCTTTACTTCTAAGTAAATCTTCCATGTAGGCTACCCATTGGAAGTAGTTAGTGCTGTCAAGAATGACTTGGCATGGACTTTCCATTTTTTAAAAAAACTGAAGCTGAAGATGCTGAAAATAAGTGTTCCAATGGATATATCTCGAAAAATTAGGCTGTTTTAAAAAAAACGGCTCTGAAAAAGGCTTCCGGATGAAGAAGTTATGGCTTTTTGAAAAAAATTTGTTGAAGTTGCCGGCAAAGTGCGCGAATGTGCGGGAATGAAAAAATCTGCCCCCACAAAATGGAGACTTGAACCGAAGACCTCTACTCTCTTAAAATAGCTTTGAACCAATTGACCTATACAAAAAATGAGAGAGAGAGAGAGAGAGAGAGAGAGAGAGGGGGGGGGGGGCCTTGGTTTGCGTGCTTGCCTTGAGAAAGCTCTTTTTCCCTACAAAACACAAAACCAACACGAATATGCAAAGAAAAACGAACCTTGCGGCTCGAAGTTAGCTTTAGCCAAAAAACTAGAAATTTTAAAAAAAATCTCAAAGTTAGCTTTAGCCGAAAAACTAAATATTTTTCTCAATGTTTCTGATTTTCCGAGATCACACTAAGGTGCAGGGAAAAGAGCATACGCATGAGAAAAATCCTTCCTTTCTGTTTCTGATTTGCCCAGATCGCACAGAGTCGCAGGGCAAAGAGCATACGCAGAAATGAAAGGTATAGATCCGGTTTAAAAAAAGGGTAAATAAACCGAAACCGAAATAAGCAGAGAGAAAGTAACAGTAAACTGCAAAAACACTGTATACCTCCCGATCTGAAAAATGACGCAGCTAGGGCTACCGGAAACCTTTTCGCGTGAAACGAAAGGGGTTCCTCACTGGAACAGATGCTCCGAACGCAACAGAGCAGTCCTCTCGGCCCGAAAGCAGTCAGAAACATCAGATCTAGGAAACGACAGCCGCATGCAGTTCTACCGGCTTCAGATTTGGATCACCAACGGATGCGGCCCTCAAATAGCTCTGATACCATGTAGGAATTTACAGGGTAAGTTCCTCAGAAAGAACACCAAAAGGACACCGCTCACAACCAGATCACAGATCAATACGCCAGTATTTTTGACGTGGTTAAAACCCTCAAAGAGGGAAACAGTCCACGGCCTGTCCCAACGTGGGTACTACAGGCAATTTATTAATCAAAGAATGAAAATTTACATAAGCTTCTCTCATGCACGGATTACCCGAACAATGACCCTCCATGCGCTTTAAATAGAACTCATGGACCAATCGGGTGTCAAGCCACGGATCAAGTGTCAGTAATACCGAGGAGAGAATGAACCGTCGGATCACTACATATCGTGACCGTCGGATTGTAAGTTACAAAATGTACAACGGTAAAGAAACACACTTTACCTAACTCTACACTAGACCAAGTTGGACTTAACTATATCCTATGTGTCGGAATATCCTAACAGTGGTCAAATTTAAAAGTTGCATTTTATTTTAGGTTAAAGGGTATATTTTCATCCAACCTTGCCATGAAAAAAAAAAGTATTTTGAATGACAAAAAGTAAGTTAGCATGCATTTCAAAATAAAATTACTCTAAATAAAATATTGGTTTTCCAATTTTTATGAGAACAAAAATAAAAATCATTAATGTTGAGCTCTCCCTTTTTTCTTCAAAGGAATTAAAAGGTATTCAAAATGACAATGTAAAGCTTTAAACACAAGGTCATAATCAAACTTTTTTGTGACACCCATATCATAGCGATTTTCTTTGTGTATCCATATGGTGATTTAGCACTTTGTATTAAATTAATATCTTAAGCACATTACAATTATGCTTACCCACAGGAGTCATGTTTGTTGTAACTCTCATTAGAAAAGAATAAATTGTCATAGACTTTGAGGCCTTTATTAAAGATTGGTAATTCTATCAAAACACTATAAGACTCATGAAGAGAGACATCTTGCTTTATAGTGCTCTAGGAACAAGCAAATCTAGTATGATTCCATCCATTTCTTATTATGTACGCGAAGACCTCTATAATTTTTAGGATCAATACAAACACAAAGTGAAAGGAAATTTCTCATCAAGGCCATCAAATATGTTATTCTGAGTGCGGATATTGATTTTTCACTTCATCTCCTAAACCATGCAAAAATGCATGACATGGTGGATTAATAACATAATCTATATTGCATACATCTCATGATAACATGAATTATGTTACCTTATTCATATCTTACATAAGAATCCTACTGAAGCATAAAAAATGTTTCCCAAGTTTAAGGTTGTAAAGGATACATCTCATTTTTCTTGGGCTTGCATTAAAGTAGAGGGAAAGAGATATGGGGAGGATTCTCAAATATTCAAAACTTGAGTTTCTCACACGAATGCCAATGTTTCTAGAAAGAAGAAGAAGAAAGCGAAGAGTGTGATAGATAAAGATGCATAAATTTGGTGAAAGGAGAATGAACATAGTAAGGAATTAAAGATGCATAAAATTGAAGGAATTGAAGATCCCAATTCTCACTATTGTAATCCAAAATTTAGGTATATATTGTGATAATGTGGATGCCATGACCTACATATGAAGTGGTTGAGAGGCTAACAAATTTCTTAAATAAAAAGAAAATATTAGATAGCAATGCCATAACCATAAAAGATTTGTCAATATGTTAGATGCTTTTAGAGAGAGGGAATATTATATGATGGTTTAATGAAAGAAGAACTATTTATCCAACTGTTAAATGTTGATACTAGGTTTGTGTGAGGCTCAATCAAGCTTGAATGCCCTTTAGAATAGTTTTTATCACGATAATTCACTGACAATCCTTATGTCAATTCCAAATTCTAGAATATATTGAATATCAAATCGAAGAGAGAAAAAATGAGTTTTGAGTTTCACTTCCATTTGTTCTCGACTAGAAAAGAGGATGCCATGGGCCTTCTCACAAGTTGAAAACAATATGGAACATCTAGGGAATCAACCATGTCAAGTTGCAGAGTGCTCGTGAGTTGAAATACAAATGTTTATTTTCGATGTTTGGATTCTTTGAATGAGGAATTTTAAATGCATGAGGGTTAGCTCTGTGTATGCACTTAGTTGACCCTTCAGTATTGAGAACTTGATGCATAATTGGTTTCTTAGTGTTTGGTGGTTTCTTTGGCGTATTTCATCGGGGTTAGTCATGTCTCCTATTTTTCTAGGCCCATTATGCCTCTTTTTCAGCTTTCTATTTACTCAGTCTAATATACGGTGCTCTTTGTCTTTTTTTGTCATCATTTTTCTTGCCCATGGAGAAAGGTGTTTTGGAAATACCCCTGGGTGGGGCTCATTGTAGTCATGTCCTGACATCTAGAGGTGAGGATGCTAATTTCCTAGAGCTTCCATCTTTCCCTCTTCCTTTCCCTTGGGCTTCACAAATGTAGCCCTATTTTGCTCCCAATGCTCTGTGTACCCATATGATGAGAAGCCATTGATTTCTCTGGGATGCGATGTTGACTTGAGTAGGGTTACATGCCTATTATCTTGTGCTCTAATGGGAAAGTTTTTCTACATCACTCTCTCCAAGACCTAGATTCAAACATGGGTGTCTATACATTAGAAAACCTTGCTCATATACTCTCTAAACATTAGTTTACTCACGGATAATTGGCTTCATTTTCACTTCCTAGATGAGAGAGATGTTCACATAATACTTCAGAGAACTTGGGTCATTGGTAGGGGATACCTTTGCTTACAAAGGTGGCATGTTGGATTTAACTTGCTCTGAGAAAAACCCAAATCACAATATCTTTGGGTCAAGTTGGCCATCTTCCCTTTAGAACTATGGACTCATTAGATTGTAACGAAGGTTGAGATAAAAGGATATTGTTGGTTTTGGTCGATATGGATGTGTCTCAAGGTATTCTAGTCGAACTAGAAATCACTCTTGGGGACATGACTGTTCCAGGTGGCTCCAAACACACTTAGATTCAGAAGTGGCTTCAGAATAGCTCAAAAACAAAATTCCTCGGATTGAAGTGAAACCAGGACCATATGGTAGTTCTTGTCACCCTGATTCTAATGGTGCGAAAGAAACTCAAATCCAACTTCGTATGTTCAAGTTATAGCTTGTCAAATTTTTGGTCAAACTTGGCCAAGTGGCAAGATTAAGAGGGAAACAAATTGAACAAGACTCAACACACGAAATCCGACCACCAAAACAGGGGAATTTGACAAATACTTAAAATGTAGGCCGATTTGTTTTAAAAAAATAGAGGTAGCATGCTGCCACCCCCAACATTGGTATGTCATAAAACAAATTAAATGTGTTTCGTCGGCGGGTCGTCAAACCCCGCCGACCCCAAACCCAACTATATACCACATACTACATGTTGTATTGGAACCGATAGGGATTGAACCCGGTGGAGCCGACCTGCCACCCGGGCTGTTCCACAACCAAACTATAAACGTTAACCGCATATGCCAAAAATATCGTGCCATGTTACCACAGTGTGTTAAGAATAATGTAACGTTGGTTAACAAATGAAACTGCACCAACACATATAACCACTCCATATTTAATATAAGACGCAAATTGTTACATTGCCACCAACGCATAACGATTCCACAACCAACCATTCAAAATTGTTATGTTGACCACCGAGATTTTTGTTTAATTGTTTCATGTTCATTATAAAACATGTCATTACAACAAACTTACCGACAATACAATTTGTTAACCAATGTGCCAAAAAAAACCGCAAATTTTGGAGGGACGGGGATTTATCCCCCAACCCCACGGTAAGTAGCCTTCCAACTCTGCCAACGAGCCAAAAAATCGACGTTGTTATTTCCTCCCAACGAGTAATATAAAACCCAAGTTCATTGGCCCAGTGATGGAGGCGATGGAGAGCAGAGCGGAACCTTGAGCGGCCTGGGCGGTGGAACCATGAGCCAGGGAATATTAAGACGCTGAAAAGATTCCCTTGAGGCCCAGAGATGCCAGTGACAGAATTTGTCAAGCTTATAGTCATTTTTGCACGTTTTCTCAATGCAACAGTGCAGTCAAAATCTCCATCTGAACAACATAAATTCAGGTGTCCAGTAGCAAGGAATCTTTGGAGAATCTTGTGGAATCTAAAAGATTCCCTTGAAAGTTTATTTTTGACCGAGGTAGAATGATGCCAACATTATAGTCTTTTTTTCATAGAATTTCACAGGGAGTGTAATTGTGTGCTCATAATTTTCATCCGAATAACGAATTTTTCGGCCATCTTCAGGAATGAATCTTTGGGGGAATCTTCAAGATACCTGAAGGTTCAGAGTTTGATGGTGTCAAAAAGGGGCAAAGTTTACAGTTGTTTGACACGATTTTGCGCCACGAGATCAACAGTGCAATCCATTTCAGCAGATGTACTTTTCATTTTTCAGCCATCCTCGAAAGTGGAGGCATATGATGCAGTTATGTCATGCTTTTCTTTCATTTGTTGAGATGATGTTTTTGTTGTTAAGGTCCCCGATTACCAATATGTTGAGGGATACTTTTATGTCCATATTGTGAGATTTTATTAGCTTGTCATACTGAAGGAATGCCCATTTGAGTGAGAGTTCCTATAGGGAGAATGTCTCGTGGATAGACATGCCACTTGGTTGAGGGTATCCATCCTTGTAATGACAAAGAACTTAGAATGTACATCATCATCATTTGTATCATTTAATGACGCAGCCTCCCCACTCTTAACACCAGGGCTCAGAGACGTAACCCACACTGGGTGAACTCCGTTATCAATGTGTTTTGTGTCCTTTGATTTGATGATTGTCATTATGTTCCATCTACTTTAAAGCATGCACATGTGGTCATTTTATGCTCTTTCATATGCAATTCTACTAACATCACATAAGTAAAATATCTTGGATAATTCTGGTAGCTGAAGAGACCCGGATCAACAACCTTCAGTCAAAGGTTGGATTTCTGGAAAATCCCCTTCATGTGTGTTAAGTGCCATCAGAAGGGACATCTCAAAGTGACTTGTGTTTCAGACTGAGTGCTTGGGCCTATAAACCCTAGCTTAGATGACAAGGATCTTGTCCTTTCTTGATCGTTTTCTTTAGTGACTTGTGGTGGTCAAATTCCTTAGGTTCCTTATGGAGAGGGGATGACACCCCCGAGGTGGACTCCCTCCAGACCCTCGACATCAAATGTAAAAAATTCTAGGGTTTTGCGTGGTGAAAACTCCTCTCCTCTCCCTAGTGCACCTAACAAGGGTGATATAGATTTTTCATTAAAAAATGTCACCATTATAAAGAAAAAAATAAATAAAAAAGAGCTCACCTACGAAGGATCCATCCAGGGTGGTCTCTTCAAGGAGATATCAAATGTTTTTGTTTCCCCCAGAGCTTTTAGAGCTAAGATGACCCCTATTAAGGTTCCTCGTGATCCTAATTTCCTTAAACATTCAAAGATTAGGATTCCCTCCTAAAAAATGAGCCCTATGCAGGTTGGTTAGATCACACCAGCTCTCTATCATCTTCATTTAGCAAACCATGGCCCGAGGTATAAAAGCCAGGGAGGAGCTCCTTCAAAATTGTCTCAAGTGGTATATTTGCACTATTGATGTTGTAGGTCACTTTGGGGGTCTCTGAGTCTTATGGAACCACAGTGAAGCATCCCTTAGGCCATATTCCCCAAAGGTTGGTAACATACTAAAAGGATATGTTAGAGTATTGGAACATCCTATCATTCTTGTGAAATTTTATGGGCCTTACGAGGATAGAGAGGTTATTTGGAGCCATCTTCAAAATAATGGTTTGGTTCGAGAACACTCTCTTATTCTTGTTGGGGATTTAAATTTCACTACATCTAGGGATGTTTGGGGGGTAGGTTCCAAGTTTTATCTATTTTATCCTTTCATTTCCAAACTTATTCTCGATTCTAATCTCATTAATGTTTTCCCTATACCTCTAGCTGCTACTTGGAGGAATGTGAGGTTATGTAATCAGGGGATTGCCAAGCGCTTGGACTGAGACTCTTTGGAAACTAGATTGGGTAGATAACGCTCATGGATTAGGCTAGAGGGAATATTTGACCACTTCCCCATATTCCTCTAGCTGGATTTCAATGCCTCTCCCTCTAAGTTCCCATTTAAATTTAATCATTCTTGGCTCAAAGAGGACTCTTTCATTTCTTTAATACACTCATACTGGAAGAAATTATAGGTTGATTAGTTGATGTATGCTATGGATTATTGGATTTATAAAATGAAGGAACTTAAAAAGTTTGTTAGAAGATGGGCAAGAAATCATATTCTCGATCAAAAGTGGGGTTGGATGATATAGAGTCAACTTTTATTTCCTGATAACATTCCTTCATTTCCTTAGGTAACCTAGATGTTATCAAAAGTTGTCTTTGTACATTGGCAGAAAGGAAAGCACAACTTCTCAAAGTTAAAGAGGAATGTTGGCAATTAAAAAGAAGAGCGATATGGGTTAAGAAAGGAGATGGTAACACCAAATTTTTCCTTAAGTTCTCCAACCATAGGAGGATCAAAAATGCAATTTGGGATATACAAGACGTTGAGTGTTCCCAACAAGATTTGGAGAAGGTTTCTAAGGCACATTTTTTCTGGTTTATTTAGTGATCCTCGTGATAATCTAATTCAAGCATAGCTTTAGGTTATCCAACATTTTCCTCAGTTGTTCTTGGAGGAAGACTAAGCCTGTATGGTTGGTCCTATATCCCTGGATAAGATTAAATGTATCCTTAAATCCTTTGCAAAGGATAAGAGCCCTGCTCTTGATGGGTGGACCGTTGAATTTTTTCTATAGTCTTTTGACCTGTTTTGGAATGAAATTCTGCAGGTTCTGGAGGAGGCCATGGCTTCAGGGAGGGTGTCTAGCACAATCAATGCCAATTCCATTGCTCTTATTCCCAAATGCTCCAAACCTCTCACCTTTAATGACTTTAGGTCTATGTAACTTAATTTACAAGGTCATTGCAAAAGGCATTTCCAACAGATTAAAAAGTTTGTTTTCATCCTCGCTATCTCCTAAACAATTTGGCTTCCTTCCTGGTCATCTGATTCATGATTCTATTGGAACGACACAAGATGATTTTCACTCCATCAAGAAAAAAAAAACAAAGTTCTTTAATCCTCAAAATGGACTTGGTCAAAGCACATGATAGAGTGAATTGGAGATTTCTTAGGCTCCTTCTCCTCCATATATTTCTGGACTTTAAGATTACATATTGGATCATGGGCTACATTACATCTGCAAACTTCTCAGTGCTTGTCAATGGCAACCCATCTGAATTTTTTCCTAGCTTTAGAGGCCTGAGACAGGATTGCTCCTTATCTCCCACTTTATTTCTTCTAATCATAGAGGGCCTTAGTAGGATGATCATCAAGGCTAAAAGTGATGGTCTCATCAATGAGGTTAAGGTGTCAAAGTATTTATATTTAACTCATCTACTCTTCATGGATGACGTTTTAATTTTTTGGTCTAGTTATACTACTGAATGGGTTCATTTCCACAACATATTTACTACATTTTGCACTGCGACTAGTATGAAAATTAGTAGCCTTAAATCCTCCTTCCTCCATAACAATATTCTAGTTCATACCATCGATTACATCACTTCTATTCTTCCTTACAAGGTGGTCCCCATTGATCATGGCATTACCTACTTGGTTATCATCTAAAAAGTGAATTGGTATCATGTAGAAGATTGGTCCTAGCTCATCAAGAGGATCGAAAACAAAATTAGCAATTGGTGATATAGGTGGCTTTCCTTAGGTGGTAGGATGAATTTGGTTAAGTCTATCCTAGAGAGTATGTTGGTGTATTAACTAACTCTCGCTAAGATTTTCAAATCAACCATCAGGAAGATTCGCCACTACATGTTCAATTTTCTTTAGTCTGACAAGAAGATTAGCTCTAGATTTCATTTGGCCAAATGGGACTTGCTCTCATAACCCAAGAGCTTTGGGGGATAGGGTTTTAAAAATTTCCATTAGTTTGGTCTAGCTCTTGCTATAAAGAGTTTTTGGAAGGTTGTTACAGGTGTAGGTATTTAGAGTTGTATTATTTACTATAAATACTTACATAATAGGTCATTTATGGAATGGTTGAGGTCTTTTAACCTGCAAAAATATTCTTCGAGGTCAATTACCAGGAGGAGTTTGGTGGAGGCTTTTCCTTGGATAGTTAAATGGATTTCCTTGAAGGTTGTAAATAGACTCAAGGTTATCTTGAGGAAGGATCCATTTATAGGGGGTAATTCTTTCTATTAACTATCTTTGAAACTTATCTCCTCTCTCAATGCTAAGGGAGTTTCTAGGTTGTGTCATGCCTCATTGTCTAGATATCTAGTTGTTACCCATTGTTGTTGGAAAATCTCAAATGACCTAGGGTTGCAAGGATCCTTTGTTGAATGGGATTCTTATGTTAAAAATATCTCATCAAGTGGGTTTTATTTAAAAAATGAGTAATACTCCATTGTTTGGAGTTGGAACACATCCATTGGTCAGGTCACAACCAAACAAGCCTATGACTCCATCTCTACTTCCTCACTTGATCTAAAGGACATATGGTGGCATAGGAAGACTTGGAAATGGTCTCTATTGCCTAAACTCAAATTCTTTGTATGGCTCTCCCTGGAAAAACACATCCTCACTTGGGATAATCTATTATGCAGGGGTTTCACAGGTCCAAATGTATGTTGCTTATGTTTGAGCGGACCAGAATCTATAGACCACCTTTTCTTTAGTGTGCCTATTCCAATTCTCTTTGGAATGGAATTTTATCATCTATTAATATCTTGGATAATGGTCCTTATTCATCCCTTAAATCTTGTCTTTATTGGTGGGATCTCAAGATGGGTATCTTCAAATCATTACTCATTTTTTTAACTTGGGACATATGGAAGGTGCGTGATGGAAACTTAAATAAACTAGGGGGGGTGAATCAATTTAGTACAGTCATGGACATTAAATTCTGATTATTATTCAATGGTTAATTGAACTATTAAATGAGTAGCATACACCTTATGAACACTAGATTTAATATATAACCAATACCACAAATTTGTTATTGTTGTAATGCAAAGGTAAGCTTCTACTCCCTTATTACACCTAATTTTCTGTAAGCTTCGACCTACAAGATGTTGCTACCTCAACTTCTTCTGCAAGCTTTAACTTGCAAGGAAGATCCAAATCTCATCATTTTTATGCAGGCTACAATTCATAGGAGGCCTCTACCTCAACAGGCTCCAACCTATTATTTATCAAGCTACAACTTGAAAGGAGACTATAATCCCCTAATATATATAAGAAACAACATGGTGGTTTAATTAGTCTATAACTCTGCATACCTCCATCTATGCCTCTGCTTCTTCTTCTCCTCAAATCTGCTTCACATCAACTCTATATATGTGCTAGGTAACTAATGAATAACACCTCAATCAACTCCCACATTCTCTAACTCTCTAAAAAACATATCAAACTTCCAACCTAACACATTTTATAGGAAAAATTTGATGGTTGTTAGTAGTCCACACATGAATATGAAATGACAAGGCTTGTCTCTTGGCATTTCAAGGATTGTCTCTTTGTTTCCAAACTTTTTTCAACCCTTGAATATTAAAATACATAATATGAATTCGAAATATGCATTAATATTCTTCATGCCAATAAACTATATTTCAACATATTCAAATAGCATTCATTAATATTCTTTTGCAACACATTTTCCATTGCCATAACCTTGCATCATGCCTTTGCCTTAGCCTTGCATCACAACAATCTTTGCAACATAATAATCTCTACAACATTTTGTCATCAACAACCAACAAGATTATGTAACCAACAAGGATATGTAACCAATTACACACCATATGCAAGTAACATAAGAGCTCCAAGACAATTGTGCCATCAATGACACCCTTTGCCATCCTACATTGCTGCTCCTTTGCCATCACAATTTCTTCATGCATCAAAATCATCACAACAATGATCAACAATATAACAACATTACAACATAAGCAATATCATAACTACCATATCAATCACAACATCATAACATATGTATATGCAAGGAACTTCGAATTCTCTGCAATCTTAGCAACCTTTGCACCATAACCAACAACATAGCAATATATGCAATCTCTATAACTAAAAACAATAAGCAAACAAACTACTCTAACAATATGCCAACATACATCAACTAGATTACACAACATCATGAGCATAATAAGCTCAACACAAGCTTAGCTCCTTCATCTCTGATCAATGTGACCTTTGCAACATATCAAACATACCTTGTTATCAAACATCAACTGCAACATACATTGTTGCTCATGATGTTCCTTTGCCATCAAAGACAATAATGCCAATAATGTGAAACAAGTTAATCTTCAAGTTATTCGTTCTTTCTGTTATTCGTCAATTCCCCTTTCTTGTCATGTAAGATTTTTCAATGGAGCTTCTCAGGATGGACTATGTGGCTGGGGTGCTCTCTTACTCCTCCAGGGGGCTCTTTCTTATCATATTTGGTTGAACTTGGGGACTGACACTAATACCAAGGCTAAAATTGTTGCTTGCTGGGTGATTCTACTTTTTGCTTCTCAAAGTAAAATAGAATCCTTATAGGTATATGGCAATTCTAAATGCACCATTAATTGGTTAACAAGGAGAAACAATATTCAGGTTTTAAATTTGATCTACTAGAAGGACAAAATATCCAATCCAAGGGAAAAAATTATTTTCCTCTCTTTTCAGCGTGTTCATGGAGAATGGAACAACCACGCTGATAATCACTCAAAGAAGGCTCTCAATGTGGAAGAAGGCTATATCTTTTTTGAAGAAATACATCATAATCAATTATTGAGATGTGGGAGAATCCTCATCTCGATAGGTCAACAATTGTCATTGGAATAACAAAATCCATATTTGTACATCCGAATGGGCTTTCGGTCATCAATATTATCTCTAATCTCTTGGCTATTTTGGAATTTCTAGTTTTGGTCATCCTAACATAGCTCTTTTTCTTAGTATATTCTGAACAAAGATCATACCGTTGATGGCAATTGTTTATTTTTCTCAGGCTATATATCTTCTTATGTATATAGTTGATGTTGTAGGTGATTTTGGACATTATGTGTTAAATTTCCTAATATTATGCTCTTTCTGCATTCGTGGGAAGATTGAAGTGCCATATAAATAGTGCATTGCGCATGTACCTTGGATATGTATTCCTTTTTTGTTTTAATAGAAAAATACGATATTTTCCGTTTTGAAAAAAACTAAAGAAAGCTAGATAACTTGATTTCTTTGGGTTTAGTGGATGTCTATTGTTTGCTCTTTAAAATTGTCATTCAACCACACAGTTGTAGTGGATCTTGTTAATGAATTTGTAATGTGATTACATATTACACCCATAACTCATGACTGATTCTTTTAGTTTTTTGTAAAGCTAAGTGTAGAGGCAAAGATAACAAAGGAAATGACATTATGGCGATGAAGGGATTTGAACACATTAAATATGAATATTAAAAATCATACCAATTATCATATTAACAAAGGTAAAAAAATATAATTTAACGCATGAGTTTAGGCATCAAAACTTCTCTTGGAAGTTTACATTAAGTGACACTTAAAATAATTGATATACCAATATAGTGATAGGATTCTCTAAATATGAATTTATTATGAGTTTATGTTGTGGAAGGATACACCATATCAAATAATATATAGAATATAGATAGTTATAATATTTAGAAGCCAAAATAAAGTAACAAATATCAAATCTTAAATCATTCTTATGATTCACATCTATTTTCATATAATATGAATGACACAATGCTTATTGAGCATCCAAAAATTAGAAGAATTACAAACCATTGATTTATTGAGATTGTGATCTTTCTTAATTTTATAATATTTTATTTTCTTTCCATTATAAGTAATTTAAATTTACAATTTTTTTGAAACTCTTTTTTTTCAAAAGAATTTGAAAGGACTAGAAGGGTTCAAGTTTGATGGTTGATCACCTCTTAATCGTTGATTTTAACATTTTTTTATTTTAATATTAAAAAAGTTATGGATATATAATTTCCACCTTTAAAAATTTACTGAAAGAAGAAAGAAAGAAATTATTTTAACGTCCACACAGCTAAAGATAGCCTATGGGATATAGGGCTTCTTCATCTGCTTGATGTATTCAACCCTTTTTCTGTGAAGCTTCAAAATAAATGCTCCTAGCTTCTCGACAAACCCCTCGCTAAATAGATTATCCCAAGAGCTAGCTACCAACATATCTGCACAACTTTCCCTATTGTCTTTGAAGGCCTCACATTCTAAAATGAAATGTTTTTTCCGTTTCCACTTTTCCAGAAGAACAAAAAATGCATACTCTTTCCTCCCACACTTCCTTTGGCCTTTTCCAGCGTCCTGTTTTACAACGGAGTTGATGAGAACTAGTCCTTAACTGAGCAATAAGAATTTTGGTTCTCCAAGAGATATTGGCCTCTATGTATGCTTTTGGTTGATGATTATGAGTGAGATTAAACACTTCAATATAGTAATTTTTCTTTCTTCCTAGCTCTTTATCTCAAGTATGCTTGTGGAACTTTTCCATAACAAAAGCTTTTATCTCTTTGTTGTTTATGAGACACGCGTTCAAACAAATATCCCATTTACTAAACCATTTGTTATTTTGTTGCATCCAAGTTTTTTTCCTCTTGGGAAATTTATCATTAAAGACAACCTTAGGCCATATACCCTCTTCCATTTGCTCAATTTTTTTAAATACCTTATGACTCGCACCATAGCAATTGCTTCAATAGGAGTAGTCCTTGTTTCACTTAACAAGATATCATAAGGAATTGCACTTTTAATCTTAAATTTGTTTGTAATCAAACGTTTCTGAATTTTTTGAATTTGTCTCCACTGCATGTCGGATGTACTGTTGGCCCATAGTTCACAACCATAGAGAATCAGCAGAATCACTAGAAGCCCAAAAAGAGTTTGAGTGGTTTTCCAGTCCCATAACTTTGCTTCTCTACACCTGTTTTGAAAAGCATAAAATGCTTTCCAAACCCCCAAAGTTCTTTTCTTTCTACAACCATTCCAGCTTAGATTTTTGTTGAAGTCAATTCCGAGGTATTTGTAATCCACAACTTCTTCCAGAATGTTGCCTTTAAAGTAGAACTTATGCTGGTTATGTTTTCTTTTCTTAGAGAAGACCACTACTTTCATTTTGTTGATATTGACTTGCATCCCCACACTTCTACAAAAATGCTCAAGGGATAGTAAGTGCTCTTGTAAACCAAGAGCCGATTTAGCAATCAAAATAAGGTCATCTGCATACAAAAGAAGCCTAACAAACTTGCCCAAATAGATACCATCACCCCGTTGCGAATTTAACCATTCCTTAAGCTTGTCGATGTATAAACCAAAAAGGGTAGGGGATAGTGGGCAACTTTGCTTGACCCCGATATCGCTTCTAAAACTTTCAGAAATGCCTGCTGAAGTTCTAATTTTGGCTTTCACCTCTTCATACAGCCTATGCACAACTACTCTCAAATGTTTAGGAACCCCAAGTTCCTCCATTCTGTGCCAAAGCTTATCCCTTGGAACTGAGTCAAACACTTTTCTGAAATCAACAAAGCAACAAAAGACTTCTTCCTTTTTCTCCCAAAATTTTTCAATGATGTGCCTTAAAGTTATACAATGATCAACTGTGAAATGTTTAGGTCTAAACCCTGCTTGCCCTTTAGCACGCTTATCTCTTTCTTTTGCCCTCTTGCTAATTTTGTTTTCTAGCATGCTTTAAAATAGCTTTGCAAACAAAGGCTTTATCATGATAGTCCTATAATTGGAGGGATTACTGACGTCACCGCTCTTGAAAAGAGGTATTGCTAGACTAGTTGTCCAATCTGTGGGAGCCCTTGTTGTATGATGTAGTTGAAGATTTTTGTAATGTGAGGTGAAAGAATCTTTGAGCCCCACTTTAGATATTCTGCTTGGAGTTCAGCTAAGTCTTTTGCTTTTCCAACACCCAACTTCTTGATACCCATCTCTACCTCTTGTACTGTGAAGAGTTCAATATCAATGTTGACCAAGGGGGGAGTGTCAACCTTGGGAACCTGCTCATAGAGTTGTCTTGCATAGTCAAACCATTTAGAAGCTGTAATATTATTTCCAATTTGTATATTTTTGGTTGGAGCTCCTTCCAAAATAGGTTGGGATTATTTTTCCCAAGGAAGATTAGTTCTTCCCTCCTTGAAACCATGAAATTGACCTTTTTCTTGCTTAATAACTGCTTGTAAGCTTTGATCTTTTTGTTATCCTTGTTTGACTCTTTCCACATTCTCCTTGCCTTTTTGCATTCCTCGTCAAACCAAGCATTAACCGGAAAGCAATTTGTTTCATACTTCTTAATTTTTGCTCTTTTGCACTTTGCAAGTGCGCATTGAATTAAATGTGTTAATTCATGACTATGAAGGTTGTGAATTGTAATTTTCTCTTTCTCGAAGAGTCTCTCTAGCATCGTTTTGAAGGTATTACAATTTTCTGGGGTATTACTACATATGGATGCAAAAATGGAATATCTACCTCAATGCATGTCCCACAAATAGCAAGGAGCTAAAGGATTTTGCTATGGAGAAGTTTCGTAAACAGGTATGGGGAAAAGAGTTGGGTAGAAAGAAGTAGTACTACATTGAGGAATTCAACCCCATGTGTGATTTACAACAAAAAGAGTTCATTGGAGCTAGCATTCCGTAGAGGGCAAAGGTTCTTATTGCTCAATTAAGAACCAACTTGCATTAACTTCGGTGTGAAACAAGATGGTGGAAAAGGCCTAAAGAAGCTTGGGAAGAACGGATGTGTACATTTTGCACGTCTGGGGCAGTGGAATCAGAAAAACATTTCATTTTGGAATGTGATGCATTCAAAAACATCAGAGAAAGTTATGGGAATATGCTAGTATCAGTTTCTTGGCATTGTCTTTTCAGTGAGGGGATTGTTGGAAAGTTGAGCCAACTCATCATCAATTTGAACAAGAAAAAGATTGAATTACAAAAAACGAAAAACAAAAAACTAATAGTCTTATAGACTATTTTTAATCTCATAAACCTTAAAACATCATTTCATAATTTTAATATACTAATTTTAAAATTCGAAAAATCTTAAAAATAAATGACGAGCTCTTTCGCGACTGATGCCCGTTTTTGTTTAAAAAAAGGACTTTACGAACCTAATTACTCAAATTTATTCGTGCGGATTCTGAATCCTGGAACCGAAGATTTCTGGGCAAACATATACCACTGTAGCCTAAGGTGAGTTCTACAAACACCAGTACATCCTATCTACTGTATCAGTTTATATTTTGTCAATTGAAAACTCAACGCATCCGATCTACCGTATCAGTTTATATTTGTCAATTGAAAACTCTGTAATGTTGTGGGTTTTTTCCCCTTCCAGTAATTGAGAAGAACTCGCGTATTATCGTGGAACCTCAATTATAATAACTATTTGAGAATTGAACCGGTGATCTTGTGGCGGCAAAAACATTACTTTTGTTAGTGGTCCAAATCTTGATGGAATTTGAAATTCAGTAGAGGGGCTACTTTATGAATTACAGTCTACATTTTTAAATATAATAAATATTTTACTGAAAGTCGAATGAGTCATATTTATATGTCTTTTGGATATCAGAGTGCCTATGATGGCTTTTGATGTGGCACTTCTCTTCTCTCTGTTACCACATGAAATCTACACGGTGACAACTGAGATTGTGTAATGATGAAAATTTAACATCCCAAGCCAGGGTGAAAACATGGGTTATGCTTAATCGTGAATTTCAGCAGTTCAAAATTCAGTCTTAATTCGTTTGTAAAAGCCTTGCTATTTTGTATTTTTTTAGGACTTTATTCTCAAAAGGAAGCATTACAGCTGGCCCTGAAGGGATCAAGCACCACGAGCTGCCTGCTTATGCAGCCAAAATGGCCCTCAAGGAGTAAAACACTGAACACAAGCCCTTTTGTTCCGCCAAGCTTCCGTGACACGGGGTACTCTTGTGTCAAAATTACCTCCAACTGCCTATTCAGGCTTCTCGAAGTATTGATCCTTGACAGATGCCTTGATATGCCACTATCAACACTGCTGAACGACAACCCCATTGACAGAGCATTATCAATTTACGACAACATGCATTACAATATATCTTTCGCGTAGTCTCTGTGTTTGAGTCTACCTTTTCTAGCTGGGTCTGGAGTTTACTTCTAGAAGATCATAAATGAAAGTTGAATTTCATGCGGACATGGAAGTACTGTTAGGTTTTCTATACAAAAGGCGTCCATTGGCTTTTTTTTTTTCACTAGTTGAGACACCCTGAACCGGTTGTTGGAGGGAAAATAAATCATATATTAAAATGAATCCTTTAAGCAGATTGATATGTTTTTGTGGAATAATACAATTTAGTCCAAAATGCTTATCTTTAATAGAAAATTTTAGCAAAGTGCATCGTGAGGCCTGTTGCTGCAAAATCTAGCAGGCATAAGAAGGGGACACCCTATTAGGTAAACACTAGACAAAGAGACAACAATGGGGTAGTGGCCCACTGTCACCACAGCCGAAACCCCCCTGCTCTTTACAAACTTTCACTGATGGGAGGAGTCCCAGTATGAGAGAGGTCACTTAAAAATTTAAAATAGGTATTTTAATGTTGATGAGTAAGGTGACCTAAATAGGATCTTAAAAGAAAGGCACAATTTGGGTTCAAGGCTTCACTGGGAGGCAATTCACTTTCTATGGAGAGACCTATAATGCAAGGCACAAGATCTACGGTTTGATAAAAGAAAGGCACAATTTGGGTTCAAGGCTTCATTGGGAGGCAATTCACTTTCTATAGAGAGACCTATAATGCAAGGCACAAGATCTATGGTTTGATAAATTTGATGAGTGTTGGAACAACCCAAGATCAAGACAATGAGAAAGGGTTTCATTCAAGGTATGTAAGCAATGCCTAGGCTCATGAAACCCTCAACAAGCCCCTAAGTTGAAGCAAAACTAGGTTAGAGTTCCCGCTTTGGGAAAGCAACTAGGGCAAAGAAATTTATGGACAAGATTGAAGTGGATGCCCATCAAAAGGATAGATTTTGTCACAAATGCAGTCCTCTTGATGTTTAGGGTTTCCAATCTCGAAAATTTGCCTTGCCTAGGGATTCACACCAAGCCCTAGTTAGCAAGCTTGGCCTTAAAGGGGCCGAATTTAGAAAAAGAGGTTTTATGGAAAAAAATGAGATATGATCACCAACTATATGGACCAGTCCCTTGTCCCTTGGGTAATTGGAGTCTATGATGTGATAGATTTGCCAAAAGGTTACTAAGGAGGCCAAAATCTTGATGCCCTAGCACCAAAACCTTGAACAATTACCTATGCAATGGAAATCAAGTTCTTTTCATGGGAGAGCTAATGAAAGATCACCACTAGGACATTCAATTCACATGTTATGCATGTAATAATTCATCTAGATAGTATTCAATTTATCTTCAACAATTAGGGCATAATAGCATAAACTAGAATCAACAACATTCCATACATTAGATATAGAAAAATAGATCTTCAACGACAATAGCACTTACAAGATAACATGCAAAAAGATTCCATTATTGATTCCAAATAATAGCTCCAAAGCAAGACGATTTAGCTCCAAATGTCAAAGTGCATCAATAGATCCAAATTTATCCCAAGAAGAGAAGGCCAAAAGTAGCTCAAGAGGCCGAAATCCAAGTGATGTGATGATGAGATACAACAATGAAAGGTTCCTCTACTTATATGAGGAATCCAAATTCTATTTTAGCATATTAGCCCCTCAAAACAATAACATAATGGGCAAATAACAACCTAGGTCACAAGCTGACCTAGTAGCCTATGAAAAGCATAATAACTCTCCACACATGTGACCTGAAAAGAGAGGGTGCTGACGTCATGCAAGCGTAGGCCCTTCTAGGGCTAACGTTGAGGGCAATGAGTGCCATATTGTGTGTGTGAAAATCTCTAAAATGGAAATCCTATTGTAGTGATTAATATGACTTCTTCTACTTATTACTTCAGAGATAAGTTATCTACTGTATTCTTACAACAAATATCGAAACATATTCTACTACAGCCTTCACAATTAAAACATTGTAGAAATTAAATGTAAGTAAAATGCCGACACATATACAAACACAATGACACAATTATTTTTGGACAATTGTCCCCGGAAAAACCCAATGCGGGAAAAGCGGTGCAGTAGATGAGGGTTTTATTATTCTTCAGCAAAAATTAGCATGTACAACATTTCACCCAACAATATAGAACTGAGTAATATTTACAGATGTTCTTGAACAAGTGTCTGACCCGAGAGAGAGGTTCCTTGTGCCTCTACGTCTCTCTGGCTTGCCCAACATCAATTTCTCTGGCCTCTGGACTGGCCTACGCAATGCCTGCGTCACTCAGGCCAATGCTGCCTCTGCTAGCGTCAATCTGCCCAGTGTTGTTCCTTCTGCTGCTTTGTGTTTTCGTCCATGCCTCCCTGATTGATACTGAACCCTCTTTGTCTCTCCTCCACCTGCAACTCTCCCTTTGAATCGATTTTCTCTTGCCGAACTTCGACCAGTGAGAAAATCGATTTCTCTTGGGCAACTGAGTATCTGCCTGGTGTGTTTTCCAAATGACCCTCAAGTCCCTTCTTATATCTTCCTGTTGGGCAATCAACGACCTAGATTAAAACATAATCAAAGGCTCAGATCGTTTTGACTTGATCCATGGCTTTTTCTAGAAGTTTCACCCCTGATTAGATTAATACCCATTAATATTTTAATTTTCCTAAGTTTAGACTTAGGAACCCCATTAAAAATATTAATTATTTTAATAAAATCACTTCTGGGTGGAATTTCCCAAAATGCTTTCTGGGTTCTTTGGAATACCTGTGCCCAAGCCTCCCTTGCAAAATTTGAGGCTTAGAGCACATCCGATGCTACCCCAAATCAACACTCTCTCTTAGCGAGGAATGTGCTCTAGCAATACACTGCCTCTCTGCATACTGCTCTAACTCTTGAATCATCGTCTCTGCGCTGCTGATGCCTGACACGCTGTCCATCAACTACTGCGCTATTGCTGCTACTATATAGCTGCCTTTGACATTGCCACTGTCAATGCTATATTTGTACTGCAACTCCCTTTGCATCCGTGCTACTGCTGGTCCTGCCACCCAACACTGCATCTGCACTGCATCTTGCTCCTGCTACTGAAACAAATTTTTAATCATGCCCAACTGCTCTCTGAACGGAGTAAACTTAGCTCTTCCGAGAGCCTTTGTGAGTATATCGGCCGCCTGCTCTCCTGTGGGAACATACTGTAGTTGTACTACCCCACGGTGAACACAGTCTCTTATAAAGTGACAGCAGATATCTATATGTTTCGACCCATCATGAAATAATAGATTCTTAGAGAGTTTGATGCAACTCTGATTATCACAATAAACCTTGGTCGCCTCCATCCTTTTCCTGAATAGGCTCACAAGCAATTTTCTGAGCCATATGGCTTCGCACGTAGCTGTGCTGGTTGCCATATATTTTGCTTTTGTTGAACTCAGTGCTACTGATTTCTGCTTCCTGCTGCACTAGGATATCATCCCTAATCCAACATTGAAGCAGTACCCAGAGGTACTTTTTCGGTCTATTGAATTACCTGCCCAATCTGCATCAGTGAACCCATTCAAGCTGATATCCTCTCCTCTAGAGTACTTCAACCCATATCTGACTGTTCCTCGTACATACCTAAGTATGTGTTTAGCTGCTGCCCAATGCACCCTTTTTGGTTCTACCATGAACTGACTAAGATTGTTGACCACAAAACAAATGTCTGGCCTAGTGTTGACTAGATACATAAGCAACCCAATGAGATGTCTGTACAAGGTGGGATCTACTTCTTTATCCTATGTGTGAAAATTTCTAAACATAAATTCTATTGCTGCAGCAACTGATTTATTTCACCTATTTATTATTCCCAATAAGTTATTTATGAAATCCCTTCAGTAAATATTAAAATAAATTCTACTGCAGATATCACACCATTATACAGAAACAAATATATGCACAAGAATCAATCACATCAACACAATTATTTTTGGACAATTGTCCTTGGAAAAACCCAATGCGGGAAAACCAATGCACCAGAGGAGGGTTTTATTCATCTTCAACAACAATCGCTTTTACAGAAAATATTTGCATAGAAACTGGGAGAAAATGTTGAAAATAGTGTAACTAGGATTGGTCTTCATTATTTTTGCATTAATGTATTTTTGTATTTAAAGAAATAGTTTTGCTCTAATTAAAGAGCTCAAGACAAAATGAAGACAGTCATATATTATTTTTGTAAATGTAATGAATGTAAGTCCTTCTAGATCATCAAAGAAATACTCAAATATGTACCCACCGTTTTACTCATGAAATCGCTCAAAGGAAGACTATGAAACCACGTCGGCTTAGCTAAATGATCGGAGGAAACGTCGGCCTAATCGAAGTTCACGTCGGCTCAATGAATGGGAAGGCAAGCCTATATATATAGGCTACGTATGGAGCCTCACGAATGCAATTCAATTCACTTCTCTCACGAAGAAGCAAGGTAGTGAAGGAGCCGCAACATTTGAGGAGGTTGTCCCCTCATTGAGCCTGCACCTCGGCATCTAGTCCTGGGTTAGCGTATCGCATTTCGTGGTTGTGTTTGAAGGGCAGATTTGGGTTAACATATCACAGTTCATGATTTCGTTTGAAGGACAATCCTGAGATTAGCATATCGCATGTTAGGAGGGGATTGCGGATGACAGTGCGAGGGTACTGTTGAGGCAAATTAATTACCTATGATTTAATTGTTAACCCGGGGGTTTCGTAAAACTTGCGAATCATGCGTGCACTATATATGTTAGAAATTAACATTCAATTTAGATCAATCTAACTACGAAACCAAATAATGAAAAACCAAATTCACCTATTTTAATTCAACAATCAATTCAAAAGAAATTATAGTACAATTATAGTACAACGCGCGGAATTGAAATCTTAATCTTTCAATCTTGCAGGAATTGAAAAGCACACCACTCTTTCAGAAATGAAAGCAAAAACAATCATTCTTAACCTCTCACACAGGAAAAGATATGAAAGAAAATAAAAACAAATGCTCTTAACTTCTAGGTAGAAAGCAAATAAAAACAATCACTCTTAACCTCTCACACAGGAAAAGATATGAAAGCAAATAAAAACAAATGCTCTTAACTTCTAGGTAGAAAGCAAATAAAGCCAATCACTCTTAACCTCTCACACAGGAAAAGATATGAAAGAAATAAATCTTAATCTATGAAAAACAATAAATCTCACACATTATAGGTGGCCAATCCAAAAGCATGAGAGATGGCAAGTTGAGAGGCTCCCAATGCAAGAATTACCAATCAAGCAAAAACAATCATTCTTAACCTCTCAATCATTACCAATAAAAAACAATCATTACCAATCAAGCAAAAACAATCATTCTTAACCTCTCACACAGGAAAAGATATGAAAGAAAATAAAAACAAATGCTCTTAACTTCTAGGTAGAAAGAAAATAAAAACAATCACTCTTAACTTCTCACACAGGAAAATATATGAAAGCAAATAAAAACAAATGCTCTTAACTTCTAGGTGGAAAGCAAATAAAGCCAATCGCTCTTAACCTCTCACACAGGAAAAGATATGAAAGAAATAAATCTTAATCTATGAAAAACAATAAATCTCACACATTATAGGTGGCCAATCCAAAAGCATGAGAGATGGCAAGTTGAGAGGCTCCCAGTGCAAGCATTACCAATCAAGGTGAACATCACTCATGAGCATGGTGCTAAATCTAAATTCCATTCATAAGTAATCTTAACTTTCCACCTGAGTATCTCCAACTTTACACATGCCTTTGAAAGGAGAGGCTCTCTTATTTATACAAAAACATAAGAAGCTACCTCATTAATGGAGGTCCATTATTCTCTCCCTAGATCCCTAGAAAATCTCATAGAGTTACAACTCAAATAGGTATTGATGAGACACATATCCTCTTTGACCTTTATCTAAATCTTCCTCCATATCTTGACGATAATTCGAATTTGAGCATTGGAGGCCACATAAGGGTGCCTTGGAAGCTTCCAAATGACCTACACATGTCATGAAACTCAAGCCACTTTTAAGTATTAGCAAGTATGTCATTTTTCTAAGTTTTAACCATTTAATTCACTTATAATACTAGAAATCATTAACTTTTGGAAAACACAAAGGTAACCCATATAATTATGAAAATGGAGGCTAATGAAAGGTTATATGGTCATGGAGTTGTGACATGTGAGTGAAATGGTGGTGATAAAGGTGAAAGTGGATGATATTTTGAATACATTTTGGAGACTCTACAGTTACCGTAAGACTAAAGGAGCCCTAACTCCATCCACGCATGCATGTACGCTCAGAATTCTAGGGCGCCGTCTTTCGCTGTGGTGACATTCAACCGGATTATCTTGTGGAAGCCGTGCACATCGGCCATTTTCATAATTGTGACAACGTATGATATATATATATATATATATATATATATATATATATATATATGGAGCAAGAGTAGATCGAGGCTAGGAGAGCCTATCCAAGCTGATTTGGTACAGACTGATATAATTCTTCAATTGCAGAACTGAACAGTGCTACTGGGTACATATTCTGAGGTATTGACATTTGATGTTGAAGGCATTTCAAGGTCAAGTTTTGGGTCATGTAATTTCTCAATAAAGATTCCATAAGAAAGAGTTCAAGGGTTTTTCCTCTCAAGTTTTGGAGAGGTTTTTGCCCTAGCATGGTGCCAATATTTGTGTACTTGTGCATGATTGATTTTCTTATTTTGATTGCTAGTTGATGATAATGATGCATAGTAATAATATCGATCAAATCTGAAGAAAAATAATCTCTCAAGCAGTTATCTAAGAAAGAGAAATATAACAATTGCATTGCCCTTAAATTTCTCAACATGGTATCAGAGCCAAGTTCATCTCAAGGTAGAAAAAAGATCAACTCCCTCATGCAGCAGTTGGCAAGTATTGGGCTATGGCTAACAAACCTCATCAATCAAAAGATCAAACAAGCTTGGGTTTATCTAATCTCCAAATTTGACAGATCTACAAAAGCTGATGGTTTATACTCTCGGGTACATTTCAAGATGAAAACATTTGGATAATAGACAATGGAGCTTCAAGGCATATGACAGGTCACCATCATCAACTCAAGACTCTCTACAAGGGAAAATCCTCCTATTCTGTGGAGCTTGGTGACAACAAAAACTATCCAGTGAAAGGCATCGGATCTACCTCCATCAAGCTTGATGACGGAAGCAACATTCATCTCAACAACATCCTCTATGTTCCACGTCTGTGCAAAAATCTTATTTCTATTTCATCTTTAGAAGAAAAGGGTGATAGAGTAGCTTTTATAAATGGAAAGGTAGTTGTTTGGGCTAAAGATTCAAGTCTTGAAAAAGCTAGAACCATTGGTGTCCGGGAAGGCAGATTATACAGATTAGCCTCTCCGTCAAATCAAGCACTCGTACATACTGAAATCAGCCCATGTGAATTATGGCATAGAAGGTTGGGTCACTTACACTTCAAAATTCTTCCAACCCTGAACTCCATAGTGAATGGAATCCCAAATCTTAAGGAAGAACATGAAGGTATATGCAAGGGCTGTGCATTGGGCAAGATTGCAAAGAAACCATTTGGACACAGCACATCTTGTGCTCAAGAAATACTTGATCTTATACACTCTGATGTTTGTGGTCCTATGACCAAATCTCTTGGAGGACATCTATACTATGTTACCTTTATAGATGAACACTCCAAGAAAACTTGGGTTTACCTCATTAAATCCAAAGATGAAGTCTTTTCAAAATTTCAAGAGTTCAAAGCCGAAGTAGAAAATCTCACAGAAAGGAAAGTCAAGATTTTGAGATTTGACAACGGTGGAGAATACACTTCAAAAGAAATCATAGCCTTCTGCAAGGAGGCAAGGATTAAGAGGGAGCTCATAGTTCCGTATAATCCTGCGTAGAATGGGGTAGCTAAACGAAAGAACAGGGCCATAGAAGAAAGTGTCAAAGTTATGTTTCATGACCAAGATCTACCAAAATTCCTATGGGGTGAAGCAACAACGACCATTGTGTATGTTCAAAATAGAAGTCCCCATAGGTCTCTAAATAATCAAACACCTGAGGAAGTCTTCACTGGGAAGAAGCCTACTGTGGATCATCTCCAAATATTTGGGTGTCCGGTATATATCCACATTCCCAAGGATAAAAGGAAGAAGCTAGATCTAGCAAGCAAGAAGGGAATATTTGTGGGATAAAGTAATTCATCCAAAGCTTACAGAATCTACATCAAAGAAGGACATCATATAGAAGTAAGCCGAGATGTACTATTTGATGAAAATATTTCATTCAAAAGGTCAAAAGATATTTCATCTGATTCCGATGAAGAAGATCTTCCTATATTCGAGGAAGAAGTCAACAAAGAAGAAGACAATACTCATCAAGAAGATGAAGGTCTGAGCGAACTTGTCACTATCCCTGAAAAGAGGAAGAGACCTAATGGTTGACCTCCACACTTCAAGAAGCTGAAGGACATCAGGCAAGTGGAAAATTTATAGAAAGCAAGAAACCCAAAAGGTACCCTGGATATGTAGCCTACATGTCAAAATTGATAGAAGATGAGCCATCCACATTCGAAGAAGCTTCCAAGCACCCTGAGTGGAAGTCTGCCATGAATGAGGAATACCAATCGATAATGAAGAATGGGGTTTGGGAAGTTGTTCCTAGACTAGAAAACAAATTTGTGGTAACTTCAAAATGGATTTACAAAATTAAGCATGCTGCGGATGGGAGCATAGACAAATACAAAGCCAGATTTGTGGCTAGGGGTTTCTCACAAGAAGAAGGAATTGACTATGAAGAAACCTTTGCTCCTACAACAAGATATATAGCCATTTGCTCATTGATTTATCTAGCTACATCCATGAAATGGAAAGTTCATCAAATGGACGTAAAGACTGCATTTCTGAATGGCACCATAGATGAAGAAGTCTACATTGAGCAACCTTTGGGATTCGAGGTCAAAGGTAAAGGAGACTATGTTTGCAGGTTGAAGAAGGCCCTATATGGCCTCAAGCAGGCACCTAGAGCATGGTACGCCAGGATGGACACTTATCTGCAAAGACTAGGCTTTACCAAAAGTTCGGCTGATCCCAATCTCTACATCAAAGTGGTAAAAGATGAACTTGTCATCATCTTACTATATGTAGATGATCTTCTGCTAACTGGTGTAGAAGAACGCATTCTGGAATGCAAGAAACGGTTAACGACAGAATTCGATATGAAGGATCTAGGGTCCATGCACTATTATTTGGGACTGGAAGTATGGCAAGAACCCAATGAGATTTATTTGGGTCAAGGAAAGTATGTAATTGAAATTCTCAAAAGGTTTGATATGATGGAGTGCAAGCCTATGATGACTCCTATGATCACGAACCTGAGACTGTTAAGAAATTCTGAATCCAATCTGGTGGATCCCACAAGGTACAGGCAATTAATTGGATCACTGATGTACCTAGTAAATACTCGGCCAGATATATGCTTTGCAGTGAATGTTCTCAGTCAGTTTCAGATGGAGCCTCGTCATGATCATTGGGTGGCAGCCAAGCATATACTGAGATACTTGTGTGGAACCATACATTACTGCCTAAAATATGAGAAAGGGAAAGATGTACTTCTGACAGGATTTACTGATTCTGATTGGGGAGGTAGCGAGAAGGATGGTAGAAGCCCAACCAGAGGATACTTAAGTCTAGGATCCTCGATGGTCTCTTGGATGAGCAGAAAGCAAGAGACAGTTGCCTTAAGCAGTACTGAAGCCGAGTATGTAGTAGCATGTGAAGTCAGCCGGGAAGTGGTCTGGTTAAGGAAATTGTTATCCGACTTATTTGTAGGACTGTTGGCCTCTACAACGATTCATTGTGATAATATCGGTTGTATAAGATTGTTTGAGGACCTAATGTTTCAGGGAAGACAAAACACATAAACAACAAATATCATTATATTCGAAAGCTGGTGTAGGATGGAGTGCTGAAGCTGGAATATGTTCCCACAGATAAGCAGACTGCCGACATATTAACGAAAGTGCTTTCGAACAAGAAGCTTGTGTATTTTCGAGACAAGCTTGGTCTGGTTGATATGTCGTCCCTATTTGAGCGGGACAGATAGACACTACATTTCTGTCTTTCGAGAATGAAGAAGAAATGGAGGATTGAGTTATCATCTGGCATCCAACTCTCTTTGAGGATGAGGTAGGGAATCCAAGACAAGAGTGGGCAAGAGGACCGATATTCTTGAGGGTTGGGAACCCAAGATGAGAATAGTCCTAGTACGGTATACTCGGAGAACACTCGGGTGGGTAGGACCCTAAGAGAGACAATGACGAGTGTGTCTGTAAGTCATTGGTCTCGCCAACATTGTGCCTGATCTATGATTGAAAGATAGAGCAATTATATGGAAACAATGTTGGTTGAAATGATGCTATAACATATGGATAACTAATCTCTCTTTGCTTATGAGAACTCTTGTATTGAGAATGTCCATGTACCATGTATGAATGAATACCTCCCTAGTTAAGAGGGAGTGTTGAAAATAGTGTAACTAGGATCAATCTTCATTATTTTTGCATTAATGTATTTTTGTATTTAAAGAATTATTTTTGCTCTAATTAAAGAGCTCAAGACAAAATGAAGACAATCATATATTATTTTTGTAAATGTAATGAATGTAAGTCCTTCTAGATCATCAAAGAGATACTTAAATATGTACCCACCGTTTTACTCTTGAAACCGCTCAAAGGAAGACTATGAAACCACGTTGGCTCAGCTAAATGATCGAAGGAAACATCGGCCTAATCGAAGTTCACGTCGGTTCAATGAATGGGAAGGCAAGCCTATATATATAAGCTACGTATGGAGCCTCAAGAACGCAATTCAATTCACTTCTCTCACGAAGAAGCAAGGTAGCGAAGGAGCTGCAACATTTGAGGAAGTCTGTCTCCTCATCAAGCCTGCACCTCGACATCCAGTCCTGGGTTAGCGTATCACATTTCGTGGTTGTGTTTGAAGGGCAGATCTAGGTTAACATATCGCAGTTCATGATTTCGTTTGAAGGGCAGTCCTGAGATTAGCATATCGCATTTCAGGAGGAGACTGCGGATGACAGTGCGAGGGTACCGTAAGACTAAACGAGCCCTAACTCCATCCACGTATGCATATACGCTCAGAATTCTAGGGCACCCTCCTTCGCTGTGGTGACAGTCAACTGGATTATCTTCTGGAAGCCGTGCACATCAACCATTTTCATAATTGTGACAAAGTATGATATATATATATATATATATATATATATATATATATATATATATATATATATATATATATATATATATATATATATATATATATCAGTCTATACCAAATCAACTCGGATAGGCTCTCCTAGCCTCGATCTACTCTTGCTCCATATATATATAATTTGGTACAGACTGATATAATTCTTCAATTGCAGAACTGAATAGTGCTACTAGGTACATATTCAGAGGTATTGACATTTGATGTTGAAGGCATTTCAAGGTCAAGTTTTGGAGAGGTTTTTGCCCTGGCATGGTGCCAATATTTGTGTACTTGTGCATGATTGATTTTCTTATTTTGATAGCTGGTTGGTGATAATGATGCATAGTAATAATATCGATCAAATCTGAAGAAAAATAATATCTCAAGCAGTTATCTAAGAAAGAGAAATATAAAAATTGCATTGCCCTTAAATTTCTCAACAGAAAACACTTGAGACTTTTCTTTGAGACTTTCTGACACCCTAGAGAGCTTCCTTTCTCTAATGCGTCAACCCTGCGTCATTCTGCGTGACTCTGTGCAGCTCTGGTCCCTCTCTGCATCATCCATGTGTCTCTCTGATCTTCGTCTCCCTCTGCGCTATCTCTCAGAGCCCCTGCGTCACTTCTTCTGAGCTCCCTGACTGCTGCTAATCCCCCTTCCTCCACCCTGCAACTCTCCCTCTGAAATCGATCTCCTTCTCTCTGAGAATCGATTTTCTTTGGGAGACTGAGTATTTGCTAGTATGTCTCCAAATGACCCTCAAGTCTTCTCTTATACTTTTCCTGTTGATGGATCAACGACCGAGATGAAGTCCCTAATCAACTGCTATGATTAAAACAGACTTGATCCTCGTCTCTTAGAAGCTTCTCATCCTTATCTTTATTAATACCCATTAATAATTTTATTTCCTAAGTTTAGACTTAGGAACCCATTAAAAATATTAATTATTTTAATAACTCCTCATCCGGATGGAACTTCTCAAAACGATTTCTGGGTCTTGGAGATCTCATGTGTCTTAGCCTCTCCTCCAAATTTCAAGGCTAGAGCACATCTGATGCTACCAAAAATAAACACTCCCTCTTAGCGAGGAATGTGCTCTAACAATGTTTCACTATAGAAACATCACACTGATCTTCCGCATCGGTACCTATGCTAATGCTTGGCTTGCTGCCTCACATCCCCTGCACTGCTGCTTCCTGTACTGCTACCCAGGACACTGCCATTACCACTACTGCTCCAATACTGCAACTCCCTCTCAACCTGCTGCCCCAGTACTGCAACTCTCTCTCAACCTGCTGCCCATAGCACTGCAACTCTCTCTCAACCTACTGCACTACAACTTCTGATACTTATCCATTATTGAAATGGATTCTTTACCATCCCCATCTTCTCCTTGAAATGAACAAACTTTGTTCTTCCTAGAGCCTTGGTGAGGATGTCTGCCACCTGTTCTCCTGTAGGAGTGTACCTCAACTGTACTGCCCCTCGTTGGACATAGTCTCTGACAAAGTGACACCTGATATCAATGTGCTTCGACCGATCATGAAATACTGGATTCTCAGAGAGCTTGATGCAACTCTGATTATCACACATGATCCTAGTCGCTTCCATCCTTCTCCTGAATAGATTCACAAGCAATTTCCTAAGCCATATGGCTTCGCACGAAGCTGTGCTAGCTGCCATATATTCTGCTTCAGCTGAGCTCAGAGCCACAAATTTCTGTTTCCTACTGCACAAGAGGTCATTCCTGATCCAATGTTGAAACAATACCCAATTGTACTTTTCCAATCTACTGAACTTCCAGCCCAATCTGTGTCAGTGAACCCACTCAGCCTGATGTCATTGCCTCTGGTGTACAATAGTCCATGCTCGACTGTTCCTTGTATATACCTGAGAATATGTTTGGCTGCTGCCTAGTGCACCCTCTTAGGTTCTACCATGAACTGACTGAGGGTGTTGACAGCGTAACAAATGTCTGGCCTGGTATTGACCAGATAAATCTAGGACCCTATGAGCTGCCTGTACAAGGTGGGATCAACATCTTTATCTTCTGATGCATCAATTTTCTTTCAATTGGTGATAATTGGAGTAACCATAGACCTACAGTCCTGCATCCTGAATCTCTTCAGGATTTTTGTAGCATATCTCCCTTGTCCAAGGAAGATCTCACCCTTCTGCTGCCAAACTTCCAACCCTAGGAAATAATGCATCTGTCCCAAATCCTTCATGTCGAATTTTGTGGCTAGATTCTTCTTGCAGTCCTTAATGAGCCTAGATGATCTTTTTAGGAAGAGATCATCGACATATAATACTAGGACTTGAGGCTCATTCTCTACAACCAGATAGTAGAGATTGGGATCTGCATCACTCTTGACGAACCCCATCTTCTGCAAGTAGCCATCAATTCGACCATACCATGCTCTAGGTGCCTGTTTAAGCCCATACAAGGCTTTCTTTAATCTGCATACATGAGATTTCTTCTCATGTGTCTCAAAGCCTTCTCGCTGTTCAATGTATACTTCCTCTTCTATTACCCCGTTCAATAATGCCGTCTTGAAATCTATCTGATGAATCTCCCACCCCACCTGCGCTGCAAGAGATATCACGGTCCTAATAGAAGTATACTTGGCTATTGGGGTGAAGGATTCTTCGTAGTCTATCCCTTCCTTCTGAGCATACCCCTTAGCCACTAACATGGCTTTGTATTTCTCCACACTGCTGTCTACAACATATTTGATCTTGTAGATCCATTTCGAACATATGACTGATCTGTCCTGAGGCCTAGGCACCACTTCCTAGACATCATTTGCCATTATAGAGCTACCACCATTCATCCAGAGGCAACCATTTGACCCATTGTGTCTGTTGATTAGATACAAAGCAACGAAGATATCCTTCCAAACATTTGTTTACTATCTCAGTTTGCCCATCAAATTGAGGATGATAAGATGAGCTATGAGCTAACTGAGTACCGAGATAAGAAAATAATTCTGTCCAAAAATTTCCAGTGAAAATGGGATCTCTGTTGCTTACAATAATCTTTGGGTTTCCATGTAGTTTTTGACTTGTTTCCATAAATGCAGTAGAAACTGTATTGGCTTAAATGGATGCGATAATGCACAAAAGTGTGCATACTTGGTAAGTCTATTAACTACCACCATGATGACACGCTTTCCTTCGGACTTTGGTAAACCTATGATAAAATCCATTGAAACCTCCTCCCAACATTGGCTTGGAATGGATAAAGGTTGTAATAGACCCGGGGTCTTAATTGCTTCAACTTTATTTTGTTGGCAAACCAAACATTTTGCCACAAACTTTTGAATATCCGATTTAAGGCCATCCCAAAAAAATTCCTTCTTAACCCTGTGGTAAGTTTTTAAAAATCCCGAGTGCCCTCCTAAAGGAAAAGTGTGCAATTCTATAAGAATCTTTTGTTTGAGTTGGGAATTCTTACATAGGTATAAGCGATTTTTGTACTATAACGAATCATTTTTCTAGCTAAATGTATCAGATGTACTAGGATCTTGTTGTAACTTTTGAATGAGTGCCCACATTTCTTCGTCATTCTTCCATTCATCCCTTGCTTCGTTTATCCAATCTGGTTGGATAATAGAAATGGCGCACAAAAATGCTTCCACATCCTCATCCTTTCTTCAGAGTGCATCTGCCACAACATTTTGCTTCCCTTTTTTGTAGATGATTTCAAAGTCATAACCCAACATCTTTGTGATCCATTTTTGTTGCTCTTCAGAGGATAATATTTGTTCTAAAAAGTATTTAAGACTATCATGATCCGTTTTTACCTTGAAGTGTCTTCCCATTAGGTAGGGTCGCCATTTCTTAAGTGCATGTAGTATTGCCAACATTTCCTTCTCATAAATAACTTTGTGTAAATACTTTCCTTTGATTGGACGACTTTCGAAAGAAATGGGTCTTTCATCTTGCATTAAAACAACACCAATTCCATTTCCTAAAGCATCACATTCCACAATAAAGGTTTTTGGGAAGTTCGGCGTAGCTAAGACTAGTGCTTGGCACATTGCCTCTTTAAGATGTTCGAAGTCCTTTGTTGCTTCTGGAGTCCATGAAAATGCATCTTTCTTCAATAATGTTGTTAGAGGTGCTGCTATTCTCCCATAATTCTTAACAAACTTGCGATAATACCCTGTCAACCCGAGAAATCCTCGCAGATGCTTTATGGATGTGGGGATTTTCCATTCCTTAATGGTTTTAATACCTTCATGAGATACAATATGACCCAGATATTCCACCTCTTGTACTCTAAAGAAACGATTGGAGCTTTTTGCATATAATTGTTTCTCCTTCAATAGTTTGAGCACCCTGTCAACATGATCCTTCCAAGACTTGCTGTAGATTAGTATATCATAAAAAAATACTAACACAAATTTTCTAAGGAAGGGTTTGAAAATGGAATTCGGCAAACCTTGAAATGTAGAAGGTGCATTGGTAAGGCCAAAAGGCATGACCAAAAATTCATAATGATCTTCATGAGTTCTAAATGCTGTTTTCGGAATGTCTTCAGTCTTCATTCTGATTTGATGAAATCTTGAACGAAAATTCAATTTGGTGAAGTAAATTGATCCATGCAATTCATCCAATAATTCATCAATGACAGGAATGGTAAATTTATTTTAAATAATGAGCTTGTTGAGCTCCCTATAATCTGGACACATGCGCCATGATCCATCCTTCTTGTGCACCAATACTACTGGAGCAGAGAAATAACTTTGATTAGGTTGAATTATACCAGCCTCTAGCATTTCTGCAACCATACGTTCAATTTAACTCTTTTGGGCATAGGGATATCTGTACGGCCTGATGTTTGGAGGAACACTTCTTGGAATCAAATAGGTGGGAGGCCTATGGGAGTCTCAAATACCTTGGAATGATTGTCCAAGACTTTTTGGAGATTTGGAGAAATAGATGATTTCGATGTGGGAACCTCTAGCGAACATAATTGTGCAATTACGCCTTGTTGTTCCTTCTTTAGAAGCTTTGTCATACCGTTAGAGCTGATTATTTTTCCCAGTTTCCTTGGAATACCCCTTAATTCAACTTCCTTTCCTTCCGCACAAAATTTCATGAGAAGTTCTTGAAAATTAAAAGCTATTGTACCCAAGGATTGTAGCCATTGGAATCCTAGTACAACATCAACACCACCCATTGGAATGGAAAGCATTGGACTATTCAATACATATTCTCCCATGGATAGCTTGATATTATGGCACTTTCTAGCAATTTATGGTTCCTCCAGTTGCAACCATCACTTGACACTCTGGTGCTGGATATAGGAAGCAATTCAATTCCTTGGCTATCTTACAATGAATAAAATTATGGGTACTTCCCGAATCAATCAACACTATTACCTTTTTCTTCTTGATATGTCCTTCTATCTTAATAGTTTGAGGAGTGGTAATTCTAACCAATGCATTACAAGATATGGTCGGATTCATTTCTTCTTTATCTAGGGTTTGTTCCTGGAGTATATCCTCTTCTCTTGACATTTCTTGTTCCTTTTCTTCCTCCTCTTCACAATCTATGTAGAATAATTTTCTTCTCAGCATACTTATGACCTTTAGTGTATTTGCTATCACAACTGTAACAAAGTATTTTTGCTCTTTTTTCTTCCAATTGTTGTGGTGTCAACCTTGTAGGTTGTGGAAGGCTAGGGCAACAACACTTCCATCTTTATAGTTGTGAGTGGTAGGTTTCTTGGTTGCCATAATTTTGTTTTCCATTTTTCTTGCTAATCTGAATGCCTTCTCCAATGAATTAGGTTCCCAAAGGCGAACCTCATGTTGGATATTATCCTTTAAAGTCCCTATGAACACATTAATCCTATGCTCCTCTGGAATATTTTTTACCCTTATGTTCAATTTTTGGAAGTCTTCAATGTGCTCCATCATTGAACACTTTTGTTTGAGATTTATCAATTGGCTAAAAAGGATGTTGCTTTTTGTATCCTCATAATGTGCTATCATTTCTTCCGTAAAAATTGCCCAAGTGACAATTTGTTTACGGGAGCAAAGCCATCGATACCATACAAACTGATTTGGTTCCAAATATAAAGTTGCAATACGTACCTTTTGTGTGTTTTGCACATTATGGAGATCGAAAAATTGCTCCATCTATAGTATCCATGTTCCGGGATCCTTGCCATCAAACTTCCTCATATCGATTTTTGGAATATGGTGGGTCTTCAATCCAACATTAGAGTCTATGAAATCATGATTAACATTTGTTTTGTTCTCATCATGAGTTTCCTTTACTACCCTTTCACCATTAGTAACCATTTCTTGTAGAAACTTATTCAAATTTATTTTCAATTCTTCCATCTTAGCGTCCATGGCACATGCCATTCATCTTAGCGTCCATGCCATCCATCTTAACTTGCATGCCATTCATCTTGGCTTTAGTTACCTTTTGTGAGAGTGAAATTTGTTGTACTTGGTCTTGTAATTTTGATATATCATGTTGCATTTCTTCCTCTTCTTCACGAGTCATGCTAGAGCTTTCAGGTTTCTTACTAGGTGTTTCCATTTTCTTTCTTTGGGGCATCAATTAATGCTAATAATTCTTCACTATTCCCTTTGAATTCCTTCAAACTATTTTTTCAAACCAATCTTATGTAAAATTAAAAAAAAACTACACACATTTTTTTCACTTTGTAAGAGCTCGATATTGAATCTGTTGTATCTCTGTAACTGCGGATCTCGAATATCTGAAATCATGTCCTGTAGTAGCCCTTTGAGTCCTCTTTCTAACCCCGCAAGTTTGATCAAGATTGGATTCTCCAAGGAAGAGTTATGCCAAATCTCCCACGGTGACCTGATTATAGACTAGTTCAGTAGAGCGAACTTGTATGAAGTGCCACATGTCACTGTTTCGACCTTAGTACCTGAAACTGATATACAGAAAACTACAGGCCGTCCTCTTTCTGAAACTTCTTACAAAATTTCAATCTGATGCTTAGAACAAAAGTTATGATAATTTTCCCCAGGTCACTTGTTTGGAATGTAATTCGAGAGTCTGCAAAAACCCTAACTTCCTCAGATCATATCTCCGAAAATATAGCGAGACAAACTCTAAAATTTGGACTCGAAGTTCAGAACGATTTCGGCTCAAATTGGTTTATTTTAGTTTCCGAAACGTTGCAGAAAAAAGTTATAGCGAAAATGTCACGATGACCTGTTTGGAGCAGCGAAACCCTAGAATCCAAAGCTTTGATACCAAATGTTAGGAAACCAATTCACAAAAGATAGAAAAGATAGATCAACGCCTTAGAATTCAGCCTCTTTGAGGGGAAACCTCCTCTACATTACACAAATGAACAATTCTTGGATGATACAAATGACTAAACCTCCCTTCTATATACAGGAGTCTAAGGGGTCACAATATGATCAAGCCGACCTAACAATAATAACATAAGGGCACAACAATAACAATAGTGGGTTTCTATGGGGCACACTAATAACAATATGGGGACAATAGGGGCACAATAATAACAATAAGGGATACAATGACAATAGTAGTGGGGGAATCACTAGTATTATAGGGACCTAACACGTTGAGTCAATATATGGTCGAGCTTCATCACATTCATTGGATTGCTCCCAAGAATCTCTTGAGATATCTTCGGGGCACTATCCACTATGGTCTGAGATACACTGTTGGGAATTTGAGGCTACATGGATATTCAGATGCTAACTGGGCTGGCAGTGTGGTGGATCGTAAGAGTACGTCTGGGTGCTGCTTCTATATCCTGGACGAGCAGGAAGCAAAAATCAGTTGCACTAAGCACTACCGAGGCCAAATATATTGCTGTGAGTATGGCCTGCTGTGAAGCAGTTTGGTTGAGGAAGCTCTTCAGTGAGCTATTTGAGCACGTGCTAGATACGACCGTGATCTTCTGCGATGACCAGAGTGGGATTCGTTTATCAAAGAATCTCGTGTTCCATGACCGCTCCAAGCACATTGATATCAGGTACCATTTTATCCGAGATATGGTACAACGGGGAGAAGTTAGGCTCCAACACATCAGGACAAATGAGCAGGTTGTTGACATTCTCATGAAGCCTCTCGGGAGGGTCAAATTCTTATTTTTCCAAGAGAGACTTGGAGTCGTGGAATGACCCTCTTATGAGGGTCCCATACGAGTTAGACACAGAGCTCTGGGAGCTCCTGGGGGCGTGGGGTACTTTTTGGAGCTAGCTATGAGCGACCAAATGGTGAGTGGTTCACCTTCCCCTAATGGTGTGCTGGATACAGGGTGAGTGGTTCACCTTCCCCTGTGATACCCCATTATGGTTGACATGTGTGTAGGGTGAGTGGTTCACCTTCCCCTACCCAGACACATGCATGTAGGGTGAGTCCTTCCCCTACAATTGACATATGCATAGGATGAGTGGTTCACCTTCTCCTATGGCATATGAGCAGGATGAGTGGTTCACCTTCTCCTGCTAATGCCTCGACACACATCCTACCCATAGAGTCCGAGACTCATGGGAAGTACCTCTCATCTGGCCAATGAGTTGGGAAAAGCTGGTTAGGGACCATAACACTACTGATGGACGCATCGTGTACTGCCGTACTCCCTATGACTAGGATGCATGGTGTTCAACAACTTGATTTGGGATCAAGGATTGACTTTAGTCAGTGGAGAGTGGTATGATACACTCTCGATCACTTCTTCTTCATTATTTCTTCATGGTTCAGCAGAGCAAAGCAGGGATGTCAGAGATGGTATAGATTGACAGATGGTTTGGCAGGTGGATTTCTCCCTAGTTGAGAGGGAGTGTTAAAATTGGAAACTAGGGCCAAACTCCACCTTGGACAACTCATATGATGGAGATGATATTTTTATTGGATTCCTCTTTCTGAGAGGTGCAAGATTGATCTAAAGATCATCTTGTTTGGATGAGTAGAAGTGAGATTTTGAATTTAATTCTCACACGTGCAAATTGTCAAGGTCGGCCAAAAGTCTAATGTAGGCTCATGAAGCCCAATAGATGTGTCTCCACCCCTCATCGAATTGTATAAATAAGAGAGACATTCTCCTCATTTGGATCATCACTCAACACATCTTTCTCTCTCCTCTCCTCATTGGTTCGTATAGCAAAGGAGCAACTCTTCTTCTTCTCATGTTGACTTGGGTTGACCGAAAATTACAGGTAGAAATCGCAGGATTGTTTTGGGCTATTTGCAGGGACGTTGACTAGCGTTGGCTGAGGGCCAAATCACCTTTTTTGACTGCGATTTTCAGGCAGTTAATCCGATCTTTTGAGGCCGCATCTCCTAGCACGAAAACCGAGGAATTTGGAGCAGGTTGACCTGCGTTGACCGCAATGTTGACTTTGTGTTGACCAAGTTTGACCGAGAATTTCAGGACTGTTTTGGGTTGATTCTGACTGTCTTTGGAGGTCGAGTTGATTGGGTTTGACCGAGCTCATTTGGAGGAGATTTTCTGCTGGTTTGACCAGCGTTGACTTTCTGGTTAGGGCATCCTGTTGACTGCGGTTTGACTATACTGTTTTGACAGTGATTGGGCAAGTAAATTTTGTATGTTGTACTTCCTCTCTCTGTTGAACTATTGAAGAATAATAAGAAGATTTGATCAAAGCGTTTTCTCACATTGGGGTTTTTCCGTAGCATCTGCCAAATATTGTGTCCTCTTGTCTTGGCTTGTCTTCTGCTTATTGTTTATGTTCTAACTGCTTTTACTATCAATGTTAATGTGATTGCTTATCTGGAAATTGATATTGAGCTAATAAGAAAAGTTGAAGTAAACTGCTCTTAAGCATAGAACATAACATTGTTATCTAAAATTAACGTTGAGACAAGAAGCATAAAGGATAATATTTTTGTGAGAGGAGCTAAAAATGACCTAGCCACAACCCTAAGGAAGGAAGGAAGCCGGGGGAGCAAAGGATAGCTAAGAGGTTGAGTTTTGTTTGTTTTTGGTAAGCCAAAGAAGGCTACTGCCAAGGAGAAAGCAATGCCAAGTTCAGTGGCAAGAAGGAGGTTGAGTTAGGACCAGTTTAGAGAGCTAAGGGAATCCGAGTAGGGCTACTAAAGGAAGACGCAACTAGTGAGTGTAGGATGTTAGTTAGGGCTGCTTGAGAAGCCCATAGGGTTAAAGGAGGGTTTGAAGGACTAGACTACTGTTAGTTTTTGTAGCATCAGAGGTGTTCTACTCTCGAAACTTTGTGGAGAGGCTATAACACATGAGATCTACATAACCCAAAAATCGTTTATGGAAATTCCACCTAGAAGTGTCCAATTAGATTATTAGTCTATTTTTAATTATTTCCTAAGTCTAAACTTAGGAAAAAGGGTTAATTAATCAATATTAATTGAGATAAGGTGAGAATCATCTAGAAACTCACGTGGATCGACTCCGATATGATCTTGGCCATTGATTAAGATTTAATATTCTCTGTTGGAGTCCAACAAAGGACTATAAGAAGAAGTTGATGGGTAGATGGAGAACACACTTGAGACACTTGTGAGAACCACAAAGAGTTCGATTTCCTTGGAGAGTTCGATTTTCCAGAGAGCTAGCAGTGTTGGAAGAGTTTGAGCTTCAGTAGGGAAGCAGAGATAGAGAGGGGTAGGGACAGTGATTTGGAGGAAGTTTTCCAGATTTGGAGAGGCAGCAGCAAGAGGCTGAGTTATTCCCAGTGAGGCAACGCAGTAACCTTCAAAGGGCAATTCGATTTAGCTAGGGGAAAAATTGATTCAGCTTCCAGAGGCCTGGAAAGTCTTCCAAAAGGCCAGAGAATCATTTTCCTCAATAGAGACAGGCAAAATGACTTGATCAGAGGTAGTTCCGGGCTAGACGTCAAAGGGTCTACGCAAAGGGTCCAGGAGGACGAGTTTTTTGAGGCAAAGTTGTGCCGGGATTGCTTGTGGAGAAAGGGAAAAGTTAATTTTGGCCAGATTTTCTTGTTGTTTGGATTGCTAGTTGGGCATCCATAGATTGTACTCATATTTCACTGCTGCATAATAATAAAAACCGTTAGCTACTGCACTGGTTTTCCCGCATTGGGTGTTTTCGTGGACTTTTGTCCAAAAATAATTGTGTTAATTTTTATATTTATGTGCTAGCATATTTCTGAGTTTCCAGTTGATCTTTCGCAAAATTTAATTTGGTGAAAATTGCATTAGAGAATTATTCATTATTTGTCTGGGCAAATAAATTGTTAATTAAATTCACAGTTAAGAGAATAATATCCAGTTGCTGCAATAGAAGTTAAAATTTTCACAATTGCAACAGAAAAGGAGGCCAAATTGAACATTCAGGCCTAGGAGGGCTAAGAGAAGCCTGTTATGGCAGACTGTAGCCATAACAGTTGGCTGAATATAGAATAAGAACTGGCTGAGTGTGCTGAGGAGTGACAAAGGGCTAAAGGAGGCGGTCCAAGTATGCAGTTTAGTGTTTGGTAATTTAATGTGGGCTGGTAAAAGCCCTAGCTGTTACAACTGTGCAATTTGAGTGTTGTAGGTGTATTTGTTTGGGCAGAGAGGGCGTAGAGGACAAAGCCTCAACCCTAGGATTTGGTCAAAGGATTGGACTTGTATTTTGGCATTTGTACAAGGATATAAAGGGCCATTATCCCTAGTATGAGAGCCCTGTGATTTTCTTGTTAATGGACTAATAATAAATACGTTTGTGCATTATACTTTGTGTATTGTACATTGATCTGATTACTGGTGTAATTTATGCAATGCAAAAGTTTTTAATGTTAGGCACTACTAGTGTGTTTATGTTTTCTAGCTAAGAGCATATACCAGAGCTAAGATGCGTGGATTTCTAACAAGAGAATCAGGGGGTGTGGCGTGTCTTATACGAGACTCCTTCCAGAGCCAGGTCGCTTTGATTTCTGCAGATGGGCACACCAGATTTCTGTGGGCCTAGATCCATCTAAGTAGCCCCATACTTCAAGATAGACACATTGCAACTTGTTACTTTCTGCATGCCACATCGCACTTTTCACTTCATGGGGAGTCTGAGGGAGACCCTTTCCTTGACCTCTATGTAGTCATCTCTCACTACTCCTACCTCAGAGATATCATCCTTTTAGGAAATTTTAACATGCACACCAAAGACTTGCAGGTGTCCACTTTGCCTCCAAGAGTTGGAGCCAACATCAGTGGGTTTTATAGGAGATTGCAGGACAGTCTGGGACCCCTCATAGGTACGAGAGATACCTCTTATAACTAGGGGAATCTAATGGGCTACTGATATCGAATGGGCTCCCTTGTTTCCCTATCTTAGGTGATTTTACTTGCTTTCCTCATAGTAGTGATGCTAGTGTAGTTGACTGTGTCCTGGCCAACCAGGACCTCCTCCCCTAGATCCAACACTTCTCAGTCTCCCGCCTCACTTTGGCTGACCATGCTCTCCTCGCCTTCTCCCTCTCTACATCCCTTTCTCCTCTCCCTTTCCCCCCTCCCACCCATTTATCAACCCATTTATCCACCCATACCACCTTCCTTTTTGATAGAGATTATGTGGATGCATACAATACTTGCCTCAAGACGTTGCTTCCTCCCATCTCTGACTTTAGAGCCTTAGACACAATCACAGCTAAATACGACACACTTTCCATGGCCCTCATGGAAACAACCCTTGACTCTTACCCCCATTCTACTCGCAAGTCTTGCCCTAAAACTACCCTCGGTACCTGTCCTATGAACTGTTGGTTTGAAGATGAGTGCAAATCTTTTTATAAGCATTTGCGCCTTACGCTTATGCATGACCCATCTTCCTCCCCTAGCCTCCGCAAATCTTACCATAGACTATTTTCTCACAAAAACAAACATTCCTCTCCCAACAAAGATGAGAAATTTGTGATGTTAGTTTTTGGTAGCATAGGAAGTGCTCTAGCCTTGAAAATTGGTGGAGAGGCTAATGCACATGAGTTTTAAAGAACCCAGAAACCGTTTGGTGAAATTCCACCCGGATTATATTTTATTAAAATAATTAATATTTATTAATGGAGTTCCTAAGTCTAAACTTAGGAAAATTAAAATATAAGTGGGTATTAATCAAAATATGGGCGAGAATGATCTAGAAGGCGGATCAAGTCATGTTTTAATCTTAGCCATTGATTAGAGACTTAATCTCGACTGTTGAAGTCTCAACAGGAAAAGTATAAAATGGAGACTTGGGGTTCATTTGGAAACACACGGAGAGAACGAATTGATCAAGAATTCGATTCCTATGGCAGAGTTTACTAAGGATTTCGAATTAAGTGATCATTCTGCAACAGAGGGGTAGTGAGAATCCGAGAGGACTTTCTGCAGAATACACACAAAGAGACAGAGAGAGCCAGCAAAGCAGAAAAGTTGCCTGTCACATAGAAGCTGGAACTGCCAGGAACAACCGGAACTGTTGGGAACTGCCGGGAAAGCTGACGCAGAGGGCAGAAGCTGGAATTTCCAGGAATAGTTAGAATTGCAGGGAACAACAGGGAAAGCTAATGCAGAGGGCAGGAGTCGGAAATGTCGGGAACAATCGGAATTGTCGGAATAGTTGGGAACGCTAACGCAGAGGGCAGAAGTCGGAACTGCCATGAACAACCGGAATTGCCGGAACAGCCGGGAAAGCTGACGCAGAGGGCAGAAGCCGGAACTGCCGGAAACAACCAGAACAGTCGGGAAAGTTGACGCAAAGGGCAGAAGGTGTGATGCAGAAATAACCGGGGTTAGCTAGTCTTGTGCCGGATCAGCCGAATTTTACCGAGTGAAGGTAAAACTCACTCAGATTTTCCACCATTATTTTCTCTATAAAAGATTGCTAGATGAACATCCTAGATTTGTATTCAGATATTTCTCTTGCATAATAATAAAACCCTTAGAGCTGCTGCATCGATTTTCCTGCATTGGATTTTTTCGAGGACTATTGTGTCAAAAAATAAGCGTCCTATGTATTTTGTTCTTTGCTCTGTTTTTTGTTTCATGAGATCAAATATTTAATTAGTGTAGTCTGTAGAAGTAATTTGCTTCAGTATTTAGAAGAATAACTTAATGAATGTGATTTAAAAATCAAGTAGGTGAAGTAGATTTAAATTTGCTGCAGTAGGGGTTCCTTCAGAGTGTAGGAATTTTCACATGTCATGCTCTTCGCCACTCCCTAAAAGCTTTTTGACGGGCCTTCTTTTTAAGACATCGTGCCATCTCTCTCGGCCTTGATCCCCATACCATGTTCTGACACACCACCTCCCTTTACGACATCACTAGACAACCCCCCACCTGTATCCCTTATTCTCCCACCTTATGCCACCTCTTCTTTGAACTGGTGATCAGGAGAGAAACTAGAGCTTTGAGTACCAACAAAGTAGCTAATGAGGATGGGTTTTAGGCTGGATTCCTCAAGCATGGCATTTAGTCGCTTCAACCATATATTGTAAATCTTTTTAACCATGTGGTTTAATCAGGTTTCCCCCCTCCCCCTACACAAGACACATTGTCCATATGATCCACAAAAGTGGGAGTGTGTTGATCTGAATAACTAGAAAACTATCATGGTGGGCCACACATTCTCCAAGCTTTATGCCACAGTTCTACATCACTGGTTTTTCGAGGAAATGGAGAATTGACATCTTAGAGCTAGAGGACAATTTTTTGAGTTATTTTGACCAACTTAGTATGATTTTAGGGCTCTTATATCACTGTTATAAGATATGATTTACAACAATAGAAAACCAGTGAAAAACTAGGGTTTAGAGAGCAAACCCTAGGCCCAAGGCCTTGAAGATCCCTTGGTCCAAATTTGCTGAAACTTGAGGATGAGCTTGCCACCTGAAAAATAGTTTTTTTGAGGCCAAAAACTTGTAAAACCACCAAGTTTTCAGTCCAAAAAATTCAGAGTTGGATTTAGGGCAAACTAGCGCTAAGAGGAGTTAGGAAGAGGGTCAATGAAGGTTGGAAAAGGCCTTGGAGGCCTAGCAGCTCAAGGAAGGGGCATAAGGAAGCCCACGACAAGCCCTAGAGGCCCTTAGGGGTTGCGGCTTAGGTTTTTAGCCCCTTAAGGCCTACGACAACCTAAAGGGAGTCTCAAAGGGCAGCCGCAAGCCCTTTAGGGCTGCGGCCTTAGGGAAACAAAAGGGAGGAGGGGGGCCGAAGGACCTAAGCCTCACAACTAGGGATAGAAGCCCCTAAAACCTAGATGCAGGGGGGATAAGAGGAGGCCGAGGCCTCTAGGCCTCACGACTAGCGTCAAAGAGGCCTCAAACCTAGACGCAGGCGCAGAATAGGATGACACAGGGCAAGGGGAAGAGGATGCTGGCCTTGGAGAGGCCGGATCTGGGCTTGAGAGGGCTGAAACTCAAAACCCCAGCTTCAAAAAAATTTCTCCTTTCAAATCTGAATTTTGCTACAAATTTTCCAATGGCTGGCCTTGCAAAATTTTTTAGAGACTAGATCTTACCCTCAAAGGCCTAGATCTAGCTCTATTGCAACTTCTTCTCTTGACTTCACCTGCAAAATGAAAATAAAACACCCAAAACCCCAAATATATACAAAATCTCAAAACCCCAAAATCCCAATTAGCAAAAATAATTTACAAAGTACTTTACAAATTTATTTTCCAAATATACAAATATACAAGGGTTTTGAAAAATATATTTTTTATGGATATTTTCTTTGATAAATGGCTAAAATATACTTTAGAAACCCAATGCACACTATAGCCTTAGCGAAGATTAAATTCAACACACAAATATTCGGAATCCAAACAAAGTTGGTTCTTGCTCATAGTTTGTGAACGTGGAGACCAAGTACTGAAGTACCTACAAACACTATGTATTTATCTCAAGAAAATCCGTTAATCATATGGCGAATCAAATCATCTAAGATTAGCCCAAAACTATCAATAGAATGACTTTATCTCCATCTAATGAAAAAACAGATCTTAAGATTTACCAACATAACATAGGAAAGCCCGTAGCCAGTACATACCACAAATCAACAAACATGGAACACCTTGAGTTTCACCCCAAAGTCTTTATTATGACAGAAATAAAAGTTCTCAGCGGGACAATAGTGTTATATCAATGTTTCAGCAGCAATTTCTTAGCCAAAAATCAGATGGCTAGAGATTCAAATGACTCTCTAATTTATAGATAAATCCTCCAAGTGAAAAATAACAGCTAGTTTGCTTGATCCTTGTTAAAATAATCTTGGCCGTCGAAAAATACTTGATCATCTTTTAATCTTAGCCATTGAATTTTTATTTTTGAGGAATTTTCTTATCATTTAATTCCATTTTTATTAGCTCTAATTTTATAAAAAAATTGACTTTGACTTAACCACCAAGGTTCGAGGGTCCAATTTTTCTTGAAATATCTAATATTTCCTTGGTGGAGGACCTCCAAAAATTAATTCTTTTAAGACTCACAAATTTTTCACTTGGAGAATTTAATTTTCCTAAAACATTTTAATTTCACTTTAATTAATTAAATTTCTGGCTTATGATTTTAATTTAATTTTGCCAGAAAATTTAATTAATTGACACTTGAGGGGATTAATTATTTTTTCCACCCTCTAATATTTTAACCATGGTGTCTAAGTATGAAGGACCATGCATTAAAATATTTTTTACATAAGAATTTTTTACAATTCAACCCTCAAAGGGGGAATACCCATTTGGCTTAGACCCTCAAATTACATACCCAATCTACAACACAATATGATCTAGTAGACCAAGTGATTTGTAATAAAATAATTTAGCCAACTAGCTTAAATTATTCTCAAATCATTTTTACATAAGACTCAACTAGAACACTAGGATTCACCTAAGAGTTTGATGAAGAATTCCACCCTAGCTTTGGGGTGAGGTTGGAGGGAAAAACTCTGCCGACCATCTGTGTTTAAATACAAAAACGAATCAGTGAGATGAAAAACCTCCTAGGATGAAACTCTCGCCAAAATAATGGGCTTACCTAGGTTGTTACATACATTTATGGTCATACTAGCATCCTTTACATTACATAACTTGTAGAATGGGTTTACAATGACACATAAGCTGTTGATAGATGATCCTATCCTGTTGAAAAAATTTGGTACTTCTGCTTCCTCGGAACTTTGATAAAAACTGTGCAACAGGCTGCAAAATCAAGAGACCATTAGTGTAGAGAGAACATGTGAAACAAATAAATATAATACAAATATGTAAAATAAACCAAATTAAGTGATGGGTGTGAAACCCATCACTTATTTTAGTTTAGAAAAATGCTCTCAAGAAGCTAGTATAAGATCAATGATGCGCTATTTGAAAATATCTAAATTATGAAATGGTTTGCTTGTATACAAGCTATGCCCAACGAATCCCTGCAAGAACACTTTTCCGTAAGATGAATTATAAAATCCAAATAACAAATGAGAGTTCTTTTGAAGGTGCCTCAAGAGTGGGTTGGTCTTCCAAAGACTTCCCCTCATGCTTGATTCAACAAAAATGATTCTTCTACAATACTCCAATCACACACTAGTCCATATAGATTTAGAAAAGCAAACAATGAATTGAAACTTCTAGAAATTTATGTGAAAATAAACTAGAACTTTCAATATCTAGAGCCTATTTCCAAAACCAAATTCTAATACAAGTTAGCTTTGCACTAGCAATTCTACAAGAGTATATGGAAAATGAAATAACTCAAAGCATAAATAGAAGAGATTATATTAATAACTGACAATGAACCATGCTCCACAGGAAGAAAGCCCATAAATGGACCCCCTAAGTCTTTTTATTAAAGCTCTTGAAAATTGTACAAAATAGCAGCGCTTTCGCAAGCACAATAGCTAATAACAAAAGATTACATAGTGAGAGACCAATGCTCACTTATATAGAAGGTTGTGAGCTAATCCCAAGGCAATTGGTGACAATCCCAAGACAAATGGGTGACCATCCCAATGCTCCTTCATGCAAATTCGAATTTTCCAAGTGGCAAGTTGATTTCTTCCTTAGAGGCTCACACAATCCTTAATGAGGGAGTTCAAATTAGATGAGAGGACATGTGGGAGAGTGAACTGGAGTGGTAGGAGACCACTCTCCACCTCACTCAAGTGAACTCTAATCCAATCTCAAGTCAATTCATGATATCTCTTTGAAGCTCAAGTTAATTTCCTCAAATCATGGATCTTGTCATTGGAACTCGTTGTCTTCTCCACAAAAAAGATCGATTTGCTTGATTTGTGGCTTATGTGAAGTCCACATCACTTGGTAACTCAACTTTGACCTTTAGATGAATTTCCATTTCATTTCCACATCATTTGAGTATGCGTGGATATTTATTTTTTTCCATTTATTTAATTGCCAGGCTAGTTTATTGCCACATTTTCCACAAAACTTAGGAAAAATGGGTTTTGAGGGTCTGGAACTTATTTTTTACTCCCTCGAAGTGTGTCATAGTAGAAAATTGAGGGTGAGAGGTATAATTTTGAGCACACATACCCCACACAACTTCTCTAGACATCACTTATTACATATTACAATCAGATTTTATTCAAATTTCCACCCTGCGAGAAATTTAAATTTTTTTAAAAATGACCCCTTGACCTAACCAAATTCCACGAAATTTTATGAGTGATCTAGTATGGTAATATGCAATGACTCTAGACACTAGGACTCACCCAAGGCCTCGCCTTCAACTGTATTTCGGCTTTGGGGGTATGCTTGGAGTAAAAAACTCAATTAATTATTAAATTCTTAGAGGAAAATGATAATTAACCAAGTGAAAAAAATCTCCCAGAGTAGACTCACTTGATGACAAGGTCCCAAGTTACCTAGGATTGTTACATGACTCAAACTCGTCATATTAGCATCACTTTACATCGTCCCTTGTTAATTTTAGGTATGTTCTATGCTAGAGCAATTTATTTAATTTTTACAGTCAACAATCACATCAGCATTAAAGTAAATTGCAGATAGAACATAAACATAAATTGCAGAAGACAAGACAAGACAAGAGGACACAAGATGTGGCGCTAGCCAGGAACAAACCCCAATGTGGGGAAACCCTTGATCAATTCTTCTTATATGTTCTTCAATAGTTCAGCAGAGAGAGAGAGAGAGAGAGAGAGAGAGAGTACGTTTACAACAGAAGTCAACACTTTGACTTATCTAGATAAGAGCATGGATCATCTCTAAGAAGATGATACATGAGATTAGTTGAAGACATGCTGCTTCAATTGATTCTCCAAGTTAACTCCTTCACCTATCGTTGTGCTGCATTTCGTCATCATGCTGCACCTCACCGCGCTACACCATGCTGCACCTATCATCACTATGCTGCATCTTATCACGTTTCATTAATCATGACTGTACCCATCACTGTACTGCATTATGTGCCATTGCTGCATCATGTTTCCATCCTGACCTATGTGTTGGCTACACCTTGCTTGCTTGTTGTCCCTTGCTTGATTGTTGTCCCTAGTATGCTTATTGTCCTTAGCTTGCTGCTAAGTACCATACAACGGTCCCAATGTTAGTTAGTTGTCCCTTGCATGTTGCTCTCCTTCGGAGACAGATGCTCCTGCTATTCCGGCAGTTCCCAATAGTTCTGGCAGTTCTGGCTTTTCCGGTAGTTCCGGCTTTTCCGGCAGTTCCGGCTTTTCCAGCAGTTCCGGCTTTTCCAGCAATTCCGGCTTTTCCGGCTTTTCTGGCAATTCCGGCTTTTCCGGCTTTTCCGACAGTTTCGACTTTTCCGGCTCTTCCGGCAGTTCCGGCTTTTCCAGCTTTTCTAATAGTTTCGACTTTTCTGGCTTTTCCGGCAATTCCGACTTTTCCAACAATTTCGGCTTTTCCGGTAGTTCCGGCTTTCTCAGCTTTTCCGGCTTTTTGAGCAACGTAGAGCTTATTCTCCCATGACTGCATTTAGATCTAGGGCATGTTATCTAGGGCAGCGTATACCCTAGGGCACTCCCTCTAGCTCTCATCTTCATCAAACCCAAAACAAGATGAAGTGAGATCACAAGAGTGAGTGTGTGTTTGTGACAAATGACTTCAAGTCCTCTTCTATTTATACTAAAACGTAGATGATGAATAGGCATGTCTATTGGGCTTCTGAGCCTACTCAAGTTGCTGCCAACTTGACAATTTGACTTATAACATAAATAAATTCATAACTCCATGAATACTTGTTGGAATCAGATGATCTTTAGATCAATCCTACACCTCTCGATGAGAGGCATCCAATAAAAATATCAGCTGCCATAAATAAGATGACCAACATGGAGTTTGGCCCTAGTTGCCAATTTTAACATCACCGTAGAACTTGTGGAATCTGGGTACAACAAAAGAAGATGAGAAAAAGAAGTAGAGTTAGAAAACTCTAGTGATATGATGACTTTGATGGTGCAAGCAGCCTTTGGTACATCCTTGGGCATGGAGTCTTCAAAAAATCTTTAGGCGCCATTCCATTGGTCAACAAATCCTTCAAATGAACTTCGAGTTGTGCATATCTTGAATTTAAAATCTCCCTATTAAGGAAGTCACTAGGGTTTGTACGAAGAGGATTGGGCCCTCTTGTTTATTTTATATAGGGTCTTCTATATAGGTAATTACTTCTAATGATTTATATCACTTTCACATACTTATCCATGATTTCATCATTAAGCAATTACACAAAAGACATCAACAATATAATGGCAGTAGGATCATGAAGAAACATCCACGCAAAGAACACAAGCTATTTACCCTGGGAAAACCCACATGGGGTAAAAACCCAACAATCCTTTCCTTAGAGAATCAATTCAACAAGACATCAAAGTCATATACAAACTAACCAACAAGATGACTAGTCTAACAGTCCACCAAGAAGCCAAGTCAACCCTCCAAAACAACAACTTGAAAACTTGTTCAAAGGCTCAGTCAAAATCTCTCTCTTCCACAATAAATTCAGACTTCTCCACAGAATCTCTCTATATAAAATTCGACCCTGGCTGGTCACACGTGCCAGTAGCAGAGAGATCATCTTCCACACGTGCGAGATCTCTTCTTCTTCTAGCTTCAATCTTCGTTTCTTTGTCCTTCTTCACATAAGGGAGCAAAAACATATCTTTTGATGTCTCAATGAGGGACATCAAGTGACCTTATATATAGTCTCTTTGGGGGCTGAATAGGTGCCTCTTTAGGGCTGAGCAGACTTGATAGGGAGGAGGGCTGACTTGGTCTTCTTGTGGAGTCATAAACCGAAATTTAAAATTCAAATTTTCTTTTTGAGGTCATGAAGAACAAGCCTTCTAATTTTTCTTTTGACAAGTACATAGAGAATGTAAATTTTCTTTTGAGAATGAAGAACATGCTTTACAAGTACATCAATGATAAAATATGAATTATGAAGACCGATCATAACTACAAAATTTAACACCTCGCACCCTCTTCATCAAGGCTGTCGCGTTTGAATTTGCCCTAGGTGACTCATTGCCCATTTAGATCAAGGCACTAGTCTAAATGGTGGTGATCAATTTCTCTACTCAATATTTTCTTTCCTCTCTAAAGAAATCTATTACCTAGATATCTAGGGTTAGAGTTTCTTTGAAATATTGCTAAAAGGTAATTTACTTGATGTGTTATTGCCCTTTTCATAGGGATTTTATAGATTTTTGACTAAAAAATAAAATCTATCATTTATTGCACTATAAAACCCTAATTCTAAGGTTGACATCATCATTAGATTGCTGTTTTATGCATGTTTCAGCCATAAAAACTCAATTGTCAACCCAAAACCTTGCATATCTAATTGATATTCTTGATCCTTTGTTGATTTATCATTGTAAAAATATTTTTTCTAGCTGTTATATGAAATTGTATGCCTTATCGTTGAAAATCTATCACACCCTAACTTATAACAAGCCCTCTAATGTACATCATTGGTGTAGGGATGGAGTGCTTGCACTTTGGTAAAGATTATCTTAGCCCTCTAGGCTTTACCAGTACCCTATCCCAATCACTAGACCTCATCCACCACCTTGAACCCTTCTTATTGAATATCCTTAGGTGATTTGTATATAGGGAAGTCTCCCTTGTTGTTCAGTTACCACTAAATAACTAGAAAAAGGTTGTTGAGGTGATTGTGGTCAATTTCTTGTTGCCACAAGGTTTGGTTATGCCTAGTGGGGCTTTGCACTTGGCCTGGAAGATTTTGCTGTAACAGGGCCCAAGGACTATGGTGCTTGTTGTCGCCTTGCTTACACACCTAATTTAATGTGGGAAAAACCCTTAACTCCACTAGGTGTGGCCTTGGTGGCAAAGCTCATAGAAGGGGCTATCACCTAATCCCAACTCTTTCCTAGCTAAAACCAAGGGGGGTAGACCCTAAGGAAGATGCTAAAGAAGGCTTGTTAAACTGATAAGTTCTAGGAGATGATTAGTAGATCAATTAGAGCATCAACCATTCAATGACTTAGAAATGTAGCTTGAAGCAATAAGTAAAGATTCAACAAGTACAAATGATCATGAACATGTAATCAACATTAAAATGTAAATAGATCAATATGACTCAACAATGTATCTTGGAAGGCAAATGTAAGTAGACCAGTGCCAAATGATATAATCTTGAAAGAAATGAAATATGCTCAAGGATAGTAACAACTTGTTATAAAATAATGCTTTCAAGATACAAGAAGTTCAATGAAATGAGAAGCTGCAAGACAAACATTAATAAATTAAATCAAAACTACAATATCGGGTACAACTTTGAAAGGAAAGTACTATTGGAAATAAATGCTTGCAAGTAAGATATTGCTTGTACTTGAAAAGAGGAAATATGCTCACATACAACAATGATATAACATCAATAAATCTTTAAGCTTAATCCACATGAGCATGAGCAAGGTACAAGAATGAAACTTAAAGTACTTGCAAATGAAAGAGATGTAAGTGCTTTCAAAATATATTGCATGTATTTGAGAAAGAGCTAAAATAATGAAATGTTCAACAAGATCCAAGCTCCAAATACATGCAAAACCATTCAAAGTTGTAAGGTGGTTGTGTGCTGTGGTGTTCTTGGTTGATTTTAGTTAAGTGCCTATTTGGAGATGTTACTTCTTTGCAAATCCTTCAACCTGGTAAGGATTGAGGTGATTGCAAGAGGCTTCAAGTGGAGAGGCATAACCTCATTAGCCAATATCCACTTAATCCTTCACGTCAACCCACATGCCATCGTTCCCACAAGGGACTCGGCCACAAGAGAACTGTGTGGTCATGTGTTTAACCTTTTCTCCAAAGTCAGATTTGGGAAGATCCAAGAAGATTTCCTAAATGTCTATCAACCAAGCTTATGCTTGGAGGTTGATTTTAATCATGAAATGCAAAGTACAAGTGATAAATGCTAAATTGCAATTGTAGCTTGATACTCAAAATGGAAAAGCAAATTACAATTAAGTTAAAATGAAGGAAGTTGTGAAGGAAATTAGATTGTTGCTTCAATAAATTAAACTAGCTAAGTTAGATATCACTTGCATGTGAATGTAATCCAAATGTAAAGGCATGTACAAGTGAAAGTGAAAACTAAATGTTGAATGAAATGACGCAAAGCTTTACAATTGTTGCATGAAACTAAATCAATATGAAATTAATAAGGACCGCGTGAAAACCAAATTAAGATGACATGAAAATTGGATTGTATGAAAGTGAGTTAGCTTAGCAATGTATGAGATGAAACTTGTAGTTAAATTAAATCCTTGAGAACATGAGCATCTGAAAATGAGAATGGGAATGCTAGAAGCTAAACAAATTAGATCTACTTGAAAGAAAAGAAATAAAACTCAAATCAAACACCATGCAAATGAGTCCTCTCTCAAAGGAGAGAAGGAGTGGGATGATCCCCAAGCTCCCTCAAAGAAACTTTTTATTATTTCATATGAAGCCATCTAATAGAGAAACATGGACTTAGGCCTTGAGGAGAGCTTCAAAGAGCAAATACTCTTCCTCAAGAAATCTCAATGAAAAAACAAAAGAAAAGAGGTACAATGTTTATTACGAAAATACAATGAGGACTTCCCTAATGAAAGAACTCGCTTTCCTCAAGGAGATACGATCTTGATGGCTTGACTACTTGGTATTAAAGAGGAATCCTTGCGAATGAGGGGAGGAGAGAAAAGCTTGATAGATGAGAAGGCTTAAAAGAGAGAAGAAATGAAGAAAGAGAGAAGAAAGGGGCTTACAAGCCCTGATGAAATCTGGAACTTTGAATGATTTGAAACTTGAAAGTGCTGGAATGCTTTGAAATATCCTTTCGGGCATGGAGTCTTCAAAAAATCTTCAAATGCAACTTTAGTGGTCAATAGTGCTCCTCCAGCTAACTCCCAAAAGCAAGGAAGAAGTCATCTTAATGTGTAAGATCCTCCCACAAACATGACATCGTGCCACATGTGTGGGACGTCACATGTGTCCCCTTAGCTAGGGTGCTTCTCAAAATAAATAATGGGGTCAATTCCACATCACCCTCAATTGTTGTAACATCCTGCGATCATGTGTAACCACCTCCTAGAAGCCCTCCACCACCTCAAACAACCTCCCATGTGTGGTCTTAGATGGAATAATCATGAATATGCATGAGTAAGGCATCCAACTAGATAAGCGGGCCATCCCTGAGTGGTCCATGTGGTAGTTGTGATGTTGTGGCATCCCTGTCATTGCCCAAAGCATTGTCACGAATCCCAGTGTAGTGATATGTTTCCTAATGTAGTACATGGATTCTGATGTTGGTCGATATGGCCAAATAGAAGTATACAGATCCCAAGGCAATATTGCAGATCCTAATGCAGTGTCATAAATCTCGAGCCATGGTACACAGATCTCAATGCAGTCTCAAGGATCTTGAGACATGGTACATGGATCCCAATGCAAGGTGCCCACTTGTAGCAGTGGGTCCAACCTCTTGGTGAGCCATAAGGTGCTATATTGTTTGTGATTTCTTGCGACACAACATAACAAAGGTAAATTTTAGAATTTGCCAAAGTTTTACCATGGGGGAACAACATCAACCCTTATACATGTGTCAAGCCCTAGGACAAAGTGTATTTCCCAGGTCCCTAAGTAAAAGGTAAGTGATGTGATGAATAATTGCGGAAAGGGGAAGGGGAAAAATTCATCTATTGACCCTTAAAGCCATATGATATGATGTATAGGTCTTGTAACTTCAATCACCTAGCTTTCAAGAGCTATGAATTTATATATATTCTAATGCATGTATTATAGAGTAGGGAACTCTCCAACTTTATTTCTGTGCTACATTTATGATGAAAAATTTAGAGGATGAGGAGTTCCTGATAGAATTTTACCCATAGAGAGCAATCCTATTATGACTGCAACAATTTTGTATTTCTGGGCAGTCTCTAGGTTCTAGAGGAGGGTGGTTGGCACTTTAGGATTAGAACAACAAAGCTAAGGACGATGCCTTGATGCAATGCAATTGCGGGGCAGCAGTTTATATTTTTCTGCAAGTTGTTGCCTATGATCTTCATTATTGTTTTTTTCTTGGCACAGCTCAATAGAGTATTGCATTGTAGCTACTGCACAGTTTTTAAATGCAACTGTATGATTTCTTTAGAACTATGGCCTGGTGAAAGTTCAGACTGTGGCCTAGTGCATTAGGAATCTAGTAAAGTGGGCATGTGACATTTAATAACACAGTTGTTATATGGAACAATGACTTGAAAGAACACATAATGATTGTCTCCGCTGCAATCCAAAGTTTTACTACTTATGTAGGCTGCAAATGACATTTCTTGCTCAAAGACTTCTTTTCCATTTATTTTGGTTCATTTTATTTTTATCTCCATTTTCTTAATCATGGCTGGTAGCATGATGATGCACTTACTTTAATATGGCATTGACTTTGGTACCATGATTATTCATGTGGTTTTATGCTTTTATCGTGCATATTTTATCACCATGCTTTTTATAGTTATTTGTTTGCATTTGATTTATTGAGTTGGAAGGTGTTATGGATGTGGATTAATCGTAGTGGGGGTCTATGATGGTCGCTTGGGCACTTAGTTGTTGGAAGTTGGTAGCTACCTACATGTACTTGTGTTTATTAAACTATGATCAGATATGTATCTCCATACGGTTTATTATATTTAATTATCTGGGCATACCACAAGGGGTGATGGGAAATTCTAACTAGATTAAGAGAGGTGCCATGCCCTCTGTGTAGAACCCTGTTTATTCTAATTTCTTGCTACCTGTCTAAGGGTTTTGAGGCACCGGTGGAGTCACATGGAATCACCTAGTCTAGGCTTTGTCCCATAGCAGGCTACTAAGAACCTACGGTGCTATTGCTGCCCTTAGGGTTTCCATTGGGAGGTATGTGCTGGCCATATATATTTCCCTGGTGGTGCAGGATCATCCAATATGAAGACAAGGCATGACTTGATGACAGCATACCGTTAGTTGGTTGAATAGTTATGCATTACACAGTAACCACTGAAGCTTTTTATGCTCGTAATTTGGGTGTGGAAGTCTGAGGGGCTAACATAGTTCTCATTTCAGCTCTCTTTTTTCCCATTTTGCTAATGTCTTATGGGAACAAATATCTGTGTTTTATTGAAGTTTCACTGCTTGGTTTCATAGTATCTCTTGCATTGTTCTGCTTGCATTTCTGTGCGGCTAATACAAGTGTTTGGATTTTGTCTTATATTTTTGGCTTTGCCTTCACGAAAGAGTTAATCCAAATCAGTGAACATAAAGGCTTCCATATTATTTTCAGTTGCATAATAACAGACTCATCATGACGGGCTCTATTCCTCGAATTGAGCCAGAAATGGTTCTAGCACATAAGCAGCTGCCTGAGGTCATTTCTTAGACACTACTATTTTTGATATGGCTTGCATTTTCTTGGTATCTAACATTGAATCTGAATTGTTTCTTTTTAGTTAGTTGTTGGATTCATCAATCAATGATGAAATTGCATTCATATCAACTTATTTCAACTTGAAAACCATCTTAGTCCATTGTTTCAAAGCAAATAAAAACAAAGAATCTAAATAAAATCAGCATTCAAAAGCTACCACAAAAGAATGAAACTTCTGTTTCTTTTTCAGGAAAATATTCATAGTCATTATTGTTAAAACTTCAGATCTCATACAACAGATTAAAAAGTAACCATAACAACAAACACTTTTTTTCAGGTTTCTTCTTCCATGCCTCTCTTTCTCTGCAAACTAGTATGTACATTTTCTTGTGCCTCCCTTCTTTTTGCTTCCTTTTTGTCTTCACATTTCTTCATCATCCTCCCTTTTCTCATTCTGCTTCAGTATCTTGATTTTCCATTTGTTCCTCTCTTTCATCTTTTATTTATTTATTCATTAATATTTTAAACTTTTTAACATTCAAATACTTTTGGACACATTTTGGGGTCACTATCTGGCTTCAGCAGACTTTGCATGCTCATTTGCTGGTATATTACTGCTTTTGCAAATGAAGAAATGGTTAAAATCTGCAAGTTGTTCTGTTTGTTCCTTCCCATTGTCAAATTAAACTGATGAGCAGAAATTGGGCACAATTTCCTTTCAGCAGAGAGGAATGAGCACACTTAGACAGCAATGGCAATACCCACACACATGAAAGAAGAATGCAAGTACAAAGAAATTGCCACAACTGCACATGTACACCCTATCTTCCATTAAATATATGTAAGAGTACATTGTAGGTGTGTTGGGCTACTCAACAACCCCCCATTTGTTAATAGTAGTATAGTCAATATTACATTAATAAATGGGGACCCTTTAAAAATTCTTTCCAAAAAAAAAGTTTAGCATTTAGGCATTTTCTTTATTAATTTTTGGAATAAAACAAGATATCAGTTAAACACTTTTTCAAAAACTATTAAATGTCTCCCTTTCCCGCATATCGCACGATCAAGCGTGGTTGAAAGCCTTGCTAATCCACCAAATCTAGCGAAAAGCGATCAAAAGAGGACTCCACGCTTTAATACTTTGAAACTAGTACGTTTCTTATATAAACTAAGTCCTAAGGCATTTTATTAAAACTAAGGCCCACATTGTATATTGCTATTCTTAGAAGGCGCACCTTAAAGAGTTACCTTAAAAAGGTGCGAGATGCGAAATTGCGATAACAACAATTCCTTTACCGCATCGCATTTCGGACATTTAAAGGAACACCGTAAAACTTACCGCCTGTCGAAATTGCGAAATGCGATAGAAACCTGGACCCACTCCGGATATGTCACAGACAAGTATTTAGGTCTGCTGCTTAATGAAAAGCACTTTACACAAGAAAACCTGACCAATGGGTTATGCCCTGGAAACAGTAGTAAGTGGCCTGCATCTCGCATATCGCAGAAACAATAAGGAAAACATACATACATAATGCGATCTGCGAGATTGCTTCGCAAATCGCAAAATCGCCATTTTCATGATTTAAAGGCTCGTCACCCTAGAAGCTTTCTTCCCGACTTACGATGCAGACATTAATGAGCATTAAAGCTAAGAGATAACAAACCATTAGTGGGAATTTAGTAAAAGTTAATGGCATTTATGTGTGAAAAGCCATCCAAGGTGATATGATATCTTCTCACTTACGTTCAAATAAAACTCCTTTCTTATCACCTTTTCAAGTTATCTGTATTATCCCAGCTTACGTTCATTCTTATCTCTGTATATCTGATAGCTGCTGTTTTTCTCCATTTTCAGGGAAAATCCACAGAAGGAGTCTTTGGGAGCGATGGCAAAGAAGGGCAAGGCAGTTGCGTCTGAGAAATCAGAAATGACTCCTTTATTCTCAGATACTACATGCAGCAGAGAAGGAGGGACCTCTACGTGGGAAACCATGTATGATTTATTAGAAGAAGAGCAACCAAGACCTCTGGAAACAAAGGTCACAGCTGACAGTCGTACTTCCTCAGATGCCACCATTTTTGAGACAACATGCTCATTTCTGCATCGCATAGCCACGTGCCCAAAGATAATCCCTTACACTGATATGGTCAAGTGGATTATTGATCAGGCTGATATCTCAGACAAAGAATTTAAGAATAGAAGCCAAGAGGTTATGGGATCTTTTTTGCCAGACAACCTACGACTTATGTACCACCTACCAGAGCCACAAGCCATCTACAACAAACAGTTCCTTGAGAAGTTTTCCAAAGAGAACGAGGACCCAGCAGATGTCACCCGGACCTAGTCAAATAATGAGGGCAAGATCAAAAAGGACAAAGCGGGTATGTACTCTACTGCATCTATTTCTCCTCCCCATAGTTTTGCAGTAGCCATGCTATGTAGGATGTTTGGCAAGCCCGATAGCACTAAATTTTCCCCAGAATGGCTGCCATTAATAGATGCAGTTGTAAACACAACCATAATGAATTGGGCCCAAATTTTGTCTGATAATTTAGCAAAGACAATAATCGATTATAGGAGGAAAAGGAGTGTCTCAACGAGGGTTTACCCTCCATTTTTTATGAGTGCCTATGTGATGGATGAAATTTGTTTTGGTTCAAAATTTCCTATCATGGGATGGAAATGGACTGTGAAAGATCCACTTCCCATTCATATATATCATAAGACATGCGGGAGTCTCTGTTTCACCCTCATTTTTACAAAATTTGTCATGGGGTCATGTTGCCTATCCACAAATAGGTTTACAACTGAGATGCCCCTAGATTTTCTAAGGAAGCCGAGGTAGATATCCTCCCAGTGGCCAGATGGTTTGGGGAGGAAACATTCACATATATCAGGGTTTTTGGGAGCATCACCTCACCTCATGTCCTCCCATACTATGTTCCAGACAAATTGATGGCTAGAGAGATAGCCTATCAAACAACTAGTGAGGGTGGGCTAAGCAAAGGACTAAAGGAAGCGAAAAAGGCCATTTGGCCTACATTTCCGTTACAGTGTGGAGCATTTGCACTGCACGATCTGGGCCATGCATTCAAAGAGGCAGAGATCATGCAATCTCTGAAATTACCTAAATTCCCAGGTCGCCAGTACGACCCAAATGGCACTGCCAAAGACTTCACTACCATGGTAAAAGTGAAGGTATTCAGTCATGAGGAAGATGCATTTGATGACATCTTCCTACAGAAAGAGACATTCACAGAAGTGAAGCACATGTCATCACTACTTTTTGACCAAGAAGAGCTTGAAGCCTTTCATCAATACAGAGAAAGGAGATTGTTAAAGGTCCCGTTGGACCAATTATTGATTGAACCAATAAGGGAGCCAACTCCCAGCGTAAGCCTAGAAGGAAGTTCCAAAGGAAATTCTAAAGATGATTCCCAAGCAGAGTCCCAAGAGAAATCTACCAAGGAGTCAGAGAAATCAGAGCAACAGTCACAGAATGGGGGAAGCAAAAGCAAGGAGTCAGAAAAGGATACAGCCCAATCTACAAAAAAGACAGCTGAGCAAACCTCAGCTAGAAAACAGGCTGAAATTCATTCCACCTCCACCTAGTCAACAAAACCCCCAGTGATTGATTTAGAGAAAGAATGGGAGCATTTTAATACAAAGCTCCATACAGAGAAACAAGCACCTGAGCCACAGACTCTGCAACACAAAACAACTCAAGAAATTATAGTAGAGAAAACTATAAGTACTCAAGAGGTAGAGCACATTCCTGCCACTCCTACCTCTGAAATTGTTTTGAGAATTGAGGAGATTCCTCCTCTAGATGTGTTCTATAGCCCAACCCACAAAGCTATTGTCAAAAGGCAGAGGAAAAAGAGGAATTTGGATGCTACAGCTGCTACTACTCTTGATAATGAACCAATGGATATTGTTTGGAAAGACTCACCCATCGACCCATCTGACAACCTTACTAGATTGTCTCAGTTTGCAGGAGCCTACGCTACAACGACCATTGACAAAGCAACAAAAGTACAAATGTTGCTCAGAGAAAAGGAAAATAAAATTCTGCTATTGGAACAACAATTAGAGCAAGAAAAATCTAACCAACAAGCGGAATTGCAAATAGCCAAGCTCTAACAAGAATTCAAGTAGATGCAAATAAAACATCAAGCCAGTTTAGCAGAAAAGGAAGCGCAGATACAAGCATTAACAGATAAGTATAAGGATAGCCACTGCGGCTTTACTTCACCTTTAATGTTGATGGGGTGATATATGATAGTTCGGCGAAATGTTTAAGCTAAAAGTAATCTAATCTAAACTAATAATCACATGCAGATATCCTAATTTAAACATTATCTAGCTATGACTATACCCGGAATAAAATTGACACATGCGATCTACAAGAATGTCCTAAAGCAATTGGTAATAAAGATCATTCAACTGCAATAGGAAGTGAAATCATTTTAACAATAATCGTTTCGGATAAATAGTTAGCCGAAACGATTGTGAAAGATATATCGCATAAGAGATTATTCATATATTCAACATAAAATTTAGGTCATCACCATACAAAAGTGCAATAAACAATTTGAAGAAAAATTACTGCTTAATACATAAACAAAACAAAATCACGAGATAAAAGTACCATTTGTAATAAGTTCTGCTCATGTGTTTCAACAATATCGACCTACTTCCAATCAATCCAACACCATCTAAGAGTACAAAAATGCAATTTCAGTAGAAGATGCCAGATAAGATAAAAATAAATCATGTTCCATTTATTTCACCAAAACTTCCTCAAAGAGACAGAAGTGCATGTTTTGAAGATTGTTTCTGATAAAATTTTTGGACCCCTCTCTAAATGCATGAGAGAGGTTTAAATACTAAACTTTAAATCCTAATAATAGATTATTACAAAAATAGTTGAGGAGGTTTAAACGACCATCCTCAAATTGTGCAAAACAAAAATTGAAATTAAAATATGGTGACTAATTCCTTTGCGTTCGATCTTTAAGATCGCAGATGTCCGTCATGAGTTTGAGTTGTGTCAGTCGGCTGATCGCAGATTTCAACTGCCCAGTGAACATGGCATCGGTCAGTGCTGGCACCATTTTCTACGTGGAAGAGGTTAGGCATCGCAGGGTCATCCACTGGCTGTAAGGTTTAACTAAATATTGTCAGTACACTTCCCAGTTTAACCTGGTCATTTGCCTAATTGCTTCCTCTTTTTCTCCTGTTGCCTGCCTCCACTGTTGTTCGAGCTGTTTGATATTCGGAAGAAAACCTGGTACAGACTCTGCCACCAGGTTTGCGCTGTGTAGATTTTCATTGATGTTTTCAATAACACAGTTCGCTGCTGCTGCTGCGATCGCCGTTGCCTTTTCTGCTTTGCCTAATTCGAGAATCCCAGTCTGCAAATAAAATTTCTTTGTGTGACTCCTCCAGTATAGGCAAATCGGCCTTCCTCCCATCCTCTGAATTCTGCCAGGTGATGAAGTCGGAAACTCTTTTCAAGACTTCATCATATTCGAGTCTCATGTCAACGACTTGACTCGTTAATTTGTCACTAGTCTCGCAATAAGGAGTCAACTGCGAGACCTTCTGGCATAGAATTTCTTTTTGATGCATTAGCTGGGAGTTTAGGCTGAGCACTTCGATTATAAACTGATCAATAATCGAAGCGCTCAGCCTAAACTCCCAGCTAATGCATAAAAAAGAATTTCATTGCCAGAAGGTCTCGCAGTTGACTCCTTATTGCGAGACTAGTGACAAATTAACGAGTCAAGTCGTTGATATGAGACTCGAATATGATGAAGTCTTGAAAAGAGTTTCCGACTTCATCACCTGGCGGAATTCAGGGGATGGGAGGAAGGCCGATTTGCCTATACTGAAGGAGTCAAACAAAGAAATTTTATTTGTAGACTGGGATTCTCGAATTAGGCAAGCAGAAAAGGCAACGACGATCGTAGCAGCAGCAGCGAACTGTGTTATTGAAAACATCAATGAAAATCTACACAGCGCAAACCTGGTGGCAGAGTCTGTACTAGGTTTTCTTATGAATATCAAACAGCTTGAACAACAGTGGAGGCAGGCAACAGGAGAAAAAGGAAGCAATTAGGCAAATGACCAGGTTAAACTGGGAAGTGTACTGACAATATTTAGTTAAACCTTACAGCCAGTGGATAACCCTGCGATGCCTAACCTCTTCCACGTAGAAAATGGTGCTAGCACTGACCGATGCCATGTTCACTGGGCAGTTGAAATCTGCGATCAGCCGACTGACACAACTCAAACTCATGACAGACATCTACGATCTTAAAGATCGAACGCAAAGGAGTTAGTCACCATATTTTAATTTCAATTTTTGTTTTGTTTTGCACAATTTGAGGATGGTCGTTTAAACCTCCTCAACTATTTTTGTAATAATCTATTATTAGAATTTATAGTTTAGTATTTAAACCTCTCTCATGCATTTAGAGAGGGGTCCAAAATTTTTATCAGAAACAATCTTCAAAACATGCACTTCTGTCTCTTTGAGGAAGTTTTGGTGAAATAAATGGAACATGATTTATTTTTATCTTATCTTGGCATCTTCTACTGAAATTGCATTTTTGTACTCTTAGATGGTGTTGGATTGATTGGAAGTAGGTCGATATTGCTGAAACACGAGTAGAACTTATTACTAATGGTACTTTTATCTCGTGATTTTGTTTTGTTTATGTATTAAGCAGTAATTTTTCTTCAAATTGTTTATTGCACTTTTGTATGGTGATGACCTAAATTTTATGCTGAATATATGAATAATCTCTTATGCGATATATCTTTCACAATTGTTTCGGCTAACTATTTATCCGAAACGATTATTGTTAAAATGATTTCACTTCCTATTGCAGTTGAATGATCTTTATTACCAATTGCTTTAGGACATTATTGTAGATCGCATGTGTCAATTTTATTCCCGGGTATAGTCATAGCTAGATAATGTTTAAATTAGGATATATGCATGTGATTATTAGTTTAGATTAGATTACTTTTAGCTTAAACATTTCGCCAAACTATCATATATCACCCCATCAACATTAAAGGTGAAGCAAAGCCGCAGAGAGTAGCTGCATTAAAGGTGAAGTAAAGCCGCAGTCAATATGCAGCCGCAGTGATAACAAGCACTCAAAGCCGCAAACAATAATACAACGCAGCAAGATATATATATTCGCAGGCAATGGCAATATATATATATACGCAGGCAGTGGAAATATATATATATATATATATATATATATATATATATATATATATATATATATATATGCTGGTAACTGAAATTCCCAGTAATATATGTATGCACAGTAGGGCCTCCAAACAGCAAGATAAAACAGCCCTCAAAACAGTCAAATTCAGCCCAGTCAAAGTTTGGTCAAACAGCCCACCTGCGGTTAGCCCTAGCTGTAGTCAACATTTAGCCTCGATTTTTGTGCCTTGAAATGCGGCCTGCCCAAATAGATATAACCCTCACAAAAAACGAAGTCAAAGGAGGTCAACGCATGCTGGTCAACGTTTGGTCAAACTATCCAAAAATTCGGTCTCCTGAAATTTCGCTCTCCTGAAATTTCGGATGTGTGGAGAGAGAGAGGCCTAGAAATCTGTACCCAATCAATGAGGAGAGAGGCAGAGAAGTGTGAAGATGAGTGTATCCAAATGAGGCTAAGTCGCCTACTATTTATATGCAATGTTGAGGATGAATAGATGTGATTGTTGGGCTTCTGAGCCTACATAAGTTTGTTGGCCTACCTTGACAATTTGACCATAATCAAAATAAATTCATAACTTCATTTGTACATGTCAGAATCGAATATCTTTAGATCAATCCTACACCTCTCGAAGAGAGGAATCCAAGAAAAATATCAGTTGTCATAAATAAGATGATCCATGTGGATATTGGCCCTAGTTGCCAATTTTAACTCTTATTCACTAAAATCTTCGCTTCTACCTTATTGATCATTCACTAAGTACAAAAGAATTTGGGCCAAAAAATTATTGAATAGGCTTTAAAGTTTTAATTGCTATTGGAAGGACGGTCATCTTTCTTGTTTTTTCTAGATATGTTATTGAGGCCTTTCCCTATCTGGACATGGTTGTTTTTGACAATGAGAGAATTCTTTATCATATCAAATCGATAATCATCTTCACCTGCCAGTTTGAAGATTCTAAAAAGAACAACATTAGAGTAAGCATCAAAGTTGACTTGATATAACAAGGCATAACTTCAATTAAATTTATATAACTAATATTAATGTCAATTTCATTAGTTTCAGCCTCGTCCGTATGTATAGCTGTAATTATTAACGAACAAATTCACAACATAGAGAAAATATGTGAGATATATAATTTTATTATACTGGAGTCTCGACTCATCCAATAGATTGGCATGGATTTCTTATATATGTCATGTAGTAAAAGTTAATAACCACCTTAGACCTAATGTGTTAAGTAATGTGAATTATAGCACATGTTACAAGACTCTATTTGATAATATTTTACAGTATAAGAACTCCTAACACTTTGAGTTACATTGTAATGTTACTTTCCAAACCCCACATTTGATAAGACTTTCCATTGTATGAATTCCTCGCATTCTGAGTTATATTGTAGTGCTATTCTCCAACACCCCTCTCTACGCTATAATATCAAAACTTAACTGACAACAAAACATAAAAGAAAACACTTCTTAAACAACTTCTCTCCTCCTCGAGCACCGCTCTTAACTCTACAATATTAAAACTTGACTGACAACAAAACATAAAAAGAAATCATTCTCATGCAACTTCTCTCCTCCATAAAATCCTGCATGTACTCCATCGAGTTGTCAAATCCCCCTCTTAAGGGTGAAATTCCCAAGATCCCAGAGTCTCTTGCGTGAGCTTCCGAAATCTCGAACTCCTAGATTACTAAAATTTTCATAGTCCCGAATTGCTAGACAACTATTCATGCTGAGTTAAACCTACTTTGATTTCCCCCTGCCTTCTAAATTCATCAACCATTCAGAATACTATCTACAGTTCTTTCTCATCATTCTTTCCTTCATTTTTGGCACATTACTGGGGGGATTCCAATACTCGTGTACTTATTTTTAACACATGGTTTAAGCTTTCTGTGAGCATTGATTTGATATGATGTATGTATAAGTTTCGGTTGAAGTTGATTTGATATTTCAATGTCAAAACTATTTCTTCTGTATTTTTCTGTCTTTCATTTTATTTTAATGAAACAATTCAGAGCAAACGAATCCATTCACTTCTCTGAAACAATACTAAATTTTCAGATTCCTAAACTACACAGTACTCTATAAAGAAGTACCTTTTTTAGGTACTGGGACAAACTCTGGAATCTTCTCTCACTATTTGTGAGAGAAGTTTTCTGCATAAAACTCTTTCGGTAGGGGATCCCCAAAATCTCTATATGCACAAATTCTGTCTGAAACTAGGGTGTCTCTTTTCTAGACTTCGCTGCTGCGTTCTGGTAGAAACACGTGCTAGGGCTGTTTTAGGGCTTCTGTGCGACTTTCATAAATGCCTTAGATTCTTTCCAGAATACTTGCGAAGTTCACGGAATATAGATCGCATTCTCCTCCTTGTAGTTGGAACGTCTGACACTGCCCAAATTCGTTGTTGTAGTCGATGATTTATACACAAGACAACGTAATATTCTTCATTTGATTTGTTTCCTCTGTGTTTCCACTGTATCTCTAGTATCACAGCTCGTCTGCCATTACTCCTTTTGGTGTATCATGTGAGAATTTACAAACGGGTTGATGTAGAACCTAGGTTAAATCGCAGTGCCCTTGAGTTATCGGACTGAACGACCTTTTACACATTGGATCAATTTACTATAGGGACCGTTAAAAAGATATTTAATTAGCCATTACATCATTTAGTATAGTAACGAATAATAGGATTTTTTTATTTTTTTAAACTAAGGTGAATCCTTAATTTTTTAGACTAATCTAGGGATGTCTAGGATCAATACAAATTCAAAGCTCTTCATATTACAAGAGGTGGAGAATAGAATTAAGAAGCTGAAAATAGGAAAGGCAAAGGACTTGGTTGAATTTCAAGCAGAGTATCTAAAATGGGGAATGAACGCTTTTGCACCGCACATCATGGAAATATTCAACAACATCATTCGGCAAGGATTCCCAAGAGACTCGACAACTAGCCTAGCAATATCCCTTTTTAAAAGTGGAGACATTAATAATCCATCCAACTATAGAACAATTATGATCAATCCTTTGTTTGCAAAGCTTTTCGGCAGCATGGTAGAAGACAGAATTAGTAAGTGGGTAGAAGTAAAAGAAAAGAGGGCAAGAGGACAAGCAGGTTTTAGGCCGGAACATTCTACAGTGGATCATGGTATCACGTTGAAACACATTGTTGAAAAGGTTTGGGAGGACAAAGAAGAAGTATTTCGCTACTTTGTTGACTTCAAAAAAGAATTTGACATAGTCCCAAGGGATAAGTTGTGGCGTAGAATGGAAGAACTTGAAATTCCTATGGATTATAGAGTCGTTATCCATAGACTTTATGAAGAAGTGAAAGTCAAAATTAGAACCTCAACAGGTATTTCAGAAAGCTTTAGAAGTGACATTGGAGTCAAGAAAGTTGCCCTCTATCCCCTACTCTTTTTGGTCTATATATTGATAAATTGGAAGAGTGGTTAAATCTACAAGGTGGAGATCGTGTTCAGTTGGGGGAGTTTGTGATAAAGCTTCTTTTACATGCTGATGATATTGTATTGATTTCTAAATCGGCCCATGGATTGCAAATGCACTTATATGCCCTTGAGCATTTTTGTAGAGCAGTGGGGATGTAAGTCAATACTAGCAAGACCAAAATAATGATTTTTTATAATAAAAGAAAGCAGAGCCGGCATACTTTCTTCTTTGAAGACAACATTCTTGAAGAAGTAAATGAGTACAAGTACTTTAGGATTGATTTCAACAACAAACTCAATTGGGAAGACTGCAGAAAGAAGAGAATTTTAGGGGGGTGGAAAGCATTATATGCTCTTCAAAACAGATGTAGAGAGGCAGAGTTATGAGGTTGGAAAATGATTAAAGTGCTTTTTGGACTCCTAGTTTGTCCAGTGATGCTATATGGGTGTGAATTGTGGGCTAGCAGCACTCCCGTCTCAAAATGGAAACAAATTGAGAAAATCCAAAAATGCTTGATCATGAGCAAGTTAAAAATAAAAAGTTTAGTACCTTATGAGATAATGTTGAGTGAAACAGGAGCAACTCCCATTGAAGCAATTGCTATGGTGCGGCTCATAATATATCTAAAAAGAATTGAGCAAATGAGAGTAGGTAGATGAACTAATGTTATCTTCAATGAAGGTATCAGTGAAAGAAAGAAAACATGGATGAAACAAAACTACACATGGATGCAAAAATGGAATATCTACCTCAATGCCTATCCCACAAATAGCAAGGAGCTAAAAGATTTTGTTATGGAGAAGTTTCATAAAAAGGTATGGGGAAAAGAGTTGGGTAGAAAAAATAAATATTACATTGAGGAATTCAACACTATGTGTGATCTACAACAAAAAGAGTTCATTGGAGCTAGCATTTCGTGGAGGGCAAAGGTTCTTATTGCTCAATTAAGGACCAACTCACATCAACTTCGGTGTGAAACAGGACGGTGGAAAAGGCCTAAAGAAGTTTGGGAAGAACGGGTGTGTACATTTTGCACGTCTGGGGCTGTGGAATCAGAAAAACATTTCATTTTGGAATGTGATGCATTCAAAGACATCAGAGAAAGTTATGAGAACATGTTAGCATCAATTTCTTGGCATTGTCTTTTTAGTAAGGGGATTGTTGGAAGGTTGGGCCAGCTCATCATCAATTTGAATCGGAAAAGGATTGAATTGCAAAAAGCGAAAAACAGGGAACTAATGGTCTCATATACTATTTTTAGTCTCGTGGACCTTAAAATATCATTTCATTTCAACTCTCGTGGCTACCTTATAACACCAGGAGTATATTTAGCAATCGGCAAGCCAGATATACCAGATTTTATGATTTAGCAAGCACTGAGACTCTCGAAAATGGGGAGTCTAATCCTTGAGTCGAGATCATATTAGGCCATATACTGAATGGGATTTGAATCATGGTCTCGTTGGTTTCACCCAACGAAAATTACCATTAAACCACATATCATTGTATAATCGTTAATTGGATATTTAATCGGTATTCCTTGAATATGTGGAAAGTTGATATGTGCAGGGAACAATGACCTTGGACTATTATATGTTTTATTGTGATAAAATAGTATTTATGATTTATTTTTTTGAAATGGTGGAGAGTGTGTGTTTTGTTTCCTGGTTTCTCTTTGTAACAACCTCAAGTTAAAAGTTCATGTAATAAAGTTAACAAAGGTTGCCTTAAGACCAAGGTCATGGGACACTTATTCCAAGCTGAATGTTGGGTAAAACATCCTAGTGGGTGCTCATTTGGTTTATTATGGCTAAGGGAAATTGGCAAAGCCAATGGCAAAGGCAAGAGGCATTAATTGGCATTTTATTTATGAAAATAAAAGAAATTAGGAGAAAAGGAAGGTGAAAGGTCACAGATTGCATGTGAGGAGGAAATTGAAATAAAATAATGGAAAATTGAAGAAAATAGAGGTCTCATAATAAAAAGGTTTCTCAGGATCAGTTTACAGCTTTTGTCACTTTAACATTTTGTTAGTTCAGTTTTGGAGCTCTCCCTCTATTCTCTCTACTCTCTCATACTCTTGCACACTTAGAGCATTCTTAAAGCAATCTAGCATTGGAGAAAGGAAGGCAAAGGAAGGATAAGGAGGTAAAGATCAAGCAAGGAAGAGTTGGAATGAAGCGGCTACAGTGGGATTACTTGTAGGTATCAAGTTGCATGTATGATTTCCTTGCTACTTATGGCATGCATGTGTGTATTTGGTTATCTTGTTGTTATTGGCATGGGTTTTGCCAGGTGTGAAAGTGGTTTTAGCCTTGCCTTGCCATTTCTTGATAACCATGTGTGATGGGGTTCTTTCACTTGGTTGAGTTGGATTGTCGGATGGTTTAGAAACTGAGTGGGGTGGTCTCGGGAAAATTCCCAAATGCCTAGGAATCCCTTGATCGGTAATGGTGGGATACAAAGTACATCCTGAGGGTGGAGACAAACAAATTCCTCGCGGTTTAGGTGGAGATATCTAGAGGCATCCATGCTTGTTTAGGGCCTAGTGATCCCTTGACTGTTATATGACGGGATTGTGGTAAAGCATGTAGTGTATGTTTCTTTGTTTGGGCCCAGGAATCCCTTGACCAATAATGGCGAGATACATGGTAAAGCCTGGCGGTATAGATGAGGGTTTTGGGCCTAGGAATCCCTTGACCGGTAATGGCAGGATAAGCGGTAAAGCCTGAGAAGCCTTGGTTGGTTTTGTTGTGAGTCCCACATTCATGTTTGGAATATGGCACGAGGTTGATTGACTAAAAGAAAGATTTGGTTCAGCCCAATCTATGGTCGGGTGGTACATGGAAGTCCCTGACTTGGTTGGCTTTTGCATCTTCAAAATATCCAACAAAAATACATTTTTCACTCTTAGATTCTAAAGCTTTATGTTTCTCATATGGAATATGGGCCCATGCTTCACTTCCAAAAACACGAAAGTGACTTAGATCTGGTTTAATTGAACTCCATGCTTCTTCTAGAGTGATATTCTTTAAAACCTTTGTAGGAGTGCGATTTATTATGTAATTTACACAGTTAATTGCTTCTGCACAAAAATTAAGACTAAGTTCTTTAGATTGAAGCATACAATCAGCCATTTCCTTTAAGGTGCGATTCTTCCTTTCAGCTACACCATTTTGTTGTGGAGTATATGGAACAGTATGTTGCATTTGAATTCCATTCTCAGTGCAAAAGTTGATGAATTTGTTGTTAACATATTCTTTGCCATTATCAGATCTTAGCTTAAGAATATGATGTCCAGATTGTTTTTCAACAAAGGCCTTAAAGGCCAAGAACATGTTAAAATTGGAGCTCAAGTGTGCAGGGAGCATTATAACGGAGCAGATTCACATATGCCAAGGGCCGCCGTGTAGGCGAAGCACTTGCTGGCTGCGGAGTCAGAGATTTCACCGCGCGGCGAAATGGCTTCCTCGCTTGTATCAGAGTGGTGCAGAGCCGGCGAAATTACGATACTCTTATCACTGCTTCGCTCCAGACGGTTGTGCCCTCCGTTGAAATGCACGTATTAAAGCAATGGAACCAAGAGCAGTTACGATACCATATATATCGTGTATGGCAACCGGTGGGGAGAGCGCAGAAAAGGCTAAGTGTTTTGTATGCAGTGAGCGTTTTGTATGCAGGTATCGAGCAACGACAGGACCAATGTCAGCGTGTTATGGCAGTTGATTTTGACAGAGATGGTAGTCTAGAACAGAGGTACAGGACTGACATGTATAGAAAGGCCACATAAAAACAAGCTCACATTAACAAGTGGCTCATACTTGAGCAGGGCAGGAGATCGCCCACTCTGATACCATGTTAAACACACACATGTCAGCAACGGAATATTAAAGATAAGCAAGAGAGTGCACTTATTATTAACAAATGATATACATTTATAGTACATGGTGTGACCCTTGGATTCATATTTCAAGTGGTCTCTTGGACTCCTTTTGGCTGTTTAGCTTCCACACCAACGCTTAGAGGATTAGGTGTCCAACATCTTCGAACATTTAGGAAGATTTATTTCCTATTGACATAATCACGGCCCTGCCACTTCAAGCTTCTTCTAAGGACAAATTCCATTACAAGAATCGAATGTTGCATAGAACAAGCTACTTCTAGGTCAGCTCCACAAACTCTCAAAAGGATGTTTCAGGAAAAATTCATAGCTCATCACCTATATTGGCATAACCCTTGGCTCACAAGAAATTCAACCACTTTTTTGTTGTAGTGACTAGCACTGGTTTTGAATTACAACAGTCATTTTGGAATAATGCCATTCAAAGTGTAATTTTAGAATGATGCTATTCAAAGGGTGGTCAAGAAATTTGAGAACAATCACAATGTCAAGGATTTTTAGCAACTTGAATACAACACTCACATGCGGAAGACAACTTCATGACTTCAACTATAGGCCATAAATATCAAAGGTTTTTGTTGTGAACATAAATTATGTAAAAATAGCTAATAAATAATAATCATAATAATATAAATATAATAATATATAATAAGTAAATTAACTAATGGTTAGTTAGTTAATAATGAAAAGGCATATCTTAGAGACATGCCTGTTCGTGAAAGGGTACTTACCTGTCTATATATACAAGACCCTTATTCTCATTTGTAATCATCCTACATCAATTCTTTATATAATATACGATTTACACTTACTGTCCTATAATGGATGTATTTGTCTACGGAGTATTTTAATATTTCCATTGCGTATACAACTAGTGGTCGTTACATTGGTATCAGAGCTATTTGATCTTCTAGACGCTCAACCGCTGAAGAGAACCAGTCTGATCCGGCCTTTGGCCATTAATCCTTCGTCAATCTTGTTGTCGTCACAATTGAAGCATTTCACTACACAAAGTTGGAGTTTCTCTGTTTCGTCATTCATGGCTTTGGCCATTAAACAAAAAGAAGGAAGTAAAAAATAAGATAGTCAAAGAAAAAAAGAAAAATAAAGTACATATAAAGATTAAAAAAAAATATAGTCCGATGTAAATTTTGAAGGAAAACATTCATATATATAAAACGGTTCTACATTATTGATAAAAAGTGCATGATAAAGTTAAGAGGGAATCTTTCCAAATATCTTTAAAACTATACGTAAGAGAAGGAAGAGTAGATAAGATTATCTTGATTATTTATTGAGTGGTTTACAAGCTCATGGTATTAGCAACCCATGGTAATTGCCCATGGTATTTTTAAGGTAAAAGAAAGAACGCAAAATATTTATGTGAATGGTAAGTTTTATTTTTACGTGGATAAAATTAACCGAGTCAAAGGTACATAAGTGGACATATATTTTATATTATACCCCAAAGAGATGAATAGCCACGTTTCACTAGGGTTGTAACTTTTCAAAAAGAAAAAGAAAAGATTATAAATAAAAGATATATATAGATGAGTTTTATATTATAAAGGAGTATTTTAAAGAAAATTTCGAGTTATAAAATTATTGAAAATATATATAAGTACATAGCGGGCATTATTATAGAAGGTTATTTAAAAGATCCATATATTAAAGTATATAAAGGGTTAAATCTATAACTATAAAGAGACATAAGGATAACAAGTTATAAAAAATAAAGAATACTTTTTAAAAGCATTATAATAATATAAGGAGCGGTTTATTTAAATAGTGGAGTTGTATTAAATTTTTTTAAAGTGGGAAAATATATATATATATATAATCAAGAAGGATATTTTTATAAGAGATATAAAAGGTTATACAAAGAAAATAATAATATTTTATTATAGAGATTAAGAAGGGGTTATCTTCAAAAACCCTAATTTCATCTCGAAAAAGGCAAATGGAGGTTAATTTGAAAATAAAAGAAGGAAGATTCCTCTATAAAGGTATTCCAATTGTAGATTTTAGATTAATTACATTACAAGGGTGTATCCAAAGGAAAGAAATTAGTATAGTTGTTAATCCAAATATTGAGGATAATTACATTAATATTAATTTGGTAAATCAACTATTAATTCTAGAACCAAATATAGGCGAACGAGAAGGTTTTTTTGGCGGAAAAGAATATGAAATTAATGATTTACAAGTGACAATTGATCATTATGAGTACATATCTGAATTCTGTGTTGTAACTATGCTTAACAAAGAGGTTGACATAATTATTGGTCGACCTTGGTTCAAGGAATTAGGTACGTTCATTCTAAACACAGGAAAAAAAATTCTTGATGTTCCCTTACAAGAGGAAGATGGTGACGTTCCAAGACATGACAACGAAATCAGAAATGATAATGCCTTCATCAAAAGATCTTAAGGATATTTTGAAACCAATGTTTCAAGAGATTCCAAAAACAGTATCAAGGAAGCAAAAAGAACTTGAAGAAGTCATATCCAACGAAAATAAAGAAAATCTGTGTTTGAAGGAGCATAATCAAAAACTACTTACGCAAGTGAGAAAATGTAAAGCTAAGAAGCACAAGTTAGAACAAGAAAAAGAAAGTTATGACAAAAAATTCAACGAAAGGCTATCAAAGAAAGAAGAGGAGAATTTATGGTTAAAAGACCTTAACAAAAAATTATTAGAACAAATCAAGTGTTAAAAAGATGAGAAACTTGAAGGCCAAAATAAAGTTGACTCAGAAAATTAGGAATGCTTACATCTCAAAAATCATAACCAAAATCTACTCAAACAGATTAAAAAACTTAAGGACGATAAGAAACCATTGATGAATGGGTTCGAAGAAATTGTTGCATATGAAGCATCAAAATCTCTAGATGTAGTAGTCCAAGTTGGGGAAAAAGAAACAAACATCGATCCCACTAATCTCACAGTTCAGACAAATCCAATCCTACTGAAGTAAAGACATACTCAGTGGTTTCCATTCAAACGACGAACATTCCAAGTGATGATTCAGTGGCCAACTCAACCACAACAGCGCCTGAAGAAAATCAGGGATCAACCACTAACATGATAAGGGGAAGTCCAACCAAAAGAACTATGTACCAACATCCGAATCACAAGAGCAGACTTTCCCATCAATCTACGTACCAGTATCACTTAGAAAATAAACGACAAGTTTATGTTTCCAAGAATACTGAAGTTTGCAGAATCCAGTCCCATGATAATGATTCATCACAAAAGTTGATTCCGCAGAAGATCAATCTAGGATGGTCTGATCCGTTCTCAGTACGACAATTTTATATATCACTCCAAGGATCATATCAACTTGTATCAACAAAGATGATCGTCCCAAGAAGAGAAGACATTCGCAACAGATAAGAGTTCAAGTCCTTTCATCAACAAGATTTGAGGACAAAGCTTTTTGAAGAAGAAGGCAATGTTATGAACATAAATTATGTAAAAATAAATAAAATTAGATAATAAATAATAATCATAATAATATAAATATAATAATAAATAATTAGTAAATTAACTAATGGTTAGTTAGTTAATAATGAAAAGGCATATCTTAGAGACATGCCTGTTCGTGAAAGGGTACTTACCTGTCTATATATACAAGACCCTCATTCTCATTTGTAATCATTCTACATCAATTCTTTATATAATATACAATTTACACTTACTGCCCTATAATGGATGTATTTGTCTACAAAGTATTTTAATATTTCCGTTGCGTATACGACTTGTGGTCGTTACAGGTTTTGTCATGTGAATCAATCTTATGTATAATTGTATATAGTATGTTCCCTTCAATGCAAATTTTATTGCTTCTATGTACATGTATCTGCCCTGAAATGTTGTCACAGAGGTCTATTGTAGTCTTCGCTTGATAAAGCTCCAGAAGGAGACATTTCTTTAACTAGGGTCACTAACAAGATTGTAGTTCTGTAAATATATATATTAACCCTTGAGCAATATTGTAAGGGCCAACCGAATATAAGACAACTGGACAATAAGTCAAGGATTGAATGTTTTGAGAACATGCTTCAGATACTTCCTTCAGAATGAAGACGATAATGGAACTGTGAAGACATTAGATTCAAATGGCAACGAATGGGTCATTTTATCTGGACTTATAACACAGGCTGAGGCTTTTAATGCTGTCACTATTTTAAATGAGGCTCAAAGTTTCATATCTTGACACCAATAGTCATATCTCCTCATCATTATTCCTTAGAACCGAAATTGCCAACCAGTCGAAACTTTTCCACAACCTAAACAATGCCACACTGTTAATTTATGGTATGTTCTATGCTAAGTGCAGTTTACTTCAATTTCTTCTTATTAGCCACTATTTAGCAATCACATAAACATAAAGTAAAATGCAGATAGAACATTAATAGATTGACAGAAAACAAGCCAAGACAAGAGACACCAGATGTGGCAGCTAGCCAGGGACAAACCCCAATGTGGGGAAACCCTTGGATAAATTCTTCTTTAATCTTCAATAGTTCAGCGGATCGAAATAGTACAAATACATAAATCTGTAATTTTATGACAACAGCAGCAAACCCTAACCAACAAAGTCAAATCTGGTCAAACAAGATGAAATTGACCTCCAATATGCTTGGTCAATTTCCTAGTCATCTAGGCCTCCAACAACAAGAAGAGGCAACCCATAAACAGTCCGAAAAACACAGTCAAACTGTAGTCAACTGAAGTCAACTTGCTGCCACAAACTAGGGCAGTCAACGCTGGTCAAACCAGAGGTCAGATTGCCTCGGTTTGCGTGCCAAAATCTGCGGCCTGCCTAGGAGAGATAGCGACACCAAAACCGCATTCCTGAAAAGTCAACACTTGGTAAATGCTGGTCAAAACGTCTTGTTGCAGCTTCTGTGTCTTCCTGCATCCTCCTTCGTCCTCCTTCCTTGCCCTTCTGCGTCCTTCTTCTTCCCACGTGTGAGCTTCTCTTCCTTGTGTGTAAACCCAATCAACTAAGGAGAGAAGAATGTGTGGGAGATGAGATGAGTGAATAATGCCTCAACCTCACTTGTATTTATATGATATGCTGGGCATGTGTGCCACACATTTCGCTGCTGCCCGACCTTGACGATTTGTCAAGTAAATACAAATAAAGTCATATCTCCATAAATACTTGTCGGAATCGGATGATCGTTAGATCAATCCTACACCTCTCGATGAGAGGAATCAAGGAAAAATATCAGCTGCCATAAATAAGATGACCCACATGGAGTTTGGCCCTAGTTGCCAATTTTAACACTCCCTCTCAACTAGGGAGAACTCCATCTGCTAATCCGTCTGACTGTCGGTACTATCTCTGCCATCAAATGCACTGCCCTGCACTGCTCGGCTCTGCTGAACTATGAAGAAGAAGAAATGATCGAGGATGTATCATACCATCCTCCACTGACCTGAAGTCAGTCCTAGAGAGTGTGTCATACCACTCTCACTGATCCCAGATCAGTTTCATTGATCCCAAATCAATGGAGGTCATCCTAGCATAGGGAGTACGGTAGATACAACGATGCGTCCATCGATAGTACTACTATGGTCCCTAACCCCATTTCCCTACTTATTGATCAGATGAGAGGTACTTCACATGAGTCCCAGACTGCATGGGTAGGATGCCTCGACAGGAGAACTAATCATCCTATCCATAAGTCGCCACGAGGTATCACAGGGGAAGGTTGAACCTTTCACCTTGTACATAGCGCATCACTAGGGGAGGGTGAGTCGCCCTGTGGTTGCATGTCGCTCCAAGAAGTACCCCAAGCCCCCGGAGCTCCCAGAGCTCAATGTATGCATCATACACGACCCTCATAAGAGGGTCTCTCAACAACACCAAATCGTTCTCGGAAAGTCAAGAATTTGACCTTTCCTAGGGGCTTCGTCAAAATGTCGACGACTTGCTCATCTGTATCAATATGTTGGAGCCTTATTGCTCCCCATTGCACCATATCTCAGATATAGTGGTACCTAATATAGATATGCTTTGAGCGATCATGAAATACGGGATTCTCTGATAAACGAATCCCGCTCTAGTTGTCACATAGGATCACCGTAGTATCCAATGTAAATCCAAACAGCTCACTGAAGAGCTTCCACAACCAAACAACCTCACAAGAGGCCATACTCGCAGCAATGTACTCTGCCTCAGCGGTGGTCAAAGCCACCGACTTCTGCTTCCTGCTCATCCAGGACATCGAGGTAGATCCCAAAGAGAAACAACACCCGGAAGTGCTCTTTTGGTCCATCACACTGCCTACCCAATCAACATCGGTATCTCCATGTAGTCTCACATCTCCGACAGTGTATCTCAACCCATAAGTGATTGTGCCACGAAGGTATCTCAACAGATTCTTGGCACCAATCCAATGTGTGTGGTGAGGCTCAACCATATGTTTACTCAACGTGTTGACTGCAACACATATATCCGGACGAGAGTTCACCAAGAACATCAATGCTCTAATGAGTCGACGATACTCGGTAGCATTTTGCAAAACAGGTTCGGCAACACTACTGCTTAACTTCTTGAAATCAAACTCCATCGGGGTAGTCACAGGCTTGCAGTCCACCATACTGAATCTTTCCAATACCTTCACCACATATTTTCCTTGAGATAGGAAAATCTCCCCTGGCTTCTGCCAGACTTATAGTCCTAGGAAATAGCGCATCAGTCCCAAGTCCTTCATCTCAAACTCAGAATCCAACTCCCTCTTACATTTGTGAATGAGAGGGTCTGCACCTGTCAAAAAGAGGTCGTCAACGTACAACACCAATATGAGAGGTTTGTCATCTTCAACCTTAAAGTAAAGGTTAGGGTCGACTTCACTCCTAGTGAATCCCAACTTCATCAAGTAGCTATCGATCCTCTCATACCAAGCTTGGTGTGCTTGCTTCAGCCCATAGAGGGCTTTCTTCAACCTGCACACATGAGATTCCTGATCATGAATCTCAAATCCTTCAGGTTGTTTCACATAGACTTCCTCTTTGATCGAACCATGCAAGAACGCGGTCTTGACATCCATTTGATGTAGGTTCCATCCCTACGAAGCAACAAGGGTTATGATCGAGCGGATGGTGGTGTATCAGGCAACAGGTGCAAATATCTCGTCATAGTTTATACCTTCCTTCTGAGAGAAGCCACGAGCGACAAAATGAGCCTTATACTTTTTAGCACTTCCATCAGCTCCATGCTTTATCTTGTAAAGCCATTTCGAAGTGACAACTGTTTTGTCTTGGGGTCTGGGGACCACATCCCAGACATCGTTCTTCATGATGGACTCATATTCCTTAGTCATAGCATCCTTCCATACTTGATGCTTGACAGCTTCTGCGAACGATGAAGGCTCATTTTGAATGATCGTGCTCATGATGGTCAAGTATCCCTGATACCTGGCCGACTTCTTACTTTCTCGGAAAGTCCCTCTGGGTGCAATGTGTCCTTTGGCATCATCAAGTGTCCTCCTAAGCCATGAAGGCCTCTTCCTAGAAGAGGAAGGCTCTTGCAGAGGGGGATCAATAGGATCCATAGGTTCTTCTACATCGGGCATCGTCTCATCTTCCTTTTCCTCTGGTTTCCTGGTGTCAGCTTCTCCAGATTTCCTTAGTATAGGAAGATTGTCAACTTTGCTAAGAGCCATATCTTCGTCAAAGGTGACATCATGGCTAATCTCGACTTCCCTTTGACCAGCCACATAGATTCTATAGCCCTTAGTATTTTCGCTATAGCCCACGAAGATTCCTTTCTTTCTAGATGCACCCAATTTATTCCTTTTCTCTTTCGGCACATGAAAATATACAGGACTTCCAAAAATTCTAAAATGAGATACGTCAGGTTTCTTACCAGTGAACATTTCTTCGGGAGTCTTGGAACCCAATGCTTGATGAGGGCATCAGTTTTGAACATATATGACGGTATTCGCAGCTTCGGCCCATAGAAACTTCAGAAGCCTTTGATCATGGAGCATAGCACGGACAACTTCCACAATCGTACGATTCTTCCTTTCTGCCACACCATTCTGCTCAGGAGTATATGGTGTTGTAGTCTCCCTCTTAATGCCATCCTCTTTGCAAAAGTCATGGAACTCATTGGATTCATACTCAGTCCCATTATCAATCCTTAAGATCTTGATCTTCTTTTCGGTTTGATTCTCGATCAAGGCTTTGAAGTGACGAAACCAAGAGAACACTTCATCCTTCTTTTTCAAGAAGTATATCCAAGTCTTGCGAGAATAATCATCTGTAAAAGTGAGGTAATATAAATATCCTCCCAAAGAATTCATAGGCATCATACCAGATATGTTGGAGTGAACCAACTGCAATATATCGGAGGTCTTTCTATGGCTTGAGGGGAATGGTCCCCTTTTGAGCTTTCCTTCGGCACATCCTAGACATACACCTTCTTGCTCTAATTTGAACTCGGGCATCCTGGTCACCATTTGTCTCACATCTGGTAGAGCTTTATAATGAAGGTGGGCAAACCTCCGGTGCCATAGTTCGGACTGAAGAGATGTGTCACAATTCATGACACCCAACGGACTTCCTCCGACATGATATGAAGAGTCAACTCGAAACCCAAGAGTGAAAGCATCTTTGAAATTCTTTTTCCATACACGTACCTTGCCATCGATGAAGGCCACCTTGTAGCCTTTGTCTTCCATTGCCGAAAGGGATACCAAGTTCCTTTTGAAATCAGGTACATACAAGATTTGTTGCAAGTGAATTGTATTACCTTGATTCAATTGAAGAGAGACATTCCCTACGCCTTTCACAGGATATTTGGAGTTGTCCCCAAGAACAATTTCTAGGTTGGTCTCCTTCTCTATCAAATTAGAGAGAGCTTCTTTGTAACCAATGAAGTTCCTTGAGGCACCACTATCAATAAGCCAATTTCCCAGCGAGTCTGGGGGAGAAGTAGTAGAGAGGGCCGCTGGTAGATAATATTCATCTTGCTTATTGTTAACAACGTTAAATTCATACCTGGAGTTTCTTGCCTTCTTGGAGGGTTGACCACTTCCTTGATTTCCGACATTCCTTTTTCCTTTGCCATTGAACCTGCCCTTCCTTTGATTGTTGTTGGAATTGCCTCGGGAGTGATTTTGATCATCGTCATGAGATGTGTCCTTTCTATCAGGGCACTCCCTCGCATAGTGGCCAATTTTGTTGCAAATGTAACATCTACCTTTCCTTCCACCTTTCGGTCTGGCCTTTCCCTTAGATTTTGCCCCGGAATTATTTCTCCTTTTAGCATGAGAGGAGAATGCAGTGGGATTGCCTCTAAGTGCAGGCATTTCCTGCTCTTCCATCCTTGTTTCTTCTTGAATGCATCTCGCCATCAATTCCTCAAATCCTGGGATTACATTATTGTTGAGAAGAGTGGTTCTGAATATATACCATTCAGATGGGAGCCCTCCAAGAGTAGTGATGGTCAGTTCCCTGTCAGGAATGACTTCCCCAATTGATAGGAGATCATTCTTGATCTTGATGATCCTTAAGAAGTAGGCTTACAACCTCTCATCTTTGCCCTTCTTAATTTCCTTCAGCTTATTCTCAAGGAACAAAACTTGATTTGCATCATTAACTTTAAATAAGCTTACCAGTCTATCGTAGATTTCCTTGGAGGTGGTCAGCTCGGTAACATAGGCCACCAGGTGCTTGTCAATAGAATCTCGGATGATCTTCTTTGCTTTGACTTCTCCTTTGGTCCACTTGTTCCTTGCAGCAACAGATGCATTTGATGGAGGCTCAATGATCCTGCCTCTCACATGGTCCAACACTTCCTGCTCTTCTAATGTCAGATCGAGAGACATCTTCTATCCATGATAGTCGGACTTCTCACGAAGCTTTTCTTCGGCGGGGAAGTGTGATGAGGACCCCATGAAGTCTAGAGGATTGCTTTGACAACCTTCGGTGATTGCTCGTGCTCTTACTCTTGCTTGGGCTTTGTCTTCACCTCATCTCTGATACCATGTTAATTTATGGTATGTTCTATGCTTAGTGCAGTTTACTTCAATTTCTTCTTATTAGCCACTGTTTATCAATCACATAAACATAAAGTAAAATGCAGATAGAACATTAATAGATCGACAAAAAACAAGCCAAGACAAGAGACACCAGATGTGGCAGCTAGCTAGGGACAAAATCCAATGTGGGGAAACCCTTTGATCAATTCTTCTTTAATCTTCAATTGTTCAGCAGAGAGAAATAGTACAAATACATAAATCTATAATTTTATGACAGCAACAGCAAACCCTAACCAACAAAGTCAAATCTGGTCAAACAAGATGAAATTGACCTCCAATATGCTTGGTCAATTTGCCAGTCATCTAGGCCTCCAACAACAAGAAGAGGCAACCCATAAACAGTCCGAAAAACACAGTCAAACTGCGGTCAATTGAAGTCAACCTGCTGCCACAAACTAGGGCAGTGAACGCTGGTCAAACCAGAGGTCAGATTGCCTCGGTTTGCATGCCAAAATCTGCGGCCTGCCTAGGAGAGACAACCACACCAAAACTGCACTCCTGAAAAGTCAACGCTTGGTCAACGCTGGTCAAAACATCTTGCTGCAGCTTTTGCGTCTTCTTGCGTCCTGCTTCCTTGCCTTTTTGCGTCCTCCTTCTTCCCACGTGTGAGCTTCTCTTCCTTGTGTGTAAATCCAATCAGCTAAGGAGAGAAGAATGTGTGAGAGATGAGATGAGTGAATAATGCCTCAACCTCAATTGTATTTATATGATATGCTGGGCATGTGTGCCACACATTTAGCTGTTGGCCGACCTTGACAATTTGTCAAGTAAATACAAATAAATTCATATCTCCATAAATACTTGTCGGAATTGGATGATCGTTAGATCAATCCTACACCTCTCGACGAGAGGAATCAAGGAAAAATATCAGCTGCCATAAATAAGATGACCCACATGGAGTTTGGCCCTAGTTGCCAATTTTAACACACGCTATATCCAAGAGTTGTGCACTTGACATAAGTCTGTTGCCAAATATTAGTAATACAACCAGATCGCATAGGGTATGAATTTTCTCACTCAAAAACATAGATAATCATTGCTTTAGGTAAATGAAACTTCTAGAAATGCCATCCAGTCAACTTCTGCTTCAGAGATAAGATTAATGTGAGTTCCTTTTGACAATTTCGATCATCAAGTGAAGGCGAAAAAGACAGGCTCAAAAAAATTCAGACTCATTACAAAAATTATTCCTGTGTTGGCGCTGTAGTGGCTACAGAGACTTATGACATGCCAAAGAAACACCTGCAAGATACATCACAAGCCAAACCCTAATCCCAAAAATAAAAGGAAAACCACAACCCTCTCAGACCTTCAATCTTCTTCAAGCAAAGCCATCGAAAACCTTAGAGAGAAATGACCTACGCGTAGTCGTAGATATAATAGATAGAGTGAGCTCCTTTCCTTAGAGCTGCAAACAAATTTCAGAGAGACGAAATACTTGCTTGCGAAGATTGCGATTACACCTCGGTGGTCCATATTATACGAAATCAGATTGATTCTCTTCTCTGGCCTTCAGTGCTTGGGGTTGAATAATTTATTTATTTAAGGCAACAGACTTGAGATAGCGTAACCATGCACATACATCATTTGGACATTTTCACACTCACCCTCGTTATAGATAGATGTGAGGGATTAGGTGTGAGATAAACAAATCCTGTAACTCTCAATGCATGAATAACAAAACCAATACGTGACTGTAACTGAGTGAATCCAACGACCATCAATGCGTGACGTTAATGAGAGTAAGACTGTAGTCATAGATAAGCGAGTCCAGTTTGGGACATAATTCAGTTATGTAAACTGTTGACACTGCTCCAAAGGAATTGAACTCGGGCCACACAATTAACCCAACGCGCAATACTAACCCCTCTCGAATGAATATAATAGTTTCTTCTGGCTTTCTCTCTAGGAGAGTTTAAATCTTTCAGAATTATATACTGGAAAACCATCAATTTTATGAGATGAATGAATTTATCAATGGTACCTCACATCCTTGAGAGCCGAGAATAAACCCCAGATTTGAAACCCTTTAAATTCCAACGAACCGATTAAAAAAAACCCAGGTAGCTCAGAATTTGCAAAAGTCGGCCTGAATGAGATAAATTGGTCGGTATGGAGAATTAGTGGTGAATCGAGGGTTCAATTTGCCTCGGACTTGGTTCATCAGTGTATGATGCCACAGAGAATTGTCAATACTCCTTTTGAGATTTCTCATTACTCTTGGGTTTGTCCTCTCCTAGCTTCGATACCATGTTAATTTTGAGATAACCTGTTCTTTGCTTAGATCAGATACTTCATTAGCACATAATTGACTCCATTAATTCATTAGCATTAACCATTAACTTATGACAGTAACTGATGAAAGAACATTCAACATAAATGCAGAAGACAAGCCAAGATAAGAGAACACAGTAATTGGCACAAGCCAGGGAAAAACCCCAAGTTGGGGAAAACCCTTGAGCAATCCATCTTATTATTATCATCGAATGTTCAGCAGAGAGAGAGAGTACAATGATTTAGAGTCAGAAAGACTTGCCAATCTGAAGATCCAAACAAAAGTCAACTAGGGTCTGGATGGGGCTGCCCAAAAACCCTCCTTACTACTGCGGCTTTCTTTGACAAACATGAAACTGCCCTTCACTGGCACTGAGGACTGATCTGAACCCATCTTAGCTTTTCAGTCCTTCTGTCTATGCTGGTGCAGACCTGAAATCATATTTCTGAAGTGCGGCTACGTGAAGGGAGAACATTTTGTGAAGCGAACAAAGTTCCTTCTATAAATTAATTACTCCAAAAGACTTGGAATATGAAGTTATCCATTGAGGATATAAATATTATATTAAAATATATGAATAAGAATGAATAATGAATTACAAATGAGAACGAGAGGCTTACTTGTCTCTTCATGAAGAGTCATGTCCTATTAGACATGCCTCTTCAACCTAATTACTAGCTTAACTAACTATTATTTATGATATTTAGCTTTTACATTATATTTATATTTTTTATATATTTTATTCGTTACATTGCCTCCTTCCTCAAAAAGCTTTGTCCTCAAAGCTTGTCGATGAAAAAGGCTTGATCTCTTTTTCGGCTTCGAAAGTCTTTATGTCTCGGAATAGTCATCCTTGTCGATACAAGTTGATATGATCTTCTTAGTGACAAACAAAATTGTCGCACTGAGAAAGGATCAGACCATCCCAGATTAATCTTCTGTATAGCATTCTGATCACTGGAATTTTGTAACGACTTGTTAGCATAAGACTGGATTGAGGTTACATCACTATTATCTGGAACATCAGTTTGTTGTTTCGGTTCTGAAAGGTACATATACGTAGCTTGATTGAGTTGTCTACTCTCGTGATTCGGATGTCGATATGGAACCTTTTTGGTTTGACTTTCCCTTATTGGGCATGTGGGAATTTTTATATTTTCTTCCGATAAAGATGTTGTTGAGTTGGTTATGGAACATTCTCTTGGGAAGTTCATTGTCTGAACTGCAACATCCAAGCGCGTCTTTTCTTCAACTTGCTTAACTTGAATTCCTACATTTGATGCTTCTTTCTCGATAAGTTGTTGTACCTTGTTTTCTAATGATTTCTTATCCTTCTTAAGTTTCTTAATTTGTGACAGTAATTTTTCGCTATGGTTTTTCAATCGAGAAACTTCTTCATTTTTGTCAACATTGATTTTGTCAATTTCTTTTTGCATATTTTGTAATATCTTTTTACCTTCTTGAGACATTACTTTTGAAATATCTGAGATATCTTCTGGTGTTACTGAATTTGGTTTTAGTGTAAAATCTTGGAGCGTTATTTTCTTCTTCTTGTAAGAAAATGTTAAAAACTTTTTCTTCGTATTTAGAATAAAGGAACCTAGAGTTTCCATCCAAGGTAACCCTAAAACAATGCCACTGTGAATGTCACTATCGTCAAAACAACGTAAGGTTTTCACGGTGAATTTTGAGGTAAAAGTATAATCTCCAATATTTAAGTGTAAATTGCTTATATCATATTGTTTGCCAAAAATATTTGTTTCAACTATATTTGATTCAGGAATCACCAATTGGTTAGCACATTTAGGACTAACATAATTACTTCTTTCAACAGGACAGATAGAGATTATGATGTCCCTTCCTCCGAGCGATCCTTTGATTTGAAATAATGTATCAACATATTTACCAAAGGTTTCAGGAAACCTTTCATCTCTCATTTTTGGACTACACTCAATTTCTTTATCGGCAATGGTTGACTCCATTTTTACTTTGTTAAGATGAACTTGGGAATTTTTATTTTTATTTTTATTTATTTTTTTTAAATTTTCGTTTTAAGTTTTGCTAACTCTCTTTTTATTTTATATATATTGCTCTTTTTTTTTTTAATCTATAAAATATATTTCCACTTCTCTCTTATAAAAATCTATTCTCTTCTTCTTCTTTTTCTTTTTTGTTCACTCTTTTAATAAAATTTTTATATAATAATAATTTTTTAATATATATATATAATTATAAATTATATATATTATATAATTTTAATTTATATATATTATAAAATTATAATTATATAAAATTTATATATACTTTTTTGAGACCCACTTTTCCTTTTATATGTGACTATATAAGGCTTATATAGTATCCTTTTTTATAATTATAATAATAATTTTTTTCTCAGAAAATTTGGATGAGACGTGACTCTTGGTACGGTCACAATCTTTAGATTTGAATGATTAAAATTATTTAGATCACACCTTTTTTCTCCAATGTTTATCAAAATACCTTTCACTTTTAAAATACCATGGGCAATTACCATGGGTTGTTTCTAAAACCACAGGCTTTTCCACGTAAAAAGTTTTAAATATCACTTGGCATGAGATTTTGTATCCCTTTTGTTTTTTATTTTACTTTTAAAATACCATGGGCTATTACCATGGGTTGTTTTTAAAACCTCCTGTAAAAAGTAATATTTACCTTTCACGTAAGAGCTTTTGTATCCGTGTTTTCTTTAACTTTTAAAATACCATGGGCTATTACCATGGGTTGTTTTTAAAACCTCCTGTAAAAAGTAATATTTACCTTTCACGTCAGAGCTTTTGTATCCCTGTTTTTTCTTTAACTGTTAAAATACCATGGGCTATTACCATGGGTTGTTTTTAAAACCACGGTTAATGTTCTCCACGTAAAATGTAAAACTTACCATTGGTTTCTAAAACCACGGGCAATTACCATTGGTTTCTAAAACCACAGGCTTCTCCACGTAAAAAGTCTTAAATATACTTGAAAAGATTCCCACTTATCTTTATTATGCACTTTTTATCAATAATGTAAAACCTTTATATATATATATATATATATATTTTTTTTTTTTTCACTTTTTTGTTTGTTTGTTCAGAATATATTATTTCCTTTCCTCTTTCTTTTTATATACTCTTCTTTTTTATTCTTTATTATTATTATTATTTTTTTAAATAGTAGCAAATGGCCAAGGACCTAAAAAATGGAGAATCTCCCAATGTGTGGCCAAACGCTTCAATTATGACAGCAACAAGGTTGATGATAGGTTGATAGCCAAAGGCCTAGTGATCAGCGAAACGTGGTTCTGATACCAAAAGCGAACAAAGTTCCTTCTATAAATTAATTACTCCAAAAGACTTGGAATATGAAGTTATCCATTGAGGATATAAATATTATATTAAAATATATGAATAAGAATGAATAATGAATTACAAATGAGAACGAGAGGCTTGCTTATATACCAAGCAAGTGTCTCTTCATGAAGAGTCATGTCCTCTTAGACATGCCTCTTCAACCTAATTACTAGCTTAACTACCTATTATTTATGATATTTATCTTTTACATTATATTTATATTATGTATATATTTTATTCGTTACATTCTGAATACAATACCCAAACTGAGCTTCATGAAGTCAGACCTGTAATGACAGATTTGCCTATGCAACACCAAATTTGGGACTGCAATTGCTTTGCACTTTCAGTTCCCAAATTTGAGTTCCATCTGCTTTTTGTGTGTATTAAATTTAAAGTTCTGCTTTAATGGAACAGATTCCTCAATATTGTAATTTATTTGGATATTCATATGGTCTTTGGTAAGTTTGTTGTTTTCTTACATGGTTATACGTAGCATCTGTATTTCCTTTTATTGCTCTTTATGAATTGTCGGTTAGACTTTGCAGATATTGATTGTAATTGTGATGCCAGACCTGTAAACTATATTTGAGGCCTTTGGGTCTTTGTATATGGGTTGTGCTTCCATCCACCCAATTATAATTTCTTTTTCAGATTCTAGGCCCCATCATAAGTTTTTTGTCAGATCTTAAGCGCTGATATTTTTGTGTATGAGAAAGTTGGAGTATTTAAAAAATACTTTATCATGTTGTGTTTGTTCCAATTTGACTATTTCATCTGACATAAAATGGTGAGATAGAAGCAAGCACTGATCTGCAAATGTTAAGTGGTACTTCACTTTATAACTTCATTTGTGTCTGTTTGAAGAAAAAACGTGGGTAGAAGATTATTCAACCTTGAACTAGTTGCTGTGCAAACTGATGAAAATGGAAAAGAGGGGCAGAGCAGCAGTAGTGGTGCTTGGTGACTTAGGACGTAGTCCTCGTATGCAATATCATGCTCTTTCTTTTGCACGGCAGGTATGTGATATTGTATCCATAATTGTTTGTGCTCTCAAAGCTTTTCATGTTGCTTTTTTGTAACATGGTAGTCACGATAGGCAAGTGGTAATGATGCCAGAGTCTGAAGCTGTTCTTCATATCATCCTTTTTTTTCGTTAAACTTAAATTATTAACTTAACAGTACTTAAGATGTGATTTTGATATTTTTAATGTACTTTTATGAGAAGAAAAACACGCGGGAAAGTTAGTGGAAATCTGCTTTTTCTTGAACTAAGTTTACAAGTCTGAAATTGGTCAATTCTGTTATCTGGAAAGTTGTTTTGAAATTCCAGTAAACACTATCTACCTTTCCCCCATACTACAGTAGGTACAAACTGGTTAAAATGGAAAGTGGTAATGATGCCAGAGTCTGAAGCTTTTCTTCATATCATCCTTTATTTTTTGGCAAACTTAAATTATTAACTTAATAGTACCTAAGATGTGATTTTGATATTTTTAATGTATTTTTATGAGAAGAAAAACATGCGGGAAAGTTAGTGGAAATATGCTTTTTCTTGAACTAGGTTTCCAAGTCTGAAATTGGTCAATTATGTTATCTGGAAATTTGTTTTGAAATTCCAGCAAACACTATCTACCTTTCCCCCATACTACAGTATGTACAAAGTGGTTAAAATGGAAAAGAGGGCCAAAGCAGCAGTAGTTGTGCTCAGTGACTTAGGATGTAGTCCTTGTATGCAATATCATGCTCTTTCTTTTGCACGGCAGGTGTGTGGTCTTGTATCCATAATTCTTTGTGCTCTTGAAACGTATCATGTTGTTTTTAATTAACATGGTAATCACAATAGGCAAGTGGTAGTGATGTCACTGTCTGAAGCTGTTCTTCACATTATCCCGTGTTTCCTTGAGCCTAACTTATCAACTTCATATTACTTGAGATGTTCAGGTTCTGGTTTTCTAATGTATTTCTATGAAAATAATATACATTAAGCAAGTTTGTGGAAATCAGCTTTTTCTTGAATTAGGTTTACGCATCTAAACTTGGTCAATTCTATTATATGGAAAGCTGTTTTGAAATGTCACAAATACTATCTACCTTTCCTCCATACCATAGTATGGACAGATCATTTTCGTCCTAGACCTGACTTGTGATTCGTATGTGCAACTTATTTAATTTCCTGCTAGTGGTTTGCATTCAGTTTTCATGGAACTTGACACATTGCAAGTGGAGAATAACAATGGGTTTTTACAGTCCACATGTTTGCAGTGGAGGCTATTTATCCCCAGCTTGCTGGGTCCATGCCTTATTAAACAACAGCTGATGCAAAATTTTCAAGCCATGGAGAAAATTTGGAAACCTAATAATTGCAGTGCTGCACTTAAGCCTTGAATCTGACCAATACAAATTGAAAAAACAAAAGAGAGAAGAATATCTGTATCATGAGAGAAGGATGTAACTGAAAAGCTGAACATTCATTTGTTTTGGAGCAAAACAAAAAAGATAACCTTGGCAAGAGAATATTCTCCATAAAACCCCATTGCAGGAACATTCCTGATGAAGTACTTTGAATGCAAAGACCTCCATAATTTGACTTAACAAATTAAAGAGAGAAATCTTCTCATGGATGGAAACGAAGGGACTTTTACATAACAAATAAACATGCATTCTCACATTAAGTTAATATACAGCAAGGACTCATTAATGATTGCTTATAAATTTTCGAAGTGTTTTCATGACATTAGGCATGATATTGTGTTGCAATTATTGCTGTTGTACAACAGCATCTAGCTAAAGCTTTGATGTTGTGTCATTGGAGAGGATAAGGTATAATCATAAGTTGTGAGGAAGAGCGACTTTTAACTTTTATTGCACACCCTGAGATATTTTGATCCTTAATTACAGATACCTCATGGTTGATGATTTAGCTGTTGTTTGATGCATGTCTTTTTTGGGAGATAAATGGTGCATTATATTGGCTCCAAAATCATCAAGTTATGGTGCTAGTGTAGTGCAACTAAGTATGGGAAGGATATTAGTGTGAATGATTTTAAGATAACCCATTCTAGTCAATGAAGCTTGGTTGGTTGGGAAAGTGGGCATGGTGATAACCACCCTATCAAGGTTCAAATCCTCCCAACATGTTCACCCCTCATAGGTCTATGTGCTTGTGCAAACCCCACCAAGGTTCAAATCCTCCCAACAACATGTTCACCCCTCATGGGACTATGTGCTTGTGCAAATGGACTTGTTATTGATCTTTTTAGCATGGATGTTAAGGCCCTGGTAACCTTGCTAGATGGGCACATTGTTGAAGTGAGTAGCTTCAAAAGGTCTTCTACATCGGCTTGGTGTCTTAGCATGTGGAAGACATTATTTGCCTCTTCTAGTGATTTATGTCTTCTTTCCTAAGTCTAACTTAGGAAAAGTACAATAATTAAAGTAAATTAATTATTGTGGACTATTGAGTTATTTTCTAAGGATAAATAATTTAATTATTTAAGTGACTTAGAAATAATCTCAATTGTTGATCTCCAAGATGGTTCTAGAAGGGAGATTGGGGTTAGGGATTTGGACTCAATGAAGATTATAAAGGGAGCCTAGCGAGGAGGTGAAGACACAAGAAGAAGAGCACAAGTTGTGTGAACGAGTCATCACAAAGAGAGAGCGATTTTCTCTGTAGTGTGAGTGGCTCAGTGGACTAGTGCGCAGAGAAGGAGAAGTGCGAGTGCAAGGAGGCTAAGTAGGAGGAGATTGTAGGGCCGAGTTGGCGGAGAGAGATTGTATTTATTTGGAGGAAGTTGATTTGCTAGAGTGCTAGGGTTTTTCCAGTGCGCATTAGTGGCAGGGTGCAAATCTAGTTGTCGGAGGGCGCAGATCGTGTTGCTGGAGGTTGAGTTCTTTAGGTCAATCTCATCCGAAGGTAGATTTCCTTGAGGCTGTTTTCCCTGGGCCGAACTCATTTTGAGGGAACTGAGTTGTCGGTTCCAGATTGTATTTTTCCTTGTATTTTTGTGGGTCGAAAAACCCAAATTTTTTAGATAATGAAATGACGAAGAATTGTTGTGGGTTAATTAATTTTGCAATATGTGATTCATCTCTTTGGTTTATTTCTATTGCATATTTTTAGTTCTAGAAGTTAAAAATACTAGTGATTTTACTTTTCGGTAAATCAATGTTTATATGGGTAAGTAAATAAACTGTTGGGGATAAATTAATTTATTGAGAAGAGTTTTTCAGCGAAAATCACATCATAATTCATTTGTCGACGCGTTTCGAATCAACGAGTGTGGTTCATCGTCAGGACAAGTTGAAGAACCAGATCATGGCTGCATGACAAATAGAGAGAGCAGATCATCCAACAGCTATATTTGACTAGGAAACGGCTATATTTCACTGGGCAACTAGACTGGACCAACGACTATATTTGACTAGGAAATGGCTATATTTGACTGGGCAACTAGACTGGACCAAGGGATAGGGACAGAGAAAAAATAATTAGTTAATTAATTTGTAAGTTAGTTTTGTTATATTTATTACCATATTTGAATAAAGGTAATGTTTGTATTTAATTATCAAGAGTATGAATCAATTAGCTATTAATAGGCCTTTTTCCTAATTAAAATTATATAAATAAATAGTTAGTTAATTAATTTGTAAGTTAGTTTTGTTATATTTATTACCATAAAAAGTAATTGTTTGTATTAACTACCAAGATCAATAACCTATTAATAGATCTATTTATTATTATTAAAACTATCTAAATAAATAAAAACTTAAATCATTAATATTATATGAAATAATAATAAGAAAAAATTAATAAAAGTTTATTAAATGGATAACCTATTAAGTTAGTTAAATAATTGACCTAATACTAAATTTAAGGAATCTAACAGTATTGAATATGTAGCAAATTTCTCCTAATTAAAACAACATGGAAATTAAAGTAAAATCATTGAAGAACTAATGAGAAAGAATATAGCTTTTTCTAATTGGTTAGTTAATTCATTATTAATTTTATTTAATTATATCTAAAGGGTTGGTAAGATAAATAGTTCACATCTTTGAAATTCCTTCATCAATGTTTAGGTACAGAAAATTTTTATTTCATTTATTTATATAATAATGTTAATTAAAAGGATTTTTATAACTTATTCTAAAATAAAATACTAAAAATCAAAGAGACGAGAAGGAAAAACGGAAACCAACGATCCAGAAGACGAGGGGGGGAATGAAGACCTCACAGAAAAGAACAACACAAGGGGCGGGGGCAGAGGGGAGGGGGGAAAGGGTGGCTAGGAGGAAAGGGAAGGGATCCAACAACTGCTAATTTTCCAGCCGTCATCCCTATTGAGATTCCTCGGCCTTTTTTCAATTTCTATGGCCTCCCTAAACTTTCGATGATGAAAAGGAGCAATCTTGGCAATAACCCGGGCCTCCTCAATACATATGTGATGCTTAGTCTTTTCCGCGTGCTCTGCCAAGGCAGAAGACTGGGTCCTCCCATGTTTAATGTCAGTGGAGTGCTCATGAATCCTTTGATTAATAGAACGCCCCGTCTCACCAACATAGGGGGTCCCACAGGAGCAAGGAATAACATAGATACCTTTTGTTGATTTGGGGTAGCATCGGATGTGCTCTAGCCACGAAATTTGGTGGAGGGGCTAAGGCACATGAGATCTCCAATACCCAGAAAGGGTTTGGGCAGATTCTAAACAATTTGGGAGATATTAAAATAATTAATATTTTTAATGGAGTCCCTAAGTCCAAACTTAGGGAAATTAAAATATTAATGTGAATTAATATAAAATTGTGTTAGAATGGTCCAAAAGTAATGGATCAAGCCAGATCTAATCTTAGCTGTTGGTTAGGGACTTAATCTCGGCCGTTGATCTGTCAATGAGAAAAGTATAAGAGGAGGCTTGAGGGTCACTTGGAGAACACACCAAGAGATCAAGATTTCGACCTTCTGGGGCTGGGTTTGCTGAGAAAGTTGAGAGAGTGATTAGGAGTTGCAGCTGAGGGGCAGTGAATACAGAAGCAGAGAGGGCAGAAGCTGGAACTGCCGGGAAGTGCCAGGAAAGATGACACAGAGGGCAGAAGTTGGAACTGCCGGGAACAGTCGAAACTGCCGGGAATTGGTGGAAGAGTCGGGAAAGCTGATGTAAAGGGCAGAAGCCGGAACTGTCGAAACAACTGGAAAAGCTAACGCAGAGGGCAGAAGCCAAAACTATCGGGAACAGTCGGAACTGCCGGGAACTGCCGGAACAACCGGGAAAGCTGACGCAGAGGGCAGAAGCCGGAATTGCGGGGAACTGCCGGAACAACCGGGAAAGCTGACGCAGAGGGCAGAGGCCGGAACTGCTGGGAACAACTGGAACTGCTGGAACAACTGGGAAAGCTGACGCAGAGGGCAGATGCTAGAATTGCCGAGATTTTTCTCTGTTGGGTGAGCTGGATTTGGCACCCAGATTGTATTTTGAACCTGCTTAATAAATCAAACCCTCATATAGCTGCACCGATTTTCCCGCATTGGGTTTTTTCGGGTACATTAGTCCTAAAATAACGGTATCATTTGTGTGCTTGTTTCCATTTCCTTCTGTTGATGATCTGTAATGTGTTGAGCATGTACTTGTGTTTATTTTCAGTATTTACAGGGTAAATAACTTGTTAATTAATCAGAACAAGTAGGAAGGAATAAATCAGAAAGTACATGGAGGGTTTTTAACTGTTAGACTTAGAAACTTCAACATGGTATCAGAGCGTGGTTGCAGATCACAGGAGAACTGAGCACATCAGTAGAGCAGAGCAATAGCAGTAGAAAACAGTTGTCTCGAGTGACAGAAGCTGTTCCTAGCAACAAAGCAACAAGGGAGGGGTGACGCAGTGCCTGCGTCGTCAAGTTCGAGCCAAGAAGAGGCTGCGCAGAGGCTGAGGGAGGCAAAGTCAGGCTCACATAGAGCCACGTAGAGGCCAGGGGGGCTGACGCAGTTGGTTGAGGAAGCTAGTTTGCCAGTGCTGGGACTACGTAGAGCCTAGGAGGTCTCGCCTTCAGGTTGCTGGGGTCTAGGAGGCTGTGGGTGAGTTGTAGAGTGGAGCTGGTGGGGTACTGTAGTCAGAACAGTACCTAACAGGGCAAGGCCAAGAAGGAGGGAGTTGCTATCGAGGGTTTCTAGTCGAGAAATCCGGATTAGTGGTGCAGCTGCACAGACGATCAGAGTAGGGGGCATCTCGACATCGACAGAAGGGTTTCCAGGATGGAAATCGAGGCTTAGAGGGAGTCACATCAAGAACTTCTAGGAGGGAAGTAGAAGAGCAACAGAATGGCACTACACGGAGTAAGAGACCAGGATAGACTGGATGGAGCCTCAAACTTCGTAGTTTGGAAGGCCAGAATCTTATCCATACTTGACAGAAATCGTGTCAAGCACTTCGCCTTGAAGACAATAGCGGTCCCAGTTGACCTAGCTGACAATGACAGGTATGAGGAAGCAATGGCGAGGGCCAAGAGTATCATTCTTGATGGGGTCAAGGATCATATAGTACCACATATTGCCGAGAAGAATACGGCACGGGAGATGTGGGAGGCCCTGACCAAGTTGTATCAGCATACTTCTGTGCAGAGGAAGATGCTCCTAGAAAATCAGCTGCGGTCATACCAGATGCAGAAGGGAGAACAGATCGACACCTTCCTTGGTCGATTGAAGGAGATCCGAGATCAGCTGACTTCCATAGGGGCCACACCAGATCTAGAGTTGATGGTGAGAACAACCCTGAATGCAGTCTCAGAAGACTGGGAGGTGTTTGTCCAGAGCATACTGGGCAGGGCGACCCTTCTAGATTGGGAGGAAATGTGGGTGGCCCTTCGCCAAGAAGAGATTAGGAGGGTGATCAAGACGGGAAGCAGCAACAAGGGGATCAAAATCAAGAAGGAGGAGGAGGTGGATGTTGCCCTAGCATTTGAGGGTAAGCAAGAACAATGGAAGAAGAAGGACCTCTCCAAGGTCAAATGCTTCCACTGTGGGGAGCTGGGTCATTATGTGACCCAGTGTTCGAGGAAGAAGAGCAAGGGAGAGGCTTCCGAGACCAAGGCAGTGCCAACAAGGGCAGAGAAGGAGGTGGAGACAAACGATGACTATGCCATGAGTGCACACACACCACTTGAGCGAAGGAGGGGAGACATCGAGCTGTAGTTAGGTGGACTACAGGAGACGAGGGGTAGGATCCTTGAGTTACCCAACCTCTTGGATTATACCTAGCTACGGGAGCCCCAAAGAAGAGTAGCAGGACTGGCGGATGTCGGTAGAGACGGATGAGGATGGAGCGGCAGAGAGAGCTACAGTGCAAGATTCCCAGGACAGCGCGAGGCTAGCAGGCTGCAACAGTGCGAGAGGCACGAGAGTGTTGCACCAGTGCAGGATGGCACAAAGAGGTGTGCAACGGTGTGAGATGCAGGGAGTTGTTGCAGCAGCGCAGAGGTCAGAGAGGGAGCACTTGTCAGCAACAGAGGGAGCTTCAACATCGGGGGTGTCTCTAGCCTGACAGAGATGTCAGAGTTGGGAGATTAGTTGCTTACTTCTCAGTAACTGAGTTGCAGTGCAACAATTAGCAGTGGCGATGCTATGGGCAACACAATGCAACATGATGAGAGGGGATGCAGTGCAGACGCAACAGTAGCAGTGGCAGGGCCATGGGTAGCAGTACGGATGCAGAAGGAGATGTCATACAGATGTAGTAGTGGCAGTGGCAGAGCCATGGGTGGCAGTACGGGATGCAGCAGTATAGATGATGGGCAGCAGGCCTAGCATCAGGGACCGATGCCGGATGATCAAAGTAATACTCATTGAGGAGTATTGCTAGAGCATAGTCCTTGCTAAGAGGGAGTGTTGATTCGGGGTAGCATCGGATGTGCTCTAGCCACGAAATTTGGTGGAGGGGCTAAGGCACATGAGATCTCCAATACACAGAAAGGGTTTGGGTAGATTCTAAATAGTTTGGGAGATATTAAAATAATTAATATTTTTAATGGAGTCCCTAAGTCTAAACTTAGGGAAATTAAAATATTAATGTGAATTAATATAAAATTGTCTTAGAATGGTCCAAAAGTCATGGATCAAGCCAAATCTAATCTTAGCCGTTGATTAGGGACTTAATCTTGGCCGTTGATCTGTCAACGAGAAAAGTATAAGAGGAGGCTTGAGGGTCACTTGGAGAACACACCAAGAGATCAAGATTTCGACTATCTGGGGCTGGGTTTGCTGAGAAAGTTGAGAGAGTGATCAGGAGTTACAGCTGAGGGGCAGTGAATACAAAAGCAGAGAGGGCAGAAGCCAGAACTGCCGGGAACAACCGGAATTGTTGGGAACTGTCGGAACAGCCAGGAAAGCTGATGCAGAGGGCAAAAGCCAAAACTGTTAGGAACAGCTGGGAAAGCTGATGCAGAGGGTAGAAGCTGGAACTGTCGGGAACAACCGGAACTGCCGGGAACAACTGGAACTGCTGGAACAGCTGGGAAAGTTGATGCAGAGGGCAAAAGCCGGAATAGCCGAGAACAGCCGGAATTGCCGGAACAACCGGGAAAGATGACACAGAGGGTAGAAGCTAGAACTGCTGAGATTTTTCTCTGTTGGGTGAGCCAGATTTGGCACCCAGATTGTATTCTGAAATTGCTTAATAAATCAAACCCTCAGATAGCTGCACCGGTTTTCCCGCATTGGGTTTTTCTGGGGACATTAGTCCAAAAATAACGGTGTCATTTGTGTGCTTGTTTCTGTTTTCTTTAGTTGATGATCTGTAATGTGTTGAGCATGTACTTGTGTTTATTTTCAGTATTTACATGGTAAATAACTTGTTAATTAATCAAAACAAGTAGGAAGGAATAAATTAGAAAGTACATGGAGGGTTTCTAACTGTTAGACTTTGAAACTTCAACACCTTTCATGTCCTTGGGGTCAATAGGGTCTTTTACCGATCTAAGGGAGCTACGGATGGTGTTAAGGGGTCTAAAGGTAGAGGGAACATTATGCCTTCTGAGGATCCTCGCAATCTTATCAGTGGTCCCCTGGATGAAAGGGAGATGAACCCCTAAGACTCGATTCTTAAGGTCTTTCTTAACCTTGGGACCTTTGCTAGCTTTAAGGAAAGCTTTCAGATCCTGGTGCCTACTATAACCATTATTAACAAAAACGTTAAGGAGATGAGCTTTCTCTCTATCGAGGTTCTTTTCATCGGAGATTCTCAACGCATGAGTCGTAAGCGTGTTGAGGACACCCAACTTTTGAGCAGGGAAATGATGGGAGCTGGCATGAAGATATTGCTCAGTATGAGTTTTCTTCCTAAACACTTGGTGGGAGAAAGAACCGTCATCATTCTTTGAAATGAGATCATCAAGGAAAGGCAAACACCCATTGACTTCTTGCTCTATAGTGAACTTTATGGATGGGGATTGATTGTTGAGATGTTGGAAAAATAGATCCAACTCTTCCTGGCCATAAGACTAGATGACACCAGTGTCGTCAACAAATCTCTTGTAGAGCTTGGGTAAGAGACGTGTTGAGGCCAAAGCTTTGGATTCAAAGTCTTCCATGAAAAGATTAGCAACAACCGGGGACAGGGGGGAGCCCATGGCAACCCCGCAGGCCTGTTCATAGAATTCACCTTCAAAGCTGAAAAAGGTGGACGTGAGACAAATTTCAGCCAAATGAGCGGTATTAGGATCGGTTAGGCAGTTGACGACCTCAATGGACTCCCTTATAGGAATGCAAGTATAAAGGGAGATCACATCAAAACTCACAAGAATGTCCCTAGGGTCGAATTTTATGCCTTTAAGCTCATTGACAAATGACGAAGAGTCTTTGACGAACGACTCTGTGAGGCCAACAAGGGGTCTAAGCTTCAAGGCAAGGTATTTAGCAAGGAGGTAGGCTGTACCACCTATGGAATTGACAATGGGCCTTAGGGGAGCCCCCTCTTTGTGAATCTTTGGAAGCCCATAGATCCACGGAGTGATGGGGCTACTCTCAATAAGTTTGTGGCAAAAGGAACCCACATTGTTGCTAGATTTTATAGCTAGAGCAACTGTTCTAGAGATCTTTTTTAGGGGATTCTTGCTAAGATTTTTATAGCTGCCACTGTTACAAAGATGATCCAACATCTTTTGGCGATAATCCTCCTTATCAAGGATGATAGCAGCCCCTCCTTTGTCGGCTTTAAGAACCACAATGTCCTTGTTGTGGTTCAAGGATTTGAGGGCCTCAAACTCAACCTTACTAATATTGCTTTTAGGGGGCTTTGCCTTCCTGAGGACAACAACGCAGTCTTGCCTTATAGTGTCCTTAATATTATCGGGCAAGCTCCTATATAATATTAAGGACACTATAAGGCAAGACTGCGCTGTTGTCTTCAGGAAGGAAAAGCCCGCGAAAAGCAATATTGGCAAGGTTGAGTTTGAGGCCCTCAAATCCTTGAACTACAACAAGGACATTGTGGTTCTTAAAGAAGACAAAGGAGGGGCTGCTATCATCCTTAACAAGGAGGATTATCGCTAGAAGATGTTGGATCATCTTTGTAATAGTGGCAGCTATAAAAAGCTTAGCAAGAATCCCCTAAAAAAGATCTCTAGAACAGTTGATCTAGCTATAAAATCTAGCAACAATGTGGGTTCCTTTTGCCACAAACTTATTGAGAGTAGCCCCATCACTCTATGAATCTATGGGCTTCCAAAGATTCACAAAGAGGGGGCTCCCCTAAGGCCCATTGTTAATACCATAGGTGGTCCAACCTACCTCCTTGCTAAATAGCTTGCCTTGAAGCTTAGACCCCTTGTTGGCCTCACAAAATCGTTCGTCAAAGACTCTTCGTCATTTGTCCATGAGCTTAAAGGCATAAAATTTGACACTGGTGACATTCTTGTGAGTTTAGATGTGGTCTCCCTTTATACTTGCATTCTTATAAGCGAGGCCATTGAGGTCATCAACCACCTAACCGATCCTGACCGCTCATTTGGTTGAAATTTGTCTCACGTCCACCTTTTTTAGCTTTGAAGATGAATTCTATGAACAAACCTGTGGGGTTGCCATGGGCTCCCCCCTGTCCCTGGTTGTTGCTAATCTTTTCATGGAAGACTTTGAATCCAAAGCTTTGGCCTCAACACGTCTCTTGCCCAAGCTCTGGAAGAGATTTACTAGTGTCATCTGGTCTCATGGCCAGGAAGAGTTGGATCTATTTTTCCAACATCTCAACAATCAATCCCCATCCATAAAGTTCACTATGGAGCAAGAAGTCGATGGGTGTTTGCCTTTCCTTGATGTTCTCATTTCAAAGAATGATGACGGTTCTTTCTCCCACCAAGTGTTTAGGAAGAAAACTCATACTGAGAAATATCTTCATGCCAGCTCCCATCATTTCCCTGCTCAAAAGTTGGGTGTCCTCAACACGCTTGCGACTCGTGCACTGAGAATCTCCGATGAAAAGAACCTCGATAGAGAGAAAGCCCATCTCCTTAACGTTTTTGTTAATAATGGTTATAGTAGGCACCAGGGTCTGAAAGCTTTCCTTAAAGCCAGCAAAGGTCCCAAGGTTAAGAGAGACCCTAAGGATCGAGTCTTAGGGGTTCATCTCCCTTTCATCCAGGGGATCACTGATAAGATTGCGAGGATCCTCAGAAGGCATAATGTTCCCTCTACCTTTAGACCCCTTAACACCATCCGTAGCTCCCTTAGATCAGTGAAAGACCCTATTGACCCCAAGGACATGAAAGGTGTCTATGTTATTCCTTGCTCCTATGGGACCCCCTATGTTGGTGAGATTAGGCCTTCTATTAATCAAAGGATTCATGAGCACTCAACTGACATTAAACATGGGAGGACCCGGTCTTCCACCTTGGCAGAGCACGCGGAAAAGACTAAGCATCACATATGCATTGAGGAGGCCCAGGTTATTGCGAAGATTGCTCCTTTAAATCACCAGAAGTTTAGGGAGGCCATAGAAATTGAAAAAAGACTGAGGAATCTCAATAGGGATGACGGCTGGGAAATTAGCAGCTGTTGGATCCTTGCCCTTTCTTCCTGGCCGCCCCTCGCCCCTGCCCCCGCCCCTTGTGTTGTTCTTTTATGTGAAGTGTTCTTTGTTTTTTCCCCCTTGTCTTCTGGATTGTTGGTTTTCATTTTTCCTTCTCGTCTCTTTGATTTTTAGTATTTTATTTTAATTTTACTAGTTCTCTTTCACTCCTTCTAGATTAAAAATTAGAACAAAATGTTTGAATAAGTAATAAAAATCCTTTTAATTAACATTATTGTATAAATAAATGAAATAAAATTTTTTCTGTACCTAAACATTGATGAAGGAATTTCAAAGATGTGAACTATTTATCTTACCAACCCTTTAGATATAATTAAATAAAATTAATAATGAATTAACTAACCAATTAGAAAAATCTATATTCTTTCTCATTAGTTCTTCAATGATTTTAATTTAATTTCCATGTTGTTTTAATTAGGAGAAATTTGCTACATATTCAATACTGTTAGATTCCTTAAATTTAGTATGAGGTCAATTATTTAACTAACTTAATAGGTTATCCATTTAATAAACTTTTATTAATTTTTTCTTATTATTATTTCATATAATATTAATGATTTAAGTTTTTATTTATTTAGATAGTTTTAATAATAATAAATAGATCTATTAATAGGTTATTGATCTTGGTAGTTAATACAAACAATTACTTTTTATGGTAATAAATATAACAAAATTAACTTACAAATTAATTAACTAACTATTTATTTATATAATTTTAATTAGGAAAAAGGCCTATTGATAGCTAATTGATTCATACTCTTGATAATTAAATACAAACATTACCTTTATTCAAATATGGTAATAAATATAACAAAACTAACTTACAAATTAATTAACTAATTATTTTTTCTCTGTCCCTATCACTTGGTCCAGTCTAGTTAGCCAATGAAATTTAGCTATTTCCTAGTCCAATATAGCCGTTGGTCCAGTCTAGTTTCCCAGTCAAATATAGCCGTTTCCTAGTCAAATATAGCCGTTGGATGATCTGCTCTCTATTTATCATGCAACCATGATCTGGTTCTTCAACTTGTCCTGACGATGAACCACACTCGTTGGTTCGAAATGCGTCGACAAATGAATTATGATGTGATTTTCACTGAAAACTCTTCTCAATAAACTTGATATGGATCACAGAAACCTAAATTCCACAATAAATTAATTTGTCATGAGATAATAAATTTGGTTGGTATTATAAATTTAGCATGGTATCAAAGCAATCTTTAAAACTCTGAAAGAGAGATTTGAGGACACGAGGCTTTGTAGCAATGAGTTTTCCTTTTGGCAGCAACATAATTATTTCATTAAATTTTGCTGCTGGGTTTTGTGGCTTCGGTTGATTTGTGGAGATGGTATCATTGTTCAGTTTGAGATATGAAGACAGGTTGGACGGGGTATCAAATTTCAACCCCTGGAAGGAGCGACTTACTTAGATTTTGAATTCGAATGGTTTTTTGGATTTAGTGAGTAGAGACGTGTAGGTTCCTTCATATCCGAATCTTGCAGCCGAACACAGGGCGAAGGATATGAAAACAAGTTGCATAATTTTGGATGGTGTGTGTTGCTGCCACGCTTACACACCTAAGTTAATGTGGGAACAATCCTCAACCTCACTAGGTGTGGCCCTGGTGGCAAAACTCAGAGAAGAGGCTGTCACCTAATCCCAACTCTCTCCGTCTAGGCTCTCTCCTGAGTCCTAGCTAAAGCCAAGGGGGGTGGACCATAAGGATGGTTTTCTAAAGGAAAGATTTGTTGAAAACAAGTAGTTCTAAGAGATTAAGGGCAAGACACTCACTTCTCAAAGCAACTTGATTTAAAATTAGCAAGTTCAAGAGTTTGTGAGCAATGTACAAGATAAATTTGATTAAAGATCAATATGGCATTCAACAAAAGTAAAAATGATAAACCAATGCCTTATAAACAATGCTCAAGTAGAGATTATACACTTGCAAAATGGAAATAGCACTTCAAGTTACAAGGATAGCAATGCCGCAAAACGAGTGTTAGTACAAGATGATAACATAAATTGAAATATGAGCAACAAAATAGATCTTGCAAGATGAATGAAACTTGTGCTTCTACTTCAAGAGTTGCTCAAATGAAATGGGACAATATCAAAGGACAATGAGCAAGTAATTTATATAACAAATACAAGATAAGTTCAAATCAATGTGCAAGCAAGATATAATACTCACAAATCAACAATATGCCAAATGATATGATGTTTGATAGATGAATGCAAAACTTAAACTATGTGAAATGCAAGGATATTGGTTGATTTTAATTTAAATGCCTAATCTATGGTGAGAAACTCCCTTCAATTTCTTACAACTAGGTAAAGATTGGGGTGATTTGCATGAGAGAGAGGCTAAGGAGGCACAAGTCCTTCGCTAACGATACGCTTCCTAGCCCCCTTACAAGTTACAATCCATGCGCCTTCGTTCCTACAAGGGCTCGACCACAAGAGAACTGCGAGTTCACATGTTTTAACCTTACTCCATATCAAACAAAAGAAAATTAGAAAGATTTGTCCTAAAGTTTCTATTCAACCAAGCTTATGCTTGGAGGTAGATTTAAACGTGCAAGTCTAAATTTTATATGCAAATGAGATGCCTAAATGTTAATGAAATGCCTTCAAAGAGATATAATGATAACAACATGCTTCAAATAAAGAGATAGCAAATAAAATTGTGATCAAGATTACATTAAGCACAATATGACATAAACTTGTAACAATGATCAATGAAGCATGTACCAATTACTCAAGGAAAACATTGCTAATGGAAGAGAATTAGATCAATAGTTTGAAATACTAACTCAATTGCCTTGGAATGATAGTGCTCTATAAAAATGTATCTTCGCTTATAATGCTATGGCAATAAAACCAAGTGGAAGTTGTATCATAAAGCACAGGAAAATATATAGGCTAATGAGTTGCTCAAATTTATAAATGGAATGTAAGTTGAGTAAATGAACCCAAAAAGTAGACAATTAGATTGTTAAAACTAGATTGTGAATAAATAAAGTCATGCAAAATTTGTTTCAAGTGTAGATATTTACTCAAAATATACTTTCCAAATAAAACAACTTGCAAATGAGTTGAGCATGAAACTTGAGGTAAATAACGTAGAAGATAACTATGTTAACATGAAATTGCAACTAGATTGTAAATCACATTAAAACGAAATGAAAGCCAAATGATGTAAAATGGAAAACTTGTTGAATGAACGATCAATATGTGACCATGAAAATTAGCTTGACAATGAAAAGAGAGTATTAACAAACTAAAACTAACTTCAAAGAAGAAAATGGAAAGCTAATCAAACACAAAGCAAGAAAGAGTCCTCTTAAAAGAGAGAAGGGGATGGATGCCAAGGGGGTGGCTCTCCAAGCTCCAAAGAAAAATGTCGCTTTATTATTATGGTGTTACAATAGGAGAATCTTTTGACAGTGAGAAGACCTCAAATCTCTAAGGAAGGTTTTACAACGATGTTTAAACTTTGAAGAAGAAAGATACTTCCTTAAGAAAACAGTGAGGAAAATTTTACAAAATCTATGGCAATGAGGCATAAGAGAACCTCCTCAATACAAGTCTGAAATTTCCAAAAGGTTTTTGCTCGAAACAACTCCAGCTTTTAGAGTGATGAAGTGTTCCCAAAAGGAGAGAAAATGGGACTGTTTGTTCACTTTTATAACAGAGGTAAGGAACAGCCACCTTTTCACTGTTATGACAAAGGTATATGGCAGCCTACCAAAACTCTCTGAATAATTTCTAGTCTTGAGCTCTTTGAATTCCTGCCAACGTTATGTAGAAAAAATCTCTTGAATGAGCTGTTGTATCTCTACAAAACAGACTTCAACGATTAGGGATGATAGTGAGAAAACATTTCAACATTTACAAGTAGTCTATAAGAACTAGATAAAGGATAGGGAGTATGACTCATTTCCTCGACTAGCCAATAATATGCTCTACGCTAGCTGATTTGTATCAATAGAAGCACACAAAATTGAGGAAAGTAATTTTGAAGTAGATTTTGTCAAGAGTCAAGGTTTAGGGAATCCTTGCACAACAAAATCGAATGATAAGACTTGGAAAATCGATATGTAGGTTCCTCCACTTCTATGCTCAAGAGTGGGCTAATTCAATCGAGAATGTCCCCTCACGCTTGAGATCTGATTCAAACAAATTTCTACACAACTTCAAGATAAATTGTTAGATCCATTGGGGTTAGATAATACAATGAAGTGGGAAAGTCTAGAAATTTAACCAAAAATTATTAAAGCATCCCAATTTAGAATACTTCTCCAACCCAAATACTAGTGCAAGATAACTAGACACTAGCAAATCTACAAGAACAAATGGAAATAACAATAAAATATTTACCAATAGAACAATAAGCACATAATTAGAAAGATCATACTATATCCATGGAAGAAGAACACCACATATGAACCCCAAAGTCTTTATTATTGCAATGAAGGAAAGTACTTAACAATTATAGGGAAATTTTCGCCAAAAGCAGTTCTTAATGAACAAATTAGATTATCTAATGACAAGTGGAATGTAAAGCAATTCAAGATTAGACAATCTCGCAATGGACAATTACTTATGAAATGACAATAAACATAAAGTCCATAAGTCCAATGCTTCTCTTAACAATGTAAATGTGCCAATTAGACAATACCAATCTCTCAACAAAATACACTTCAATTGGCAATTCTTAGATTGCTCCTTATCACAATATGGAAATCAATTAAGTGCTTTTAAGAGTGAATTATACTATTGTAAGATTATGATTCGAGATATGATGCTCAATTGCAAAACAATATGTTAGTACACTTGTTACAAAAGTAAACTCACAAGAAACGCTAATTTCACTCTGACAATGAAAAGCAATGTAACTACTTATCCAATAGCCAATTTCAATGACAGCTGGTGGGCTGGTTGTAGGTGTTAAGGATAATCGTTCAAAACCAGAAACGATCTCCTCAAGCTCAGGTGGAACTTCTTCTCGGGTTTCCTTTGGAGAATCAGTCATCAACCTCCAGTTTTAACTATTATGCTAAAAGCAGCAGAACTATTAAATTTACCCGATATATGGCAAACCTTCACCTTTCCCACGGAACTGAAAGGAAATACAACTGTAGTTCATAGCCTTCTCGGGTCCGAAATTTAAGTTAACCCACGTGCATATTCCGGAGCGATATCCGTCGGATCTCATCCCTTCTTAATGAACGGCTGTGATCGATCTAGAATTCAACTGGATTAAACCACAGTCGATAAAATATCGCGTCCGAAATTTATATTAACTCCCGTGCATTTTTTGACACGATCACCGTCGGATCTAACTCCTTCAAGCGAACGGTCACGATTAACTGAGGTATTAACTCAGTTTTATAATTTATCGCATCCATTTTTGGAATTAACATCCGCGCTTGTTAGCACGCGATCACCATTAGATCTGTTGCCTGTCGATCGGACGGTTCAGATCTTCTCCTAGGGTTCTCACAAATTTTGTCGGGGTTTTCTTCGTTCCGCCAAGAATTTGCACTTCCGCCAAGTTTAGCCTGTCTGTAAGTTATATTTCTTAAAACATATCCAGACTATTTAATACACAATGAGTGAAGATTTAAACGCGATAACACAAGATTATACAGAATCTAGTTCTAAAGGGTCCAAACTGGAAATCAACAGTATTCAAAAATATTTCGAAGGAAATTTAAAACCTCCGGGATTGACCATTCATGTGCAGAATACACAGAGACACAGAGAGACTTCAAATTTTACAGTCCAATCCTCCACAGCCAAATCCCATTACACTAGTTCAAAACTTACATAAATACCTGTACATACAACAACCAGATCCTAAATCAATGGATTGAAACTGCCTAATCCTATCTAATCTGCATGATATTCTCCTCGAGAATCTCAACTAAGCCTAACTACTTGAATTAATTACAAGATAATCCAAATCCCTGAATTCTAGCTCAAATCCTATCTAGAAAGCTTTGTAAAGTGACAGCTAAAGGATCCCACTCTTTTGCCTATAAACTTTTTTTGTATTTTTGGAATAAAATTCGAAGTCTTTTGTCTTCAAGCCTCATGCTCCTGCATCAATAGCAATGACAAGCGAAAGTATTCCTTTAGAAACAATGTCATAAAAATGTTAGCGGTCCTTTAGGCAACCAAATGTATCAAAGCTTATCAATGTTAATGAAAGAGGGATAACTAAACTTGATAACCGATGAACTAATCAGCAACGTTACTCTTTAGATTTATGTTAATGACATTAAAAGAGAAAGAGCAGACTTATGAGGGCAGCACGCTTATATCATGTAAAGAATGCCAATTTAGTCCAAATATACCAGCACTTATGTTCTTATCTACTTATTGAGAAAATTGACGTAATGAGAGCACTTACTTTGCCAATGAGATGAGGTTGTCAACAGTGAATTACCTTATGTATGCAAGAGTGCAATGGATGCAAGAGATGACAATGAAATGCAAGATGAGGCAGCCAAGGAATGAAAACAACAGTAAGAGAAGCAACCTAATGAAACAAGAAAACACTCACCCAAGATGCAAAGAGTGAATGCCCAACGAAGTAGGATAACTGCTAACTACTTTTTATACCGCTGTCATGCTTATGATCAGAATTTATAATGCATATATCAGGCTTCCAATTAACATAACAGTCCTCCAAAATTTGCAAGAGATGCCAAGTGATGAGAGAACACAACAATGCAAGTGTTCTATCAATGAGATAAGATGACTGTCACTTGTTCTTATGCCACTGTTATGAGTGTTATGAGGCTGTTATAAATCAGAGATGAGGAGAAAGGGTTAAGGAGTCAAACCACTAGGCCTTGATGGCCTTGTAAGTGTCTAGTTGACTTTCTAGGACGCCTCCAATGGGCTTGTCTACCTGCAACCACAAATGTTAGCTCCAAAACCACTGCAAAACAAAACGTTAGTGCCCAAAAATCACTGCTAACTCAAGATAGGACTGAATGAGGGCTAGAAAGGACAGTGATGAGGGTTAGGAGCTGGGAGAGGGCATCGGCTTAGGCTATAAGGCCTAGAAGGCTTACGGTGGCTAGGAAAGAGGCCAATAGGCCCACGACACAAGAAATCAAGGCCAAAAATAGCTTGCGGGAACGGCAAAAATCCCTCTAGGGCTGACGTCAAGGCCTAAAAGGCTTGCGGCAGAGGGAGGAAGGCCTATTATGGCCTGCGACACCCGAATTAACCCCTTAGAGGCTGCCGCAAAGGGGAGAAGGGCTGTTGGGAGGAGGAGGAAGGCCTTTAGGCCTGCGACACTAGGGAAAAAGGCCTAAAATGGCCTGCAACTGCTAGAGGAGGCTCAACTAGGGCTGCCGCAAGGGAAAGAGGCCTTCTAGGGCTCACAACAAGGTATAATGTGGTCATGAGCATCATTTTATTGACTTAAAGATAATTGTGCAAATATTTATTCTTTTTTATTATTTTGGTGTAATATTTATTTATTTTATTATCGTGCAAATTTTAATGAAAACACTTATTTTTTGTTTGCATTTCTGAAATTTTGTTAGACTGGAAGCTTGTTTATCTGAATTGACTATTTGTGCAGATTTAGTAAATCTACCTAGTTAGTCATTCAAACGAATGAGAAACCTAGATCAGATTGCAAGATAAAAAACTATTTTTTTGAAACAATATTCAATCTGAAAATGATAGTAGGTAAGAAACTGCACAGAACAAGGAATGTCATGGCGATAGGACCACTGTGTACAGTGTATAGACCTCTTGTGTGTGTAGCGTACTTTTGATTTCTTTTGATATGGAGGACTCTCGACATTAACGCATGCATAATTTAAGTATGGTACAATTGGCTGATTAGGCCAGAGAGCATTGTAACTGCATTTGGGTTGCTTCCATGTTGGGAAATGTGATTTGTTAACATACCATGCTTGGGCGAACAATCTTGTCCTTGATTGAAGCATATATCTGCATGGCCAATCACCATCAACTTATATCTGTAAATTCTTCACTTTGTGTTTATGCTTAAGTGGCTATGGTGTAAAATACATTATTACTGAAATGGAAAACTTTCTCTGACTGCAGGCTTGCTTTGAGGTTGATATTGTTGCATATGCAGGTATACTTTTAACCAAGGGACAAATAATAACCTTTATTTCTCTGTTTTTATGCTTTAGAGACATTTTGGTTTGAGGTTGCTTCTTTTGTAAAGGTTCTGTTCAATGAGCGGGGGTGCTAAGCGCAGTTATTTAGATCATAAACAGATCAGAATTACATGTTATTGTATGACTATATATGGAAAGAGATCCATGTATCTGAATAGAAGATATATCCCAAAGTTTTCTTTCACTATGTCAAGACTCAAGATTTTCATTGTACATACTTTCAAAGTTATGGAAAAGCTTGGTCATCTACATAATAAAATCAGAGCACTTCTGATACTGACAGGAATCTTGCAAAACATGTTTAATTTTTACCTGTGTTTCATTTTTCTACTATTCTTTGCTTATATCATTTCAAAATTTGTTTGCAAATGCATGATGAGTTCTTAGGTAGGCTCCAAACTCTTAGATTTGTATTCTGTTAAACACACATGGGCAACCAGAAATATGAAAGATAAAACATGCAAGTACATTTTTTATTAACAGGAGATATACATTTATAGTACATTGTTTGACCGTTGGGTTTCACATCCCAAGGTCTCTTGGACTCCTTTTGTCCATTCGGCTTCCACACTAACCCATTTAGGATTAGGTATCCAACATTCCCCCCCTTAATCCGAAGGGTTATGTATGAGTCCAAGAAGAGAGTTGTAATACAAAATGTGCAAAAATGCATGGCAGCACTAGGCTGAATGTGCTCTCTGAAATGTTGGTATAAAGGGCGGTGGTTTAAGGATGACCACCAACACTGGAACGCTTAGTGCAGTTCTCGGAACTCTTCCAAAACTGGCAAGAAACTGAAGTTTTCTGCTAGAGGAAGTGATCCTATTGTTTTAAAGAGGGAAACCTTCAACCATAAAATGGAGGTCTCACCCCGCATAAAAGGTAAAACTTCAACCTGAAAAGGGAAGTCTCAACCTGTGATGGTTTAAGGATGACCAACAACTCTGGAATGCTTAATGCAATTCCTCGAACTCTTCCAAAACTGGCAAGAAGCTGAAGTCTTCTGCTAGAGGAAGTGTCCCAGATTGCCAACTGAAGTCATGTTCACGGGCATATTTGTTTCTGGCTACAACTCTGAATCTGGTGTGACAGGTTGTGGCTCAGGCTCGCTTGATGTGACTTTGAAGCTTGTAGATGACCATCATTTCCCCCCCTGTCAGATACAAGGTGAGATGATGGAGAAAACTCAACTGCAAGACTGTTCAATACTCTGGAACAAGTTCTGATATGTGTTTGGAATATCTTCTTGGCTGTTGATGCCCATTGCCAAGAAGCGATCCATCCAAGATGAATCTTTGTTCTTGCAGGACGTTTATTTCTGAAGCATCTGTGTGAAGAATGACTGGTTTTATGACAGTGCTTACATGGATGAAGATCAAAACAGTGATCTTTCAAATGGCCAACTCGGTCACAGTGTTGGCATTTCACGATCTGTTGTTTTTGTTGTTGTTGTTGTTGTGGAAGAGGGGCAGAATCTGGAACAGCTGAAGCTGAACTGTCATGAGGAGCAGGTGAACTGTCATGAATGAATCCAGCACTCTGAAATTGAATGGGCTTGGCGTAGTCTGGAATATGAAAGGACAAGTCCTTGTCATATCCAAGACCAGTTATGTGCTTGTTGTGGACAAGCTGTTCCCAAGGTCTGATGATGGGCTTGGGAAGTGCAGACTGAGTTTCTTTATTTGCATGTACAATTGCTGCTTTATTTGAATGCACTGTAACATTATTGACTTGCTGTTTATGGGAGTCTGTTTCAATATTCTGAACAGAAACAGGTTCAGAATGATGACTCCACTGCTGTAATTCTGCTCGCTGAAGCTGAGATTCAAGCTCCAAAAAGTCTATTTTTTCCTGTGTATTCTGCAGACATGCTTTAATGTCACAAAGAGTGTTCTTGTTGATTTTAACTGTGTCTTCGACAGTAGATTGTATCAGAGTTTTGAGAAACTCTAATACACTACCAATTAGAGCCATAACAAGTGCACCACTATTAAAATCAAAGTGTAATAGTTCTAATGGCAGGAAATGACTGAGCTCTCCTCCAGAAAATGCTGCTTTTAATTTTCAACTTTCTACCTTCATGATTAGATAAAAACTGATTAAAAAACTTCAATACCAACTTCAATATACTATCTCGATACTTCAATCTGAGCATATAAGCCAATGGCAGTAGAATAGGAAATACGATGTAGCCAATGGAGGGTGTTTGCCTTATTGCTTTATGAAATTTTGCTGAGTAGAAGGTGGAAACTTTCAATCTAAGATGACACTGGCCTATACCTATTATCAACAACAGATGTATGAGAAATCTGTTAAGCTTTATGCAGAACTTGCATCTGTAGCAGTGGCTAGCTTTCTTAGTTTCAATGGATCACCATTGGTTGAACCAATACGGATCAATGATGGAGCTAAAGAGAAGAAAGAAGCATTAAGGAAGTCACGTGGTGAGGAAGATGATGATTTCCAAATTATTGAATATCAAGCCTAGAAAGGGAATGCAATGTATAAACTTGGTATATTCTACTACTTTGGTTTTGGCCTCCTTCCTTTAAAAATTATCAACTCAAAGTGATAGGCTAATGACATATAAGGATTGATTCCCTTGTTAAAGCTAAAGGGCCGAGCAACATCAATGGTGCAGAAAATTCTGTTCAAAAAATCCCAACACCTCCGAGAGCTTCGAGAGTATCTTTCTAGAAATGTTTGTAAGTGGAATAGCGTTGGCGGAGCTCGTATCCTTGATCATGTTCCACAACTTATTGTTATCATAATCTTTATCGAATTCTTTTCTGATGCTTCTTTATTGATATCAATTCAAATATGAGAGATAAACTTTAGTATTGGAAAAGTAAACATGGTATACACACGTCATCTTCATTCATTACCATTTCTCTTCTATTGACCATCCCGATCACACAGGTTCATAATCCATATATGTCAAAATACATGTCATTGAAAACTTTAAAGAACATCGGCACAGCCTTCAAGGAAAGAACTCAACACATACCACAAACCACTTGCATACCAACTCAGGCCTTCAATTCAACGCAGAATCCAACAGAGCGCACACCAGCATACGACATTCAGAATTATTCAAAGCACAAAGCCTTCACGACTTGCCGAGAACAGAAAACATATCAATGCATTGTTATATTCTCACCAGATCAACCTCATTACATTCCAACACACTATCACTGAAATGAACCAGTCGAAGGAAACAACATAACAAGAGCTAGCTAATATGGTGGTTGCATGCTGCACTAAGCATTGGGTATATGAATGACCACAAGTCATCAACGACCCTTTCGATGCATCTCGAGCTCACACAGAGATAGAGGCATTCCCACACTACTTCTGGTCTTTGGTAGGTTACTCCTTTATTGTGTATGATTATCTATATAAATGATGCTTATGATGAAGATCAACACATTTTCCTAGCATTAGCTCTTAAATCATCAGAGGCGATCTCCATGTCTCCATTGAATTCTTCATGCATTTGCTTGACTTTCCATCGAAACACAAAATATAACTGATAAGGAGGTGATCTTCAAAGTAGACTCGAACCCTAGACGTTCAAAGGATTGCTGATCCCTGCGCCCCTGGCCGTGCTTTTACGAGGTCTTGGTGTGACCACATCAAAAGATATGCGGTCCTAGTATCCTATGCCGCTTGCGCTAGTTGTCCCTGGTGAAGGTGTTCCTATCGGATCACCTTTTGGAGATGACGAAGCTGCATTTGTGGTTGCGGTTCTAGATGTTTCGACTTCGATTTAAAAGATGCGGTCATAAGTACGAAGGATTTGTGCGGCTTCACAGCGTTTTAATGGCAGACAATGATTTGAAAACCCTGGTTTTAGTGGCGAACATTAATCTGAAAACGTTAACGCTAGAGCAGGCACTGGAGATGACAAATCAGCCGCTAGAAGGCTTGTTTGAGGCAGTGGAAAATATGCAGCAGAACGACTTGGAAGAAAAGCAAAGGAAACTTAATCTGGCAATGCTGGAAAAAATATATGAAACGGACGAGGATCATACCACTCCTTTATCCACCATACAAAGCTCTATTTTCACCTTTTGTGCAAAATATTTCACATGTCGGATGAAAGAAAAGGAATCATCATAGGTAACGCAACATTCAACGATGTAAATAATTTGAACACGCAGGGAAGCTCCCAACTAGTGCATACAACTCTTTTTTTTCAATGCATTTCTTAACAATCTTCTAGTGCTTTGATACCTTCTGATAAGCCAATTTAGTGCAGGTTTCACAACTCAAGATGTACGCATGGAGACCGCGCACAAGGAATTCAACCAAGGCTTGGCTAGCAATCCTTCAACGGTAATACGCACCCTTTCAGTTTCCCTGAACAGCTAGAACAAGGCGGAATGGTCGCTGGGAATGGGTAAGCCTTGGCAGATTGGAGCCAACAATTTGGAATATGGACAGACCAGTGTCAGACCAGCGTTATGAATAGATACGTTATGGCCAGAGGCAGCGCTGGTGCGCCAGAGAGCATTATGTCAGGACAGATGCGTTATGGCAGAGGCAGCGCATTATGTCAGGGAAACCGTTACTATCAGCAGAACTTTTATTCCACGCTCTGATTTTTATTTGCTGCCACAGCGTTTTCAACATAAACTCCTCGAATAGGAGTTAGGAATGACTGGCCACCGTAAGCAAGCTTGCTCAGCGCATATTGAAAGGAAACAAAATCATTCAACTGTTATGGGACAGCGTTAATATGATATGGACAGATGTGCAGCGCTGGCAGAGGCAGGTTATTTCAGGTCGGAGGGGAATAAGGCAGAGTCAGAGGTCAGGTAACGCAGAACTGACATATATATAGAGACCACAAAACAAGTGGCTCAAATTGGAGCAGGACCAGCAATCGCCCGCTCTGATACCATGTTAAACACACATGGGCAACCAGAAATATGAAAGATAAAACATGCAAGTACATTTTTTATTAACAGGAGATATACATTTATAGTACATTGTTTGACCGTTGGGTTTCACATCCCAAGGTCTCTTGGACTCCTTTTGTCCATTCGGCTTCCACACTAACCCATTTAGGATTAGGTGTCCAACATATTCCTTCTCAGTGCTTTTGCAAATTTTTAATGCATTTAACATATATGAAACAAACAATTTTTAATACCTTGACAATCAGGCAATTGACGCAATTATGAAATTCCATCTCATTTGCTTGAGGTTTCCTACAACTAATCCATGAGAACTTTCAGCATTATGGCTAATCTGAACTGGAAATGTTACAGCAGTCCAAAAATACTATATGAGTGTACTTCAATACCATAATGTTTTAGCCTTTAGAGCACACTTTTCAAGCCATATAACAGATCTGAAATGTCCTATCACAACAGATTATAACAGCAGGAAATCTAATGTGTTAAATCACAGAACCAATTCAGTTTTGATTTTTGTAACTATGGTGGGTCTTCATAATGTATATTTGAGTCATTAATATATTTGTAAGCATGTTCTTCATGCTAGATACAAAAATAAAATATTTGTAGACGTTCTTCATGTCGGTTGAAAAAGGAAGAAAATTTGAATTTTTAGAATTGAATTTGGTAAAATTGTCCCTCCTCCTAGTTCAAGTCAGCTCCATGAGATCAAATCGGCCCTAATGTAAAGATGCACCCATTCGTTAAGGCAAAAGGCTATATATAGAACTTGTCTTCCTCACCTTTGAGTCTTTGACACACGATTCGGATCGTTTTGTTCAAGGGCTTCTGAGGCAGAAACAGGGTCGAATATGAGGCAAGAATACAAGAAGAATCTAAGGAGAATGAAGGGTGAATTTGATCTCTGTGATAGCTGTCTGTTGAAGGTCAAATCTCTGTGTCGGTTGATCAAATTCCTGAAGTGTTATTCTGTGGATGGGCCAAAATTTCTGAGGAAGTAATGTCTGTTGAAGGGAGAAGAACCAAACTTGCTTAGAGGCCGAATTTATGTCGTTGCTGAAGCAGATCGGAGCCAATTGACATGATTAGCAGGATGGACCAGGTTTGACCTAGTTATTGACAAAGATATATCTTTGTTGATATGAAGAATTTCTCTATTGAAAAAGGTTGCTGGGTTTTTCCCATGTGGGTTTTCCTAGGGTAAACTATTGTGTTTCTTTGTGTGGCTGTCTCTTCACGATCCTATGGTTATAGATGCTAATTGGTTGATGTCTTCTTTGTAATTGTTTAATAATGAAATGATGGACACGATTGAGAAAAGAAGTAAATTATTAGAAACAGTTATCAGTATAGAAGATCTATTAAAAAATCAACATTTAGTTATATGTTATGTCAAATCAACATGAACAAGGCTGAAATCTAATCAATCAAAAATATAACATTACCAAAAAATTAACTCTGCAGGTAACAATATTTGGGCACTTGAAAACTTCATATATATATATATAAATGAAAGATGAAGTAAATACCACAAAGTTTGTACAAGTCAAGCTCTCGAAACTCTAACTATATATATATATATATATATATATATATATAAAAGATGAAGTAAATACTACAAAGTTGGTACAAGTCAACCTCTCCAAACCCTAACTAGGAAATGTTGGAAATACTGAGAGGGGGGTGAATCAGTGTTTCACTTACAATAAGTTATTTTCTTACTTAAACATCTAGAGCATTGGAACAAAACAAAAACTAACATCACATCAAAGATAGTACACAAGATTTAGCTTAACAAAGCAATGTATTATGTACGATGTACATTTACCAGTTAAACCTGGAAGGAAGTGCAAGACTCCTAGAGAAGCTAATGCTTCCAATGTCTGAAGAGATTTGCAAACAAAATCTGCTGGAGTCTTCAGTCTCGACTTTCCAGTACAATATCCAAGTTCCAACCAATGTCACTTCTGCAGCTTTCACCGCCATCATACTGCAACTATCAATTCTGCCATCATCAAAACACTGTTGCTGCAACTGCCCAAATCCTCTTTGCTGCTTTACTGCTTCCTCTGCTCCTCAATTGCTCCAATTGTCATGCATCATCAAAATCATCATAAACCACTCACACTGGTGCTGCATCAGCTGTGAAAGTCCTCTTCATCACTACCTCTGTTCAAATTGATACACACACGGCTCAAGAGTCCAGTCGCTGCTGCTATCATCTACATAGTCTTCGCAGAATAAACAGTTCACTGAAGTGATACTCCAATGCCATCTGCTGCTCATAGTCTACTCTGTTCTTCAAGGGTCAATATTTATTAGTGTGAAACAAGATTACTGCAAGTCACTGTCTTCAAATGATCAACGAGTTAATTTAATTTAGATGAGTCCATAGAATCTGTCAACTCATACAACTCTGTGAGAGTACAGTAATGAGTGCTGTACTGTTGAGTGTCAATGAAATATCATCAGGCTTTTACTGGATCACATCTAGATTCAATAGGTTCACTTTAAAAACTATATTATCTTAATCAATATGCTGTCAACAATTCTGTTTCCAGATCAGACTTCTTGCCATAACCAAGTTACTGTCAGAGATGCAATTAAGGTCAAATTTCAATATTGTTGTCATATCTGCATTTAAGTCACTGGGTTACAGTTATAGAATTCTTCACTTGTGTTTACGCTCAGCTTCTCATGTCATGACAACAGGCTACAGGATTTGATTTGTTATGCAAATGTAATATCCCTTTTGGGAATTTTGTGGTATTTTTCTGAGAATTTTCTTTATAAAATTTTATGCCGATATTTTTTGCCAAAAACCAATGAGATTACACCAAAATGCACCAGTAAATAAGAACCCAGAAATTATACAAGCACGGCAAAGACATTGACAATTTGCAGAAGTAAACCAGAAACACAAATAACATCAGGAAATGCAGCACAAGGAATGACTCAACTTCATTTATTATAATATATCATGCAGAGCACAACTGGAAATATCTGAGACAAAAATAGGAAAGATGATAGCTGAGTGGACCTCCAAATATTCTGCTGCTATGCTGATCCTGATCCCTCAAAACTCCACAACAACTGCACTCTCCCTCCAACAACAGTTGCCACTGAATCAACTGAAAGACGATGAAGCACCAATTGAGGACCTGAATGATCCTCACTCTAATATCCCTGAAGCTTTATGAAACTCTTGGATGAAGTCTCCTCAAAGAGAGTTGGGTTTTTGTCCAACACTCCATAGCATACCCGAGGGTTATCGTCTTGGGGCTAGAGAAGTTGAGAACTAGGTTCTCCAAACCTCACCAATAGAAAATATCAACAATCCAAGATGTCCTCAAATGGTCTCCTCCTCTTTTTATAGATATGATGGACCCCTCTAGAAGCCTTTACTTTATTATTAGTTTAATCACTCGTACCTTTTACCTCTTTTTATTTTAATTAAAATACCTTTTAAATTCGGGAAAATGGTAAATCAGCCACCATTCCTCCTCAGGCCACCGAAAGTCACTTCCCACCATCTCATCCTGTAAATCTTTTCATTCTGGTTCCAACAAGTTATTACACTAAAGTGTTCCGTCAAGTATTCCTTCCATAATGCCACCTTGAGCGTAATTAATTGAGTTAGGCTCCATAATAACCCTGTTTTCCGAAAGTTGTCGGAATGCAACAAAACAAAGGCAAGTTGTGCAGATGATGGAATATGGCAAAAGAATGCCATCAGGTCCCAAAGAAACTCCTCAAACCCCATAAAGCCCGTCTAGAAGCTCCGGGACCCGCTGATGGAGTAAACATGCTCCTATGACCCAGCTGCTTCCAACCATGGAAGTTCATCCCGACCATGCCATAAGGGAAACCTGAAAAGGAACATGACATCAAAACATGTAACTTCTGCAAGAATGCACAGGTATACAAAACACCTAGATTACTTCTCTGCTAGTGGACACACACTGTATCAAAAGCACACTGTCTTTAAGATATTTGGCAGACTCAGACTGTACTTCATGCGTATCTGATTGCTCTCCAAGCTTTCAACGCATCACGTACACATTCTCACAACTTAATCACACAATTACATTATCGATAAAGATTGAACTGTGCCTTATGTGCATTGTTAAATTCAGATCACATATGCAGAAGATCATGTGCTTCAATTTCTGTCGTGGAACTGTTTCAGACAGAATCCTCCTTAGTCGTGACCATAAAAGACATGCCTTAGAACATTTCCAGGATTCGACCTCTCAAACTTTAGACTTTAACAACAACAATTTGCCTTTGCCATCTGTCTTTAATCATGTGCTTTTCACTGCTCAAAGATGTAGGCTATAATAGATATTGCGATGAAACACTACTAGTTAAGTTCCTTCATTGTAAGGGTTGTATCAAGGATAGATATTTAGTCATTGTGATGAACCTTCAATTCTGCCTTCTACCAAAGGAGTACTGTGGCTTTCTTCCAGGAATAGAGCTTCAATTTGAACTTCTTGTGCTACAACAAATAGAGGCCTTCTGCAATTATGCCTGTGAGTGTGACTGTGTATGGATAGTATCAAAATCCTTGTCTTGCAGACCTGAAAAGAATTGTCAATAGTTCATACCCAGAATTCAGAACTCTTCACTGATCTGAGTAGGAGTACTTCTTAATTTTGTCATAAGTTTCTATGCTAAAAAGGCCAATGAGTTATTTCAATGGAAAACACACCCTCGCTTGCCTTACATACCGCAGGATTGAAACCAAAAAAAATTCTGCAGAAGCTTTAGATCCGCAAGGGAGAAAGGTTTTAACAAGTATTTATGTGTCCACTGTAGGCAAAGCTTCTCCTTTTCGCTAGCCTTAAATCTCATCAAGAATCCACATAAAAGCCATAGATAATCAAGCTGCAGAGATGTAGGTTCTTTGATGTCCTTCGCTGGCCCTGAAATTGATGCCCTAATGAGGACCGTAAAACAGAGATTTGCCCTAAACAGTGTGATGCTCAGAGACTAAGTGAACAGATCAGTCGAAAAGTGCAACTTAAGCTTTCTGTGTGTGTGTCTTAATCTTTCACAGGGTTGGCAGGGTTAAAAGATCAGTCTCCTTCAATGTTACCTGCGAAAGAAGGAAAATGGCCGACGAATCACCGTAACCCCAAAAAAATAAACTCAAAAAGAAATTTCCAAAAGCTTTGCTCCAGAACTTGAATGGGCTGCAGAGATATCACAGGCCACAGAGACATCAGAAGATCCACACCCAATTCAAATAACTGCAGATGCTTAGAGAAATATTTCTCGGCACACAATCACATTTTGAAAATAACGTGTTTATATAGTCGTGGAGAGAGGTATGAGCAATGTTTTAAAACTCCGACTCCGGTTCGGAAACGGCCGAGGGTCAGCTCCGACTCCGACTCCGACTCCGACTCGGTATCGACTCAGCCTGTTTGATTTCAATGACTCAGTCGTTGTAAAAAATATATTAAATATTTATTGTTTTATAAAAAACATAATTTTAAAGATTTTCATTCATGTTTCCAAACACAAAGCTTTAGAATATAGAGAGAAGACAACATATGATCAAAGTAGGCTCATGAATATATCCAATATATCAAAATGGCACCCAGTGCACTGTGCAATACAAAGTTCATACTTAGCCACCAATGCCAGGATTCTTTTCTGGCTCAGCCTAAGGACAATCACTAGACTACAACAACAATAATACCAATTCTCTGCCCCTAATCCCTTGATTTAATTCTGGTCAAGCTCCAGAACAATCAGAGGTAAATATGTATTTGTTAGTCCATTGCCAGAACGTTTGCCTTTTTAAAAAATTCAGTTTTCTAATTCATGCCACTAGGATAACCATACTTCGGCCTTGTAATTTTCAAAACTTTCTCATAGCGATAGATTAGTTTAGGGCTATAAATATGCAATAAACAACAACCCAACTATTGATATGTAGGAGGTGGAACAAATTTTGACCAATGTGCTTCAGGAGTTTTGTCAAAGACCTGTGACGGCCAAGTTGTTACCGAGCCGACCGAGTCATTACCGAGTCGGCCGAGTTGTTACCGAGTTGACTGAGTCAATGACTGGCTCGGTAACAACCTAACTAGCCGTTCCGTTTCGACCATCGAGCTGATCCGGCCAGGCATTGGCTTGGTTTGACTCGGTCAAGTCGGAGTCGACTTGGCCGTTTTTTAAAACAATGGGTATGAGAGCCCAGTCGAGTTAGGGTTTAGAGGGAGACCCACCAAAAAGTAAAATTAATATTACGATTTAAGTCAATCATAAGGATTGACTCATTCTAGCCGACCCTCAATATAGTCGATCCTCAATTTGAAATTAAATTTAAAAAAAGTGCCAAATATTTGGGCCCACTTTGAATAGGAGGGGAATATAATTTTAGAATAATTGAGCCAATGCTTAGGACCCATGTTCATAAGATTAATCTAATCTTTATACCCTTTTCTTTTAATTTTGAATTTAGGACCATGAATTGATAAACCCTTTTATCGTTCATCATAAAGGTTGACAACTTGACACCTTTTATAAACACCCTATATAACATCATTTAATTTAATTAATGACAAAAACCCCATCTTTACTTAGCCATTGCCACGTCATCACTCTTGGTGCCACATCGTCACACAATCAATGTTATGAAGAAATATATATATATATATATATATATATACAAATAATGTAAAACAATAATAATAATAAATAATGATTAATTAGTAACTAGTTAATGAAAAGGTATGTCTCCAAGGACATAACGGTTGGTGAAGAGGGCCAAGGCTATATAAGCAAACCCTCACCCTCATTGTAATCATCACATCAATTCTTTTATAATATTCAATATACAATTACTTGTCCTACTATGGATGTTTACATCTTCCAAGTCTTTTGAAGATTACTCCGCTGTGTTGGAAAAAGTAACTATGTTCGGTCTTCAATAATGTACTTGAGTCATCATGTAATGTACTTGTCAAAAGAATAAAGAAAAGAATTATTATTATTATTATTGTGACTTATTAAAGCATGGGTTGTTGATTTGGGGTAGCATTGGATGTGCTCTAGCCACGAAATTTGGTGGAGAGGTTGGGGCACATGAGATCTCCAATACCCAGAAAGAGTTTGGGCAGATTCTAAACAAATCAGGAGATATTAAAATAATTAATATTTTTAATGGAGTCCCTAAGTCTAAACTCAGGGAAACTAAAATATTAATGTGTATTAATATATGAATCTGTGTTAGAGTGGTCCAAAAGACATAGATCAAGCCAGATCTAATCTTAGCCATTGATTAGGGACTTAATCTCGGCCGTTGAGATGTCAACAGGAAAAGTATAAGAGGAGGCTTGAGGGTCACTTGGAGAGTATGCTAGAGGATTAGTCATTCTATTCTCTAGAGTGGGGTTTGCTAAGAGAGATAGAATCAGTGATCGGGAGAGCAGTTGAGGGGTATTGAGTACAGAGAAACAGAGAAGGCAGAGATTGTACCGGGAGAGCAGCGCAACAGCGAAAGAGGGTGACGCAAAGCCAACAAGGGCTCACGCAGGGCCACACAAAGACAGCCAAGTGCTACGCAGAGCACCAGAGGGGCCAGCGCAGCTGACGTAGAGGCTCCCGGAGCTGATGCAGGGCCTCATGGGGTTGATGCAGACCTAGAAAGGTTGACACAGGGCCAACATGAGACAGAGGGGCTGACACAGTCCAGTTTGGGCAGATGTTGGGGTTGCAGAGCCGTTTTGTGCTGAGGAGCTGCTGGAAGGGTTTTCTGGGGTTTCAGCCAGGAGATTTCTCTCAAACTGTGAGGTATAGCTGCTAAGGAAATTCTCTGTTGGGTAGGCTAGTTTCGGCACCCAGATTGTACTTTGATATTGCTTTATAAGAAAACCCTCAGATAGCTGCAATGGTTTTCCCGCATTGGGTTTTTCCAGGGACATTGGTCCAAAAATAATGGTGTCATGTGGTGTGTTTGTTCTTGTTTTTTTTAGTTGCTGATTTGTAATATGTTGAACATGCACTGGTGTTTATTTTCAGTATTTACTTTGTAAATAACTTGTTAAAGAAAAATAAAAAGTAGGTAGGAATAAATCAGAAAAAGTGCATGAAGGATTTCTAAACTAAGTAAACTTGGAAACTTCAACGTGGTATCGGAGTGAGGTTGCAGATCACAGGAGGACTAAAAGACATCTGTCGAGCGGAGCAATAGCAACATAAAACAACTGTCCTAAGGTGACAAAAGCTGTTTTTATTAGCGCAGAAGCCAAGGAAGTGTGACGCAGAGCCACGCAGAGGAAGCCAGGAACTGCGCAGAGCCTCAGAGAGGCCAGCGTTGCTGACGCAGAGGGCCAAAGGGCTGACGTAGGGCATCCCAAGGCTGACGCAGACCCATCTGGGGTGACGCAGAGCCAACTTGGGGCAGAGAGGCACTGACGCAGTTCACAAAGAGGCAATTGCTGGAGTCTAGAAGGCTGCAGAAATATTGCAGAGTGGAGCTGGTGAGGTACTGTAGTCAGAATAGTACCTGACAGAGCAAGGCCAGAGGAGTTGTTACCGAGGGTTTCTAGCCGAGGAACCTGGATTAGCAGTGCAGTTGCACAAGATGATCAGAGTAGGGGACATCCCGACAAGCGGCAAAAGTATTTCCAGGAGGGAAATCAGGACTTAGAGGGAGTCCAGAAGAGAACTTCCAGACGGGAAGTAGAGACTCAGAGGAGTCGAACAGAGAACTTCCAGGAGGGAAGTAGAGGAGTGTCATGGCACTGCACGGGGTAAGAGACTAGGATAGGCTGGACGGAGCATCGAACTTCGTAGTTTGGAAGGCCAGAACCTTATCAGTGCTTGACAGGAATCGTGTCAAAAACTTCACCTTGAAGGTAATAGCTGTCCTAGTCGACCCTAATGAAAATGAAAGGTACGAAGAGGCGATGGCGAGGGCCAAGTGCATTATCCTTGACGGGGTCAAGGATCATGTGGTACCACATATAGCTGAGAAAGAAACGACAGTTGAGATGTGGGAGGCTCTCAAGGACTTATACCAGCATACTTTTATGTAGAGAAGAATGTTGCTCGAGAACTAGATGAGGTCGTATCAGATGAAGAAGGGTCAATTAATTGACACCTTCCTCGGAGGACTGAATGAGATCCGAGACCAGTTGACTGCTATAGGAGCGACACCGGATCATGCTCTTATGGTGAGGACAACCCTGAATGCTGTCTCAGAAGATTGGGATTGTTTGTCTAGAGTATCCTGGGTAGAGGGACTCTCCTACCTTAGGACGAGATGTGGGCAGCTCTTCACCAGGAAGAGATTAGACGACAGTCGAAGACAGGTAGTAGTAGCAAAGGGATCAAGGTCAAGTAGGAGGAGGAGGATGTGGCCCTAGCATTTGAGGGAAAGCAGGAGAAGCGGAAGAAGAAAGATCTCTCCAAGATCAAGTGCTTCCACTGTGGGGAGATGGGTCATTATGCGACCTAGTGCCCAAAGAAGAAGGGTAAGGGAGAGTCTTCTGAGACTAAGGCAGTGCCAGCATGGGCAGAGAAGGAAGTTTTGACAGACGATGATTGTGCCATGAGTGCACACGCGCCACTTGAGCAGAAGTGGGGAGACATCGAGCTGTAGTCAGGCGGACTACAGGCGATGAGGGGCAGGATCCTTGAGGTACCTAGCCTCTTGGATTAGACCTTGCTACGGGAGCCCCAACGAGTAGCAGGACTGGCTGAGTGGGTAGAGACGGATGCGGATGGAGCGACAGAGAGAGCTACAGTGCAAGAGTCCCAAGACAACGCAAAGCTAGCAGGCTGCAGCAGTGCGAGAGGCATAGGAGTGTTGCACCAGTGCAGGAAGGCACAGAGAGGTGTGCAACGGTGCGAGATGCAGGGAGTTGTTGCAGCAGCGCAGAGGTCAGAGAGGGAGCACTTGTCAACGACAGAGGGAGCTTCAACATCAGTGGGTGTTTCTAGCCCAACAGGGAGATCAGATTGGGAGATCAGTTACTTACTTCTCAGTAACTGAGTTGCAGTGCAGCAGTGGGCAACACGATGCAACATGATAAGAGGAGGTGCAATGCAAATGCAGTGCTGGGAGAAAGGACCAGCAACAACACGGATGTAGAGGGAGTTGTCGTACAGAACATTGGGCAACAGTACAAGAGGCAGCAGTGCAGAGGATGGTGGGCAGGAAGGCCTAGCATCAGCACAGGAACCGATGTCAGATGATCAGAGCGATACTCAGTGAGGAGTATTGCTAGAGCACAGTCCTCGCTAAGAGGGAGTGTTGATTTGGGGTAGCATCGGATGTGCTCTAGCCACAAAATTTGGTGGATAGGTTGGGGCACATGAATCTCCAATACCCAGAAAGGGTTTGGGCAGATTCTTAACAAATCAGGAGATATTAAAATAATTAATATTTTTAATGGAGTCCCTAAGTCTAAACTTAGGGAAAATAAAATATTAATGTGTATTAATATGAATCTGTCGTAGAGTGGTCTAAAAGACATGGATCAAGCCAGATATAATCTTAGCCGTTGATTAGGGACTTAATCTCGGCCATTGAGATGTCAACAGGAAAAGTATAAGAGGAGGCTTAAGGGTCACTTGGAGAGTACACTGGAGGATCAGTCATTCTATTCTCTAGAGCGGGGTTTGCTAAGAGAGATAGAATTAGTGATCGGGAGAGCAGTTGAGGGGCATTGAGTATAGAGAAACAGAGAAGGTAGAGATTGTGCCGGGAGAGCAGCGCAGTAGCCAAAGAGGGTGACACAGAGCCAGCAAGAGCTCACGCAAGGCCACATAGAGGCAACCAAGTGTTGCGCAGAGCACTAGAGGGGCCAACGCAGCTAACGTAGAGGCTCCCAGAGCTGATGCAGGGCCTCCTAGGGCTGATGCAGGCCTAGAAAGGCTGACGCCAGGCCGACGTGAGACAGAGAGGGGCTGACACAGTCCAGTTTGGGCAGATGTTGGGGTTGCAGAGCAGTTTTGTGCTGAGGAGCTGCTGGAAGGGTTTTCTGGGGTTTCATCCAGGAGATTTCTCTCAAACTGTGAGGTATAGCTGCTAAGGAAATTCTCTGTTGGGTAGGCCAGTTTCGACACCCAGATTGTACTCTGATATTGCTCAACAAGTAAACCCTTGGATAGCTGCATCGATTTTCCCACATTGGGTTTTTCCAGGGACATTGGTCCAAAAATAATGGTGTCATGTGGTGTGTTTGTTCTTGTTTCTTTTAGTTGTTGATCTATAATATGTTGAACATGCACTGTTGTTTATTTTCAGTCTTTACTTTGTAAATAACTTGTTAAAGAAAAATAACAAGCAGGTAGGAATAAATCAGAAAAAAGTGCATGAAGGGTTTCTAAACTAAGTAAACTTAGAAACTTCAACATGGGTTTCATGCTTGGGTCACCATGTTTTAGTTCAAAGTTCCCATTGAGGACTTCCAGGATTTATTCTGAGTCTATAGAATTATTGTACATTTAAAGAGACCCTTCTTTGGCTTTTGAATCATGTAAAAAGGTTTATTATTGAGTCAAATATGAATTATGAACCTCTACAACATGTCGGCCTAAAGGAAGATCAAGTCGGCCTAAGACCCTATTCGACCCCACAAGACTATAAAAGGAAATACATCGAATTCATTTGGAGCATCACTTCTCATCAAGTTAGAATTCTCTCTACAGGGAAGAAATGCGACGTGGGTAGCTGGGAAAGTTTGTTTCCAGGAAGCAAAAGTGAATGCAAGTTTGGGTGAGTCTAAGAAGTCAAGGAAAATCGAAATTTTGGTGGTGGTCTCTCTCTATTTCGTGCTTTGGATTGGGAGATCGAATTCTTCCAAGTTGAACTGTTGTTAGAAGCTATTAGCTGCTGCATAGTCGAAGTTGCTGGGAAGAGGCCAATCTTTTGGAATCTGACTTGGTGTGGAGGGAAGGTCTGGTCTTGGTCTAGGGTGAAGAGTCTCAAAGAATACTATTGAAAGGAAGAATTACTTTCACTTGGTTTCCCCTCGAGGGGGGTTTTGCCCTGGCATGTGCCTACATCTTGTGTCCATTGTTTTTTGTGCTGTTGCTTTTGGTAATTGCTTGATGAACTAAAGAAAGAAGATATAAAGAATCGTAATAATAAGAAACATCACAAGTAATTATCAAAATCAAGAAAATCTTTACTGCCTTTCTGATTTGTCAACATGGTGCCAGAGCTTTGGTGAAGAAAGAAGAAAAAGGCACATCCATTCATAGGCACTATCTTAGGGAAGGAGTCTATTATATTTGAATAGGATGTCTAACTCTATCAAGGGTGAGAACAAGCTTGAAGGAGCATCTAACTTCAGATCCTGGAAGAAGAGGATTGACCTAATCCTCAAGAAGAACAAGGTGCTGGACTTGGTAAAAGGAAATGTAAAGAAGCCTACTGAAGAAGCTAGTGATGCCGACAAAGCGAAATTCAGGGATCTAGAATTGGTGGCTATGACTCTAATGGTAGAAGGGATAAAAGACAATATTGTCCCATTCATAGCTAACATCGATCATGCTTAGGAGATGTATGAAGCCTTGTCGAAGTTGTTCACTATTAAGAACATTGGTCAAGTAGCAAGTTTGAAGAATGAGCTGAGGACTACGAAAATGACTAAAGAAGATACTGTGGCAACCTTCTTTGTGAAGATAGCTAGACTCAGGGATGATCTCTTGGCCATCGATGAGATTGTTTCGTACAAAGAACTTGTGATCACTGCTCTATTAGGATTGCCACCCTTGTGGGGTTTATTTGTTGCAGGTCTCAACAGTTGGAGGAAGCCCCCAACAATTCTCAAAGATAAGTATCTCATGTCTTTTCAGTTTTGGGTTCATGTACTCATTTAGTTTTGATTATATTAAATACTAATCACCTTTCTCCCTCTGTTGTCTTGGTTAGGGAAAACATCTACAAGAAGGAGGATCTCTCAAGACAAGGTTAGTCAAGAAACAAATGCATGCTTTGAATACATTGATTGAAAGGATTATTCATTTGATGATCTATTACTAACTATGTTATGACTAGCTGTATTGAATCTTAGTGATTCTTGTTTGGGTGATTCATCTCTTGATAAATCTACCCACCCCACTCATATTCTTGATTGACTATGTAGAACCCTAGACAGGTTCTGGAAAACCCTAACCGAAGGGTATGCTAATGTGAATGCCTGAAATCCTAAGCTGCTTAGGGTAATTGTGAAATGCTAGTTGAATTTTTATTATGATGTCTTGTTTGGAATTTTGAAGTGATCTGGAAATCCTAACTTGTTAGGGTTGAATGATGACGTCTAAAATCCTAAACCTTTGAAGTCTTGATAATGTTGGGTTTGCTATGTTTCTACATTGGAACCCTAGCTCATTGGGGATTGGTGGAATCTGTGATTCTTTATTGGAACCCTAGCTTATTAGGGTTTGGTTGAATCTGTGAGCAAGAACCTTACATTGTCTTAGAATTGATTTACTTGGTATGTGTGTGTTGACTAATCAAACCCTAGTAGAAGCAAAATGATTGTGTGTCTAACTCTTATTTGATATTGTTGTAAATTTGGGTTTGACTAACAGATGATATGAAGTATATTTGCATCATGATAAAATCTAGGCATATATAGATATATCCTTTCCGTTGAAATCCTAGGTTGGTCTGGTCAAGATGTATTAATGTTGTTGGACATATGGTATGCTTATGTAGGGTTATGGATTCCTAGATATGTGTTGACCTAGTCATTGATGGTCATGAGTTTTTGGATTTAATGGAAGTCCTTGTCTGAGATTCTAGGATGATGATATCTGGAAATCTAGGGTGTTGTAGCTAAACCCTAGTGAAGTTAATTGTCTAGTATGAAATGCAACAATCTGAGAATTATACATGTAATGATTGTTGAGATTGTGGAAATGGAATTCTAAAGTTTTAGAATTAAACCTTAGTCAAAGTAAAAACTCTAAAATATGATGGTTTGAGATTTGTATAAGATTGTTGAATTCTAGGGTTTGGAGTTGAACCTTAGTCGAAATAGAAATCTCTAATATATGATAATTTGAGATTTGTGAAGAGATTGTTGAAATTGGTTTTTTTGGTTGAGTTTGATGATTGATCGAAAATCTAGGGTTTGCAACCCTAGACAGTGACTGATTGATGGTTGATTGAAAAATCTAGGGGCTTGGAACTAACCGTAGTGGAAGCTGGTCAGGTTAATGACTAAGCTGTGATTGACTTTGATTGATTCTTTTATATGAAATCTAGGATTTGTATGAATCCCTAGTGAGAAGTCTAACATATATATTTTGAAAGGTTGTTAGATATTTTATAGATCTATATGTGTCTCTAGGGTTTACTATATGTTGTAGTAAGGTATGTCATACCTTTGGAAGACATATTGAAACCCGAGATGGAATAAAAGGTGGTATGAAGTAGTCTAGGGTGTATATCAAAGTCCCTAGCAAGATGTTGAAGAGTATATGTCTCTTGTTTGTACTTGAGTTTGGGTATCTGATATGTATAAAAATGAAATGCTTCCGTGTTTTTGATATGGATAACATCATGCTTCTATAGATTTGGTTGTACTTGCTATTTAAGTTGTGTAGGTACACAATGTCCAACTTGATGGAGATGCTTGTTGATGTGATAAGCATGATGATGATGATGATAACTCTGATGAAATAGTTGGAAGCCATGAAAGATTCTCCAATGTCGAAAAGAAGAAGCTGATCTCCTGGAGGAAGCATGATTAGAAGAGATCTCCCTAAGATTAAGAGGGAGTCCGGATAAAGAGGTGCTTCTTGGTTGAGAGGGAGTGACATATATGGTTCTCTGCTTCATGTGTCATGCACTAGACCAGGATTAATAGCCATAAGTCTGAGTGAAGGCCATGAATAGGAAAATAAAATTGGAGAATGCATTTTAAAGTGTTGTTGAAAGAAGGAAAGTAGGATCCGATTGGAGAATAGGTTGCTGCATGAAAAGTAGGAAGGAAAACATATGATTGAGGAATCTTCTAAGATTCGGTTGATAGCCTTAATATGGAAAGTTGAGAAGCAACATCTGTTGTCTGTAAGACCCCGGAGGTTTGTATTTGATTATGTACATGTGAAAGTAGGGTTGTGTTTGTACAGGTGAATCTCTCGAATGTTTTGATAACATGCTGGTTACCAATTAGTTTGATTGGGAGAGATTCATTATTCTTGATCTGCTGGATCAAGGGGTGTTGAGGCTTTGTGAGTGAAGCATTGCCTTGGAAAGGTGATGTTGATCAAAGAGCTCTGTTTGGATACACACCTGGATTTTTTGGTTGGTGGTTAGCAAGTAATCCTGATGGTACCTAAAGGGGTTGAAAGCTTGAGTCCACCTTAGTCCCACTTGGATAGATTGCCCTGGTCAGGAATCTAGTCCATGGCATTGCGGTGCCTAAATTATTGAGTGACTAGTTGGATAGATTGCCTTGGTCAGGAATCTAGTCCATGGCATTGCAGTGCCTAAAAGTTCTTCATGGTTCATATAGTTTGAGATCTTCCATTGTATATCTACATTATGAATACCTCCCTAGTTAAGATGGAGTGTTGGAAAAAGTAACTATGTTTGGTCTTCAATAATGTACTTGAGTCATCATGTAATGTACTTGTCAAAAGAATAAAGAAAAGAATTATTATTATTATTATTGTGACTTATTAAAGCATGGGTTTCATGCTTGGGTCACCATGTTTTAGGTCAAAGTCCCCATTGAGGACTTCTAGGATTTATTTTGAGTCTATAGAATTATTGTACATTTAAAGAGACCCTTCTTGGGCTTTTGAATCATGTAAAAAGGTGAATTATTGTACATTTAAAGAGACCCTTCCTGGGATTTTGAATCATGTAAAAAGGTTTAGTATTGAGTCAAATATGAATTATGGAGCCTCCACACCATGTCGACCTAAGGGAAGATCAAGTTGGCCTAAGACTCTATTCGACCCCACAAGAAGCCTATAAAAGGAAGGACATCGAATTCATTTGGAGCATCACTTCTCATCAAGTTAGAATTCTCTCTACTAGGCAGAAGTGCGAAAGTCTTGTTGCTGGGCAGAAGTGCGAAGTGGGTAGCTGGGAAGGTCCGTTGCCAGAAAGCCGAAGTGAATGCGAGTTTGTGTGAGTCTAAGGAGTCAAGGAAAATCAAAATTTTGGTGGTGGTCTCTCTCTGTTTCGTGCTTTGGATTGGGAGATCGAAGTCTTCCAAGTTGAACTGCTGCCGGAAGCTGTTAGATAGTTGCTGCAAGTTGCTGCATAGTCGAAGTTGCTGGGAAGAGGCCAATCTTTTGGAGGCTGACTTGGTGTGGAGGGAAGGTCTGGTCTTGGTTTAGGGTGAAGAGTCTCAAAGAATACTATTGAAAGGAATAATTACTTTGACTGGTTTTTCCCCTCGAGGGGGTTTTGCCCTGGCATGTGCCTACATCTTGTGTCCATTGTTTTATGTGCTGCTGCTTTTGGTAATTGCTTGATGAACTAAAGAAAGAAGATATAAGGAATCATATTAATAAGAAACATCACAAGTAATTATCAAGATCAAGAAAATCTTTACAGCCTTTCTGATTTTCCAACACGCTACGTATACGAACTTTGTTCGTAACATTGGTATCAAAGAAAGAAGAGGAAAATTATGTTTAAAGAACCTTAATAAAGAATTATTAGAACAAATTAAGTGTTTAAAAGATGAGAAGTTTGAATGCCAAAGTAAAGTTGACTTGGGAAATGAGGAACTATTACGTCTCAAAAATCATAACTAGAGTCTACTCATTCAAGTTAAGAAACTTAAAAATGATAAGAAATCATTGAACAACAAATAAGAATAATTTATCATGAAAGAAGTGTCAAAGTCTTCAGTCCACGTTGAAGAAAAAGATACGGACACCAATCCAATCAATATCACAACTCAAGAAAATGACAAACCAGTTGAAGGAAAAACATATTCAAATGTTGCAGTTCAGACAATGGAAATTCCAAGTGAAGATTCTATAACCAATTCAACAACATCAGTACTTGAAGTAAAACAGGAAACTGCCACTCACAAGATAAGGGAAAGCCCAACCAGAAGAACTCTTTATCAACATCCAAATCACAAGAGCAGATAATTAAAGTTAGTTTACATTTTTGAACCATTTAGAATGGAAGCAACATATTTATGTTCCAAGGAATACTAAAATTTGCAGAATCCAATCCTATGATAACAATTCATTACAAAATTCCAGTGATCGGAAGATTCCGCAAAAGGCTAATCTAGGATGGTCCGATCCATTCTTAGTCCGAATCACTCAGAGCATCATATTGTCTTATATCAACAAAGATGAAAGTTCAGAGACGAGGAGATATTCGAAATGGGAAAAGAGATCAAGCCTTTCATCAATAAGCTTTGAGGACAAAGCTTTTTGAAGAGGAAGATGTTATGAATAAAAATATTCATAAACATCAATTAAATAATAAATATTAAAATAGCAAATATCAATAATAATAAATTATTTAAATTAGTTAAATGTCTCATTAGTTGTGAAAAGACATGGGTCAAAAGTTGTGTCATTCTATCTTTGTGGCCAGTCAATGCCTATATAGGCACATCGCCACGAATATTTGTAAACACCATTCATATTTTTTTAATAATACAACAACTACTTACTACAATACTAGTCTACATATACGAATTCATGCTTGCATACATGTTTAAGTGCACTAGTGGTATTAGAGCGTCAAATCCTCCTGCCTGTGTTAATTTATTCATCCATCCCACTCCTCCCTCACACGCTCAACACCCTCCCACCGCACTGTACCCCTCGTTCCCTTCACGCCAATTCCTTGCCACAGTCCACACAGTGCTCCACATCTGCTGTGACCACCTTCCCATTCAACATCTACCCCACGTTTCGCTGTGATCACCTACACCTGCATCGGCCCTCCGTCACGTCTGGCACCTCCCCGCGTGCACTGCGTTCCACTTTCTGCTGTCTGTCGTCGAATACTCTGTCAGTCACCCCACCATTTCCACCGTCCCGTCTGTCCCTCTCTGCCATTTTTACATTTCCATCGACCGTCTGTTACACCCTGCCATCACACAACTGACAAGCCGACCTGTCTGGCGTTTGTCACACCCTGCCTGTCAACCGGTCTCCTCGACTAATCTTCCACCTGTACCGTATGCGTATCCCTCTCTGCCGTTTTACGTGGTCCCCGGGGTATCAACAGTTGTATGGTTGAAAACATACATTTTCATAAATAAAACCCGTAACCCATTTCATAAATCAGTCCATAGTTTAGTTTAAAAAAATTCGATTGATTAAATATAGTTTCATAAAATATAAACTTATTAAATCTAAAACTATATTATATAATATTAATATATTTATTTAACCTATATTAATATATTTATTTAACAAAAAAAATATAAAAATATTTATAATAATAATATTGTAATCATTATTATTTAAAAAAAAATTGGGTCGACAAGGAAGAAGAAGAACAAAATGGGGAGCAGTAACAATGACGACAATTCAAAAAAATTTCAAGAAGAACTCGATAGAATGCGCAAGCGCCTTGACGATATCGAGAGGAAGCAAGATGATTTCGGGAAAAGTCAAGACCAAATGGTAGAGGATATCATAGCAATAAAGAGAAAGATGAGCCAGTTTATGGGAGGAGCCAATCCACCTTTTAACCCTTCGGCTACGCAAAGTCCCAAGACTCCGGAAGGCGGAACTTTTCCAAGTCATGAATTTCCGTTAATGCACGAAAAGCCATGAATACCGTATATACAGTTCGATGGAATTCAGTACCATACAAAGTTTCTCGACAAAGTCTACCTTAAAATTAAAAGAGAATTACTAAGTTGCACGAAACAAGGAAACGGGTACGAGTTTCCGAAACAGGAAGCGATACGAAACGCGACCTCCCCAAATTTTGGAAACGGGGAAACGCGAATATATATATATATATTGAAAATATTTAAATATATATATGTGCAATCATAAAGCATAAATGATACATTATAATTTATTACACTTAAACTATAAGTTTAATTTACATCACATTTGCTCATGAATGATCACATAATGAAAATAAAAATATCGGAATATGCAAAAGCAACATTTATTATATATCCAAATCTCAAAATCAGCCTTTATTTATATTAATATATGAGGCTGCAAGTACAATAAAAACTATAAGGCTGCAAGAGAGAGATCCAAATCAGGATTTTCTGCATCCACATCCCATTCTTTAGAAGGACCACTGTTGTATTGGGAGTCTCCTCCTACATAGTCGAACGACCTTAGTGCTTTTGATTAAATACACGTTTCGTACCCTAGTACCCTACATGATCTTGATTATTGGGAGTTTCCCCTGCATAGAGGGCTTGATTCTCTTGATTAAATACAAGTTCCATACCTTAGTACATGATAAAATCCAATGGAAACATTGCAATCCCCCCAATCCCGAAATCCTGAAAAACAAATAAGTCTGCTGGATTTTGAGTGAGATCTAAAATTCTACTTTCTCCATATGAAATCCAATGAGGGCGAAACCACTCTCAAACATCCTGAGTCATTTCATGGTAATGTAAAAAATTTAAGTAAAAGGATGAAAATGAAAAATAAAGGAGAATATCACTTTTACTTTAAGAATTTAACATTACCATGAACTGCATATCAACACTAGGGCAAAAATTCACTTTTATAACTTTAGACACACATCTAGAAGTCGCTAGCATACCCTAAAAGTAAATTAAAAAACAAATTAAAAAAAAAATAAAAAAACACAAGTTAATGAGGAAACGTGGGTCGTACGGCCCTGAAACGCGTTTTCGGCCGTACTGGCCACGTTTCCGTTTCGGGAAACGTGGCAGTACGACCGGAAACGTGTTTCACGGCCGTACCAAACGCGTTTCCGCATTTCGTACCAGTTTCCGTACGGAAACGGACCTCTATGCCACGTTTCCTGCAACATAGGAGAATTACCTAAATAGGATGGTAAGGACCATAAAGGTGCCATTGTATGGGTAAATAAAATGGATGCCATTTTTGGAGCAAACCCGCCAATAGGGGAGCAAGAGAAGGTCATTACTACATCCAACTATCTAGAAGCAAAAGCGTATGATTGGTTCCTATGGTGGTCCAACGAATGTTCAACTCGCTCTTTTGATTGGAAAATTTTTAAAAACGCCTTGCTAAAAAGGTTTTATGATGAAGAAGAGGATGATGTTTACGAAAGAGTCGTTCACCTCAAACATAAAGGATCAGTTGCGAATACACTAACAAATGGGAAGTATTAGCTGTAAGGCAAAGAGGATTCTCAGACAAAGAGCTGTTAAAAATGTATCGTTGTGGCGTTAAGGATTATATTCGGGAAGAATTAAAATTATGTAAACCCCAAACCACTGAAGATGCTAGACATGCAGCAATAATTATTGAGAGAAAATATAAGCTCAGAATGTCATCATTCAGGGAAAACGAAGACCAACAACAACACACGGGAAAAAAAGAATCAAACAATTCAACTAATGAGCCATAAAAAAGGATAAAAAAGAAAAATAGTTGTCGCAAATGTGGAGAAAACTGGACGCGAGGCCATAAATGTGAAGACACATCCCTGCGCTACTATAAAATAGTAGATGGGAAGCAAATTGAAGTACAAGAACATGATGAAGGAATCGTTGTCACTCAGTGAAGATTCATATTTTGAGGGACTGTCATTAGCTGCAATCTCATGTGATTGGAAAAACCTTGATGAAAATAGTAACTCTTTCGGAGATCAAGAACAACAAGCAACTACAAAATACGTTCCACCACATCTTTGGAAGAAGAGCCAATTCCCAAAAAGGAAAATTAAACTTACTACTCCATCAACAAACATGAGGAAGAGTCTATGTCCTAAAACCCTAAGGCTCAAAGGACTCATAAAAGACAGAAATGTCAATATACTTATAGATTCTGGTAGTACTCACAATTGTATAAACATTGATCTTGCTAAACAACTCGTCTTTGTATATGCCCAATCAAGGACCTGACCATATCTGTCGCTACTGGAAAGAAAATCAAGGAAATAGGAGAATGTCAAAAAGTTTCAGTCCAAATACAAGAACTAAAGCTACAAACAAATTTATTTGCCCTACCACTCAAAGAAATGGATGTTGTTCTAGGTGCAGAATTGTTAATACAACTAGGGAGCTATACTACAATCCTTGAAGCATGGAGTTTAACTGGAAATGACGACATTATAAAGTAAATGGTGTTAACACTCCCAACTCCAAGGAAGGTTCAAGTACTCGTAAAGAATGCCCCAATGAATGAAAAGGTTTCATTCCATTGCAATAATGTTCAACTAGAGAAAACCCTTCTAATTGTGCTTTGAGGACAAAGCATCTCTAAAGGGGGTGGAATACAAATATTCATAAACATCAATTAAATAATAAATATTAAAATAGCAAATATTAATATAATAAATTAATTAAATTAGTTAAATGTCTCATTAGTTGTGAAGAGATATGGGTCAAAAGTTGTGTCATTCTATCTTCGTGGCCAATCAATGCCTATATAGGCACACCACCACGAAGATTTGTAAACACCATTCATATTTTTTTTAATAATACAACAACTACTTACTACAATACAAGTCTACATATACGAATTCATGCTTGCATACATGTTTAAGTGCACCAACAATGTTATGAATAAAAATATATATAAAATAATACAAATAATGTAAAACAATAATAATAATAAATAATGATTAATTAGTAACTAGTTAATGAAAAGGTATGTCCCTAAGGACATAATCGTTGGTGAAGAGTTACCTACCTAGGGTATATAAGCAGGCCCTCACCCTCATTGTAATCATCACATCAATTCTTTTATAATGTTCAATATGCAATTACTTGTCTTACTATGGATGCTTACATCTTCCAAGTCTTTTGAAGATTACTCTGCTACATATATGAACTTTGTTCGTAACAATCAATTGAATGCTAGTACACCAGCAACCCTTTGGGGTTTTGGACCACAAATTGAGTCTACCACTTTGACCAAGAGTTTCTCTCAAACCTTGAAGGCCCGTGGAACGCTCCACATACCAATAGAATTAATGAGAAGAACATAATCTAATGATAAGAGTTTCCAAGGCATTATCTGTGATTGGTGGCATTAAATCCTCATGTTATGTATGTAATTTTTGTATAAATTTATTTAAAATAATTTCTAAACTAAGGGCCACGATCAAAGATCATGCCCCCTCATGTAATGGCTCCTGGGCTGTATTTAAAGTTAGGACCCTCCTTCATTGTAATCATAATTTTTCATTCAATTAATAAAATATATAATTCTTCTGTCAAATACTGAGCAAGTTCCCTCCATCTGGTATTAGAGCTAACGTTCTTCTCGCTTGTGTTTTTTTGTGCCATTGAGTTCGATGTGTTCATCAACCTCCACACTTTTCAACCAAGCAATTAGGGTTTCATGGTCAACCTGCATCATCCTATGAACCCATCACATCAATGACCTCCAGACGCTGACATCAATGATGATATCTTCACTCACTCTGTGTCCTGCACCAACCTGTAGCTATTGCACCTGCTCTTGCTTTGACGTCAATGACAACATACTCAATAATATCCCCCTTTGTCATTGATATCAACACACCTAGTCAGACAAGATATGTTGCATCCTGCATCTCTCTCTCTCCGTTGATCCCTCCAAGTTTCTCTTCCCCTTTGACATGAATGGTAAAGGGCGACTCCCCCTGACAATCTGCCTGATCTTGTGGACCTGTGATCCAACTCCCCCTGACAGACTCCCCTTGTCAACATGCTTTCTTGCTGCATCTAGTAATATCATCGGCTCCTGTCTTGTTTCTCTCCCTAACAATATGCTCTCCTACAAAATCTCCCTATATTTCTGCATCTATCAATTGTGTGAGAACCCTGGTGGTCTTTTCTTTTTGCCTGGTGAATGTCCTTCTTGATTCTGCAAGGTTTGTTGAGAAATCTAGGGCATAGAGATGAGGTGATTTCTCTTAAATGATAATTGCTTGTGATGCAACTTTTCTTTGTCTTTTATTAGCTTCTTTCTTTCTTTTGGTTATGTTAATGTTTTCAATCATCCAACAGGTACCAAATCTTAAATAAACATGAGACAAGAGACAAAATGTAGGCGATTAGCTAGGGCCAAAACCTCTACAACTTGAGAGGAAAACCCAAACGAATTCTTCTTCTTATAGAAACTTCAAGTGACGAATTCCAAGATCAAGACCCTTGACTTATCAACTTCTCCAAGACCAAGTCACAAGACCTTTCTTCATTGCTTCTCCTTCTTACCCAAGTCAACATTGGTCAAACTGACTTCTAGCATTGCTAATTTCATGGAGAATTGTGTGAGAATTCATGGAGAAACATGTTTTCTATCCCTGACCCTCGTGGTCTTGTCTTTCTACCTGGTGAATGTCCTTCCTGATTTTGCAAGGTCTATTGAGAAATATAGGGCATAGAGATGAGGCGATTTCTCTTAAATGATAACTGCTTGTGATGCAACTGTTCTTAATATTTTATTAGCTTCTTTCTTTCTCTTGATAATGTTAATGTTTTCTACCATCAAACAACTACCAAATCATAAATAAACATGAGACAAGAGACACAAAATGTAGGAGATCAATGAGGGCCAAAACCTATCCAACTTGAGAGGAAAACCCAAACAAATTCTTCTTCTTATAGAAACTTCACGTGACAAGTTCCAAGGCCAAGACCCTTGACTTGTCAACTTCTCCAAGACCAAGTCATAAGACCTTTCTTCACTGCTTCTCCTTCTTACCCAAGTCAACACTGGTCAAACTGACTTCTAGCACTGCTAATTATGGTTACTCTAAAATTTCGGTCCTCTTCCACAATCCTGCAATTCTCGACTTGCCTGAAACTTCTGCAATTTCACACGTGTGGGCCGATTGATGGAGCTTGATGGTATTTTCCTTCTTCACTTGACTTGAGGGCTTCTCCTTGTGACCTCAACTAGCAAGAATGCTGGTTTAGTGACCTTCTATTAGGCTTCTTCAATGGCTGGTGTAACCCTACTGCAGAAACCCTAATCCTTGTCACATGTGCGAGCACAATAACCCAAAAACAGTGCCAAAAACACTTCAGTTTCTTCTTCTTCTTTCTTCCCTGGATGAGAGGTTCCTATTAACCCTATTCTCGCAGTTCTTCTTGTATTTTAGAAGCTTGATTGAGTGGCATCTCAAGTGAGGCCGAGTCCTCACTATATATAGTGATCTGCCCATGAAACAAGCCGACCTGTGCAAGTGAGCACACCGACATGCTCTTCTACAATTATCTCCATCCCTTTTAGAGGGCTGAGATGAAGGAGTACATGTGACAAGGTCTTGGAGAGTTAATGACTCAAACAAATTCTTTTTTTACAATATGTAACATACCCAAATGGGCCTTCATGACATTGCCTCATTAGAATTTATGACTTGATGACCAAACCTAATAGCTCACAATGGGAGCTTCATTTATAAAATTCCTTGGGCATGAAACCCATGACTTAAGCATTACAATTTTTTTTTTATTTTTCTTCTTTACATCATTTACATAAAATCATGATTATACATGTCATTATGAAGACCGAACCTAGTTACATTTTTTAACAGTCCCTCTTAACTAGGGAGGTATTCATAATCCATACAAAGTACTTGGACATTCTCAATATGAAGAATTCTCATAAGAAGAGTAAGATTGGTAACCGATTTGTATAGCATCATATCATCCAACATTGTCACGTAGCAAGGCCTTGACTAACAACTCCATCTCTCCACAAGATTAGAGCACAATGTTGGCGAGACCAATGATTTATAGACACCCTCATAATTGTCTCTCTCGGAACATACCCCACCCGGGGTCTTGTAGGAATTTACAGGATAAGTTCCTTAGATAGAACACCAAAGGACACCGCTCACAAATAGATCACAAATTAGTACACTAGTATTCTTGACGTGGTTAAAACCCTCAAATAGGGAAACAATCCATGACTTGAGCCAACGCGACCACTTCAGGTAATTTATTAATGTAAAAGAAAGAAAATTTACATAAGCTTCTTTCATGAACGACCACCTAACAAATAACCATCCATGCTCTTTAAATAGAGATCATGGACTTGTTAGAGCCTAGATTTGCCTCAGGCTGAAAAGACAAGGATCTAGGTCCACATCAAACCACGCTCAGCCTCGTAGCTAGCCCTACGAGGACAGGAGAGGGCTATCTCTGGGTCGATCTCGGCAAAATACAAGCGATGGGGCTCGAGATGACTGAAATAAAAGCTAATTTTAGGCTAGGTATGAAGTACAAGGGTTTATTTTGAGTTTTTGGGGGTTTTGTGTTGGAAACAGGGAAAGGCAAATTGGGCTCGGGGATGAGGCACAGTTTCTGCAGAGTTCTGATTGGGGCAAGGAAGGCAATCGTTTTGATGCTTTAAATTGAGTGAATGAATAGATCGGACTGGTGAGGAGCTAAGGAGAGTAAGAGAGTCTCAAGAATTCTCCTTAAACAGATGAAAACATGGAAATTTAAACAAATTCAAAGGCAGAGCATAACAGTTAATGGATTCCACCTTAATCACTCATTTGTTCAAATTCAGAAGAAAAGAGAGGAAAATGATACACATAACACTAATGAACTTACAATTACTTAGAGAAGCACACCATCAAAACATAAAGCCACATGGATCCCAAACAGTGCTGCAAAACCCTGGTCTTTCCTTAGCCAAAAATGCAGAGATAGAATGTACAACGATATGCCAAAGCAATCCCAAGTGTCCAACCCTGAAAATGACTTAGAAATTACATGATATAGACTAGCCCAACCCATTCCCTTGCCTCTAGGGGTCAAGCTCATCATTCTAGGCGCTGTTTCAACCAATTCTAAACAAAGCACTAAAATCTAGGCAGTCAAAACAACTTGCCTCTATAAGATAGGAAACTGATTCATTCATTAAATTTTCACTTTTTGGTGAATGAATCCTCTAGAACAAGTAAATAAGTGCCAAAATTACATCATGTTTACCAAATTACATCAAGATAGATCAAAAATTACATCAAAAAGCAAAACTAGTCAAACTGGCCGAATTTCTGAGCTGGAAGGTGAAAAATTGAGCAAAAATCCTCTATGCGCCGCGCCAAAATCTGTATGCGTCGCGCCACTTTGAGGCTGAGTTTGAGGCACTTCTTGAAGTCCAAATTGAGCCCGAGTGTGTTTATTGGAAAGCCCTGCCTGTCTACTTTCCAACCTAAGTGGAATTTCTGAATTTGGTGCCCATTTGCCCCTCCAAAACTTCAATCTCCCAAGACTGCTTCTTGTGTGTCAAATTAGAGGCATAGAGGTCATTTTTTGAGTGTTTTTGGCTTCCTGAGGACTCAAAACTTGCCCAAACTTCTTGGCCATGCACCAGCAGTCATGATTTTTCATGACAAATCCAAAAATATAATTTTTTTTGAATTTGGAGCCTCCTATCATAAGCGCGCGCCACGTGGCGCGGCGCACTAGGAAGGCGCGGCGCACTGGGCTTGAGGCACGGCGCATAGAGCCTATGCGTAGCGCTTTTTGCAGGAGACTTTTGGAGGCCTTCCCGGTGTCCAAATTGGGTGCAGGATAGCTTGTTGGAAAGGTCTTTGAGTCTACTTTCCAACCCAACTGGAATTTTTCAATTTGGAGTTCATTTGCCCTGTCAAAAATCAAATCTCCCAAGACTGGTCAAAATGTGCCAAATGAGGCTGCCTAAAGGCAGAGTGCTGTTACAGTCAACTTTTGAATGCCTTCCTCAACTCCAAATTGAGTTCATGATAGCTCATTGGAAATCTCTTTGTGTCTAGTTATCATTTTACTCATCAAGAAAGTCATTTGGCTGACCAAGCTAGGAGAAAACTTGATTTTCCCAAGGTCACTTCAGAGGTGCATCAATTCTCCCGAGGCAATTGTATTTTTGACATTTCTCTAAAACCATGACACCTGTGTAAAAAGTGAAGGAGGTTTTTCTTCCTTGGCCTGTTGTGGACAAAAACCTCTCTCAGTTTTTCCAAATTCATCTTTCCTTGCTCAGAAACATCATTTGAGTAAAACCTACCCCAATGTGTGGAACAAGAGATTTGTCGAAATGAAGCGAAATGAAGGGGATAGGGAGCTTCTAAATTCTTGAGGAAATTTTGGGAAGTAGGGAGGGATGTTAGGAAGTAGGGGAAAGTGTAATCTCAGAAATTGAGTGAGGGGAAGGGGTGCAAAAGGGCAAAACACAGGCCTAGCCTAGAAAATTGCCAAGTTGTAGCAAGAAACTAGGGTTTGTGTGAAAATGAAGAATTTGGGGGATCTCAGTGATGGGAAATGTTTAATAAGGTACATTAAGGATAGGGGAAGGTGTATGAACATCGGGATACAAGTTTTACTGATGATTTGACCATCCAAGAGAAATTGCCTTCAAAACCTTAGGAGAGGGAAATGAACCTTACCTAGGCACAACTGAAGCATGAATAAGGTGTAAAATGACTCATTGGAACCTGACATGATGATGACAATCTTCTAAATGATTGTACACTCAGCTGAATGGTGACATAGGCCGACTTTTGGACAACTTTGACAGGAGTAAAAGCAAACCCTAGACCTAATGCCTAGTGACCAAATTTTGCTTGAAGACTCACTGAAATGACAAAATTTGACCTTGACACCTTAAAATCATTTTGTAAGAGCATGTTTGATCACTGGAGGAAGGCTGCAAACACTGACACTAACAAGACCATCGGGTGTTAAGCCACGGATCAAGTGTCAGTAATACCGAGGAGAGAATGAGCCGTCAGATCACTTCATGTCTAGAACATATCATGATCGTCGGATTGTAAGTTACAAAAGGTACATATAAAGAAACACACTTTAGCTAACTATACACTAGACCAAGTTGTACTTAATTATTTCCTATGTGTTGGAATATCCTAACATCCCTCCTTGAGAATAACTTGGGATATGATTGAAGGATGTACAAAGATAACACAATAGGAGAAGGAAGGAGGCATTAGAGCCTACCCCCCCTTAGTGACAACTACCTGAACTCCAACCATAAATCGAAGTTTAGTAAACTTCGTCTCTGTGAGAGCCTTTGTAAAGATGTCTATGACTTGATCATCGGTTGAACAATATTGCACTTCAAGAACGTGGTCATGAATGAGCTTTCTAATGAAGTGCATGTGTAGTTCAATGTGTTTGCTGCGCTAATGTTGGATTGGATCTTTGCATAGTTGAATGACACTTTGATTATCACACCAAAGTGTAGTCGGATGCTGTTGTTGAAAACCAAACTCTGACAGGATTTGACGAAGCCACAGGGCTTCCTTACTAGCTTCAATGACGCCACGATACTTTGATTCTGCTAAAGAAAGAGAAATGGCACTTTGTTTCTTGCAAGCCCATGTAATAGGTCCAGAACTAAGAGTGAAGACATAACCTGCAGTAGACTTCCGATCATTAGGGTCACCAACCCAATCAGAATCAATGAAACCAACCAATAGAGGAGATGCTTCTGCAATGTAATGAATCCCAATCTGAACTGTACCTCGAACAGTACAAAGTATTCTTTTAGTTGCTTTCCAATGACTTTCATGTGGGTTTTGCATAAACCCAACAATAAGGCCAACAACAAAGGTAAGGTCAGGACGGGTATGGGTCAGATACAAAAGTTTTCCAACAAGCTGATGGTATAAGGTAGCATCAACTTCAGGGGAAGTACAAGTGACTGAAAATTTGGTTCCAAATTGAAAGGGAGAAGGGGCTGGGTTACAGTCTTCCATGTGAGAGTGGCGTAGAAGATCACAGGCATACTTGGATTGGGAAAGGGAAATAACTTCTTTGGATTGCAAGACTTGAAGACCAAGAAAATAATGCAAGTGTCCTAAGTCTGTCATTTCAAACTGCTGTTTAAGGCTAGACTTCACATGATTTATAAGGTTGGGATCACTACCCGTAAGGATAAGATCATCAACATAAATAACAAGACTGATAAGAGACTTACCCACTTTCTTGGTGTAGACAGTATTGTTAGAATGACACCTAGAAAAGGCAGTATCTAAAAGAAAGCTATCTATTTTGGCATACCAAGCCCAAGGGGCTTGTTTGAGACCATAAAGGGATTTCTTAAGCCGACATACGAGGCTGAAGTCTGTTTGTGTAAAGCCAGGAGGTTGTTCCATATGTATTTATTCATGCAAATCCCCATGTAAGAAGGGGGATTTAACATCCATCTAATGGACTTCCCATTTGAAAGAGGCATCAAGAGAAAGAACAAGGTGGATAGAGTTCATTTTGGCAACGGGGGAGAAGGTTTCAGTATAGTCAATGCCTTCAACTTGTGAAAAACCCTTAGCAACAAGACGAGATTTTTGTCTATCAACTTTTCCATCTAGTCCAAACTTGGTTCTGTAAACCCATTTGCATCTAACAAGTTTTTGTCCCTTTGGAAGAGGAACAAGGTCCCATGTATAATTTGCTAATAATGAACGATATTCTTCATTCATAACTGTGTCCCAATCTGGATGGCCAAAGCTTCTGCAAAGGTGTCAGGATCATAATTCACTGAAGCTTGAGCCAGTAAAGAAGAGGCTCTATTGAATTGAAAACGTGTACGACGCTAATCTATAGGATCACCTGCAAGAGCACCCGCTGCATCCCGAGTAGCACAGACCCATGTTTTGGAAGCTGAGGAGCTAAAGGAGGATCCCGGGAAGGTGGGGGAGGATTGTCATCCTCGCTGTCATCATCTGAAGAACGAATATTTTCAGAAGTAGAAGGGATAGAGGGAGGTGGCACATCCACCGAACTAGGCTCACAGGCTGGTATATTTTCAACAAACTTTACATCTCTTCTAATGATAACATTTTTGGATTTAGGTTGAAGAAGTCTATATCCTTTGACCTCTTCAGAATATCCAACAAAAATACAATTTTCACTCTTAGGTTCTAAGGCTTTATGTTTCTCATCTGGAATATGGGCACATGCTTGACTTCCAAAAACATGAAAGTGACTTACATCTGGTTTAATTGAGCTCCATGCTTATTTTGGAGTGATGTTTTTTAAAACCTTAGTAGGAGTGCGATTTACTATGTAATTTGTACAGTTAATCGCTTCTGCCCAAAAATTAAGACTAAGTCCTTTAGATTGAAGCATACAATTAGCCATTTCCTTTAAGGTGCGATTCTTCCTTTCAGCTACACCATTTTGTTGTGGAGTATATGGAACAGTATGTTTCAATTGAATTCCACGCTCAGTACAAAAGTTGATGAATTTGTTGTTAACATATTCTCCGCCATTATCAGATCTTAGCTTAAGAATTTGATGTCTAGATTGTTTTTCAACAAAGGCCTTAAAGGCCAAGAACATGTTAAAGACTTCACTCTTGAGTTTGAAGAAGTATACCCAAGTGCGTCTGGAGAAATCATCAATGAAAGTTAAGAAATACTTGTAGGCAAAGAATGAAACAACTGGAAGTGGACCACATAAATCACTATGCACAAGCTGTAAAGGGGTTGAGGCATGCCAAGAGGCACGCTTTTCAAAACTATCCTGATGATGTTTTCCGAGTACGCATCCGAAACAAATACCATCTCTGCAAGATACCATAGGAAGACCTGTCACCATATTTTCTTTACATAGATTTTGAAGGGAGCGGTAGTTTAAGTGACCAAATTGCTCATGCCAAAGTTTGCTCACTTCATCATTATGAGCGACAAATACTGAGGGAAGAGTTGATGACCCAAAGTTGTTAAACTTATACAACCTTGTAGAATCATCAGCAATGTCAGTAGCTAAAATCTGTCTAGGATCTCTTAGGTCCTTAATTACAACATAATGAGGTGAAAATCAACGGTTTTACCTACACCTGAATGAGTTATCTGATATACAGATAGAAGGCTGCAGGATAATGTAGGAACACATAATACATCATTAAATTGACCATTGTCTAGATGAATAGTTCCAGTCCCTACAACACTAAGAGATCTATCATCACCAACATAAATATTTTTGGTGTTACAATCATTTAAAGAAGAAAACATGGCTTTGTTTTTGGCCATGTGATAAGAAGCTCTAGAATCAATGAGCCACTTATGAAAATGAGAAGAAGAAGATACATTTAGTGCATAGCCAAACCGAGATGCTTGACAACCACATGCATAAAGTGCTATTCTTGAAAATGAAGTTGAAGTTGAAGAGTGCTCCAAATGGATGTTATGCTTCTTCATGGCTGCTTCCAAGGCTTCCATCTTCTTAAAGCATTTGGATTCTAAGTGGCCATCACGATTACAAAAGTTGCAATGTCTATCAATCTTCTTCCCTTTGTTTTTATTTGCCTTATCATTTTGTTGAATTGATTTTTCATTTTGAGACTGAAATTGCTTAGGACCCTTGTTTGGTTTAAGACCATTATTTTTAGGATGCTGCTTCTTAGGATTCTTTGAATTTGGTTGTTGCTGGGTTGCTAAGGCTTTCTTAGAAGAATTTCCAGTATTAAAAAGACCAAGATGTAAGAGTTTTTCTTGTTCTTTTATTAAAGAATCACAAAAGGCATCAAAAGAGGGGGACTTGTAGTCTTGTCTGTAATATCCCGTTTCAGGGATATTCCCCAAAACCCCAGTAAACTCCAACCAAATTCGTACAACTGATATAGCAACCGGGAAGATATAAATGACAGTAATGCAACATACAATAGTATAAACAGATACTCAAGAAATGCAGAGAGAAATGTTAAGCCATTTTATTATACTGAGTAATGGAAAGAGTACAGGAGGTGATCAGAAAGATGGCACCTCGACTTGCACAAGGCAAGTGAAGAAATACACCCAGAATAGTAAAGAAATGGCCTCTCTCTGAACTGCGTCCAAGCTGCTGGAGAACTACTGTGTTGCTGCTACTGCATGGAATCAAGTGAGGATTTGGGGCTGTTCCCCTCCTCAGAAAATGCTAAAACTCTGGAATCAGCCTCTACTCAATAAACCCAGAAAAACCCAGAAAGCTTTTCTCAAATAGCTGACCCCCGAAAATCACCCCCTTGGGGATCTGCGTTGTCCCTCCAGGCTCTACGCTGCCACTGAATAGAACCCTCCAAAACTCTACCCGAAACTTTGCCAAAATCCCCCAATAAGCAAGGGCTGATCCCTTGCTCAATCTCCCCGCTCAAATCCTCCACAAAACCCCAATCCGGAACTCCTGCTAAAAGTAACTGCGTCCCTCTCTCAAGACTGCACAGTCATAAAATGCTCAGTTCCTTCTCAACTCCAAAGATCAATCCTCCTGCAAAGGATTGCTCAAAACTAGCTTGCCCAATCAGGCACTCGAAGTCCCCCGGGGCTAAGGGTGAGATCTCCGAATAGAGACACTTGATGCACTAAACAGTGCTGCAGACAGGCTAAACAGCCAGCGTGCTCTAAGTCGAAGTGACTAGCTCAAATGCACATAATCGAATACCCAAATTGAGGAGGCTCCTCTCTCCTTTATAGCGTTGGCCCCTCTCAAAACCCTAAAGCCACCTCCTCCAATGTAGCCATCTCTTGCCACGTGCTCCTCTCCATTTGCGCAGTCCCTCCAAGTGTCTACGTGGGCCCCCCTTCTCTACGTGGTCCTCTGGCCCCCTTGGCTCCCCTTTAAGTTACAACGTTGTGCTACTAGGGAGTGACTTTATTCTAAAAGTGAGTTATGTCCCCCTTTCCTCACCTTTTTATTTATAAATAACTATAGAAGGCAAAATTGAGCAAAATCCAAGTATTCCAATTAGCCATGGCTAATTAGGAATATTACAGTGGCCCCCGGCAAAATGTTGCTTGTCCTCAAGCAACTGAAGTGATGGATGCTGCAAAATTTTCTCACTCTCCCAAGTGGCATCCTCATCTGGTAAATTCTTCCACCTTTCCAGGAATTCTTGGACCGTCCTGCTCCGTAGCTGCCTCTCCCTGGTATCAATAATAGCCTCTGGCTGCAACACCAAATGCCCCTCATCATCCGTGGGTGGTAGCTCCTCTGTCACTGTCACCTGCTGCCCAATGCCTTCTTCATGCATGATACATGAAAAACGTTATGAATCTTGCTGCCTTGGGCAGCTCCAACTCATACGCAACCTGTTCAATCCTACGTATCACCCTGTATGGCCCATAAAAGCGGGGCTTGAGCTTCTCAGCGCCCTTCTGCTTTAGTGACGACTGTCGGTATGGCTGTAATCGTAGGTATACCAAGTCCCCTACCTCAAACTGTCTCTCCATCCGACCCTTGTCAGCATACAACTTCTACTGGTTCTGCGCTGTAGCCATATTGTCCTTGAGAGCTCGGAGAATATCCTGACTCTCTTGGATCCAAATCTTGGCTCTCGGAGCCTTGCTATCACCAAACATCACATCAACAAAAGATAAAGGATGATATCCATACAAAGCATAGATTGGTGACATACCAATGGACATGTGATGTGTAGTGTTGTAGCAGTACTCTCCCAGATGCTGCCACTTCAGCCATGTTCGCTGCTGCCCACTGACATAGTTACGCAAGCAACCCTCTAGCCACTTGTTGACTATCTCTGTCTGCCCGTCCGTCTGTGGGTGATAACTGTTACTTAGTGTCAACTCTGTCCCCACCAACCGGAAAAGCTCCTGCCAAAACCCGCCCATGAAACGACTGTCCCTGTCATTGGTGATGGTCTTAGGAAGACCATGTAGCCTGAAGACCTCTCTGAAGAACAGCTCGGCCACCTGCGCTACTGTGTAGTGTGCGGATATGGCGAAAAAATGTGCGTACTTTGTCAGTCGATCAACGACGACAAAGATACAATCCTTGTCCTGTACCGTGGGCAACCTTGTGATGAAATCCATCGAAATACACTCCCATTTCCCCTCCGGAATGGGAAGAGGCTGCAATAATCCTGCGGGATGGCTCATCTCCCCCTTGTTCCTCTGGCAAACATCGCACTCTCGGATATGTTGGAGTATGTCCTCCTTGAGGCCCTTCCATGAGAACCTCTCTCTAATGGTCCTGTAGGTTTTGGTAAACCCCTGATGGTTGGCCAATGGTGAATCATGTGATGCCTGAAGTATCTTCTTCTTGAGCTGAGATCCCTCAATCAAGAAGATCTGGTCCCTGTAGTAGATGATCTCATCGACCACCCTGTATCTGTCATCCACCACCTGCCCATCCAGAAGCTCACATGCAAATCTGTCCTTAGAGTACTCTACTAAGAGTCGAGCCCTCCAGTCTATGTCCAAGCTCATAAGAGACAACGTGGATGGTCTACGTGAAAGGGCATCTGCTACCATGTTGTTCTTACCCTTGACATACTCAATGTCAAAGTCGTATGCTTGGATCTTACTGATCCACTTCTATTGCCTTTCCTGTAGCTATTTCTGCTCCAAAAAGAAGCTGAGGCTGTTGTGATCAGTCCTCACTCTGAACTTGTTACCCACTAAATACTGCCGGAATTTGGCCAATGCATGCATAATGGCCAGCATCTCCTTGTTGTATATAGAATACAACCTCTTGTGTGGAAGGAGTTTCCGGCTCTCAAAGGCTATAGGGTGACCGCCCTGCATCAATACTGCGCCGATCTCCTCACCCGACGCATCACACTCCAAAATGAATGGCTGCGAAAAATCCGGCAATGTAAGCACTGGGCAGTTGCTCATAACCTCCTTGAGCCTTTCAAAGGCTCGCTGTGCTCTATCCGACCAACTGAATGCCCCCTTCCTCGTCAGATCTGTCAGGGGTGCAGCAAGCTGTGAGAAACTCTTGACGAACTTCCGGTAGTAAGTACAGATGCCAATGAATTCCCGAAGTTCTGTCACGTTCCTGGGCTCCGGCCATTCTCTGATGGCCTTGATCTCCTCCTCGTGGATTCTCACTCCGTCCACCCCTCTGATGTGTCCCAAGTACAACATCTCCATCAACCCAAACTCACACTTGGAGAGCTTGGCATAGAACTGTTGCTCCTGCAAGATGCACAACACTGTATCAATGTGTTGGAGATGCTCCTCCCAAGTCCTGCTGTAGATGAGGATATCATCAAAGAACACCACCACAAACTTCCTTAAGTGACTGCAGAAGATGTGATTCGTGCGGGACTGGAATGTGGCTGGGGCGTTGGTTAGCCCGAAGGGCATCACCAAAAACTCAAAGTGCCCATAGTGACACCTGAAGGCGGTCTTGGGAATGTCCTGCTCCCTCACGCGAATCTGATGGTATCCAAATCTCAAATCAATCTTTGAGAAGAACCGTGCTCCTCTCAACTCATCCATCAACTCATCGATCCTGGGTATGGGGTACCTGTTCTTCAGTGTCTTCTTGTTCAGGGCCCTGTAGTTAATGCACATCCTCAATGTGCCATCCTTCTTCTTCACCAACACCACAGAAGAAGCAAAAGGACTCGTGCTCGGCCGAATGTGCCCAAGAGCCAGCAACTCCTGAATGGCCCGCTCAATCTCATCTCGATAGGCCTTGGGATGCCTATAGGGGGTAGTAATCACTGCCTGTATGCCCTGCTCAAGCTCAATGGTGTGCTCAAACCCCCAGTCCGGTGGCTGTCCCGGCGGAATCTCCCCAAACACTGTGGCATACTGGTCAAGGATGGACTGTATCTCTGGATGTACCGTCTGCCTTGTAGTCCCTGCCTCTGATGCACGCAGCTTCACTGCCCACTCTACGTCCCCCTTCCGGAAGACTGCCTCCATCTGATGAGCTGAAACAGTCTGAGGCGGATATGTGTGCTGTCCCCGTATCTTCTCATGCCTCCTTGTCTTCTCATCATCGCACTCCATCTCTAGGGTCTTCCAATCTGTCGTGACATTCCATAGAGTGATAAGCCATTAAACACCCAGTATCATGTTGGTGTTCGGAATATCGACCACGAAAAAGTGGTCAGTCAGTGTGTAGGTGCCCATCGTCATTGATAACTCTGGGACATAACGAGCACACACCGTGGTCTGATCTCCTGGGACCAAAACTGAAAATCCATCAAAGCTCTCTATCTGTATACCTCTCTGCTTAACCATCTGTGCATCGATGAAGTTGTGGGTTGCCCCACTGTCAACCAAAACTGATACTCGCTGGCCACGTACTGTCCCCCATACACGCAACGTCAAATACTTGGGAACTCCTCGCAATGCTGCAAAGGCCCCTCCAGTAGGTGCAAAAGCTGCACCACCTGTTGGTGGTGGTGGGGGTGGTAAAGGATCCCGCGCGGCATGACTATCTCCTGCCTCCACATCATCCTCCTCATCCTCTTGCCCGCTGCTCTCGGAGAAGACCTCAATAAAATGTGCTTTGCCAGCATTACATCTATGTCCCGGTGCCCACGGCTCCTGACAAGTAAAGCACAATCGCTTCTTCTTCAGCTCCCTCCTGGCATCATCATCCATCTGTGCTCGGCCTGGATTTCCCTTTGGAGGCGGAATCCTCACATCCTTCTCCTTAGGTTGGAAAGCCTGTCTCTGGGGGTAAGGTGCCCAGGTCCTGGGTAAGGCATCCTGCAAGTCCTGGGTCCTGCTAATAACATCCTGGAGTGTGGCTGGTCTAGTGGATCTAACTAGACCCCGAAGTGGCTCTTCTAACCCCTCAACATACATGTAGATCCTCCGTGCCGCGGATAGATCTGGCACCATCACTGAAACCCTCAAAAAGTTTGCAATGTAGGTCTCTGGGCTCCTGGTCTGTTTGAGCCTCGTCAGCTCAACAAAGTGCTGTTCCGGATCTCTCTGGTCAAACCTCTCTATCAATCTCCCGGTGAACTCGGCATATGTCGTCACTGTGGAGTGTTCGAGTATAACCATCCCATGGAACCACCAGTCCTGGGCCTCACCATCCAAATGTAATGTCGCCACCTTGATGGCCTCTGTCTTCGACATCTGGTTATGCTGGAAATAGATGTCTAGCTTCCCCACCAAGACTTTGTCGAACTGTTTGATGAACCATCAAACATAGGTAAGTGGAATCTACTAGCTGCGCGGTGGGTGTCACCATCATGATAATGCCGGTATCCTCTGTGATGGTCGCGGGGTCTACTATCCCGCTGGAGCTGAACAAAGTCTCTTAATGAGAGAGCATCCATGAACTCCTGCCCATAGGCTTGGTACTTTGCAAAATAATCGCCTATATGATTGGGCTCTGCCTCCTGCTAGGCTCCGGCCCCCGTGTTTGCTCCTAAGAAAGTGGGCATGGTAGAGCGTGTAGGGGCATGCGAGGCCATCTGCGGAGTAGTATCACGCTGAGTGGCACCCTGCTCTGGCAAATGATGGGATGTACCTGATCCCTCACCAACCTGGAAAACCTGTGGGTTCTCTCGCTGTCTAGCCTCCACTGCCGTGAATCTCTGCCCCATCACCTCGATCTGCCTCGACAGATCCTGCACTGATTTGAGGAGCATGTTCGCAAATCTCTTCCCATCCTCATCTGCCATCTCCTACTCTGTGTCCACCACAGGCTCCTCCTGTCCTGCGTTCACCACAGGGTCCACCTGTTTTGTGTCCACCACCCAAACATAGTCTCCCTCTCCTTAGGTGTTCTCCAACCTACGGTCAATATCTCTGTATTTCCTACCTCTGTAACAGATGTAGGGCTTCTCCCTCGGTGTCATAGACTGCTAGCTCCACAGGCTGAACCAGATCTATGCTTTGATACCACTGTAATATCCCATTTCAGGGATATTCCCCAAAACCCCAGTAAACTCCAACCAAATTCATACAAGTGATATAGCAACCAGGAAGATATAAATAACAGTAATGCAACATACAATAGTATAACCAGATACTCAAGAAATGCAGAGAGAAATGTTAAGCCATTTTATTATACTAAGTAATGGAAAGAGTATAGGAGGTGATCTGAAAGATGGCACCTCAACTTGCACAAGGCAAGTGAAGAAATACACCAAGAATAGTAAAGAAATGGCCTCTCTCTGAACTGCGTCCAAGCTACTGGAAAACTGTTGTGTCGCTGCTACTGCATGGAATCAAGTGAGGATTTGGGGCTGTTCCGCTCCTTAGAAAATGCTAAAACTTTGGAGTCAGCCTATGTTCCATAAACCCAGAAAAACCCAGAAAGCTTTTCTCAAATAGCCGACCCCCGAAAATCACCCCCTTGGGGATCTACGCTGTCCCTCCAAGCTCTACGTTGCCACTGAATAGAACCCTCCAAAACTTTGCCCGAAACTCTGCCAAAATCCCCCAATAAGCAAGGGCTGATCCCTTGCTCAATCTCCCCACTCAAATCCTCCGCAAAACCCCAATCTGGGACTTCTGCTAAAAGTAACTGCGTCCCTCTCTCAAGATTGCGCAGTCATAAAATGCTCAGCTCCTCCTCAACTCCAAAGATCAATCCTCCTGCAAAAGACTACTGAAAACTACCTTGCTCGAGCAGGCACTTGAAATCCCCCGGGGCTAAGGGTGAGATCTCCGAACGGAGACACTCAATGCACTAAACAGTGTTGTAGACCAGGTTAAACAGCCAGCGTGCTTTAAGTCGAAGTGACTAGCTCAAATGCACATAATCGAATACCAAAATGAGGAGGCTCCTCTCTCCTTTATAGTGTTGGCCCCTCTCAAAACCCTAAAGCCACCTCCTCCAACGTAGCCATCTCTTGCCACGTGCTCCTCTCCATCTGCGCAGTCCCTCCAAGTGTCTACGTGGGCCCCCTTCTCTACGTGGTCCTATGGCCCCCTTGGCTCCCCTTTAAGTTACAACGTTGTGCTACTAGGGAGTGACTTTATTCTAAAAGTGAGTTATGTCCCCCTTTCCTCACCTTTTTATTTATAAATAACTATAGAAGGCAAAATTGAGCAAAATCGAATATTCCAATTAGCCATGGCTAATTAGGAATATTACATTGTCCTTGAGAAATAAAGGCTTTTCTAGTAGAATGGAAGGTGGAAACAAACACAGAATAGGTTGTTCCTAACTTAGTAAGAGTGGAATAGATAAGACTACCATCTTCTTTCTTAACCTTAACACCTTCTAAGAGAAATCTAAGGGTCTTGAAATTGTACAAAAAATCGTCATTGGAAGAAAAATTATTGGGGTCCAACGTAAGCATCTCATTTTCAAGTTGATGGGCTCTAATTTCATTTTTAATTCCAAAAACTTTATTGAGCTGTTTCATTGCTTCATCGGGGTTTTCAATTTTTGCGATATGGAATCTAAGGTCTGGAGAAATAGACATCCCTATCAACCCACATGCTTGATCTTGGCTATTTTCCCATTTGGCTTGGTTACCTTCATCTTTAGGTTTAGACTCTTGGCCTAAGGCTATTCTATAAAAACCTTTACTTCTAAATAAATCCACAATGTAGGATAGCCATTGGAAGTAGTTGGTGCTGTCAAGAATAACTAGGCATGAATTTTCCATTTTAAAAGAAATTGAAGTTGTAGATGCTGAAACTAAGTGTTCCAATAAAAAGATCTCGAAAAATTAGGCCGATTAAAAAAAACAGCTTTCAAATGAAAAAGTTATGGCTTTTTGAAGAAAAGTTGTTGAAGATGCTGACGAACTACGTGAATGTTGGAAAGTGAATTATAATGTTACATTTAAAAAGAAAATTCCCCCCTTTTCAAACTTAATCTAATTAACCCACTTAAAAAATAGATTACTTTATGTGACCCACTTTTATAAATAAGTGAAAGTCACTTTTACAATGGTATTTTATGAGTTATCCACTAAATTGTAACTTAAATAAAAGATAAAGAGACTTTAGAATTATAAGTGGCTCACTTTTTCTAATGGGTGAGAACACTTTTACATAAAGTAACTTTAAAACATAAGTTACATGTGCTTTTTGAAAAAGTAACTCAACAAAAAGAAAGACTTGAATCCAAGACCTCTATTTTCATAAAGTAACTTTGGACCAAGTGAGCTAGTTTAAAATGTTAGTAATTTTTGGAAAGGAGGAAGGGTTTTTTTTGTTCACTGAAGCTTTGGAGTGCGTGCTTATTTGAAAAACCCCTTTTTTGCCTACAAAACAAAAAAAACCACACAACCCAAAACGAACAAACAAAAGTAATCCAGGCCTTACGACTTTAAGTTAGATATGACTGAAAACTAAATATTTTTCTCAATGTTTCTGATTTTCCGAGATCACATTAAGGCGCGGGGGAAAAGAGCATACACATGAGAAAAATCATTTCTTTCTATTTTTGGTTTGCCCAGATTGCACAGAGTCGCGGGGCAAGAACATACACAGAAATGAAAGGTATAGATCTGGTAAATAAAAAAAATTATAGAGGACTATAAACCGAAATAAACAGAGAGATAAATAACTATAACTGCAAATAAACACTGTATACATCCAGATCTTAAAAATGACGTAGCTAGGGCTACCAGAAACCTTTTCACGTGAAACGAAAGGGGTTCTTCACTGGAACAAACGCTCTAACACAATAGAGCAGTCCTCTCGGCCCGAAAGCGGTAAAAAACAGTAGATCTAGGAAACGACAGCCAGATGCAGTTGTATTGGCTTTGGATTTGGATCAATAATGGATGCGGCCCTCAAATAGCTTTGATACCATGTAGGAATTTACAGGGAAGTTCTTTAGATAGAACAGTAAAGGACACTGTTGACAAACAGATCACAGATCAGTACACCATTATTCTTGACGTGGTTAAAACCCTCAAAGAGGGAAACAGTCCACAGCTTGAGCTAACGCGACCACTTCAGACAATTTATTAATGTAAATGAAAGAAAATTTACATAAACTTCTCTCATGAATGGTCACCTAACAAATGACCATCCATGCTCTTTAAATAGAGATCATTGACCAATTGGGTGTTAAGCCATGGATCAAGTGTTGGTAATACCGAGGAGAGAATGAATTGTCGGATCAATTCATGTCTAGAACATATCGTGACCGTCGGATTGTAAGTTACAAAAAGTACATACTACAGAAATAATTCACCTAACTATACACTAGACCAACTTGTACTTAATTATTTCCTATGTGTCGGAATATCCTATAGTTCTCTCAGAGTATGTTCCACTAGGACTATTCTTATCTTGGATTCCTAGTCCTTAAAGAATAGGAAGGGGCTTTGTATAGAATAGGTCCTCTCAAGTCATCATAGGAAGGGGCTTTGTACCCTAGGCCAACAATAGCAATAACATCAAACATAGCATGGAAAAATGGATTGTTCTTGGCAATGTTGAAGGGAATTCCACTCCATAGAAAATACCTACCCACAAGCTTGCTAGCTTCTTCCTTCTCCTTTCTTTTAAGCATTGACTTGATAGAAGGTTATGCACCAGGTGGTTCTAGGAACAAAAAATAATGAGGTAGATGTGGGGTTGGCCATTATTGAAGGTGACGTTGAAGAACCATTCTTGCTTGCCCCTATTCCTCCCCTTGCAATTTGATTTTTCATAGCTTCCTTGTTACTTTTAGCAAAATCTTTATCTTCTAATGATTTGATGGCAATATGGATAATTTTTGGAGATGCATCTAGGTAGAGTTCTACGTCATGTCTTGGAATTTGTTCAAGGTGGTATGTCAATCGGGATATTCCACTTGTCATATGCTTCCCACACAACTTGCAACTCAAATTTTGTCTATTAAACTCCCCTCCTTGGGTTCACAACTATCCCACATAAGATCCAAATGTCTTGGCATGCTTATTCTTCAATGTAAGATTGAACCTAGGGCACAAGAAGAATTTTAAAAATAAAAATAAGCATTTTTACAATCAATAAACCCTCTCCACTCAATGAAACAATAATGACAAAAAAATACACCCCCTGCCACTAGCAAAATCATGAAAAATAAATGGTTGAATGAAAACCCAAGGCAAAACTAAGAGAACAAAAAAAAGGGGCTGAAATTGATGCCCATACCTGCAAGTGCGCAACCTGTTGAGGAAAGTTGGTCCACAATGCAATTTTTTTGAGATGGCTCCTAAAAATCGTCTTTTTTTCTCCTTAAACCTAGGAAATTTGTTTTCCTTCTCCTCTGCTCTCTAATCCCTAGCCTCTGTTTGCAAAATGAGGGGAAAAAAAGCTTAGTTTACAAATGAACTCGGGTGTGGACAGCCAATTTTTTGGATCGTGTCGTAATATCACCACAAGTTTTACAATAATATCCTGATGTTTTCAGAGCGCAAGAAATCGCCGATACTATTGGCTGTTAATATTGCCAACTTGAAAAGTCACGATGTACTGATATTTTTGCGATAGTATCGCGATGTTGGCAACACGGAGTTTTACACCTTGGAATTGCAAGCAATATAGTTAAATCTTAGCCAAGGGTCAATATACCAAGTTTTGAGTTTTTATTCCACACATGTTTCACGGTATATTGAGGTTTTTGTTGCACGTGTTATTTTCTTGCTCTAACATAGCAAATTTGCGTTATTTTTTTGCTCTAACATAAGTGATCTGTAGGGTTTTCAAGGTTCCTAGTGCATCACAAGTAAGTATTTTACTTTCGAACTTTGTAGGTGGGCTGTATATTAAACATGCTTGCTTATCTTTCATTTTGAGTAATGGGATTTGATGCTTTGACCTCAACAATTCAATTTTGATCTTTCTGGAAATTGCATTTTGTAGCTGGTAAAAGGATTTGGAGTGATCCTAAAGGGTCCATCTATCATCCTTTAGCCTTCACACCCCTAGGTCTTTGATCTAGAGTACGAAGGCACTATTTGGGTGGCCATTTTCAAGGGGAGTTGTTGCTGTACCTATTTTTTTCTACAAATTTACAGTCTGTAGGCATATGACAGCAAGCAGAATAACAGTAGAACCCCTTTAACGAAAGCTCCAATCATGGAAATAGCTTTAGTTTTGGTTAGTATATTTTTTGTACAGTCATTTTGACTATTCACAGTGATATATCTTGTGCATTCGAGTGTTATATGTTGCTGGTTGTAAGTATTTTCTGCATATTTTTACATAGAAACCAGTGGGACAACAAACAATCAACTTTTCTGTCTCATCCATAGGCCTCTTTTAAGTCACTAGTCTTCATTTGATTGGATTTAAAGAGTGTGGATACAGGTTGAAGTGATAATGGATCCTCATCTTGTGCATGACAATCATAGCAGGTTGCACAAACCTTAGCAACCTTGCTAAATTGATCAGTAACAGGATTAACATTTAATGCCACCAGTTCTCCTTTCTACAAATAAACGATGAAGAAAAATTTAGGTGTGTGATCAAGATATGTACCACTAGGTTATAACAAGATGAGAGCAACATTGTTAGATAATGGGGTGACAAGAATGAAAAGGTTAATGGAAGATGTCAAGCATCCTTGGCTTGTTTCAGTGTGTTCAATAGTCACAGACAATTGGACAAATATCCAACAAAGACACTTGTCTAACATTATTTTCACATTTCCAAAATGGTCCAATTTTCTAGAAAAATTATGATCTGCACCCTTAACCCAGTTAACAAGTTTGCATGTGTTGTTTAGGCTCAACCCACATGTTTTATCATGCTGATATAAATTTCAATATGCATTAATTGTAAACATTGAAAGAGTACTACTATTTTTTCACTTTCCTATGAGCTGAAAATTAATGCATAATTTTTGTAAGTATTTACACATGTGAGACACTTATTTTTGGTCAAGGTGACCCTAAAGAAAATCCCACAGCCTCTTGGGGAAAACCGGTCTTCAAAGGAGGATTTTATTGCTTGAGAAAATTAGTCTAAATACATAAAATAATCACAGTACTTATCTCCCTTAGCAGCTGAAGCATTAAATGCAATTCTAAAATTTTTTGTGCACTGAATTTTTTCAGATTTCCACAATTTTTATGCCCAGAAATTTCTGCATTGAAATCAGTGCCAAATCTGCTTCGATTTCTGTGCAAAACACAGCCTCGATTTTTGTGCTGAAGATGCCTCGAAAACTGTGCCTGAAGGTGAATGTAGTGCCTTGAAATTTGTGCCATACAGTGCCTCAATTTCTGCGCTGCCCTGAAATTCGAGCCCCAAATTTTGGGCCAATAAGCAGCTGAATCTCCTCGAATTTCATGCCCAAAAACCCTCGAAATTCACGCTGCTATCTCCTCAAAAATCGTGCAGCCTGCCTGCAAATTTCATGCCTCTCTGCCTTGAATTTCCTGCCTTCTATGGTTACTTTCCTCGATTTTTGTGTTGCTGTAGCTGCCTCCATGGAATTTGAGCCCTCTTCTAGCTGCAAACTCTCTCTTCCATGAAGTTTCTCTCCTCTTCTCCTCATCTCTTTCTCTCAAAGTGTGAAGTGAAGAATTAACCTCCCTTTTTCTCTTTTGTCTTAGAAAAGATTGAATCTCTAAACCTAACATCCAATGGGTGAAATTGAATCTCCAAATTTCAAAATGTGTGGTTGAGATTAACTCTCTCAATTGACCCCCTTCACACAATGACCCCATTATTTAAAATTCTCTTAGTATCTTTTTCAATTTGTGTACCTTTTTTCAATTTTTCTCATATATTGATTTATCAACTCACTTTAATATTAGAAAAGTCACTATGTACTTTACACATAAAGTCACTTTATAAAGTACAAGTGACTTTAATATTAAAAAAATACATGGTACAACACTTTTAAGTATCTTTTCCACCCATGACATTAATTTAACTCATAAATGTCACAAAGACAAAAGTTATTAATGTGTGTACTAGGCTAAAAGGGATAAATGCCTAGTAACATCTCTCCTTGGTACTATTTCCAACACTCCCTCTTACCGAGGAAGGTGTTGCTTACCACTCCCATCTTGTCTCTGAAGAAAATAGGCTTGCCTCTTGGCAAAGACTTGGTGATAATGTCTGCTACCTGTTCATCAGTGGATATATACTCAAGCTTCATTGCTCCTCGTTGTACGCAGTCTTTGATGAAGTGGTATCTGAACTCTATATGCTTTTGACTTATCATGAAACACTGGATTCTCAGAGAAACAATATCCGGAAGTACTCTTCTGGTCACTGACATTGCCAACCCAATCTAAGTCTGTGCAACCAATCAGTTTGACTCCAACACATCTGACATAGTCCAAACCATAGTCCATTGTGCCCGGTAAGTACCTCAACACATGTTTTGTAGCCACCCGGTGTACTCTCCTGGGCTCCATCATAAACTGACTCAATGTGTTGACTACAAAACATATATTTATTCTACTGTTGACCAAATACATCAATGAACCGATCAACTGACAATACAAAGTGGGATCCACTGTTTTAAGACCCGGCCGAATTGACTCCGAAACGATAGAGTCAATCCGGGTCAAAGGGTGGCCAGGTCAAAACGAGCAATGAATCGGACCGGCTGGCCGGGTTGTTACCGAGCCGACTGAGTTGGATATCGACTTGGCTGACTCGGTAACAACCTGGCCGGCTCGGTAAGAGCGGCCAGTCAACGGATTTCAGCTTTTTTTTTTTTTAAATTGGTTTTTTGGGACCCCAAAGGCCACTCTTATGTGCCTTTGGGTTCTTTGGGGTCCATTTCCCTCTCCTAAACCCTATAAAACCCACCCAACCCCTCTCATTTCCACATAGCCATCTCATTTGCATTTGAGTGAGAGTTTGTGAGGAGTTGTGGAGTTTGTTTTTGGAGTCGTAGTGAGGAGTCTTGGGCAAGCATTGTAGCAGGAGTGAGGAGCTTCTTGGGCAGCCATTGGAGCAACATTGAGGAGTTGGTTTGTTGGAGCAACTTTGAAGAGACAGTTTGTGCTTAGAAGTATTTTTTTTTCACTTCTAAATTTTTTTTTTTTTTTGTGCAAATCTGGAAATTGAAAAGAGTGTTTTTTGTGAATGAAATGAACATTGAAGCAATGCTATTTTTTTGTTTTCATTTTTCAGATCTTTTCCTTTGATTTCCAAGTGAAAAAATGGCACCTAGAGTGAAAGATGCTGCTTGGGCATATGTTGAAATGGTTGATAGTCAAATGCATTGCAAATTTTGCCATCAAAAAATTAAGGATGGTCCCGATGGCATTAATACGCTGAAACAACACTTGGCAGGGATTAGAGGCCAAATTACTCCATGTGAATCACCATAAATTGGGGAGATTAGGAAGGATTTGTTAAATAAATTTGAGAAGTTTAAAGAAGAAAAGGCTAGGCAAAAAGAATTAGAGGCTGAAATTGGGAGGAAGAGGAGTATACAAAAAATGATGGCTAACAACCCCCATTTTGATTTTGAGGGTTCTTCTTCTATCCCTTGTACTGATCCATCCAATCCCTTCCGATATGTTTCTCCCTCTTTGGATTCTATTCAAGAAAAGGGTAAGGGTAAAATAAAAAAGAAGGGTGATATGAATATCAAAAGTTATTTCACTGTCACACCCTCCTCTGCATCAGATGCACATGGTCCTGAAGCTAGTAGAACTTTGCAAGCTACTTTAGATGACCATTGGATGAAAGAATTGAGGGAGACTGCTTGTGATTACATATGTAGATGGTGGTATGATGCTGATATCCCCTTCAGTGCTTCCTGTTCACCATATTATGAGCCTATGTTTGATGCCATACATGCTGCTGAAAAAGGCTTCAAAGGCCTTACTATGCATGAGATAATGGGGTATCGTTTGTAGAAAGAAATTGCCTCCAATAATGAGTATTTGAAAGATTTCAAGGTCTCATGGGCAAGAACAGGACTTACCATCATGTTAGATGGACGGACTAATCAAAGGAACCGTACCATCATAAACTTTCTTATCTTCTGCCCACAGGGAACCATGTTTCTAAAATCACTTGATGCATATGATAGGGTGAAATATGGACAATCGTTGTTTCAGCTATTGGATGAGGTTGTTGAGGAGGTGGGGGTGGCTAATGTGGTTCAAGTCATCACATGTAATGCCTCTAACTATGTTCTTGCTGGTAAATTGTTAGAGGAAAAATACAAAACCATATTTTGGACCCCATGTGCTGCACATTGCATAGACCTCATGCTTGAGGATATTGGCAAATTAGATTGGGTCAAAAACACTGTAAATCATGCCAAAAGCATAGCAAAATTGATCTACAATCATTCATGGATTTTGAGCCTTATGAGGAGACACATAGGGGGCAAGGATATTATTAGGCCTGCCATCACTAGATTTGCTACTCATTTTTTGACATTGCAATCTATGCTTTCACAACATAGAAACTTGCAAAAGATATTTTCCAGTGATGAATGGAATCAAAGTCAGTGGTCTCACAAACAGGAAGGCAGAGAATTGAAAAAGAAAGTTAATGAAGAAATATTTTGGAGAAAGGCAGCAGAGATTGTGAAGGTTGCTGAGCCACTGGTTAAGGTGTTGCGGTTGGTGGATGGGGAAATATTGGCTATGGGCTTCATTTATTAGGTTATGGATCAAGCAAATGAGCAAATAAAGAGTGCATACAAGGATAAAGTGGCTAAGTATGGGCCCATTTGGGCAATCATTGATGAAAGATGGAACAGTCAACTCCATCACCCTATACATGCAGCTGGGTATTTTTTGAACCCACGGTATCATTATAAAGCTCTGGCAGCAGAAGCTTTGAGTGGGGAGGTTAGAGATGGATTGATTGACTGCATTGATCACATGATCCCATTGGAGTGTGATCAGCTGGAGATACACCGACAGGTCACAACCTTCAACAAAGCCACAAGAACTTTTGGGAAGAACCTAGCAAAGATTGCAAGGGAAATAGATGAGCCAGGTAAACAAAAATTTAAATTTTTAAATTCTTAATACTTATTTTGTTAAATCGTTTATAATTTTAAAGTTGGATATAATTTGTAATTTTGTTGAGCTAACTCATTACACTCCTATGCTTTTTGCAGCACAATGGTGGGAGGCTTTTGGTAGCCATTTTCCTCAATTGCAGAAGTTTGCAATTCGTATTTTGAGTCAAACTTGCAGTGCTACTGGTTGTGAGCGCAATTGATTTGTCTTTGAGAGGATTCACATGAAGAAGAGAAACCGTTTGGATAAAAAATAGTTAAATAATCTAGTCTATGTCCAATACAACCTCCAGCTCAAACACAGCCAATTGTTGAACAAAAGCCCTGATTTAGATCCCATTTTGTTGGAAAATATTGATCCAACATCAGATTGGGTAGTGGAGAGTCATCCAGTAGAGTTTGATTCTGATGAGGATTGTGATTTTGATTTATAGACGGAGGCATCACTTGAACATAATGTTCAGTTGAATGCAGATCCACTTGTACCAGCCTCAGGGCCAGCCCCAAGTCCTCCAGTTGTAGGCGCTTCCTATGCTCAGACACGACGGAAGCACATATCTCGTCTATCTCAGCAGCCAATAACTGCACAACCTGCTAGTGCTACCACTTCTACAGTTGCAGTTAGAGATGATGATGAAAAGGAGCCATGGGATTCCCTGTCTGACTCTGATTCAGAGGTTGAGCCAGATGATGTTGGCTCCTCTAGCAGTAGCCAGTAGTAGGTTGAAATACTGGGGGGGGTGAGATGAATCAGTATTCCTTTCAATTAGTATTATTATTAATCTTTCAGAGCATTAGTTAATCTTCAATTATTATCAGTGTTTGTACAATGATAGCAGTAAACAAAAGGAACACAAATGCACACAGTTTTTAAGGTGGAAACCCCCTCCGGGACAAAAACCACCTGAACGCTTTTCTAATAATTCTTTAATCTTCAACTCCAATTGAAAAGAAAGCTCCAATTTCCTAGAATCTAGAAAAGCATTCTTCTCCAGCTCCCACTGGATGGACGCTCCAACGCCTGAGATTTTTCAGTAGTCAACTGAACGGATGCCCCAACACCCAATGAGCTACAACTCACCCTAGCACCGCCCGCCACCCTGAAGTTTTCACCGAATTGAACCTATTGGTGACTTCATGCACCAGCCTAGCACCAACATACCACCCTATAGAAGAATAAAAGAAGAATGGACTCCCGTACCAGGGAAAATGATCCACTTTACAATGATATAGAATGATGTAGAAGAAGAAGACACACTAGACCATAACCCCAACTATGACACAACCACCTAATGATGATCCTAGACCTCCCGACACTGCCTCTTCAACTCTTGGCAGATAAACACTTGTACAACTTTTACAATGATGCTTTTACAATGACTCTGTACAATGATACTTTTACAATGACTATATGTAGTGCTGCCCACTTGAAGACTTCATGTGGTGAACTTCTTGCTGCTGTTCTACACCTTGATTGTTGTTCTTGTCATGCTACCCTTTCTCATTCTGCAGAGCATATGTCAGTGCTAAACAAAAACAAAAAATTAGAATACAAAGAACCTAATGCAATTAAGAGATGAACATGCATATACAGAAGATACTTACCTGGAGCTTACCTCTGCTGCATCATTTTGCTGCACCTTGCTCTTTGCTGCCCTAGAAAGTCTGGTCCTTTGCACCCCTTGACAATGCTTGATCTAGTTTTTTTTTTCTTGCCTTCTAGGAGCACAATATTGAATATGATGTATCTCTGTGATTTCAGATCCCCAATATGTGATCTTTGGTCCTGTAGTAGCCTTCCGAGTCTTCTTTCCAATGCCACAGGTCTGACCTGATTTCGATTCTTCAAGGCAAAGTTATGCCTAATCTCTCACAATGACCTAATTATGGACTAGTTTAGTAGAGCAAACTTGTACGACATGCCACGTGTCACTGTTTCCTCCTTCGGCTCTGAAATTGATACACAGAAAACTACAGTCTATGCACTATCCGCCACTTTGTACAAAATTTCAACCTGCTTCTCAGAGAGAGAGTTCTGACGATTTTCCCAAGGTTGCCTCTTTGAGATGAAATTTGGGAGCCTGCAAAAACCCTAACTTCCACAAATCATATCTTCGAAAATATAGCGAACCAAGATCTGAAATTCGGTCACGACGTTCATCAGGATTTCGGCTCAAATGGATTTTAATTTCAACATCTAAGACTTCATAGAAATAAAGTTATAGCGAAAATGCCACGATCACTACTTTTGGAGGATATATGAGATTTCTTTTTATAGAGTTGAGAGGGGCTTCTATAGAGAATGTTGGAGGGATTTTAGGAGCTTAAAAAATTATTAATTATTGACTATTCAATGACCAAAATAAATGATAAATTCCATGCCACAACCCCATGGGGTTTTAGCCCACTAATTGGGGTTAATAACTTCAATCTTGAATAACTTACAAACCATGAGGAATTACGAGTAGTTCTATATGCCAATAGAAAGGTATTTTTGAGTAGAGTATTCCTATAATGGTTATGAGACGAGAAACCATGAATGATGATGCCCAATGTGCCATGGAAGTTCAGGGTCATCCTTGGTGCTGCTTGGGTTGACATCAATGACAACCTCAAATCATCTTTAGATCAACACTGGCCATGGATGCCAATTGACTTTTTCTTTCTTGTAACTGTCCCCTTAGCCATGCATTCTCTGCTTCCAACTGAACTTTCATCATTGCTTCTCTGTCCCTCAGGCTGCTCAGTTCTCTGCCCATCTCCTGTACTTTCTCCTCCATGTGGCCTATATCCTCCATTCCTTTAGATTTGGCGATTTTCATCCACTTATGTGTTCTTACCCTTTCTTTCTCAAGCTCAAAGAATAAGGGGATGGCAAATTTCTGTGGAATGACCCTACCCTGTTAGGCCCCTATACTACTAGTGTAACCCCTTATTGTTAATAGTACAACCCACTTATTATATTGATGTACCCATGTAGTGCCCATATTGTTACTATTGTGCCCCATAGAAGCCCACTATTGTATTATTGTGCCCTTACATTATTATTGTTATGTCGGCTCTGATTATGTTATGACCCCTTAGACTCCTATATATAGAAAGGAGGCCTTTTCATTTGTATCATCCAAGAATTGTTCATTTGTGTAATGTAAAGGAGGTTGCCCCCTCGAAGAGGCTGAATTCTAAGGCGTTGATCTCTCTTTTCTATCTTTTTGTGAGCTGGTTTCATAACATTTGGTATCAGAGCTTTGGATTCTAGGGTTTCGCTGCTGCAAATAGGTCATCGTGGAATTTTCGCTATAACTTTTTTTTTGCGACGTTTCAAAAGCTAAAAAAAAAACCCATTTGAGAAGAAATCGCGCTAAATCTCGGGTCCGGATTTCAGAGCTTTTCGAGCTATATTTGCGGAGATATGATCTGAGGAAGTTGGTCTTTTTGCAGATTCCTGAATTACATTCCAAACAGGTGACCTGGGGAAAATCGTCATAACTTTCTCTCTGAGCATCGGATTGAAATTTCGTAAGAAGGTATAGAAAGAGGACGGACTGTAGTTTTTTTTAGATATTTTTTAGAGCCAAAGGTCAAAACAGTGACTCGTGGCACATCGTACAAGTTCACTCTACTGAACTAGTCTATAATCAGGTCATCTTGGGAGATTGTGCATAACTCTTCCTTGGAGAATCCAATTTGGATCAGACTAGTGGCATTGGAAAGAGGACACAGAGGGCTATTACAGATCGCAATTTCAGAACTTAAAGATCCGAAAGTACAGAGCTACAGTCGTTTCAAGATCGAGCTCCTAAAATCAAGAAAAAGCAAGATGAGGAAGTTTGATGGCAAGGATCCGGTAAATTGGATACTTCAAATGGAGCAATATTTTGATCTACATGGTGTACCACTGTTACAAAAGGTATGTATTGGATCGTCATATTTAGAACCGGATCAATTTTTATGGTATGAAGGGCTTTGTTCTCGTAAACAACTTGTTATGTGGTCAATTTTCACGAAGGAAATGATAGCACATTATGAGGATACAAAGAGCAACACCTTCTTTAGAGCAACACCACAACAATTGGAAAGAGTAAAAGGGCTTTGTGACATAGTGGAAAGCAAATTTATGGAAACCAGGAAGCATACCCCTCACAACTATAAAGATGGAAGTGTTGTTTCTCCTAGCCTTTCACAACCTACAAGGGTTACATCACAACAATTGGAAGAAAAAAGAGAAAAAGGGCTTTGTTACAATTGTGATAGCAAATGCACTAAAGGTCATAAGTGTGCTGAGAAGAAATTATTTTACATAGAATATGAAGAGAAGGAAGAAAAGGATCAAGAAACATCAAAAGAAGAAGATATACGCCAGGACCCCACCCCAGAGAAAGAAGAAATGAATCAGACCATATCTTGTAAAGCATTGGCAAGAATTACCACCCCTCAAACTCTCAAAATAGAAGGACATATCAAGAAGAAAAAGGTGCAAGAAGTGAAAGATCACATCGAGAAAGAAGAAATGAATCCAACCATATCTTGTAATTCATTGATCGAAATTATCCTCCTCAAACTATCAAGATAGAAGGACATATCAAGAAGAAAAATGTTCAAGAAGTGAAAGATCACATCGAGCATCAAGAAATGAATCCGACCATATCTTGTAAAGGATTGGAAGAAATTACCACTCAAACTCTAGAGATAGAAGGACATATCAAGAAGAAAAAGGTTCAAGCAGTGAAAGATCACATCGAGCATCAACAACAAGTTCTCCAAATTTTAAAGGATAACGCCACTTCGGTGCAAAATCAAATGAAACAACAGGTAGATCAACATCGTAGTGAAAAATGTTTTGATGTAGGTGATTGGGTATTTTTACTGCTACATCTCAAGCAAGCTATTTATGAGAAGGAAATGTTGGCAAATACTACATGCACTTAAAAAATGGCGACCTTACCGAATGGGAAGACTCTTCAAGGATGAGGATGTGGAAGCATTGTTTTGTGCTATTTCTATTATCCAACCAGATTGGATAAACGAAGCAAGGGATGAATGGAAGAAGGACAAAGAAGTATGGCCACTTATTCAAAAGTTGCAAAAGATCCCAATTCAAACAATATTGCCAGAAATTGAAGAGGAAGGAAAAATCATATTGGAACCTGGAGCAGTCACAGAAACAAGAACCCGACAGCTATGAAATCGATCAATTTCAGAGTATCTCATCAAGTGGAAGAACTTACCCGCTAAATATTCGACATGGGAGGCCAAAAATTTTATACAGAAGCATCAAGAACTACTCAAGCGTTGAGGACAACGCTTTTTGAAGGAGAGGGGCATGTTAGGCCCCTGTACTACTAGTGTAACCCCTTATTGTTATTAGTACAACCCACTTATTATATTGATGTACCCATGTAGTGCCCATATTGTTACTATTGTGTCCCATAGAAGCCCACTATTGTTATTATTGTGCCCTTACATTATTATTGTTATGTTGGCTCTGATTATGTATCATCCAAGAATTGTTCATTTGTGTAATGTAAAGGAGGTTGCCCCCTCGAAGAGGCTGAATTCTAAGGCGTTGATCTCTCTTTTCTATCTTTTTGTGAGCTGGTTTCATAACATACCCCCTTCAATGAACTTGTAGTAGGAGTCAAGGTTGGGTTGAGGACTAGGTTCCCTCAGTTCTGGATCTTCCTTCTTTGTTTCTTGCTGCATGATCCCTTCTTTGTCCAATTTCTGAGTTTCTTGTAGGTTTAGCAGAGTTTCCTGTAGGATGGCCTCTCCTTCCTGTAGGTCCTTCTGTGTCTACTGCAATCTCGAGCCATGTGCCCATAGTTATGACACTTGAAGCATTCAATGTTGTCCATAGGTGATTCCATCTGATATCTACAACCGCGACCGCTATGACCTTAGTTATGGCATTTGAAACATTCAATGTTTGGCACATTTAGCACGTATTCACTTCTGACAAAATCATCATGGAACCTGTCTCGTGATCTTGCTAACTTGCTTCTAGGGTTTTATAAATAATGATTGTATCTGTCAAAAACTTCACAATCCCTAGCCATATGCCCATAGTTAGCACATAAAAAGAAATAACCATTAAATAAATGTGCGTACTTGAATGGTTCATTCGGATGCAATGGTCCTTGATAGTTGTACCTGTCAATAACTCTACAATCCTTGGCCATATGTCCATAGTTAGTGCATGAAAAACAATAGCCATTAAATAAACGAACATATCTAGAAGATTTTTCATTCTTCTTTGGAGGTGGTGTTGTAGTTCGTTGTGGTCCTTTGTTCTTGATTGCTTTGGTCTTGTTCTCTGGAGTTGCAACATTCTTCTTTGGCTTTTCACTTTGATCAACTTCCTTCTTAGAATCATCCTGCGAAGATGTGGAGCTTGTACCTTCATCAACTAGAGCTTTACCATCTTTAATTGCCTTCATTTTTGCTTCTTCATCTTTGTAACCAAGGCCAGTTCTATCGTTGTAAGATCGTTGATTGTTGATGAGTTCCTCCAGTGCCCTTGAGCTGTTGGCATAGTTTTGGATAGTGTTTCCCTTCGTCACTTCCTTATGCAGCAAGACTACTTCGGCTTCTAATGCTTCCCTTTCTCGATTGCTTTCTTCCAACTTCTTTTGAAGTGACTCTTTCAATACATTTGTGTTCTTCAACTTCAATTTTGAGACCTTGAACTTGTTCTTCATGAGTATTGGAACGAATCTTCTCAGCCTTGAGCTCTTTTATAAGCTTGATTGCCTCCTTAGAAAATTCTTCTATGGTCAACCCTTCTTCTTCATTGTTTGATACCTCTTGTTTATTGTGCTTGGCCATAAACAATACTCTCTCATTGGCTTCTTCTTCACTGTCATTGTCTTCATCAGATGATGAGCTATCTTCTTTAGAGAGAAAGTTCCTTTTGAATCCTTTCTTCTTGCCAATTTTTAGTTTTCTCGTAAAGTAAGCATATTATCCATTTGGAAAACCTTCTTCATCATCTTCCTTTTCTTCACACTTGCAGGTGCAGGTCTTTGCCTTTGAAGGTTGTTTGTCCTTATTGGTTTTCTTAGATGTAGCGAACGCAGTTTCTAGATGCGAAGTACCCTCTTCTTCATCAAGTCTCATTTCATATGCTATGAGAACTCCATGTAATTCCTCTTTGCTGAGTTTGGCCATATTTGCACTGTATTCTAAGACTGATACCTTTGGGTTGAATCTTCCTGGTAACGTTCTAAGAATCTTTCGTATAATAGTCTTCTCATCAATAGGCTCTCCCAATCCTTCTAGAGTGTTGGTTATTTCATCAACGTGTTGGAATTATGCATCAATGTTGTCATCTTCTTTCATTCTGAGTTGCTCAAATTTTGCTCTGTAGATTTGAAGCTTTGCTTCTTTGACATTTGAGTCACCTGCATATATGTTCTCGAGCTTGTCCCATACATTTTTGGTGGTTTTACAACCCAACACCTTATGATAAGCAGATTCAATAAGTCCACTGATAATAATATTATTTGCTGTTGAAATTTCCAACTATTACCCGTTAGAAATTTTATCTGTATTCTCTGGTTTATTTCTCCTACTTGTTAGTTACAAACAAGTTATTTAAACATATAAATATCGAAATAAACACAATATAGTCTCAACCATCTACAGATCAACAACTGAAAGAAATAGCAAACACACAAGTGACAGTTATTTTTGGACAACTCGTCCTCGGAAAAACCCAACTTGGGAAAACCGATGCAGCAATATTGAGGGTTATTTTATTATGCAGTCTATCTGAGTACAACTAGGTGCCAAACCGGCTCACCCGATAGAGAAAATAATCCGGTAGTAATACCTCTCTATTCGGAAGCAGATATTCAAAAAATCTACCCCACGAAACCACTTCCAACGCTTCCTCTCCGCTCTGCATCAGCTTTGCTAGCCACAACATCATTCCTGAACCCTCTATGTTAGCCTTCTACCTCTCTTGTCAGCTCTTTGGTCTTCTGCGTCACCCATGTAGGCCCCTCAGCCTCTGCGCAGTCTCTAGCTGCCTCTGCATGGCTCCTACTTCCTCTGCGTAGCTCTGGTTGCCTCTGCGTCAGCCTCTTTAGTCACTGCACTGACCCTCTGGCACTATCTCTGCCTCTCTGCTATGTACTCACTGCCCCTTACTGCAATAGATCACTTGTTCGAATTTTCTCAGCAAACCCCGCTCCAGAAAATCGAATTGACTGATCAATCTTGGTGTATCTCCAACTAACCCTCAAGCCTCCTCTTATACTTTTCCTGTTGAGTCTTCAACGACCGAGATTAAGTCCCTAATCAACGGCTGAGATGAGATTTGATTTGATCCATGTTATTTAGAACATTCTCACCCAATTTAATATTAATACCCATTAATATTTTAATTTTCCTAAGTTTAGACTTAGGAACTCCATTAAAAATATTAATTATTTTAATATCTCTCTAACCGGGTGGAATTTCCCCAAACCATTTCTGGGTCTTGGAGATGTCATGTGCTTTAGCTTGTCCATCAATTTTCAGGGCCAGAGCACATCCGATGCTACCACAAATCAACACTCCCTCTTAGCGAGGAATGTGCTCTAGTAATGTTCCACCATTAAACATCACATTGATCCTTCCGCACCGGTACCTGTGCTGATGCTTGGCCTGCTGCCCAACATCCACTGCACTACTGCCTCCTGTACTGCTGCCCATGGCTCTGCCACTGCCACTGCTACATCTGTACTGTAGCTCCCTCTCAACATGCTGCATCATGCTGCCCATAACACTACCACTGCTAACTGCTGCACTGCAACTCAGTTACTGAGAAGTAAGTAACTGATCTACCCAAATTTTGACATCCTTGTCAGTCTGGAAGCCCCCTGATGTTGAAGCTACCTCTGCTGCTACCCTGTGCTCCCTTTGCTGCCTCTGCGCTGCTGCAAACACCTATGTGCCTCTCGCACTGCTGCAACCTCCTCGTTGCCTCTCGCAATGCTGCAAAAACCTCTGTGCCTCTTGCACTGCTGCAACCCCCACTATGCTGCTACAGACCTCTACACTCTAGCACTGCCTTGTCGCTTCATCGCATCTTGCTTCTACCGACATCTGTCATCCTGCTACTGTCATTCGGGGCTCCCGTAGCCGGATATGATCCAAGAGTTTGGGTACCTCAAGGATCCTGCCACTCATCTTTTGTAGTCCTCCTGACTACAGCTCGATGTCTCACCACCTGTTCTCTAGAGGTGCATGAGCACTCATGGCACTATCGTCATCCTCCTCTACCTCCTTTTCCGCTTTCGCTGGTGTTGCCTTGGAGTCAGACGCCTCTCCCTTATTCTTCTTCCTCAAACACTGGTTCGCATAATGCCCTAGTTCCCCACAGTTGAAGCACTTTATCTTGGAGAGGTCCTTTTTCTTCCTCTTCTCCTGCTTCCTCGCAGATGCTAGAGCTGCATCCTCTTCCTCTTCCTTCTTGATCCAGACTCCTTTGTTGCTACTTCCTGTCTTGGACAACTGTCTGATCTCTTCTTGGTGAAGAGCTGCCCACAATTCTTCTCAATTTAGAAGATTCGCCCTGCCCAAAATACTCTGGACGAATGTCTCCCACTCCTCGGAGACTGTGTTTAGAGCGGTTCTCACCATCAACTCCTGATCCAGTGTGGCCCCTATGGAAGTCGGTTCCGAATCTCCTTCAATCTGTCGAGGAAGTGATCTATTTGCTCCTCCTTTTGAATCTGGTATGGCCGCAGCTGATTCTCTAATAACATCTTCCTCTACACGGAAGTATGCTAGTACAACGTCTTCAAGGCGTCCCACATTTCCTTTGCCATCGCCTTCTCGACAATGTGTTGGACCACATGATCCTTGACCCCATCAAGGATGATGCATTTTGCCTTGGCCATTGCTTCCTCGTACTTTTCATTGTCAGCCGGGTCAACTGGGATAGCCACTGTTCTCAAGGCAAAGGCCTTGATGCAATGTCTATCTATAATGGATAGGATCGTGGCCTTCTAGGCCACAAAGTTGGACATCCCGTCCAACCTGTCCTAATCCCTCAGTCCATTCATGGCCATTTCTCTGTTCTTCCTTTTGACTTCTCCGAGTCTCTACTTCCCTTTGGAAGTTCTCTCTTCGACTCCCTCTGAGTCTCTACTTCTCGTCTGGAAGTTCTTTGCTAGACTCCCTTTGAGTCTCAATTTCCCTCTTGGAAATCTGCCTGCCAATCGTCGATTCGCACCTCTCTGATCTCTTATGTACTTGCAACACTGATCTGGATTCCTTGGCTAGAAATCTGCCTCAGTAGCGACTCCCTCTACCTTGGTTTTGCCCTGTTAGGTACTGTTCTGTCTCGGCAGCAACAACACCCCACCAGCTTCACTCCTCGCAATCTGCCCACAACTTCCTATGCCCTAGCAACTGAAGGACTGAGCCTCTAGGCTCTGTGCAATCCCAACACTAGTTGAAATGCTCCCCTAGCCAACTGTGTCAACCCTCCTGGTCTTTGAGTGGCTCTTCGTGAGCATTTTTTTCCCTCCTCAACCTTTGTGCTCGCCTCTCTCTGGCCCGAACTGATGACGCAGTCCCTCTACGTCAACCCTTCTCTGCCGCTTTCTGCAAGGAGCAACTTCTGTCACTCAGGACAGTTGTTTCTGCTGCAAATTCTCTACTTCAGCTAGTGCCTTCAGCGCTCCTATGATCTGCAACCCTTTGATACCATGTTGAGATTTCTAATTATTACCCGTTAGAAATTTTATCTGTATTCTCTGGTTTATTTCTCCTACTTGTTAATTATGAACAAGTTATTTAAACATATAAATATCGAAATAAACACAATACAGTCTCAACCATCTACAAATCAATAGCTGAAAGAAATAGCAAACACACAAGTGACACCATTATTTTTGGACAACTCGTCCCCGAAAAGACCCAACCTGGGAAAACCGGTGCAGCAATATTGAGGGTTATTTTATTATGCAGTCTATCTGAGTACAATTGGGTGCCAAACCGGCTCACCCGACAGAGAAAATAATCCGGCGGTAATACCTCTCTATTCGGAAGTAGATATTCAGAAAATCTGCCCCACGAAACCCCTTTTGGCGCTTCCTCTACGCTCTACGTCAGCTTTGCTAGCCACAATGTCACTCCTGAACCCTTTGCGTCAGCCTTCTACCTCTTTGCGTCAGCTCTCTGGCCTTCTGCGTCACCCACGCAAGCCCCTTAGCCTCTATGCAGTCTCTAGCTACCTCTGCGTGGCTCCTGCTGCCTCTACGTAGCTCTAGATGCCTCTACGTCAGCCTCTTCAGTCACTGCGTGCACTATCTTTGCCTCTCTGCTATGTACTCACTGCCCCTTGCTGCAACAGATCACTTGTTTGAATTTTCTCAGCAAACCCCGCTCCAGAAAATCGAACTGACTGATCAATCTTGGTGTATCTCCAACTGACCCTCAAGCCTCTTCTTATACTTTTTTCTGGTGAGTCTTCAACGATCGAGATTAAGTCCCTAATCAACGGATAAGATTAGATTTGGCTTGATCCATGTCATTTAGAACATTCTCACCCAGTTTTATATATATATATTTTTTTAACAAGGTCGTTTACTGATATATTATAAAACTTCAAGGAGCAAGTCCTGTTACATAAGATGAGAAGAACAATGAGGGGAGGATCCAAAATGGGTACGCAGACCCTTGATCCTTGTCGGAAGACTTGTAGATTGAGATTTGTAAAAGATAACGGCTATATTGCCGTACAAACAGGCCTACTAGAAAGCAAAATTTACAAGACATAGAGCAAGTTACAGTTGCTGGTTTACAGAATCATCGGGCTGAGGCTCCTTTTTCTCACTGATCTTTGTCGAGGCCTCTGTGTGCATGCTTTGAGTCATTGCTTTTATGTGAGCAATTGCTTCTTCCAGGTGGTTGCATTTTTCTTTGAGACCTTCAATCTCCACTTTCTGTTTCTCCAGCTTTTTCCTTTTTGATTTACTGTCAGCTTGAAATTCTTCCTTGAGGTCGTTGAAGTGTTTTACGAATCGGGCGATCATGAAACAGTGGGCTTTGCACAGTGTGCAGCTGCTGTTGGTGATTACTCGCTCCAAGGGGTTCTCTGCCGGTTCACGCTCCACTGGATTCTCTGCCATTTCGATTCCTCTCTTGGAGAAAGCTTGAGGAAGTTGGAGCAGAGGGATATACTGGGGGAAGCAGAAGGGAGTGGAGAGATGGGGGAGGGAAGAAGGGGAGATCTGGCAGATAGCGCGGGCCTGAAAAAGAGACACTGAGGGGAGGCCGCCGTTAATAGAGAGAAAGATGATATGAAGGGGATAGAACAGGGGGGAGGAAGAGACCAGGGAGGAAGAGTGCGCAGAGGAGGGAGGGCGCTGTTTCAAACAACCAGAGCGACTGTTAGCGAGAAAGCAAAAAGAAACACGAAAGGCACAACGATTACCACTGAGATCGGAGGGAGACAACTTTCTTTCGAAGCTGGTCGCAGAGCCCAATCTGGAACTGAGGAACACCTGGGACTTTCTGAAGAGAATCGGGCCTTTACTCTTTTGGTCTTGAAGAGCTGAAGCTCTGAGCTGAATGGAGAATGAGGTTCCCTGGTGAATATAAAGCAGGTCAAGAGACTGGGCGTCCAAATCTGATGCATGAGGCGTAGGGATTTTGCTGATCGTGTGATCATGACTTGGATTTTTTATGCAGTCGGTGTAGATTTTGATGAGACTGGCGCCTAACCTCTGCTTGGAATTGTCACGAGAACTCTGACTGAGCTTGATCCCGTACCTGTTTGTTTTGACAGTGGAGATTTCCTTTGCAGCATTCAGGATAAGGAGGATGCCAATGTCAGAAGGGGTGGAGTCTGCGGACTGCTTTTCGATTTTGGGAGAAAGGGCGGACGGAATAATGAGATGGCTGATATGACCGAAATTCAGAGAATTTGCTGAAGGATGGATCGAGTTACGGGATTGGCTTGTCATAAATATTATCATTCTCTCGGACCTGTCCAGTGATTCTATTAACTGTCCTGTTGGCAAATGAATCAGCTTCTGTGTTATTATTCCTCAGTACATGTTTGAAACTGGTATCTCCCAGATGACTTATATTATTCATGATCCTTAGTTTGATGTTGCTGAGAGCCTTTTTTTTGAATTCTCCCCCTGTAGCCAGTGCAGCGATCACAATTGCCGAGTCACCCAGAATGATTGGGTTCTGAACTTGCATCTGCTTCATAATGCTTGTGCCTAAAAGGAGGCTGTAAGCCTCTGCCATGTTATTTGACATTTGACCCAGGCCCCATTCATAGGTTATGAGAGTTTTGCCATACTGATCTTTTATAATTCCCCCTGCCCCTGCTTTCCCCGGATTGTTTTTTGAGGCTCCATCAAACTGGAGAGTGGTTCTCTTTTGCTCATGAATCCATTGGTTTATGTCTTCCTTGGTGCCCCTAAGTTTCCAATTGTTCCCCCTCTTGCCAGCTGTGGAAGGGGGTTGCTTATTTTTGTCATAACTTAGGCAGAATTTATTGAACCAGTCTTCCTCATCTTTCTGCCAGCTGGATCGATCCGGTTGAGAGACAGAGTTGGCGCTTATTATCTCGGAGACAAGGCCCATAGTTTTTGCCAAGGTGCGAGCTGGGTTTGGCTTCTAGTTGTTGAAGATGCAATTATTCCTGGTGAGCCAAATTTGCCAGCTGAGCGTTGAGGGTATACATTTCCACAAGCGGGTGATGATGGCCTTGTTTTTCTTAGAATAAGGGTAACATTTCTCCCAGTTTTTGTGTAGAGTAGAAAGCTGGTCGAAGGTCTCTCTTATTTTCAATGGACTGATAAGCTGATTCCAGCAGCTTTGGGCATAAGGGCAGTCTAAAAAGAGGTGTTGGCTGCTTTCCTCCTCAGCACGGCAGAGACAGCAGATTGAGGGACCATGAATACCTCTTTTTTTGAGATTCTCGGCCGTGAGGATCTTGCCTTTGAGAAGAGTCCAGTTGAAGAATTTGACCTTTGGAAGGCATTCTGATTTCCACACCGCTGTACAAAGATTCCAGTTACCTAGAGCAGAGCTTGCCTGAAGAAGTTTGTACCCATCTTTTACAGTGAAGTTTCCTCCGCTAGGGTCCCATATGAACCTGTCGCAAGCCTCTTTGTTTATGGGAGCTGATCCTGAAAGGGAGATCTTAAGGTCTGCCCATTGATCCCTGAGGTTATTTGGGAGAGGTAGATCCTTCCAAGCAAGCCAACTATTTTGATCCCATAGGGAGATGTCATAAAGAGAGTTCAAGTTTTTTGCTTCCATCCAAGTTTTCAAGGTGCTGAACTGCTGAAGAAGATTTCTTGGCTTTGCTCCCATAATTCTGTCCGTCCATATATTTATTTCTTTTCCATTGCCCGACGATTTTGAAATGTGATTTCTGAATTGAGGGAGGACTTTTTTGATGAGTTTCCAGACTGGAGTGCAAGGTCTTTCTACGATTACTTCAGAGAGGACATTAGAGTTCGGCCCATTGAGGTATTTCCTCTTCATAGCCTCCACCCACCAGGAGCCTTTTCCTATGAGCATTCTCCAGATCAGTTTAAATCCCATTGCTTTGTTAGAGAGACTTGGAATTTTGATGGCTAGGCCCCCTTTTTCGAAGGGGAGGGTAACTTGATCCCATCTGACTAGGCTGAATTTTTTCGAGTCTTGCTTCCCTCCCTGCCAGAGGAAACTTCTCATAATTAACTCCATGTGCTTATGGGCACTAGCGGGGGCCAAAGTTACTGCATATTGATATATGGGGAGAGCGGAGAGGAGAGCCTTAATGAGAGTAGTTCTACCTGCCAAATTTAGCCAGGACAGCCCCCAACTTTGGAGTAGTCCTCTCATTTTTTCTATATGCTTAACCCAAATTTCAGACTTGACTATTTCTTTTGCTAAGGGCAGACCCAGATAGGAGAAGTGACTCCAATTCCTTTGAACTGGGATGTCCATGATCAAGGAGATTCTTTGCATGATTTGAAGAGGGACATTCCAAGTGTATATTTTACATTTTTTGTTGTTTAGCCTTCCCCCTGATGCTGCCAGGAAGGAGTCCAGAGTTTTCTTGAATCTTTTTGCCATTAAGCTTGAGGCTCCCCCAATTAAAAGGGTGTCATCCGCAAAGAGCGAATGATTAATTTCTTTTATCCCTCTCTCTATGCTGATCCCTGTGATCTCCTTTTGCTTGCGGAGTTTTTCCAGATGAATGCTCAAGGTTTCAGCCATAATGATATATAAGAAGGGAGAGAGGGGGCAGCCTTGCCTCAGTCCCCTAGTGCTTCTAAAGTAGCTGCTGGGTCTACCATTTATGAGGGGGGCAGTCCAAGGGTTTGAGATGCACTCCATGGTGATGCTTATGAATTTGTTGGAGATCCCGAATTTCCTGAGGACGTCTGCCAGGAAGTGATGGTCGACCCTGTCAAAGGCGTTTGCCATGTCCAATTTTATAATCATACCTCTTTCTTTTCTGTTGATGCTACTGTGAATTGCTTCTTGGATCAATATGACGTTGTCCGTTATTTGTCTATGGGGGACAAATCCGCCTTGATTCTCTGATATAAGGTAGGGAAGAAGCTTTTTTAGCCTGTTAGCCAGAATTTTAGTAACTATCTTGTATGAGACGTTGCAAAGAGAAATAGGTCTAAAACGGTCAAAGGAGAGGGGATTGAGGTCCTTGGGGATGAGAGCAAGGTGGGAGGATTTAGTGTTTTCCCCCATCTTGAATTTTTTAAAGACATTTTTTACCATCCTGACATAATCTTTTTTTATTGTGTCCCAGTGATTCCTGTAGAAGGCGACAGTGAAACCGTCGGGTCCCGGAGCCTTATCCGGTTGCATGCTGAAGGTCGCCAACCTTATCTCCTCCTCTGAAACATCCTGATCCAGGTCTCTATTTTGCAGTTCAGAAATTTTACTCTCGACTGGTCTGAGAAAATCCGTGCTGTTCGAAGTCTGAGGGACTGCTGATAATAGGGATTTGAAGTGGCTGTGCGCTGCCTCTTTAATTTCCTCTTGTTCGCTGATTTCTTTCCCCTCTGCCATGATTTTATCGATTTGATTTCCGGCTCGTCTGATCTTTATGTTGTTGTGAAAGAAGGAGGTGTTTTTGTCTCCAGCTCTGAGCCAAAGACACCTCGATTTCTGTCTTTGTTCTTCTTCCTCCACTCTATTATGCCTGTAGAGTTCCCTGAACATTTCGTTTTCCTGGGCTTGGTCTTCCTTTGTGAGTTGGTTATCCTCTTTCTCCTGATTCCACTGTTCCATTTGCCTGTGAAGTTCTGTTCTTTTTTTATTTTCCATTGCTGTGTTCGCTTTGGCCCACTGTTTTATTACTGCTCTTAAGGATTTTAATTTTGTTTCCCAAATGTAGTGGGGCGAACCAATGACTTCCTTCGCCCACTGATCTTTGATGAGTTTTCGAAAGTCATCCTTAGAGTCCCAAGATTTATTGTATTTGAAGGGAAGGGGCCCAAGATTTCTTCCCTTGTCAAGGATCAGGACCACGGGCTTATGATCTGAGGCTGAGGCGTGGACAATTTTGTTTTTGACTGAGGAGAAGCCTGAAACAATTCTTTCATGAATTAAAATTCTGTCCAATCTCTCTTTGATATTGTGAATACCAACTCTCTTGTTGCTCCACGTGAATTTGCCGTTATAAGGGGGAATATCAATGAGGTTATGGGTTTGTATTATCGCTTCCAGTGAGTCTCTTGAGGGGTCAGCGAGGAAGTTCCCACCTATTTTTTCCTCAATGTTCCTTATTAGGTTCAGATCTCCACCCATAAAAATGTTCCTATCTTGAGAGGACTGCAATTCTGAGTTTATAGATTCCCAGCAGAGAGCTTTATCCCTGTAGTGATTCGGGGCGTAGATGTTATAGATGGTGAATTCTTCTTTTGAGACTCTATTTTTAAGATCTGTTCTTACCCACCAGTTGCAAGATTTTTGGTTGGTGAGGCCCCATTTGCTCTTGTTCCAAAGAGTTCCTATTCCTCCTGAGGCACCTACTGCATCTATAGCTGTACCTGTGAAATTTTTGTATCTTTTGGTGAGGTTCTGAAAGTCTTGCTCAGATATTTTGGTCTCCTGGATGAGAAAGAGATCTGGCTGCTCTTGGTTGATTAAATCCCGGACTGCATTTGATTTTAGGGAGGAGCCCAACCCCCTGCAATTCCAAGAGACCAATATCATTATTTACTGATTTTTGGATGAGCCCCGCTCCTCTCCTTTGTCTTTTCCCCACTTCCTTTTTGTTTGTCCAGGAATGAGTCCATCGGCTGCTGAGTTCCAGTGGCCATTTCTTTTGCTGCTGTTTCATCTCTAATTTCTTTGTTTGACTTCCTGCCTGCTTTTCTCGGAGGATCAGAAGTGAGACTTGCTTCTTTCATTTTGTTTCTAGTGAGGATACGTTCTATAGTTGGAGGGGGAGAGGACGGAGGCAGCGAGGGAGAGGGGATGACTGCGAGGGCAGTGGCTCGGGGAGAGGGAGGGGGTGATAGGGGTTCTTCGACTGACAGGGATTCAAAAGGGTTGGAGGATGAGGGGAAGGGCTGGGTTGAGCTAGAAGGGGGAGGAGGAGGGGCAGCTTGGGGTTCCGGAGGAGGCTTGGAACTTGGACCTTGCAGGGGGTTTGATTTCTTCTTTTTTACTTGCTCCCATGAGCCTTCAGAGGTTTCAGCATTTTCATTAGACTCATTTATTTTTAACTTACTACATCTATTTGCAAAATGTCCATATTCGTGACATACCTTGCATTTGAAAGGTAGTTGCTCGTAGTCTAGCTGTTGGATGTGTGTCCATTGATCTACTTTGATCTTGATGGCTTCCGGCAGGCCTTTCCCTAGGTCGACTTCAACGCAGATCCTCGCACAAGCGTGCATATTCTCCTTTGGTTCGCATCTATCAATGTATTTTCCAACCGCGTTCCCAATAGCCTTTACTGATTCATCTCCCCAGCAGTGGAGAGGGAGGTGAGGCAGACGGACCCAAACCGGGACTGCATTTGGGATGTCCATTTCCGGATCAAAATCGGGAGACCATCTGTTCAGATAGAGGCCTCTTGAATCCATGAAGTAGGGGCCATTTCTAAAAATGAGGTTCCGGTCCTCTTTTGTTTCGAAAAGAAAAGTATAGAAGCCCCTTCCACAGAATCTGATAGCTATTTTCCCTTGTATTATCGCGTTCCAGTTACGTTCCACCCATTTTTGGACTGCTCTGGGCGAAGGCCAGAGGCCAGTAAACTGGCCAACGAGACCCCTCTCAGCTAAAGCGATTGCAGCCTTCCTCGGGAGACTGGGAGGAAGAGATACTTCAGGGATTTCATCAAGTTTCTTGACAAACTTGGATGCAGATGGACGGATTCTTGATGAGGCGTTCTCAGGGATGAGAGATGCAAAAAGTTTTTCATTGTCTTCAAAGCCTGGGGATGAGGGGTCAGTCCCAGCCATGGCGGCGGAGGAGGGCCAACTCGAAGCCGGCAGAGGATAAAAGCGGAGGCGAAGAAGGAAGGGGCCCCAGAGCTGGGGCCGGGCAGGAGGCCCGAGAGAGACCGCGAAGCAGAGGAAAGGAGCCCAGGAGGGCCTGCAGGGGCAGAGACAAACCCAGCAGCAGAGCTGCCAGGCGGGGCCTGGAGGAGGCGAAGAACCAGTCAGGGGGCGGTCGCGCGGGAGCTCCGATTTGAAATCGCCTCTCTTAACTATTGTCTTTTCTTATCCTCCATCCTCACCCAGTTTTATATTAATACCCATTAATATTTTAATTTTCCTAAGTTTAGACTTAGGAACTCCATTAAAAATATTAATTATTTTAATATCTCTCAGAGCATTAGTTAATCTGTATTCCTTTCAATTAGTATTATTATTAATCTTTCAGAGCATTAGTTAATCTTCAATTATTATCAGTGTTTGTACAATGATAACAGTAAACAAAAGGAACACAAATGCACACAGTTTTTAAGGTGGAAGCCCCCTTCGGGACAAAAACCACCGGAACGCTTTTCTAATAATTCTTTAATATTCAACTCCAATTGAAAAGAAACCTCCAACTTCCTAGAATCTAGAAAAGCATTCTTCTCCAGCTCCCACTGGATGGACGCTCCAACGCCCAAGATTTTTCAGTAGCCAATTGAACGGATGCCCCAACACCCAATGAGCTACAACTCACCCTAGCAATGCCTTGCCACCCTGAAGTTTTCATCGGCTTGAACCTGTTGGTGACTTCATGCATTAGCCTACCACCCTATAGAAGAATAAAAGAAGAATGGATTCCCGTACCAGGGAAAATGATCCACTTTACAATGATATAGAATGATGTAGAAGAAGAAGACACACTAGACCATAACCCCAGCTATGAAACAACCACCTAATGATGATCCTAGACCTCCCGACACTGCCTCTTCAACTCTTGGCAGATAAACACTCGTACAACTTTTACAATGATGCTTTTACAATGACTCTGTACAATGATACTTTTACAATCACTGTATGCAGTGCTGCCCACTTGAAGACTTCATGTGGTGAACTTCTTGCTGCTGTTCTACACCTTGATTGCTGCTCTTGTCATGCTACCCTTTCTCATTATTCAGAACATTAGACTGTGCATTGAGTTTTCTCTTGATGAATATATAATACCTGCAAAAAGTCTTCAAGGAAATACCCATGACATGATAATAGCAAAACTTACCTCATCCTGTAGAGCATATGTTAGTGCTAAACAAAAACAACAAATTAGAATACAAAGAACCTAATGCAATTAAAAGATGAACATGCATATATAGAAGATACTTACCTGGAGCAGCGGAGCTTACCTCTGCTGCATCATTTTGCTGCACCTTGCTCTTTGTTGCCCTAGAAAGTCTGGTCCTTTGCACCCCTTGACATCACTTGATCTAGTTTTTTTTCTTGCCTTCTAGGAGCATGATATTGAATATGATGTATCTCTGTGATTTCAGATCCCCAATATGTGATCTTTGGTCTTGTAGTAGCCCTTTGAGTCTTCTTTCCAATGCCACAGGTTTGACCCGATTTGGATTCTTCAAGGCAAAGTTATGCCCAATCTCTCACAATGACCTAATTATGGACTAGTTCAGTAGAGCGAACTTGTACGACGTGCCACGTGTCACTGTTTCCTCCTTTGGCTTTGAAATTGATACACAAAAAACTATAGTCTGTGCACTATTCGCAACTTACAGAATTCCAATCTGCTTCTCAGAGAGAGAGTTATGACTATTTTTCCAAGGTCACCTCTTTTAGATGAAATTCGGGAGCCTGCAAAAACCATAACTTACACAGATCATATCTCCGAAAATATAGCGAACCAAGATCTGAAATTTGTTCACGACGTTCATCAGGATTTCAGCTCAAATGGGTTTTAATTTCAGCATCTAAGACTTCGCAGAAATGAAGTTATAGCGAAAATGCCACAATCACTACTTTTGGAGGATATATGAGATTTCTTTTTATAGAGTTGAGAGGGGCTTCTATAGAGAATGTTGGAGGGATTTTAGCAGCTTAAAAGATTATTAATTATTGACTATTCAATGACTAAAATCAATGATAAATTCCAAACCACAACCCCATGGGGTTTTAGCTCACTAATTGGGGTTACTAACTTCAATCTTGAATAACTCACAAATCGTGAGGAATTACGAGGAGAGCTATATATCGATAAAAATATATTTTTGAGTAGAGTATTCCTATAATGGTTATGAGACAAGAAACCATGAATGATGATGCCCAATGTGCCATGGAAATTCAGGGCCATCCTTGGTGCTGCTTAGGTTGACATCAATGACAACCTCAGATCATCTTTAGATCAACAGGCAGTAGTACTGGTCACAATTTACTTTTGTTGTAGAGGCCATTTCTAGCCTCCTTGGTTATGTGTTTTTGTTTTGATATTTATATCATCATCATGTATGTATTGGACAGTGCACTGGGTGCCATTTTGATATAATGGATCTATTCATGAGCCTACTTTGATCATATGTTGTCTTCTATTTATATTCTAAAGCTTTGTGTTTGGAAACATGAATGAAAATCTTTAAAACTGTGTTTTTTTAATTAAAAAAAAAATATTTAATGTATTTTTTGCAACGACTGAGTCATTGAAATCGAACTGGCCGAGTCGATGTTGAGTTAGAGTTGGAGTTGACCCTCGGCCGAGTCAGAGTCGAAGTTTTAAAACATTGGTGGGATCCACCAACTCATAATCAACATCATGAAACTTCTTCCAGTTGGTGATTATAGGATTAGCCATAGAACTGCAACCATCCATACAGAATCTCCTCAAGATATCACTTGCATACCTGCCCTGGCCCGCAAAGATGTGCCCATCCTCTTGCCAAATCTCCAACCCCAAAAAGTAGTGCATCAGCTCCATATTAGTCATATCAAACTCCGAAGCAAGATCTCTCTTGCAGTGCTGGATGAGGTTGTCCTCCCCTATAATAAACAAGTCATCCACATACAGTATCAAAATGAGTGGATCGTCACCTACTAGGATAAAGTATAGGTTCAGATCTACATCACTCTTCTGGAAACCCATATGCTGCAAGTAGGTATCTATCCTCTCGTACCATGCCCTTGGTGCCTGCTTCAGTCCATACAAGGCTTTCTTCAGCCTACATACATGAGACTCCCTCCCATGCAACTCAAAGTCCTTAGGTTGCTCAATGTACACTTCCTCTTGTATAACACCAATTTGAAAGGCAGTGTTCACATCCATCCGGTGAATCCTCTAGCCCATCTCAACTATTATAGATATCACTGCTCTAATGGAAGTATAACGAGCAATCGGTGCAAAAGTCTCCTCATAGTCAACTACCTTTACCTGTGAGAACCCTTGCGCCACAAACCAAGCTTTGAACTTCTCAACGCTGCCATTTGCAACATGCATGACCTTGTAGAGCCACCTGGAAGTCACAATTAACTTCCCATCAGAACGTGGCACTACTTCCTAGACATCATTCTTCATGATAGAGGCATACTCATCCACCATGGCATCCCTCCAGATTTTCTATCTAGCGACCTCCTTAAAACTAGCTAGCTCTATCTCCATAACATCTGCCACAAAGCCACCCAACCTCTCTAGTGGTCTACTCTCCCTCACTGAACACTTGGGTCTCCCCATTGCCTTCTGAGCCTCCTTCAGGGTCTCCCGAAGCCATCTTTGCTTCCTCTTCCCTGCAGTAGTCTCTTGTGGTGGTATGGGAAAATCCTCAACCGGTGGTTCTCCTCCTAGCGAGGAAGGCACTGAGATAACTAAGTAGATCTTGAACTTTGAGATACCCTGCCTGATGAACCTGCACCAGGTGAGCCTGTACTAGGCGAAACTGTGCCCTGTGAACCTATCAACCCCGAAGAAGGCAAACCTCTTGATCCAGATGTACCACCTAATGCCCCTGAAACTTGTGGTGTGGCCCCTTGCTGAGGAGCTTGCTGCTCTACCTGATCAACCTCCGGAGACCTCCTCAAGGCCCTCTCCTCCTCAAATATCACATTCCTCCTCAGGACAATCTTCCTCTGTATAGGAAGATATATGCGGTAGGCTCTACTGGTCTCACTGTAGCCCTCTAGAATACCCCTCTCTGCAGTGGGTTCCAACTTCATCCTCTTCTCCTCAGGGACGTGTGACTATGTAAGGCACACAAATATCCTGATGTGCCCAACTTCCGACTTCTTACCCGGTATATATCTCCTCAGGAGTCTTGCTCCTCAAGACTCTATGTGGGCTCCTTTTATGCAAATAAACAATAATGTTACATGCCTTGACCCACAAGATGAAAGGTAAACTCTGATCGTGCAACATGGCTCTAACTGCATCCACAATGGTCTTGTTCTTCGTCTTTGCCACCCCATTCTGCTGAGGGTTATAAGGCACAATGAGCTCTCTCTTGATGCCAACACTCCCACAAAAATTCCTCATCTCCGCAAAAGTGTACCCACCCCCATTGTCTGATCTCAACATCCTGATTTGCCTCCTTGCTTGGTTCTCCACAAGAGTCTTAAACTCATGAAATTGCTGAAAGACCTCATCCTTGGTCTTTAGGAAGTAAATCGAGGTCCTCCAGGAGTGGTCATCAATGAATGTCACATAATTCTCGTATCCACTCAATGACACATGGGACATAGGACCACATACGTCAGAATGAATCAAATCAAGGATACCTGCAACTCTGTTGTCACTGCTCTGGAAATGTGACTTGGTGTACTTTCCCAAAGCACACCCACTGCACATATCATGATGCTCTGTGTTGAAGTCAGGTAACCCTGTAACCATCTCCCTCAACATCCTGAATGCTCCATGGTGGAAGTGGGCCATCCTCCTATGCCAAAACTCACGTAAATCACTGCTACTGGTTTGTGCTACCATAACTCTAAGAGGCTGAAATATGAGTCTATATAATCTCCCACTGCGAGTTCCAATCGCACGAGCAGACTAGATACTGGATCCTCTGGGATATATCAACGCTTGTCCCTTTCGGAACAATACTTCATACCCCCTGTCCTCCAAGCTAGAGACTGATATCAAACTCTTCTTCAACCTTGGAACATAAAGAACATCTGTCACTTTCAGAGGAGGTGATGACTTCCTCTGAAATGAAATTGTCCCCATACCTTTCGCCTTAACTTTAGAGTTGTCGCCAAGAAGAACCTCCAAATCAATGTCATCCTCCAAAAGGCTCGTGAAGTGCTCTATAATTTTGGTCATATGGCAGGATGCTCCACTGTCTATGAACCATGCACGGGAAGAAGTGACACGAGTGGCTAAACTCACCACCAAAGCACACTCTAAATCAAACATAGCCGCAAAATCATCCACATCTGCTGAAGCTGCAACTACCTGTTTCTTCTTACCCTTCTTGTTGGGACATGGAACAACATAGTGAATCATCTTCCCACAAGCAAATCATTTCACTTTGTTCATGTCCTTCTCCATAGCATTCTGCTTCCCCTTCTCCTGCTTTGCTCCACTAGAAGACCCCTTCTTGATCTTCTTTCCCTTTTTTCTCTTTGCAACAATAGCAACGTTCTCCTCTTCACCTCCCCCACCACTCTTGCTGCCACCTCTCGCACTCCTCTTGATCTCCTCCTGGATGAAATCATCCCACATCCTCCTCCAACCAGGAAAGTGCTCTTTGGCCACCAAGCCGTGGGTAAAGCCATCCCACTTCTCGGTGAAGCCATTGAGGCAATCCAAACCATTTGCTCCTCTGGAACCACCTCCCCAACGACAGCTAACTCATCCTTCACCTGTGAGACTCTGGTGAGGAAAGATGTCACACTGTCGGTCTTGGTCATCTTGGTGTTGCGTAGTTTTTGTCTCAACACCATCTTCTTGTTCTCATTAGAATTTTGGTGCAAAGAGACCAAGGACTCCCACATCTGATATGCATATCTCATCCCTGAAACATGAGGCTAAACATGGTCCTTGATGACATCTAGAAGGATCCTCTTTGCCTTAACATTCTTCTTGTTGAACTCCACCAACTGAGCTGGATCAGTGGGTGCTTGCACAACTGCTTCAACAACATCCCACACTTCCACCTCCTCTAGTAAAAGCATAATCCTCTTCTTCCATGGGCCAAATTTTTCAGCCCCCATCAATCTGTTCTCGACTCTCAACCCAGTAGCCATGACCCCACAACCAACAAAATTAAGCAAACCTAGAAGCTAGAATCTTGCTCCCTCTAAACTGCTGAAGTCTTTGGGTTTTTGGCAAAGTTTGAAAGGTATGGTTCACTGTTTGAAGTTTTTAGTAGCTTTTTGCCCTCTTTATCAGCTGTCTGAAATGAAGATTTAAGCCTCAACTTCGCTTTGATACCATGTAGAAAAATCACGATCTGCACTCTTAACCCAATTTACAAGTTTGCATGTGTTGTTTAGGCCCAACCCACATGTTTTGTCATGCTGATATAAATTTCAGTATGCATTATTGCAAATATTCAAAGAATACTTCTATTTTTCACTTTCCTATCAGCTGAAAATTAACACATTTCTTGCAAAGCATTAACACATGTGAGACACTTATTTTTGGTCAAGGTGACCCCGGAAAAAACCCCACAGCCTCTTGGGGAAAACTGGTCTTCAAAGTGGGATTTTATTGCTTGAGAAAATTATTCTAAGTACATAAAATAATCACAGTGCTGATCTCCCTTAACAACTGAAGCATTAAATGCAAATAAAGAAATTTGTGCCCATTGAATTTTTTCATATTTCCACAATTTTTATGCCAAGAAATTTCTGCTGCCAAATCTACCTAAATTTCTGTGCAAAACTCAGCCTCGATTTCTGTGCTGAAGATGCCTCGAAAATTGTGCCTGAAGGTGACTGTTGTGCCTCAAAATCTGTGCTAGATAGTGCCTTGATTTCTGCGCTGTCCCTAACAGTTGCCCCAAAATTCAAGCCTCAAATTTTGGGCCAATCAGCAGCTGAATCTCCTCGAATTTTGTGCCCAGAAACCCTCGAAATTCATGCTGCTATCTCCTAAAAAATCGTGCAACATGCCTTAGAAATTCGTCCCTCGGCCTTGAATTTCATGCTCTCCTATGGCTGCCTTCCTCGATTTTTGTGCTGTTGTAGCTGCGTCCTTCTCCTTGGAATTGGAGCTCTCCTCTAGCTGCAAAATCTCTCCTCCTCCATGAAGTTTTCCTCTCCTCTTCTCCTCATCTCTTTCTCTCAAAGTGTGAAGTGAAGAATGAGCCTCCCTTTTTCCCTTTTGTCTTCTTAGAAAATATTGAATCCCTAAACCTAGGATCCAATGGATGAGATTTAATTTCCAAATTTCAAGATGTGTTGTTGCGATTAACTTCTCAATCGACCCTCATCACACATTGGCCCTGTGAAAATCCCTGAATCTAACACATCAGAAACCCCTACTTCAATTTTTGGTTTACTATCTCCTACTTGTTCTTTACATTAACAAGTTATTTAATTGCATAAACATTGAAGTAAACACAAATGCATTCACTGAAGTAAACAGAAACAATAACACAAGGGACATTGGTATTTTTGGACTATCGTCCCTAGAAAAACCCATTGCGGGAAAACTGTTTCAGTAGATATGAGTGTTTTATTGTTAAGTAGATTCTTGAATACAACTAGGGTGCCGAAATTGGCTCACCCAACAAAGAATGTCCTTGGCAATAGTACCTCTATTCGGAGACAGATTTTCCGGCAAATCAGCAATCGGATGATCAACCCCATAGTGACTCTGATTGTTCCTTGTGCTGGAAAACGAAAGCTGCTCCAAGCACTGCTCTAGAACTGCGTCTAAAGTCCTCTGTGTCAACCTCTACGACTTCTGCATCAGCCTCTACGACCCTTTGCATCCTTTGCGCTACCTCCTTCGGCCTCTGCGTCAACCCTTCTTGGGCCTACGCTGTTTCTCTTGTCACTTCACTGCCTCTCTGCTACGTATTCTTCAGCGTTGGATGAAAATCCCTTGCTGAACTGCCCCTCGTTGCCACTTATCACTAACTCGATTTCCTCAGCAAACCTTGCCCTAGAAAATCGAATTCTTGATCTCTCTTGGTGTGTCTCCAACCGACTCTCAAGCCTCCTCCTATACTTTTCCTGTTGACGCTTCAACGACCAAGATTAAATCCCTAATCAACGGCTAAGATTAGAATTGGCTTGATCCTTGTTACATAGAACTTTCTCACCCATTTTATATTAATACACATTAATATTTTTATTTTCCTAAGTTTAGACTTAGGGACCCATTCAAAATATTAATTAGTTTAATATCTCTTCATCAGGGTGGAATTTCTTCAAACAATTTCTGGGTCTTGGAGATTTCATGTGCCAAAAAATTCCATCCGATGCTACCAAAAATCAACAGGCTCCATTACTTAAAAGTCTCATAGTACCTTTTTCAAGAAGTTTACCTTTTTCTATTTTTCTCATAAAGTGATTTTTCAACTCACTTTAAGATTAGAAAAATACACTGTACTTACACATAAAATCACTTTATAAAGTACAAGTGACTTTAATATTAGAAAAAGTACATGGTACAACACTTTTAAGTTCCTTTTTCCGCCCATGACATTAATTTAATTCATAAATATCACCAAGACAAAAGTTATTAATGTGTCTGCTAGGGTAAAAGGGATAAATGCCTAGTAACACCTCTCCTTGGTACTATTTCCAACATATTTTATAAGGTCAAATGATTGTAGTGGAAAAATGATGGATGCAACATTACAATTGAGATGTTGAAAGACATAATTGAAGAGATTCGTATTTTAAATGTTGTATATGTCATTGCGGATAGAACATTTTTTTGTAGAGTAGCAAGCTTGATGGTTCAAAGCCATTATAAATGTATCTTTATATTCCTTGTCTGCATGCTCATAATAATATATTGAAATACATTGGGAAAATACCTTGGATTATATGGATCATTTTGGATGAAAGAGAGGAACAAATTTTATTTGCAACCACCATGCGTCTTTAGCAATTTAGAGAATGCACACAAGCAAATATTTTCTTGAAACTTGCACACACAAGGTGTGCCACATATTTGATTCCTCTTTATGTGATTGTGATCCATGTGGCCTTAAAATCCACTGCTGTTGTTACTTAGTCAGTTGTATTTCAAGAACCCAGGTCAATGCAAGGGACGGAAATAGAACAATTGGTTCTTAATGATTATTGGTGGGATGAATACAAATATGTTCTCTTTCACATCTCCAACTGTGGAGTTTATCGGGTGTGCAATTTCAGATTTCCCTAGACTTAGGACACTATTGGAGTGTATAGATAACATGGTGGACAAGATAGAGCACATTATTTTTTAGAGAGTGTCTCTTTGGAGGGAACAAATTGAATGCCTTACATGTCTGCATATGCACTTAATCCTAAGTGGGATATGGAGAAACCAGACCCAAATTCACTCATAAATGATGAGGATGTAGAGCAGGGCTTCAAGGATGGCATAACTAACAGTATATCGATGGTGAAGTAATTTTGCTACAAGAACAATTTATTAATTTTCTACATTTTGTAGCCCCATTTTCTCCACTGCTATGAACGAGGACAGGAAGTTTTATGCGTAGAAGAATCCCATTAGATGGTGGATAATGTATGTGGACAAAATCTCAAAGCTTCATTGGCCTGTTGAGCGATTGCTATCTTGGGTCGTGAGTGCCTGAATTGTTATCGGAACGAGTACGCTTAGAGTTTAAGAGGAACAAGGTGACCTATAAGAGAGTGACAAAACTTGTTTATGTGCATAACAGCCATCACCTGTATTCAAGGAAGGCTTCTAAGTATTTACAATAACCTGTAACATGGTGGCGTATGGGTATATAGGATGATTCCCAGATTGATGAGGATGAGGGTACTTTACCCCACATACAGGTTTTGTTTGCATACCACCCTTAGATGACATTGTGAATCGACCTAATGACGATGATGATGAAGATGCATCTAGTGAGGCTCATGCATTTATGCTATAGATAGCATTGAGGCAGGAGATCCAAGTTTATAATATGCTTCAAGTTCAATTTATGCTATAGATAGCCTTCAGGCAGGAGATCCAAGTTTATGATATGCTTCAATCTGTTCTTTGGGTATTTTGTTGTTTTGAACTATGTACTATTTACTTGGGCATTTTCCATTTACTATTTACTAGTTATATCAATATGACGTGTTGCTTGTTTTTTTCTGACATGTCATCATGACTCATTTGAGTGAATTCAGATTTGACATTTGTTTTATTTGGAATTGTAACGTTGTTCAATGTTCAATATTTCATTCAAATTTAAATGCATGGTCACTGAATCATTGATTTTATCATGATGTACTTGTCATTGTGTCATCATTCGACATTCTTGTATCAATTTTTATTCTTTGTTTTTTCTAATTCCTTTGCAAGTCTTTGATCAAATGGATTCGGGGAGACAAGCTACGAACATCATCAAACCTTTGTTGCAATTTGTCACAATAGTGGTCCAAGATGGTATGCTGAGTTGTGTATACAATCTATGTGGACACCAATTAAGGGGGGACTTTAATAGGTCTTTGTCCATCTTGCGGGCATGACTGGGCATGCAATTAAGGAAGCTATTGTTTAAATGAACAATACCACAAAATGTAGCACATATAATTTTTTTTTATGTTGCTTTTGAATTTTCATGTTCCTTTTCATCTAATATGCTGTGGTTTTGACAGGAACGGAACCTCATGCTGCTGTTTTGGAACATCCATCTATTCATCTTCATTTGATGGTAATCTAGTGCAATTTGGCTGTTTTCTTTATTCAAGCTGATATTTCATTAAGCTTTATTTGATGATAAGCCAGAGAAATTGAGTCTGATTTTTAGCTTTTCTTGCAGCAACAACCTATTCCACCTGGCCTGCCACGATTTCTCTATCTTTTAGCACTTCCTTTTAAGACAATAATTCAATTTGCCATTCTACTTTGGTTCATTTGCGTTAAGATACCATCGCCAGATTTTTTCCTCGTACAGGTAAGAATATGATCTTCTGGTATTGCTTTTTCCTTAGTGAATTTATTTTGGTTGGAATTAACAAGCATATAATGAAAATATTTATTTCAACCTTCTTTTGTCCTTGTCTGTTTTCCTCTTAACCCAATTTACCTTTACACTTACAAGAACAAATGGAAAAGCTACAGTTCTTCCTCCGTTCCTTGTTTATCTTTAATTGAAATTATTTTTTTTCTTAAACTTTTCTTTTTTCTTGCTAAACAATGTGATATGCATTATGCCAGAAAGTGTCAATTTTTACATGAAAGATCAACTGGGCATTTCTCCCAGCCATAAATTATGTCATATGATGTTGTTAGAACATGCTACAAATTTTTGCTATAACTGTGTGACCAATTGAGTTCAATATATTTTATACAAAAATGACTCAAAAAGTAAAAGCAGAACATGACCAATTGAGTTCCACCTAAGTTGCACGAAACGGGGAAACGGGTATGAGTTTCCGAAACAGGCACGGGTACGAAACGCGACCTCCCCAAATTTTGGAAACGGGGAAACACAAATATATATATATATATATATATATATATGTGCTATCATAAAGCATACATGATACATTATAATTTGTTACATTTAAACATTGTGATTAAATTTATGTCACATTTACTCATGAATGATCACATAATGAAAATAAAAATATCAGAATATCCAAAAGCAACCTTTATTATATATCCAAATCTCAAAATCAGCCTTTATTATATATTAATATATGAGGCTGCAAGTACAATAAAGACTATAAGGCTGCAAGAACTATAGAGACAAAAGACTAATCCTCATCATCATAATCCTCATCAAAAATAGAAGCAGAACAATGCTCAACAGTGGATGGTGGTGTTGAAGAAGATGATGGGCCAATTCCACTTCTAGTCTGGACCTCAATATTCAGGGCAGCAAGAGAGAGATCCAAATCAGGACTTTCTGCATCCACATCCCATTCTTTAGAAGGACCACTGTTGTATTCTGGACCCCTACGAGATGCAAGGCGAAGGTTGGAGTGCACATAAACAAGATCCTCTGCCTTCTGTGAGCCCAACCTATTGCGCTTCACATAATGAATAAAACCATAAGTGCTCCAATTCCTTTCTGTTGATGAAGAGCTTGCCACTTGTGAAAGAATACGAATGGCAAGGTTTTTCAAATGTACACCATTTGCTCCATGACAAATCCACCACTTAACTGGATTCATGGAGCTTCTCTCCTCCAAAGCTGATATATCTACATAATCATCTATTCCTGTAGTAAAACTTGCAAATTCTTCCTTTACCTCCCTGTGTAGATGTGAAGGAAACATTCTCATAAGGGCTTTTTTCACCCCATTAGCCACCTCTCTATGCTTATGGGGTGCTTTCCTCTTCCCATTGCTTTGAGCAATAAGCTCCTCATCATAAAATTTGGGGTTCAAGGCATGTGCTAAAGTGTGCAATGGAGTGTTGAAATTGTTCCACCTATCAACAATGATTTTCTTGACTAAACCAACAAAATGATCATCAACAAACAAAAGTTGTGGAGACTTTTGCGAAATGATTTCCATAGTTTTCTCAAATCCATGCCATCATACCTAAGAAAGGTTGGTCAATGTCAACACTTCGAAGAAGCTCAAATGCAGGGGTTGTGAACTTTAGCAAGAAATCTACCTTGCTCCACCAATCCTCATCAAGGCACAATCTACGCACCATATATCCCCGCTTTGAATCTGCTTGTCTCCACTCAATCCAAAGTTGACTCACCACCATAGAAACTAATGCATGCTTAACCTCAACAAGGTGGCGCAACATCAGGAAGTTTGAGGCATATCTTGTCTCAGCAACTTTTAACAACTCCAATTTGGAGTACTCTCGAAATATGGCCTGAGATTGGTGGTGGTTGGTGATGAATTTGACAATCTCCCTTGCTTCCCCTGTGATTTCCTTTATCCAGGAAACTTTGTTGTCGATCTCCTCTAAGATCAGATTCAGATTATGGACAATGCATGGTGTCCAAAAGATGTGGTCATACCTCCCCTCAATAATTAAACCTGCAGCTTTGCAAATTGGTGCATTATCCATGATAACTTGCACCACCTTGTTAGGCCCTATTTGTTCAATAGCTTTTATAATAACATCAGCAATGAACTGTGCATCTTTTACCTCTCTTGAGCAGTCTTCCGCCTTGATAAACATTGCTCCTTTGGGGGAAGTGGCAATGATATTTATCAATGGTCTGCGCCTTGTATCTGTCCATCCATCTGAGACTATGGTAACCCCAGAGCTACTCCAGGAAGAACGAATTGGTGATAAAATATCCTCCACAAGCTCCTTCTCATTTTTGAGAAGCTGAGTTCTGACTTTCTCATAGTTGGGCCCCTTGTACCCTTGAGGAGCTTTGTTAATTGCCCTTATCATATCTTGCCAGTAAGGAGAGCGAACAACATTGAATGGGATACCACATGCATAAATGCACCTAGCCACTCTGGAATCAGTTTCTTCTCTCGCTTGCACATTCACCAATTTAGCAATTCTGCTATCCTGAACTAAAGGGGATGCCCCTCTGGTATTTTTGGGTGCTGGTTGTTCATGTTGTTGAGTGGCACCGGCTCTCCTCTTTCTTGCTTCAACTACAATCCTTGGCTCAATGTTAGATGGAGCTTGAGGAGTAGCTTGAGTAAGCTCATCATGCCTTCTCTTAATAACATCCGCCTCATCTTGCTCTCTTTGATATGCCCTCCTTGCCAATGGATCTGCTGTTTTTGTGCAACCCACAACCCCTTGTCCTCCTCCATGCAAAAGATGTGCCTTCACTCTTGGGTAGGAGCCCTTGTACAAATCAATGTTGTTAAAAGCGCGATCGGGATTAAATCGGCGCCGGGAAAAAAGCGGAAAAAATCGGCAAAAGCGGGAAAAAAGCGGAAAAAAGCGTTTGGCACAAAAATATTCATTTTTTATTAAAAAATCGATTTTCATAACTTAAAGCCCGCTGCCCCGCGCCTCGGCGCTTTTTTCAATAAAAATCGCGATTTTTTCGGAAAAAATCGTTATAAAAAAAGCCCGCGATTTTTTGGGATAAAAATCGCGATTTAAGCGGGATAGTGATAAAATCGCGATTTTTTGAAAAAATCGCGATTTTATCGCGATTTTAACAACACTGGTACAAATTATTGAAATGATTACATCGCCATTCCCATGAGCCACCACCTCCACATTTTTGAAGCTTCTGAACATGCCTCCAAAGAGGATAATATTCAGCCCTTGGGTTGGCCCTAGGGCTTGAACTTGCAGCTGCACTTTGGTTGGAAGCCATTGTTGCAAAAATAAATTAAAAAAACAAATCTATAAATAAAAAACGTTTTTCATATTTTTGGCAGCATAAACCCTCAAAAAATTGAAGAAATATTAGGAAAAAACTAAGAAAATGAATGTTGCTTACCCAAATTATTTTTTTGTAGCTGAAGCTACCCCAAAATGCCAGAAAAGACGAGAAATATGGCTGTAGTTGATCCAAGCAACCAAGAATGCCGTAGCGGAAACTTTGCACTCAAAATCTGTTGCTGAAATCTCTTTCTCTTGCTGCTGAAATCTCTTGCTCTTGCTACTGAAATCTCCTTTGCTCACTGTTGAAAACACCCTAGTTGAAACCACTGCTCTCTTCCTCTCTTCTCCTTTGCTAAAATCGTCAGCCTCTAAGAGAAACGACTTGCTCAACTGTGTGATGAGAGAATGAGGCGAAGGTCACTTTTATAACTTGAGAGAGGCATTTAGAAGCAGCTAGAAGCCACTTTAGTCACCCAATTAAATAATAGGAAAAAAAAATTAAGAAAATGTCAAACTGCGTGGGGGAACTTTGCCGTACGGCCCGGAAACTCGTTTCCGGCCGTACTGGCCACGTTTCCTCCTCGAGAAATAGGCCAGTATGGCCGGAAACGAGTTTCCAGGCCGTGTTGTACGAGGTTCCCCGTTTCCGTTTCTTTTCTGTATGGAAACAGACCCTCTGCTCACGTTTCCTGCAACTTAGAGTTCCACATATTTTATACAAAAATGACTCAAAAAGTAAAAGCAGAACAACTTTTTTCTTTCAAAAAATACATCACATTTATATATATTTTGGTGACATCCAGGTCACATGGATTGTGCCTTTGGAAGGTCTTGGTATGAAGATTGCCTTCTATGAAGAGCCCTTTCTCAAGATGAAGATAACCTTATCGTCTAACCTTTATACGCTCTGGATTGAGACAGACCATCAACTCTTATAGCCAAATCACCATCACCTCCCATGGCCAATTCGGGTTTGCTATCCATGCCACCCTACAGCACCAGAAATGGAGAAACATCTCACTTCTAATGCCCCATTAATGTAACACCCCCAATGTGACCCCTTGTGTAATTGTAAATATTGCTACTAGGCTGGTGAGCCAGGTTTTTGTTGGGTCTTTTAGAAAATCAGAGAGGCAGAAACATTTTCTTATTCTTGATAATTACTTGTGATGTTTCTTATTATTACGATTCTTTATATCTTCTTTCTTTTAGTTCATCAAGCAATTACCAAAGCAACAATACATAAAACAATAGACACTAGATGTAGGCACATGCCAGGGAAAAATCCCCTCGAGGGGAAAACCTAGTCAAGATAATTCTTCCTATCAATATTATTCTTTGAGACTCTTCACCCTAGACCAAGATTAGTCCTTCCCTCCACACCAAGTCAGCCTCCCAGAATTTCGACCTCTTTCCAACAACTCCGACTAGACAGCAACTTCTGGCAGCATACAAACTTGGAAGACTTCGATCTCCCAATCCAGAGCACAAAACAGAGAAAGAGAAACACCAAAATTTCGATTTTCCTTCTCTCCTTAGACTTCCCCAAACTCACATTCACATCAGCTTCCCGGCAACATAGTTCACACCTTTTCCCAACTACAAGAGAACTTTGCACTTGTTCCCAGCTACAAGAGAATTTCGCACTTCTTCCCAGCTACAAGAGAATTTCGCACTTCTTCCCAGCTACAATAGAATTCGAACTTGTGTGTGAGAATGATGCTCCAAATGAATTCGATGAGCTTGCTTTTATAGGTTCCATGTGAGGTCGAATAAGGTCCTTAGGCTGAGCTGATCTTCTTCTAGGCCGACGTGGTGTGGAGGTTACATAATTCATATTTGACAAAATACTTAACCTTTTTACATGATTCAAAGCCCAAGAAGAGTCTCTTTAAAAGTACAATGACTCTATTGACTCAGAATAAATCCTAAAAGTCCTCAATGGGGACTTTGACCTAAAACAAAGTGACCCAAGCATGAAACCCATGCTTTAATAAGTCACAATAATAATAATAAAAATGATTTTCTTTATTCTTTTGACAAGCACATTACATGATGACTCAAGTACATTAATGAAAACCGAACATAGTTGCTTTTTCCGACACTCCCTTTTAACTTGAGAGGTATTCATAGTGAACAAATACAATGGAACATCTCAAATTATATGAACCATGAAGAACTTTAGGTACTGTTGACCACTACCGGTCAATTACCCATGCAGTCCCCCCCCTTTTCTTTGCAAAAAGGGGTAGCACTTGATCGACGTGTCCGTGCCATCCTGCAGTCATCAGCAGCTTGATCATTTTAATTGTAAACCCAGTCTGCATGTATGAATTGTAAATAATCTTAGCAGATATGAGTCGTTTATGTAAAATTGCCTAGGTGGACCTAACTTTCTAATGATAATCTATGTCCTGGAAGGTTTTTCGTCTCACTGATCTATGATCGGCAGAGTTTTCTTTCAGCCTGACCTCAAAGCCGGGATGCATTTTGTTATTATAACTTTAGGAGAATCCTAGTGTGTTAATCTGCTAGATTATAGTTGTGTTGCAGAAACTGGGTAATTTATGAGGGTCTATGATAAAGGGGTTTTCCCCCTTAAGATGTAAATTGTAAAAGTCATGATGTAATGTGTCTTGAGAGTTGGAAAATGTTTTAAATCCCCTCATGAGTCCTAAGTCCTAGGTCCTAGGTGATGTTTCCAAAGGCTTAGTTCGATGATCCATTTAAGAAAATAAATAAAATAATAAAATAATAAAATAAATAAAAATTTAAAAAAAATAAAAAAATAAAAAAATGAAATAAATAAAAAAATAATAAAAAAATTATAAAATAAAGCAAAAACCCTAAATAATAAAATAATAATATTTTAAGTGAATGCATGCAAAATATCATTTTTTAATAAATCGACGGATGAGATTAAGAGATGTCTTGATCCTCATCGACGGTCGAGATCATTTCGACATGGATCACTCGAACTAGCCGTTGGGATCATTTCCTTTAAATAGGGTGCTAGGGGTCATTTCAGATCATGGGATCTGTGAGTCTGGTACTGAAGAAGCTCTCTTGTAATCTGTTTTCTGGTTAATAAAAAAAGACTTTGGGGTCCAAATCTTGCTGGTGTTACTCTCTGGAAGTGCTGTGAGCTAATTTAGTTTCTGCATATTTTATGTTTAAGCCATTAATAATAGCTTATTGTAGAGTATTGTGAGCACAGGTATCTTGTTCACTTGCTAGGGTTTGAGTGTTGTTAGGGTTTCTGAAGTAATGGCAGGTATCTCCATTACTTTTTGAGATCTAGCAACATTTTTGCCCTCTTTACTGATGGTTGTTCTGAGCTGTGCAGAGAACCCTTACTGAAAAAGATTGGTGGGCGTTTGGGAAAGTTCTCGGCTGAACCAGCCAACTCCCGCAAGCATTTTTTGCTGAGCCCAGTTGGATTTGATCCTGGGTCTATCATTCAGTTTATTTTTCTAAGTTGCATGAGAGATTTTCTGAAGTTCTTCATAGTGAAAACCTGAAATTTTTATTCTTTAAAATATTTCTCTGTTTATTGCTGAATCTGGCTGTTAATGGGCCAAAATTTGTAAATTAATCAGCTTTTGGGATTTCAAATTTTGTTGTATGCATGTTAGGGTTTTTCTTTTCTTCTTGCAGATAACAGGTACATGTGATTGAGAAATTTTTCGAAGTTTCATTAGCCGCTTTCATTTCTCCCTGCACATACGCGTACTCACCACGAAAAATTTGATCTGCTTTAATACGCTAAAGGGAAAGCATTCTAAATCGTTCCATCTGGCTACACTGCGTAACACCTCCGCTCTTCACACAGACAGCATAGTTTACTTCCTTACGCGCTGCACATCTTTGCATAAAGTCGATTTCCCTCTTTTGTTGACCCGCAGTTCCATCTCCACCTGCCGACAGGTTAACCAGTACATTAAAAGCTGCACGCGTGGGTGATATATCTGGCGTATGAAGCATCTAAAACTCTGTTACGTCTTTCACTCCCTGCAAACCCTCAGGAACTTTCTCTGTTTGCTGTCTAAGTATTCAAAGGAGGGAAAGTGTTTATTTTACCTACGCAGGCTAGGCATATCATTGTGTCCAGCGTAGAGAGTTCCTCTGCTGTATGTGGGCGTCAGTACTCTGCAAGATCATTCAGACCAACCCGCAAGCATTTGGATAGCAAGCAACCTTAACTGAAAAAATTTCCCAAGCATTCAGTTAATCATCATCACTTGGTCGCTAAACGCTGCACGCCTCAAGCATTAAGCATTCATGTAAGGTGAATTTTAAATGAGCACGCAGATATAAGGCGTGAAAGCGCCAGAGGGCAGACGATTTGGATGAAACCGCATTTTCTCAACACACCGGCCATCAAACTGAAGACGCCCACGCAATTTTCTTGAATCACTGCTGCCTGATTGGCTGGAAGTTGCAGGCTCTTAAGTAATCTTCATCCGCCATCGAAGCGCCAGGCTGCTTGAAAACTTCAGGCGTGAAACTATTCTGCTCCAGGTAAGAGAACCGGTTTCAAACGACTCATTCCAACATCTGACCGCCATCTTCACCCTCGGGCCAGGTAACATCTCTCATAAGCCTGCGTTTTTTTGTTTTCAGCTGTATTCTCCCATTACGATCGTATTTCCATAGTCTATTTCATGATTTTGGTCGTTTCTCATCAAGTCGTTTAGAAGCAATATGCGTGTAGCGTAAGGGAATTTTGATATGCGTTTGATTTACATTAGGTTTGATTTCTTTCCTTTTAGCTAGCTTTTGTTATTTAAATTTTTAGGAATCAATTTTGTTTTGATTTTAGAATAATTTTTAACTTAGATTCAATCTTAGTTTAGTCTTGTTAGGTTTTATTTTTACTTAGAATTTAATTTAGTTTTGCTTTAGTTTAGGAATTAAATTTTCTTTAGTTTAATAATTTAATTTTTTTTTTTTTTTTTTTAATTTGGTTTTATTTTAATTAGTTTTAGCTTTTAGGATTTTATTAATTGAAAATCATAAATAAAATCAATCAAATAATAATAATAATAATAATAATAATAATTTTGAAAAAGTATAAAAAACATTGTGGAATTTTTTCCTTTTTGCCAGATTCAGTTATTCTCGGGGCATTATTGCGTTTTATTTCAAGATTGAAATTTTTGATTTATGCAAACGAATGACCATTTTAAAAGTGATATCTGGTTAATGATTTATGATTTGCGCGATTGTTTAAGGCATTTATTGAAAATTTCCTTATATTGCTGATCTTCGCGGTTTTAGGAGATAATCTTTTGTTGTTTTGAGTTATTTGATGACAAATGATTGCTGTTCATGGTCCATATTTATATATCATCTAACGAGTAATCATTTAAATATCAATCTTTTAAGGCACTGGTCTTTTTAACTTCTAAATCCTTTTAGTGCTTATCATTTCGTGTCTCCCAACCAACTGGTCGACAGTTGGCCTTCATCATCTCATAGGGTCTACCCCCCTTAGCCGTGGGAGACAGGCTTAAACGGAGGGATCGGGGATCAGAGTGACAGCCCCCGGTCTGAGCGTTGTCGTATCAATCTGCGCGACAACATTTTTTGGCGCCGTTGCCGGGGAAAGAGTTTTTCTGGCCCTGGCGTTTCAACGACAATCATCCTTCTCTTTTTTTTATCTTCTCATCTGGCCCGGCAACACCAACATTTTTTGGCGCCGTTGCCGGGGACAGAGTTTCTCTGTTCCTGGAGGTTTCATCGACATTCACCTTCTCATCTTTCTCATCTCTCATTTGAGCTGGCAGATTCAACCTTTGGGGTTATCATTTGGATCTTTTATTGCTTTATTTTTCGCCATATCAGTAGCATTTCTTCGGTTTGTTTCTTGTTTGGGTGGCGACTCCATTTTCTCATTTTTCCCAGACAAGAAGCTTTCCTCATATCTGCTTGTGGTTACTTTTTGGATCCTAGAATCAGATTCATTGTTCAAGTGGTGACTCCACTGCTTTCATCTGTTGACTTTCTTGAGCAGAGGTCTCATTCTATCATCCATTTAATCCCTTATTATTCATTATGGATTATTCATTTAAACCATGTCGTTTTACTCACCGTCGCCATGATTTTCCGGAGGAGGCCATTTCTAAATTACCTATTTTCTCGGGTGGTGATTCAATCGCTGTTAGAAGGCATCTAGGCTTGTTTACTTGCATAATGATCATATATTGTAGACCCCCTCAGTTTAATCATGAAGATATCAAGATGCGCCTATTTGTCCTTTCTTTAGAAGATGATGCTTTGAATTGGTTTAACAATTTTCCTAAGGAATCTTTCACTTCTTTACAAGACATTGTCAATGCTTTTAAAGATAGATATGGTTATCCAAACAGCTCGCCTTCTGCCCCTAAAATTGTGCAAAAGAAAGAAAGTAATCTTATAAAAGGTCCAGCTGTTGAAGAAAGTTTTCAAGATCAGAATGTGTCATCCACCGGAAATATCGCAGACCAAGTTCATGATAGTGGAAAATCAGGGACAAATGACAATGAAAAGGAGGAGCAAAAGCAAATTATGCAAGATCTAATGATGCTGGTGAAAAATATGGAAAGCAATCAAACTAATTATGTCAATGATGTCAAAACTTTATGCACCCACCTGGAAAAACGTAATAGGGAGATGGAGATTATGCAAAATCAGCATGCTAAAGAAATTGAAGCCATGAAGACTAATCATGACACATAATTTAGTTTCATGCAAAGCAAAATGTCAAGCTTAGAAGAAAATATGATGACCATGAAAGCGGATCATGATAGGGAAATTAATTCTATGCAAAACAAGTTATTAATTATGGATGAAGAAATGACTATCATGACGTTTGATCATAATAATCAGTTGGCCACCATGCAAGCAAATCACAAAGAAGAAATAAACTCCATGCAGCATTGCTTGATGGACATAAAGGAAAAGAACGATAAAGTAATAAAAGATATGGAAGAACACCAGGCCAGGCAAATCAGTGATATAAAGGTTGAACACTCTAGTCAGATGGATGCCATTAAAATACAGGTTCAAAAGTTTCAACAATGGTCAAAGGATGAGAGAAACCAGGGGACATCAACAGATCAGGAGCCTTCTCATTTGTCGCAACAAGTTCCATCCTATTATGAGGAGGTCATTGGTTCGATTGAAAGATGGTTAATTGAAGGTGATCCAGATAGACTTAAAAATGATAAAGATCAGATGCAGGATAAAGAAAGACATGTCACGCATATCTTACATACTTCATCTGATAGCTTTGAAACAGAAAGTTCCATGTCATCAGTAATACAGCCTGCCACAAAGAAAAAGCGCAAAAGAAGGAAAATGAGAAGAAGGTTTGATGCATCAGACGGCCGCGAGCAGCTTGATTTTCGGATAGGAAAAAGTCCTACCATATGCAAAATTGGACATGGCACATCCGACAAGCAGCCGACAGATTTGCCTGAAAGCAGGCAAATGCTCAGTATACACTATATTGAACACATCTGATGCCATGGGGCATCCTTTGTATTGTATTTCTAACCCTACTTGTCATTTCAGCATTTTCATTTCGGTTTTAGGATTAGATTTGCTTTTCTAGATTAGTTAATAAATGAAGAGCTTATATCTTTCCTGTGCTTAATGTTATATGATGATTTTTGGACGGACGCTACTTATATTTTGTTGTGTGTTGCATGGATGCAGATTCTGGATTCTCACATTCCTACAGAGCAGCAACGTGTCCCCAAGTAGAGCCAGATGTTGACCACTACCGGTCAACTACCCATGCAGTCCCCCCTTTTCTTTGCAAAAAGGGGCAACACTTGATCGACGTGTCCGTGCCATCCTGCAGTCATCAGCAGCTTGATCATTTTAATTGTAAACCCAGTCTGCATGTATGAATTGTAAATAATCTTAGCAGATATGAGTCGTTTATGTAAAATTGCCTAGGTGGACCTAACTTTCTAATGATAATCTACGTCCCGGAAGGTTTTTCGTCTCACTGATCTATGATCGGCAGAGTTTTCCTTCAGCCTGACCCCAAAGCCGGGATGCATTTTGTTATTAGAACTTTAGGAGAATCCTAGTGTGTTAATCTGCTAGCTTATAGTTGTGTCGCAGAAACTGGGTAATTTATGAGGGTCTATGATAAAGGGGTTTTCCCCCTTAAGATGTAAATTGTAAAAGTCATGATGTAATGTGTCTTGAGGGTTGGAAAATGTTTTAAATCCCCTCATGAGTCCTAAGTCCTAGGTCCTAGGTGATGTTTCCAAAGGCTTAGTTCGATGATCCATTTAAGAAAATAAATAAAATAATAAAATAAATAAAAATTTAAAAAAAATTAAAAAATTAAAAAATGAAATAAATAAAAAAATAATAAAAAAATTATAAAATAAAGCAAAAACCCTAAATAATAAAATAATAATATTTTAAGTGAATGCATGCAAAATATCATTTTTTAATAAATCGACGGATGAGATTAAGAGATGTCTTGATCCTCATCGACGGTCGAGATCATTTCGACATGGATCACTCGAACTAGCCGTTGGGATCATTTCCTTTAAATAGGGTGCTAGGGGTCATTTCAGATCATTGGATCTGTGAGTCTGGTACTGAAGAAGCTCTCTTGTAATCTGTTTTCTGGTTAATAAAAGAAGACTTTGGGGTCCAAATCTTGCTGGTGTTACTCTCTGGAAGTGCTGTGAGCTAATTTAGTTTCTGCATATTTTATGTTTCAGCCATTAATAATAGCTTATTGTAGAGTATTGTGAGCACAGGTATCTTGTTCACTTGCTAGGGTTTGAGTGTTGTTAGGGTTTCTGAAGTAATGGCAGGTATCTCCATTACTTTTTGAGATCTAGCAGCATTTTTGCCCTCTTTACTGATGGTTGTTCTGAGCTGTGCAGAGAACCCTTACTGAAAAAGATTGGTGGGCGTTTGGGGAAGTTCTCGGCTGAACCAGCCAACTCCCGCAAGCATTTTTTGCTGAGCCCAGTTGGATTTGATCCTGGGTCTATCATTCAGTTTATTTTTCTAAGTTGCATGAGAGATTTTCTGAAGTTCTTCACAGTGAAAACCTGAAATTTTTATTCTTTAAAATATTTCTGTGTTTATTGCTGAATCTGGCTATTAATGGGCCAAAATTTGTAAATTAATCAGCTTTTGGGATTTCAAATTTTGTTGTATGCATGTTAGGGTTTTTCTTTTCTTCTTGCAGATAACAGGTACATGTGATTGAGAAATTTTTCGAAGTTTCATCAGCCGCTTTCATTTCTCCCTGCACATACGCGTACTCAGCACGAAAAATTTGATCTGCTTTAATACGCTAAAGGGAAAGCATTCTAAATCGTTCCATCTGGCTACACTGCGTAACACCTCCGCTCTTCACACAGACAACATAGTTTACTTCCTTACGCGCTGCACATCTTTGCATAAAGTCGATTTCCCTCTTCTGTTGACCCGCAGTTCCATCTCCACCTGCCGACAGGTTAACCAGTACATTAAAAGCTGCACGCGTGGGTGATATATCTGGCGTATGAAGCATCTAAAACTCTGTTACGCCTTTCACTACCTGCAAACCCTCAGGAACTTTCTCTGTTTGCTGTCTAAGTATTCAAAGGAGGGAAAGTGTTTATTTTACCTACGCAGGCCAGGCATATCATTGTGTCCAGCGTAGAGAGTTCCTGTGCTGCATGTGGGCGTCAGTACTCTGCGAGATCACTCAGACCAACCCGCAAGCATTTGGATAGCAAGCAACTTTAAAAAAAAAAAAAAAAAAAGCTGAAAAATTTCCCAAGCATTCAGTTAATCATCATCACTTGGTCGCTGAACGCTGCACGCCTCAAGCATTCATGTAAGGTGAATTTTAAATGAGCACGCAGATATAAGGCGTGAAAGCGCCAGAGGGCAGACGATTTGGATGAAACCGCATTTTGTCAACACACCGGCCATCAAACTGAAGACGCCCACGCAATTTTCTTGAATCACTGCTGCCTGATTGGCTGGAAGTTGCAGGCTCTTAAGTAATCTTCATCCGCCATCGAAGCGCCAGGCTGCTTGAAAACTTCAGGCGTGAAACTATTCTGCTCCAGGTAAGAGAACCGGTTTCAAACGACTCATTCCAACATCTGACCGCCATCTTCACCCTCGGGCCAGGTAACATCTCTCATAAGCCTGCGTTTTTTGTTTTCAACTGTATTCTCCCATTACGATCGTATTTCCATATTCTATTTCATGATTTTGGTCGTTTCTCATCAAGTCGTTTAGAAGCAATATGCGTGTAGCGTAAGGGAATTTTGATATGCGTTTGATTTACATTAGGTTTGAATTCTTTCCTTTTAGCTAGCTTTTGTTATTTAAATTTTTAGGAATCAATTTTGTTTTGATTTTAGAATAATTTTTAACTTAGATTCAATCTTAGTTTAGTCTTGTTAGGTTTTATTTTTACTTAGAATTTAATTTAGTTTTGCTTTAGTTTAGGAATTAAATTTTCTTTAGTTTAATAATTTAAATTTAATTTAATTTTTTTTAATTTGGTTTTATTTTAATTAGTTTTAGCTTTTAGGATTTTATTAATTGAAAATCATAAATAAAATCAATCAAAAATAATAATAATAATAATAATAATAATTTTGAAAAAGTATAAAAAACATTGTGGAATTTTTTCCTTTTTGCCAGATTCAGTTATTCTCGGGGCATTATTGCGTTTTATTTCGAGATTGAAATTTTTGATTTATGCAAACGAATGACCATTTTAAAAGTGATATCTGGTTAATGATTTATGATTTGCGCGATTGTTTAAGGCATTTTTTGAAAATTTCCTTATATTGCTGATCTTCGTGGTTTTAGGAGATAATCTTTTGTTGTTTCGAGTTATCTGATGACAAATGATTGCTGTTCATGGTCCATATTTATATATCATCTAACGAGTAATCATTTAAATATCAATCTTTAAGGCACTGGTCTTTTTAACTTCTAAATCCTTTTAGTGCTTATCATTTCGTGTCTCCCAACCAACTGGTCGACAGTTGGCCTTCATCATCTCATAGGGTCTACCCCCCTTAGCCGTGGGAGACAGGCTTAAACGGAGGGATTGGGGATCAGAGTGACAGCCCCCGGTCTGAAGGTTGTCGTGCCAATCCGCGCGACAACAGGTACCACAATGCCATGGAATAGATTCCTGACCAGGGCAATTTATCGAAGTGGTCTCTTAACAATTTAGGCATCGCAATGCCATGGACTAGATTCTTGACCAAGGCAATCTATCCAAGTTGGAATAAGATGGACTCAAGCTTTCAGTCCCTCTAGGTACCATCAAGCTTACTTGTTAACCATCAACCCATAAATCCAGGTGCGTGTCAGAGCTCAATGACCAACGCCACCTTTCCAACTTCGGGATCTAGACATCAACACAAAGTGCCGACCAAATGTCCTCCCAGGCAATGCTTCACTCACAAAGCCTCAAAACCCCTTGATCTAGTATATCAAGAATGGCCAATCTCTCCCAATCAAATTGATTGGTAACCAAAATGCTATCAACACCTTTGAGAGATTCACCTGTACAAACACAACCCCAATCAATTATATACTTTCACATGTACATAAACAAATATAAACCTCTGGGGTTGCGTTAGATGTTGCTCGTTAACTCAGTAGGACTATCAACCGAATCTTTGACAAAAGATTCCTCAATCATATGCTTTCCTTTCCTACTTCTCATGCAACAACATATCCTCTGAAATTCATTCTTCAATAAAACACAAACAATACCCTCCCTCATAACCAGGAAGCACCTCTTCATCTGGACTCCCTGTTAATCTTAGGGAGATCTCTTCTATGTAGGCTTCCTCTGGGAGATCAACTTCTTCTTTTTGTCATCGGAGAATCTTTCGTGACTTCCAACCATTTCATTAGAGTTATTATCATCCTCATCATGTTTGTCACATCGAGCATCTTCACCAAGTTGAAGATTGTGTACCTGCACAACTTAGATAGCAAGTACAACCAAATCTATAAAAGCATGAAGTTATCCATATCAGAACCATATAAGCATTTCAAATTTATATATATCAAAGACCCAAACTCAATTACGAACAAGAGACATATACTCTTCAACATCTTGAACATCTTGCTAGGGACTTTGTAATGAACCCTAGACTACTTCATAACAACTTTCATTTCATCTAGGGTTCAATGTTTCTTCCAAAGGTATGACGTACCTTACTACAACATATACCAAACCCTAGAAACAATTCAGATAAATAGAAAGCATCCAACACCCTTTCAAGATTCATAAGTTAGACTTCTCACTAGGGATTCATACAAATCCTAGATTTCATACAACAAAATCAATCAAAGTCGATCACAACTTAGTCATTAACATGACCAACTTCCACTAGGGTTAGTTGCAAACCCTACATTTCCGATCAACCATCAAATCCAACCAAAACTCAAATTTTCAACAATCTTACACAAATATCAAATTATCATATTGTCATCATATATTAGAGATTTTACTTCGACTAAGGTTCAACTCCAAAACCCTAGAATTCCATTTTCACAATCTTAACAATCATTAAATAAATAGATCTCAGATTGTTATATCACACATACAAGACAATTTAACTACTACTAGGATTTAGCTGCAAACCCTAGATTTCTAGTTATCATCATCCTAGAATCTCAGACAAGGATTTCCATTAAATCCTAAGACTTATGACAATAAATAGCTAGGTAAACCACATATCTAGGAATTCATAATCATTCATAAGCATATCATATGTCCATCAACATTAATACATCTGACCTAGACCAAGCTAGGGTTTCAATCAAAAGGACATATCTATATATGCCTAGATTTCAACATCATGCAAATACATTTCATATCATGTGTTAGTCAAACCCAACTTCACAAATATCAATAAGAGTTGGACACACAACAATCTTGATTACACTAGGGTTTGATTAGACAAACACACCCATATCAAGGAAAAAATTTCTAAGATAATATAAGGTTATTTCTCATACATTCCACCAAACCCTAATGGGCTAGGGTTTCAATGTAGAAACATAGCAAAACCAACATTACCAAAACTTCAAAGGTTTAGGATTTTAGACCTTATCATTCAACCCTAACAAGTTAGGTTTTCCTGATCATACCAAAATCCCAAACATGACATCATTAATAAAAACTTCAAATAGCATTTCACAATATCCCTAGGCAACTTAGGGTTTTAGACATTCACATTAGCATGCCCTTCAGTTAGGGTTTTCCAGAACTTGTCTAGGGTTTTACAAAATCAGTTAAGAATATGAGTGGGGGTGGGTAGATTTATTAAGTGATGAATCACCCAAAGCAAGAATCACTATTATTCAATATCGCTAGACATAACAATGTTAGTACTAGATTACCAAATGAATAATCCTTTCAATCAATATATTTAAAGCATACCTTTGTTCCTTGACCAACCTTGTCTTGAGAGATCCTCTTTCATACTCCTTGCATATGTTTTTCCTAATCAAGACAACATAGGGAGAATGGTGATTAGTATTAATATAATCAAAACTAAATGAATACATGAACTCAAAACTGAAAGGAAGTGAGATACCTATCTTTGGGAGTTGTTCAGAGCTCCCTCCAAAGCTTGAGGGATACCTACAAACTTATAAAAACAATACAAAATTGTCTCTTTCTAAAATATGTCAAAAACCTATAAATTCACATATAAGACAAGATATATAAAGCTATGTTGCCAGGAAACGTGGGTTCGGGGACGGGTACGGGTGCGGGGACGGGGACGGGAACACCATTTTTCAAAAAAGGGTGCGTGGGTTCATCGGGGGTATATTATATATATATATATATATATATATATATATATATATATATATATCTAGATATAGATATTATATTTTATAAATTATAATATATATGAATTTGTATATTTTTCAACTTTAAACAAGAAAATTAAAATATTTATGATTTAAACTTTAAATACTTAAACATGCACATCATTGAACATTCAATATTCACAATGAAATTTCAAAATTTCTAGTTTGATATCAAGTGCAAATTGGAGTTTACATATTAATAAGAATCATGATATAAGTCCATTGTCATACTACATTCAAAATTTGTCTTAAGGCATCTCCAAACAAGAACTGGGAAATTTTAAAATACTAAAATAAAAATATCTAATAGTGAACAATGGCTTCCTCAAGCGATGTCATCAACATCACTCAGATCTTCAGTTAGCATGCTCTCCAAGTAGGGATCACTCTCATCCTGAGGCTCTTGCTCATCCATAGCAATTGGAGGTAGCTCAATAAGGCCATCTGGTTGTATCTCCTCGTCCACACACATAGCATCGTTTGTGTATTGGTCCCATCCCTTGAAAGGACCCTCGTATCCAGGGTCTTTTCGAGATATGAGACGAAGTGTGCTATGAACGTACACTAAGTTCTCTGCCTTCTTTGAGCCCAACATATTTCTCTTTACTAAATGGATAAAGGCATAAGTACTCCAATTCCTCTTGCAAGATGAAGAACTAGCTACCTAGAATATTAGGGGAAGCCCATTAAATTAATTAAAAAATAAAATATAAAAACTAAAAGAACCCCAAAGAACCCAAAAGAACCTGATTTTGGCATTCCAAGTACCCATCATCAGGGTTCTCCGTACCCGTCAGGACAAAAAAACCCAATTTTTTTGAACCCAGTTCTTCATTGAAGAACCCGGTTCTTCATAGAAGAACCCGGTTCTTATGGGATCTTCTCAGAAGCACCCGAACCCGAATCCGGTACTTGGGGACGAGAACCCGGGACGGGTTCGAGAACCCCACCCTTGGGTTCGGGAACCCATGCAACATAGATATAAAGCTACAAGCAAAGGACTTAGTAGTGTAAGTCCCTAATGTCGAATTCTTTTGGCTTGACTTTCTTTGAGTCTCCTTCTTCAACAAAGTTGGCTTGATCCCTTCCTCTCTTCTTATTCTTTGGATTGTCGGGACTGTCACTCTTGTAGTGACCCTTGTTATGACATTGAGAGCACCCTATCTTGGACATATCAACTTTCTTCCTTGGTCCTTTCGATCTCTTTCCTTTATGCTGAGCAACGTAAACATTTGATACTCCTTCAGGATTGGTAACCATTGAGATCCTTAGTTCTTCTTGACTGCAGGCGCTTCATAATTCTTCAAAGGTGGGAGCTACCTTCCAACTGTTGAGACCTGCAGCAAATGCACCCCAAGATGGTGGCAATCCTAATAGAGCAATGATCATGAGTTCTTTGTTTGGAATAATTTCATCAATGGCCAAGAGATCATCCTTGAGTCTAGCTATCTTTGCAAAGAAGGTTGCAACAATGTCTTCTTTAGTAATCTTCATGGTCCTTAACTCATTCTTCAAACTAGCTACTTGACTAGTGTTTTAATAGTAAATAGGTTTGACAAGACTTCATACATTTCCTAAGCATGATCGATGTTAGCTATGGAATGGACAATGTTGTCCTTTATTCCTTCTACCATCAGAGTCATGGCCACTTATTCTAATTCCCTGTATTTCACTTTGTCAGCATCATTGGAATCCTCTGTAGGCTTCTTTATTTTTCCTCTTACCAAGTCCAGTACCTTGTTCTTTTCAAGGATTAGGTCAATCCTCTTCTTCCATGACCTGAAGTTAGAGGCCCCTTCAAGTTTGTTCTCTCTCTTGATTGTGTTAGACATTTTCCTTGAATATAGTAGACTCCTTCCCTGAGATAGTCCCTTTGAATGGTTCCTTGATCAAGTGCTTGAGACTGCCTTTTACTTCCTTCTTCACCAAAACTCTGAAACCATGTTAGAAAATCAGAAAGGCAGAAAGATTTTCTTATTCTTGATAATTACTTGTGATATTTTTTATTATTACAATTCTTTATATCTTCTTTCTTTTAGTTCATTAAGCAATTACCAAAGCAGCATCACACAAAACAATAAACACCAGATGTAGGCACCCACCAGGGCAAAACCCCCCTCGAGGGGAAAACCCAGTCAAGATAATTCTTCTTTTCAATAGTATTCTTTGAGACTTTCACCCTAGACCAAGACCAGTCCTTCTCTCCACACCAAGTCAGCCTCCAAGAATTTCGACTTCTTTCTAGTAACTTCGACTAGGCAATAACTTCTGGCAACTAGAAGTTTCCACAATAGACAAACTTGGAAGACTTAAATATCCCAATCAAGAGCATGAAATAGAGAAAGAGAAACACCAAAATTTCGATTTTCCTTCTCTCAGTTTTCTCTAAACTCACATTCACTTCTTCCCAGCGACAGACTTCGCACTTTTTCCCAGCTACAAGAGAACTTTGCATTTCTTCCTAGCTACAAGATAATTTCTCACTTCTTCCCAACTACAAGAGAATTTCGCACTTCTTCCCAACTTCAATAGAATTCAAACTTGTGTGTGAGAATGATACTCCAAATGAATTCAATGAGCTTGCTTTTATAGGCTCCATGTGGGGTCGAATAGGGTCCTTAGGCCGACTTGATCTTCTTCTAGGTCGACATGGTGTGAAGGTTACATAATTCATATTTGTCTCAATACTTAACCTTTTTACATGATTGAAAAGCCCAAGAAGAGTCTCTTTAAAAGTACAATAACTTTATTGACTCAGAATTAATCCTAGAAGTCCTCAATGGGGACTTTGACCTAAAACAAGGTGACCCAAACATGAAACACATGCTTTAATAAGTCACAATAATAATAATAAAAATTCTTTTCTTTATTCTTTTGACACGTACATTACATGATGATTCAAGCACATTAATGAAGACTGAACATAGTTACTTTTTCCAACAAGGCATGTGTTCCTATGGGTGTACACTTGCACTTACCCTTTTACTTTATGCAATTTGGAAAACTTGTTGGCTACTTTATTTTATCTTTGGCAGCATAGTCAAAGAATCTTCTTGCTGTCTCGAAGTTTCTGCTTGTTCTAACTCTGTTTTGGTGAAAACTGCATGGTCCTTGTTGATGCTTTGTCGCCTATCACACACACCTAAGTTAGTGAAAAAAGCCCTTAACCCCACAAGGTGTGGTTGGTGGCAAATTTAAGAGATGGCGCTGTCACCTATTCCCAACTCTCTCTGTTTAATCTCTCTCCTAGGTCAGCTAAGGGGGGTGGTCCCTAAATGGAAAACTAAGTTAAAAAGGATGTGAGGTTTCTAGGAGATGTTAGAGTGAATTGGATTAATTTTAAGATTATGAGCAAATATGATGAGCAATATGCAATGAAATATATAATCATCAACACATGAATCAAAGATTTGCATACATAAAACCAATGTTAAAATTTGGGTACCAGAGGACAAGTGGTTCCCTAAGGCTTTGATCTTTGGCCTAGGGAAAAGTGTCCAAATTGATTTGTACCTTTCTCCTAAAGTGACTTTATAAGTGGTAAAGTCAATTTAATTTAAAAGCGACTTTATAAGTGGTAAAGTTACATTCTAATTTAAAAGTGGTAAAGTTACGTTCTAATTTAAAGGTGACTTTATTAAAGTCAATGAAGAATTAGAAAGTGAAAAAGTGACCATGGAAATAAAAAGTTAAGTGGGTCTTTATTTAAGTGGGTGAGTTAAAAAATAAATAGAAAGTGAGAATTAAATGCACATTTATTCTCATCTCTAAATCTAAATGAATCTTAGCCATTAGATCTTAGAGTAACCCAAAAGGTCATTTAGAGAATAAAAAGAGAAGAGAAGAGAAAAAGATCAATTCATTCTTTCATGAGCATTTGAGAGAAAGAGAAGAGAGAGCAAGGAGAAAATTTCTGAGCAATGAGGAAGCGAAGGAGAGCAGCAAGAAGACATTTCAACAAATCTGGGCAACAACATTTATTGGTATGCATCCCAAGGCAAAACCGTACAGCAGGAAAAAGGCACAAAAATAAAGGAAGAGGGACAATAGCAAGGGCACAAATTTCGAGGCAGATTTGGGCATGATTTTCGAGGCAGTCGTATTGCTGAAATCCGTACGGTCTGTACAGACCATACAACAAGTTTTGTTCACATTGTTTGAGGCATGCCGTACAACATTTAATGCTGTTTTATTGCTGGAAAATTTCTGTTTTCGCTGTTTGCTGATTGGCACGATTTTCAAGGTGGAGTTCAAGCACGGAAATCGAGATAAGTTGTAATTTGTGGTTGCTCGAATTTTTACTCTGTATTTCAGTTTCTATGCAAAAGCATTTTCAGAAATAAAGAAGAGTTTTCAAACTAGTTTTCCCCAAGAGTTGTAGGGGGTTTTTCCATGGTCACATTGACCAAAAATCACTGTGTTATTTTCTGTGTGTGGCTGTCATAATTTTGCTGTGTTTTCTTTGTGAAATTTCAGCAGCCGTGAAATCTCTAAAGCTGTGTTTTCAGAAATATATTGTCATTTCTGGATCTTAGAATTTTTATCATGTTTGAATTTAAAACTAAATGCATGGAGTGATAAGGAAAACTGATAATCGGAGTGGGGGTTGAAAATTTTTCATGGTATCAGAGCTTGGTTGGCTGAAAAGTGTAGTTTGGGACAATAGAGTGAAAATTACAGATAAAACAGAAACCTTTACCACAGATTTGAAAATTTCAGTTTGGTAGGACTGTGAAACATGTCTTTGTGTTTGAGAGTTGAAGACAGGTTGGATGGGCAAAACAATTACAATGCATGGAATGAGAGAATCCAGAGCATCTCTGAGGAAGCAAAAGTCTAGGTCATTATGGTAAATACCACACAGAACCCAGTAGTAGTACCTGCTGACCCTATACAGTTGTCAGAGTTTGACAAAAAGAATGCTAAGGCAAAGAGATTGATTCTGGAAGGAATCAAAGATCATATCATTCCTCATGTGAGAGGAAAGACTTATGCACATGAGATGTGGACAAACTTGACTAGTCTTTACCAGAGCTCAAATGAAAACAGAAATGGTCCTAAAGTAGAAACTGAAGGCCATTAAGTTCGAGGAGGAGAGAGCTTTCAGGAGGTCACGGGAGTTAGAGTATCTAGACTCTAGAGTCACTAGACCCTCAGGAGCAACTGAGTCAGTCACAAGGATGTAGTGGTAAGGGATCAGGAGGTACATCAATTACATTGTCAGGTCCATCAGTGAGCAGTGGCTCTCAGAGTTAGGTGGGTGGTTCTTCGGGTTGTTCGCAGAGCAGTTCATAGGGCAGTCCATTAATGGACAGTTCGCACGGTACTTCAGCATCTACAGGCACAGATTCAGGTATGAGGTCAGTTGGCAAGCCTTCAGGAGTTCAGGCTTTTGATGATGATGAGGATTCTTTCACTCCGGTGGGAGAAGTATGCTTAGGGAAGAGGAAGCCCAAGTGGCTTCAAGATACCTTACGCGAGGCCACATTAGTTGCTGGGCCAAAGAGACAGGTTAAAGAGAGTAAACCACCTGAGCGGTTCTATAGTTACATGGCATTGGTAACAAGCATTGTTGACTCCGAGCCTTTTAGTTATGAGGAGGCATCCAGCCAGCAGGTCTGGAGAGAGGCCATGATGGAGGAGTATTCTTCTATTATGAAGAACGATGTTTGGGAGGTATTGCCGAGGCCTGAAGGTAAATCAGTTGTTACTTTCAGATGGCTCTACAAGATAAAGCATGTTGCAGATGGAAACATCGAGAAGTTCAAGGCTTGATTTGTGGCAAGAGGGTTCTCACAGGTAGAGGGAGTTGACTATGAGGAGACCTTTGCTCCGGTAGCTTGGTATAGATCTATTCGCTCCATTATATCGATTGCAGCAGAGATGTGTTGGAAGATCCACCAGATGGATGTGAAGACCGCATTTCTCAATGGATTCATTTAGGAGGAGGTTTATATTGCGTAGCCGCAGGGCTTTGAGGTGCATGGGAAGGAGTCCCATGTATGCAGATTGAAAAAGACACTCTATGGCCTGAAGCAAGCTCCTAGAGCTTGGTACTCGAGGATTAATACATACTTGTAGCAGTTGGGTTTCATAAAGAGTGAGGCTGATCCAAACCTATACTTCATTGTAGTGGGTGAGGAGCCTCTCATTCTGGTGTTGTATGTTGATGATTTGATCATCACTGGTGCAAAGAGACTCATTGAGGGCTGCAAGAGAGATCTTGCTTCAGAGTTTGAGATGAAGGATATCGGCTTGATGCATTATTTTCTGGGATTGGAGGTGTGGCAGAAGGAGGGGCATTTCTCCTCGGGACAAGGGAAGTACATTGTGGATATTCTTAGCAGATTTCACATGGAGGACTGCAAACCCATGTCTACACCTATGATCACTAACTGGAAGAAGCTTCATGCTTCTAATTCCGAGTTGGTGGATCCTACTCTATACAGACAACTGATTGGTAAATTGATGTATTTGGTCAACACTCGACCAGATATATATTTTGTAGTTAACACTATGAGTCAGTTAATGTGTGAGCCCAGGAGAGTGCATTGGGTGGCTGCAAAATACATTCTTCGTTACTTGCAGGGGACTGTGGATTTTGGTCTGGATTATAGACAGGGTGATGGAGTGAGACTGGCAAGGTACACAGATTCAGATTGGGCAAGTTGTGCTTCAGATAGGAAGAGTACTTCTGGGTGCTGTTTTCGGTTGGGTTCAGCAATTGTGTCATGGATCAGCTGGAAACAACAGTCAGTTGCATTGAGCCCAGCTGAGGCAGAGTATATGGCTACTAGTTTGGCTAGTTGTGAGGCCATATGGCTTCGCAATATGTTGTTTGGTCTATTTGTTCAGGCATTGAGACCTTCAGTAATCTACTGTTAGGGTCCAACCCTAACCCCTTTATTTATGTAATAGGGTCGAGTCATAGTTATAGTTAGTCAAAGAGTCAATAAAGCCCGTATTAATAATTGTAAGTGTATGACCCGCAGTTAAGAAAAGAACCACAGTTAGTTGCAAACGGGCCATGGTATTAGATAGATGGTATTGAGAGAACCATGGTAATGACTCGTGGTATTGTATGTATGAATCCTATATAAAGGATAGAGACTCCCCATTGATACATATCGAGTCTTATTTTGTAATCGAGCTCTGCTCTATTGGGGGTTGCCCCCTCGAAGAGACAAGTGAACATTGCTTTCATCTCTTAATAATAAAATACTCGCTGTTTTTCTCATTTTGTTTTGTGTTATGGGTTGTATTTCTTCGCATATTTGGTATTCTGGAATTTCTCGCAGGTCAAGAGCATAATAAGTGGTATCAGAGCACTTTTCACAGCCAGTGGTACCTGTTGATTTGGGGTAGCATCGAATGTGCCTAGCGATGAAATTTGGTGGAGAGATTGGGGCACATGAGATATACAATACCCAAAAAGGATTTGGGCAAATTCTAAACAGTTCAGGAGATATTAAAATAATTAATATTTTTAATGGAGACCCTAAGTCTAAACTTAGGGAAAATAAAATATTAATGTGTATTAATATGAAACCGTGTTAGAATGGTCCAAAAGACATGGATCAAGCCAGGTCTAATCTTAGCCATTGATTAGGGACTTAATCTCAGCCGTTGATTTGTCAACAAGGAAAATATAAGAGGAGGCTTGAGGGTCACTTGGAGAACACACTGAGGGAGACCAGTGAGTTCAATTTCTGGAGCGGGGTTTACTGAGAAATTGAACTAGTGGTCTGGAGAGTAGTCAGGAGGAAGCAAGTATGGAACAAAGAGGTGGGAGATCAGTGCACATAGAGGCAGAAGAAGCAGACGCAGAGCTACCGGAAGCCACGCGGAGGCAGTAGAGACTGCGCAGAGCTAGAAGGGCCTGCGTCATCCACGCAGAGGTTGCAGGAGTGACGCCAAAGGCGAGAGAGGCTGCGCAAAACCTCAGTAGGCTGACGCAGAGGTCAGTAGTGCCTACGTTGGGTTCAGAAGAAGTGCTGGAAATTTATTCATTTGTGGGTAAGCCAATTTGGCACCTTGTTGTACTAGAAAGTTGTTGAATAATAAAATCCTCCCTTGCTCCACCGATTTCCCCACATTGGGTTTTTCCGGGGACATAAGTCCAAAATAATTGTGTTAATGTGTGCATATGTTTGTCTCTGTATTACGATGTGATATCTGCAGTAGTATTTATTTTAATGTCTGTTGAAGTAATTTCATGAATAACATATGATGAAATAAGTAGGAAAAGTAAATCAGTTGTTGCAGCGATAGAATTTTCACATGGTATCAGAGCAAGTAATTAGAGATAGAAAGGGAAAATATGTTATGGGTCGAGACCACGATGCAGAGGCATCCACCTCAGGGGACTCACGCAGATTTTCAGACGATTGCACAAGAGAGAGAGATTTCGATTTCTCTATGTTGGCTTCCAAGTTGGAAGAAGAAGTGGCGTGCATGAGTAGTGCCGCATCATCAGAAGTACGGTATATAGATAGTGGAGCCTCATGGCATATGACGGTAATCAGGGAGTGTTTCTAAGAATATTGAGAAGAGAAGATGAACTTTCAGATCACCATGGGGAAGAAGGCAAAGTGTACTCCAGTAGGAAAGGGTACCATAGTTTTTCAGACAGAATCGGGAGAGCGGTTCTGTGCCACACATGTGCTGCATGTACCAGGATTGGGGATGAACTTACTTTCTGTGTCACAACTACAAGGCAAGGGCTATGACGTCTATTTCATAAAAGAAAATGTATACGTCAAACACCCGAGTTGGAAAAAGAAAGTGCAGATCAGGATCAAAAGTAATCGGTTGTATAGATTGCAACTAGAATCTCCAATGGCACTAATAGGTAGTCATGGGGACAAAGACTTGAACAAACTATGGCACTAAGGATGGGTCACTTGCACCATGGAGCTCTGAGAATTCTCAGGAGCACTGTAACAGGAGTTCCAGATTTGATTACGGAACGAGATGATGTATGCAGGGCAATGTTGCACGAAGCGGGGACGAAACAGGGACTTTTTTGGAAGCGGGGACGTGGAAGCGCCATTTTCAAAAATCTAGGAAGCGAAGCGTCTACTATATATATATATATTTATTTTTTTGCTTTTATATTAAAAAAATCCAAAATACCAAATTAGTTGTAGAAGACATGAAAACATGCATATTTTTACATAAATCAAGATAGATATGGCATCCATTGTACATCAATGATTAATTATTCCAGCATCAACCATCTATAATCTAGATTCCTCTTCTCTTGTCTAGCCTTTGCCTCTACTTCAATTCTATAGGGATTTTAGTCAAAATTGCCTACTTTTGATCAAATAGCTTAATCCAAGCCTTATAATATGGTAGAGAAACCCTAACATGCCCGATCAATGATTTTGACTTGAGTGAAGGGTACATAATTGCTAAGGCCATGACAAAGGAGTTCAACAATCAATAACACCAACACTTGGGGGGGGGTACATATAGGGCTTGTTGCTCTTGATTAAATGCCAATCACATGCCCTCATACATGATATAATCCAATGAAACGCCACAATCCCATTGATCTTGAAAACTGTTAAGTCTGTGGAATATTGAATGGGATATGAAATTCTATTTTCTCCATCTGAAGTCCGATGAGGTTGGAACCATTCTCAAACATCTTGAGTCATTTCATGGTAATGTTAAAAATTTAAGTAAAAGGATGGAAATGAAAGATAAAGGAGAATGTCACTTTTACTTTAAGAATTTAATATTACCATTAGGGAGCGCCTTGGGAGTATTCGGAAAGTGTAGTTCCTCAAAAAACAGTTCGAAATTTCCAAAAACAAAAAAAGCCCCGCGGAACCGTCCACCTTCTCTCGGATCTGCTCGCGATCCACGGTGGATACACGCTCGAACCTCCACAGATCCACACCCGATCCTTTCTGGATCCGTGGATCAAGAAATAGGAACCGTGGATCGGGCAGTAGGAGCTGCGGATCGGGGCCCCACGAATCCATTTTTGCAGGAACCACAAAAAAAAAGATGATCCGTAAATCCGATTTTTCGATCTGTGGTGCCGCCGAAGGATCAGTGGCGGATCTGTACGGGACACGGATCTGCCTTTGGATCCTTGGGGGGGACGGTTCCTGCAACACTAATGAAGGGGATGCGCTCTAGGAAAGTATGCCATGGCGACATTTCCTAGGAGCAACCATAAGGCCAAGAGTGTACTAGGATTGATACACTCAGATATTTGTGGACTTATGTTCGTCAAAGCTCTCAGCGGTGTCGAGTATTTCCTTACCTTCATTGATGACCACTCGAGGGAAACTTGGATGAGGTTTTTTGTCGATTCTAGGAGTTCAAGGCTGTAGTGGAGAATCTGACTGGTAAGAAAATAAAAGTCTTGCGCTTAGATAATGGTGGAGAGTATGTTGATAAGGACTTCACTGATTATTGCGCTAAGGAGGGCATCAGAAGAGAGTGGACAACTCCCTACAATCCAGAGCAGAATGGGCTGAAGCAGGCACCGAGAGCGTGGTATGGTCGAATAGGCAGCTACTTGCAGAAGATGGGGTTTGTCAAGAGTGTCGCGGATCCAAATCTCTACTATCTGGTCGTAGAGAATGAGCCACTTATCTTAATATTATATGTGGATGATCTCTTCATGATAGGATCATCCAGACTCATTGAGGACTACAAGAAGAATCTAGCCATAGAGTTTGATATGATGGATCTAGGACGAATGCACTATTTCCTAGGGTTGGAAGTTTGGCAGCAGAAAGGAGGAATCTTTCTTGGGCAAGGGAGGTATGCTACAGAAATCCTAAAAAGGTTCGGGATGGGAGACTGTAGACCTATGGCTTCACCAATGATCACCAACTGGAAGAAGATTGATGCATTAGAAGACAAGGATGTTGATCCTACCCTATACCGACAACTCATAGGGTCCCTGATGTATCTAGTCAATACTAGGCCAGATATTTGCTACGCTGTCAACACCCTCAGTCAGTTCATGGTGGAACCAAAGAGGGCTCACTGGGCAGCAACCAAACACGTTCTTAGGTATTTACAAGGAACAATTGATTATGGGCTCTTATACACCAAGGGGAAGGATATCAGGTTGAGTGGATTTACTGATGCAGATTGGGCAGGAAGTTCAGTGGATCGGAAAAGTACCTCTAGGTACTGTTTCAACATTGGATCAGGAATGACCTCCTGGTGCAGTAGGAAACAGAAGTCCGTGGCTCTGAGCTTGTTTGAGGCAGAATATATGGCAGCAAGCACAACTTCGTGTGAGGCCATATGGCTTAGAAAACTGCTGGTAAACCTATTCAGAAGAAATATGGAGGCGGCCAGAATAATGTGTAATAATCAGAGTTGCATCAAACTCTCTGAGAATCCAGTATTCCATGATAGGTCGAAGCATATTGATATCCGGTGTCACTTTGTCAGAGATTGTATCCAACGAGGAGCTGTACAATTGAGCTACACTCCTACAAGGGAATAAGTGGCAGATATCCTCACCAAGGCCCTTGGAAAGTCAAAATTTGACTACTTTAGGGAAAAGATGGGGATGGTAGAGAACCCCTTTTAGAAGTAGTGTGTTAGCAGCACGAATGAAGAGGGAGTTGCAGTGTTGGGAGAAAGGACTAGTAACAACATAGGTGCATAGGGAGTTGCAGTGCGGATGCAGTGTGGGGAGAAAGGACCAGCAACAACATGGATGCAGAGGGAGCTATCATATAGATGCAGCAGTGCTAGTAGCATAGTCATGGGAAACAATACAGGATGTAGCAGTGCAGAGGATGTTAGGCAAGGAGGCTTAACATCAATACAGGGACTGATGTCGGATGATCAGGGTGATACTCAGTGAGGAGTATTACTAGAGCACAGTGCTCGCTAAGAGGGAGTGTTGATTTGGGGTAGCATTGGATGTGCTCTAGCCACGAAATTTGGTGGAGAGGTTGGGGCACATGAGATCTCCAATACCCAGAAAGGATTTGGGCAAATTCTAAACAGTTCAGGAGATATTAACATAATTGATATTTTTAATGGAGACCCTAAGTCTAAACTTAGGGAAAATAAAATATTAATGTGTATTAATATGCAACTGTGTTAGAATGGTCCAAAAAACATAGATCAAGCCAGATGTAATCTTAGTCGTTGATTAGGGACTTAATTTCGGCCGTTGATTTGTCAACAAGGAAAGTATAAGAGGAGGCTTGAGGGTCACTTGGAGAACACACTAAGGGAGACCAGTCAGTTCAATTTCTAGAGCGAGGTTTGCTGAGAAATTAAACCTATGGTCTGGAGAGCAGTCAGGAGGCAGCAAGTACGGAACAGAGAAATGGGAGATCAACACACGTAGAGGCTGAAGAGGCAGACACAGAGCCAGAAGAAGCCACACAGAGGCAGCAGAGACTGTGTAATATTCCTAATTAGCCATGGCTAATTGAAATATTCGATTTTTCTTATTTTTGCCTTCTATAGTTATTTATGAATAAAAAGGTGAGGGAAAGGGGACATGACTCACTTTTAGAATAAAAGTCACTTCCTAGTAGCACAACGTTGTGACTTAAAGGGGAGCTAAGGGGGCCAAAGGGGGACGCAGAAATGGAGCCCACGCAGACACTTGGAGGGACTGCGCAGAAGGGAAGAAACACGTGGCAAGAGAGGAATTACGTTGGAGAAGGTGGGCCTTGGGATTGAAAGAGGCAAAGGCTATAAAGGAGAGAGGAGCTTCCTCATTTTGGAATTCGATTATGTGCATTTGAGTTAGTCACTTCGATTTAGAGCACGCTGGCCATTTAGCTAGTCTGTAGCACTGTTTAGTGCATTGAGTGTCTTCGTTCGGAGATCTCACCCTTAGCCCCGGGGGACTTCGAGTGCCTGCTCGGGCAAGGTATTTCCATCAGCATTTTTGCAGTAGTTTCATCAACATTTTTGGTAGGAGGATTGAGCATCTTGGAGGAATGCACAACACTTAGAGGGATGACGCAGTTCTTTTTGGCAGGAGTTCTGGATTGAGCGCTGCAGCAGGATTTGTGCTGGGAGATTGAGCAGGGGATCAACCCTTGCATATTGGAGGGTTTTGGCAGAGGTTTGAGATAGATTACTGGAGAGTTTCATTCAGTGGCAGTGCAGAGCATTGAGGGACTTCGCAGAACCCCAAGGGGGTGATTTTCGGGGGTCGGCCATTTCAGAAAAGCTTTCTAGGTTTTTCTGGGTTACTTGAGTAGAGTCTAATTCCAGAGTTTCAGCCTTTTTTGAGGAGGGGAACAGCCCCAAATCCTCATTTGATTTCCACCACCACCAGCAGCACGACAGTTCTCTAGCAGCTGGGACGCAGATCAGAGAGAGGCCATTCCTTTGCTATTCTGGGTGTATTTCTTCACTTGCCTTATGCAAGTCGAGGTGCCATCTTTCTGATCACCTCCTGTACTCATTCTATTGCTCAGTATAATAAAATGGCTTAGCATTTCTCTCTGCATTTCTTGAGTATCTGCTTATATTTCACGTTTATATTATTATATTGTGCACCATTGTCATTTTTATTATTTTGAGCTTCCCGGTTATTATATCATTGTACGTATTTGGTTGGAGTTACTAGGGTTTTGGAGAATATCTCTGAAACAGAATATTACAGTGGTATCAAAGCATAGATCTGGCTCAGCCCGTGGAGCTAGCAATCTATGACATCGGGGGAAAAACCTTACATCTGTTATAGAGGTAGGAGATACAGAGACACTGAACGTAGGTTGGAGAATACCTACAGAGAGGGAGACTGTGTTCCGGTGGTGGACGCAGAACAGGAGGAGCCTGTGGTGGACGCAGAGTAGAAGGATCTGATGGCAGACGAGGACGAGAAGAGATTTGCGGATATGCTCCTCAAATCAGTGCAGGATTTGTCGAGGCAGATTGAGGTGATGGGGTAGAGATTCACGGTAGTAGAGGCCAGACAGCGTGAGAGCCCACGGGTTTTTCAGATTGGTGAGGGATCGGGTGCATCCCATCATTTGCCAGAGCAGCGTGATATTGCGCAGCAGGTGGCCTCGCATGCCCCTACACGCTCTACCATGCCCACTTTCTTAGGAGCAGACACGGGGGTCGGAGCCCAGCAGGAGGCAGAGGTCGGTCATATGGGCGATTATTTTGCAGAGTACCAGGCCTATGGGCAGGAGTTCAAGAATGCTCTTTCATTCAGAGACTTTGTTCAGCTCCAGCGGGATAGTAGACCCTGCGACCATCACAGAGGATATCGACATTAACATGATGGTGACACCCACCGTGCAGCAAGTAGATTCCACTTGCCTATGTTTGATGGTTCATCAAACAGTTCGGTAAAGTCTTGGGTGGAGAAGCTGGACATTTATTTCCAGCGTAACCAAATGTCGGAGACAGAGGCCATCAAGGTGGCAACATTGCATTTGGATGGTGAGGCTTAGGATTGGTGGTTTCATGGGATGGTTACACTCGGACACTCCACAATGACGACATATGCCGAGTTCACCAGGAGATTGATGGAGCGATTTGATCGGAGGGATCCAGAGTAGCATTTTGTTGAGCTGACGAGGCTCAAACAGATAGGGAGCCCAGAGACCTACATTGCAGATTTCTTGAGGGTCTCAGTGATGGTGCCAGATCTATCCACGACACGGAGGATCTATATGTATGTTGAGGGGTTAGCAGAGCCACTTCAGGGTTTAGTCCGATCCACTAGACCAGCCACACTCCAGGACGCCATTAGCCGGACCCGGGATTTACAGGATGTCTTACCCAGGACCCGGACACCTTACCCCCAGAGACAGACTTTCCAGTCTAAGGGGAAGGATGTGAGGATTCCACCTCCAAAGGGGAATCTAGGACGAGCACAGATTGACGATGATGCCAGGAGGGAGCTGAAGAAGAAGCGGTTGTGCTTCACCTGTCAAGAGCCGTGGGCACCAGGGCATAGATGTGCTGCTGGCAAAGCACATTTTATTGAGGTCTTCTCCGAGAGCAATGGGGAAGAGGATGATGAGGATGATGTGGAGGCAGGAGATAGTCATGCCGTGCAGGGACCTTTGCCACCTCCACCAGCAGCAGGTGGTGCATCTTTTGCACCTACCGGAGGGGCCCTTGCAGCATTGCGAGGAGTTCCCAAGTATCTGACGCTACGTGTATGGGGGACAGTACGTGGCCAGCGAGTATCAATTTTGGTTGACAGTGGGGCAACCCACAACTTCATTGATGCACAGATGGTTGAGCGGAGAGGTATACAGACAGAGAGCTTCGATGGGTTTTCAGTCTTGGTCCCAAGAGATCAGACCATGATGTGTGCTCGTTATGTTCCAAAGCTGTTAGTGACGATGGGCACCTACACATTGACTGACCACTTTTTCGTGGTCAATATTCCGGACACCAACATAATACTGGGTATTCAGTGGCTTATCATTCTAGGGAATGTCACGGCAAATTGGAAGACCATAGAGATGGAGTGGGATGATGAGAAGACAGGGAGGCAGAGAAGATACGGGGACAACACATATATCCGCTTCAGACTGTGTTGGCTCATTGGATGGAGGCAGTCTTCTGAAAGGGGGACGTAGAGTGGGCAGTAGAGCTGTGTGCATCAGAGGCAGGGACTACAGGGCAGACAGTACATCCAGAGATACAGTCCATCCTTGACCGGTATGCCATAGTGTTTGGGGAGATTCTGCCGGGACAACCACTGGACCGAGGGTTTGAGCACACCATCGAGCTTGAGCAGGGCATACAGGCAGTGATTACCACCCCCTATAGGCACCCCAAGGCCTATCGGGATGAGATTGAGCGGGCTATCCAGGAGTTGCTGGCTCTTGGGCACATTTGGCGAAGCACGAGTCCTTTCGCTTCTTCCGTGGTGTTGGTGAAGAAGAAGGACGGCACATTGAGAATGTGCATTGACTACAGGGCCCTGAACAAGAAGACACTGAAGAACAGGTACCCCATACCTAGGATCGACGAGTTGATGGATGAGTTGAGAGGAGCATGGTTCTTCTCAAAGATTGATTTGAGATCTAGGTACCATCAGATTCGCGTGAGGGAGCAGGACATTCCTAAGACCATCTTCAGGTGTCACTATGGGCACTTTGAGTTCTTGGTGATGCCCTTTGGGCTAACCAACGCCCCCGCCACATTTCAGTCCTGCATCAATCACATCTTCTGCAGTCACTTGAGGAAGTTTGTGTTGGTATTCTTTGATGACATTCTCATTTATAGCAGGACTTGGGAGGAGCATCTCCAGCACATTGAGACAGTGCTACGTATCTTGCAGGAGCAGCAGTTCTATGCCAAACTCTCCAAGTGTGAGTTTGGGTTGACAGAGATGTTGTATTTGGGGCACATCATAGGGGTGGACGGAGTGAGAGTCCACGAGGAGAAGATCAGGGCCATTAGAGAGTGGCTGGAGCCGAGGAACGTGACAGAACTCCGGGGGTTCATTGGCATTTGCACTTACTACTGGAAGTTCGTCAAGAGTTTCTCACAGCTTGCTGCACCCTTGACAGATTTGACGAGGAAGGGGGCTTTCAGTTGGTCGGATACAGCGCAGCGAGCCTTTGACAGGCTCAAGGAGGTTATGAGCAGCTGCCCAGTGCTTGCATTGCCAGATTTCACGCAGCCATTTTTTTTGGAGTGTGATGCGTCGGGAGAGGGGATCGGCGCAGTATTGATGCAGGGAGGTCACCCTATAGCCTATGAGAGCCGAAAGCTCCTTCCACGAGAGGTTGTATTCTATATACGACAATGAGACGCTTTCCATCATGCATGCATTGGCCAAGTTTCGACAGTATTTAGTGGGTAACAGGTTTAAGGTGAGGATTGATCACAATAGCCTCAGATTCTTTCTGGAGCAGAAGCAACTACAGGAGAGGCAGCGGAAGTGGATCAACAAGATCCAAGCATATGAATTTGACATTGAGTATGTCAAGGTTAAGAACAACGTGGTAGCAGATGCTCTTCCATGTAGACCAGCCACATTGTCTCTTATGAGCTTGGACATAGATTGGAGGGCTCGACTCTTAGTAGAGTACTCCAAGGACAGGTTTGCATGTGAGGTTTTGGATGGGCAAGTGGCAGATGACAGGTACAGGGTGGTCGATGAGATCATCTACTACAGGGATCGGATCTTCTTGACTGAGGGATCTCAGCTCAAGAAGAAGATACTCCAGGCATCACATGATTCACCATTGACCGGCCATCAGGGGTTTACCAAAACCTACAGGGCCATCAGAGAGAGGTTCTCATGGAAGGGCCTCAAGGAGGACGTACTCCAACATATCCGGGAGTGCGACATTTACCAGAGGAACAAGGGGGAGATGAGCCATCCCGCGGGTTTATTGCAACCTCTTCCCATTTCGGAGGGGAAATGGGAGAGTATTTCGATGGAAACTTCATCACAGGGTTGCCCATGGTACAGGTCAAGGATTGTATCTTTGTGGTCGTTGACCGGCTGACGAAGTATGCACATTTCTTTGCCATATCCACACACTACACAGCAGCACATGTGGCCGAGCTATTCTTTAGAGAGGTCTTCAGGCTACATGGTCTTGCTAAGACCATCGTCAGTGACAGGGACAACCGTTTCATGGGCGGGTTTTAGCAGGAGCTTTTTCGGCTAGTGGGGACGGAGTTGACACCAAGCACCAGTTATCACCCACAGACAGATGGACAAACAGAGATAGTTAACAAGTGGCTAGAGGGCTACTTGCATAACTATGTCAGTGGGAAGCAGAGAGCATGGCTGAAGTGGCTGCATCTAGGGGAGTACTGCTACAACACTACACATCACATGTCCATTGGTATGTCACCATTCTATGCTTTGTATGGGTATCATCCTTTATCTTTTGTTGACATCATGTTTGGTGATAGCAAGGCTCCGAGAGCCAAGATTTGGATCCAAGAGAGTCAAGATATCCTCCGAGCTCTCAAGGATAACATGGTTACAACACAGAACCAGCAGAAGATGTATGCTGACAGAGGTCGGGTGGAGAGACAGTTTGAGGCAGGGGACATGGTCTACCTACGTTTACAGCCATAACGACAGTCGTCACTGAAGCAGAAGGGGGCTGAGAAGCTCAAGCCCTGCTTTTATGGGCCATACAGGGTGATATGTAAGATTGGACAGGTTGCATATGAGTTGGAGCTGCCCCAAGGCAGCAAGATTCATAACGTTTTTCATGTATCATGCCTGAAGAAGGCATTGGGGTAGTAGGTGACAGTGACAGATGAGCTACCACCCATGGATGATGAGGGGCATTTGGTGTTGCAGCCAGAGGCTATTATTGATACCAGGGAGAGGCAGCTACGGAGCAAGACGGTCCGGGAATTCTTGGTGAGGTGGAAGAATTTGCCGGATGAGGATGCCACTTGGGAGAGTGAGAAAATCTTGCAACATCCTTCACTTCAGTTGCTTGAGGGCAAGCAACATTTTGCTGGGGGAGACTATAATATTCCTAATAAGCCATGGCTAATTGGAATATTCGATTTTGCTTATTTTTGCCTTCTATAGTTATTTATGAATAAAAAGGTGAGGGAAAGGGGACATGACTCACTTTTAGAATAAAAGTCACTTCCTAGTAGCACAACGTTGTGACTTAAAGGGGAGCCAAGGGGGCCAAAGGGGGACGTAGAAATGGAGTCCACGCCAATGTTGCACGAAGCGGGAGCGAAGCGGAAGCGCGGAGCGCGGAAGCGTCATTTTCCAAAAATCTAGGGAGCGAAGCGTCCGCGGAAGCGTCTGCTATATATATATATTTTTATATATTTTTTTGCATTTATACTCAAAACAAACATCCCAAATACCAAATTAATTGTAGAAGACATGAAAACATGCATATTTTTGCATAAATCAAGATAGATATGGCATCCATGATTCCATTGTAGTTACTAGTATGTACAACAATCATCTATATTCTAGCTATTACAAACATACATCAAATTTTTAAGCATATTATAAAACATAAAACATTTAAGCATATTATAAAACATAAAACATAGAGCATATTATGATTTATCTAGCAAGTGAGCAACTGTCAACATTTGTCATGTCCAAAATTCAAATAATAATGTTTACAAAATATGTCACTTGGTCACCGCCAAGCCAAAAAGGTTCAAAATTCAAATTCACAAGTCTACAAGTCTAATGAGTAATCTATGACAAAAAGAAGTAGATTGTGAATATATCTACTAATCTCTCCTCCTTCCACCACGAATAGAACGTGATGGCGGGCCTCCACGTGGTGGCAATGAAGAAGATGGTCCCTGTGTAAGTCGTGGCACTGGAACTGATGAAGAAGAACCCCCTGCCGTTGGTGTTGAACCATGGAACCTAGAAACCAAGGGACCAGATGGGGGTGGGGGTGGTGGCATATCAACACCCGTGTCATCATCCTAGAATCGCTCAAAAAATTCATGCAAAAAAAAACACTAGTTAACAAAAAAATTAAAAACATGAATTAGAGAAATGCTTTATAAGGGAAAATTGGAAAATTCATACCACAATGGACATACCTGGATAAGAGAATCCTCTAATTGCTCTAGTCGCAACACTCCATCCTCCAAATTGGGCTCCTCTGGATTCTTGTCCCAAGTCAACAAGTCTTTATTAGACTTTGCATCTTCACAGTAATGGGACAACAATCGCAAGTTGTAATGAACATAAACCAAGCTCTCTGCCCGGTCTAAATTCAACCTGTTCCTTTTAACACTGTGGATGAAAGAATAAGAGCTCCAACACCTCTCTGCAGAAGAAGTGTTTACCACCTGTGATAGCACCCACAATGCCAAACTCTGTAGAACTGGAGTAGGCCCTCCATGCATGTTCCACCACTCAAGAGCAGAAAAATGCTCTCGATCTTGAATTGCATGCATGCTCGAAAATGGACCAGTGTTGCTCGTATAGTTGCTCACCTGTCTCCGTACCAATGCAGCCTCCTCCTCATCAGGGATTAATCTACTCAATGCAGCCATATATTTTTCGTGAACCTCTTTATCTTGGTGTGGTTTTCTCCTGACTCCCCCCCCAGGTGCTGGTTTTGAAAGCCATGATGGATGATAGTATTTAGGTGTCAAAACATATGCTAATGCATGCAATGGAACATTTAGCATATCCCATCGTTTTTCCACCTCTTCACGAATATAATTGTACAAGGTGGTATCTCTAGGCTCAACAATGTCTTTAATCTGCCCCAACATGCTATCCATTTGCTCATACACCTCCCCAATTACTGGTCGATCTGAATCTGCAAACTTGATCATGTAATAAATTGGTTTGGTGAATTGCAAAACATATTTAACCTGTGACCAAAAGTAACTGTCAAGAACAGTGTCCTTGACTTCATTAGCACCATCTGTACTGACGTTAATTTCATCCCATGTTTCAGCACACACCAGATTAGTTAAAGCTTGTCTCACCCTCACTAGCCGCCTAAAGGTGAGGTAATAACTAGCAAATCTTGTCTTTGCAATTTTAAGCAATTGCAACTTGGAGTAAGTGCCATAGAAGTAGTTTACCCTTGTATGCCCTGTGATGAATTTAATGAGCTGCTTCCCTTTCCTGTAAACCTCAGCAATCCACCCACAATCTTTGTGTTTCACAATATCATGCATCAAAAGGTTCAATGTGTGAACCAGGCACCCAGACCAAAAGATGTGTGGATGAGTACGCTCAATAATTTTTCCTGCTAACTTACAATTTGCTGCATTATCTGTGATCACTTGAACCACATTATTCGGACCAACATCTTTGATTGATTTCAATAGGAGATCTGCAATGTTTGGTGCAGTTGCACTGATGGAGGAGGAGTCATGAGATGCAATAAATACTGCACCACTAGAAGAAACACCAAGAACATTTATCAAATGTTGGTTTCTAATATTTGTCCACCCATCTGATACAATGGATACCCCAGAATCCACCCACTCATGTGTAAAACGTGTCAAAGCTCTTTGAACCTTAGCTTTTTCTCTTTCTAATAACACTGTTCTAGCTTTCTCATAGTTGGGGGCCTTGTATCGTTTTGGGGCTTCATTGATGGCCTTTACCATTTCATGCCAATAGGGAGAGCGAAGCACATTGAATGGTACACCGCAAGCACAAAGAAAACGGACTATCTTTCCATCCACATCATCCCTCCCAGTAACATTAAGGAAATCCCCTATTGTTTTTCTACCTCCAGAGGTTGCAAAAGTACCATGAGGAGATGGGCAACTACCAAATTTAGAGGTTGCACTTGATTCAGAATGAGTTTTTTGTTTCTTGTTTTTTCGTTGTGCAGCCATCTCTATTTTGATGTATTTTTGTCTTTGTTCACTTGAAATGTTTGGGCAAATGGTTACCCCCACAGAACCCTTTTTTTCATCACTGTCTAGCACCCCACAAAGATGCCTCCTCAGACGGGTATATGAACCCGTATATGGTTTTCCTCCATGACAACCATGAGGGCACATCCATTTGTAAGATCCACCACCCTTTCCCCCTTCAAGTTTGGTCACATAGTTCCACAAGGGATTTGATGTACCTTTCCCATCTTGTGCTTCAGTGTCCTCTTCAAGTTCATCCCCTTCCTCTTCAAACCCTTCCTCCTCATCATACATTGGGTCACTACTATTAGGACCAAGTTCATCCCCTTCCTCTTCCCCTCTATTCCTCACCCTTGCCATCATTAAAACCAAGAGTGGAATGATACATAGAAGCCAAAAGAACACCATCTTGGAATATGGATATAGGTGGTGGACAACCTGTAAATAAAGGAGCAAGTAGAAACAATGGGAAAGAGTAGGAGAGAGAGGAGAAAAATACAATTTTTTTTTCAAAAAAACAAGGGAGTTTGGGGTTTGAACTTACCTCTTTAGTTCTTGTAGATGAAGTCCTCCAAGCTCTTGTTCCAAGCTCCTCCTCCTTCTCTAGCTCCTCCTTCTTCACTCCTCCAAGCTCTCCTCTCTTCTCCTCTCCTTTCCTCTCTTCTCTTCTCCTCTCCTCTCTTCTCTTCTCCAACTCTTATAAACTCAAAGTGAGCAAATGAGAAGAGAATGGGGGCTTTATTCTTTTCTAAAGTCACCCTAAAGTCACCCTAAACTCACCTAACCCACCCCCTCATGCTAGTTAAGTTAAACTTTAAAAGAAATTAAAAAAAAAATATGTTTAATTCGCTGCCCGCGGGGTTGCGTCCGGGTTGCGCCTGGGTGGCGTGCGGGTGGCGTGCGCTTCCGGGCAGGTTGCGTGGCGCCACCCCGTGCCCGAAGCGTCTGCCGAACCGCGATTCCGGGGGGCCGCAACATGAAATGGCAGGAATCGTTTTTTTTGCCCGGAATCGCGCCACCTCCAAAACGGAATCGCGCTTCCAGTGGGGATTCCGGATCGATTCGCTCCGATCCGTGATTCTGCCTTTGGATCCGGGGGGGGGGGGGGCGATTCCTGCAACACTGGTCCACGCAGACACTTGGAGGGACTGCGCAGAAGGGAAGAAACAAGTGGCAAGAGAGGAATTACGTTGGAGAAGGTGGGCCTTGGGATTGAGAGAGGCAAAGGCTATAAAGGAGAGAGGAGCTTCCTCATTTTGGCATTCGATTATGTGCATTTGAGCTAGTCACTTCGACTTAGAGCACGCTGGTTGTTTCGCTAGTCTGCAACACTATTTAGTGCATTGAGTGTATTCGTTCGGAGATCTCACCCTTAGCCCCGGGGGATTTCGAGTGCCTGCTCGGGCAAGGTATTTCCATTAGCATTTTTACAGTAGTTTCATCAGCATTTTTGGTAGGAGGATTGAGCATCTTGGAGGACCGCGTAGCACTGAGAGGGATGACGCAATTCCTTTTGGCAGGAGTTCTGGATTGAGGGCTGCAGCAGGATTTGTGCTGGGAGATTGAGCAGGGGATCAACCCTTGCATATTGGAGGGTTTTGGTAGAGGTTTCAGGTAGATTACTGGAGAGTTTCATTCAGTGGCAGTGCAGAGCATTGAGGGACTACGCAGAACCCCAAGGCGGTGATTTTCGGGGGTCGGCCAGTTCAGAAAAGCTTTCTGGGTTTTTCTGTGTTACTCGAGTAGAGTCCGATTTCAGAGTTTTAGCCTTGTCTCAGGAGGGGAACAACCCCAAATCCTCATTTGATTTCCAGCAGTAGCCGTAGCACAACAGTGCTCCAGCAGCTGGGACGCAGATCAGAGAGAGGCCATTCCTTTGCTATTCTGAGTGTATTTCTTCACTTGCCTTGTGCAAGCCGATGTGCCATCTTTCTAATCACCTCCTGTACTCATTCTATTGCTCAGTATAATAAAATGGCTTAGCATTTCTCTCTGCATTTCTTGAGTATTTGCTTATATTTCACGTTTATATTATTATATATTGCACCACTGTCATTTTTATTATTTTGAGCTTCCCGGTTATTATATCATTTGTACATATTTGGTTGGAGTTACTGGGGTTTTGGAGAATATCTCTGAAACGGGATATTACAGATTGCGCAGAGCCAGAAGGGCCTGTGTCATCCACACAGAGGCCGCAGGAGTGACGCAGAAGGCCAAAGAGGCTACGTAGAGGCTCATTAGGCTGACGCAGAGGGTTTCAGGCTGACGCAGAGGGCTTCAAGCTAACGCAGAGGTCAGTGAGGCCTATGCTGGGTTCAGAAGAAGTGCTGGAAATTTGTCTATCTGTGGGTAAGCCAGTTTGGCACCCTGTTGTACTAGAAAGTTGCTGAATAATAAAATCCTCCCTTGCTGCACCAGTTTTCCCACATTGGGTTTTTCCGGGGACATTAGTCCAAATTAATTGTGTCAATGTGTGCATATGTTTGTCTTTGTATTACAGTGTGATATCTGCAGCAGTATTTATTTTAATGTTTGTTGAAGTAATTTCATGAATACCTTATGATGAAATAAGTAGGAAAAGTAAATCAGTTGTTGCAGTGATAGAATTTTCACAGTACCTCCATTTTTCGCAGAATTTTTTTAGGCTAGAGACGTGTTCTGGTGTCTTTAAACCACAGGATCTGTCGTTGAGCGCATAAACCTACAAATTTGGGGAGGCATGCACGCAGGAAATACAAGAGGTGGTCACACTTGTTGGACTCCCTTGTAACCCCTATGGGTACTCCTTCGAGTAGTAGCGCATTAGACAGAACCGCGCATAGATTGCCTTCCACATACCCTCTAAATATATTGGAAGCTCCCTAGGCTCACTTGAAACCTCGCCTTAGATAAACAGTCGGCCGTCTTGCTGCTACAGTACACTGAGAACAACACTAGGGGAGATTACTCGTGCGTACAATAGGGTAGTCGGGTACTACGGGTAAGGGTACGGCTGATCCCCCTTAGTTAGTTCCCTGAAATATTGGGCCAAGTACTATTGTTGGACCCTTATGTATATTGCGATCTGTAGCACCTGACACTCCTTTGAGACCATGGTTCCCTCGACTCTCTGAATATCGCTTGTTATCTTATTTACCAGATCAGATCTAGTAGTTGGGGTTCTGTCGCCGCTACAACAATCAGATCCACCAGTTGAGGTTCTACCGCCACAGTACCATTCATACCTAGCAGTTGGGGTTCTGTCCGCCGCAATCCAACTCACATTCAACAGTTGCGGGTTTCGCAGGAAGATCTGGCCATTTGCGCAGTGAGGCTTGTGGCTCCTATAGTGTGGGCCGATTCTCGCAAGACATTGGGCAGGATCAAATTTTTTGGAATTTGGCCACTGCAGTATAAATCTCTTGTAAGCGTCTTGATTCGCGGGACGCTTACAAGAGATTTAGCCCATCAAATTCAGGACGGTGAGCTGATCGCAATGGTACCATTCACTTGTTAGCTTCAATTTTCGGGCGGTCCCAGATTTTTTCAAAGTGATGACAAGTGACCAAGATCTGTGTATGGTAGAAACTAGAGCTCAAGCCATGGCCAATGAGAAGATCAAGCGCCTTGAAAAACAGTTGCATTCTTTCAAGGACCTAGCGGACTAGATGTAGAAATTCATGGATCAATTGAAAGTGGGCACGTTGGCGTTGCATCCGGAGGCACATGGTCTTAATGAAAACCTTGAAGGAGAATCTAGCTGTCATATTCACTTCCATGGAAATCATCAACATTCCCACCCTCAACCACCCAAGTTGGACATGTATAAATTTGATGGCTCTAATCCAACAATATGGGTAGCACAAATGGAACAATATTTCATTCTGAATGATATTCGAGATGATCAAACTAGACTACGTGTGGGAGCCCTTTACTTGGACCAAGAGAGATAGCAATGGTGGCAGTGGCATCGGAAATGCTATCCTGGGAACATAACTTGGCAGGTGTTCTCAAAATCTCTTTGTGACCGCTTTGACAGATACTTTAATTTTTTGGGTCGTCTTACTAAGCTTCGATAGACAGGAATAGTAAAAGAATACATTGCAGCCTTTGAGACATTGGCCATACGCACAGAAGGTCTAGGAGATGAATTCTACTTGGAATGTTTTGTAAGTGGTCTCAAAGAAGCCATCCAAGCACATGTCCGGATGCACCACCCACCTACATGGATAGATGCTTGCAACAAGGCTATTGAAGTGGAACGTGCTTTAGCTGCCTAGTCTACTCGTCCAAATTTCATAGCCAAGGGATGCCCCACCCAAGCTCAAGGCCCTACCCAAACACTTAAGGTTCAAAAGGTGTCTCCAGCAGAAATGGCTGAAAGAAGAAAACAAGGATTGTGCTACTACTGTGATGACAAATACTCCCAGGGGCATAAATGTAAGGAACCCAAATTCTTTCAAATTGATGTTACTGATCACAGCTCATCTGAGGAAGCCCCACCCCTTGAGGGACTAGAGGACGAAATTGAGGAAAGCCAACAGGATAATGAGCTCCCAGCTACGCCAAAGGAACCGGTTATCTCGCTACATGCTTTGGCATGCATTTCTGCGCCCCAAACTTTCAAAATCAGGGCTTTATTAAACATCGCCCTGTAGTAGTATTGATTGATAGTGGCAACACTCATAACTTTATCCATCTGCGAGTCGCTGAAGCTGTTCATTGTTTTGTCAGGGCAATCTCTAATTTCCAGGTCCAGATTGCTGATGGGGGGACAATGAAATGTGAAGGCCGCTACGAAAATATCAAACTTCAGATGGGAGACTACCACCTAAAGACCCACATGTTTGCGATTAACATGGGTGGTTGTGACATTGTCTTGGGTGTTGAATGGCTTCGCACACTAGGCTCAATCACAATGGATTCCCAGGAGTTATATATGAGCTTTAAGCAAAATGACCACATGCATACCCTTCGTGGACTCTAGGCAGGGGCTCCTTCTATCATCAGCTTGCATTGAATGGAAAAGTTGTTGAAAAAGGGCCATCATGGAGTTATCGCCCAGTTTAATGCCATCCAGACCATAGAGCCCACTACTACTCATATTCATCCTGAGATGCAACAGGCCTTAAACCGCCACCAGCAGGTACTTGACGAACCTAAAGAGCTTCCACCCTCTAGAGGGGAACATGATCATAGCATCACTTTGGTCCCAGGGGCACAACCGCTGAATGTTCGCCCATATCGATATCCTTTCGCCCAAAAGAATGAAATTGAAAAAATCATCAAGGAACTCCTTGAAACCGGTGTTATTTGTCCTAGCATTAGTCCTTATTCATCACCAGTGGTCATGGTGCTTAAGAAAGATGGGGAATGGCGCATGTGTCCAGACTTCTGGGCCCTCAACAAGCTCACTGTCAAAGACAAATTCCCTATCCCAGTTGTTGATGATCTGCTTGATGAACTACATGGTGCCCAATTCTTTACTAAGCTAGATCTTCGCTCAGGCTATCACCAAATACGCATGAAAGAAGTAGACATTCCCAAGACTGCTTTCCGAACTCATGACGGCCACTATGAATTCTTGGTCATGCCATTTGGTCTCTATAATGCCCCATCCACTTTCCAAAGCCTCATGAATCACCTGCTGAAACCATATCTCAGAAAATTTGTCCTCATTTTCTTTGATGACATTCTCATCTACAACCTAACCAGGGAAAAACATCTTCAGCATGTAGACCTGCTCTTGCAACTGCTCCGGACTCACAAATTATTTGTCAAATTGTCCAAGTGCTCTTTTGGCATGAAAGAAGTCGAGTATTTGGGACACATTGTGGGTTGTGAAGGTGTTTGGGTGGATCCCAAAAAGATACAGGCAATGCAAGATTGGCCCCAACCAAAAACATTAAAGAGTTTGAGGGGATTCTTGGGTCTCATCGGCTACTATCGCAAATTTGTCCGCAATTATGGTCGCATTGCTAGACCCCTCACTAACCTTCTCAAGAAAAATTCATTCCTCTGGCCTGATGCAGCACAACAGGCGTTATGGCTCTCAAACAGGCCATGTGTTTGACTCTCGTATTGGAATTGCCTGACTTCACCAAATCTTTTGTGATTGAATGTGATGCTTCAAGTACTGGTATTGGTGCTATTTTAATGCAGGAAGGTTGACCCTTGGCTTTCACCAACCAACAACTGAGTGGGAAACATCTGGGACACTCTACCTATGAGAAGGAGATGATGGTTATCTTACATGCAGTAGATACTTGATGACCATACTTATTGGGGCGGCGTTTCCAAATCCGCACAGACCATCAAAGCCTCAAATATTTTTTGGAGCAACGTTTATCCTCGCCCTAGCAAAATAAATGGCTGGCCAAAATGTTGGGATATGATTATGAGATAATTTACAAAAAAGGGCGTGACAATGTAGTAGCGGATGCTTTATCACGCCAATTTGAGGATGAAAGCACCCTGCTATCAATTTCTCTTCCCATACCAGATTGGATTGAAGAAGCCCGCAAGGAATGGTTTTCATACCCCTCTCTCTCCCAACTCATTAATAACTTGAGAGCAGATCCTAATTCCTCAGTTGGCTACTCTTGGAAGGATGAGATTCTTCGCTACAGGGATAGAGTAGTTATATCGCCGACATCCAACCTCAAAACGCGCATCTTGGCAGAGTTGCACTCATCTCCCACTGCAGGCCATGCAGGCTTTCAAAAGACTTATGCTCACACTCGTCGTTCTTTCTTTTGGACAGGCATGAAAACTGACATTCTTACTTTTGTAGTTGAATGTGATGTGTGTCAATGCCACAAAGGAGAAATAGTCAAGTTACCAGGCACCTTACAACCATTTCCAATCCCTGCCTCCATCTGGACAGATGTTTCTATGGATTTCATTACATGTTTCCCGAAGTCAGGCAACAAATCAGTCATCATGGTGGTTGTGGACAAACTTTCTAAATATGCTCATTTTTGTGCTCTACCCCACCCATTTACCCCTACTTTGGTGGCTCAAACTTTCATGGACCAAATCTTCAAACTGCATGGCATGCCCACTTCCATTGTGTCTGATCGTGACCCAACTTTCACCAGTAACTTTTGGCAAAAACTTTCAAGCTACAAGGCACCCAACTCCAACTAAGTACTTCCTATCATCCCCAAACTAATGGTCAAACTGAAGCAATGAACAAATGTTTGGAGACATACCTAAGGTGTTTCACTTCAGAAAAGCAACATCAATGGGTACAGTGGCTACCTTTAGCTAAATGGTGGTATGATACTAATTATCATGAAGCCACTAAGATGACTCCATATGAAGCAGTGTATGGACAACGCCCACCTTCACCTGTTTCTTATATCCTTGGATGCTCTAAGGTGCAAGAAGTGGATCAACTTCTACAGAAACGTGCAACCATGCTAGCCCTTCTCAAAGATAATCTCGATCAAGCTCAAAATCGAATGAAGCAACATGCAGACTAACATCGTTCAGAGCACACATTTCAAGAAGGGGATCAGGTATTCCTCCGACTGCAACCATATTAGCAAGCATTGCTGAAAGAAAAGGGTTGCCAAAAATTAGCTCCAAAATTCTATGGACCTTATCAAATATTTCAACGCATTGGAGCAACAACCTACAAGCTGGCCTTGCCACCAACTTCAAAAATCCATCCAGTCTTCCATGTATCATGCCTCAAGAAAGTGGTGGGGAACAATTGCAGAATTCAAACCAGTCTACCTGAATTGGATGAAGAAGGTTCACTCTGGCTCCAACCTGAACAGGTCCTCGATATGCAAGAACGACATCTGCACGGCCGCACGATCAAGTCCTTGTCAAGTGGAAGGACACCTCGCCAAAAGATGCGACCTGGGAACGAACCATTATTCTTTAGCAGTGTCCGCAACTTCCGCCTTGAGGACAAGGTTGCTTTTGATGGGGGAGGGCATGTTAGGGTCCAACCCTAACCCCTTTATTTATGTAATAGGGTCGAGTCATAGTTATAGTTAGTCAAAGAGTCAATAAAGCCCGTATTAATAATTGTAAGTGACCCGCATTTAAGAAAGGGACCATAGTTAGTTGCAAACGGGACATGGTATTAGATAGATGGTATTGAGAGAACCATGGTAATGACCCATGGTATTGTATGTATGAATCCTATATAAAGGATAGAGACTCCCCATTGAGACATATCGAGTATTATTTTGTAATTGAGCTCTACTTTGTTGGAGGTTGCCCCCTCGAAGAGGCAAGTGAACATTGCTTTCATCTCTTAATAATAAAATACTTGCTGTTTTTCTCATTTTGTATTTCTTCGCATATTTGGTATTCTGGAATTTCTCGCATGTCAAGAGCATAACATTTACTGTGATAATCAGAGTTGCATAAAACTCACGGAGAATCCAGTTTTTCATGACAGGTCAAAGCATATTGAGATCAAGTATCACTTCATTAGAGACTATGTCCAAAAGGACGCTGTCAAGCTTGAGTACATTTCACAAATGAGCAGGTAGTGGACATTTTCACTAAAGCCTTACCATGAGGCAAGGATGTCTACTTCAGAGACAAGATGGGAGTGGTGAGGAACACTTTCTTCCGTAAGAGGGAGTGTTAAAATTTGGGTACCAGAGGACAAGTGGTTCCCTAAGGCTTTAATCTTTGGCCTAGGGAAAAGTGTCCAAATTTATTTGTACTTTTCTCCTAAGGTGACTTTATAAGTGGTAAAGTCAATTTAATTTAAAAGTGACTTTGTAAGTGGTAAAGTTACATTCTAAGTTAAAAGTGACTTTATAAGTGGTAAAGTTACATTTTAATTTAAAGGTGACTTCATTAAAGTCAATGAAGAATTAGAAAGTGAAAAAGTGACTGTGGAAATAAAAGGCTAACTAGGTCGAATTTCTCTCCTCATTAAATGCATTTTTCCTTGAGAAATTCGTGGTTCCCTAAAAGAAATTCGATTTTCTTGGAGCACATGTTTTTTCTTTAAAGTTAAGAGTCCACATCACCTTGGAACTTCACTTTAACTCAATGATTTTCCACCTTATTTCCACGTCATTTAGCATGTGTGAATATTTATTTTTCTCCATTTATGTAATTGTTGGTTTAATTTATTGCCACATTTTCCACTAAACTTAGGAAAAGTGGGCTTTGAGGGTCTAGAACACATTTTTTATCCTTCAAAGTGTGTCATAATAAAAAGTTGAGGGTGAGAGGCTAAGTAATCTGACACAAGGATTCGAGATTCGTAGGATACGGGGATTCGAGTGCCGGATTCAGACACGTTGACCCCCTAGAACAGGCCATGTAAGATTCGTTATATATATATATATATATACACATATATATAATTAGATATTTTTTACACAAATTCTCATTAATGATACAACTTCATTGATTTCAAACATAGATCTTCATCTAGATGTTAGTTTTACTGTTTACAAAGTAAGTTAGTAACATTATAGCATGCATAGTACATACAAAATTCAAATACATGTCACATAAATCGTGATTCATAAATGAAAGACAACTTACAAGATAGTAAGATAAAGACACTGATAGTTGTAGTTTTCTCATTAAGTCATCAAATCAAAATGTGTTACATAGGTAGTGCAATGCCAATGGCAAATAGAAATAGAAAATATAAAACAACTACAGGTACACAAGCCTCAAGGCAATAGGTAGCCAATGACTCATGAGTCATCAATCCTCATAGTCATCATCAAAATCAGCATCAATGTCCTCATCATCATGGTCACCACTGCTCTCCTCTGCATCCTCCTCCTCCCTTGTATCCATAGTTGCCTCTGCATCGGTTGGTGTGGAGGTTGACCCCTCTAAAATATCACCGTCATCAAATCTAACAGGCTCTAGCACTGGATCATTGAGATCCATGTTGGCCAATGGCAACTCAACATTGCTGTCGAGACCCATATCATCAGGAAAGACATCCCACATCTTTGTCTTTCCCCTCAGCCACTCTTCCCTCTGCGTATAAATAAGACGAAGGTTGGTGTGCACATACACCATTGTCTCTGCCCTGGACTGCTCAAGCCTGCTCTTCTTCACACTATACAAATTCCCACATGTGCTCCAATTCCTCTCGCAACAAGAGGATGAAGTCACCTGAGAGAGGAGCCTCATGGCTAATTGCTGAAGAGGAGGGCTTGTTGCCCCATGATTTTCCCACCAAGAATAGGGCTTATTAGCCCCCCTATCTCTAATCACATCATATCCTGCAAATCGACCAGTGCTAATGGAAAACTCTGCAAAGGCATCCTCCACCTCAACAAGCAATGCTCTATCCTGGAAAACCCACCTGAATGCATCTTTCCTCCCCTGTGAGATTTCACCATCCATATGAGGAGGGAATCTGCGGGAAGGTACACCATTCAACCACTTATGGCTGTAGTATTTTGGATTCAATGAGTGAGCCAAACAATGTAAAGGTGTGCAATTCTTGTCCCATTTGCTGACAAGAATGTCCTGTATAGTACCACAGAAGGCCTCTGGTGATGTCTCATACTCGGGGCACTCACTCTGTAGAATAATGCTCCTCACAAACTCAATCATGGGATCCCATCCCTCATAAACCTTTCCTAGGATGGGTTTGTCTGTATCTGCAAATCGAAGCAAAGAAATGATAGGGTCCATGATCTGAATAATTAGATCTACCCTCTCCCACCAAGCATCATCTAGCACTGTGTCCTTCACTTTTTTAGAGGCTACTTGATCTGTCTTTCTCCAAAAAGACCAAAACTCAGAAATAACCATGGCCCCAAGAGTGGTCTTGACCTCCCTCAACCTCTTCAACATGATGAATGAAGAGGCAAACCGTGTATGAACAATCTTCAACAATGATAGATTGTTGTACTCCTTGTAGATAGTGAGGGCATTTGGATGATTTTTGCACAAAGTTACAGATATGTCATGCATCCTCAATAATGTTACCAATCCAAAGCACATCAGAAGCAATGGCTTTCAGTGCGAAGTTCAATGAATGGACAATGCAAGGTGTCCAAAACACTTGTGGATATTTGGCTTCCACAATCATGCCAACAACCTTGCAAACAAGTGCATTATCTGCAATGATTTGCACACAAGAATCAACACCTACATCTACAATAACTTTAATCAATAACTCACGCATAAATTGTGCATCCTTGTATTCTCCAAGTGTATCCACTGCTTTCAAGAAAACTGGACCATTCAAGGAAGATACCATAAAGTTGATGAGTGGGTGTCGTGCTGGATCTGTCCATCCATCAAAAACAATTCTAACCCCAGATGTTGGCCATGATGCTTTAATAGGCTCAAGCGTTTTTTGCATCTCTTTTTTTGCCTTCGTCAACAATGTGGTTCTAAGCTTCTCTGAACCAGGAGGCACATACCATGATGGAGACCCATGAGTTAGAGCTCGACACATCTCAATAAATAGAGGTGAGCGTGCAACATTAAATGATATGAAGTTTTGATAGAAAAAGAAGGCAATGGTGAGATCAAGTTCTTCTCATTTTTCTTTTTGAAAATCTTGTCCAGTGGACCAATTGAAATCGTTTTTCTTTTTGCTGCTTGTCCCCCAATAGATCTCTCAAATGGAAATTTGGTGGTGCTTTTCCTCAAAAATGGAAGGGGGTCTTCATTCTTGGTTTTTCTTGATTTTGCAGCCACATTTGCCATACCAACAGTGAACTCTTTTTCCATTTCTTTCCTCTTTTGTAAAGGAAAAACGTTACAAGCTCTAACTCCACAACTTGGTAAAGGCAACAAACGGCCTTTCACACGGTAATATGTTCTTTTGAAAGAACTGTGGCAAAAGTTGCATCTCCAATTCACATTGCCTCCTCCCTTCCCCTTGGTGCTTGTCCCATCCCCTCTTGTGACATATTTCCACAAGGGATATTTCTCAATGTTGTCTTTAGGAGGAAGTCTTCCCTCAACATTACTTGTAGCAGGCTTTGATGATATTGGGGGAGGAGGGGCATCTCCAATGGAGACATTCTTCCCTTTCCTTTGCCCCCTACCTGCTGCCCTTGATTGAGCCATGAATACTGTAAAAAAAAGAATAAAACATGCACAAATTTGTTAAAAAAAAATTCATATACAAACTACTGTAATAGAAATGCAAAAAAATCGAGATGAAATGCACTTACCTGGTGCTTGAATCTCCTTACCGAATGCTACAAACCCTTAGCTCCTTGCCCACAACTCACTATTTGCCAAAACGAATGAGAGAAATGGTAAATAATGAAAAGAACAACGTTGTTTTTATGCCGCGGGTTTTACTTTTTTGGTATTCGAATCCCAAAATTTGGACACGATGTGTCCTAACGGGACACGACCGAGATTCGATCGTGTCCAGTTAGGACACGCCATGTCCCATTTTTGAATTCAAATTCCCATCAAATCGTGTTAGATTCGTGGGATTTAGACACGTGGCCTATTTTGGACGAATCTGGTTTTAGAGGTGAGAGGTGTAATTTTAAGAACACATACCCTATACAACTTCTCTAGACATCACTTATTACATATTACATTAAGAATTTATTCCAATTTCCACCCTGCGGAAAAATTAAAAAGTTAAAAAATGACCCCCTAGACCTAACCAAATTCCACGAAACTTTACGAGTGACCTAGTATGGTAATATACAATGACTAGACACTAGGACTCACTCAAGGCCTCACCATCAAGCCATATTTCGGCTTTGGGGGTATGCTTGGAAGAAAATACTCAATTAATTATTAAATTCGTGGAGGAAAATGATAATTATCATAGTGAAAAAAACCTCCCAGAGTAGACCCACTTAATGACAAGGTCCCAAGCTACCTAAGCTTGTTACATGACTCAAACTCATCATATTAGCATCACTTTACATCATCCCTGTGGGGCTTGTGGAATATGGGTACAATCGAAGAAGATGAGAAGAAGTAGAGTTGAAAAACTCTAATGATATGATGACCACTTATGGTACAAGCAACCTTTGGTACATCCTTGGGTATGGAGTCTTCAAAATATCTTCAGGTGCCACTCCACTGATCAATAGTCCTCATTGTGAGGGAGATTACACGCTCTGCAATAATGGGTAGGCATAGGATAATACACAAAATCTTACTAGTGGAAATTGGTATAGGAGCTTTTTGTGTGTTCGACCTTTTTCCATATTTAAATGGCTTCTTATTTTGGTACTATCTTTGGTTCATATGTAGATCATGCTGCATTTGTTGGCTCTGCATGTCTATCTTAAGTTTTACCATTTCATTACTCAAATTACTCATTAAATCAACAATTTTGGCCAATACCTCTGTACTTGTTGACCCTTGCTCTTCTTTGAGTTTGAGAGTCTCTTTGGGGGCCAGTTCTTGATTTCTTCATCCTTGAGTATCGAAAAAGCGTGACAAATGGGTTGGTACATGTCTTGCAGCATTGATATTCCTTTCGATCTTAATTGCTGCAGCAAAGCAGCGTCTAGATTGGGTGGTTTCAAACAATCCAACATCATCGAATGCCCTTAGATAATAAAGCAAAGCACTATCAGCATTAGGCCTCATTCCTTGTGGAATTCTCTAATAAGCTTTAGAAAATTAAGATACTGTTTTGTTCTCATCTCTACAAGGGGAAAGAATGCATCAAATTGAGAAGAAGAATTCCGTTTTTGAGCCTACTTTTCAGTGAACGGTCTCTGAAAAGATTCCCATCCCTTAATGGAACGGACTGTAAGGGCCTTATCCATATCTGTGCGTCTCCTTCTAGAGTTTGCATGAACATTTTCATAACAACGTCTTTGCGTTATATTTTCAAATCATTGATGAATTTGTGAAATGTGTTGGGATGATCCTTGACCGTCACATCATTGCTCCTGGTAAACTTGGGCAACTTTTCCTTGTAATATTATGTAGAAAATGCGTGTGGTTGACCTTGGATTTGCTTAAAATCTAAATGAGCATAAACTGTAATGTGAAACAAACTCCCTGGCTAGTAGCTGCCATATTGTTACTGAAATTAATGAACGAAACTGAAAATAGTGGAATTTACCGACTTAGATGGATCAATTGATTGTGGACTTACTATAGTATTTTTTGTGGAAATAGGGAAATTGGAATACCACCTATGAACTGGATAATGCAATAGTACCAACAGTAAATGTTGATGGGATCCAAAGTGTGAGTTTTGGTCCACCTTTGAATAAAATCTCTAGATTATCGAGACATTCAAATGTATTTTGTGATGAATCAAAATGAGGTGACTTTCTCTGATGATCCAGACGGAAATGATACCTATTAACACAATGGTGTTCCCAGGTCAGTTTTAAAATGGAATAAAATGTGAATACTCACCAATTTTTTTGTTTATATTTTTGAGGATTGATGACGAAATTCCTTGGCAATGACTCCAATTTCTTTGCACCTGCAACTACACCTTGGCAAGTGATACACAATTAATTTAAACGATGAAATTTCAGCCTGTAAACTTAGAAGAAATTTGCCTTCACTGATCTCTACAACTTCTCTCCTTTTGGATTGTGGTGTCCTTGGTTTGTTGTTTGCTGTCCTTCCAATCTGCATACTCAAACACAGTGAAACAACAATATAAACCGTCTTATGACAGCCACTAAAACTGTCAAAGAAGATGGATCTTAAAGAGATCAATTAACAGATTTCTTTTTAAGGACAGAACTGTTAGAAATGGAAATGATTATGAAGAAGTGGTGCTTGTATAAACAATCTCTCATTAGTCAAAATGTAGGGGAAAAACAATGTTGCATGTCACTGTTACGAATAAAATATATATAAATAATATAAATATAAATAATGAGGATAATTGTAATAATGATTAGTTAATTAGTATTTAGTACTGAAGAGGCATGTCTAAATGGGACATGACCTTCCATGAAGAAGCACTGCCTAGTATATAAGCAGGCCCCTTACTCTCATTTGTATAATATCATCTTATTTGTACATTTTAATATATATTCTTGTATCTCAATGGAGATCTTTATATTCCAAGTCTTCTAGAGTATTTAACTTGAAGAACGAATTTTATTCACTTCATTTGGTATCATGGCAATTCGATCCTTTGGCCGCTTCACCACTGCACAGAGCTCATTCTTTGATCCAGGTCTTTGGCCATCGAAATTCGTGAACTTTGTTGCCATTGAAGCGTTTCGCTACAAGCTTTGGGAGGGTCTCCAATTCGCCAGTTGGCCTTTGGCCATTAAAAACAAAATAATAATTAAAAAAAAAATCAAGATTAAAACAAAAAACATATAAAATTATATATATATATATATATATATATATATATGTATGTATATATATGTATGTATGTATGTATGTATATATTACCCAAAAAAACGGAAATCAAATATATCTATCTATATATATATATATATATATATATAATTTAGAAACAAAAAATAAGTAAAAGTTATAAAAAATAAAAACGTTACATAAATAAAAACGAAAAAAAGAAGACTGTCAAAAATGTCGTTGTCGCCCTACCAATCCAATCCGCTGCAACTACTGGAAATACACATCCACCTCCGCCAGTGACCGTTCACAGCGCGCAACCATAGTCAAACTGTGTCCACACCCCTGTTCTGCCATTCTTTCGAATTATTGCGCCATCGCGGCTACTTCCAGTGACACACACCCGCTCATGCCACCAATACCCATACTCTACCGCCGTCGTACTTGTTCCACCAAATTGTCTGTTGATTCACTCGCTCCACTGCATCCCTTGTGCCACCCTTCAACCACCCTTGCACCAGTTGAGCCACTCGAGCCACCTTTCGACCACATCTATCCGCTGCAACTTGAGATCGCCATTGTCCACTCGTTTTCTACAGCCGAAAGTTCCATGCTCCACTGACTGCCCTACCTAACACATGCAATACCTTCATTGTCGTGCCGCCAGATACAGTACCGCTCGACGTTGTGCATCCTCAACCGCAATCCCTTCGCTGCTACCCCTGATATTGGTAATCGAACTAGACGCTACATGAACCATCGTCAATTATTTCTACCTTGCAATTCATCACCGCACTCAACCACACTATCGTTATACTCAACAAATCCATTCAACAGTTAAATTATTTTGCAAAAAAAATACCACACAAAATCTATCCTTCCATACCAATCCGAAGTGACACGTCTGTACAAGCACCCCAATCATAATCACTTTGTTAATCGCTGACGGTAATTAATTTTGAATATAAGTGACAAAAGCAATGACTGCTGGAGATTATTGTGACCATTGAGCTAATCTGCGCAATTTGAGAGGAACAATAGCCTAATTTGTGATAATATTTCATAAGATATGTTAAATTCCAAAAGGTTATAACCCATAAATAAAAATTTAAAAGCATTTAAAAGGGATATATATATATATATATATATATATATATATATATATATATATATATATATATACAAGTTTAAAGGAAAAAAAGGGAGAAAGTGGAATTTGTAAGTAAAGGAGACGGATTTGAAATGAGTATTATAAAAAAATATAATTCGAAGAAAGAGAAAAGAAAAGGAGATAATATTAAAGATTAAAAGTAGTACTTAAAGAAAAGAAAAATTTCATTGAAGATTTCCTAAAATCTTTAGTAAGTGTGTTGGTACACTATTTAAAGTCAAAGGATCACTCACAAGAAGAGATATTATAATCTCTATCAGTCCTACTGAAGATAGTAATTATGTTAGTCCTAAATGTGCTAACCAATTAGTGATTCCTGAATCGAATATAATTGAAATGAATTTCGTTGACACAAGTAACAAACAATACTATATAAGTAATATACAACTAAGTATTAGGGATTATACTTTTATCCGCAATTCACTGTGAAAACCTTATTTTTTTATGATAATGACATTGTTTTGGGCTCACCGTGGATGGAAACTCTAGGGTCCTTCATTCTAAATTTGAAAAAGAAGTTTTTGACATTTTCTTACAAAAATAAAAAAATAACGCTACAAGACGTTACCTTGAACCCAGATTCAGTGACATCAGAAGACATACAAGATATCTCAAAAGTAATTCTTCAAGGAAGTAAAAAGTTGATGCAAAATATGCAAAGAGAAGTTCACAAAATCACCACTAACAAAAAAGAAGTTACTCGCCTCAAGGACCATAATGAGAAATTATTGACGCAAATTAATAAACTTAAAAATGACAAGATATCGTTGAAAACCAAAATAGGAGAAGTCAACATGAAAGGTCTATCAAAATCTTCAAAAGTAACTGTCGAAATTGAAGATAAGGGAATGAATACAGATGCAGTCAATATCACAACTCAAAAAGAGAGCAAACCAATTGAAGGAAAAGCATATTCAGATGTTGTCGTTCAAATGATAAAAAATCGAACTGAAGATTCTGTAACCAACTCAACTACATCCTCACTAGAAGAAAATAAAAAAATTGCCACACACCTAATAAGGGAAAGTCAAACCAAAAGAATTACCTATCAACATCTGAATCACGAGAGTAGACAATTCAATCAAGCTACGTATCTGTACCATTTGGAACAGAAACAACAAACTGATGTTCCAAAGAATATTGATGTAACTTCAATCCAGTCCTATGATGACAGTTTGTTACAAATTTCCAATGATCAGAATATTCCACTGAAGATTAATCTAGGATGGTCTGATCCCTTTTCAGTGAAAACAATTTTGTTTGTCACTTAGAAGATCATATCAACTTGTATCAACGAAGATGGCAGTGCCGAGACGAGAATACATTTGAAACCAAAAAAAAAGGATCAAGCCTTTTGCATCAACAAACTTTGAGGACAAAGCTTTTTTGAGGAGGAAGGCAATGTTACGAATAAAATATTTATAAATAATATAAATATAAATAATGAGGATAATTGTAATAATGATTAGTTAATTAGTATTTTATTATTTAGTACTGAAGAGGCATGTATAAATGGGACATGACCTTCCATGAAGAGGCACTGCTTAGTATATAAGCAGTCCCCTCACTCTCATTTGTATAATATCATCTTATTCATACATTTTAATATATATTCTTGTATCTCAATGGAGATCTTTATATTCGAAGTCTTTTGGAGTATTTAACTTGAAGAACGAACTTTGTTTGCTTCAGTCACTCTGGGCTCCATCATTCTTATGCTCATACAACTAGGTCCTCTCAATCCCAATCACTCCCTGGAAGATATCATCCACTAGAGAATTGGCTCCTTCACAGTTGTTGATGACTTCAATGAGGTGCCTATATTGTGCTCCCCACACATCCTCAGTTGCAAGCTTCATCTCCAGCTCTAGCAGGCCACAAAATCCTCTCCTTTGCTTTAGCATTGGGAGTTTCTTTTATTTCCACCTTTATATTTTCTTTTTGGCTAAGGTTTTAGCTTTTAGCTAGACTTTTAGTTCTTTGTCTTTTCTACTTTTAGTGTTGATCTTGGAGTGTTTTTGCACTGCCACATTGTATTTTCACTAGATGTTTTTTAAGTGCTACTGACCTACTTTTGTGGTCATTTGTTGGATGTTAGTAAAATTATCTTATCTATCCAATGTTATTCTGATGTGGCCCATGGGAAATTCATTTGTATTTTTGTTGAAAGTTGAAACCCTTCATTTTCTGTGGGGAAATTAAAAAGCTTTATTTACAAATATGATTGAAGGGGTAGACCTAGTTAAGGGGTAATCATTCGAGAATATCGAGAGAGGTAGATCAAACTTCATGTGATAAAATGTTTTTATCAGCGGTGGGTCTAGTTATCATTTTTCTTTTGTTGAGTTTGACAGCATGGCAGTGCATGGAAATTGATATAAGAGCCTGGGTAAGATATAATCTTCAAGTTAAGAATAATACTTGTAACAGGTCAGTTAGCCTTTGTATGGCATTGTTGACGTGATTTGTGAGGGATTGGTGTTTTGGAAGTCAACTCTCCACACAAATGGGGTGAAACATAAGGGTGAGTTTGTTCTCACAGATGGAAATGATAACATCCTTTGTTTTGGTAACCCTTTATACTTTTGAAAACCCTTCTTTTTGTTGGAAATGTAACTAGGTTCTGTCTTCATAATTATCATTGTACTTGTGTCATTATATATTTCATGTAAAAGCAAAAGAAAAAATAATTTATTATTATTATTATTATTTTTCTAGTTAAAGCATGTTCTTCATGCTTCTAGGGTGTATTGAGTCAAAAGAAAATTTATCATGAGTCAATCCATTGTACTTGAGTCAAGTCTCATTTGGACTTTTATTTGAGTCAAAAGAATCGATTTGTCACCCACAAGACCAAGTTGGTCCTCCCTGGAGAAGTTGGCCCAGAAAGGCACCAATTCAACCTCCTAGATGTGTGAATATATAGAGAACAGTTCAACCTCATTGTAGCACCAACTCGATTTCTGTGCAAGAGAAAGAAGAAAAAACAGCAAAAGTCTAAGGAAGAAGAGCGAAAGTCAAAGTAGAGAGAACGAAGGTCAAAGGAGAAAGAATTTTATGAGTTCTGCCCTGATTTCTGCCACATGTGCGAGATTTCTGATCTGTTGCAGGGCTAAAAATTGAGGGTTACTGCAGGGCCGAAAAATTCAGAGTTCGAACAGATTTTGAAGGTGTTGACCAGCGTTGACTTTCTTGGATTTGACTTGGTTGAAGAAGGATTGCAGGAAGGCTGACTTGGGGCTTGTGTGGAGTCTTGATCTTGGGTTTTGGGTCTTGGATTTCCCACTTTGATCTGATTCTATAAGAAGAGAAGTTGGTTGGGTTTTCTCCCTTGTGGGTTTTTCCATGGCTTGGAGCTTACATCTTTGTGTTCATTGCCTTTTATGATCGTCATGCTTTATGTTTTGGTAATTGTTTGATGAAGAGAATATAATAGAAATTAAAAGAAATATGAAGCCAACAAATATTTGCAAGCAATTATCAAGTAAGAGAACTCAACCCTAATTTGCTAGCCTGTTGGTTTCTCAACACTTTATCCTAGTAGGAATACAAATGGGCATTCCTCTTTGGAACTTCTTCAAAGGTGTTGATTTAAAGTTATGGAATATCTTGTTTGAGTGTAGGTCTAACTAGCTTGTTTGTTTTGTTGAGTTTGGAAGCTTGAGGAAATGTGAGGCATTACTTCATGAACTGGTCTTACTATTTTCTGTTTATTATTGGTCAGTATCGTGATGCATTTTTTATGGAGTTTTATCATAATAGGAATACAAATTGGCATGCCTCTAAATTTGGAACTGCTTCAAAGTTGTTGATTTGCAGTGGTGGAATATCTCACTCAAGTCTGGGTCTAACTAGCTTGTTTGTTTTGTTGAGCCTGGCAGCTTGGGGAAATGCAATGCATTTCTTCATGAACTGATCTTAGTATTTTGTCTGTTATCATTATTGGTCAGTATTGTGACACATTCTCTATGCAGAATCCTCCTTCCGTCCCAACTTTGATTGCTGTAAGATGGGCATGCTGGATAAGAAAGTCTGCTTTCCTCATTGATTGGCACAACTTTGGTTATACTCTTCTGGGCTTGACTCTTGGGAAATTACATCCACTTGTGAAAATATACTACTGGTATTATTTTGATCTATTTTTAATTGTGAACTTTGGTACCGTTAGCTAATTTTTATATAATGTAAATCTGTTCATATCAGTTTTTTATACTGATAAAATGTTGAATTTTGTAATGGCCACAGGTGTGAGAAGCGTTATGGAAAAATGGCTGATGGATGCTTGTGTGTTACAAAAGCCATGCAGCACGAATTAGCTCAGAACTGGGGCATAAAGTGAAGTACTGTTCCATATGAGTACTTTATCATTTGGATATAATTTTTGTTTACAGTCGTTGAGATTCAGTAAGTTTCTGAGAATTGCAGACCAGAGGGCAGAAATTTAAGTACTCCAGTCTGATGGAGAATTTTTTGTCTCTGTATGCTTTATCTACAGAGCAACTGTTGTATATGACCGATCGCCAGAATTTTTTCATCCTACACAACTAAAGGAGAAGCATGAGGTAAAATCCACTTTGTGAAAGACTCAGATTCAATATTTGACTAGTATTTGCATTTTGAAAATCTTGTTCGTTCTTGGCTTTCTGTAGTTATTCTGCAGATTGAACAAGGATATTGCAAATCCACTTGGCATCCACGATTGTTGCAGTGATGGTGACATAGATCAAGGAATGCAGCTTGTTTCAGTAACACAAGATGCAACAAGTCTAGCCACCAGGACTGATGGTGCTGGTGCTTCATGTTCCAGAGCAGCAGATTGTGATGTCAGTTGTGATGCATGGAATAAACAAGGGATGATAACAACTCCAGAGAGGGTGGAGTACACCCTCTTTACTAATCGTGTGGTTGCAAGAGACAATCAAGGTCACAAGGATGATGAGAGCATCTCATTGAATGAAAACAGACCAGCACTTATTGTGAGCAGTACTAGCTGGTAAATGCATCTAACGATCTTCAGTAATCAGCAATTCTTTATTTGATCTCTTTGTAAGTACTAATTACTCAATCATATAGTGTGAAGTTTCTGCACCTGCCTATCTTATTCATCAGAGATTTAAATTCATTCATATCTCTTGATAATAAGTATTGAACTGATAGTTATCAGAATAAACCATATCAAGAAATTGCAAACATTATTTTGTTATTGTTAAAATTGGCAACTAGGGCCAAACTCCACATGGGTCATCTTATTTATGACAGCTGATATTTTTCTTGGATTCCTCTCTCCGAGAGGTGTAGGATTGATCTAAAGATCATCCGATTCTGACATGTAAAGTGAAGATATGAATTTATTTGTCTTATTGTCAAATTGTCAAGGTCGGCCAGCAAGCAAAATAGAGATTTTTACCCCCTGTTCATCCTCAACATTGCATATAAAAGGAGGAGACCTCAAGTCATTATTTCATCATTTCATCTTCACTCATCTCTCTCTCCTCACTTGATTGGGCACACAGACTAGGGCATCCATCTCTCGCACGTGCAAATGAAGGAGTTGACTGAGTTGACCAGCGTTGACCGCTGCTGCAGGGACACTGTTTGGCTGTGTTGACCACTTGTGTTGACCTATTTTGACTGCAGATTGCATGAGGCAGCTTCTCCTTGGCTGGCCGCAGATCTGGGCACTGAAACCGAGGTGATCTGACCTCTGGTTTGACCAGTGTTGACTGCCCTAGTTGATGGCTGCAGTTTGACTTAAGTTGACCAGACTTTGACTGAATTTTTCAGACTGTTTGGACTGTTTGGGTTTGCTGTTGAAGGCCGAAGTTGACTGGGTTTGACCGAGTTGTTAAGAGGAAGAATTCTGCCCTGTTTGACCAGCGTTGACTTTTCTGGTTAGGGATTTTCTACTGCTATCATAAATTATCAGATTTGTAAATTTGTACTCTCTCTGCTGAACTATTGAAGAATATAAGAAGAATTGATCAAGTGTTTTCCCACATTGGGGCTTGTCCCTGGCTGGTGCCACATCTTGTGTACTCTTGTCTTGGCTTGTCTTCTACTGTTTATGTTTATGTTCTATCTGCATTTTACTATCATGCTAATGTGATTGGCAAACTGGATATTGATATTCGGCTAATAAAGAAATTGAAGTAAATTGCTCTTAAGCATAGAAAATACCAAATATTAACATGATATCAAAGCTGAGGTGAAGACAAAGCCCAAGCAAGAGTGAAAGAGCAATCGTCGAAGACAGTTGGTCAAGGACAAAAGGCTCAATGGGTTCCTCATCCCACTTCCCAGTTGAAGACAAGCTCCGTGAAAAGTATGACTATCATGGATGGAAGATGCCTCTTGATCTGACATTGGAAGAATAAGAAGTGTTGGATTATGTGAAGGGGAAAATCCCTGAGCCTTCTTCAAATGCACCAGTTGCTACAAAGTCCAAGTACAATAAGGCTGAAGTCAAAACGAAGAAGATTATCAGAGATTCCATTGACAAGCGTCTAGTGGCCTACATCTCCGATTTGAACACCGTCGAGGAGATCTACGACAGGTTGGTCAGCATGTTCAAGGTTAGTGATGCAAATCAAATTTTATTTCTCAAAAATAAGTTGAAGGATATTAAGAAGGGCAAGGACGAGGATATTAAATCCTACTTCTTAAGGATCACTAAGGTCAAGAATGATCTACTTTCGATTGGAGAGGTCATTCCTGACAGGGAACTTACTATCACTACCGTTGGAGGACTCCCACCTGAGTGGTATATATTTAGAACCACTATTCTCAATAATGATTGAATTCCAGGGTTTGAAGAATTGATGACGAGATGCATTCAAGAAGAAACAAGAATGGTGGAGTAAGAGATGCCTTCTAATAGAAGCAACCCCACCGCTTTCTCCTCTCATTCCAAAAGGAGAAATAATGCAGGGTCTAAAAGTCATTTCAATGGAAAGCATGGATCTAAGGGTGGAAGGAAAGGCAGATGCTTTGTTTGCAATAAGTTTGGCCGCTATGCAAAGGAGTGTCCAAATAGAAGGGACACATCACATGACGATGATCACAATCATTCCCAAGGTAACTTAAACAACAATAGTCAAAGGAATGGTAGGTTCAATGGCAAAGGAAAAAGGAATGCGGGACATCAAGGAAATGGTCAACCCTCTAAGAAAGCAAGGAACTCTAGGTATGAAGAATCAAATGTTGTTAACAATAAGCAAAAGGAGTACTATCTTATATCGATCCTCTCCACTACCTCTCCTCTAGACACTTTGGGGAATTGGCTAATTGATAGTGGTGCCTCAAGGCACTTCATCAGATACAAGGAAGCTCTCTCTAATCTGATAGAGAAGGAGACAAACTTGGAGATTATTCTTGGAGACGATGCCACCTATGCCGTGAAGGGAGTAGGAAATGTTACCCTTCAATTGAATCAAGGTAACACGATTCATTTACAAGAAGTCTATATGTACCTGATCTCAAGAAGAACCTGATGTCTATTTCGGCAATGGAAGAAAAAGGATACAAGGTGGCATTCATCGATGGAAGGTACGTGTTTGGAAAAGGAATTTTAAAGATGCTTTTTCTCTTGGGTTTAGGATTGACACTTTGTATCAAGTTGGAGGAAGTCCATTGGGAGCCATGTCTTGTGACACATCTCTACAATCTGAACTATGGCACCGGAGGTTTGCCCATTTTCATTATAAGGCTCTAACCAATGTGAGACAGATGGTGACAGGTATGTCCAAGTTCAAAGTAGAGCATGAAGGTGTATATCCGGGATGTGCTGAAGGAAAATTTACAAGGGGACCATTCCCCTCCAATAATAGCAAGACCATCGATAGATTGCAATTGATCCACTCCGACATATCTAGTATGATGCCCATAAACTCTTTAAGAGGAGACATATATTATCTCACCTTTATGGATGCCTATTCTCGCAAGACTTGGATCTACTTCTTGAAAAAGAAGGATGAAGTGTTCACTTGGTTTCGACACTTCAAATCCATGATTGAAAACCAATCTGAGAAGAGAATCAAGATATTGAGGACCGATAATGGTACTGAGTACGATTCAAATGAATTCCATGATTGTTGCAGAGAAGTTGGCATTAAGAGGGAGACCACAACACCATACACTGTCGAGCAGAATGGTGTGGCTGAAAGGAAGAATCGTACTATTGTAGAAGCTGTTCATGCCATGCTTCATGATCAAGGGCTTCCAAAGTTACTATGGACCGAACCTGCAAATACTGTCGTGTATGTTCAAAACCGATGCCCTCATCAAGCATTGGACTCCAAGACTCCCGAAGAAATGTTCACAAGTAAGAAACTCGATGTCTCTCATTTTAGAATTTTTGGATGTCCCGTATATTTTCATGTGCCAAAAGAGAAAAGAAGCAAATTGGGTGCATCAGGGAAGAAATGAATCTTTGTGGGCTATAGTGAAAATTCTAAGGGCTATAGAATATATGTAGCTGGTCAAAGGGAAGTTGAGATAAGTCATGATGCCGCCTTTGACGAAGATATGGCCCTCAACAAGATCAACAACCTTCTTATTCCAAGGAAGGACAAAGAAGCTGACACCGGAAAACAGGATGAAAAAGAGGATGAGACGATGCCTGATGTTGATGAACCTATGGATCTTATTGATCCTCCTCCCCAAGAGCCCTCCTCCTCTAAGAGGAGACCCTCATGGCTTAGGGAGACTCTCGAAGATGCCGAGAGACATATTGCACCAAGGGGGACTTTCCGTGAAAGCAAGAAGCCAAACAGGTATCAAGAATACTTTACCGTTATGAGCACTATCATTCAAAATGAGCCTTCATCATTTGAAGAAGCCGTGAAGCAACAAGTATGGAAGGATGCTATGAATGAAGAATACAAGTCTATTATGAAGAATGATGTCTAGGATGTGGTTCCTAGACCCCTGGACAAATCGTTTGTCACCTCTAAGTGGCTCTACAAAATCAAGCATGGAGCTGATTGAAGCGCAAAAAAGTTCAAGGCTCACTTTGTTGCTCGAGGTTTCTCTCAAAAGAAAGGTGTAGATTATGATGAGATATTTGCACCTGTTGCTTGATACACCACCATCCACTCGATCATAGCCCTTGCTGCCTCACAAGGGCAGAACCTACATCAGATGGATGTCAAGACCGCTTTCTTGCATGGTTCGATTAAATAGGAAGTCTATGTGGAAAAACCCGAGGGGATTGAGGTTCATGACCAAGAATCTCATGTATGCACGTTGGAGAAGGCTCTCTATGTCTTGAAGCAAGCACCCTGGGCTTGGTATGAGAGGATTGATAGCTATGTGATGAAGCTGAGATTCACTAGAAGTGAAGCTGATCCGAACCTTTAAGGTTGAAGATGATAAACCTCTCATACTGGTACTTTATGTGGACGACCTCTTTCTGACAGGTTCAGACCCTCTCATTCACAATTGTAAGAGGGAGTTGGGTTCTAAATTTGAGATGAAGGACCTAGGACCGATGCACTACTTCCTAGGGTTGGAGGTCTGGCAAAAGCGAGAAGAAATTTCCTATCTCAAGGAAAATATGTTGTGAAGATATTGGAAAGATTTGGGATGGTAGACTGCAAGCCTGTGACTACCCCGATGGAACTTAACTTCAAGAAGTTATGTGGTAGTGTTGCCGGACTTGAATTGGGAAATGCTTTTGAGTATCGTCAACTCATAGGAGCATTGATGTTCTTGGTGAACTTCTGTTCGGATATATGTTTTGCAGTTAATACGTTGAGCCAATATTTGGTTGAGCCTCATCATATACATTGGATTGGTGCCAAGAATCTTCTGAGATATCTTCGGGGCACAATCACTCATGGACTGAGATACACTACCGGAGATGTGAGGTTGCATGGTTATTCGGATGTTGATTGGGCCGACAGTGTGGTGGATCGCAAGAGCACTTCTGGGTGTTGTTTCTCTTTGGGTTCTGCTTCGATATCCTGGATGAGCAGGAAGCAAAAGTCGGTTTCCTTGAGCACCGCTGAGGCCGAATACATAGTTGCGAGTATGGCCTCCTGTGAAGCTGTCTGGTTGAGGAAGCTCTTCAGTGAGTTGTTTGGACATGTGCTGGATACCACTGTGATCCTCTACGACAACCAAAGTGGGATCCGATTATTAGAGAATCCCGTATTTCATGATCGCTCCAAGCACATAGATATCAGGTACCACTTTATCCGAGATATGGTACAACGAGGAGCAATAAGGCTCCATCACATTGGGACTGATGAGCAGGTCACTGATATTTTGACAAAGCCCCTGGGGAAGGTCAAGTTCTTAACCTTCTGAGAACGACTTGGAGTTGTGGAGAGACCCTCTTATGAGGGTCCTGTATGATATGGACATTGAGCTTTGGGAGCTCCAGGGAGCTTGGGGTACTACTTGGAGTGATGAGAAACCATAGGGTGAGTGGTTCAACCTTCCCATAGTGGTTTGCTGTGTACAGGGTGAGTGGTTCAGCCTTCCCCTGTGATACCCCGTTGCGACATGTAGGGAGGATGAGTGGTTCATCCGTATCCTGTTGAGACATCCTACCCATGCAGTCTAGGACTCATGGGAAGTACCTCTCATCTGGACAACGTGTAGGGAAATGAGGATAGGGACCATAGTACTCTACCGATGGACGCATCGTGTACTGCTGTACTTCCTATACTAGAATGACCGATATTGATTTGGGATCAATTGGAACTGACTTCAGGTTAGTAAGAGTGGTATGACACACTCTCTTTTGGAATTGACTTCGGGTCAATAGAGAATGGTATGATACATTCTCGATCACTTCTTCTTCTTCTTAGTTCAGCAGAGCAGAGCAGTGCATTGATGGTAGAGATAGTACCGACTAGTAGATGGATTAGCAGATGGAGTTCTCCCTAGTTGAGAGGGAGTGTTAAAATTGAAAACTAGGGCCAAACTCCACATGGGTCGTCTTATTTATGACAGCGGATATTTTTCTTGGATTCCTCTCTCCAAGAGGTGTAGGGTTGATCTAAAGATCATCTAATTCCGACATGTAAAAATGAAGATATGAATTTATTTGTATTATTGTCAAATTGTCAAGGTTGGCTAGTAAGCAAAACAAGCATTTTTATCCCCAATTCATCCTCAACATTGCATATAAAAGGAGGAGACCTCAAGTCATTATTTCATTACCTCATCTTCACTCATCTCTCTCTCCTCACTTGATTGGGTATGCAGATTAGGGCAGCCATCTCTCACACGTGCGAAGGAAGGAGTTGACTGTGTTGACCAGCGTTGACCGAGCTGCAGGGACACTGTTTGGCTGCATTGACCACTTGCGTTGACTTGTTTTGACTGCGGATTGGGTGAGGCAACTTCTCCTAGCTGGCCGCAGATCTGGGCACTGAAACCGAGGTGATCTGACCTCTAGTTTGACCAGCGTTGACTGCCCTAGTTGCTGGCTGCAGTTTGACTTAAGTTGACCAGACTTTGATTGAATTTTTCGGACTGTTTTGGACTGTTTGGGTTTGCTGTTGAAGGCCGAAGTTGATTGGGTTTGACTGAGCTGTTCAGAGGAAGAATTCTGCCCTGTTTGACCAGCGTTGACTTTTCTGGTTAGGGCTTTTCTGCTGCTGTCATAAATTATCAGATTTGTAAATTTGTACTATCTTTCTTTGCTGAACTATTGAAGAATATAAGAAGAATTGATCAAGGTTTTCCCCACATTGGTGTTTGTCCCTGACTGGTGCCACATCTTGTGTCCTCTTGTCTTGGCTTGTCTTCTACTATTTATGTTTATGTTCTCTATCCGCATTTTATTATCATGCTGATGTGATTGCTAAACTGGATATTGATATTGGGATAATAAAGAAATTGAAGTAAATTTCTCTTAAGCATAGAACATACCAAAAATTAACAGTTATTGTGTATATTGTGTCTATAATCATAAACACTTCAAAAACCAGTATGGTAGGGTACCTTTTTTTAGAAGAAATAGTCAACAGACAATAACGTGATAGAAAATGACAGCCAGAAAGAATGCTGTTAGATTTCATTTTGGTTCAAAATGGCCTGACCTTTCTTGGGCCATGTTGAAGCATGGTTCTATATAAGTTTGCTTAATTCTGCGTGGAGTCTGAACATGCTTCTCTCAATTTAACTGGTGAATTGTACAACCATTTTGTAGGACTCCGGATGAAGATTTCAGCATTCTTTTGGAGGCAGCAATTATGTATGATAGGCGTGTAGCTGCAATTTTAAATGAATTTGATTCTATATCAGAGGAAAGTCTTTGGAAGGATTTTACCAAGGGGAAGCAGTTTTCATTTCCAAGATTGCTGTTTATTATTACAGGTTCGAATGTACTCCTGTGAAGTCATTAAAAATATTTTGCACAATGTACAAATTTAGCATGGATTGAAATGTATTGGAATAATTCCTATTACTTTACTGGGTTTATTAGCTTATATCAGAGTGCATAGAGTTAGATGAGGTATATCATTGACAAATGAAGTGTTGCGCACTGAAAGGAAAGGGTCCAGAAAGAGAAAAATATGAGGAGAAAATAAGGAAGTTGCATCTCAAACGTGTAGCATTTCGTACAATGTGGTTATCTGCTGCTGATTATCCTTTATTGCTTGGTAAAAGATATCTTAAATATTGGTTACTCGAAGTTTTATTATTGAAATTTCATAGTTGATTTGAAATCTATGTTTATCTTGATTAATTATGGTGATTTCCAGGATCAGCTGATCTAGGTGTTTGTCTGCATACATCTTCATCTGGATTAGATCTCCCTATGAAGGTTTCACCATTTATGTTAAGAATGTTTAATTTTTTTTCATTTTGAATTGCTGAAACTTGAAAAATAGATCTTGCAGTGTAAGATCCATATGCATATCCTTGTGAGGAAAATTTTCAAGGAAGTAATTTATGGTTTTACTTGTAACAGTGATGTTTGATGTGGCATAGGTTGTAGATATGTTTGGATGTGGGTTACCAGTGTGTGCTGTTTCATATTCATGGTAGGTTCTCTCTTTTGCAGATCTTTTATAAATTATTATTCATTCAACATTCTGATGTTATCACATTAGATGATAATTCAGATAATTCAGTTTCATATTTAAGAACACTGCTTTTATTTAATGTATATTGAACAGTTTTTTATTTTTAGTTTCATTTTTGCAATGCATGATAAGCATAAAGGAGCTTGTCAACGTTGATGAAAATGGCCTTTTATTCGCTTCCTCTTCAGAGCTGGCTGATCAGCTATTGGTAAGACAGATTTTGAGCTTCAAGAATGCCTTACAGGATACTTGTTTATCTCACTTGTTTTAGAGGATTTGTAAACTTATTGAGACAGAAATAGTTGCTTCTAGAGTTAATCTGCACAAATACTGGCATGTTCTTTAGTACCTTTTATTGCATGCAAGGCCAGTTTATCGGGTGAATGCAGAGATATATTTGTTCTTTTTTCCAATTTAAATTTTTTCTGGATGTCACCATGAAAATTAAAATACCAAATGGGCATGAAAACATTTAACAAGTACAGTAAATCTGTTGGATATTTTATGCATATCTGGGGATTTGTAGTAAGGCAAGATTTATCCTCCTATCTCTTCCTGCTATTCATTCTGCCTTGCTTTCCTTTTCTTTATGCTAGTTATCTTACACGCATGAGTTGTCTTTCCTCTATCTGCTTTCTGCTGGGCAGTTTGACAAGAAAGGCTCAGGTGGCTGGATAGAGTCTGGACCAATGTTGAAAAAATCGGAATTGGCAAAATATCGGCAAGGATCCAGAAAACATTGTTTCAGAAAAATCGGCAAAATATTCGGAAAAAATGGAAAACATAAAAAAATACATAATATATTCATTTTTAAGAAAGTGTTAAACATATAAAGCAACAACAACATCAAATAAACACATTGCCACATAAACATGGAGAAAACATTGATAAATATATATATATATATATATATATATATATAGTGGATGCCAAATAAAAAATGATCCATCATAGTCGATATTGAATCCTAAAGTCTGATAGTTGTCCAATCAAGGACTCAAAAATAGAGAACCAATACAAAATGACATGACATATAAATGTATCTCATCATAATGAGTTAGATGTACAATGACAACAAAAGCAAAACTAGCAGCTAGCTAATGCCCTCTCCCCCTTTTATGGGAAAAGATGATGGGCTGTTTGCCAGACCTTCCCCTAACAAAAGAAAGCCCTGGCACTGCAACAAGTGTCTAATAGTGACTCGTGGGTATATGACTAGGCTCATCAGTCTCTCCAAAAAGTGGTGCTGATACTACCACATCCTCCTCTCGCCCCACCTCCTCATTCTCCTGCTCCTCCCGCCCCACCTCCTCCTCCTCCACCTGTTGTTCTGCTTGTCCGTCCTCTAACCATCTAGGTGCCTCCTCAATGATAGGCTGCTTGGATTCCACTCTCCACTTAGACAATACATCAATATTATCTAAGGAAATGGCATCCACATCCGATGTTCTGTCAATTTGCCTCATCCATAGTCAGAGATTGTAATGGACATACACCAAGTCATTGAGAGATGAGAACTTCAGCCCGTAAGAGGGTTTCAAAAAAGATAATGTGTCTTGAGGGTCATAAATTACAATAAATGTAAGTGCTCTATTCAAGTTTGAAGTTCTAACTTGTTGCGTTTCTTTGAGTGTATTTTTTCAAATACCTTCCAATTGCGATCACATCCCAAACCACTACATGTTTTACTGAGGATTGTGATGGAAAATTTCTGTAACTTTGGTGCCCCTGCACCATAGTTTTGCCACCAAACATCTACAACAAATAACAAAGAAAGCATTACATTTCATTAAAATGGAAAACAGAAAATAGAGAAACATAATTAAGCTTTCAAATAAGACATAAGCGAATTTAAAAATCTGAAGTCCTAAATTCTAATAACTTACGCGGCATCAAAGTGGTCCTTCCACTAATAGCATCATCAAAGCTAAATAGTCCAAAACCCTCTCGATGTCTTTCTGTTAATTTTAGGTATGTTCTATGCTTAGAGCAATTTATTTCAATTTTCACAGTTAGCTCAATATCTTTTCCAGATTAGTAATCACATCAGCATTAAAGTAAATTGCAGATAGAACATAAACATAAATTGCAGAAGACAAGCCAAGACAAGAGGACACAAGATGTGGCGCTAGCCAGGGACAAACCCCAATGTGGGGAAACCCTTGATCAATTCTTCTTATATATTCTTCAATAGTTCAACAGAGAGAGAGATAGTACGTTTACAACAGAAGTCAACACTTTGAATTATCTAGATAAGAGCATAGATCATCTCTAAGAAGATGATACATGAGATCAGTTGAAGACATGTTGCTTCAACTGATTCTCCAAGGTGACTCCTTCACCTATTATTGTGCTGCATTTCGTCATCATGCTGCACCTCACCGCGCTGCACCATGCTACACCCATCATCACTATGCTGCATCTCATCACGCTTCATTAATCATAACTATACCCATCAGTGTATTGCATTATGTGTCACTGCTGCACCATGTTGCCATACTGACCTATGTGTTGGCTGCATCTTGATTGCTTGTTGTCCCTAGCTTGCTTGTTGTCCCTAGCATGCTTGTTGTCCTTAGCATGCTTGCTGTTGCATGCTAGTTGTCCCTTGCATGCTAGCTGTAACATTGCATGCTTGGTGTATTTGCTGCTAAGTACCATACAACTATCCCAATGTTAGTTAGTTGTCCCTTGCATGTTGCTCTCCTTCGGAGACAGATGCTCTGGCTGTTCCGGCAGTTCCGGCTGTTCCTGGCAGTTCCAGCAATTTCGACTGTTCCCGACAGTTCTGGCTTCTGCCCTCTACGTCAGCTTTCCCACCTGTTCCAACAGTTCTCGGCGGTTTTTGCAGTTCTGGCAATTCCGGCTGTTCCTGACAGTTTCGGCTTTTGCCCTCTATGTCAGCTTTCCCACCTGTTCCAACAGTTCCCGACAGTTTTCTCAGTTCCGGCAATTCTGGCTGTTCCCGACAGTTTCGGTAGTTCCCGGCAATTCTCGGCAGTTCCGGCTTTTGCCCTCTGCGTCAGCTTTCTCGACTGTTCCAGCAGTTCCGGCTATTCCCGGCAGTTCCGGCTATTCCCGGCAGTTCCGGCTTTTCCCGGCAGTTCCCAAGAGTTTCGGTAGTTCCATCTATTCCGGGCAGTTCCCGGTAGTTCCGGCTTCCGCCCTCTGGATTAGGGTAGCGTTATCCCTTAGGATCTCTCCTCCTACTAAAACCCAAAGACAAGTAGAGAGGAAGAGATCCCAAGTGTGTTGAAATGACTTGAAGGCCACCTCTATTTATACTAAAATGTTGAGCACAAGTGGGGTTTATTTGGTTGTTGGCCGACCTTGACGAATTGTCCCATAACACAAATAAATTCATATCTCCATGAATAATTATCGGAATCGAATGATCTTTAGATCAATCCTACACTTCTCGATGAGAGGGATCCAAGAAAAATATCAGCGTCTTCCATTAATAAGATGACCCACATGGAGTTTGGCCCTAGTTGCCAATTTTAACACTACCTCTCAACTAGGGAGAACTCCATCCGCTGATCCATATGTTCGATTGTACTATCTCTGCCATAAGTGCCCTGCACTGCTCTGCTCTGCTCTGCTCTGTTGAACCATGATGAAGAAGAATTGATCGAAAATGTCTCATACCATTCTCTACTGACCCGAAGTCAGTTTCATTTGAAGAGAGTGTGTCACATCACTCTTACTGGCCCGAAGTTAGTTTTATTGGCCCGAGATCAATATCACAAGAGAGTGTCTCAAACCACTCTTACTGATCCCAGATCAATGGAGGTCATCCTAGCATAGGGAGTACGGTAGACACATCGATGCGTCCATCGATAGTACTACTATGGTCCCTAACCCAATTCCCTGCTCATTGATCAGATGAGAGGTACTTCCCATGAGTCCCAGACTGCATGGGTAGGATGCCTCGACAGGAGAACTAATCATCCTGTCCACAAGAGAACAAATCATCCTGCCCCACAGTCGCCACGGGAGAACTAATCATCCCGGCCCACAGGAGAACTAATCATCCTGTTCCATAGTTGCCACGGGAGAACTAATCATCCTGGCCCACAGGAGAACTAATCATCTTGTTCCACAGTTGCCACGGGAGAACTAATCATCCCGGCCCACAGGAGAACTAATCATCCTGTTCCACAGTCGCCACAGGGTATCACAAGGGAAGGTTGAACCTGTCATGTTGTACATAGCGCACCACTAGGGGAGGGTGAGTCGCCCTGTGGTCGTATGTTGCTCCAGTAAGTACCCCAAGCCCCCACTCCCAGAGCTCAATGCATGCAACATGCAGGACCCTTATAAGAAGGTCTCTCAACGACTCCAAGTCGTTTGGGAAAGTCACAGATTTGACCTTTCCCCGGGGCTTTGACAAAATGTCTGCTACCTGTACATTAGTCTCAATGCAATGGAGTCTCCTCGCTCATCGACTTACCATATCCTAGATAAGGCAGTATTTGATGTCTATCTGCTGGAGCAACCATCGAATATGGGATTCCTCAATAATCGAATCCCCCCTCTGGTTGTCACAGAGAATCACAGTGGTATTCATCATGTGTACAAATAGCTCACTTAAGATCTTCTGCAACCATGCAGCTTCACACGAGATCATACTCATAGCTATGTATTTGGTCTCAAAGGTGCTTATAGCAACCGACTTCTGCTTCCTACTCATCCATGATATCGAAGCGGAATCCAAAGAGAACCAGCACTAAGAAGTGCTCTAGTGATCCTCCACACTGCCTGCCTAGTCAGCATTCGAATAATCATGCAGTTTCATATTTCCGGCAGTGTATCTCAATCCATGAGAGATTGTGCCCCGAAGATATCTCAGAAGATTCTTGGCACCAATCCAGTGAGGCTCAACCAAATATGAGCTCACCATGCTAACTGCAAAACATATGTCCGGACGGAAGTTCACCAAGAACATCAACGCGAATGAGTTTATGAAACTTTGAGGCATTTCCCAAATCTGGTCCGACATCACTCCCATATAACTTCTGAAAGTTAAGATCCTCAAGGTAGTCACAGGCTTGCAGTTTATCATTCCACATCCGGAATCCAACTCCCTCTTACTTCTGCAAATGAGAGGGTCTGCACCTGTCAGAAATAGGTCATCCTCATAAGGTGCCGGTATGAGAGGTCTATCATCCACAACCTTCGGGTAATGGTTTGGATTGGTTTCACTCCTAGAGAATCTCAACTTCATCAGACAACTATCAATCCTCTCATACTATGCCCGAGGTGTTTTGCTTCAAGCCATAAAGGGCTTTCTTCCACCTGTATACATGAGATTCCTGATCATGAATCTCAAGCTCCTCGGGTTGTTCCAAACCTGTGGACCTGCTGCATGAGGGAAATGGTCCCCTTATAAGATTTTCCTTCGGTACATCTCATACATGTACCTTCATTCTCTTCTTGAATTCAGGGATCCCCATCACCATCTGACTCACATCAGGTAGGGCCCCATAGGTAGACCTCCGGTGCTATAGATGCGATATGTCAATTGACATGATCCCTAATGGACCATCCTGCAACTTGATACAAATTGCCAACCCTGAACCCATGAGAAAAAGCATCTTTGAAAATTCTATTTTTTAACACGTACCTTTCCATCGATGAATGCCACCCTGAAACCTTCGACTTCCATTTCCGAGATGAACACCAGGTTCTTCTTGCGATTAGGTACATAAAAGAGATTCTTGTAAATGAATAGAGTTACCCTCATTCAGTTGAGGGGTAACATTCCCTACACCCTTTCTGGGATAGGTGGCATCGACTCCAAGTATAATCCCACGGTTTTTTCCATCTCTACCAAATTCGAGAGAGCACCCTTCTATCCAATGATTAGTCCTCCTGTGGGCCAGGATGATTAGTTCTCCGTGGCGACTATGGAACAGGATGATTAGTTCTCTTGTGGGCCACGATGATTAGTTCTCCGTGGCATCTATTGGACAAGATGATTCGTTCTCCTATGGACAGGATGATTAGTTCTCCTGTCGAGGCATCCTACCCATGTAGTCTGGGACTCATGGGAAGTACCTCTCATCTAATCAATGAGCAAGGAAATGAGGTTAGGGACCATAGTAGTATTATCGATGGACGCATCATTGTATTTATCGTACTTCCTATGCTAGGATGACCTCCATTGATCTGGGATCAATGATATTGATCTGGGATGAGTGAGAGTGTTATGACACACTCTGAGATTGACTTCCGGTCAATGGAGGATGGTATGATACATCCTTGATCATTTCTTCTTCTTCATAGTTCAAGCAGAGCAGAGCAGAGAAGAGCAAGGCCAAGCTGTGCATGGTAGTGCATTTGATGGTTGGGATAGTAGCGACGGTTAGATGGATTGCAGATGGACTTCTCCCTAGTTGAGAGGGAGTGTTAAAATTGGCAACTAGGGCCAAATTCCATGTGGGTCACCTTATTTATGGCTGCTGATATTTTTCCTAGATTCCTCTCGTTAAGAGGTGTAGGATTGATCTAAAGATCATCCGATTCCGATGAGTATTTATGGAGATATGAATTTATTTCTAATTACTTGACAAATTGTCAAGGTCGGCCAGCAACTAAGTGTGTGGCACACATGCCCATTGTTTCATATAAATAGAAGAGAGGTTGAGTCATTTGCAACTCATCTCATCACTCATCTTCTCTCTCTCCTACGCATTAGATGAGCTTCTCTCTCTCACACGTGTGGCTGAAGAAGGAAGACACAGATTTTTGATTAGGGATGCGTTGACCAAGTTTGACCAAGGTTGCAGGAAGGTACTTTGACTAGCGTTGACCAGCATGGACTCCTCTTTGACTGCGGATTAGGTGTGGCTGCTTCTCCTTGGCAGGGCGCAAATTTTGGCACGCAAACCGAGGTGATCTGACCTCAGGTTTGACCAGCGTTGACTGTCAAAAGGTTGACCGCAGATCTGTCTAGCGTCAACTGAAGTCTGACTGTAAGTTCAGATTGTTTTGGGTTGACTCTTCTTGTTGTTGGAGGCCGAGTTGACTAGGATATTGACCAATCTGATTGAAGGTCAAATCTGACTTGTTTGACCAACTTTGACTTTGCTGGTTAGGGTTTTGCTGCTGCTGTTATAAAATTTCTCTCTGCTGAACTATTGAAGATAAAAGAAGATTTGATCAAAGGGTTTCCCCACATTGGGGTTTGTCCCTGGCTAGCCACCACATCTTGTGTGTCTTGTCTTGGCTTGTTTTCTGTCGATCATTTAATGTTCTATTTGCATTTTACTTTATGTTGTGATTGCTAATCAGTGGCTAATAAAAGTAAAAGAAGTAAACTGCGCTAAAACATAGAACATACCATAATTTAACAGAAACCTAGGGAGAAATGGTCTTCGAGCTAGGGCTTGGAAAAATTTGAGATTCAACTGTCGGAATGGCTTCAAAATTGGAGGATCTCTCAAGGACACAACAACCCATTTCTAGACCAATTTTCATTAATTTTTGATGGCTACAATTAATTTTGTGTGATGCCCTAGGAGACCCGAGGGTTAGGGCTTAGAAAAAGGAGAAAAGGAGGTGAAAAATATCTTGGGTTTTGTGATCGCCGAGGACTAAACCAATTCCTAGCCTATTGGGAGAAATGGAGTCAAGGATTAGATTGACTTAGGGTTTTTTCTTTATCAAGGAGCCTAATTGTAGCTTTGCATGCCCTAATGAAGCAGCTACCCAACTACAACAAGGATTTATACTTCAATTTGACAAATTAATGGAGTTTCGAGGTTGAACCTTCAATGGTTGCCCCTAGGAACATCCACTTTTCATGCCCAATGAATACTGCATGCAATAGATCAAGACTACTAGGTGATTCGTGATTTTCACACAAATTTAGAGCAGAAGCAACATCATGATGCAATATTCCATACATTAAACATAAATTAAAAATTTCGCTTGAAAAGAAACTTACATGGCACAAAAAGCATAGCCATCCATTATATTTGCAAGGGAGAAGCTCCAAAATAGAATATCATCAATCCAAACATCAAAATGCATCCAAGAATCTCCAATTCATCCTCAGTAGCTAATGCGAAATTCTCAAGAATGGATACCAACCCAAATCCAAGTGATGATCAAATGAAATGATCATCACATCAATATATATCCTCCCTAAGGGGTTCAATTTGCCTAATAATGCCCCAACTAATAAAATTATGTGCCAAAATAACATTCCTTGGTGACAAGCCCACCAAGATAACTCCATAATACAAAAATAAACGTCCCAAGAGGGAAAACTAATAGATACAATTGGTCGAAGGGCCATTGAATGGCCTAGTGGAGTGCAATGTGTGCCAAGTTGAATGAATGAGCTCCAAACATAGTGATAAAGGGGTTGGCCCCTTGATATCCAAGCAAATGACCTGTGGTGCCCCCAAGAGGCTATGGGGGCACAAAACATCCTTGTGGGTCTCCAAATGGATCAAACAAGCCTGTATCCCATCTGTAAGGGCTGGAAAAATGATGCAATCCCTCCCGTTGTCTCTCATGGCGAGACGCATCCTCATCTATGTTGAAGATTGTAACTAGTGTTGGTCTTCATAATTGTATTTGTCAAAAGAAAGAAAAAGGAATTTTTATTGTAAAAGAAAAATTGGCTTATTAAAGCATGGGTTTCATGCTTGGGTCATTGGTCCATAGGTCAAAGCTTCCATTGTAGGCTTCTAGGTTTGTGTCTCAAGTCATTATCATTGTCTTTTTGTTGTAGACCCTTTTTGGGCTTATTATGTTAAAAGAAAGAAAAATTATACTATGTAATTACTCCACCAAGTCGGCTTCAAGGAATTTCAAGTTGGTCTCAAACATCTAGCAACTGGGCCCTATTGAAGATGATTCGATCTAGAAGACTATATATAAGCAGAAATCTCAACCTTGTATGGTATCAATCTAAAGATGAACTCGATCTATAATTACAAGGGAAGATGTAGTGCGAAAACATCTAGAAGAAGAGATCTACTTCATTATAGGAATAAAGGACAACGAAGAAGTAGAAGATCATTATCTCATCTTGTTTCTACCTAAATGAGCAATATGAACTAAAGTAAGAAGTGCGAAGTTGCAAAGATAACTATGCAGGCCGAAGATTTCAAAGGTGGCAGAAAGGAGACTCCATTTGGTTTGGATATTCAAGTTGAATTCATATTGACTTTAGACTTCTTGAATGCCCGATTTCGTGGATGGAGGAAAGTTTGTCTTGGCCAAAAAGGTCTCGTTTGTCTCAATTTGATTTAAGTCTACTAGTGAAGTGTTTGACTGGGTTTTTCCCTTGTTAGGGGTTTTTCCTTGGCTGAGTGCCTACATCCTGTGTTCTCTTTTGTTTGTGATCTTCATTGATTGGCATTAGTCTTGATGATAAGAACAAGATAATTTGAAAGAAGAACTAATAAGTAAATATCACAAGATAATGTCATAATAAGGAAATCAATTCAAGAAAACCCTAAGTTGCTGCCTAATGGATTTCTCAACATGTTATCAGAGCTAAGGTCAGAATTATGATGGCAGCTTAAAGATCACATGAAGATAGTGTTGGAAAATGTAACTAGGTTCGGTCTTCATTAAATGTATTTGAGTAATCTTGTAATGTACTTGTCAAAAGAATAAAGAAAATAATTTTTATTATTATTATTGTGACATATTAAAGCATGGGTTTCATGCTTGGGTCACCATGTTTTAGGTCAAAGTCCCCATTTGAGGACTTCTAGGATTTATTCTGAGTCAATAAAGTCATTGTACTTTTAAAGAGACCCTTATTGGGCTCTCGAATCATGTAAAAAGGTTAAATATTGAGTCAAATATGAATTATGTTGTCTTCACACCAAGTCGACCTTAAGATGATCAAGTCGGCCTCAAGGAGGGCTATTCAACCTCACCGAAGGCCTATAAATGAAGCCATTCGAATTCCATTTGAAGCACTCTCTCTCTCAAGCAAGTTCGATCTCTCTTGAAGCCGGAAGAAGTGCAAAATAGAATAAGGAGGAGAAGGAAGTGCGAGTTTGGTCTAGAAGAAGGAGAAAGGGAAAATCTATCCTTTGGTGCAACTATCCCTCTCTTTCATGCCCTAATTTGGAATATCGAAGTTCTCTTGTTGATGTCGTAGCCAGTTGCCATGTTGATGCCATAGCCAGTTGTCGTGTGATGTTGTCACCTCAAGAAGCTGTATTGGGCCAAGATCGAAGGTTCTAAATGAAGATCAAAGTCTTTAAGTGAAGATCGAAGTCTCTAAGGCAAGGTCGAAGTTGTTGGGTCGAAGAAAGTGTTGCCGCTACTGCGGCTGCTGCTAGGTCAAGAAGGATCATCTGCAAGTAAGGAAGAAGGCTGACTTGGTGTGGAGGAAAGTTTGTGTCAAGGTCAAGAGTCTTGGAATATCTTCAGAAACTATTGAAGGAAGAATTACTGACTGGGTTTTCCCCTAGAGAGGGGTTTTGCCTTGGCTGTGAGCCTACATCTGGTGTCCATTGTTTTATGTGCTATTGCTTTGGTAATTGCTTGATGAACTAAAAGAAAGAAGATATAAAGAAACGTAATAACAAATCAAGAACATCACAAGTAATTATCAAGAATAAGAAAATCTTTTTGCCTTTCTGATTTTCTAACATGGTATCAGAGCTTTGGTGAAGAAAGAAGAAAAAGGCAGTCTCAAGCACTTGATCAAGGAATCATTCAAAAACGTTATTTCAAGGAAGAATTCCACTATATTCAAGGAAGATGTCTAACACAATCAAGGGAGAGAACAAACTTGAAGGAGCCTCAAACTATAGGTCTTGGAAGAAGAGGATTGACCTCATCCTTGAAAAGAACAAGGTACTAGACTTGGTCAAAGGAAAAGTAAAGAAGCCTACAAATGACTCTAGTGATGCTGACAAAGTAAAATTCAAAGAATTAGAATTGGTGGCCATGACTCTAATGGTAGAAGGAATAAAGGATAATCTTGTCCCATTTATAGCCAACATCAATCATGCTCAGGAAATGTATGAAGCCTTGTCAAAGTTATTCACTATTAAGAACATTGGTCAAGTGGCAAGCTTGAAGAATGAACTAAGGACCACAAAGATGGCTAAAGAAGATACAATGTCCTCCTCCTTTGTGAAAATAGCAAGAATTAGAGATGATCTTTTGGCCATTGATGAAATTGTTCCAGACAAAGAACTCATGGTCACTGCCCTATTAGGATTGCCACCTACTTGGGGTGCATTTTCTGTAGGACTTAATAGTTGGAAGGAAGATCCTACTTTTGAAGAACTATGGACTGCTTGCAGTCAAGAAGAATTGAGGATCTCTCTAGTTGCCAATCGTGAAGAAGTATCTAATGCCTACACTGCTCAACACAAGGGAAAGGATTCAAAAGGACCAAGGAAGAAAGTAGACATGTCCAAGGTAGAATGCTACCAATGTCATAAGAAGGGTCACTAGACAAGTGACTGTCCCGACAATCCAAGAAACAAGAAGAGAGAAAGAGATGAAGCCCATATTGCTGAAGAAGAAGACCTAAAGAAAGCCAAACCTGAAGAATCTGACATAAGGGACTTACACTAGTAAGTCCTTTGCTTTTAGTCTTAGATATACTATTTTTCATTTTTAGAATTTCTAGGTTTTAACATGTTTTTGGAAAATACTTTTTCTTTTGTTTTATAAGTTTGTAGGTATCCCTCAAGCTCTAGAGGGAGCCCCCAACAACTCCCAAAGATAAGTATCTCATTTCCTTTCAGTTTTTGGTTCCATGTACTCATTTAGTTTTGATTATATTAAATATTAATCACCATTCTCCCTCTATTGTCTTGATAAGGAAAACATTTGCTGTATTCTTAAGGAGTACGAAAGAGGACCTCCCAAGACAAGGTTTTTCCAAGAGCAAAGGTACGCTTTATAACATTGATTTATTTATAATAAATGTTTATTCATTTGACAATCTATTACTAATATTGTTGTGTCTAGCTATATTGAATCACATTGATTCTTGTTTTGGGTGATTCATCACCTGATAAATCTAACCTTCCTCATATTCTTAACTGATTTAATAGAACCCTAGAAAGGTTCTCTGGAAAACCCTAACCTACGGGTATGCTAATGGTAATGTGTGAAACCCTAAACTGCTTAGGGTTATTGAGAAATGCTATTTGAAAGTTTTTATTGATGATGTCATGTTTGGGATTTTGGTAGGGTTGAATGATAAAGTCTAAAATCTTGAACCTTTGGAATATTGTTATTCTTGGGTTTGCTATGTTCCTATATTGAAACCCTAACTCATTAGGGTTTGGTGGAATGTGTAAGCAAGACCCTTATAATGTCTTAGAAATGATTTCCTTTGTAAGTGTGTGTTTGTTTGATCAAACCCTAGTCCAACTCTTATTGATCTTTATGAAGTTGGGTTTGACTAACACATGATATGAAATGCCTATGCATGATGATGAAGTCCTAGATGTATGAGTTGACCTATTTATTGAATTTAGGCTTCTGTGATCCATATCAAGTTTTGAGAGAAGATTTTTCGGCGTAAATCACATTGGGATGCTTTTGTCGACGCGTTTTGAACCAACGAATGTGGTTCATCGTCAAGACAAGTTCTTGTTGGTGGGCATGAATCCTAGGGTTTGGAACTAAGCCCTAGTCAAAGTTTGTCTTTCTAGGATGATAATATTTGTGAGATTCTAGGGTTTTGGAGTTAAAACTTAATAGAAGTAAAAATCTCTTATATATGATGACAATGTGATAATTTGAGATTTATGTGAGATTGCTGAAATCTAAGTTTTAGTTGGGATTAATATTTGATTGAAAATCTAGGGTTTGCAACTAACCTTAGTGGAAGTTGGTCATGTTAATGACTAAGCTATGATTGGCTTTGATTGTTTCTTTTGTATGAAATCTAGGATTTGTATGAATCCCTAGTTGCCTTGTAGATCTATATTTGTTTGAATTGTTTCTAGGGTTTGCTATATGTTGTAGTAGGGTATGTCACACCTTTGAAAGAAACATTGAAACCCTAGATGGAATGAAAATTGTTATGAAGTAGTCTAGGGTTTATGACAAAGTCCCTAGCAAGATGTTGAAGAGTATGTGTCTCTTGTTTAAGTTTGGGTATCTGATATATGTAAGGTTGAAATGCTTCCGTAATTCTGATATGGCTAACTTCATGCTTCTATAGATTTGGTTGTACTTGCTATCTAAGTTGTGCATGTACACAATCTTCAATATGGTGAAGATGTTTGTTGATGTGATAAGCATGATGGGGATGATGATAACTCTGATGAAATGGTTGGAAGCCACGAAAGATTCTTCGATGATGAAAAGAAGAAGTTGATCTCTTTGAGATTAAGAGGGAGTTTGGATAAAGAGATGCTCCCTGGTTGAGAGGGAGGGCATAGCTTGGTTTTGATTAATGAATTTCAGAGGATATGTTGTTGCATGAGAAGTAGGAAAGGAAAGTGTATGATTGAGGAATCTTCTATCAAAGGTTCGGTTGATAGGCCACTGGGTTGAGAAGCAACATTAGGAAAACCCCAAAGGTTTGTGTTTATTTTTGAATATGTGATTGGGGTTGTGTTTAAATCTCTTGAAGGTTTTGATAACATGATGGTTATCGATTGGTTTGATCGGGAGAGATTTGTTGTCCATGATCTGCTGGATCAAGGAGAGGCTTTGTGAGTGAAGCTTTGCTTGGGAGAATATTTGGCCGACACTTTGTGTTGATGTCTAAGTCCCAAAGTTGGAAAGGTGGTGTTGATTATAGAGCTCTGTTTTTGGATACACACCTGGATCTTTGGGTTGGTGGTTAGTAAGTAAGCTTGATGGTTCCTAGAGAGGCTAAAATCTTGAGTCCACCTTATTCCCACTTGGATAGATTGCCTTGGTCATGAATCTAGTCCGTGGCATTGTGATGCCTAAATTGTTGAGAGACCAATGGATAGATTGCCCGGGTCAGGAATCTAGTCCATGGCATTGTGGTGCCTAATGTTCTTCATGGTTCATATAGTTGAGATCTTCCCTGTACTTGTATATGATGAATACCTCCCTAGTTAAGAGGGAGTGTTGGAAAATGTAAATAGGTTCAGTCTTCATTAAATGTATTTGAGTCATCTTGTAATGTACTTGTCAAAATAATAAAGAAAATAATTTTTATTATTATTATTGTGACTTATTAAAGCATGGGTTTCATGCTTGGGTCACCATGTTTTAGGTCAAAGTCCCCATTGAGGACTTCTAGGATTTATTCTGAGTCAATAGAGTCATTGTACTTTTAAAGAGACCCTTCTTAGGCTTTTGAATCATGTAAAAAGGTTAAATATTGAGTCAAATATGAATTATGTTGTCTCCACACCAAGTTGGCATTAAGATGATCAAGTCGGCCTCTAGGAGGGCTATTCGACCTCACCAAAGGGCTATAAATGAAGCCATTCGAATTCCATTTGAAGCACTCTCTCTCACAAGCAAGTTCAATCTCTCTTGAAGCCAGAAGAAGTGCGAAATAGAAGAAGGAAGAGAAGGAAGTGCGAGTTTGGTCTAGAAGGAGAAAGGGAAAATCGAACCTTTGGTGCAACTATCTCTCTCTCTCGTGCCCTAGTTTGGAAGATCAAAGTTCTCTTGTTGATGTTGTAGCTAATTGTCGTATGATGCCGTAGCCAGTTTCCATGTGATACCATAGCGAGTCGCCGTGTTGATGCCGTAGCCAGTTTCCGTGTGATGCTGCCACCTCAAGAAGTTGTATTGGGCCAAGATCGAAGGTTTTGAATGAAGATGAAAGTCTTTCAATGAAGATCGAAGTTGCTAGGTCGAAGAAAGTGTTGCCGTTGTTGCTAGGTCAAGAAGGATCATCTGCAAGTAAGGAAGAAGGCTGACTTGGTGTGGAGGAAAGTTTGTGTCAAGTTCAAGAGTCTTGGAATATCTCCATATAACTATTGAAGGAAGAAATACTCACTGGGTTTTCCCCTAGAGGGGGGTTTTGCCCTAGCTGTGAGCCTACATTTGGTGTCCATTGTTTTATGTATATTGCTTTGGTAATTGCTTGATGAACTAAAGTACAGTGATGTGTGGTTTGACGGTAAGTCTACTTGGGCGAAGCCTGGGAGACCGTAGTTCAAATCTCATTGAGTACACTGGCCTGCTGTGGTGGATGCTCGAGAAGCAGATTCCCCACCCCCGCCTTGGCGGCATGAGAGTCTCGCTTTGCTAAAACCATAGGATCTTAGTATATCGACTTGCAGGTAGTTGGATGTACTCTTGGTGTTATAGTGGCAGCTACAAGGATTGATCCTGGGTCTCCCATAGATTAGGACTGGCAGTTATCGATTCACCATGTGGTTAAAAAAAAAATTGCTTGATGAACTAAAATAAAGCAGATATAAAGAAACGTAATAACAAATCAAGAACATCACAAGTAATTATCAAGAATAAGAAAATCTTTTTGCCTTTCTAATTTTCTTACAGAAAGAGGCATTACTTGCAATTAGTTTGTTATGAATAAAATGTTGAGATTTCTAAGTCTAACACATTAGAAATCCCTACTGCATTATCTGGTTTATTATCTCCTACTTGTTCTTTCCATTAACAAGTTATTTATAAACATAAATACTGAAATAAACACAAATGCAACCTTAACACATATACAGATCAACAACTAAAATAACTGAGACAATCACAAAAGGGACACTGGTATTTTTGGACAAACGTCCTCAGAAAAGCCCAATGCGGGAAAATCGGTGTAGCAGATATGAGGGTTTTATTATTATGCAGTTTCTGAATACAACTAGGGTGCCAGAAATATCTCACCCTTCAGAGAATTTCTTTGGCAGAAGTACCTCTCCTTGGAGATAGATATTCTAGCTGATCAGTGACTAGATGATTGATCCCATAACAACTTCCACAATTCCTTAGCTAGACAATGAAAGATGATCCAAGCTTCTCTCTAGGGACTGCGTCACCCTTTTCTACTCTGCGCCTGCCTCTTAGCTCCTAGTCTACCCCACGAAAATCCCTCAGCGCTGCCTCTTCAGCCCAACGTCAGCTCTACTAGCCTCTGTATAGCCTCCACTGCCTCTTGGCCTTCTACGTCAGCCTCTTGGCCCTCTGCGTCTTCTGCAGTGGCCCACTCAACCTTTGTGTCAGTCTTGGCTGCCTCTGCGTCAACCTTCCAAGGCTCTGCGCTGTCTCTCCTGTTAGCGCTTGAGATTTCACCCTAGGCTGAGGAAGGTAAACCTTCAAGGCAACATCAAACCATTTCACCTCGTAGCTAGCCCTACGAGGTATGAGAAGGCTCTCTCGGGTCAGATTCGGTAGATCTTTCAATATGATAAGCTGACCAATTAGGAATAAAGATTTTAGGCTAGTAAATTGATAAGGGGGGTTGATTTAAAGATTTTTGGGGTCTTTGGTGGCAATTTGAGGGAGTGCAATTCAGGGTGCGGGGATTGGGCTCAGTTTTTGCAGGGGGATCTTTGGGGCAAGGTAGGAGTGAGTGCTGATGCCTTAATCTGAGATGAATGATCAGGAATGATAGAGGAGGAGCTAAAGAGGGCAAACAACAACTTTGAATCCTCTTTAGACAGTGGAAAACATAGATATTGAACAAAATTAAAAGCTGAGCATGGCATGCATGAATTCAAACTTTATCACTTCATCTGTTCAATTAGCAGCAAAGAAAGAGATGGAACACATAAACACACTTACAATAACACGTAGAGAACACACCATCAACACAACAATCCTCAAGAATCCACAATGATGTCTGCAAAACCCCGGCCTTCCTTTTCCTTAAATTGCAGAGATAGAAGTGAAATATACAATAGAGCTTTCTCCCACAAGAGTCCAACCATCAAAATGAGGATGAGAAGGTATCATATAGCTGATCTAACTCCTTTCCCCACCTCTAGGGGTCGAGCTCAGCTTCCTAGGAGCAGTTTGAACTAATTCTAAACTAAGCACTAGATAATAGGCAGTCAAACAACTTGCCTCTATTACTTAGCTAACTCATCCATGCATTAATTATTCACTTTTTACATCAAGGAAGCTTCTAGAAGGGTAAAGAGAGATAAAATCTATCAATGTGCCATGAAAATTATACATTCATCCATCATCTACAAGTAAAAATCATCAACCAAGGTGAAAACAGTGTTTTCTGGCCTGAAAAGTCAAAACTGCCAAATTCAGCTCGAGTGGTCGCGCCCCTTTGCAGCAACTTTTGAGTGGGTTCCACTGGTCCAAATCAGGTGCAAGATGGCTCATTGGAAAGCTTGGTCTGTCTACTTTCCATCCCAAGTGGAATTTCTGGATTTGGAGTTGATTTGACCCCTCAAAAGTCAATTCTCCCAAGGTCACTTTCTGCAACTCAAAAAGTGGGCAGAAAGTCATTTTTTTGATGTATTTTGAGCTTTTGGAGGCCCAAATCTCAAAATCAAGCTTCTCCCAAGTATAGGTAATTTTAGTTTTTGCATGCCCTTTCCAAAAATGTCAACTTTTTGCAATTCCGAGCAATCCTCACGAGTGGTCGCGCGGGGGGTGAGACCACTCCACAGGCAAAAACCTGTAATTTTACAAAAAAATTCCAAAATGCTCCAAAACTCTCAAATTTTTTTGATTTTGCTGCTGGATGAAGGCTAATGAGTACCATGGTGAGTGAGGGATGCCTCAGCCAAGATACGGAGTGGGTTTGTCCTTTTCTTCTTCTTCCGGGCCTCTGACAGCTTCTTTTGGAGAATTTTCATTTTTGCTTTGCAAACATGTAATCTGGCCCAATAATGTGTCTTCATGTTGCGGAGGAGCCCCTTGTCATGATTTGCCTTCTCCAACAATCTCTCCAAGCGAAAATTTGCTTGGATGAGCAATGACTCCCTGTCAGCGGGCAATGGGTCCCCAGGCCTCCTGCGGTTCAAGCCTCTGTTACCGCAGATCCTCCATAGTTCATCAAGCTCTTTCTCTCTTGTGATGACCACCTTTGCCACCCTTACGAGGCCTCTGCTGTGTCTCAACCTCCGTGGATGAAGATCGGTCATCACCTTGCTCATTAGTCTCAGTGGTTGACATGATGTTATTGAGCAAGGTGGAACAAATAGGCAAAGATGACTGCTGCCCTGCCTGCAAAATGCTGAGAAGTATGTTGTTTTCAAGGGGAAAAATCATGAGGAAAATGTTAGGGGAGGGAGTTTATATAAGGAAAGGGAAAATATATACAAAAAACAGGGAACTTTGAAGGAAATAATCACACAATGTCAAACATGCCATCTCATCTCTCATCATTTGCAAATCAATACTTTAGTAGGGAAAATGTGTGTTTTGATCACCAAGGGAAAGGACAATAAAAATTTACATGATGGAGGGAATGAGGGCATCAGTATCAGGGTATGGGGTAGCATCAACCACAATCAATTTTACAGGCTGCTCCTTTTATTTTGCTTTTAATGTCATTCATGAGCATACTCTGTTTTTTCAACCTTTAAAATGGCTTTTGGATGCTAATGGGAAACAGTGATTTAGTTTATTTGATCACAAGGGGAGGGGAAGGGTTCTTGTGACAATTTTGCAATGGAAGGGAGAGGGACTGTATCAAGGGAATTAGGGAAATGAGGGGATAAATGAATTAGGGTTTGGGACTAGGAAAACTACTAACAATGCTGCCAACCATATTTCATAACAGCCGTTCCTTTACAATGCTGGCAGCTTTCATATTTGCTTTTGTCATGGGTGAATTAGGGTTTCAATTACATGCTTTAACAAAAGGGAAGGGATATCAATTGCATAGGGATTTTTAGAGGATTAATGAGCAATTGAATTAGGGTTTTCATGAGGGGAAAGGTAAGGGAAAACAGAGTTTAGGGATTAGGGAGGAATACCATGTCATTGTGCAAACCCTAGCCACAGCAAACTGCTCCTTTTGAAAACATTGCAGCTGTACATTTGATAATCTTTGCATGAACACCATATAGCTACTAACCTCTGATTTTTGTGCAGCAAGATGTCCTTTCTTTTGTTTTTGTACTAGGCTATGCAAGTTACATTTTTGCTCTGTTTTGTGCATGCCTCTGTCATCAATTTCTTTTTCTTTTCACTATGTTTGTTTTCATTCATTGCTGTGCCTTTTACATATGTTTGCTGTGTGCAATAGTGTTTAGGGTTTGAGCATGATATATGAGGGAAACTAGGGTTTGAATAGGGTTTAGAAGGGATTTGGGTTTCATGGAATTGGGCTGGGGTTTTAGCATTTCTTTGCAAATGAGTTGATAACAACAACACTTTAACATTTGTGATTTTATAATGGGAAAACAAATGGAGGGAACAAAGGAATAAAGAACCTTGAAAAACAAACAAACCCTAGCATAAGCTTGCAAAACAACAAGTCACTTAACCTATCTTTTGATAATTTTTTGCATGGTGAACATGAGCAAAAACCAATCATTGAATCCATGGCACCATCACTTAAAATGTTTAGGAGGCCTACCTCACTCCAATTTGCAAATTTGGAGGAAATTTGAGTCAATTTGGCACTTACAGCCTGAGTGGTCGCGCCCCTGCTTGAGTGGTCGCGCCCCTTAGGAAAATACACTGCAGAGAGGCCTCTGAGTGGTCGCGCCCCTGCTCGAGTGGTCGCGCTTTTGCAGGAGGCTTTTGGAGGCCTTCCCGGTGTCGGAATTGGGTGCAGGATAGCTCGTTGGAAAGGTCTTTGAGTCTACTTTCCAACCCAACCGGAATTTTTCAATTTGGAGTTGATTTGACCTGTCAAAAATCAAATCTCCCAAGACTGGTCAAAAAGTGCCCAATGAGGCTGCCTCAAGGAAGAGTGCTGTTGCAGTCAACTTTTGAATGCCTTCCTCAACCCCAAATTGAGCTCATGATAGCTCATTGGAAAGCTCTTTGTGTCTAGTTATCATTTTACCCATCAAGAAAGTCATTTGGCCAACCAAGCTAAGAGAAAACTTGATTTTCCCAAGGTCACTTCAGAGGTGCCTTTGATTCTCCTGAGGCAACGGTATTCTTGACATTTCTCTCAAACCATGACACCTGTGTAAAAAGTGAAGGAGGTTTTTCTTCCTTGGCATGTTTTGGACAAAAACCTCTCTCAGTTTTGCAAAATTCATCTTTGATTGCTCAGAACCATCATTTTAGTGAAACTTGCCCCGATGTGTGAAACAAGGAATTTTGTCGAAATGGAGCGAAATGAAGGGGATAAGGGGCTTCTAAATTCTTGAGAAAATTTTTGGGAATAGGGAGGGATGTTAGGAAGCAGGGGAAAGTGGAATCTCAAAGATTGAGTGAGAGGAAGGGGTTCAAAAGAGTGAAACACAGGCCCAACCTAGAAAATTGCCAGGTTGTAGCTAGAAACTAGGGTTTGTGCAAAAATGAGGAATTTGGGGGATCTGAGTGTTGGGAAGTGTTTGATAAGGTACATTAAGGATAGGGGAAGGTGTATGAACATCAGGAAACAAGTTTTGCCGATGATTTGTCCGCCCAAGAGAAACTGCCTTCAAAACCCTAAGAGAGGGAAATGACCTTGCCTAGGCGCAACTGAAGCATGAACAAGGTATCAAATGACCCATTAGACACTGACATGATAATGACAACCCTATTTAATGATGATAGACTCAGCTGGATAGTGACATAGACTGACATTTGGGCAAACCCTAGACCTAATGGCTAGTGACCAAATTTTGCTTGAAGACTCACTGAAATGACAAAATTTGACCTTGACACTTCAAAATCACTATGTAAGAGCACATTTGATCACTGGAGGAAGGCTGTAAAGACTGACACTAACATTGGCTCCAATGGGGATGGTAGCTCCTTGGAGGTGCCAAGAACCTTAGACCTCTGGGAGAGCAGACCAGTGCTTTATTCATTGGGCAATGGAGTCATAAACTCAAGCTGAAATGCATGACTGAAAACTGACACAAACTAACTTAACAACAAGACTAAAAATTGACTCATAAAGGACTCATGACTCAACTAGAAACTGACTCGATACTTAAACACAACCGACAAACTGAAAATGATGCTCAAAGTGGAGCTTATTCATCACAACCTACTCTAACAGTTTCATTCATCACCTGATCAAGTGAAATGAAACAACCAATGCAACCAAGTAAGTATTCCGTCTGCTGTTTGAATCCTCCACAAGTGTTCGCTTATGAACAACAAGAGAGAACTACTGAAAGGCAACTCTGATGGCAACTTAGAAATAGATCCGTTGAATGATATGAACTCTCTATCCGCCTCCAAAAACACTGCATAAGGATCTTGAAATTCAAGCACATTGGAACTTAGCTCATACAATGGAGTACTTCTCTTTTCCTCATACCATGCATGCAAACTTTGATCTGAGCCTTGTGACGAGACGTCTGCTGAAAATGACAAAGAAACCGGCTGCCGGATCAAGTTCATATCAGCACATGTTTCAAGCTCACATGTAGTCAATGGAGATAGATTTTGACTGCAAAACTCATCCAAAACATCAGCTATTGGATCATGAAAAACTTGAAAAGACTGCTGCAATGTATCCATTGAAGATGTATGACATCCTTCTAGCTGTTCGTCTTTTTCTTGAGAGATTTTACGAAGATTCTGCCTTATAAACTGAAATGCTTCAAAACAAAAGGGTATAGAATCTTCCTGTATCATCAAATCATGTATTTCGGCTGCTATACCTTCATCTGTAATCTGCCCTTCAATTTCATTTGGTGGCTGCAAATCTGATGCTACAGGCTGCTCAAGCATTTTGTTATCTGTCTCATCCTCAACATTAAATGATTTACTATGCAATCTACCCTTCAAAAACTGAAATGATTCAAAACAGAATGGTACGGAGTCACCTTGAATCATTAAATCAGCTGCAATTTGACAATTAATGGCTTTCGGGGGTTGCAAATCTGAATATGAGAAGTCTTGAACAAAATTTTCATTGCCCTCAAGATGATCTAAATCAAGACTTGTTGACATTTGATTTCTGATTGCATGGTAGTTATCTCTGATGAACTGACATGAATCAAAACAAAAAGGCAAAGATCCTTCACTTACTTCAAAATTTGCTGCACTTTCCTCGTCACTGTCATAGCTGATATATGATGGCTGAACATTGTATTCAAGCTGCTGAAAATGAACTTCTTCCTCCCACAAACGAGCTGCTGATTTGTCTGCAAGATTAGCTTCTGTTTGGAGAACATAATCATCATCATACTGATCATAATGAGGCAAATCATCACTATAAAACACATCATCAAGCATGCAGGTCATATCAACAGTTCTTTCTTCTCCTAGATGATCTACAAAACAATCACTATGAGTGCGATGACAACTAGGATGGGAAACAAAATGTTTTGGATCAGCAACTTGTTCTTCTTCAATCAGCGAGCCATGCTCATCATAAGCATTTCTTGCGGTGATCTTGTCCATCATCTCTTCTACTGCACTTACCAAAATGTCAAGCTTTACCTCTAGAGATGTTGATTCCCCCGGATCTATGTTTTTCATCTCTTCTTCTTTCAACCTTGCCCCTCGGATCAGCAGATGTGCCTCTACATTCACTGCACTGTTTTGCATCTCGTGAAGTGTTGCAATATCCCTTTCTCTCAGCTGAAACTCCATCTCCGGATCAAAGGCACCCGGATAGTGCAAGAGAGCTGATCTAGGAGTAGGCCTTATATCAACTGGCAGCGAATAATAAACTTGGTTAAATCTGGCCGAAAACTGTTGCACTGTCTCCCCTGGCAATCTTTTCAGATGGTTATACTCTTCTACAATCAAGAAAAGGTTTTGCCCGATCATCCACCTGTCGAGAAAAACTTTGACAAACTGCTGGAAATCTGAAATGCTTGCATCAGGCAGGGCTTTGAACCAACTCTTCACTTCAGCTTGCAAAGAAAGAGCAAAAAGCCTAATACTGACATCTTCTTCATCAACTTCAAAAAGATCTAGAAAATTCTCAAAATTCTGGACATGTTGCTCAGCGTTGACATTCTTACATTCACCATCAAACATCGGCAAGTATAGATCATAATTTTTGGGGAAAGCATGAAGAAAAGGAGGTAAGACAAGAGGTTTATACCGATCTGGAATTTTACAAGGTGTAGGGGTATGTACAGCAGGTATAGAATCGATCTTGGTCTCTTGAGATTCATCAATTTGAATATGGTCATCACAAAATTCGGAAAAAGGATCTTGATCTAGCTCAAAAGCATGCAAATCTTTGGTATTCACAATCTTCGAAGGAAAAGAATTAACTGTAGGCTGAGGATCGCTTCTCAAATACAATATACTTTGCAAAGCCTTCTTGACATTCGCGGGAAAAGAGAAGAAATAATTTACAACAAAGAACAAAATGTTCTGGATGAAATTCCAACTTGAGTACCTGATCTTGCCATATTCTCCTTTCATGTTTCTGCTGGTCGGGATCATCCTCCAGTGGAGTCTTTGGATCTGATCTTCAAAACTGATTTAGAGTCGCCAAGTGAATGATTTCAGCCTTTCAAGTGTCTGATCGTTGTCCACTATCAACAATCAGATCTGAACTTGATACATGTACTGGGGTAAAATGCAATCGAAGTGGTCGTATTCACAAGCTCACGGAGATTGACTGAAGCAGCGTTTATCTACTAACGCTGATGTAAAACAAGAGCGTTTTCGAAGGCTCCTGGCGTAACTTCAGGCTCCGTCTAAGACTTATGAAACAAACACATCAACCCACAAACAAGTTTGTTCTCCCCAGTATGGTCGCCAATATGTTAGCGCTTGAGATTTCACCCTAGGCTGAGGAAGGTAAACCTTCAAGGCTACATCAAACCATTTCACCTCGTAGCTAGCCCTACGAGGTATGAGAAGGCTCTCTCGGGTCAGATTCGGTAGATCTTTCAATAGGATGAGCTGACCCAATTAGGAATAAAGATCTTAGGCTAGTAAATTGATATAGGAAGGTTTGCTTGGGGTTTTTAATTAAATGACGGGGCTTTTCTGGGCTGCATGGGCAAAATCACAGCTTGAACAGAGAAATATAATGACTACACAGATTATCAACTGAGGCAAGGTAGGCAAGCAATTTAACACCAAATCTAGATTTTAAATGGGATGGCAAGACTGGTGAGGAGCAAAGGAGGGCAAATAATACTTTGAATCCTCCTTAAACAGGAGAAAACATTGAATATGAGCAAATTTATAGGAGGAGCATACAATACTATGAATTCCTACCTAAACACTTCATTTGCTCAATTAGATATGATCATGAGGTGAATGAAACATAACAGTTTACATATGAGACAAAGGGAAAACCTATGCTAAATCAACATACCACATGAATCTCAGCAAACAGAGCTGTGAAATTCCATTAAATTCTCTGCCAAAAACTGTACAATGAAAGCTCTGTTCCAGCACTCAGCACTCAGAAAAAATCTCTCCCCTCTCTCCTTTTCAAATGATTTTGTTTTTTATACATTAAAAGAAATCTGTAAAGGAAAAAATGAATCGGTCTCCCAAATTCAGCGCGCTTTTTGAATTGCCATTTTCAATAATAGAAAAAAATCCTCTGATGGCTTGACATATGGAGCGCTGGCCCTTTTGAATCGGGACTGAGGATAGAAGTAGGCGCATTGACCCGTCTTCTGCTGTGACAGATGTCTTTAAAACGCGATGATACAGTTGAGCTTGGGGGCAAAAACAATTCACGTATTAAAAATACGATCTAAAAATAAATGGGAAAATTCTGTTTTGAGTTAAGTATTTATTTAGCCAAATCATGATGTTGAATGCCTCTTCAGCGTCTTCTTCCTCAAGAGAATCCGGATGATGAGCACTACCATGTCACTGCAATGCTATTAATGGTCTCGGTCCAGATTTTCTGCCTTAAATATTGCAACCACTGCCACGTTCATGTATCTGTAATTCATATGCAAACGGTTGATCTTCCCTTTGGCGATATTGAATTTCGATATGCATAATAATAACACCAATTTCTTCAAAGGCCTTACAAATTGCTGCAAGAGAGACAACATATTGCAGAAGGGGTAAAATGCGACCATTATCCATCTGTAAGGTAAAAGAGAAAATAAGACAGCCTCGCGGAGACTCCCATGTATTGTTTGCACGACTTTTCCCTTGTAATCTAAACCATATACAAGCCTCGCAAACATGTTGCACACACTCTTTCTTCTCTTGAATAAAAAGCATACCGACTACCATTTCCAACCTTCTAAAAGATAAAAGAAGTTGAAAGCTCGAATGACCATACTTTCGATGCCAAAGTAAATTGACATCAGTGTGTCCATTGTGCTGCAATTTTTGTGAACCTATCACGACCACATCCTGCAAATTCATCACTGCCGCATCTTGAAACCTGTAGTTCTCCACTCCTGAAGCAACAATTTATTCGCTCCTCTTGTCCTTCACAAAACACTCGTTCATTGTGCGCAAGCCGGTGATAGTTCGGTCTGATATTTGGATTGAATTGATTACAGTTACGCTGCGAATGCACGATCCAATACCACATGCCGTGAATCATGCCCAAGCTGGAGACGGTCACAACGATCATATGGGAGACAACCTAGCATAGACTCTCCTTGCCAATCAAGTCGAGCGTCTTGATCACGGGTGCCTCCATTCAAATTTACATGGGCAGATACACTAGCCTCGGAATCATGATTGTCAAAACTGTCACAACCATCGCATATGTTTGCTTGCTTTTCTTTGTTCCACACTCTCCAGAATAGCCGTAACAAGTGCTGAGAACATTACTCTGTTTTTTCCTCTCTATCTGATGCAAAGTCTTCCATCTTAATAGGTACTGATGTGGAAATTTTTGCATAGGCGGGAAGCAAACACCAGTCACCAAGTTGCCAATTAGCATGAGTGAGACAAAAGTGTCAATTTTTTAAGGTCTTGCTGCTCTGCAGGTGTAGTTGGTGATTGGGAACCACCGTCTGGACCAGCTGCAGCAATCCAGGTTACAACTAGAGATTTGATTTCCACATTACTTATTGTAGCTTCTGTACACCCTGCTTTGTGTGTTCCTTGCAACCATTGAGCATCCCTGAAAACTGCAGATGTACTGCCACGAACACGTTGACCTGGATAATAAGGATAGTCCTCATCTTCTATTAGATTATGACATATAGGGATTAGACCTCCGGGATCAGCCCTCTTTATCTTGCACTTTGCGTTGTCATCAAACTGGACTGTTACATTTTGGACCACATCTTCAACCCTTCCCAACCATGGCCCATATATAACATGATCTCCAACTGCAAAGGGGAATAATCTTACCAGATGCTCTATTATCGAACTGAAACAAATAACGTTAGCATCAACTGTCGTCTAGTAAATCTATAAAAGGTAAGCATGCATCAAGGACAATTTTCTATGCATCGCCATGTTGCTTCACTTCATCTGTTTCAACTACTATTTCTACCATAATTTCACCCTTATCCTTTTTGCTGCATGTCAGATTTGGAACCCAAGAAGCCGACCCAACAACATTACATGAAATGTTTACAGTTTCAATTCGGTCATCACCTTTGCTGTGGTTTCCAATAAACTCAGATATATTATGTTGACCATGGTATCTAAGATCTCATCTTGATAGGATGAACCACCAGAAACAATACTTTCGTTATTTCTCAGAGCAAAGTGTAATCAAGGCGCTTCAAAACAAAGGCCTTTGCAGCACTGTGAGAAGTTGAACTGGATTTAATGGAGGCCTCCAAGAGAGGATAACAACAAGAAGGGCAGCATAATATACAGAAATAAATTGCCAGACTTTGGTTGCTGATAATGTTTCAAATTGTGCTTGTGCAGGGCTAGGAGCTTTGAAGTTTGCTGCTGCCTTTTGAAGAGCTAGAGAATAAATTACACAAATTTAAACAACACATTAATGATTTCTTCTTCAAAACAGGGTTTTGAAGAAGAATCAATCTCTGACATGAGACAGAGTCTAACATCTCCGACACTTAATCTGCCTCTATGATATCTCGGCCTTCTGCCAAATTGCCCCTCGCTGCAACAGATCACTAACTCGATTTCTCAGCAAACCCTGCCCTAGAAAATCGAATTATTCATCAACTTGGTGTATCTCCAATTGACCCTCTAGCCTCCTCTTATACTTTTCCTGTTGACGATTCAACGACCGAGATTAAGTCCCTAATCAATGGCTAAGATTAGATTTGGCTTGATCCTTGTCATTTAGAACTTTCTCACCCATTTTGTATTAATACACATAAAGATTTTAATTTTCCTAAGTTTAGACCCAGGAACCCCATTAAAAATATTAATTATTTTAATATCTCTCCATCTGGGTGGAATTTCCCCAAATGATTTTTCAGTCTTGGAGATCTTATGTGCCTTAGCCTCTCCACCAATTTTCATGGCTAGAGCACATCCGATGCTACCATAAATCAACATAAAATATAAATATAATAATAATAGGGAATAATTAATTAAATAGTAATTAGTTAATCAAGAGGCATGTCCCTAAGGACATGACCATTCATGAAAGGGTACCTGCCTAGGTATATAAAGCAGACCCTCATTTGTAACTCAATCATCTCACTTGTATTCAAATATTCTTCTATAATATATTATTGTCCTATCATGGATGTTTATATATTTCAGATCTTCTGAAGTAGTTTGTTGCGTATACGAACTTTATTCGTTCCATTTGGTATCAGCGCAGTTCGATCCTCTGGTTGTTCAATCGTTGCCCAGAGTCGTGTTCTTCGATCTAGGCCTTTGGCCATCAACATTCTGTCAACCTTGTTGCCATATAATTGAAGCGTTTCGCTCAAAATTTGGAGTTTCTCCGTTTCTCTATTTCGCTAGGCCGTTGGCCATTAAAATTACAAAAAAAAAAAAAAAAAAAAAAAAAAAAAAAAAAAAAACTAAAAGAAAAAAGGAAGAGAGAAAAAAAGGAAAAACGAAAAAATAAAAGTAGTATATATATAAAATAAAGAAAAGAATAAAATTTTGGAAAAAAGGAAATCTATATATTAAAAAAAAATTATTTAAAAAAATAAAATAAAATAAAATAAAGATAAAAATACAACTTCTTTGGTCGACCATTGGATCTGCTACTACCTGCAATCAAATTGCAACCCAACTCTCGACCAGTGTTCACTGCCATCATTCGATTGTGCTCAACAGGTAGCCACCAACAACGACAACGTGCTTTTCGGTTCCGCATTGCACCCTTCTTCACCTGCCTTTGCTCCTCGTCCACACCACGAACAACAACCAATGGAGCAACAACACATTGCGTTGAAGATGCTAATTGCTCCCTTGCTGCCACCATCCATGTGTTTCTAGCCGCTTTCTTCCCTTTCATCATCTGCTTCAACAACTTGTTTTACGGCCACCCAATTTCGAACTCTATTCTACCACTGTCGTTTTGGGCACTACATCCATCAACGTCGCCGCTAGCCAGTTGTACTGCTACCACCGCTGCACTCTATATAGAACACAGGAAATCCTACTCCGCCTTCCATAGCAGTCGTTCTTCTGTCACCGTTACAATCGCTCTGTGTGTTGCGTTGCACCCATTGTTGTCTGCATATTCTACGCCTCTGTCCACCGTCACTGTACTCTGTCACCTGCTAAATTGCCCCACGTTGTTTCCAATAGTGGAACGATTCATTGTAATTATAGTCATACAATGCCAACCATCATTCTATGATTCGACTGTTGTACAAGAAAAATAACTCACCATCGTTATTCGTTGCACATATTGAAGGTCAACGCTTGAGAGATACAACCTTTCAAAGGGTTAGGTTGGTGCAATTATTATACCCATTTTTGTCATCTAACCTAAAAATCTTTTAAAAAGAAAAAAAAACTCACCTTAAAATTTTCTATCGGAGAAAAGAAAAGCTATATATATAAAAGGGATACTTTGCAAAGTTCACCTTTATTAAAAGGTTCCTAAGTTCCAGAGTTACAAAAGAAAGGAAACATTACTTTTATTTATAAAAAAAGGAGATATTATTATATTAGCAAAAGGAAAAATATTATTAAAAAAAGAAGATATAATATAATATAAAAGGAAATTAAACAGAAAGAAAAAAAAGTGTTTCCTTGTGAACTAAATTTTTTTCTAAAGTTTAAAAAAAAAGTATACTTTATAATCTTAAAAGTCATAAAAATCATAGAAGTTGGAAAAAAGGAAGTTCCAATTAAAGAAAAAAGGGGATACATAGGCTTCATAGTCAAAAGTATCATTTGACAAAAAATAAAGTCAATCACTGAAGGGGGCAAAAAAAAAAAAGATAAGTAAAAAGATGATTTCCACAAAGAACATTGATTTTTTTTCAAAATGTTTGTTTTGTTTAGAGAGGTATTCTAATTGTCAAGAATCATTCCAAAATCAAAATGTGGTTTGCAGAAAATGTTACAAAACGTTTACCTTAGTCGAATCTCTAAGTGATGCACAAAAACAATCAATCGCAAGAGATATAGAACAACTAATGGAAATATTTAAGTGACAACATGCAGATTTTAATATGGAAACAAAGAAAATGGATTCCAAATTGCAAGTGGAACGTTCATCATCACTCCTGCAAAATGATGTAATCCAATGTATCGAGAAAGTGCAGTTGGAAGATCAATAGAAAGACAAAATAACCAAACTTCAGCAAGACAAGAAATCGTTACAATAGGAATATGAAGCTCTTGTGGATATGCATTACAAAGAAGTAATGGAAAATGATGAAGAAATTTCACACCTCAAGGACCACGTTGAAAAATTAATTGCACAAGTCAAAAAGACTGAAGTCACAAAGAAGGAACTGATGAAGCACCTATTCGAACAAGAAGAGGAAAATTTACGTTTAAAGAATCTTAATAAAAATTTATTGGAACAAATCAAAAGTTTAAAAGATGAAGAGAAGGATATTAAGGCTAAGGTCAACAATTCAAAAAACGAAGAACTTGCACGTCTAAGGAATCATTATCAAAAGTTTCTTATGCAAATAAAGAAGCTTAAAGTGACAAAAAGTCACTAAAAGACAAGTTAGAACAACTTACTCTAGAAGAAGTGTCGAAATTCCCAGTGGCATCAATCCAAGTTGAAGATAAGGGAACAAATACTGATCCAGTCAATATCACAATTCAAGAAAATGATAAACCAGTTGAAGCGAAGATGTACTCAGAAGTTGCAGGTCAAGCAATGGAAATTTCAAGTGAAGATTTCACAATTAATCAAGCGAATTTTGTACCTGAAAGAAATCAGACTACTTCAATAAAACCATGAAATTACCACCAACAAATTGAGAGATCACATCACAAGAACTCCTTATCGCCATCCAAATTATAATAGTGTTTATTCAACTATAAACAAATGACTTATGTTCCCAAGAATGTTGATGTCACCATAATTCAATTTTGTGATAAAAATTCATCTCAAGCTTTCAGCAACCACAAGATTCCACATAAGATTGATTTAGGATGGTCAGATCCCTTCTCAGTGAGACAATTTTGTTTATCTATTAAAAGATCCTATCATCTTGTATCAACGAAGATGACAACTCCAAGAATTCGAAGAGTTCCAAAAGATGCGAAAAGATTTAAAGAAAAAGAAACAGATGATATGCCTTGTCAACAATAAGCTTTGAGGACAAATCTTTTTGAAGAGGAAGGAAATGTTATGAATAAAATATAAATATAATAATAATAAGGAATATTTAATTAAATAGTAATTAGTTAATCAAGAGGCATGTCCTAAGGACATGACCATTCATGAAAGGGTACCTGCCTAGGTATATAAAGCAGACCCTCATTTGTAAATCAATCATCTCACTTGTATTCAAATATTCTTCTATAATATATTGTTGTCCTATCATGGATGTTTATATATTTCAGATCTTCTGAAGTAGTTTGTTGCGTATACGAACTTTGTTCGTTCCATAGTCCTAAAATCTGAGGTATCTGGAAGAAGTATCAAAATTTCTAGGAAGGAATATAAGTATATACCTCTGTAATTAAGGCCGTAGACCTGGGTTAATGAATTGAAGAAGTTAAAGAAAACAAAAGCATCTTCTTGATGAATTCGAGGAGCTAGGCTACAGGCCTAGTCAAAGACCAAAACCCTTTAAGAGAATAAGCGAAGTTCTGAGAGTGAAAATAAGTGTTATGAATAAAATATAAATATAATAATAATAAGGAATAGTTAATTTCTTCACCACTCGAGTTCTATGAGTTACCTTAGGTTTTGTGTAAAATCTAGATGACCGAATCATATAATTTGAGGACTAAAGGCCAGTTCTTAAAGCCAACAAAGGGCATTCTTAAAGACTGAGATCATCTTCAGAAAGTCTCCAAGTATCTTCTAAGTTATTACCATAGTATGTAGCAACAAGAGATTAGTACAAGGTCGAGACCTAACAATGAGGTATATATCAGTTTTGACAAGTCTCGTGGCAACCTCTTCATCTCGTAAATTATGTCACCTGGAAGTAAACTCTAGTCTGCATCCATTAAAAGAGAACTATTGAAGGCCCTAGTTTAAAGAGACCAGTATGTAATATTATGATACAGGAAGAAGTTTTTTTACATAGTTCATCTTCAAGCAAAGAGAAGAATTAATCCACAAGCAATAACAGAAGAAGCATCTAGCATCTTGCACCAGCTCGTTGAAGGAAGCTTTGTAGATCTCATCAAACTCAAGTAAGTTTTGCTATCACTTTTATGTTTTAGCCATCTAACATTATGTCTTCAGAAAAGAAACAAGCTCATTGAAACATCAAAGTCCAAGGTATGTAATCTTGAGGTATGTATGGTATGCTTATTTAATGTTTAGTTGCTTAGGTTGGCAAGCTCTTATTGTGTTAAAGGTTGTGAATATCCAGAATTGTTAAACCTAGATAGTGTATATATATATATATCTATGAAAGGCTCATTTGTTTGTTTAGAAACCCTATGCCTAGGGCTTGCAAGCAATACAAGGTTTATGACAATTCCTTGCAAAACTAGAATTGAATGATTAGTTTTCTTGACAAATTGCTCATTAGACCTAACAAGGGTTTGTCATTAAGATCCCTTGGAATCCATTCTCCAAAAGGTAATGAAAACCCTAGATAATCATTACACTAATGTACTCATATATTTTGGATGTGATGGTCAATAAATATTGTAGGTATATATTAAGAATGGTGACTTATTAAATTGAGTTGGGTGCCTGGGCACAAGTTGACTCACATAAAAATGGACCATGAAGATGTCATAATTAAGAGGGAGCCATTTAAGGTTTGTAAAAGAAGCAACTCAAGGTATGTATAAAAAGTACAAGAATTGTAGTAGGTCTTCTTCACTAAAAGGTGCAATCTTTTTGAAATTTGCTTTATATTACTAACTTTCTTATATCTAGGGTTTTGAATCATTGAGAATCTTGTTTAAGTTGATTAATCTTTAGATTTTTGTTTACTTTAGTAAAACCTAATCTTTAGGATTTAGTACAAAACCTTAGCCTTTTGGTGCTTAGGGTATGTTAATTATCAAAACCTAGTCTTCTTAGGGTTTAGAATGTGAAAATTCCTACACTTGAAGGAACCCCTACTGCAGCAAATATGAATCTACTTCACCTACTTGATTTTTTAAATTACATTCATCAAGTTATTCTTCTGAATAATGAAGCAAATTACATTTGTAGCCTACACTAATTAAATATTTGATCTCATGAAACAAAAAAAAGAGCAAAGAATAAGATACATAGGACACAATTATTTTTGGACACAATAGTCCTTGAAAAAACCTAATGCGGGAAAACCGGTGTAGCAGTTCTGAGGTTTATTATTATGCAGGAGAAATATCTGAATACAAATTTAGGATGCTCATCTAGCAATCCTTTACAGAGAAAATACTGGCGGAAAATCTAAGTGAGTTTTACCTCACTTCACCCTACAGAATTCTCACTGATCCGGCAACAAGATTGGCTAACCCCGGCTACTCTTGCATTGGCCCTGTGTCAGCCTTTCAGGCTCTGCGTCAACCCTGCGTCACCTCTTCTGCCTTCTGCATCAGCTATCTCGGCTGTTCTGGCAGTTCCCAACAATTTCGGCTTCTGCGTGATAGACAACTTTCCCCTCTGCGCTGGCCCTTTTGGCTCTACGTCAAGGCTGCGTGGGCCCAGACTGGCCGAACCTCAACTCTCCCGACTATTGCGCTGCCTCTCTGTCAGTATTCTTCGTAAAGTCCTCCTAGATTCTCACTGCCCCTCTACTGCCAAATGATCACTTAGTTCGAATTTCTCAGCTTCCTAGCCCCATAAATCGAACTCAAGATCAATTCGTTCTCTCCACGTGTTTTTCCAAATGAACCCTAAGCCTCCATTTTATACTTTTCCTGTTGAGTCTTCAACAACCGAGATTAAGTCTCCAATCAATGGCTAAGATTAAAACATGGCTTGATCTGCCTTCTAGATTATTCTGACCCATATTTTGATTAATACCCATTAATATTTTAATTTTTTTAAGTTTAGACTTAGGAACTCCATTAAAAGTATTAATTATTTTAATAAACTACAATCCGAGTGGAATTTCACCAAACGGTTTCTGTTTTCTTTAGAACTCATGTGCCTTAGCCTCTCCACCAATTTTCAAGGCTAGAGCACTTCCGATGCTACCAAAAACTAACACTACCTCTTAACGAGGAAAGTGCTCTAGCTACAATGTCCACCTGCATGCTACTCTGTTTCTGACGCACCTCCTTTCTACACTGTTGTTGCCACCAACACTGTGCTACTGCTGCCACTGTATTGCTGCCCATGACACTGCCACTACCACTATTGCATCTATACTACAACTCCCTCTCAAACGCTGCATCTCCGATGCTACTAGCACTGCCACTGCTAACACTGCATCCTTACTGCAACTCAGTTGCTGAGAGAAGCAACTGAAAAACATCCAAAATTAGCTGAACTTAATTGTGTTCAACATAATACAATGAATGTTGGAGTCTAACTGCTGCTGACCCTCTGAATCTTCTGCGTTGTTGCTGACTTCTGCATTGCTGCCAACCTTGCTTTGCGCTGATCAGTCTCTAGTCCCAAGCCACTGCATTTGTCCTCCAAACACTCCACTGCATCATTTGACACTAAGTCCATCTCGCTACTACTGAATCTTGGGCTCCCGTAGTAAGGAATTGATCCAAGAGGTGGACTCCTCAAGGATCCTGCCCACTTGTAGTCCTCTCGACTACAGCTCCATATCGCCCCATTTCCCTCCTGGAGATGCGTGGGCACTCATGGCATACTCTTCCTCATCTATCTTTGCGGTTGCAACCTTTGGATCATGCTTCTCGTCCTTATCCTTTTGCTTCAAAGGACACTGCGATGCAAAGTGACCCATCTCGCCACATCTGAAACATTTCACCTTTGAAATGTCATTCTTCCGCTTCGGCTTTTGTTGCCCCTTCAATGCTAGAGCTGCGTTTTCATCCTCCTCCTTCGTCTTTGTGCCACTCTCACTATTACCATTGAGGTTGACCTTCACTAGGTCTCTCCTTAACTACTCCTGTTGAAGAGCTGCCCACATCTCCTCCCATGAAGGTAGTTTTTCCCTCCCCAGTATGCTTTGGATGAAAACTGCCATTCATCTGAGACTCCATTCAGGGCTACCCTCACCATCGCAGTTGGCTGAGGAGTGGACCCCACTGCAACAAGTTGGTCTCTGGTGTCCTGAAGACGTTGAAGATAGAGGTTCACCCCTTCTCCTTTCTGCATCAAGGTCTGCTGCAACTTCTGCTCTAAATACATCTTCCACTGTTCGGAAGAGCCTTCATACAATGATGACAAGGCTTCCCACATCTCTCGGGCTGTATCCTTGCCCTGCAAGTGTGGGACCACATGATCTCGAACTCCATCGAGAATGAGCCTCTTTGCCTTCCCCTGCTTGGTCTTGTACTTCTTCTTTTAATCGTTGTCAGCAGGAACAACTACAACACTTTTGACGTAGGCCTCGAGATCATATTCCTCCAGAACAACTAAGATTTTGATCTTCCTTCTGGCATAGTTGGAGGCTCTGTCCAACCTATCTTGATCTCTGAGCCCATGCGCTACCATCTCACCCAATTGTCAAACTGACTCCTCTAGTCACTGCTTAGCATTGATTAGCAAGTGAGAAATTCGAACTTTCTGGTGGAAAGTTCTTTGAGGAGAACATTCCCCTTCTATGTGTCTTCGTTCTTTTCCAGCAGATTTCTGCCCTAGCAGAAACTGCGCCCTTCAAGCACTGCGCTGAGGCTTTGCGTCACTCTCTCTGCCTCTGCAAACTCTTGAACTGGAAATCGTACCTCTTTGTCGTCTCACTCAGAGAGATTTCCTCGGATCTGCTTCCCGGCAAGGACTGCACAATCCCTTCAAGGGGATTCGAATTGCTGCCAAGTGCAATTTTCGGCCTCACTACTTACCACTGGATCTGCTCTTTCTATTCCAAAATCAACGCTCCGATACCATGTGAAAATTCCTACACTTGAAGGAACCCCTAGTACAGGAAATCTGAATCTACTTCACGTACTTGAGTTTTTAAATTACATTCATCAAGTTATTCTTCTGAATACTAAAGAAAATTACTTCCGTAGCCTACACTAATTAAATATTTGATCTCATGAAACAGAAAATAGAGCAAAGAACAAGATACATAGGACACTTATTTTTGGACACAATAGTCCCCGGAAAAATCCAATGTGGGAAAACCAGTGCAACAATTATGAGGGTTTATTATTATGCAGGAGAAATATCTGAATACAAATTTAAGATGCTCATCTAGCAATCCTTTATAGAGAAAATATTGGCGGAAAATCTTAGTGAGTTTTACCTCACTTCACCCAACAGAATTCTGGTTAATCCGGCAACAAGACTGGCTAACCCCGACTAATTCTGCGCTGGCCCTACATCAGCCTTTTAGGCTCTGTGTCAGCCCTGCATCACCTCTTCCACCTTCTGCGTAAGCTATCACGACAGTTCCCGGCAGTTCTGGGTTTTGCGTGACAGGCAACTTTCCCCTCTGCACTGGCCCTTTTGGCTTTGCGTCAGGTTGCATGGGCCCAGACTGGCCCAGCGTCAGCTCTCTCGGCTACTGCATTGCCTCTCTGCAAGCTCTCTCCGCCTCTCTATCAATATTCTTCGGAAAGTCCTCCCGGATTCTCATTGCCCCTCTACTGCTGAATGATCACTTAGTTCGAATTTCTCAGCTTCCTAGCCCCAGAAATCGAACTCCAGATCAATTCGTTCTCTCCGTGTGTTTTTCCAAATGAACCCCAAGCCTCCATTTTATACTTTTCCTGTTGAGTCTTCAACGACCGAGATTAAGTCTCTAATCAATGGCTAAGATTAAAACATGACTTGATCCGCCTTCTAGATCATTCTCACCCATATTTTGATTAATACCCATTAATATTTTAATTTTCCTAAGTTTAGACTTAGGAACTCCATTAAAAATATTAATTATTTTAATAAAATACAATTTGGGTGGAATTTCACCAAATGATTTTTGGGTTCTTTAGAACTCATGTGCCTTAGCCTCTCCACCAATTTTCAAGGCTAGAGCACTTTTGATGCTACCAAAAACTAACATCATAATAAAATACTACTCCCTTGATATTTAGGATTTTTGGTAATGCTATAAGGAACCCTAGCCCTTTAGGGTTTGTTGTTGATATCTTGGTTACATGATGAAACCCTAGAATTAGGGTTTATGACAAAAACCTTACTATATTCAATATAAAATCCTAGGAATGAAACCCTAGGTGGATTAGTTTCCGCATAATTGAAACCTTATTTGGTCAAAATGGTTGGAGTTTGATGTTTAAATCTAGGGTTTACGATAAAATTTTAGTAAGAGATTAGTATAAGGAAATAATAAGGAAACCCTAGATATTTGATGATAGAATGATAACTTGATTATTATTCATGTTATAGTTCGATGAAATCTAGGGGTTGTAACAAAACGCTAGTAGTATTTGACATATAATTCTAGAACATAATGCTATGAATGGATTACTAATATCTAAGGCTTTAAGTCTCGATGATGGTATCTAGGGTTTGTGACAAAACCCTCACAAAATTGTTGAAGTCTAGATTATGAAAAGATGTAACTCTTGTTGATTGTAAACCTAACTAGTATTAGGTTTTAGATATTTAAAGCTTGATTTCTTTGAATACAATGACATGCTAACCGTATTTTGATAAAGTTAACTTCATGCTCCTATATATTTGTACTTGGTTATACTTGTTGAAGAGTTGCAGATACATGATCTTTAAGATGTTGAAGACGTTCACCTATAATTAAAGATGACTTTATAATAATAATAAGCATGATGGAAAGAGAGAGTTGTAAGAATAATGATGACATTAAAAGATGATCTTGTTGCCATAGAAATAATGTTGTTCCTAAGGGAATGAAGCTTTGGTAAATTTAAGTTCTCCAATGAAATGATGATGCAAAGAAAAATATTTGTGTGGCTAGAAGAATAAAATTACTTATTCCCTAGTTAAGAAGAAACTTGGATAAAGGAAAAATGTATATTTGAGAGGGAGCTTGGTTGAAAAAGTTAATCTCCTCCAGTTGATAATTTGATATAAAGATCATAAGAATAATTAAGATCTGAGAATAGCTAAAGCACTATAGAAGGATATTCATGATCAATGAACAAGACTTGGATAAAGTGCTGAGGATGAGTTTGGTGCTGTTGATAAGCTAAATAAGGAAGCTTCTGTAAAGGTGAGTTTGGACATTGTGATGACCGAAGCAACATCAAAATGGTTGAGGGCCCCAAAGGTTTGTGCTATATATATATATATATATATATATATAGAAAGTCTATTATTAATTGGGAGTGTGATTGTGCAGGATCTCTCCATAAGAAGGTTTAACATTTTGAGGCATGCTTGGACAGATGGATACATTTGATTTAGTTGATAAGGAGAGATGAAGCATCTTGGGGCGACAAGATGCTTGGGAGGACATCTGGCTAGCCTATGATGATGTTTAGATCCTGAAGTAGGGAGGGTATCTATTATGAATATAATTCATAACAAAATAAATAAATAAAAATAATATAAATACTAAGTAATCAAGTAGTGATTATGTTACGAAGTCATTAGTTAACTGAAAAGGCATGTCTAAAAGACATGCCTAATCATGAAAGATCACCTGCTTAGGTATAAAAACAGGGCCTCATTGTAACATTCATATCACTTGTACAATTTTATATATAATAAATTATTATTATTAAATACCTCTTGTGTATTTTTTGTATTCAAGCTTCTGTGATCCATAATGAATTAAACAAAGTCTTTCGGTAGAAATCACATGAGAGAATTTTTTGGCCGACGCATTTCGAACCAATAAGTGTGGTTCATTTTTACATTCAAACCTTCAAGCTATCATTTTTTATGCTTCAGTGGTATCAGAGCCATGGCGCACAATATAATGATGCGAGTCCTTGAACGTTGTTCACAACACAATGTGCCATTACGTTCACGTCCTGAATGCGTTGAATAATTTAGTAAAATTCAAGAAGCATTTCAGTGATTAGAAAAATCATGTGCACAAATTACAGCATGTTGAAATAAAAGTTATGTAGAGGAAGACGATAGTGATGATAAAGATGACACCCCAAGCTTAGGAGAAGTTGTTAAAGAAAATGTTGCAAACACTTCGATGGAGGTTGATATGCCAGATAAAATCCAAGACATACCATGTCCATTGCAGAGTACAAAAAATAGTAAGATTGGGGGTCATGTTGATATTGAAACAGTTAACCAAAAGAATATTGGACAACTAGAACAAATATCAGATTTGATGAGGGCTGAAATTGGTACGTGTAATGTAGAGAAGCATGATGAAAATGTGTCTTGCAAGAACATTATGTTAGAAGAAAAGCAAGGAACTCCAGATTCCTCATTGGAGGAAGTTAGTGACTAGGACGGAAGGGAAACTGTGAAAATTGATAATGGAAAAAAAAAATTCGAGGAGGAGACCGAGAGCACAAAAGGCAAAGAAAAGTTGTCTGTACGTGAGGCCCCACCTGATTGTCAACATCCAGATTCCTTGGAGAAGAGGAAGGTGCCACAATATACTTGTATCAAGCGCAATGTTTATTCGACCAAGGAAAAGCGTGTAGAAGATGATGTTGCAGAGTGCTCTTGTAGGCCATCTTCCTCTGGTTTGGAAGGAGTTTGTTATGAAAATTGTCATTGCAGAATGACAAATGTCATCTGTTCCTCAAGCTGTCATTGTTGGAAATCTTGCGTAAATAAGCCATTTCGGCTCTGAAAACCTAAAAGCTTGAAACTGCCAAAGACTGAGAAATGTGGCTGGGGAGTGAATGCCGACGAAGATATTATGGCTGGAGAATTCTTGATAGAATATGTTGGAGAAGTAATTGATATCAAAACATGTGGAGAAAGGCTATGTAAGATGAAGGGAAAAGGTGACACAAATTTCTATATAGTGCAGATGAATTCTAAAACGCTCATTGATGCGACCTACAAAGGAAATAAGTCACGATTTATCAATCATAGTTGCCTACCAAAGACGCAACATTGTTAAAGACAGGTGTCAAACGATGTGCTCCAGTCGGAAGGTCAACGGTTGGCGTCATTTCGGTTTGGGCATATATGGTTAAGCCATCCCATTAAGCAAATAATCATAATCGACTGGGATAGCATCCTATAATTAAGTATAACTTAAGTAAAATCTATTAATTAATTCATATAAATTAATTAATTTAATAATTTAATTTATATCATTTAATTAATTAATATATAAAAGTTAATCATATAAAAAATAATTTAGTTAATTAAATTATATTTAAAAAAAATTCAATATTTAAAAAAAAATTAGTAAAAAAAAAATTATATTATTAAATTTTTTTATTAAAAATAAATAAATAAATAAAAATTCCAAGGGAATATTATTGATGAGCTACATGACGAAACGATGCCCAGATTATATACATCGAGACGACAGACACTAAGCGAAGAAAATCGACAGTATTAAAGCTTTGAGGACAAAGCTTCTAAAGGAAAGGGCTATGTTATGAATATAATTCATAACAAAATAAATAAATATAAATAATATAAATACTAAGTAACCAAATAGTGATTATGTTAAGAAGTCATTAGTTAACTGAAAAGGCATGTCTAAAAGACATGCTTAATCATGAAAGGTCACCTACTTAGGTATAAAAGCAGGTCCTCACTGTAACATTCATATCACTTGTACAATTTTATATATGATAAATTATTATTATTAAATACCTCTTGTGTATTTTTACATTCAAACCTTCAAGCTATCAGTTTTTATGCTTCAGTATCGTTGATCTTGTGGAGCTCCAACCTTGGATATGATACCTAGATCCCTAGGTTGGTGTTAGAGCTAGAGCTTGATGCAGTAGAGGAAATTTCAGCCTAAAAGTGCCATGAATTTTTCATGTATTTTCCATGTCATAATGTGTAAGCCTGTCAAAATCCTTTAAATTTAAAAGGAGGTACATGTCCTAAATAATTTTAAATTGTTTAATTTGGGTATCCATAAAATATTATATTATTAATTGGGTATCAGTGAAATATTTTAATAATGTTATTTACCTACTTTACCCATATGAATTAGAATATCGAAAAAGTTATTAATGCAATGTAAATATTGATATTAATGAAAAATATAAATTAAAAATGTGGGCCCACGTGACATTAATAACCATGCTTCAAAAAACCATCAAAAAAAGAGTTAAATATAAAATATATAGTTAAATATAAAATATAAAATAGTGAAAAAGTTAAAAATAAAATATAGTTATAGTTAAATATAAAATAGTTAAAAAATGTATTCCAGGCAGGACAGATTACCGAATTTTGGCCAAAATATATATTTCGGGCAAAATTGTGGCCTTAGTAAACAATGTCGTCAAAAAAACACCAAAGAAAATAGTTAAATATAAAATATATATAAACAGTTAAATATAAAATATAAATATAAACAATTAAATTTAAATATAAAATATATAAAGACAATTATTTTAATAAAAGTGCCATGTATTGAGGGATTTTGATAAAAGTAAAAAATTAGAAAAGTATATTATTTTTTTTTTATTAAAGCTTGTGCTAATAAATATTGTGGAACATAGATAAAAGCAAAATAATATTAAAAAATTGTCTACATGGCATTTTTTATTAATTTCTTGATTTTTGCTTAGGAGGCCACTTTTAGGCTGAAATTTCCTCTAATGGTACCTGTAGTGGCTAAAGCTTGGAACACACCTTAGTCCTAACCAATTAGATATCTTGGTCAAGTATCTAATCTGTAGCATTACATGTGTTGTGACTCTTCGTAGAGCATATCATTTTGAGATATTGAATGTACCTTGGTATATATGTAATTATGACTACCTCTCTAGTTAAGAGGGAGTGTTGAAAAATGTAACTAGTGTCGGTCTTCATAATTGTATTTGTCAAAAGAAAGAAAAAGGAATTTTTCTTGTAAAGGAAAAATTGGCTTATTAAAGCATGGGTTTCATGCTTGGGTCATTGGTCCATAGGTCAAAGCCTCCATTGAAGGATTATAGGTTTGTGTTTTAAGTCATTATCATTGTCATTTTGTTTTAGACCCTTCTTGGGCTTATTATGTTAAAAGAAGAAAAATTATACTATATAATTACTCCTCCGCCAAGTCAGCTTCAAGGAATTTCAAGTCAGTCTCAAACATCGAGCAAGTTGGTCCTATTGAAGATGATTCGACCCAGAAGACTATATATAAGCAAAAAGCTTGACCTTGTATGGTATCAATCTAAGGATGAATTCAGTCTGTAATTACAAGGGAAGATGCAGTGCAAAAACATCTAGAAGAAGAGATCTACTTCATTATACAAGGAATAAAGGACAACGAAGAAGTAGAAGATCATTATATCGTCTTGTTTCTACCTAAATGAGAAATACGAACTAAAGTAAGAAGTGCAAAGTTGCAAAGATAAGAACGCAGGTCGAAGATTTCAGAAGTGGCAGAAAGGAGACTCCATTTTGTTTGGATATTGAAGTTGAATTCATATTGAATTTAGTCTTCTTGAATGCTCGATTTGGTCAATGGAGGAAGGTCTGTCATGGGCAAAAAGGTCCCGGTTGTCTCAACTTGATTTAAGTCTACTAGTGAAGAGTTACACTGGGTTTTCCCCTTGTTAGGGGTTTTGCCCTGGCTAAGTGCCTACATCCTATGTTCTCTTTTGTTTGTGATCTTCATTGATTGGCATTAGTCTTGATGATAAGAACAAGATAATTTGAAAGAACTAATAAGTAAATATCACAAGATAATGTCATAATAAGAGAAATCAATTCAAGAAAACCCTAAGTTGCTACCCTAATGGATTTCTCAGCAATCTGGGCCTTGGATCAGCTGCCAAGTGTATGGTGCAAGAGTGGAGCTGACTGGGCAAGGTGGTCCAGGTGGATAATAATCGTCCAATAGGTGGAACACGAGCAAGAAATAAGTGGAACCGAAGGAATCCATGAAGTGGCAGTTTGCTCTCTACTATGGTGGAGACCCATGGCTCTCAACGCTCACCCTACAAATGCTAATATGATCCTTTGGAGGGCTTGGACCCTGTATAGGGAGACCAAACCCGAGAGGAAGACTCACCTGCAATCTTGTATAAGATCCAATGTGTCCCCTCACCTTCCAGTACAACCAACCATTAGAGTAAATGAGCTTACAAATCATGGAACTAGGTGGACACTTCATAGTGGCATGCCCTTCCATAATGGGCTTCAGAACGTACAAGTGTCTCCAATTTCAAGAAGGTTAACCGAGGACCCTATTAGATGGTTTCAGCCTCTTAGGGGGTGACATATCCATGGTACATACATCAAATGGAAAGTGGTATGTGAAATAATGATGGAATGGAGTGGGGCATTAGGGGAAGGCTCCAAGCCACATGCCACAGTACAAGGGTAGCTAAAATAATGAAGCCCATACTTGGGTATATGAATGTAAGAGGGAGCAATTGTGGTACATGAGTTACCCCGACCATTATTTTTCCACCCTTCTTCATTTGCCTTTTGCCTTTTATAGATTTTCCTTTGTAACTGCTTGGGGCTCTAGGGGATGAGAACATGATTTGTAAGATATAGTAATGAATTCCCCCTTAAGGTGGGGTAGTTCATCGCCCACCAGGGGTTGGGACAATCATAGATTCCTTAATGAGTAAGGGGCCAATATGAGGGGCCCTAAGAACATTCTCACCCAATTTTATATTAATACCCATTAATATTTTAACTTTCCTAAGTTTAGACTTAGGAACCCCATTAGAAATATTAATTATTTTAATATCTCTCCAACCGGGTGGAATTTTTCCAAACCATTTCTGGGTCTTGGAGATCTTATGTGCCTTAGCCTCTCCACCAATTTTCATGGTTAGAGCACATCCGATGCTACCAAAAATCAACATTTTCCCCACAAATGCTTGGAGTTATGTTGAGAGAACCAACTTATCTGGGGCTTTAATTTCATAGGTAACGTAGCAACTAGGTTATGAAACAGTTGATTGGATTCTCTAATAATTTTCAGGTTCATCTTTCTTGACCAAAAGGAAATCTTCATATAGATCCATGATATCCCTTTCTTCAATCCATCTAAATGAGAAAGCCTTGGTGAGGTCACTCCATGAATTTATAGATCTATTAGGCAGGGATAGGCACCACTCCATAGCATAATATCTAAAGGATAAAGCAAAAAGGGTCATAATTGCAACATCTTCTGTTTCTCTACATGCTATTTCAAAATCCGTTATGGTTTCTTTGGATCCTCAGAGTTATTTCCATGAAATAGTGGTAACCATTTATGGTTTTTGGGCTAGGGGTGAGGGTATCCTAGGATTCCTTCCAAGTTGAGGGAGAGAAAATGTAATGGATCAAATGTCTAATTTTTTCCTCCATGTTTAACTTGTCCAAAATAGGAATCCCAAGGGAATCACTTGTCCTTCTTTGAAATGTAAGGATCAATTTAGACTTTTCTTCCCCCATAATATTGGGTACACTAAGTGAGAACTTATGTTGTCATTCAGTTTTGGTATTCTCACCAAAATTTTAATGAAGCCTATTCTTCAAATAACGAGGAAGTCGACTCAAATCCTCCCTAGCCACAATGCCAAAGACGTTGCCTCAAAATCTAGCAGGCCTTGTCAGATGCCTCACAAGGAAAGAACTAGATTAAGATACAACAATGAGGTGGTTTCCATTGTCACCTTAGCACTCCACCTCTTACTCGTTTCACCACACAGGAGGCTTCCCAATATATATCACCTGAAAGATGTTATAAGTCAATTTATGCAAGGTGATGTATGTGAATGACTAAGCTAGGTACTTCGTAGTTGTATTAGGGAACAATTCTTTATGTCAAAGAGTAAAGTACCATAAACTAAGCCTTGAAAGATTACTTGAGGCCTTGGGTTTCAAAATATATTTCAACAAGAGTATATCTAGGCATGCAAGCACAAAGAAAATGCTTATCAAAGGTATGATCAACAATAGGAGATGATAAACCTTCAAAAAGCCCTTAGTTGAAGCCTTGTATAGAAATAGGGTTTATTAAGGCACTATATTGCCCAGGTTCGATATGCCAGTCCTAATGAGTCGCTTTTCACCATGAAATATGCTATATTTTGAGTTATTGAGGTCAATCAAGGTGAAAACAAGTCAAATCAGCTCCATTGTTGCAATGGCTCAAGCCCTAGTTGAATTTTGATCATCATTAAGATCCTAATAGCTATCCCTACTTGGGTGGTGGAGTATTAGAGATTTAAACTATAGAGATATCAAATTCATGCATGGTGTAACAGGGAATAAACCCTAGTTTCCACTTCCAAACCATAAATATCCTTTTATGAGGGGAGAAATTAACTAGAAGGAAAGCTCTCTAGGAGGTATTATAGGGATTTCAAGGAAAATAGGTTAAACATGCAATAATTCAGTAAGACTTTTCAATAAAAAAATTCATCTAGACATGGAACAATAGAAAACCCTAGCAATATTCCATTACTTGTAAAACCATAAAAAATATGCAATAAATACTCACAAATTTTCCAAGAAAATGCCTTCTTTCAATCCGAAAAGGATGTCTCGAATACACAAACTAGTCTTCAATAGAAAAAATCCACACAAGATCACATCTCTACAAGTAGTGAAATATAAGAGGCTAAGTCGAGCTCTTCTGAAAAGGCAGAAATCCACAAGAGTGATGATGAAAAAGTAAATGGAGTGATCCTCCTTTTATAGGAGGTCTATCACTTCTATTAATTCAACTAAAATTCCCTAAACAAGTTCAATTGTTAGTAGACACAATGTAAATGGGTTACAATCCAACTGAATAGCTTAACAACATAAAATGTGCCAATGTTTGCTCACATGTGTGAGCCATAAGCCCTCTATAATCATGACTTCATGCCCTTTTAAGGCTCAAAATACTCCAAAAGTGTAATGGAAGGGTTGGATGAGTCTCTTAGCATCATGATCAACCTCAATTTGAGGAAGGGTCTTGAAATCAAACTCCAAAACATCAGCATGTGTTTGAAAGCCAACTTAGGGTGCCTTGTGTCATCTCAATGGGTGCCTTGTGTCAACCCTTTTAGGTGCTTCCAACCCGTAAGGGGAGGCATCTCCAAGGTCAACCCTTTAGCCCATAGGTGTTAGTGAGAATAGGTGGCAATGGAGGGGAATGAATTCATGGCTAAGTTCCTTGGTTAAGGGACCAACTAATGGAGGTCCACATACCAAGTGTATAGATGTAATGGAAGGAGCAATTGTGGAGGCATGAGTTACCCCTTTCCTCGGCCTACTTTTTCTACCCCTTTGGTGCACATTTTACTTATTTTTTATAATGCTTTTATATGGTGTATAGATTAAGGATCAAAGCTTGCTCTTTATGATATAACATTTATTTTACCCCTTGAGATGAGACAGTTTCTTGTTCACCAAGGTTGGGACATGCAAGGGTTCCTTATGATGATATGGAGCACCACATGCTTAGGAATCAAGTGATATTTAATGAGGGGGGTAGTGCTCATGCTAGGTTTTTGCCCATGCGCTAATTTTGTCCCAGCTTTCATTTCCATTTTAACTTTTTCTTTTCTTTTTTTGTGGCCATTTTATGCTTTTTCATTCTTGTAACTGCATCAATATCGAGGGCAATGTTTTCTGGCCGTACTCAAGGATGTGGATGAGTGAGTTCCAAATCCCAATGAACCAATGAAAGTTAACCTGAATGATGGATGTGCCTTTTACTTATTTTTGATAATGCTTTTATATGGTGTATAGATTAAGGATCAAAGCTTGCTCTTTGTGATATAACATTTATTTTACCCCTTAAGATGAGACATTTTCTTGTTTTCCAGGATTGGGACATGCAAGGGTTCCTTATGATGATATGGAGCACCACGTGCTTAGGAATCAAGTAATAGCTAATGGGGGGGGGAGTGCTCATGCTAGTTTTTTTCCCATGTGCTAATTTTGTCCCAACTTTCATTTGCATTTTAACTTTTCCTTTTCTTTTATTGTGGCCATTTTATGCTTTTTCATTCTTGTAACTGCATCAATCACCAAGTCCAAGTTTTTTGGCCCTACTCAAGGATGTAGATGAGTGAGTTCCAAATCCCAATGAACCAATGAAAGTTAACCTAAAGGATGGATGTGGTATCAAGGGAATGATGGAAGGTGTTATGTATGGAATGGTAATGGACATGCTACTTCAATCCAAGTATTCCAAGTAGTGCCCCTCCCATAACCCTAAGGCCTTGGAGGAGGTCCCACTAGGCTAGGGATAAAGACTAACCCTACTAGTAAGGTGAGAGAACAAGTTTATAGTCAAATTGGTCAATCATCTAGATCACCCCTTTATCCATGCTAGAATGCCTAAGGGCCAAAACATTAAGTAAAAGCACTTGATTGCGAAATGATTAAAGTCTTGCCGAGTGGTAGCCACCCTCATTCAAGAGGAATATCAGATGGGGAGATTTGAATGATCTGTGCAAATGGCAGAGGAATGTGGCATATCATCATCACTGAGTAATGTGTAGGGCTATTTGCTGGCTGGTTGTCCACGATAGGAGAAAAAGTTCTCCTATAGGGTTACCCATTTTGGTGGGTAACAATACTCATTCAAAGGGCTTTGGAGGGAGAGAAAGTTAGTGTCAAAACGTGTGACAGTGGGGCAACTGAGCTTGTGCTCTGTGAACTCTCATATAAGGTTCAACACCCAAACATGGTTATAAATGTACTTGGTTATTCGTTTGCACTCATGTACAACATCTTGCACACACTCCAACTTCCCTATGTCCTCCAAAATTAGATCTATGCAATGGGTATCCGATGGGATCTAAAAAATATTAGGGTATTTTGCACATTGCAATTTCTAGCTGCCACATAATTTGTAGCGTTGTTCGTGATTACTTGGACAACATTTTTAACCCCAACTTCTTCCATAACCAACAATGAATATATGGTTCCTTCTTCAGGAATATGGTTCCTTTAGGGCAATACACAAGAAAATCAATGATTATTCTATTCCTCTGATCTACCCACTCATCTAACAAAATTGTGCAACTTGACTCTTCCATAAGCTTTTAATTTCTTCCAACTGTTCTTGCACACACTACAACTCATCCATATCTTTCCCCTTAGTGTACCATAAGAGGGGGCTTTCTTTCCCGAGCTAGCATTTGCAATTGCATCCACCATGGACTCATAAAAAGGAGACTGTGCAAGGTTAAATGAGAGTTGTCATGGTACCAAAACCCCTGATTTCCATATCTGCATCATCCTCTTTTTTTTCCCATTATAACTAAGATTGGTTGAGACCCTGAGGCTGTGTGAGGAAGGAAGAAAGGAGAGGAGATTCTAGAGCTTGCTCCAGCATTTGATGAGAAACTAATTGGAGGTGCCATTTGAGATCTACCCATCCCTCCAACTTCAAACTTTGTCCCAATTCTCTTAGTATTTTGGTTTTTGACAACTGGCAAAGCAACTTGCATTTCAGCAGTGACTTCTATAACAAAACCATCACATTTTTGCACACAACTCTAGCTAGGTGGCGTTTTAGCCTATTTATGCCCCTATTCATAGTTAGTGTTCCATGGAGATGCGTCCACCAGGGTGGGGGACGTGCTTCCTTGTTCCCCTATGCTCTCGGGACGGGGAAACTCTTATGGATATGTTTCCCCACATCCCCTTTATTGGCGACACTGTGGGGGGATATTTTCTTGGTGACAAAACACGTCTCTTTTGTGGGGGGGATAGGGGGGCACAAGAGAGACCCAATTTTTTTTGTTAATCACAATTAAAAACATAAAAAATGAAAAATGAAAAATAAAAACACAAATTTAAATATAAAAAAAATAATAGAAAAAACGAAAAAAAACTAAACGATAAATTAAAACTTAAAAGCATTTCTCATTAACCCTACGATTTTACCTTTCCGCTTGATATTTTCCTTCTGCCGCCGCTTGACATTTTACCTTGCCACCTAACATTTTCCTGTTGTCACTGCTTGACATTTTCCATATGCAATTTGCTGCTATTTGGATTTACCATTGACTGGTGGCATGAGACATTTGTAGTTGCGATTTTCATTTTGTGACTTGGAGCCACCGGATTGGAGCTGCGATTTTCATTTTGTGACTTGGGGCCACCAGATTGGAGTTGTGATTTTGGAGTGCGATTTATCATTTGGAGGTTGGAGCTGCGATTTATCATTTGACATTTTGTGACTTGGAGCCGTTGTCTGTCATATGATGAATTTATTTTTTGATGTGCATTGTGTAATTTCAATTGTCAAATGATGAATTTAATTTAGATGTACCTTGCATAATATTAATGCCCATTACCAAATGATGAATTTAGATGGAACATTGCATAATGTCAAATGATAATTCTGATTCGTAGTAAATCTAATACAAAATGATCATATTTAGATATACATTTCATAACTATTAAGATTTACTATTTTAGTTATTGATATATTGTTGGGATTTCATTTTTTATTTTATATATTAAATTTTTAATAATTTTATAATTTTTATGACTGTGATGTCCCTCCGTTTCCCTGAAATTTCCCTAAATTTTTGGGTTGCTTATATACACCCCTTTGTGCGTATCCTCGCCCCATAAACTCGGTGGAACATTGTTCATAGTAGTGGGACAATATTTGCACTTTACTTGATGGTCATTGTTGTCGCCCGAATTGTACAGGTGAATGCGACGACTACTCAGGGCGGGGGCTGTCACTCTTATCCCTACCCTCTCCATTCTAGCCATCTCCCAACAAGAAGCTATGACGGGTAGTCCCTATGAAATGTGTGGATGAGAGACTTTTCGGGAATTGACTAGTCTGGGAGACACAACTGAATGGCCTAGCAACCTGATAAATGATGATTTAGTAAGTTTAATTATTAGCACAATTAGATTAAATATTTAGAGAGACCAATGCCTTATGGAGTCAAGATACTTGCTCTATATAAATTTTCTACCAATTCACTGGATGAACAATTGTTGCTTAGGATGCACACTATCCTATATGAGATGCGATGCCTAGATCTATGTTAAATGCCTACCTATGTGAATCTTGTCTCTCAGTTGTTTTGAAACTAGTCTCTAGTGTAGGTTGTGGAGAGAAGCCCAGGGAAGGATAGCGAAGACTATATTAATGATACCTCCCATGGAATTCTAACCACCCGATGCCTCTGGCACTACAAAGACTGTGGCTCTAACGATTGCAAGGTCACCATGTTAACCACAAGAGAGGGTCTAGATTTCGCAAGCTGGGTAAGAAAGGTGGTCCTAGAGTCTTTCAACCAAGCTTATGCTTGGAGGTAAGTTAATTAATGCAAGGCTAGTTCTAGAATGCACAATATGAGTGATTAACTTTAGATGAGATTGTTAAGTGTTTAAGTACTTAGAGAAAAATTATAATGATATTCAATTTAGAACAATGAAGGAAAGTACTTAATAATTTGCAAAGACAATCTTCACCAAAGAAGTGCTCAATGAACAAATTCAATTATCCAATGACAAGAAGAGAAAATTAATTCAAGATTGCCAATATCACAATGGACAATTGCTCATGAAATGTGAAGTGCACAAATCCAGTGTTCTTCTCAACAATATTAGAGTGCCAATTAGATAATGATAATAATTAGCAATTACTTGAATACCAAAATTACTCTTATTGCAATATGGTAGTCAATTTGGTGCTTTAAGAGTGAGTTGATTAGCAAGATTATGAATTAAAATATGGTGCTCACTTGCAAAACACAATGCTAGTACTTTGAAAAGCAATATAACCAATTATCCAATAACCAATTCCTCTAGCAATGATAACAATGACAAGTGAAAAATCCTTTAGAAACTAATGTCACAATAGATGCTAGCAATGTATTAATGCTTTTCAATATGTATAAGTACTTACAACTGGAACACTTGGCAACTTAGAGACTAATGATATGCTTCTAGCTTGATGATAAGAGAACAATAACAATTAAAGAGGTCAACAAGCTTATCTCATCCCATAATTGCCAATTCAACCAAGAATATCAGTTAGCTTTTAGAGCAATTATCTTCTTGTCTTCTTATTAGGAGAAATGAGAGCACTTATATTTGTTATTTAGATGAGGATGCAAAATGCAACGAGATGCAATAGATGTCAGCCAAGAAGATTGTTAAAACAGTCCTAAATATGCAAACCCAACCATACAAAAAATTCACTAATGGGATGAGATGCTTGTCAACTCCTTTTACACCACTATGAAGCTTACGATCAGACCTTATGAAGCATATATCAGACATCAAACTAACATAAGAGTCCTCCAAAAGAAATGACAGGAGATGCCAAGTAATGAAAGCCCAACGAATGCAAATGATATGCCAATGAGGAGAGATGACTGTAAACTACTTATTAAGCCACTGTTATGTATTTATGTCACTGTTGTGGGTGACTTTTGATGGTTGTAGGTGATATATCAGACTTTGAACTTCAACCACAGTCAAAATTTCACTTATATGCAACCAATACAACCACAAGATCAATATTTATTGCCTTACGTGAATGATTAATGAGTTTAGGAATGCTTTTAGGTGTATTTAGGACTTGAACATACCACTGTCACAATGTGCTTAAGAATTATACATGAAACAATGATGAGAGAAGAGGGATATGAGGTCAAACCACTAGGCCTTATGGCCTTGTTAGGACAATGAGACTCCTTCAAAGAACTTGCTCACCCGCAACCACAATGTTAGCTCCAAAACCACTGCAAAACAATGTTGAAAAATGCAGCAATTCTCAATTTGATTTTGCCTTGATTAAATTGAGAATATTTGAATTTCTACATCAGCAGTCAACTTGGATGCAGTTAACTTGTGTGACATGGCTTGTGTCACTGGTATACTGAGTAAATTCGAGTTGGAGGTGTTAGAGTTCAGTTAACCGTGTGTGATTGCTAATTTGTAGCAATCAAGATCAGTTATTTCAAGTTGTTTTTAGTTAAATTAGTTCCAACTGTTAGAAGAACTAGTGGAAGGTCAGTTGTGTAGTGCGACTATGTTAAATTATGGCATGTTATATGCTTGGATCAGTTTACTTCAAATCTTTTTATTAGCCACTGTTTAGCAATCACATAAACATAAAGTAAAGTGCAAATAGAACATTAAACGATCGACAGAAAACAAGCCAAGACAAGAGACACAAGATGTGGTGGCTAGCCAGGGACAAACCCCAATGCGGGGAAACCCTTTGATCAATTCTTCTTTAATCTTCAATAGTTCAGCAAAGAGAAATAATACAATTCAGAATTCTGTAATTTTATAATAGCAGCAACAAACCCTAAATCAGCAAAGTCAAACTTGGTCAAAACAGCCCCGGATTGACTTCTAGTCAATTTGAAGAACTTGGTCTTCAACAACTATCTTCAGCAGCCCAAAACAGTTCACAATAATCAGTCAAAACAGCAGTCAAATGTTCAGCAATCTGCGATCAGCCCTAACCAGTCAACGTTGGTCAACTTTCAGGTCAACACTGGTCAATGCAGCCCCTAAAAAGTCAGTGCAGGTCTTCCCTTGGTCAACGCTCCATAAAACAACCCAGCATTTGGTCAACGCAGCCCTAGAAATGTCAACAATGCCCAAAACGTCAACGCTGCCCTAATTCGTCCTTCTTGCTTGCCCAATAAGATGAGGAGAGAGAAGATGAGTTGAGATGAGATGAGTTGATAATGAATCAACCTCACTTGTACTTATATGATTTGCTGGGCATGTGTGCCACACATTTCGCTGCTGGCCGACCTTGACAATTTGTCAAGTAAATACAAATAAATTCATATCTCCATAAATAATTGTTGGAATCAGATGATCTTTAGATCAATCCGACACTTCTTGACAAGAGGAATCTAGGAAAAATATCAGCTGCCATAAATAAGGTGACCCACATGGAGTTTGGCCCTAGTTGCCAATTTTAACACTCCCTCTCAACTAGGGAGAACTCCATCTGCTAATCTGTCTGATCGTTGGTCCTATCCCTGCCATCAAATGCACTGCCTTGCACTGCTTGGCTCTGCTCTGCTGAACTATGAAGAAGAAGAAATGATCGAGGATGTATCATACCATCCTCCATTGACCTGAAGTCAATCTCAGATTGTGTCATACCACTCTCACTGATCCTAGATCAGTGTCATTGATCCCAGATCAATGGAGGTCATCCTAGCATAGGGAGTACGGTAGATACAACGATGCATTGATCAATAGTACTACTAATGGTCCCTAACCCCATTTCCCTACTCATTGATCAAATGAGAGGTACTTCCCATTAGTCCCAGACTGCATGGGTAGGATGCCTCGACAGGAGAACTAATCACCCTATCCACAGAAGAATGAATCATCTTGTCCCATAGTCGCCATGGGAGAACTAATCATCCTCGCCCACAGGAGAACTAATCATCCTGTCCCACAGTCGCCACGGGAGAACTAATCATCCTGGTCCACAGGAGAACTAATCATCCTGTCCCACAGTTGCCATGGGGTGTCATAGGGGAAGGTTGAACCTTTCACCCTGTACTTAGTGCACCACCAGGGGAGGGTGAATCGCCCTGTGGTCACATGTCGCTCCAAGAAGTACCCTGCGCCCCTTGGAGCTCCTAGAGCTCAATGTATGCATCATACACGACCCTCATAAGAGGGTCTCTCAATGACACCAAGTTGTTCTCGAAAAGTCAAGAATTTGACCTTTCCTAGGGGTTTCGTCAAAATGTCGGCGACCTATTCATCTATGCCGATATGTTGGAGCCTTATTGCTCCCCGCTGCACCATATCTTGGATATAGTGGTACCTGATATCGATATGCTTGGAGCGATCATGAAATATGGGATTCTCTGATAAACGAATCCCACTCTTGTTGTCACACAGGATCACGGTAGTATCCAATGTAAATCCAAACAGCTCACTGAAGAGCTTCCACAACCAGACTGCCTCACCGAAGACCATACTAGCAGCAATGTACTGTGTCTCGGCGGTGCTCAAAGCCATCGACTTCTGCTTCCTGCTCATCCAGGATATCGAGGTGTTAAATTATGGTATGTTCTATGCTTAGAGCAATTTACTTATTTTTCTTCTTATTAGACACAGATTAGCAATCACATATAAATTAAGTAAAGTGCAGATAGAACATTAAATGATCAACAGAAAACAAGCCAAGACAAGAGACACAAGATGTGGCAGCTATCTAAGGATAAACCCCAATGCGGGGAAACCCTTTGATCAAATCTTCTTTTATTTTCAATAGTTCAGCAGAGAGAAATAGTACAAAATCTGAATTCTGTAATTCTATATCAGTAGCAGAGAACCCTAGGTCAGCAAAGTCAAACTTGGTCAAACTAACTGAAATTGACCTCTAAAATACTTGGTCAGTTTCTGGTCAACTTGTCCTCGAATAGCTTGAAGAAACAGCCCTTGAACAACCCCAAAAGTTTAGTCAATTTGCAGATTTCTGAAGTCAACTTGCAGCCCTAAACTAGGGCAGTCAACACCAATCAAACTAGAGGTCAGTTCACCTCAATTTTCGTGCCAAAAATTGCTGCCTACCTAGGAGAGACAACCACACCCAATCCGCACTTATGGAAGGTCAACGCTTGGTCAACGCTGGTCAAAGAGATGACCTGTTGCCCTAGCATCCTTCTTTCTGCGTCTTCCTTGCCCTAGGACGTCTTCCTTTCAGCCACACGTGTGAGAGAGAGAGAGGCTCCTTTTATGCGTAGGAGAGAGAGAGAAGATGAGTGAATTGAATTGTCCAAATGAGGAGAATGTTCCTTGTATTTATATGCAAACGTTGAGGTTGAATAGACATGACTACTGGGGTTCTGAGCCTACATAAGTTTGCTGGCCGACCTTGACAATTTGTCCATAATCAAAATAAATTCATATCTCCATAAATACTTATCGGAATCGGATGATCTTTAGATCAATCCTACACCTCTCAATGAGAGGAATCTAGGAAAAATATCAGAAGCCATAAATAAGGTGATCCAAAGAGGGACCATTCTTTGGCTTGAGGGGAATGGTCCCTTTTTGAGCTTTCCTTCGGCGCATCCCAGACATACACCTTCTTGCTCTAATTTGAACTCAGGCATCCCGGTTACCATTTTTCTCACATCGGGGAGAGCTTTATAATGAAGGTGAGCAAACCTCTAATGCCATAGTTTGGACTGAAGAGATGTGTCACAAGACATGACACCCAGAGGACTTCCTCCGACTTGATATAATGAATCAACTCGAAACCCAAGAGTGCGTGAAAATTCTATCACTGCAGCAACTGATTTACTTTTCCTACTTGTTTCATCATAAGTTATTCATGAAATTACTTCAACAAACATTAAAATAAATACTGCTGCAGATATCACATCGTAATACAGAAACAAAAATGCGCACACATTGACACAGTTATTTTGGACTAATGTCCTCGGAAAAACCCAATGTGGGAAAACCGATGCAGCAAGGGAGAATTTTATTATTCAACAATTTTCTTGTACAACAGGGTGCCAAACTGGCTTACCCACAGATAGACAAACTTCCAACACTTTCCTAAACCCAACGTAGGCCCTATTGACCTCTGCTATAGCCTAAAACCCTCTGCGTCAGCCTATTGAGGCTCTACGCAACCTCTATGGGCTTCTGCGTAACTCTTGCAGCCTCTGCGTGGATGACGCAGGCCCTTCTAGCTCTGCGCAGTCTTTGCTGCCTCTACATGGCTTCCTCTGGCCCTGTGTCTGCCTCTTCTACGCTAATCTCCCATTTCTTTGTTCCGTACTTGCTGCCTCCTAACTGTTGTCTAGACCACTGGTTTAATTTCTCAGCAAACCCCGCTCCAGAAATTGAACTGACTAGTCTCCCTCAGTGTGTTCTCCGAGTGCCCCTCAAGCCTCCTCTTATATTTTTTCTGTTGACATCTCAACGGCTGAGATTAAGTCCCTAATCAATGGCTAAGATTAGATCTCGCTTGATCCATGTCTTTTTGGACCATTATAACACAAATTCATATTAATACACATAAATATTTTATTTTCCCTAAGTTTAGACTTAGGGACTCCATAAAAAATATTAATTATTTTAATATCTCTTGATCTGTTTAGAATCTGCCCAAACCGTTTCTGGGTATTGGAGATCTCATGTGCCCCAACCTCTCCACCAAATTTTGTGGCTAGAGCACATTCGATGCTACCCCAAATCAACAGAGTGAAATCATCTTTAAAGTTCTTTTTCCATACATGTACCTTGCCATCGATGAAGGCCACGTTGTAGCCTTTGTCTTCCATTGCCGAAATGGACACCAGGTTCTTTTTGAGGTCGGGTACATATAGGACTTCTTGTAAATGAATTGTATTTCCCTGATTGAATTGAAGAGTGACATTCCCTACACCTTTCACAGGATATTTCGAGTTGTCCCGAAGAACAATTTCCAGGGTGGTCTCCTCCTCTATTAGATTAGAGAGAGCTTCTTTGTAACTAGTGAAGTGCCTTGAGGCACCACTATCAATAAGCCAATTTACCAGCGAGTCCGAGGGAGCGGTAGTAGAGAGGGCTGCTGGTAGATAATATTCATCTTGCTTATTGTTAACAACATTAGATTTATACTTGGAGTTTCTTGCCTTCTTGAAGGGTTGACCTCTTCCTTGATTTCCAGCATTCCTTTTACCTCTATCATTGGACCTACCATTCCTTTGATTGCCTTGAGAGTGATTTTGGTCATCGTCATGGTATGAGTCCCTTTTATCAGGGCATTCCCTCGCATAGTGGCCCATTTTGTTGCAATTGTAGTATCATCCTTTTCTTCCACCTTTTGGTTTGGCCTTTCCTTTGGATTTAGCCTCGGAATGGTTTCTTCTTTTAGCATGAGAAGAAAAGGCAGAAGGATTGTCTTTAAGTGCGGGCATTTCTTGCTCTTCCATCCTTGTTTCTTCTTGAATGCATCTTGCCATCAATTGCTAAAATCCAGGAATTACATTATTGTTGAGAAGAATAGTCCTGAATATATACCATTCAGGTAGCAGCCCTCCAAGAGTTGTGATAGTCATTTCCCTGTCAGGAACTACTTCCCCAATAGATAGGAGATCATTCTTGATCTTGGTGATCCTTAAGAAATATGCTTGCATACTCTCATCTTTGCCCTTCTTAATTTCCTTCAGCTTATTTCTAAGGAACAAAACTTGATTTGCATCATTAACTTTGAATAAACTCACCAGTCTATTGTAGATTTCCTTGGAGGTGGTCAGCTCGGAAACATAGGCCACCAGGCGCTTGTCGATAGAGTCCCGGATGATCTTCTTTGCTTTGACTTCTCCCTTGGTCCACTTGTTCTTTGCAGCAGTGGATGCATTTGATGGAGGCTCAACAATTCTGCCTCTCACATGGTCCAACACTTCTTGCTCTTCTAATGTCAGATCGAGAGACATCTTCCATTCGTGATAGTCAGACTTCTCACAGAGTTTGTCTTCAGCGGGGAAGTGTGCTGAGGACCCCATGACTTCTTTAAGATTGCTTCAATAGCCTTCGGTGATTGCTCTAGCTCTTGCTCTTGCTTGGGCTTTGTCTTCACCTCAGCTCTGATACCATGTTAAATTATGGTATGTTCTATGCTTAGAGAAGTTTACTTCAAATCTTTTTATTAGCCACTGTTTAACAATCACATAAACATAAAGTAAAGTGCAAATAAAACATTAAACGATTGACAGAAAACAAGCCAAGACAAGAGACACAAGATGTGGCGCCTAGCTAGGGACAAACCCCAATGCGGGGAAACCCTTTGATCAATTCTTCTTTAATCTTCAATAGTTCAGCAAAGAGAAATAATACAATTCAGAATTCTGTAATTTTATAACAGTAGCAGCAACCCTAAATCAGCAAAGTCAAACTTGGTCAAAACAACCCCGGATTGACTTCTAGTCAATTTGAAGAACTCGGTCTTCAACAACTATCTTCAGCAGCCCAAAACAGTCCACAATAATCAGTCAAAACAACAGTCAAAAGTTCAGCGATCTACTGTCAGCCCTAACTAGTCAACGTTGGTAAACGTTCAGGTCAATGCTGGTCAACATAGCCCCTAAAAAGTCAATGCAGGTCTTCCCTTGGTCAATGCTCCATAAAACAACCCAACATTTGGTCAACACAGCCCTAGAAATGTCAACGTTGCCCAAAAAGTCAATGCTGCCCTAATTCAGTCAACACTGCCCTAATTCGTCCTTCTTGCACGTGTGAGAGAAGTTGCCCTAATTCGTCCTTCTTGCTTGCCCAATAAGATGAGGAGAGAGAAGATGAGTTGAGATGAGATGAGTTGATAATGAATCAACCTCACTTGTACTTATATGATTTGTTGGGCATGTGTGCCACACATTTCGCTGCTGGCCGACCTTGACAATTTGTCAAGTAAATACAAATAAATTCATATCTCCATAAATACTTGTCAGAATCGGATGATCTTTAGATCAATCCTACACCTCTCGACAAGAGAAATCTAGGAAAAATATCAACTGCCATAAATAAGGTGACCCACATGGAGTTTGGCCCTGGTTGCCAATTTTAACAGACTAAAGTCAAGCTCACTGATCATCCAGTTAACTGATCAATCAACCCAAAATCGCTAGTGCATGCAGAGTATTCGAGTTCCCTAGATGTGGTGGAGTTTCCAAGACAGTGTTGTGAAAATTTCTAAATAGAAATCCTACAGTAGTGATTAGTATTATTTCTTCTACTTATTACCTCAGAAATAAGTTATCTACAATATTCTTATGATAAATATTGAAATATATTCTACTGCAGCCTTCATAATTAAAAAATTGCAAAAAGTAAATGTAAGGAAATACATTGGCACAAATACAACCACAATGATAGTTATTTTTGGACAATCGTCCCCGGAAAAACCCGACCTGGGAAAATCGGTGCAACAATGAGGGTTTTATTTTATTATGCAGCAGTGAAATCTGAGTACATCTATGGATTCCCAACTGGCAATCCAAACAACAAGAAAGTCTGGCAGAGATATTCCCTAAGCAACCCTGACACTCGTGGTTCCTGCACTTGCATTCCTGCACTTGCGCGTTCCTGCACTTACGCGTTCTCGCACCCGCGCGTTCTTGCACTCGCGCGTTCTTGCACCTACGTGCTCCTGCACTCGCACGCTACTGCACCCGCGCGCTCCTGCACTCGCGAGTTCTTGCACCCGCGCGTTCCTGCGCGTTCTTGCACTCGCACGTTCATTCACTCGCGCGTTCTTGTACTCGCGCGCTCCTGCAGTCGCACACTCATGCACTCGCGCGCTCCTGCAGTCGCACGCTCCTGCACTCGCGCGCTCCTGCAGTCGCACACTCATGCACTCGCGCGCTCCTGCAGTCGCACGCTCCTGCACTCGCGAGTTCTTGCACCCGTGCATTCCTGTACTCGCGCGTTCCCGCACTCGCGAGTTCCTGCACTCGCGAGTTCCTGCATTGGGAAAAACTCAACCTCTTGCTACTACCTCTCTGGATCACTATCCTTGCCCTTCTACTACAAAGGATCTCTTCGATCAAAATTTCCTCCTAAGAACTTCTCACTTCAGAAATTCGATCTATTGATCTCTCGGTGTGTATTCTAAATGACCCTTAAGCTCCTTCTTATATCTTCCTGTTGGACAACCAATGACTTAGATTAACTCCTAATCAAGGGCTCAGATCGTTTTGACTTGATCTCTGTCTTTTTCTAGAAGTTTCACCTACAATTAGATTAATGCCCATTAATATTTTAATTTTCCTAAGTTTAGACTTAAGAACCTTATTAAAAATATTAATTATTTTAATCAGATTGTCTCTGGGTGGAATTTCCCAAAACGGTTTCTGTGTTCTTTGGAATGCATGGGCCCAAGCCTTCCTGCAAAATTTGAGGCCTAGAGCACATCCTATGCTACCATAAATCAACACTCCCTCTTAGTGAGGAATGTGCTCTAGCAATATACTGTAGCTGCACACTGCTTTGACTCTGAAGCATCGTCCTCTGCACTGTTGATGTCTGACATGCTGTGCACCAATTATTGCGCTGCTGCTGCAATTGTATTGCTGCCTTTGACATTGCCACTGCCAATGCTACATCTGTACTACAACTCCCTCTAAATGTCTGCATTGTGCTGTCGTTGGCACTGCCACTGCCAACTGTCCCTGCACTGCAAACTGCTACTGCTATTGAAACGGATTTTCAACCATACCCATCTGCTCTCTGAACTGAGTGAACTTAACTCTTCCGAGAGCCTTTGTGAGTATAGCAACCACTTGCTCTCCTGTGGGGACATACTGTAGTTGTACTGCCCCACGCTGAACCCAGTCTCTGATAAAGTGACAATGGATATCTATATGTTTCGACCGATCATGAAATATTGGATTCTTAGAGAATTTGATACAACTCTGATTATCGCAGTAAACCTTAGTTGCTTCCATCCTTTTTCTAAATAAGCTCACAAGAAATTTTTTGAGCCATATGGCTTCGCACGTAGCTATGCTGGCCACCATATATTCAACTTCTGCTGAACTTAGTGCTACCGATTTCTGCTTCCGGCTCCACCAAGATATCATTCCTGATCCAACACTGAAGCAGTACCCTGAGGTACTTTTTCGGTCTACTGAATTACCTGCCCAATCTGCATTAGTGAACCCATTCAAACTAACATCCTCCCCTTTGGAGTACTTCAACCCATATTCGACTGTTCCATGTACATACCTAAGAATGTGTCTTGCTGCTGCCCAATGCACCCTTTTTGGTTCCACCATGAACTGACTAAGAGTGTTGACGACAAAACAAATGTCTGGCCTAGTGTTGACTAGATACATAAGCGACCCAATGAGTTGCTTGTATAAGGTGGGATCTACTTCTATCTTCTGATGCATCTATTTTCTTCCAATTGGTGATTATGGGAGTAGCCATTTGTCGGAAATCCTGCATTCTAAATCTCTTCAGAATTTTTGTAGCATACCTTCCTTGTCCAAAGAAGATCTCCCCATTCTTTTGCCAAACTTCCAACCCTAGAAAATAATGCATCAATCCCAAATCCTTGATGAGCTTGGATGACCTAGTTAGGAACAGGTCATCTACATATAGCATGCTTTGGGTGCCTACTTGAGCCCGTATATGGCTTTCTTTAACCTGCAAACATGAGTTTTCTTCTCATGAGTTTTGAAGCCTTCGAGCTATTCTATATACACCTCCTCTTCTATCACCCCGTTCAAGAATGTTGTCTTGACATCCATTGGTGAGTCTCCAATCACATTTGAGCTGTTAGGGATATAAAAAATCTGATAGAGGTGTATCGAGTTACTGGAGCGAAGGTATTTTCATAGTCTATTCCTTCTTTTTGAGCATACCCCTTTGCTACGAACCTTGACTTGTACTTCTCTACGCTGCACTCTGCAGCATACTTGATCTTGTAGATCCATTGTGATCCTACAACTGATCTGTCTTTTGGTCTAGGTACTACTTCCTAGACATCATTCGTCATGACGGAGTTGTATTCTTCCACCATGGCATCCACCCATGCTTGGTGTTGAACAACTTCCTGAAAGTTAGAGGGTTTTTCAACCTGAGATACCAATGCTTGGTATCTGTCTGGTTGTCTACACTGCCTCTTCTCGACTCTAGGAGCTCCAACAAACTCCTTTGCGTCCCTCAGTGTCTATCGTACTTCTCTAGTAGTTCTATCACTAGTGGTGGGAGGCTCAACCAACTCTTCCTCCAAATCCTGTCGTTCTGTTTGTTGAGAATCATTTGTATTTCCTCCTTCTGAGGAGATATTGGTGCTGGTCACTATACTCGATCTAGGTGTAGGTCCTCCTGCATGTCCTTCTTGCTGCCCCTGCTGCTCTTGGACTATTCTGTTTGTTGAGAATCATTTGTATTTCCTCCTTCTGAGGAGATATTGGTGCTGGTCACTATACTCGATCTAGGTGTAGGTCCTCCTGCATGTCCTTCTTGCTGCCCCTGCTGCTCTTGGACTAACATAACATCTCCTGATTGATCTTCTGCAAGCATCTCACGAGATTTCCTGAAAGCTCTATCTTCCATGAACTTTGCATCTCGTCTTACTATAATCTTCCTACTACCAGGAATGTAGATTCTATATGCCTTTGAGGACTCGCTGTATCCTATGAGATACCCTTTTTCTACAGTCTAATCTAGTTTACTGCACTTCTCGTCTGGAATGTGACAATAAGCCACGCTTCTGAATATCCTGAGATTAATGACTTCCGACTTCTTCCCTGTGAAAACTCTTTTGGGCGTTCTCTTCCCCAATGCTCTATGAGATGTTCTATTTTGGATATATATTGTTGTGTTGCAAGTTTCTGCCCATAGATACCTAGGTAGATCCTGATCATACAACATAGCTTTGGCTGCCCCAACAATAGTTCTATTCTTCTGTTCTACTACTCCATTCTGCTCCAGATTATATGGAGCTGTCCACTCTCTTTTGATTAACTCCTTTGCGCAAAAATCTGTGAAGTCTTTGTCTGTATATTCTCCACCATTATTTGAATCCAATACCTTTATCTTTTTCCCTGTCATATTTTCAACAAGAGCCTTAAACTCTCAGAAACGATCAAAGACCTCATCCTTGGTCTTTAAGAAATAGATCCAGGTTTTTCTAGAGTGATCATCGAAAAAAGTGACGAGTATTCAACACAACTAAGAGCTCTTGTGGACATAGGACCGCAGATATCTGAGTGTATTAATCCTAATACACACTCTGCTCTATTGTTACTTCTGGAAAAAATTGCTTTAGCATACTTTCCCAGCACACATCCTTTGCACAAGTCATCATGTTCACTACTAAGGACTAACACCCCTGTAACAGTCTCTCTGAGCATCCTCAGTGCTCCATGGGGTAAGTGCCCCATTCGCCTGTGCCATAATTAATTTTGCTCTTGCTCACCATTATAGTTGTTGCCTATCAGTGCCATTGGTGATTCGAGCTGCAACCTATACAACTTGTTGCTTCGAACCCCAATTTGCTTTTTCTTCTTCCAGCATGGATGCTTGACGTATACCTTCTTTCCTATGAAATATACATCATATCTCTTGTCCTGTAACTGGGACACTGAAATTAGTGCATTCCTAATCCTGGCACATGCAGTACATTGGTGGCTCGGATGTTGGTTCCTGCTTCTGTCTGAAAAGCTATGGTGCCTCTCCCTACTGGAGTACATTTCGTTCTATTTCCCATAGTTATTTGGAAGTCCATTTGTTCTTCTTGATAGCTCGAGAAATGTTCTCGTACTCTAGTCATATGAGCTGAAGCCTCGCTATCAATGTACCAAACATCCACTGGTGCTGAATTTGTTAGGCATGTGAATTCTTCATCTAATCTGGTAGATAAATCTGAGACATTTTGAGTATCCATATTGTGCCAATTTCTGACGCTAACCTGTCCCAGCAATTGCTGCAGAAAAAACTGTGTCCCACCTGAGACAACCCTCCTTGCTAAATCTTTTGCTGTGTAATCCTCTGGGAGATTCGAATTTCTTCCCCTACAAGAATTTTGAATTCCCTTCTTTCAACGCTGGGTCCTTCAACTTCTCTCTTTTGCTTCCCTGTAGCTCTGATACCATGTGAAAAATTCTAAATAGAAATCCTACTACAGTGATTAATATTATTTCTTCTACTTATTACCTCAGAAATAAGTTATCTATAGTATTCTTATGATAAATATTGAAATATATTCTACTGCAGCCTTCACAATAAAACATTGCAGAAAGTAAATGTAAGGAAATACACTAGCACAAATACAACCACAATGACATAGTTATTTTTGGACAATCGTCCTTGGAAAAACCCAACTCAGGAAAACCGGTGTAGCAGTGAGGGTTTTATTTTATTATGCAGCAATGAAATCTGAGTACATCTATGGATGCCCAACTGGCATTCCAAACAACAAGAAAATCTGGTAGAGATATTCCCTAAGCAATCTTGGCACTCGTGTTGCCTGCACTTGCGCGTTCCTGCACTTGTGCGTTCCTGCACTCGCGTGCTTCTGTACTCGTGCATTCTTGTACTCGCGCGTTCCTGCACACATGAGTTCGTGCACCTCTCCGAATCTGGAAATCTTCCTCCAAATCACTGTCCCTGTCGCTCTACTGCAAAGGATCTCTTTGATTAGAATTTCCTCTTGAGAATTTCTCACTTCAAAAATTCGATCTCTTGATCTTTCTGTGTGTATTCCAAATGACCCTCAAGCCCCTTCTTATATCTTCCTGTTGGACAACCAATGACCTAGATTAACTCCTAATCAAAGGCTCAGATCATTTTGACTTGATCTTCGTCTTTTTCTAGAAGTTTCACCCACAATTAGATTAATGCCCATTAATATTTTAATTTTCCTAAGTTTAGACTTAGGAACCTCATTAAAAATATTAATTATTTTAATGAAATCGTCTCTAGGTGGAATTTCCCAAAACGGTTTTTGGGTTCTTTGGAATGCATGTGCCCAAGCCTCCCTGCAAAATTTGAGGCCTAGAGAAAATTCGATGCTACCCTAAATCAACAAGTGTAACATTAGTTGTAGACTAGTCTTGAGTGTACAAGTGTTGCATGCAGTTAGATAATCAACCTTGGGAATTACGCAATCCATTTTGGAGAAATTCCTAAAGAATAGGGGCCTAATTTCTCAAGGAATTGTGCAAGGAAATAGGGGCTCAGGCAGAGGCAAAAATTGACTAAGTTTGGGTCATGGTTTCTCAGTGATTTGGGAGATAGGTTATTCACTTGTAGGTTGTGCTCAGTTGAGCAAAGCAATTGTAATACATCTCTATTCATCAGATTAATGCAAGTAGGCAAAGGGGTTTTTAGCAAATTTCTTTCCCCGAAAAAAATACTGTGTGCATGTGTGTTATTTCTCATTGCATGTTTATGATTGATGTTCTAAATTGTGAATTGAATTCCGCAGAGCAATAAGGTAGGTTTGTGTCTTGTGATTTTGATTAAAACTTCATGAGTAGTTGCAAATATACACCATAATTTATACAAACAAGAATGTTAGTGCCAAAACACTAATGCAAACAAAGAGATGACAGAGATGAGGGCTAAAGGGATAGGCTAGGGTTAGAAGAAGGGCAACGACGAGGGCTAGAAGGCTTAGATAAGGTCACGACCAGGGCAGAGAATGCCTTCAAGGCCTACGACACAAGGAAAGAAGGCCAAAAATGGCCTACGACTCAAGGGAAAGAGGCTTAAAGGCCTGCGACAGAGGGAAAGAGCCCTCTAGGGTTGATGTCAAAGCCCTAAAGGCTTGCGGCAAAGGGGGAAAGGCTTCCTAGAGGCATGCGACACCCAAATATGAGCCTCCTAGAGGTTGTCGTGAGGGTTTGAGGGCTGCAAATAGGGATGGAGGCCCTAAAAAGGGTTGCGTCTCACTCAAACAAGGGAGATAAGGCTGACGCAGAGGAGAAAGAGGCCACGACTAGGGGAAGGGCCTAGTTAGGCCCACGACTAGGCCTTAGAGGCCTTAGAAGGAACTCAGACCCTTGCAAACACCCACAAATTAGCCACAAATGCCAAAAATCACCACAAAAATGCCAAAATATTATGTTGTAGGCCGAATGTTTTCCTCTCTTGGCTGAACGTTGAGTTTGGAGGGTAGCTAGAGGGTAGAGCTTGCCTTCTTATGCCTAGATATACCTCAAAACCCTAATTAATTTGCTCAAAAAGTCTAAATGTCTTGCTTGGAAGAAGAAACCCTTCAAACCCTAGCCTTAGGGCTAGTTCCTCCACAAAATAATTCAATCTCTTTGAGGGCTTGAAGAATCACTTGCACAAATGAATAAAAAGAATTCCCAAAATCCCAATATATACAAAAAATAAAAAATCCCAAAACCCCAAGTGCTACAAAATTAAAACAAGGGTTAAATTTATTTACAAATGTACAATATTTACAAAATAAGAATTATTAGCTCTCATTAGCAAATTAATTTTTTGTAGCCCAAGATAAAATAAAAATTTAGAGAATTTTTTGAATAATATTATGGATGAATAATTTCGAAAAATATAAATGGCCAAAACCCTCCTGCAAAATAATTCGTCACAATGAAAGCGTAGGGCTCAAACAAGGTCAACCCTTCTCCATAGGCTGTGAACTTGGAGCCCAAGGGCTAGAGTACCTGTAAATCTCTATTCAATCTTGAAATAACTATTAGAGCTGTTTTGTAAAAGTTGATATATAACTATTAGTTAATTAGGGAAAGGGCATGATCAAAGATCATGCCCATTCAACACGAGGCACCCAGGGCTGTATTTAAGCCAAGGCCTCCCACACTGTAAATCATCATTGAAGTTTATTAATACAATATATATAATTGTTGTCTAATGCTGAGTCGATTTGCTCCATTTGGTATCAGAGCCACGATCGCGTTGCTGCCGCTATTTGTACAACGCTTCCACACCTTGTCCACCTCAATTCGCTGTGCTCCCTCCAATCTTCCTGTCCCCCTTTCCCCCGTCACCCTCACACCCTCACCATCACTGTTCCCTAACCCCTCGCTGACACTCGACCCTCCACCCCGACATTGTTCCGTCCATCGACCCTCCACCCCGACGCTGTTTTGTCACCCATCTGTTCGGACCTGTCCCTGTCTGCCTTAACTCCCGACGTCAACTTCCGCCCTGACTTCCATTGTCCCTCTCTGCCCTGACTTCCGCCGTCGTGCCCTTCGCCTTCGACTTCCATCGCCCCTCTCCCACGAACGATAGGTTCCTACGATTATATATAAGAAGGATAACTATAGTTATAAAGTTTAGTTAATTAAATTTTAATTAATTATTATATAGTTTATAACTATACATAATTCAATTAATTAAATTTAATTAATTATTATATAGTTTATAACTATATATAACTCAATTAATTTAAAAAAAAATAGGATAAAGTTAAGAAAATGAGTTAAGTTGGATAAATACACTCCACCTCAATAAAAAATTGATAGATCTTGAGGCTAAGGTGATTGAACATGGCGAAAAAATCGAAGCGCTCTAGGCAATGTTTTTAAAACTGGAACCGGTGACCGGACCGGTCCACCTAATGAACCGGTTTACCGATCGGAACCATTCTAACCGGGACTGGTTTGGTCTAAACGAACCGGTTTTAGAAAAATACATTAAATAATTAATTTTTAATGAAACAAAACTATTTTTAATATTTAAAACCGTGATTCCAAGCCAATAGAGACAAAATATGCATAGTTTGCTCATTTATATACCATGTAAAGGTGAATAAATCAAAATGGCACCGAGTGCAATGCATATCATCGACAAAATAGCAAAATACATGACCAATGAGGCTCTAAATGGCCTATAAAGTCCAAAAACAATGCTGCAAGCTATGAGGCCATTAGCCTACTACAAGTCTAGAGTTTACACATGATCAATCATCAATTTCATCACCACTACTAGCGACAGGATCATCATCAAGAGCTACATAGACATCATCTGGTTCAGAGTTTGAGGATGCCTCAACCTGATCTGCAACCTCAGTAACGATGCCACCAATAACAATAGAAGTGGACCTAATGGAAGCACGAGTTTGTTGACCTACACGAATAGTGCCTTCCATTGGTTCTTTGCCTTTCCTCGATGTCGCTACTGATTCTGGTTCTGATGCCGCCTCAAAATTTGCTTCATCCCCCGCTAAAGTCATGTCGATATCAAAATCAACGTCAAACACATGATCTTCAGTTTCCTCCACCCATTTTGATGTTGGATCAATATCGCCTAACACAATGGGATCTAGATCAGGTGTTTTGTTCATCACTTGGTTCCTCCTCAGTCGAAGGTTGTATTGCACGAAAACAAGATCATTTAACCGTTTTTGTTCCAAACGGTTTCTCTTCTTCGTGTGTATGCGCTAAAAAACAAACCAATTGCGCTCACAACCTGAAGCACTGCAAGTTTGGCTGAGGACTCTAATTGAAAACCTTTGCAATTGAGGACACTGGCCACCAAATGACTCCCACCAATGTGCTGTAAAGAAAAAGACATTAATTAGTAACTTAGTTTATAATTTGAACTGTAAAGAACAGAAACAATTTTAACTTGAAAAGAAAAACAAATTGGAAATTGGAATTGCTTACCTAGTTGATCCACATCTCTTGCCATCTTTGCCAAGTTTTTGCCAAAGGTACCACCTGCCATAGTGAAAACAATAAGTTGTCTATGTATTTCCAATTGGTCTGCATGGGTAGGGACCATGTGCTCCAAGCAATCAATCAATCCAGCTCTGACCTCGCCATCATGCAAATCTCCTAGCTGATCTTTATAATGATACTTTGGGTTCAAAAAATACCCAACTGCATGTATAGGACGATGGAGTTGATTTTCCATCTGTTATCAATGATCTCCCATATACGGCCATATTTAGCTACGCTGTCCTTGTAAGCTGCCCGTATCTTCTCCTTTGCCTGATCCATAGCCTCATAAATGTAGCCCATGGCCAATTTTTCCCCATCCACCATCCTTAGCACCTTAACAAGGGGCTCAGTAATTTTCACAAGCTCTACAAACCTTTTCCAAAAAGAATTGTCAAACACTTTCTTTTTTGTGTCTTTTCCATCTTGTCTATGAGCCCACCGAGATTCAGACCATTCTTCAGAAGAAAACATTTTCTGCAAGTTTATATGTTGACCATTCAGACATTGCAACGTGAGGAAGTGAGTTGCAAATCTCATAATTGCAGGCCTAACAAGCTCTTTACCCCCAGTGTTTTTCCTCATTAGGCTCAATACCCATAAGTGGTCGTAAATGTATTTTGTAATAGACTTGGCATGCTCTACAATGTTTTTTACCCACTCCACTTTGCCTATGTCCTCAAGCATGAGGTCTATGCAATGTGCAACACATGGAGTCCAAAATATGGTCTTATATTTGGACTCAAGCATCTTACCAGCAAGAACATAGTTTGAGACATTATCGATGATGACCTACACAACATTATGCTCCCCAACTTCCTGAATAATGTAATCCAAAAGCTCAAATAGAAGGGCTCTAGCCTTCACCTTATCAGATGCATCAACTGATCTCAAAAACATGGTTCCTTGAGGGCAAGAAACAAGGAAATTAATGATAGTGCGGTTCTTTCCATTGGTCCATCCATTTGACATGATGGAACAACTTGTTTTGAGCCATGAATCTTTAAACTCAACCAAATAATCATCAATGGAAGATATCTCTTTTTGCAAAAGAGCTCCCCTCAAGTCATGCATACTAGGGCCTTTGAAGTCCTTTCCTGCAGCTATAACAGAGTCCCACATGGCTTGGTAATAAGGTGAGCGAGCAACATTAAATAAGATATTTGAATCATACCACCATCTAGCAATGTATTGATGAGAAGTTTCTTTGCATTGTTTTTTCCAATGTTGATCCAAAGTGGGTTGATGACTTGGCTGAGAGGAAGTGGGATTAGAAGAGGCAATGTTGGCAAAAAATGAGAAAAAAACTTTGGATGTTTGTTCTCTTTGTTCCTTTTGATGGTTGGCCACAAGAAGGATGAACATAGTAAAGGGGTCATTGGTGGAAGGGATAGAAGTTGAATCTTGAATCTCATAATCATCATACTCACTCTCTTTCATGGCTTCTAATAATTCCCTCTTCCTTGCAATGTCATCTTGGATGACCTTCTCCCTAGCCTTATCCTCATAAAACTTTTCAAGCTTGGAAATGTATTCTGCCCTAATAGGACCTAACATTGCATTTGGTGCACCACATGGCGTTACTTGGCCTCTTATCCCAGCCAAGTGTTGTTTCAATCTAAGAATACCCCCACCTCCAATAGATTTATGGCATAATTTGCATATCATTTTTCCATCAATTACATCACAATGAGCCCATGCACTGTCCTTTCCTTTTGGAGCCATGTTTGCTTGAAATAATTACAATTTGCAAAGAAATCTGCCATTAAAAAAAAAAAATTGCAGCTAAGCAACATGGAAAACCAAAGCTAAATTTAGGAAAACAAATGCACATGTAGGCTACAAAATTTGATAGCATAGAACTAGAGATTTGATAGCATAGATGATAGAAGTGAGAAGTTTATAAATTTATAACACATAAAAAAATTTAATTCATGGACAACAGTCAAATGAGGAATTTTCAAGTGAAAATCCTTACCTGGAAATGCAAACTAGCTTCCTTAGCCTCCTCTTGAAGATGCTGACTCCACTGACAGCTACAAACTATCTCCAAAATAGCTCCAACTCCAACTCCAAGATGACTACTCTAGCAAAAACTCAACACTCTCCAAGCTCCCAAGCAAACTCACAAACACTCCAAATGAGATGTGTGAGACAAATGAGAGGGAGAGGGGCCTCTCAAAGGCTTGGAGAGGGTGTTTTTGTAGGGAAAGCACCCCTAATTTCCCTCCAAAACCCCTAAACTACCTTGGAAAAGCCACTCTGTGGGTCCTAGGCGGGCATGGTAGGTAACCAGCCTAGAGCCATAGTTTTTGAAACTGGCCTAGCTAACCGGTTACCGGTCTAACCGGTCGGTCAGCGGGGCCACCAGTTGGAACCGGCTGAAAAACCCGGTTAAGGAGGCTGTTTGGCGAGAATTTGGCCCTAATCGATTGGTTTAGGACGAAACTGGCCGATTTTCCCTAACCGGTCCTAATCGGTCGGTTTAGGATGGAACCGGCCAGTTCCATCCTAAATTGACCAATTAGGACCAAATTCTCGCCAAACGGCCTCCTTAACCGGGTTTTTCAGCCGGTTCCAACCAGTGGCCCTGCTGACCGGCCAGTTAGACCGGTAACTGGTTGGCTAGGCCGGTTTCAAAAACTATGGCTCCAGGACACAACAAAGAGAATAGAGAGTCAACTCGAGCAGAACAAGAGATTGAATTTAAAAATGATCAGGCAAACATTTCAGTTACGGTGGATCAAGCAATGGTGATGTTGACCTGTATTTGTGACAGGATGAAGATTACACCCGATCAAATACCCCAAAATAATGAAGCTACTCAACATTTCAATTCTCCAGATTCATCAAACTCGTTAGACTCACATGAGAAGCCCGAGTCTCCAAAGACATCTTCCACGCCTAATCAAGAAAATAGTAACATGTATTTTCAAAATAGGCAGCTCTGCAATCCATACACCAATATGTTGTTTTCAAATCAAATACCCTTCGCTCCGTCGATAGCTACATATCAATGAAGAGAAAAACTTGAGCTATCCAAATTTGACGGTAACGAAAAATGCAGCATTGCTTGGTTCAATAAAGCAGAAGAATATTTTGAGATTTACAGTATTGACAATGATGACGAAAAGATCAGGCATGCTTCCATGCAAATGGAAGGCGAAGCATATAATTGGTATATGTGGTGGAAAAAGACGACACTTGCTATCAGTTGGAGGAAATTCAAAAATGTGTTCTTTAAAAGGTTCCAAGGTGTCAAGGAAGAAGAGTTCTTCTCAGCACTCACCGAATTGCAACAAAAAAGAGATGGGGATGAATACACTCGACAATGGGAAACTTTAGCTACGCGAGTACGTGGATTATTATAAACTCGTCTCATTCAATCGTACACCACAAGACTTAAACCCCATCTCTAGGCTGAGCTCGAGCTTCATGACATCACTTCTATAGAAGTAGCTAGACATAAGGCAAAAGCTGCTGAAAAGAAACACAAAAAAATGTAGTGGCCGAAGGTTGAAAGAGTATATTCGAGACGAATATTTTCTCAAGCTGCGAACATGGATAACAAAAAATATGTTCCACCACATCTTCGTGAAGGAGACAAAACTAATTTGGAAATGCAAAGAATGAAAGAAGGTAACTGCAGATGTTGTGGAGAAAAATGGGACCCAAAACACAGATGTGATAAAGGAAAAGAGACCAAAAACATGTATAAATGTGAAGCAACTAATGATTCAGACAGTGATGAATTGGACATAGAAGAAATCGAAGATTCCCCACAATTTTCTCCAGAACCAAATGATGAGAGCATTCCACGTCATTATCGGCTATGACAAGTATATCACACCCCCAAGCATTAAACTTAAAAGGACATATCAAGAAGAACAATGTAATGGTTTTGATCGATACCGGTAGCTCCCACAATTTTTTGGACTCAACCATGGCGAAAAGACTCAACATTTTCACATTTCCCATGCCCAACATGAAGGTTATGTTAGCTGACAGTAAGAAAAGTGAAAATGAAGGAAATGCCATAAAGTCAAATTGCAAATTCAAGACTATAATCTCGAATCTTCGTTCTACACTGTACCATTAGGAGTGGATGTGGTCTTAGGTATCCAAAGGCTACAAACCCTAGGCACTTAGTCTGCCAACCATCAAAAGAAATTTATAAAATTTAAATGGGAAGGGCAGAAATACAAGTTATATGGGTTCCAACCACCTGAGAACCAAATTGTATCATCATCCTAGATGATGAAAATGATTCGGAAGGGAGCACCAACTTATGTAGTACAGTGTCATCAATTAGAAATGTTAACTTTGAATCTGGTCAACGAAGAAGCACCAAAAGTCCAAGAGCTAATTCAAAAGCATGAAAAAGTATTCCAAGACCTTCTGATGAAGATGCCTCCTAAAAGAGAAATTGAGCATACAATAGAAGTCAAAGCAGGATCAAATCCCATCAACATCAAATCGTATCGATATCCACATCATCAAAAAAAGGAATTGAGAGATTAGTCCAAGATCTTTTAAAGTGTGGCATCATCACAGAAAGTAAAACTCTGTAGGTTGCTCCAGTTGTATTAGTTCGAAAGAAAGATTGATTGTTCAGATTATGCGTCAATTATCGAGGACTAAACAAAATAACAATTAAAAACAAGTTTCCAATTCCTTTGATCGAGGAAATGTTGGATGAACGACGTGTAGCTAAATATTTCTCAAAATTGGACTTAAGGTCAGGGTATTACCAAATCAGAATAAGGTTGGAAGATGTAACAAAAGTTGCGTTCTGAACACATGAGGGTCATTACGAGTTTAAAGTAATGCCTTTTAGTTTAACCAATGCACCATAACATTCCAAGCTACTATGAACGAGCTATTCCGTCCATATCTAAGGAAGTTTGTGTTAGTATTCTTTGATGACATTCTAATTTATAGTAAAACATGGAAGGAGCACCTACAACATTTGGAACAAGTTCTTACTGTATTAGAAAAACATCAGTTCTATGCCAAGAAGTCCAAATGCACTTTTGAGAAGGAAGAAGTAGAATATCTCGGACATATAATATCCAAAGAAAGAGTAAAAGTAGATCCTAATAAGATCAAGGCTATAAGGGAATGGTCCAAACCAGTTAATATCTCCAAGATAAGAGGATTCTTAGGATTGATCGGGCATTGTCGAAGATTTATTAAAAACTATGCCCATATAACCACACCCCTATCGAACCTTCTAAAGAAGAACTCATTTTGATGGAATGATGAAGTAGAAAAGTGTTTTGAAGACTTGAAAGAATTTATCTATAATGCCCATGTATTGGCAACTACAGACTTCTCAAAACCATTTGTAATTGAATGTGATGCTTCAGGTTTTGGCATAGGAGCAGTACTAATGCAGAATGGTCACTTAATCACGTTTGAAAGCAGGAAGCTCAATAAGCAAGAATGTCTCAAGTCTACATACAACAAGGAAATGCTTGCTATTATGCATGCATTAGCCAAATGGAGACAATATCTCTTGGGAAGTAAGTTCTTAATACGAACAGATCATAATAGTCTTCAACATCTCTTCCAGCAGAAAACACTATCTACAGAACAACAAAAATGGATAGAAAAAATCGCTACCTTTGACATGGATATATTACACAAGAAAGGGAAAGATAACGTAGTAGCTGATGCTTTGTCGAGGAAAGACAAAGAACCATCGTTACTTGCAGTTTCAGTGGTTGTTCCTGAATGGCTTAATGAGATTCGAAGTGAATATGCAAAAGATCCATAAACAAGTGCTATAATCAATCATCTTCTTCAGATTTCAAAATTTGAATGGAAAAATGATATTCTATGGTACAAAGGAAGAATTTATCTGAATGCAAATTCCAAATTTAAAACCAAGGTTCTCAAAGAGTTGCATGATTCACTGTCAGTCGGACATGTAGGATTCTTTAAAACCTACTATAACGCACGCCAATCATTCTTTTGGAAGGGAATGAGTAATGATATTAAAAAATATGTAGCAGAATGCGATAAATGCTAGAGGAATAAAAATGAAAATATTAGGACACTTCGTCTACATCATCCCTTAAACATCCCGAATCAGAAATGGGAGGAAATATCAATGGACTTTATTGAAGGTTTACCTATGTCTGATGGTAAGGATAAAATTCTTGTAGTAGTCGACAGACTCACCAAGTATGCTCACTTTATTGCAATGAGGAAATCGGACTGAGCAAAAAAAATCGCTGAGATATTTTGCAAAAAAGTTTACAAATTACATGGATTTCGCAAGGTCATTGTGAGTGATAGAGATGCCAATTAAGGGTAAGTTTTGGAAGGAATTCTTCAAGCATATAGGAACCTACCTCAACATGAGTTCAGCTTACCATCCTCAAACGGATGGCCAAACAGAAATTGTCAATAAATGTTTAGAAGCCTACTTACGTTGTGCCACTGACAAAGAAAATAAGTGGGTTTAGTGGTTACATCTCACTGAATGGTGGTACAATTCCACTTACCACATGTCATCGAAAATGACTCCATTTCAAGCTTTGTACAGTTATGAACCTCCGAAATGGAAGGACTTTTCTATCATCGAGACGAAGCTTGCAGCTGTTAAAAACCAGTGAGAAGAAACCCAAAAAGTCATCCAAACTCTAAAAGAAAGTCTAAATAATGCAAGGAATCATATGAAGCAGCAAGCTGACTGAAATAGAACTGAGAGGAAATTTGTTAAACTCCAACCTTACAAGCAATGTTCCTTAAAAAAAAGGGGAAAAAACAAATTGGCACCAAGGTTTTATGGACCCTACCAGATCAACAAAGTAGCATATAGTTTAAGCCTTCATGGTAAAAGTCACATTCACAACATTTTCCATGTATCCTGCCTTAAAAGTGCACTTGGTGAACATCAATCAGCGCAAACAACACTTTCAACTTTAGATGACGAAGGAAGGGTTATTCTAGAGCCAAAAGGTATCATCTCCATCAGGGAAAAGAAGCTGCGATCACGAGTAATCAAAGAATACCTAATCAAGTGGAAGGACTTACCAAAAGAAGAAGCTTCTTGGGAGACAAAAGCGTTTCAATAACAGTTTCTTCTTATCACCGACAAATGAAATAACAATTGCAATATTTAGCATAATATAGAGTATAAACAAATAAATTAGTACATACCACGTATCAGTAGATAGAAGAACACCACGAACTAAAACCCCAAAGTCTTTCTATTATGAGAAAAATAATTTTAGCTGAGTAGAAATTTAGTACATCAATTGAAAATTGTTCCACCCAAAGATGGGAAATAGAAGCTAGATAGCTTCCTTATATACAAAAAACCCCTCCAAGTGGAAAATAACGACTAGTTGGTTTGATCCTCGTCAAATTAATCTTGTTCGTCAAAAATAACTTGATCTTCTTTTAATCTCTACGCTCTAGTTTTAATTGCTGAAAAAAAATCGAATTTATCTTAAAAACCATTTTTTTCATTAATCTAAAAATTAATATTTTGGATTAATTTCCTCAAAAAATTTAGTTTGACTTAACCACTAAGGTCCAAGGGCTCAAATTTTCTTAAAATATTCATTTTTCCCTTGGTGGTGGACCTCCAAAAATTGATTCTTTTTTACCCATGAATTTTTTTATTATTTTCCACTTGGAGAGATTAATTTCTCTATAATTATATTTTGACTCAAAATTAGTTAAATTTTTGGCTTAGGATTTTTAATTAATTTTGCCAGAAAAATTATTTGATTGATTCTAAAGGGGATTTAATTATTTTTTCACCCTCAAATATTTTAGACATGGTGTCTGATTGCGAAAGACCTAAAATATTTCTTACATCAAGATATTACAATTTAATTCAACCCTTAGAAGGGGAAATACACATTGAGCCCAGACCCTCAAGGCATTATCCAATTCTGCGACACAATATGATCTAGCATGAAACCAAGTGTGCTTACAATAAAATAATTTAGCCATGATGTTCTAATTATGAAGGATCATGCCTTAGAATTATTCATAAACACACTTTTACAATAGACTTGATCAACACTAGGACTCACCTAAGACATTGCCAAAAAATCCCACCCTAGCTTTGGGGTTATAGCTGGAAGAAAAACTCTGCCGATTATGCGAATTTACAAACACACATAATTCGGGGAGGTTAAAAAAATTCGTAAGATGAAATACTTTGCAAAAATTCGTAGGATTACTTAAGTGTCGTTACATAATTAAATGGTCATACTAGCATTATTTACAATAGATTTTTCAAAAATTGGGTTTACAAACTGATGAATTTAATCTTTGAAAAAATTTCTCCACTTGTACACTTCTCTCTCGGACTGTTGACAAACTGTGGTCAACAGTCATCATCTGGAACCACCCGGACACAATATTCCCATGCCATATCAAGAGGCCTTTTACCTTTGGACTTAGGTGCCATGGATAAGAATCTGGGTCGGCAAAATGTATGGCAGGGTTACCACCCGGACACAATATTCCCATGCCATATCAAGAGGCCTTTTACCTTTGGACTTAGGTGCCATGGATAAGAATCTGGGTTGGCAAAATGTATGGCAGGGTTAGTAGCACGGTGGTCTAGATTCTACAGGTTTGGCATCATTTAAAATTTAAGAATTTAATTCTGAAATTTGCACCCAATCCTCTTTATTAGCCAATTCGTATAGGCTTTTTTCATGTGGATTTGTTATAAGAATTATGTTGATTTTTTCTATCATGTGAAAAATGGGATATTCTTTCCATTCCGACAATGATAATGTCTCACATAAAATAGATATGGTTTTTTCGACATTGTGCAGGAATTATTTAAGGGGTTTCCAAGCTCATGTGATTTACTGAGTTCGCTAAGAAGAGGGGCTCTTGCAACTGGATCAGCTGCAAAATGGGCCAGTGAGTGGGAAGAACATGTCATGCCTCTTGTCACAGAGGTAAAGTCAACCATTTTAAGCCATTGAAGATGCATTATTTCTACATTTTTTTGGAATGCCTAGAACAAACTATACCATAAATTTGATGTAATTCTAGTTGCTGGACGTGTTGACGATTATTATTTTACACGGGTATTTAGTTGGGTAAATGTTCTGTATCATGCTATAATATATTTCTTTTTAATTGTATGGTGTAGGTCATGAACAGAAGACTGTGATCAAGATTCTTACTTTATAAAGACCAAAGGTAGCGAAAACTCTACAAACCCGTTTAAAGTGAACACGGCAATATTTACTGTGAGAAGTCTGTAATACTGCATACCATTATATTTACTCTTTTAAGCCTTTGCCACACCCCTTACTTTGAACACTACCATTTTCTTGTTTAGAAGCAGAGAGTTGTAGCTTACAAAAATTCAGCTTGGAAAGATTGCTGAAAGAACATTTAGTGTGATTTGTCGACTGATGCGTACAATTTTCTGAACAATTTTGTGTAATGAAAATTCCATAATGGGAAAAATGGAACTCTTGTGTTTGTCATGGGGAACATTGCTGTGATGTTTTCCTTGTGCAGAACACACTGTAGATGTTCAGACATCGTATCACCTTTTTCATTCGTCATTAGATTGAACATCCTTTGGGTTGATTAATTAAGTAATATGTTGCTTTATACATGTTAGGGTCATTTCTTTGTATAGTTTAAAGCGATCCATCAGATGTTAGGATGCCCTGGTAATACAAATAGAATCAGTTAAGCAACGTCCTTAACAGATTAGTATCAGTCGAACATGGTGATATTGTATGACATGGTGGACGGAAGTCACTGAGGGAAAATGGCGATAATGTATGACGTGGTGGACGGATATAGTTGAGGGAGTTTTATCCATTCAACTCAGACATTCAACAGTTACTAGGAGCTTGTGAGCATGGTATGCATCACAAATTTTCTTGTACAATATTCCTACCGTTAAAACCTTGAGTAAAATTCAACCTAGGAATAACTTGAGTAAAAAATGCCAGAGTCAAATAAATAGGATTCGATAAAATATTCGATTTTTGACAAGATATATATATATATATATATATATATAAAAAGAGAAGTCCAATCATGGACAATGTACATTATGCGGTAAGGTTATCTATCAAGGTAAAATTGTTAAAACAAAATTACATTATTGATCTTTTCTGTCTCTGCCATGGGAATTGGTACTAGGTACAAACACAATTATATTATATTATATATATAGTTTAATATATGCCTGTATGGGCGTTGGTACTAGGTACTCTACGATTGGAAGTGGAAGGTCGTGTGGTCAAAGTTGAACATATTGTCATGGTATTAAGTAAGTTTTAGGCATGTTGCAATGTTTTTGTGTTAGATGTTTTTACCCATTTTTTTCATATAATTAAATTGAGAATGTAGTTGCATATAATTTTGAATGTAGTTGCATTTCTTTTGCTTCTCGTGCTTACTTTAGCATTATAGTATCTGAACTATATTCCACAATGCTGCAACTTCTGGAAAATTTTGGTATATGTACTAGTATTTTTTCTATAATAGAATTATCCAGTTTTTTTTTTTGAAAAAAAAAGTGATGGAGAAAGTTCTCTATAACTGGCCTTAGTATCCGCCACCAAATCAGAGAGGAGGTCAATCTCATCCAAACAAATGGCCTGAACATCAATGAATTTTCAAACTATGTAATCCACAATCAAAGGTTGTAATAGACAAACACCGCAATTTTAGGGTATACTCTAACCTATTGTGTTTCTTTGAGTGTTTTTTCAAAAGCACTTTAACTACATATATAACGCAAATCATTACACATGGTTGAACATCGACATGCAATTCTTATATAATTAATGTTTATGCACCATAATTACTCTATTAAGCACACACAGGAAAAATGAAACAAATAAATTACATTCCTTTCCACTACCAAAGGGGTAAAAATATGCATAAAAAATTGTAATTAAATTGCTTCCCTAGTTTTCCTTTTTTGAATGTCATGTAATCAACCAACCTTCATATACCACTACATCTCGTTCTATATAGCTAGGTGTTCATCTGGTACTGACACCATCCTATTTGTATATAATCTTGACTTCAGTCATTATTATTTTGAACACTATTGTTGTTGTTATATAGTGTATGTTTGCAGTATCAGTATATATTGGGTTTAGTATCCATTGTGTTGAATGGGTAGGTTACAATTGAACTTAATTGTATATTTGCTTACCAGAAATATTAAATTCAAATGTCTTAAACATAAAAAATCCATTATGATATTAGGGCAACTAAAATAAAAGTCCCCTCAAAATTACTTAGTGAGCATTCCGAATGAAGCACGCTCATAATATACTGAAATTTTCTGGACTTGGCTTTGACCATTAAATATTTTTTTCGATGGTAGGTGTCAAATAACATATGCAAGTAAAATACCAATGCTAAATTATAAGAGCCATGTCATATTATTGAAACCATTTAGTGATTTAATGAACCTATTGTCTTCACTATTGCCAAACAACTCTTGGTACTAAGAGTTGAAGTTAGTGGTGATGATAGTTGATCCGAATTGGATCATTATATTGTTTGTTATCCATCTCGATGCATTTGGAGTGGAAAAAGTGGAGAAATCAGCTCATGGGACCAATTTTTACCGGTGGGACCCAGTTTGGCGAAACGGGGTTTGAAACTTTCTAGGAGCGTTTTGAGGCATCAAACGATGTTTTTTGGGGGTAAAACTTTGTCGCTTTCGTGAAACACATTTTCATGCAATTCTACACAGAGACCTTTCCAATAGCGCAACAAGCATGTCAATCAGAGTTCGTATGAAAAAGTTATGCCACTCAAAAGTTGACCTTCATGTTTTCACACTTACAGTTTGAGAGGATGCCGCGTCAAACCCCCATTATTAATGGAAAAGAGGCTAGCCACGTGTTTATGATGTAAAAGACTCTAGAAGAGTTTATTTTGTAACTCTAGTTAAGAGTTTATGTAGTCAAACTTGACCACTAGTAGGCTATCAGATTGTGTTATAACTGGGCCAATATGAGGAAGAGAGATTTCATTCTTTCGAGAGCATTTTGTTCCATACCTGAGCAAAGATAGCCAGGAGAGAGAGGAGGTAGAACACACAGAGAGGATATGTGCACTGTAGCAGCCCACGGGCCACAAGCATTACTTTGTATCTGAAACCATATTTCCAAACAGAGAAATAGAGCAGAGCGACCTCACCTTCCAGCTGAGCTTTCTCTCGAAAGGGTTTCCCTGAGAGCAATCTTGTTTCTTATGTGTGTGAGCTTATTTTGTTGTTCTCTACTTTTATGCTTGATTTACTTTTACATGCATGCACTAATTATAGTAATATCTACAAATCTAGAAATTAAATAAAACTGTAATAGTGTAGAATCTCATATTTTTAATATAATATTATCATATATGTTGTGACGAACTGTCCAATAGAATATCCACGACAGTTTATGGATCAGTAGTGAACTTAGTTGCTAAAAATTGAGGGCAATTTTTGAACTATTCCCAACTAAGCAAAGTTTTGAAAGTAGATACACTAACAATGGCACACAACTACATTTCTGGGTCTATAAGTGATGCTTTTGTGATATGTGTTTTTGATTTGTAAATTAGAAAAGCATTATAATATTACTAAGTTTTTCATTGCGGTGTCGCTCTAGCAATGTTTAAACATCACAATTTTGACCACACATTCCTTTGTCCATATTGTTTATATTGGCAAAAATAAAGTGATGTTTAAACATTGCAATTTCAAGCACTTACTGTGTTGAGTACTCATCCTTCTAGCTAGGAATCTACATCAACAAGAAAATCATTAAAAATCATATCAACATGCTTTGTTGACAATTTGCTTATGCAGTTGTCACTTTGGTAATGTCAAAGTGCTTTTTCCTAAAAGGGAAGCCTTTTTTGGGCACTTAAGTGATGTTACAATGCAAGTTTGCTCAAAATGTGATGCATCTTACATTTACCTTTGCTAAAGCAACATTAAAAATAATAATAATAAAATAGTAATTTGTTTTCATGTCCCCTCAACTTTCTTGTATTATACCTATCTGTAGGAGGTTTCAATCTTATTTATCTCTTTTGGGGCTAATACAAATACAAATTCAAAGCCTCCACCTATGTGTCCTTAGAGTATATTCATGATGGAATATCTTATTGCAAAATCCTAACTTACTTTAACAACAATTTTATATCCCATAGATCTAAATGACTTCAACAATTAGGACAAAATTTGGAAAAGAATGCTACATAAATACATATTCTCCTCCTCAATTGCTAATATATACAAATCAATTATTTCTTACTAGTGGACCACACTAGTTTGGCCTGAAATGTCAAAAACAAAAATGGATGCAATCTATTTGAAATATGCATTAAACTTTAACACTACTTATAGAAATCTAAAGTCTAGAAAATAGCTATGTTGATAAAATGGAAATTGGCAGTGGTAAATATTGTCAATCCTTATTAGAGTTTAGTGTCGTGAAGCTTATCTTGAGTTTCAAATTCCACTCATCATGAGTTACAAATCACAAGATGAACTTTTAGGATCCCTTTTTAAGTTAGACATACTAGATTTTTCCTTTTTTGAACAATGAATTGATTAGAGAGGTTCAAAGGTCATAGAAAGTGAGTTGTTTTATAAAGTTGCACATTTCAACTAATAGGTTCATGGGAATCATTTTGAATTAAAAAAAAAACAAAACAAAACAAAAACAAAAAAACAAAAAAAAAAAAAAAACGAAAACAAAAAACAAAAAAACAAAAAAACTACTAAATTGTTCGGGAAATGCTAGACCCTATATTAGAAAATGTCTCTCCTTTTGCAATTGATGTGAACATGACGAGCAATTTTACATGAGCAAGAGTTATGATAGCAACAATAAGCATTATTCCATAAGCTTCATTTTCTTGGTTATTTATATTTGGATGATGATATTAGCATATATAATCTTTTTGCTGAAGTAGTAGTTTGCAATAATGTCTACTATTACAAGTTAATTGTTGGGTAACAGTTGGATAGTAAAATGTAATAGAGAAAAAAACTTCATTTGTCCTCCCATGATCAAGATCAAGTTGTTGTTGAAATGGCAGTGATAAAGTATTTAAACCTTTGTTCACATCCAAAAACCCTTTGAAGAATTACAATTTGTATTTAGTTTTGCAATATCATATTTTTGAAGATCGATATAGCCACTATGTGAACATGATTGATATAACCAAAGTTGAAACATGTTATATAGATTTGAAAGTAGATGAAAGTTTTTCATAATCAAGTTGGGCATTTAGTACAAAATGTATAGTTTTTAATGTTTATAGGATAAAGGCAGTGTACAACCCACAAGCCTACAACAAAAAAAATGGATTTTGTTATTATTGAACTAAAGAATAAATATGCATGGTTGAAGAATAAGAAGGAAAAAAAACAACCTAAAAAATAAGAATTGAAACATCTCTTCATCTATCAGCGTGAAACCCTTGCATGGGACAAAATATTGCTCCATTATTATACCTTATAATGCAAGCACATGTTGGCTAAGAGACCACTTGCATTTAGTTCACTGCTATAAGTAAATGTGGAATGGTTCTTGTTTAAAAGGAGCATAATAGTTGTTCTCCTCCCCATCTAGGTTCAAGTCATGTAAGTTGACATGTTGACACTATGGAATAGAGTAAATTTGTTGCACTCTTAAATGAGTCTATACTGAGGGCTAGCCTAATATCGACAACCTCTCTCTTGCCTTCAGGCTGAGAGAAGGTTGACTTTCTTCCTTGGTACCCAATGCCCAAAATATTACTATGTAAAATAACAATGAATGTATCAGACCACTGGCTTCATATCACTCTTTCTTTATACGAAATCATATCTCATTCTTGATATGATGAGCACTAGAGAAGTTATTAATTCCCCTTAACGAATTTTGATGATGAAATAGAGCATGCCTCGTATTTCTTCATGTTGGAACTTTGATTGGGATTAAAACTTGTGCACGGGATTTCAAAGTTGTATTCTTTCTTATCGCAACCAATTTCTTCTACAACCAATGCCAACTTGAAGGCATTGTCTATTGAGATAAGTTGTGGTACTTCATTTCTCTTCTAATGTAAAGAGATGAAAACATTATGATTGTACTAATGGAAATTTATGGACTTTATAGCTTGCTCACAATCTATTTTGTGTTGGAGAATGTAACGAAGTGATATATGCTTGGCAATTACTAAGTGGAAATCCATAAGGGAGAAAACCATGAATTTTTGGCTGAAAGTGATGTGAAGACAAACTCCTACTCCCCTATGACATCAAATTTTTAGTAGGCTTCAACTTACAGGAGGTTGCTACCTCAAAGAAGCTCCAACTCCCACAAAGTTTTTTGTAGGCTACAATACACAAAAGGCTCCTACCGCAACAGGCTAAAACGTATTCTTTATCAAGTTAGAACTTGAATTGAAACTACAATCTCCCTATCACAATACAAAGTCAAGTTTTCTAGTTACCTGATATCAATTTCTACACTCAAGTCTCTTTCTCATCTTCTCTGCTTCTCTTGTTCAATTATATTCCTTTTCTGCTACTTTTCTCTTCTTTTCCTTACCAGAATGTTGACTGCTCATGAACCCTCTCATATAAACTTCTTAACATCAAAAAGTTATTTTTTCATTCAACAATGTATGTTTTATAAGCATAACTTATTGACTGTTTGTATTCTATGTAGGGATACAAAATGAGCAGTTGTCTTTTGGTCTTCTAAGTCTATTTGCAACCTGCCTCTTCATTTTCAAACATGAGTTGGATGGTGTTGTCATTGATGTCAACCCCAAGGGTTTGACTGGGTTTGAATTTCACTGAAACACTAGTGATTGATGTCAAATGAACAATGAACGCTTCTTAGAATTTTTCTTGATTATATCAAGTTGAAGGCTACACTATTGGATGGTTGAAAACCCAAGTACTAGGGTTTGGGTTCCCTGGACTAAGGACATACCCCGACTTTGTCGAGGGTTTTTGAAGTTGAAAATTATTCGGTCTATCTTGAAGATCCACGTCAAAGGATTCTCCTCATCGAAATGTTTCTGGTGGTACGTGGCATGCCATGTAGTTCTTCACCATTTGGAAGATAATTGAGTTTGAATTTGGGGACCCTAGTTTGTGGGCTAAAACCCCATAGGATTATGTCATGTCACACATATATTGGCCAATAGTCATTACATAACTAATTGAATGGATATTAAGGGCAATCTAATAAGTGTTAGTGAAAATATCATCTTAGGAAGAGTATTAAATTAATCTCTTATATTTTAAAGGCTAATATCTCCCCCTCATAAGGCTCACGACCTTTCTTATTTAGTACACAAGACATGACTTAATTAAAAATATAATATTATAACTCTTTCATGAAGCTCTTTCCTTGCCCTTTAACGGTCACTTATGAAGTCACTCTAAACACTATAAAAGAAGACTCATCTCTCCAAAAAAATTATGAACTCTCAACACATGATCTTATAACTTTAGCTCTGAAATATTTCAACCTATCTGAGGTAGATTAAATGGATTTCAGAAAAGGTTTCTTGGAAAGTTTGTTGGAGAAAGGTTATGGTTTTTGGCTTGGTGATTGGTTCCATAACAGCTCGAGCTATCCAAGGTACTCTTCTTTGCTTGATCTTGCAAACCTTTGATCTATAGCTTAACCCTACAACTAGGACACCAAATTACTACAACCTAGTGTTTCTGGACCAGTGAGTACCAGTGGAAAGTTGTGACAACATTAAATAAGTGACTGACAACCTCGACCTTCTTAGGATATTCATCCTACATGACAACAAAGTTTTTTTTTATGACATGTTTGATGCTTCTAAGTTCTCGACTATATCATTTATACTCAGACTATATCTCTATTGTGAACAACGAAAAAAGAAGAAGACCTAATCCAAAGTCTAACATCAATCTAATATCTATGGTTAGAGATTTAAAACACCTTGGAACTGTGACATTGAATAGAGATTGAAAAGTAGATGTGTGTGTTCTAAACAAGCCACAATTTTATACCGATTTCAAATTATATATATATATATATATATATATATATATATATATATATATATAGCATGAATTTTGTCCCAACATCTGTGTAATTAGGATTTGATTTAGTGTAAAAAACAAGGGGTTTCCGTTCAATGACTTAATTCATATTATAAGGTAGCAAGGAACAAAGATAGACGTATTAACTCTTTCCTTTGTTAAATATTCACCTACGATTGTCAATATATGACAATAATTCTCACTGTAATCTCATTGTGTATTAGTGAGTAACGTCAGGAATCAAATGCACTAAGCCAATGATTGATTTAGCATCTTGTTGACAAACCTCTCATTGCAATTTTGAACCAAAGTACAATAACAAATAATCATTATGCCATAACACTTACCACATGTGACCCTGCAACAATACAAAACAATGAGACTATAATGATGATAATGACTTTTGATGACCAAACTTTGTTGACATACAGACATCTTTGTGACAATCCTAGTGTAATAGTGAAAACAATGACATGACTTGACATAACTCTTTGACTTGACTTGATGTGATGGCAGTAGTGCTATTGTTCATATGATTTAGTAGTGGAACTATGCCATTCACTATGATGAATTAAGGGTTGTAACAATAATAAAGTAACCTGATTATATTGACTATTGTAATGTGTACATTAACTATGTGTATGGCAGCTTGACATATTGACAATGGCTTGACACAGTGATTTGATGCATCAGAAGTTGTGACAATAGTTGACTTGACATAGTGACCTTGTAAGACAAGTGCAACAATGAAGTAAAGTAGTTCCTTGAGTGTAGATATGCACATAACCTGTGACCTACAGTATTTGAATCATGGATGTAAACAATTTTCAAACATTTAAGCAGTAGAACTATGCCTATGACATTCATTATATATCTAATGAATTAATGATGACCTGAGATACAATGTTAACAATTGATGTGACTATATCTCTTGGTGTTAATCACATATGATGGGACAAAAAGTAACACATTGACATTTATATAATATATTGACTTTGACTTGACATATTAGTGAGACAATTACAAGACTTTGACATGACCTATTGACTTGACTCATATATTGGAACAATGAGTTTACACTTAGAGTTGACAATTGTTTTGACTTTGACTTAACATGTTGAGTTGACAATTAGTCTTGACCTTAACGTAGTAAACTGGTAGTATTGGGTATGGTCAAGCATGTTGTAGCATGGATAGCTGATGTGATGCATTGATGTTACAACAATGATGTAACAATATTGCAGTTGGTTTATGATAACCTCATTGGACAGTGCTATACATGACTACAATGGGTGATGGTGGCTCTAGGGAATTGACTATCTGAGCAGCAGTGTTTAACACATATGCTGGTGGGCCTCCTTGGGCCTAGCTTGAGAGCTTTGAAGGTAGGTCATAAGGATGACTTGAAGCACCTGGGTTTGTGCCATTATTTGATGGCAATGCCAAATGTTTGTAGCATTATGAGCAGTTTGGTATAGTGTGACAAAGTGATGTATTGACTGTCTCATGAGAATATGATGCTTAACCTTACATGAGCAATGTGGTACAGTGACCATTGCAGGTTGATTGGTTTAGTAAAACTTGGGAAGTGATCAATTGAGCAACATTGTGCAGTGATCAATAGTTGGACAATGCAGTAGTTAGATTACGCAGGGTTGTGTAGGATTATGCAGCATGATCGGTATTGTGCATTGATCAATAGTACATGTGCAAGATGTGACAGAATATTCATCTTGAGTAGAGCAACATTCTCTTATACACTATCTTCTTATATTGAATCAAAGCATAGGGGGATCCAGTCTGAAAATTGTGAAACATAGTCCATCGACTCTTCAGGGTGGTAGGGTGGTGCAAGGCATGTGATTGGAGTCATCTTCAGGTTGTGCTCTGAAAACACTTCATGGCGGCAAGGTGATGCTAGGGAAGGCCATAACATGCACATGTTGTTGTGGCGTCCTTTCAGTTAGGGCTGATAAATTACAGGGCGACGAAACATTCTTCTGACAACAACTAGTAAACAAAGTGTTGGGGCACTCTTCAGGTTGTGGCCTGATTTACAGGGCATTGGGACATCCTTCTGGTTGCAACATGTTTTTAGGGTGTAGTACAGTCTTATAGGTTGTAGCCTGTAAATCAGAGGGTTGGAGCCTCCTTTAGTTGTAGCTGAAAACTTGATGTAATTGTTTTCTTTTAAATGGGAGAAGACAATTACTAAGAAACGTTCAGTGGTTTTTGACTCGGAGGGGGTTTTCCACCTAAAAACCTCGTGTCTACTATTTTATCTTTCTGCATTGTTGTATTGTGTTGTATATTGCATTTTATATTTGATAAGGAATAATAATAACATTGTTGAGATTAACTAAAGCTATGAAAAGGATTAATAAAGTGCTAATTGCTAAGAAATATTGATTCACGCCCCCTCTTAGTATTTCTAATAATCTAAAAATCAGAATTTTATAAGATAAAATAGAGCTGAAATAATATAGCCAACAAAATGATTGCAAGAGACGGATCTTGAAAACTTTTCAGATTTGTATTAGCTACATGTTAATGCCTTTGAGGATTCTTGCTTAATAAAAACATACATTTTCAAGCTTATATCTCAAGATATCATGTGTCATTTTTCATCTTGATTGTACATCATACATTAAGATAATCAATGAACATATTTAATAATTATCAACCTTCACAATGATTAGCATAGTTAGCAATGATCAACCTTTGCACTTCACATCACTTTATCATCCTTTTCTCTTCAAACAATATTGCAACAATGGTAGTGTATCAATCAACCTCAACCAACAACAATCAGGTTAATGACATCACACATCCTTAACATGATCATTTGACATCAATGCCAACATTGCCAACATTCTCCCCCTTTGGTATTGATGGAAACACAATGATTCCTTCTCTTGTTTGTCTTAGGAAAAAAGAGAAAAAAATACCTCTGCTTACACCTCTGCCTCGATAAAAAATATTTCTTACCTCTCCCTTTGACATCAATAGCAAGGGGTTTTAAGAATGAAAATATTCTAAAAATTTCTTCTCTCTTGCATGTTCCCGGCCCTATTGATATGTAATTTTTAAAAGCTGTCAATACTTCAATTTATGAAAGCATGTCAATTATAAATGCCAACTTCCAAGTATTAATACAATGTCAATTCTAGGTAATGTAGTGTTCAATTGCAAACTTTTCTCCAAACCCTAATTCATAAAAAAATGCTCCAAATTGTAAAAATGGCTCCAAACTATAAGAAGTATGATGAAAGGCTTGAAGGCATGTTAGGGCACAAAACCCTAATTCATACCTAACATAATATATTGAAAGAAATGTTAATATTGAATACAATCTGTTGAACGCTATGCAATACTAAATTCTCTCCATGATAAACATTTCAACGTTGCTGCAAATTGAAGCTATTCCAATGCATGATACATTATAATGAATAAAAACCAATGTTACAATGAATAAAAACCATGAATAAACTATCCCTACGTTGCTCCGTGAATGCACAATATCTACGCTGCCCATGAATGCACCATATCTACGCTACTCCATGAATGCACAATGTCTATGCTGCCCATGAATGCACCATGAGTACGCTGCCCAATGAGTAAACCGTGTCTACGTTGCTCTAAAAAGTATAAGGCTGCATCGAATCTAATTGGATTCCGTTTGCCTCTGCACACAAAACGTTGTGCTGCTCCAAAGGCATACAACGTTGAACCCTGCTCCAATAAGACTATACACTGCTCCAAAGGCAAATATAATGTTGAATGTTTCTCCGAAAATACTATACGTTGTTCCAAAGGCTATTCAATAAATTGCTCTCCATAAAACACTATTCAATAAAAATTTGAGTGCTCTAGGGCACAAAACCCTAATTTATAGAAGCACTTCTGGGCAATTCAATTAAAACATTGTTCCCCATTAAATATGCTGGAAATTCAATGAAAAAAGTTATTCTCCATAAATCAACATTGCATAAATCAATTCAATGGAACACACCGCTTCAAGCGGAATGAATTAATGCTTTGTAATGAATAACTACTGGATTTGTAATGTAACGCATCGGCGTTGGTTTTGTAATGTAACACATTGATATTGGCTTTTTCTTTCTTCATACATCAAATATCAGCTGAATATATGCGTTATCATAATATACTTTGATACGTACCATATACATATTCATATTCATCAGAGGTTGAAGAATCTTGGAAAATTCTAATGATGCAAATATACATTGAGTTGGTCTCATCTTCAACATATTTTGACTAAATATGCAAATGTTTCACTAGACTATGTACATTTGAGAATGCTTATTTACATGATATATACCAGTGTGGAAAAAGTCTGGAAAAAATCGACCGATTTTTTGCGATTTTTTCCCAGTTGAAAAAGTCGGGATTAAATCGGGACTTTTTCCAAAAAATCGTGAATGAGGTAGTTTCTTTAATGATTTTTTTTTTTGAAAAAATTGGGAATTTTTTTAAAAAGTCAGGATTTTATTGAAAAAGTCGGGATTTTTTTTTTAAAAAATGAGTATTTTTGTATTTTTATAATTTTGTCGACTTTTTCAAAAAATTCTCGACTTTAACGACTTTTCCAATTTCTGGACCATCGCTGATTTAATCTCGAATTTGACTTTTTCCACATTGATATATACATATATACATTTTTACATAAAATTTTGTATTAAAGAATGAACCTCTGAATGATGAACTTGATTGATGTTGTCTATTCATCAAGAAGATGGCTTGATGTTGCAATTGTAGGATGGTCCTTTGTTCTTGTTGCTTCTTGACTACTTCAAAATCTTGACACAATCATATGCTTCTTGCTCCTCTTCTTTACTCCTTGCTCCCCCTATAGTCTCCCCCTTATATAGTGCATTCATTTTCATATTCTCTACATTATTTTAGGCTCTTCTTTTGAAGTCAAACTAGTGAGAGGAGTCTGCCTAATTTTCCCCTCAAATATTCAAAAGGTTCTTTAGCAAGTGCCTTAGTAAATATATCTGCTATCTATTTTTTTTGTGGGTATGTATTCCATCTTCACTGTTTGCTCAACCACTTGTTCTCTGAGGAAGTGGTACTTTATGGGGATATGTTTAGTCTTTGAGTGAAGCACTATATTTTTCGAAATACTTATTGCACTTGTATTGTCGCACATGATAGATATAGGTTCAATGAAATTCACTTTCATATCTTGTAGAGCCTGTTTCATCCACACCACCTGTGTGCAACAAGAAACTGTTGTTATGTATTCAACTTGTATTGTAGATAGAGATATCGATGGTTGTTTCTTTCTTAAACATGCAATCAGAGACTCTCCTAAGTAGAATGCACCACCACTTGTACTTTTCTTGTCATCCACACAACTAGCCCAATTTACATTTGTGTATGTTGTCAATGTAAAGTTCTTACCTTTTAGGTACCATAGTCCATAGTCTGTAGTCCCTTTCAAGTATCTGAATATCCTCTTTGTTGCTAGTAGATGACTTTGTTTAGGTGTTGATTGATATCTTTCCAACTACCAACATTATATCTAGTCTAGAAGTTGTTAGGTATAGCAAACTCCCTATTGTAAATCTTCTTATCAACATCAAGTGATTCATCATTTGCACATAACGTGCATCCAATTGGCATGAAGGTTGAGGCAGGTTTACAGTCTTCCATTTGGAACTTTTTCAACATATCTTTTAGGTATTTCTCTTGAGAAATGTATATGCCTCCCGACTTTTGTAGGATTTGCATCCCTAGGTAAAAGGTAAGTTCAATCATTAACATTTCGAATTCATACTTCATCTCTTCAGCAAACCATTTTACTAGATGATCTTTATTGCTACAAAACATAATATTGTCCACATACACAACCACAATTAGTAATTCATCTTCATCACCTTTTATGTATAGATTACTCTCAGCTCCTCCTCTCTTGAATCCTTGTTTTTGATGATACTTGTCTAGCCTAGAGTACCATGCCCATGGTGTGTGTTTCTGACCATACAATGCCTTCTTTAACTTGCATACATAATTAAGATTATATGATAATAAAAATCCTTCAGGTTGTTCCATAAAGACTTCTTCCTCAAGCTCTTCATTCAGGAAAGCAAACTTTACATCCATTTGATACACTTTGAAATCATTATAACAAGCAAAGGCAAAAAACATCCTGATTGCCTCCAATCTTGCCACTGGTGCAAAAAAAAAATGTTTTTAACAATTTGTACATGTTCATTCATCTTGTTTTGAACACCCATTTTGTACCAATGACATTCTTTCCAATTGGTCTTGGTGTTAGTTCCCAAATCTTGTTCTTCTCAATTTGGTATAACTCCTCATTCATAACATCTATCTAGTTTTTTTCTTTACTTGCTTCATCAAACTTCTTTGGTTCAATCTGTGACAGCATAACAATATGAACTTGGTCTATTTTCTCTGCAAGTTGCCTCCTTGTTTGATCTCCTCCACTTTTATCTCCAATAATTTGCCTATTAGGGTGATTTTTTTAGACATGCCTTCAGGGACCTTTTGAATAAGTATCTGTCTTTTCTGATTCTTCATCCTGTACTTCATTTTCTTCATTGTCATGATGATGATCTGGAGGATTGATAAAACCTATGTTTTTGTTCTTATCGGGCAATTCTTGATCAAACCTTACGTCTATATGATCCAAAATTTTATGCAGTCATTTATTATAGTACATGTATCTCTCACTTTTTGATGAATATCCCAAAAATATTCCTTCATGTGATCGAGAATCAAATAAGGTGCCTTGTCACAGTTTGGTCTATAAGATGTGCTTTATTGAGAATATGAATTGTTGTGTGTATTGTTTCTACCCAGTAGGTCTAAGGAATGTTTCTCTGTTGCATCATGGCTCTAGCCATTAAAAAAAAAAAAATCTATTTTGTTTCTCTACAAATCCATTCTATTGTGGTGTGTCTGCAATAATATATTTCCTTTTTATGCCAAGTTCATCACACAAGTCCGCAAATTCATCTGAAGTAAATTCTCCTCCCCTGTCTAACCTTAAGCACTTTATTTTGCACCTTGTTTGATTTTTTTCTAATGCCTTGAATATTTTGAACTTCTCAAAAGCTTCTAATGTATTTATAAGGAATGCTACCCATGTCAATCTAGAATAGTCATCAATTATTAGCATGGAATACTTTTCTGCTCCTAGTGCTTTTTTTCTATAAGGACCACACAAATCCATGTGTACTAACTGCAAAGGCTTTCTTCTGACAAACTTCGCCTCTTCTTCATCCAAGCTTGAGCATGAACATTCCTTGCCTTTTATAGTCTTGTCTGCGCATCTCTGGTAGCTGACCTTCCTTTTGAAATTCTCATCTCATATATTGTCAAGTAGCCAAGTAGTTGTTCATTGTTTAGAGTCTCAAAGTTGGTTGTCTCTTCTATAGCTGAACTTTAGGATTAAATTTTAAAGGTAATGACCTTAGTATTTTTTGGACTATTACACTGTCTTTGATTGTTTCTCCTAGACCCATCATGACATTCACAACTTCATCTACTCTTAGGAAAAACTTAGCAATATCTTCATCTTCATTCATTTTTAATGTCTTAAAATGCATTCTATATACTTGTAATTTAACCATCTTAACTTTGGTATCTCTTTCATGAATATTTTCTAGTTTATCCCAGTTTTCTTTAGTGGTTTTATAATGCATTACCTTAATAAATTATGATTCTCTTAATCTACTAAGAAGTGCATTCATATCTTTTGCATTGGATGTAAATCCCAATTTGTCATCTTTGTCACTGCTCATTGTCTTTGGTTCTTCATATGCTACCAACATAACATCCCAAACTTCTACTCCAAGAGACATTAAATATGTCTTCATTATCAATTTCATAACACATAATTTATGCCAGTGAACAAAGGGGCTTTATTTCTTGAGAATTCTTCTTGACTAGCCATTCTAATGATTTAGTATCTCCTTCCAGTTGTTAGACTAATATTGAAGGAACCAAATCTGATACCAATTGATATATTCTTGGAAATTACTGAGAGGGGGAATGAATCAATAATTATACCTTTCCAACTTTTTAGCTCAATTTTTTTTTCATCTCCTTATGTAGCTAATGAATTATGTATATGTTCAATTATGAATGGTTTCTTTTGCAACTACCAGAGAGAAACATTTGCATATATACTTATTCAAAATTTAAGAGCATTCACACAACATTCAATAAGCAACATGGAGACACCATATATTAGCGGAAACCCATAAGGGAGAAAACCACGAAGTTTTGGCTAAAATTGATGTGGAGACAAGTTCCTACTCCCCTATTACATCAAATTTTTAGTAGACTCCAACCTACTGGAGGTTGCTACCTCAAGGAAGATCTAACTTTCACAAAATTTTATGCAGGCTACAACCCACAGGAAGCTCCTACCTCAACTGTCTACAACTTGTTCTTTTTCAAGCTACAACCTGAAAGGAGACTATAATCTCCCAGTCACAATACAAAGTCAAGTTTTCTAATTTCCTGATATCAATTTTTGTAATCAAGTATGTTGCTCATCTTCTTTGCTTCTCTTCTTCAATTCTATTCATTTTCTGCTATTTTTCTCTTCTTTTCCTCACTAGAATGTTGATTACTCACAAACCCTCTCATACAAACTTCTTAACATCAAAAAGTTTTTTTTTTGCATTCTATAGAAATTCTCACTATAGATTAATCTGATTATGTAATGTACTAAAGCAAAATACTAAATCTACTTCTACAATCAAACTTGCGGAAGCTTAATCGATTTTGAGCAAGATCAAAGAGAACACATATAACAGAGAAGAAGAATCAATCACACATGAAACACAGAAGAATACTCTGGGGAAAGCCTTAGCTAAAAAACCCGCTATCTATATTATCATACAAGTGGAAATATCTCAGGATTACACAAAGCTTTAGCTCTCACATCTATTCAGCTCTCAGTACAATCCCTCTCACTGCTCATAGACAGACTAGACAATTCATATGCCTTTTTCTCTACCCTCCAAGCCTCCTATTTCCTTGCGCTATTTTCCCTGGGTGTTCCTGTTGTAACCTTGTGTGACACTGATCTCACACACTGCTCCAACACACTGTAAAACTACGCAAATCTCAAGGAATGAATTCCTTCTGCATGCAAGAGATTTTCTTATAGGAAAATTCTAGCAACTGATAGTACATTGTCCCTGCCTTTAATCTCAGCTGGGCCTTTGTCTGAACTGACATGCATGAGTTATTTATGAGAGAATATTCAGTTATCTGGAGTACACTAGTTTCATGCATACATGCATTAACTGACTGAACTCACAATTAGTTCCACAAACTATTTGGAACTAATTTAACCGGACTTAACTCAGTTAACTGAGCTAACTAATTACAACTCAAATACAACTCATCCTTATCTCCTTAATTAAGGGATAACTTCCTCAATCAAAGGGATAACTGTTGCATGACTTCAAAAAGACTTCATGTTTGAATTTCTCCAACTAATTAACTCAAGATGAATTAATTAATTATTTTTCAAACAGCTGGTGAGACTAAATTCGAATTTTAATTCTCAATTTTAATTCAAGGACAAATTAAAATTGGAATATTCTTGTTGCCACATTTCAACACTCCCTCTCAACAAGAAAGGGATTATCTGCCACCCCGATCCTGTCTCTATGGAACTCGAATTTACACTTTGAAAATGCCTTAGTCAAAATGTCAGCATCTTGCTCCTCGGTCGAAATATACTGCAACAACATGATCCTCCTCGCCACATAGTCTCTAAGATGATGATACCAAATGTCGATGTTCTTGGACCTGTCATGAAATACTGGATTCTCAGGGAGTTTGATACAACTCTGATTATCACAATAGATCACAGTTGGATCCATCCTCTGATCAAACAAACCAACTAGAATTTTCCGCATCCAAATGGCCTCACATGCTTCCTAACTTGCAGCCATGTATTTAGCCTCTGCTGAGCTGAGTGCAACTGACCTCTATTTCCTGTTGTACCAAGAAACTGCAGTTGACCCAAGGTTGAAATTTCCTTCTGATGTTCTCTTTCGATCTGATGGACTCCCTGCCCAATCTACATCTGTGAAGCCCTGTAACTTCACTCCCTCTATCTGTCTGTACCATAATCCATACTGAGATGTGCCTCTGAGTATCTCAAAACATGCTTAGTGGCCTTCTAAAACAACTTGGTAGGCTGAACCATAGCTTGACTCAACTGGTTCACCGCATAGCACAAATCTGGTCGTGTGTTCACTAAGTACATCAGTGAACCCACAAGCTGCCGATACATAGTAGCCTCTACTACTTCTCCTGAAGTAGCATCCTCCTTCCTTCAGTTACTTGCTAGAGGAGTCTGCATGGGCTTGCACTTCTCCATGTGGAATCTCCTGAGTATCTCATTAGCATACTTGCCTTGAGACACAAACAACTCCCCATCCTTCTTCCACACTTCCATGCCAAGGAAGTAGTGCATGAGACCCATGTCTTTCATCTCGAATTCTCTTGCAAGGTCCTCTTTGCAAGACATGATCAACTGATCATCACCTATCAATATGATATCATCAACATAAAGAACAATGATCAACTGCTTACCTTCTACCATGATGTGGTACAAGTTCGCATCTGCTTCACTCTTTGTGAAGTGCAACCCAGTGAAGTAGTTGTCGATCCTGGTGTACCAAGCACGAGGTGCTTGCTTTAGCCCGTACAGAGCTCTCTTGAGTCGGCACACATGCGACTCACGATCGAAGGTCTCAAAACCTTCTGGTTGCTCTATGTGTTAGTGTCAATCTTTCCAACCTTCCTCCAGTGATCAAATATGCTCTTACAAAGTGGTCTCAGAGTGTCAAGGTCAAATTTTGTCATTTCAAAGAGTTTTCAAGCAAAATTTGGTCACTAGGCATTAGGTCTAGGGTTTGCTTTCACTCCTTCTAAATTTGTCCAAATGTTGGTCCATGTCACCATTCAGCTGAGTTTATCATCATTCATAGGGTTGTCATTATCATGTCAGTTTCTAATGAGTCATTTTACACCTTATTCATGCTTCAGTTGCACCTAGGCAAGGTCATTTCCCTCTCCTAGGGTTTTGAAAGCTAATTTCTCTTGAATGGTCAAATCATTAGCAAAACTTGTATCCAGATGTTCATACGCCTTCCCCTATCCTTCATGTACCTTATCAAACACTTTCCATCACTGAGATCCCCCAAATTCCTCATTTTTGCACAAACCCTAGTTTCTAGCTACAACCTGGCAATTTTCTAGGTTTGGCCTGTGTTTTGCCCTTTTGGACCCCTTCCCCTCACTCAATCCCTGAGATTCCACTTTCCCCTGCTTCCTAACATCTCTCCCCACTCCCAAAAATTTCCCCAAGAATTTAGAAGCCCCCTATCCCCTTCATTTCGCTTCATTTCCACGAAATTCCTTGTTTCACACATCGGGATCAGTTTCACTCAAAAGATGTTTCAGAGCAATCAAAGATGAATCTGGGAAAAATGAGAGAGATTTTTGTCCACAACAAGCCAAGGAAGAAAAACCTCCTTCACTTTTTGCACAGGTGTCATGGTTTTAAAGAAATGTTAAAAATACAATCGCCAGATCCAAGGAGGTTGAGCAAAGCACTAAAACGGAGAAAAAGGCTCGATCCACTCCAAATTTTGGCCAAAGCCTCTTTGAATGAGCATGGTACTTGATTGGGGACTCCCAGCCCAAATTTCGAGAAATTTGGAGAAAATTTTGTTAATTGTGAATTTTTTGTGCCACAAACAGGTTTTCCTCCCCAACGCGTAGCGCGCCGCGCGCTACCCTGAAGATGGGCAACTCCATTTCATGAAAACTCAGCATTTTTGGATTTTTCATGCAAAAATACACTTGCTCAGCAATTTCCAAGAGATTCCATCAAGTTTTGAGCCTCCAGAAGGTCAAAAAACAAGCAAAAAATGACTTTCTGCCACCTTTTTGACACACAGGAAGCAGTCTTGGGAGATTGCAATTTTGGAGGGGCAAATGGTCACCAAATTCAGAAATTCCACTTGGGTTGGAAAGTAGACATCCAGACCTTTCCAACAAGCCCACTTTTGCCTCATTTGGACTCCGGGAAGTGCCTCAAAAGCAGGCCCAAAGGCGCGCTACGCGTTGAGATTCAGGGCGCTACGCATCAGGCTATTTTCACAGAAATGCACCTACAGCTCAGCAAAACGCAGTTTTGACTAGGTTTGACTTTTTGGAGTGGATTTTGATCCTCCTTGATGTAAATGATGTAATTTTATGATACTTTGACACTTATTTATCTCTTCTAGAAGATTCATTCATGAAATAGGCAAAAATTTAATGAATGAATTGGTTTCCTAGCTTATAGAGGCAAGTTGTTTTGACTGCCTAGATTGTAGTGCTCAGTTTAGAATTGGTTGAAACAGCTCCTAGGATGATGAGCTCGACCCCTAGAGGCTAGGGAATGGGTTGGCATGCTCTATATTATGTATTTTCTAAATCATTTTCATGGTTGGAGAGGTTGGACTCTTGAGGGATAAGCTTAGACTGTATTACTCTTTGTATCTCTGCAATTTTGGCAAAGGAAGGACCAGGGTTTTGCAACACTATTTGGGATTCCTGTGGTGATTTGTGTTGATGGTGTGTTTCTCTCATGTACTTGTAAGTTTGTTATGTGTATCATTTTCCCACTCTTCTCTTCTGCAAATTAAGTAAATGAAGTGTTAAGGTAGAATTCATGGTTTCTATGCTCTGCCTTTAAGTTTGCTTAATATCTATGTTTTCATCTGTTTAAGGAGAACTCTCGATGGTTTCTTGCTCTCCTTAGCTCCTCACCGGTCATATCTATCCATTCACTTATTTCAAAGGCATCAAGACAATCTCCTACCTTGCCCCAAAAAGACCTCTGCAAAAATTGTGTCTCATCCCCGCACCCAAAATTGCCGTGCTCAATTTTCCAAGAAAACCCTAAAAATTTGAAATCAAAATTTCCCTATCAGTTTACTAGCCTAAAATCAGTGTTCTTTATTGGTCATCTCAACCCTTTGAAAACCTTTTGCCGAGATAGACCCTGAGAGAGCCCTCTCCTGTCCTCGTAGGGCTAGCTACGAGGCTAAGTGGTTTGATGTTGCCTTGGATTTTGCCTTCCTCAGCCTGAGGCAGATTCGAGCGCTAACGCTATGTACACCTCTTCTTCAATCTTGCCATTGAGGAATGCAGTCTTCACATCCATCTGATAGATCTTCCAACCCATCTGTGCTGATAGTGCCAACATCGATCTAATAGATGAGTACCTTGCTACAGGAGCAAAAGTCTCATCATAGTCGATCCCCTCGACCTGTGAGAAACCACAGGCAACAAATCCTGTCTTATGTTTCTCCACACTACCATCAACCGCTTGCTTTACCTTGTAAATCCACCGGGAACTCACAACTGACTTGTTCTCGGGTCTTGGAACCACATCCCAAACACTGTTCCGAACTATGGAGTCATACTCCTCCACCATATCATCAACCCAAATCGACTGCTGCATTGCATCCTCAAAGGAAGATGGCTCGGTCTCAACACATTCCCCAAAAAGGGCCATGTATCCAGTGTACCTATCAGGTGACCTCCTCTGTCTGCGCTGAGAAGATGGTTCTCCCACATTCTCTCTCGCATCCGACAACAATCTGTCAGCTTCTCTCGTGCTCTTCCACCCATATCTGGAAGACTCTGCTTGAGTGGATGCCTCCACTCCCGGAACCTCTGCATGCGGGTGCTCCGCATTAGTCTGAGGCTCCTCCTCCTTAGGAACCAAAAGTTCCTCCACAACCTATAGTTGGAGCTCCCTCTCAAGGGAAACTCACATGGCCTTCTGCTCATCAAACTTGAGATCTCTGTGAACCACTATCCTCCAACTAGTAGGCAAATACACCCAATAGTTGTGGGGTGTATCAATGTACCCCACAAGTATCTCCAACTCAGCTGTCGGCTCAAGCTTCTTCCGGCCATCCTTGGTCACATGGCAATATACCAATGAGCCAAAGTTACTGAAGTGACCCACATCTGGTCTCTTCCCGAAGAAATCTTCCTCTGGTGTCTTCATGCCAAGAATGCGATGTGGGCTTCTATTCTACAAATAGACCATTGTGTTACATGCCTCAGCCCACAAATGAAGTGGTAGACCTTGGTCATGCAGCATCGCCTGAGCTGCCCCCACAATCGTTTTGTTCTTCCTCTTGGCCACCCCATTTTGATATGGGTTATGAGGTGCTGTCAACCCCCGTTTAATTCCTTCTACTGCACAGAAGTCCTTAAACTCTTGAGAGACATACTCTCCACCATTGTCGCTTCTCAAGGCCCTGATTCTTTCTCAACCAAAGCTTTGAACTCACAAAACTTTAAGAAGGTTTGATCCTTCTTATACATGAAATAGATCCAACATTTACGAGAAAAATCATCAATGAAAGTCACATAATACCTTTGTTTTGCAATGGAGGCTGTCGAGAATGGTCCACACACATCTGTATGAACTCGCTCCAAGGTTGCTTCAGTTCGACTGTCTCGATCATGAAGGGAAGACTTGGCGTATTTTCCCAAGGTACAACCTTTGCATGTGTCCATTTGCTCAAGTTTACCTTTGGGAAGTCCGGTAGAAATCTATTGCATTATCTTCAAGGCCCCATGATGCAAGTGGCCCAACTGCCTGTGCCATAACTCGCCAATGTCTTGGCTTTGAACCAATTCTTCTTTCGAACTCAATGTAGCACAGTCATCTACCTCCAACTTATAGAGATTCTTAACTCGAATCCCAATCCTCTTGGTCTGACCCGTGGCTATGTGTCTCAGGAACGCCTTTCCTTTATTGAAGACAACATCCTATCCTTTGTCTTCCAACATCGTGGCTGATACCGAGTTCTTCTTCAGTCCAGGCACATACTTTACCTCAGTCAAGGTGACAGGAGCTCAATGCTCCCTCTGAAAAACAACCGTACCTTCACTTGAAACATGGTACTTTCCATCATTGTCCATCTCTATGTGCATATTGAGGTATTTCTCCTCCAAGGTACTAAATAAACTCTTATCGTCGGTCATGTGGAATGAGGCTCCACTATCTAGGTACCAAACACAACCCACCATTGATGAAACCATACATGCGATGAGGGTAAAATCCAATTCGAACTGAGAGGCCAGTGCCTCACCTTCTAATCCTTTCTAGGATCCCTTCTTGGATTTCTTCAATGGACAATTAGTTGCATAATGGCCCACCTCATGACAATTAAAGCATCTCACTTTAGATTTGTCAATCTTCTTCCCTCCATGAGAAGAACTTGATTTGGAATGGGAAGCCTTCCTTTTCCCTTTCCTTGCCTTACTTGCTAAGGCTAGATTTTCTTCATCATCATGCTTAGATGAAGAACCATCTCTGGTACTCCTCCTAATCTCCTCCTGCATCAGATCTGACCATAGTCGTTCCCAATCCGACAGTTTCTCTCTTCCATTCACAAAGTCCTGGTAGCTATGCCAGCTCCTAGGAAGACCGAGGAGAGCAAGACTCACCATATCATCATCAGTTGTTGTTATTCCCACACTACCAAGCTCATTTCTGCAGGTCGTGAGCTTGTTCAGATATGTAGAAATAGTGTCGCCCTTCTCACACTTGATTTTCTGAAGCTTGTCCTTGAGCACTAGTTTCCTTTGGTCGCTACTGTTTTGATATAGGTCCTTCAATGTATTCCACATTGAAAACGAAGTCTCCTTCCCATGGAGACTCGAGACAATATGGTCTCGAACTCTCTTCAGAAGAATCCTTCTCGCCTTCACCACACACTTCTTCCATTCAGCCAATTCTTGTGCATTAGCTGCAGCTGGCTTGGGGATTTCTTAATCAATGAAATCCTTCAAACCATTGTCTTCTAAACCTGCTTCCATGCGATCCTTCCATGCTATGTAATTCGAGCTGCCATCCAGTGGATACTTGAGTCTCAAGCCATTGAACGCCATTGGTGAACTTTGAGGTGTGATAAGAATTCGATTTTGTACCTATAATCAAGAACTTCAAACTTCGAATTTCCCTTCTCAGTATGTTTTTCACAACTCTGATCACCTTTGCTCCGATACCATGTAGAAATTCTCACTGTAGATTAATCTAATTATGCAATGTACTAAAGCAAAATACTTAATCTACTTCTACAATCAAACTTGTGGAAGCTTAATCAATTTTGAGCAAGATCAAACAGAACACATATAACAGAGAAGAAGAATCAATCACACATTAAACACAGAAGAATACTGTGGGGAAAGCCTCAGCTAAAAACCCCATATCTGTATTATCAGACAAGTGGAAATATCTCAGGATTACACAAAGCTTTAGCTCTCACAACTATCCAGCTCTCAGTACAATCCCTCTCACTGCTCATAGACAGACTAGACAGCTCATATGCCTTTTTCTCTGCCCGCCAAGCCTCCTATTTCCTTGCGTTGTTTTCCTTGGGTGTTCCTGTTGTAACCTTGTGTGACACTGATCTCACAAACTACTCCAACACACCGTAAAACTGCGCAAATCTCAAGGAATGCATTCCTTCTGCATGCAAGAGATTTTCTTATAGGAAAATTCTAGCAACTAATAGTACACTGTCCCTGCCTTTAATCTCGACCAGACCTTTGTCTAAACTGACATGCATGAGTTATTTATGAGAGAATATTTTGCTATCTGGAGTAAACTAGTTTCATGCATGCATGCATTAACTGACTGAACTCACAATTAGTTCCACAAACTGTTTGGAACTAATTTAACTAGACTTAACTCAGTTAACTGAGCTAACTAATTACAACTCAAATACAACTCATCCTTATCTCCTTAATTAAGTGATAACTTCCTCAATCAAAGGGATAACTGTTGCATGACTTCACAAAGACTTCATGTTTGAATTTCTCCAACTAATTAACTCAAGATGAATTAATTAATTATTTTTCAAACAGCTGGTGAGACTAAATTCAAATTTTAATTCAAAGACAAATTAAAATTGGAATATTCTTGTTGCCACATTTCAACACATTCAACAATGTATATTTATAAGAATAACTTATTGACTGTTTATATTCTATGCAGGGATAGATAATGAGGAGTTGTATCTTGGTCTTCTAAGTCTATTCACAACCTGCCTCTTCATTTTCAAATTTGAAAATCAGAATTTTGTAATATAAAATAGAGTTGAAATGATATAGCTAACAACAATGATTGCAAAAGACAAATCTTGAAAACTTTTCAAATTTGTATTAGCTACATGTTAATGCCTTTTAGGATGCTTGCTTAATAAAAGCATACATTTTCCAGCTTATGTCTCAAGATATCATGTGTCATTTTTCATTTTGATTGTACGCCATACATCAAGATAATCAATCAACATATTTAACTATTATCACTCTTCACAATGATCAACATAGTTAGCAACGATCAACCTTTGCACTTCACATCACTTTATTAGCCTTTGTTATTCAAGAAATCTTGCAAAAATGGTCATTAAAGGAAATTTCAACCTAAAATTGCCCATTAAATTTTCATGTAATTTCCATGTCATAATATGTAAATCAATCAAAATCATTTAAATTTAAAAAGAGGTACATGTAAATATTTTGGAGGGAAAAGAAGAAAAATTATTCTTTTAATTGTATTTTTGGCTTATCTCTTTATAGGTTTACTCAAATTTCAAGTGTAGACACTCAGTGGATGTGGAATTAAACTCTACATCCAACGAGTACACATTATGCATACTTTTGAGAATACCTACATTGATAAAAGTTGAACATATATTAAAAAATGTGTTTAACACACTTTTTTAATGTATCTTTGATTTTTATCAATGTGGATCTTCTCAAAAGTATGCAAAATGGATACTCGTTGGATGTGGAATTTCATTCTGCATCCAACGAGTGTCTACATTTAAAATTTGAGTAAACCTATAAGAAAATAAGCCAAAAATACAATTAAAAAATAGTTTTTTTTCTTTTCCCTCCAAAATTCATAACTCTTATTTTATTATTTTAACTATTATTTTATTATTTTTCCTTAGGAGGGCACTTTTATGCTGAAATTTCCTCTGATGAGTGTGGCAATTAACATAAATTAGCCTTAACACAATTAACAATAATCAGATTAATGACATCAAACATCCTTAACATGAACATTTAACATTAACGCCGACATTGCTAACATTTAGTTCGGTTTTCAAAATTTTATCAAAATAAATTTTATGTAAAAAAACAAAAAGAAGAAAAAGAAAAAAAAAATCAAGCATGGGTTTCATGTTCAAGAGATTATTATTTTATTAGTTAAGCATGTTCTTCATGCTTCTAGGATTTGATGAGTCAAAGAGTCAAATTCCTATTTGGACTTATTGTAAAGAAAAAGGAAAAATAATTTTCGAATATGTATTTTGGGTAAAATTCCCTCTAGAAGAAAGTGGGCTTACCTATCAAGTCGGCCCTTCCCCAAAAGACATGAATTTTTGCACCCCTTTGGACAAGTATAAATAGATGAAAGTTGGAGCTCATTTTGGACATAATTTGGAGCATCTTGTCCAAAATTTCGCAAAGAAAGAGGAAGGCCAAAATCTAAAATGGACAAGGAAAGAAAGGTTTATCTTCAGCTCAATTATGTGGAAATTATGCCTTAACATATCCATTTTTGAAGATATATTTCTAATGATCTACATATTCCTAGTCTCTTGTTGTTGATGGATTTGTTGAAGGAAGGTTTGACTTGGATTCTAGAGGGTTGAAGGGCCTTGGATATCACATTTGATTTGATTCTATAAGAAGATTTTTTTTTGGGTTTTTCCCTAACTTGGAGCCTATATCTTGTGTTCTTTTTTTTTTTTGATCTTCATGTTTTTAATGTTTGGTAATTGCTTGATGAAAGAATATGAATATATTAAGATAATGCCAACAAATTCACAAGTAAATATAAAAGGAGAAACAAATTTAATTTGCAAACCTCTTATTTCTCCAACATTGTATCAGAGCTAAGATTTGTACAAGGAGGCCTGAAGATCACATTATTGGCATTTGAATCAAATTTTGGTGCATTTATGTCATTATTGTTGACAATTGTTATAGCTTTTGTGGATTAAACGAGATTCTGAGCATAATTTTTTTTGTTCGATTATGATCCACATAGTTTCTCAGAAATAATGTGAAGGTCTACCTCTATGGTTCGATTACGATCCATATTTCTCTGTGGCATAAATCATATAGTTGAATGTCAAGGTTCGATTATAAGTTGAGAAACTTGCATATGCATATCCTGTAGCATTGCAATTCATGTACATTGGTTTCCACAAACTATTGTAGTTCACATGATTCACTATTATGGTTAATAGTGGCTTGTACCTTTGAGGTCTCACACACAGTGACTCACACTCTTTAAAAGCACATTACATTGGCTCAATATATATCAATTGGTTCAATATTGATGGCACACAAAGCTCAGTTCTGTACATATTACAGTTGAATGGATCACTTCACACTTTGGCTCGTCCTCTGTAGCACAAGCAATGTAGGTTCAACTATGATTACAGTGGTATCACTTCATATTTGTGGTGGCTTTACAGTGTTATTGCTATGTTCAGTGGCCCTCACATTCTAAGGCATGGCTCGCATTGTTTGTATAATGCTCGACATATAGTTTGTTGACTAATTCAACGTTGGCATCACTTAAATGGGGCATCGTATCAGGTGATTCACATCACATGGTATACTATGTGGATAGGATCATTGGTTAGTGGCATCGTTTGGCTTATTCTAAACAATGGCATTATTTTCTAAATGATTCACACTTATTTTAGGGCATGGCCCAGTGATATTGTTAACACAATTATGGTCTCAAATTTAGTTTCACACCTGTAATATGACACTAGCATCTAAACCATGATTCTAGCTCTGTGGAACTTTGATATAATATTTATTTATCTATTATGGCTTGCTCTACCTATGGATAGTCTCACTCTACTCAGTGTGATTGCGATTTGGAGTGGATGGTTTCACACTTATAGTAAACTGTCATATTTTTAAAGAGGATGAATTCTTAAAGTAGATGATTTTATTCTTCAAAGAAATATGATCAATCAATATAATTGTGACTTGGATTTGGCTCTACGTAGTGACATTCTAAATTATGTTTTTCTCTACATTGTAACCTGTGGCTCGTAGACTATGACTATGTCTTGAAGTATGAAATGAAACCGACCTACCAATGAATGTTGACAATGAAATACGAATTGCTATGCTCATATCGACAAGGCTTGTATGACTCTGTTGACAACATGAATCAATAACATTGTTGAAAAGTGACCATGATGACACGACAATGGTTAGGCATGATGGTAATATGCAATAGAATTATGGTTACAATACAGTAACAGTGATAACATTTGATTGAAAGTAAAATCATGATCCATAATGATAGTGAGAGAGGCATGATTGTAACCGGATGGCCTTCATATTGCTAACAATGATGGTTAATGAATAGTATTACAAAGAATGACATCTATAAAGCATAAGTGATAGAGAATGATCTTGTCTCTTCTAAGAAATTTGTATACAATTTCGAATCATAGTGGTTGAGGACGTATATGGTTTCATTTGGACTTACTCCATCAATGAAGATGACTTGGATTTTGAAAGAAATGATGATCTCGCTTTCGAAGGAAATTGTTTAGGGCTAGGTCTCTGCAAAGAAGAAGTATGGTAACATTGTAAAGGTATGTATAATTGTTATATGCATGTCTTGATATGTGTTAAGCTCATGTTGATTATTTAAAAATTAAAGGGTTTGTAAAGTCTTCAAGGTTTTACAGTTAATCTGTTTCATCTATGGTTTGAAGGTTTGTGAAGCCTTGAAGAATTTTGGTATTTAGGTTTTTGAACCCTATATTGAACTAACCCTAGGAGCGAAAACCCTAGCCCAAATTAGTTGTTCCCTCTAAGGAAACATTAACACTTGGGAAATAACATCTAGGGTTTGTATATTTAAATTTAGAAAGGATAATATAGGTTATGTGGTAAAACCCTAGCAAAGGTTGAATTGGACAAAACCCTAGGGTTGATTTTTCTGCTAAAAACCTTATAGGGTTTGTAACTAGAACCCTAGAAGTACACCTTATGAGAAACCATGAAAACCCTAAATTGACAGAATTGACATCATGCTTTTGTCTTTGTATGTTTTGCTTGGTTGTACTTGTTGCAAAGAATTGTAGGCATATAATGAAGGCTATCAAAATTATGGAAGAAAGATGAGAAGGATGGAAGAACAAAGCAAAGCAACATTCGTGCTTGTTGATGACTCCCTGAAAATGATGAGTTCATTTTGGAACACATTAATGATTGAAAGATGAAGTAGAACTTTGTTGCAATATGAAGATAAAGCATGCAAAGGAATGTTGGCTTCAAGAGAAAGTAGCAAAACTTGACATGACACTCTAACTAGAGGATATCATATTTTGGAAAACATAATATTGATGATCTGGTCGGGATATAACTTGCCCCCCTGGTGGGACATATTTCAAAATCATGTGAAGAGGCTGAAAGAAGAGTCTACTTGATGATATTGTACCTGCAACTGCGTAGTTTGATAATGGAACAAATGGATTGTGTGGATAACACTTTTGATGTCTTTGACAAGCATTATAACATAATTGATATTAAAAAGATAATATGACTCTTTGAAGAGTATCGGGCAGAACTCTTTAGAAGACATGTGCTAGCCGTTGTGAGGAAGTTATGGCTCCTCGAAGAATACTGATGAACCTAATGATGATATAGTTGATTGATGATTGACTAAGATCTATAAAAATCAAAGTATGATATGCCATGGTGCTATGAGGAGCCATGAAGCCCTATCATGGATATAAAGTGTGCAAGAATTTGGCTTCATAAAATGATTGAAAGGACAAAGCCTAGGCTTGGTGCAAAGCAGCCCTGCAACTACAACTATATATTCACAGAAGAAAAAGTAGCTAATGTTTTGATGATATATGAGACCAACTAAGGATTTTGCTGATGTTTCCCTGATTGAGAGGGAGTAAGAAATCTCCTTAATGTTTTAGAAGGAGTAAGCATATATTCCCTAAACAAGAGGGAATGAGGATATCCTCTCTGGTTGAGAGGGAGTGATGATTGACACTGTATTCTCTTCTTCATGTGTCATGCACTTGCCAAGACTAAAAGTTGTACATCTAGTGAAGGCCATGGAAGGAGAATGGAAAATGAAGGATTGGATAAGCATTTGAGATTGGTACTCCTTAAGGATTGGGAATCCAAGATAGGTAGTAGTATCATGGACCAACACTCTTTGAGGATTAGGCAAGGTATCCAAGATCAAAGTGGTCAAAGATGACCAATACTCTTTGAGGATTGGAAATCCAAAATAAGAATAGTCCTAAAAGGACATTTCCAGTGAAAATTAAAATGGGGTGTGTTCCTTGAGAGGTTGTGTGGTGTCTCATGTAAGCCTCCCAACATTGTTCTCTAATATAGTGGAGAGATAGAGCTTTTTAGTCAATGCCTTCTATGTTGACAATGTTGGTTATGATGTCGATGCTTAAAGATGGCCTATCAATCTGGCTCTTCTTATGAGAATATTTCAGTTTGAGAGTATCCTTGTACCAGGTGTACAATTATGAATATGCCCCTAGTTAAGAGGGAGTGTTGGAGAATGTAACTAAGTCCAGTCTTCATAATTGTATCAAAATAAATTTTTTGTAAAAATAAAAAAGAAGAAAGAGAAAATTTTATTGTTCAAGCATGGATTCCATGCTCAAGAAATTATTATTTTATTTGTTAAGCATGTTCTTCATGCTTCTAGGATTTGATGACTCAAAGAGTGAAATTCCTATTTGGACCCATTGTAAAGAAAAAGGAAAAAATAAAATTTAATATGTATTTTGGGTAAAATTCCTTCTAGAAGACAAGTCATCCTACCTGTCAAGTCAGCCCTGCACCAAAAGAAATGATTGTTCGCACCCCTTTGTACAAGTATAAATAGAAGAAAGTTGGAGCTCATTTTGGACACACAATTTGGAGCATTTGATCTGAAATTTTGCAAAGAAAGAGGAAGGCCGAAATATGAAATGGATAAGGAAAGAAAGGTTTATCCTCAACTCAATTCTGTGGAAAATATTCCTTAACATACCCATCGTTGAAGATATTTTTGTTGGCATTGATGATGAGTTAATGGTTGGAATTTATGTCAACCTGGGCATGTGTTGTCATGTGATTGTGATGTTGGTGGCTTGTTATATATGGATTTGTTGGTTTGTGCCATTGGTTGCAAAAGTTTTATTGTTCCAGGTAGTTTGGTTGGGCTTATGCAGATGTTATGTTTGGTTGCTATGGAAAATGTTATGTATGGTTGATGAGTTTACTGTTTGACAGTTGTGAAGGTGGTTGGAGAGTTGTCGAATAAGGTTGGTAGAGGTTTTATGTTAAGGATTTTTGTTTTTCTCCGTACTCTACCACAACCACACGGAGCCAATTTTATGTCTATAGTTGTAGGGCCTTAACCACACATATGCAACCTAATGCATGCAGTTGTAGCTAAGATCTTCATGTTTTATGCATGCAGTTGTGAGTTTAATTTTGAAGTAAACATTACCATGGTACATGTATCCTTGACATTGGCATCACCATGGTATTGGTATTTGTGTGATCCAGGTCGGCACTTGGTATTGACATTACATGTATTGGTATTACCATGGTATTTGCCTATGGTATTCGCTTGAAGATTCCCATGGTACAAGGATCTGTGGTATTGGCATAACCATGGTACATGTGTCCATGGTATTGGCAAAACCATGGTATTTACTTGTGGTATTGACTTGGATATTACCATGGTACATGTTAGGCCCCTATACTACTAGTGTAACCCCTTGTTGTTATTAGTACAACCCCCTTATTATATTGTTGTACCCATGTAGTCCCCATATTGTTACTATTGTGCCCCATGGAAGCCCACTATTGTTATTATTGTGCCCTTACATTATTATTGTTATGTCGGCTCTGATTATATTATGACCCCTTAGACTCCTATATATAGAAAGGAGGTCTTGTCATTTGTATCATCTAAGAATTGTTCATCTGTGTAATGTAAAGGAGGTTGCCCCCTCGAAGAGGCTGAATTCTAAGGCGTTGATCTATCTTTTCTATCTTTTTGTGAGCTGGTTTCATAACATTTGGTATCAGAGCTCTGGATTCTAGGGTTTCGCTGCTCCAAATAGGTCATCGTGCCATTTTCGCTATAACTTTTTTTTTTGCGACTTTTCAAATGGTAAAAAAAATACCCATTTGGGCCGAAATAGTTATAAACTTTGGGTCCAAATTTCAAATCCTGTCTCGCTATATTTTAGGAGATATTGTCCGAGGAAGTTAGGGTTTTTGCAGACCCCGAAATTACATTCCAAATAGGTGACTGGGGGGAAATCGTCATAACTGTCTCTATGAGCATCAGATTGAAATTTCGTAAGAAGTTACAGAAAGAGGACTTCCTGTAGTTTTCTGTATATCAGTTTCAGGTACTAAGGTCGAAACAGTGAGACATGGCATGTCGTACAAGTTCTCTCTACTGAACTAGTCTATAATCAGGTCACCGTGGGATATTTAGCATAACGTTTTATTGGATAATCAAATTCTGATTAGACTTGCGGGGTTAGAAAGAGAACTCAAAGAGCTACCGCAGGAAGAAATTTCAGAACTCGAAGATCTGAAGTTACAGAGTTACAGTCGTTTCAAGATCGAGCTCCTAAAATCAAGAAAAATCAAGATGAGGAATTTTGATGGCAAGGATCCAGTAAATTGGATACTACAGCTGAAGAAATATTTTGATCTACATGGTGTACCACTGTTACAAAAGGTATGTATTGCATCTAATTATTTAGAACCGAATCAATTTTTATGGTATAAAGGGCTTTGTTCTCGTAAGTCACTTGTCACGTGGTCAATTTTCACGGAGGAAATGATAGCACATTATGAGGATACAAAGAGAAACACCTTCTTTAGCCAATTGATAAATATCAAACAAAAGTGTTCAATGGAAGAGCACATTGAGGACATTCAAAAATTGAATATAAGGGAAAATGATATTCCAGAGAAGCAGAGGATTGATGTCTCCATAGGGACTTTAAAGGATAACATTCAACATGAGGTTCGTCTTTGGGAACCTCATTCATTGGAGAAGGCATTCAGGTTGGCAAGAAAAGTGGAAAGCAAAATTATGGAAACAAGGAATTCTACCCCTCACAACTATAAACATGGAAGTGTTGTTTCTCCTAATCTTCCACAACCTACAAGGGTGACACCACAACCATTGAAAGAAAAAAGAGAAAAAGGGCTTTGTTACAATTGTGATAGCAAATGCGCTAAAGGTCATAAGTGTGCTGAGAAGAAATTATTTTACATAGATTATGAAAAGAAATTATTCTACATAGATTATGAAGAGGAGAAAGAAAAGGATCAAGAAACATCAAAATAAAATGATATACACCAGGAACCAACCCTAGAGAAAGAAGAAATGAATCTGACCATATCTTGTAAAGCATTGGCAAGAATTACCACTCCTCAAACTCTCAAGATAGAAGGACATATCAAGAAGAAAAAGGTTCAAGAAGTGAAAGATCAGATCGAGAAAGAAGAAATGAATCCAACCATATTTTGTAATGCATTGGCCAGAATTACCACTCCTCAAACTATCAAGATAGAAGGATATATCAAGAAGAAAAATCTTCAAGAAGTGAAAGATCACATCGAGCATCAAGAAATGAATCCGACCATATCTTGTAAAGCATTGGAAGAAATTACCACTCCTCAAACTCTAAATATAGAAGGACATATCAAGAAGAAAAAGGTTCAAGCAGCGAAATATTATATCGAGCATCAACAAGAAGTTCTCCAACTTTTAAAGAATAACGCCACTTTGGTGCAGAATCGAATGAAACAACATGTAGATCAACATCGCAGTGAAAAACATTTTGATGTAGGTGATTGGGTATTTTTATAGCTACATCTCAAGCAAGCTATTTATTAGAAGGAAATGTTGGCAATACTGCATGCACTTAAGAAATGGAGACCTTAGCCAATGGGAAGACACTTCAAGGTAAAAATGGATCATGATAGTCTTAAATACTTTTTAGAACAAATATTATCTTTAGAAGAACAGAAAAAATGGGTCACAAATATGTTGGGTTATGACTTTGACATCATCTATAGAAAAGGGAAGAAAAATTTTGTTGCAAATGTACTCTCAAGAAAGGATGAAGATGTGAAAGCATTGTTTTGTGCTATTTCTATTATCCAACCAGATTGGATAAACAAAGCAAGGGATGAATGGAAGAAGGATGAAGAAGTGTGGCCACTCATTCAAAAGATACAGAAGATGCCAATTCAAACAATATCGCCAGAACTTGAAGAGGAAGGAAAAATCATATTGGAACTTGGAGCAGTCACAGAAACAAGAACCTGACAGCTACGAAATCGATCAATTTCAGAGTATCTCATCAAGTGGAAGAACTTACCCGCTGAATATTCCACATGGGAGGACAAGAATTTTATATAGAAGCATCAAGAACTACTCAAGCGTTGAGGACAACACTTTTTGAAGGAGAGGGGCATGTTAGGCCGCTATACTACTAGTGTAACCCCTTATCGTTATTAGTACAACCCCCTTATTATATTGTTGTACCCATGTAGTTCCCATATTGTTACTATTGTGCCCCATAGAAGACCACTATTGTTATTATTGTGGCCTTACATTGCTACTGTTATGTTGGCTCTAAGTATATTATGACCCCTTAGACTCCTATATATAGAAAGGAGGTCTTGTCATTTGTATCATCTAAGAATTGTTCATTTGTGTAATGTAAAGGAGGTTGCCCCCTCGAAGAGGCTGAATTCCAAGGCGTTGATCTATCTTTTTTTATCTTTTTGTGAGCTGGTTTCATAACAGTACAAGTGTTTGTGGTATTGGATAACCATGGTATATTCCTGTGGTATTCACTTGGAGAATTATTGAGGATATTTTAGTAAATACTTGTGTGAGAAGCATTGAGTTGAAAAATGTATGGAGTGAGAGTATGAGAGTGTGCTACAACGTTTGGTCTAGCATATTGCATATTTGTAGTTGTGTTAAGTAAAGGGTGCACATCAACTTATCATTTTCAGATTCAGATTAGTGAGGCTTTTGGGTTGCTCATGTTGAGAAGGTTTGAGAGACCATTTTGAAAATGCATGAAACGTGGTTCATGTGGAGGTGTTGAAGGCATTGAGGCTTCATAACTGGAAGTGTGTAGATAAGGTGGGGACCTTCTAGCAAACATATTAGTATGAGAAGTAGTTATTCCATAATCCGGTAGAGTTGGGCAAGACTTGTTGGTTGTGGTGGCTTCCAACGAATGGTTGTTTGTAGAGTCATGGAAGAAGAGTCTTTCCAACTGATGTTGCTAGCAGACTGTCTTAGTAGTCGAGTCTTCTAGCTAGTGGGTGCTAGCTCCTCTATGTAGAAATTTGTTCAACATAATAGAAGATTTGAGCAGCAACAACAATGGGTGATCTTTTTCCCCAGAGAGGGTTTTCCACCAAAAACAATTGTGTTCTCTTATGTGCATGGATTGATATTGTTTATGGTGTTTTATGTTGATTTTACATGCTCTTATCTATTGATTTCATGCTGGTTTTATAAGTTTTTCTGATGGCTTACTAAATCTTGTGCTTTGTTAAAAAGAGACAAAAAATATATAATTGCAATCACTATTGATTCACCCCCCCCTCAGTGGTGAGGCCATTTCCAACAATTGGTATAAGAGCAGGGTTATCTTGGTGAAGCTTGATCGCTTGAGAGAAGATCGTGGGCCATGAAAAAGAATAAGAAGAAGCAGTCTCAGAAAAGGAAGAGCAGTAAACAAGTGAGGAAAATTAAAATTTCAAATTCAGTAGCATCCCTCTTCTTACTGGTAAAAAATAGTGAAGGTAAATGTTGTGATCATCTTATATCCGAAAATACATTTCCTTGTAGTGATGATGATTTTCTTGAGATTGTGATTTAGAAGATGATAACAAATCAATTTAGCTTGATCTTTTGGAGAGAAGTGGAGGTAATATTTTTGCAAAAAAATCAAAATCTAAGGATTAAGAGCTCAGAAGATTAGCGACTCTAGAAGCCGAAAACAAATCTCAAGCAAGATTGATCGAGAATCTCTCACTAGAAAACAAATATTTGAGGAAAATTCTTCAAATTCTCGAGGAGAGAGAACATGACTTCAAGGAAGAAATTTCTGATCTTGAAAATCAGCTAGAAAAATAAAGGAAGAATGATGTGGAGATTGGAATTCATCTTAAAGATCATATCACCTATTGTAAAAAATTGGAAGTTGAAATACAAGAGAGAAAATCAAAGAAGTTTACTAGTGAAAATCCCAAAACAGAAAATTCCAGCAGCAATGAATCCATCCACCATCAAAATCAAGAGGTAGATAATATAACAAGAAGAGGTATGAAAAATGTTAAAGTGTTTTAACTAGCAAGAAATTGGTCATATTTCAGCTAATTGTAGAAACAAAATTACAAGATTTTTCTAGCAAAAGAAGCAGTTATATGAGAAGGGTTATCAGGCAGCCAATCAAGGAAGAGCAGTCCCATCAGGTTCCAGGTATAAATTTTCATTTTATGGGTACTGTTACTTATATAATGGTTTCAAGCATATATTTATTGATTGTAGGGTTATTAGCATAATAAATAAAAAGAAGATCAGTAAAATATTTGATCCCTTTCCCTTTTTTCTTGAACATATTAGATGTTATTTTTGTGATCATTTGAGGCACATGGCCAAAGACTGTAAGTTTCCTACAGTCATCATGGAGTCTAGATGAAAGAAGAAAGGCCCTTGTGTAATTTATTTCAAAATGCATCAAATTAACCTATAAGAGAAGTTGAAAATAAATTAGAGAAGAAAGGAGAAAAAATAAATTTGAGGCCAGCTAGGCCTCAGGGGAGCTTGAAACATAAATTGCAAAATTAATGGATATCCTCCAAAGAATGATACAGATGGTTAAGGTTTGTTTTCTGATAAAAAAAATTTGGAGCATGTCTAGTTTAATCTGCGCATTCTGATTTTTTGTTGTCATACAAAATTAAATATTATCAGTATGGTGTTAGTCCAATAAATTCGTTATGAGAAAGCGTTTTTAAATAAAAGTTCATGAATGAAATAATGTCAATGTTGGAATTTTTTTATATGTAATGAAAGGAGTGTGCCATGTCTAAAATCAATGAAAGGAATGACATTTTCTGGTCGAATATTGGCAGTGGGCAATTTTAGCAAAAATAAATAAATAAAAATAGTGATGGGTTGTTACAAATTTACGAGGTTTTGTTCTGATCCTAGGGACCTGCGCACAAGAAATGATGTTATGTACCAGATCAAACAAATAAACAAAGAAGATGGAGATAGAAGGGTTATCAGTGGTGTGCACAGGGCTTGCTTGTGTGTCTCAAGATGTTGATGGTAGGAATAATGGGTATATAAAGAGTGAAAACCTATTTAGAGAACTTGAAGGTGATCCAGTTATTGCTTACTCTCTTTTGTAACCTTTTAGCAATTTAGGATCCTTCACCACAACATATGACAAGGATATCTAATTCTCAATTTCAATTTTTAAGGGATGGTTTCTTGGAGCATTTGTGTCAAACCAGGAGGTAACTCCTCAAATCAGAACTCATATTATTCATTAAGGTTGTTCATTATTATATACAAGAGGGAGTCATTGTTCGGTTCATCTCCCAATGACTCTCTATCTTCTCTATTATTTATTTACATTAATGACAGCTATACACCCAATCCCTCTGATTAGTTGTCAACATTCCCCCCCCTTAATCTGAAGGGATGTTGATGAGTCCAAGCATCGTTCTGAATTTTTCAAGCTTTTCTCTTCCAAGTGCTTTGGTGAAGATGTCTGCAATTTACTCATTAGTGGAACAATGGTGGAGATGGATTGTTTTGACCTCAACATGATGTCGAATCAGAGGATATTTAGTATTGATGTGCTTTGTTCGATCATGGAACTTTGGGTTCTTGGACAACTTTATTGCAGAGGTATTGTCAATCATGAGTGGAGTCGATTGTACTTGTTTTAGCTGCAAATATTCAAGAATTTTCCTGAGCCGCACAATTTCTTTTGTTGCCTCAACTGCTGCCACATATTTTGCCTCTGTTGTGGAATCTGCTAGAACTGATTGTTTGTGTGATCTCCAGGAGACAGCGTCTGATCTAAGACTCATAGCATAACCTGAAGTAGATACCCCAGTTTCTTTGTCTCCATCGAAGTCTGAATCAGAGTATCCAATCAAGCTGAAGTCGCCCACCTATGTATACTTGATTCCAAAGTCTTGAGTTCCCTTCAAGTACTTTAGAACTCTTTTTGCAGCAGACCAATGTCCCTCACAAGGCTTTTGCATAAATCTGGAGAGGATTCCAACAACAAACGAAATGTCTGGTCTGGTAGTTGTTAGGTAGTTGAGACTTCCTACACGATGTCTATACTTTGTTGCATCCTCAAATTCTTTTCCTTCAATGGATGTGAGCTTTAAGTTTTGTTCCATTGGAGTAGTCATAGGATTGCATTCAGTCATGCCAAACCTGTTCAACAGATCTCCAATGTACTTCTTTTGAGAAAGGAATATGGACTTCAGATGTTGAGTTACTTCAATACCAAGATAGTAATGAACATAGCCCAAATCAGTGATTTCAAAACCTTTCTTCAATTCCTTCTTTATGGATGCAATGTAGCTTTCATTGTTCCCTATCATCAAAAGATCATCTACATATACCACAAGATATACAACTTTTTTGCCAACTTTCTTGACAAACAAAGTTGCATCATCAAGATCATAATGTTTGAAATTGAGTTTCAGAAGATTCTCAGTTAGTTTTTCATACCAGGCTCAAGGTGCTTGTTTGAGGCCATACAAGGATTTCACAAGTTTGCATACTTTATGTTCATGTCCTTTCACAGCAAATCCTTTAGGTTGGGACATAAAAACATTTTATTTTAGATCTCCATTCAAGAAAGTATTTTTTACATCCATTTGATGGACTTTCAAACCGTTCTGAGCTACTAGGGAAAAGAGTGTTCGGATGGTAGCCCATTTTGCTGTGGGGGCAAAAGTCTCATCATAATCGACCCCTTCCTTCTATGCAAAACCTTTTGCCACAAGCCTGGCTTTGTGCTTGTCAAGTGAGCCATCAGCTTTATACTTGTTCTTGTAGACACATTTGCAGCCAATTGGTTTGGTTCCCAATGGAGGATCAACCAGCTTCCAAGTGCCATTCTTTATCAGGGCATCATACTCCTTTTGCATTGCTTCTCTCCATTCATCATGAGAAGCAGCTTCTTTGAAAGAGGTTGGTTCAAAATCTGTAGACAAATTGAATTCGCAATCGTAAGAAATATCCATATCAACAGGTGAATCAGACTCATCTACATTACCTCCATTTTTCCGGTTTGAATTTCTAGTTCCTGTCTTTCCAACCTCATCATGATGAACACTTTCAAGTGTCATTGGGAGCCACTTTGGAGGACCTTTCTCAAATGGTCTAGGCTGCTCCGTTGATTGAGTTGGGACTGAATCAAGATTGAGTCTCCCAATTGTATCAATCACATCACTCAAAGTATCATCCGTTGTTGGAGTTTCATGCAGGGGAGAGAGTGCTTCAGAAGAAGATTCCACAAGTTGATCTAGTATAGGAATCTCCCCTTCAAGATGTGGAATCTGATTATCAAATTCTTGAAATGATTTTGCATTTGTGAATCTATCCAAGCGATCAAGTTTCCTTTCAACAACATTGTCAGTTTTGGATGATTAAAGAAAGATTACATCTCTAGATACAACAAACTTTTTGTTGACTTCATCATAGAGATGGTATGCTTTGGAGGTGTTTGAATACCCCAGGAAGATACACTTACGACTTCTTGCACCAAGTTTGTTTCTATGTACCTTTGGTATCAAGGCATAATAGGTGGAACCAAAGACCATGAGATGCTTTACCAAAGGAACCATACCACATTTCATAAAGAGTATTGTTTCTGATAGCATTAGATGGACATCTATTCTTTATATATACAGCACATAGAACTGCATCAGCCCAAAACATCATTTTTACATTTTTGAAGAACAACATGGAGCGTACCATATTTAAGATTGTCCTATTCATTGATTATAAGGCACAATTGTTTGATGTTTGATCCCATGTTGGCGAAGATAGTTTTCAAATTCATTTGAACTATATTCTTTTCCATTATCAGTGTGAATGGAGCAAGGATAATTTTAGGGGCGAATGTTCGCCCTTTGGCGAAATTAAGGGGTTTTAAATTTTTAGTCGGCGAATATTTTGTATCATAGTACATTTTTACAAATCACCTCAAATAGCCCACCTTATTTTAAGGGAGAGGGTAAAAAAGGTAAATTTAGCCCTTGAAATTAGGACTTACAACCTTCCATTCGCCCATTTTCAAGAATAGGTTTTATTTAAGTGAATCCATTCGCCCATTTTCAAGAATAGGTTTTATTTAAGTGAATCCTATGGGCCAAATACCATATTTATATAAGAGGTATGGTAAATTAATAAAAATATAAATTAATGAGAGGTATGGTAAATAAATAAAACATTTTTTATATTTACTCCATAAGTCACTTTATATACATGTAAGGGTGTAAACAAATAAAAATATAAGTAAAGTGGAGGTATGGTAAATAAATAAAAGTTTTTTTATACTTACTCAAAAGGTATGGTAAATAAATAAAAATATAAATAAACTAGACGTATCGTAAATAAATAAAACCTCTTTTTATATTTAGTCCATAACCCTCGTTCTATTTATGAAGGCTCAAGAAAGAGGTTTTATTTAAGTGAATCCTATGGGCCAAATACCATATTTGTAAAAGAGGTATGGTAAATTAATAAAAATATAAATAAATGAGAGGTATGGTAAACAAATAAAACATTTTTTTATATTTACTCCATAAGTCACCTTATATTTACGAACACTCAAAAAATGGGTTATATTTAGGTGAAACCTATGGCCAAAATACTATGGGACAAATACCATGGACTAGATTGTTATTAATACCATGCAAAAAACCATTATTAACCCTAATATTAAAATTGATAAAAATAAAAATGGCACATGGTATTGACCCATGGTATTCACCAAAATGGCACATGGTATTGACCCATGGTATTCACCTGGAATGTAGCCTATTTAAATGGGGGGATTAAACCATCATGTAGCCTATGCTAAGATTCACTAGGACTTTACAAAGTTTTATTATTTAGTGAAAGACTCGCCAAGATCTTACAAGATTTTATAATTGAGTAAAATATTCGCCATGCCTGATGAGAGATTCGCCAAAAAATTATATATACATATTATATTATTGATAAAATCGCCTTCCATTTTTCCTATATACCATGGAGATTCGCCCATTTATTATATTTATAAATTTAGGGGGGGTTCTTAAAATTTTCCCTGGAATGGAGCCAATATGAGATTGTGCATAATTTTTAATCCATGCATGAAAGTTCTTGAATGTTTGAAAAGCATCAAATTTGTTCTTCAATAAATAAACCCAACACATTCTAGTGTAGTCATCAATAAATGTCATCATATATTTATTTCCATTTGCAGAAGGAACAGGCATTGGACCACATAAATCTGAATGAATGAGCTCAAGTTTTCTATGTGCCCTTGAATGTGAATCATGAAAAGATTGTTTGCTATGCTTTCCTAGAATGCAAGCATCACATTGCTTAAGTTTCCTAGGAATTGTAGGGAAACCAGTAACACCATTTTTCTTCAACAAGCGAACGTTGTCATAGTTCAAATGTCCAAATCTAGCATGCCATAATAAACTTGATGGAAGTGTAACTTCTTCATAATGAGAATTGTATGAGAAATTTTGTGCACGAGCAGAGGTACCTTGCAGCTTGAGAAGCCTTTCTTCTTCTATCCCCGTCATGACAAGTGAGTGGTCAGATGCTTTTCTCACCTCAAGCTTGCCATCAAACATATGAATGGAGTGACCTTGCTGGTGGATGTGGACCAAGGACAACAAGTTTCTCCTCAGCTGTGGGAGATATAGAACGTGATGCAGAAGAAAGTCTAGAAAACCAGGCAATTTAAGCCTGATCATGACAAGCTCTGATAGATTGAGTTTTGATTGGTCTATAAAGTATACTGCTCCATCAACATTGTTAGTAAATTCTTCAAAAAAATCTTTTCTATGAGTCATGTGGCAAGTTTCTTTTGAATCAAGCAACCAATCATTTTTCGAAGAAGCAAGTGAAGCATTAAATAAGTCTTCATTTACTCCAATATTACATTGTGCCACAACATAATGAGCGGATTCAGGTGCTTTACCTTTGTCATTGTCATTAGTTTTACCTTTGGGTTGGTTTATTTGCTACTCAATTTTGTCCCAAGGTAACTTGCATGTGGAGGCATCATGTGATCCATTTCTTTTGCAGTGTATGCAGTGCAAATCTGACTTTTCTCCTTGAGAGTGTCTGCCCCCCCCGGCCTCTAAAATATCTTCCTCTTCCTCTTCGACCCCCTATTCCTCTGGAAGAATCTTGGGCAAGATTCTTTTATTTATGAGCAAGACACACAGCCTCTTCAGAAGATTCAGGAGCTATCTTCTTTCCAAAAGCTTTCTCTCTTTCAACAAATTTTTTACAAGATAGTCAAAGGTAATATCTTTGAGATTTCCATTTGCTTGCAATGAATCAAGATAATTGAAGTAAGTAGGATAAAGTGCCTTGAGATAAGTGATCAGAGGAATATCCATTTCAACCTTAGTGACTTTGATATCATGCATTATAGATTTTACTTTGGTTGCACGAGCAAAAGGATCATTATTTTGTAATTCAAGGGTGAAGAGTTTAATCATGAGTTGAACAACTTCAAGTGCAGAGTGTGAGTCATAGAGTTCCTTCAGCTTTTGTAAGGCTTCGAATGCATTTGAAAATGACGAAATGTGTCGACTCACCTCTTCACTTACTGATGCTGTAATCAATGCATAGGCTTTGTTGTTCTTATTTTCCTAATTGGCGAGCTCCTTGTCTGAGGTAGGTTGGACTGGGGCTTCGTCTCTTTCTCCAACACACATTCATTTCCATAGCTCATTAAAAATGAGAGTGTGTTGGATTTTTCGCAACCATTCAGGATAATTCCCCTTTCCATTGAGAACTACTCCCACAATAGATATAATTGAATGCATTGTAAAATCTGTGTATAGTGGAGAAAAATATTGTTGCTACAAAATTTTACTTGTAAAATGATTGTTATACCAACAATGTTCAACTTAACAACATTCAACGTTCACTCGAATACCAGAGTCTGACTGGAGCTGTAGTTCTTTTGATGCTGTGTATGGCAGAGATGAACGACGAAGATAAGCGGCGGAGATGAATCGATGGAGATGAGCGGCGGAGATGAGCGGAAGAGAAATACGGAGGAGGGTCGTCGATGGTAGGCGATCAATGGTTATCGCAAGCAAATCAAGTTGGGGAGTTAACCAAGACGGAGGGCGGTTTTAAAGTGATAAGCGGGATTTCGGGCGAATGAGAAATGGTAAGTGGTATTTAGTGGAGAGCGCCCAATTTCATTCAACAGTGAACACGTAGCATCTAAAGGAGAGAGAAAAACCGCTCATTTCGGGCGGGTGACTCTTGTGCAAGTTGTCCACCCGAAATCACTATAGACCGTCGGATCTTGGGATTTGAGATCTACGGTGGAGAATGAGCCCAAGGAGAGAGAAAAAAGCACACATTTTGGGCAGGTAATTCTCGTGTATGTAGTCGACCCGAAATCGATGTCAGTCGTCAGATCTTGAGATTGAGATCAATGGTGGAGAACGAGCTCGATAAAGTGAAACCTCGGGAACTATGTCCGAGCAGGTTACATCATCACCATTGGTAGTTTATATGAAAAAGGATATGTGGTGAATAAGAAAATGTATGCGGAGCTTCAAATACGAAAGGGTTAATGAAGGGTATGATCGCATCGCAAACATGCAACGGTATTGATCGGGGCAAAGAGACTAGCGATATGCGATTAAAAGCGGACCCGACAATATTTATATATGTGAGTTCATGACATTTGAGATTCGGCCCAAGGGAGGAAATCCAAGTTACTACAACACCTTCAGCTTCAATGCGCCATTCGACGCAACAACAATGAATGAGATTTTGCAGGGTTTTGACAAAGATGTCAGCCTGCAAAAGATACAAAACAAAAGCAAAACAGAATAGGAGTTACAAATTAAAAAGGAAGTCAAAAATAGTGTCTGCTCTGATACCATGTCAGACTAGGAGCTAACTCTTCAAATCAGAACTCATATTATTCATTCAGGTTGTTCATTATTATATACAAGAGGAAGTGACTGTTCAGTTCATCTCCCGATGACTCTCTATCTTCTCTATTATTTATTTACATTAATTATAATTGTACACCCAATCCCTCTGATTAGGTGTCAACAATTTGTTTCATGAAAATAAAATTCATAAGAGTGATACTAAATCACATCGATTATCTGTAACTCTACGATCAATGATGGAAAAGGAAGAATAGTAAAGAAGACTTTTCGCCTAAGAGATTTTCCCCGTCATTCACAATTTTGTGGAACATTTTTTATGCTTGCTTTGGATGGTTCGAAGAGGTTTTGCAGGCCTCCAAGGCATGTAGAATGAAAGGCCAGGCTCTTGCAGGGTATCTGATGGCTGAGCTGCATTGCAAAAGCAAACTACCTTCTGCGTATCAACATCTGCAAAATAAAAAATTCAGAGGAGATGTAAGTGTTGTTAGAGCTAGCTGCAAGGCAACCCCTTGGGCGAAATTTTGGAATCTATGATCGTCATCATCTTAGAACTAATTAATTCCCATTACCATTCCCATTGTGGTTATCATTTTTAATGTCCATAGGGGCATCGACAAGAGATACTTCTGGAGGTGGAAAATTCAAAATATTTGACTGCCTCCTGAAAAGAAAGCAAAGAAATCAGGCTGCATGGCTAATGGGACAGAGGGATAATTTTATAGATACAGTCACGTAAAATTTGCTGGATCAATTAGAGAATTGTAAGAAGGATTTTCCAATGGCACTATGTCTAGGAGGTTCAATGTATAAACCTTAACTCTGATACCATGTCTGTGCAATGTATAAACCTTAACTCTGATACCATGTCTGTGCAATTGGAAAAATAGTGTCAATGCTATAGCGAAGGTAGGGAAAGGAGAAGCGAGTGAATCCCATGTGGCGTAGGTAACATGGCCACTAGATTTGACAACTAAGAATTTGAGTACCACAACCGACTGCATTCTCTTGTAGAGTACCTTCAAGTGTAACAATGTGTATCCTCAGCAGTTTAAGTTCTCTGGTGTAATCTGGTAAGAAAATGCATGTATGTATCACATGAAGTTTGATAGTTTTTATGGTTGTGTGCTTGAGAAGATACCTGCTTTGGGGCAATAAAATAATTGTTATGTGTATCATTTGGAGTGATGGGTTTGAGAAACAAAAAGGAAGCTTCCCTTAATCGCAACAGGCGAACGCAACATATAAGCAAGCGCTATTGTGATTTCATCTAGATTGTGCATCAAAAGCTGGCTTGCAAAGATAGGGACAACACAAATTTCGAAAGGTTTCAAAGTCGTGATGGTTACTGGAAATGGTTTGTTGGAAACCTAATCTCTGTTGGTTCAATTGTCTTCATTATTCCTATGTGCCTAAGCGATTAAACAATCATTGTTTTAGGTCGTGGAATTTGGTGAGAAGGTGTTGTGGCTCTCACATGTGGACTTGATAGGGGTGCATTGAGAAAAGCATGAGATATGAAGCCAACAACGAGGGATCCAATGCCTAGGGGCCATTGACGTGATTGAGCACGAACAAAATGAGTAGTGGTGGTGGCAGCTACAACAATGGTAGTGATTTAATATCTCTCTGTGACAAATTTTGTTAGGGTACGATATCGTTTTTGTTCAAGATCACACCTGATAGTGCCTTCATGTTTGAGTCCGTAGTTTGAATTCTATTAGCGATAAATTATTATCTTCCTTAACTTCAAAATTAGTTGGTTCCATTGGTTCAATGCGTCTTGATCTATCAATTACCAGCCTCATTTAATCATGTCAACTTTTGTCATTTCAGATAATTATAATCCATAAGACGCATCTGGTGACTCTGAGGCCCATGGCTTCGACCCTTCTGGGAAACCACCTTTGAATCTATCTATTTAACCTTTAGCGTATTCCCATATGTGCCTAGCTGCAACTGCTCAACTTTGATGAATTCTGGTTTTTGAAGCGCTGCATTTTCCTCAACCATTGCTCTTCCCTTTGAATATGTCTGAATTTCAGTCGTAAATCTAGCCCGAAGTAAATTATTAGGACCACCTAGGAAAAAATAATTTAAATAAAAATCTCTGTGATAATTAAAGGCCATTCAATGTCTTGGTGGATGGCATGCTCTTGTATATGTTATATTCGATGAAGAAATTATTGATAGGAAATATTAATGGATGGTAATTTGCGTGGACGCTTAGAACTAAATTATGTACTAAAACGTAAAATATACACCTGAGCATGTAGTATGATTTGGAGGTAATATATACATGTAGCTTGATGGGAGTGCACATTTTCTGTTGGAGAAAACTAGGTAGAGCGATTGGTGTGGTCAGTCTCCATTTGAGTGCATCTGCATGGATTGTTGCATTTAGTGAAAGGTAGATTGATTGTTGAGACCATGGAGAAAAAACTTGATCTCAATGGCTCGTGAAGTCCGGAAACTTTGGACCAAGCTTGCAAACACTGAAAAGATGGGGAGTGTTGCAACAAACCCTGGTTAGAGTTTTGTTTCTAGCATTAAACATTGGTTTGCAAATAAGGTTTTGTATAGTGATGGCATGTGTGCCTTGCAATGATGAATATTAAGCCATGTTGTTATTTGTTTAGTTGGTCATGGTCATATGTGAGTTGGTATAGTCGCATGAGTTGTTGGATGTTATTTATTTTTCTCATTAAGTATCATCTGGGAAGTTGGTTGAGTTGTAGTGATAAAGAGGGTTACGATGTAAAAAGTCTGGTCCATAGAGTTATTGATGTCACATCCATGTAAGATGTCTATAACACCTTGTAATCATGTTTTCAATTTTTTGGGTCCATTCTTTCATCTGTCGGTGATGGGAAGTGTCATGTGTTAGTTCAAGGAGTTTTGTACATCTTTTATAGTCTCTTGCAAGAGGCATTGACAACTAGAAATTCATTTGTCCAATAGTAAGAGGGATTTTTTTGCAATTCTTTTTCACAGCCAAGAGATTACATGATGCTAGTTTAGGGCTTATTTCTATTGTACAATGTATTTCCTTTGACATATGGATGCTATGATTCAGACGGTTTTGCTATGTAGGATCATGATGGTGATGATGCACAAGGGGAGCATGTTTTTTTTGTGGTTGCTGATCAATTATGGTGTTGATTTGTTTATTTGGTTGTTGGTTGCCTTGGCCTTGTCTTCATGTATGTGGTGCTTCTATGCTTTTGATGAGGAAATTTTATATCAGTTATATGACGTTGTTGTTGTTTGGGATTGTTGTTGCTAATGGTCGCGTGTATTCTTCTATTGTTTTGGCTTTAGCTTGATGATCAACTCTGCTGCTGCTGCTTGATGTTATGCGTACAGTTGTAGGGCCTTAACGCACAGATGAATCCTTATGTGTGTGGTTGCAACCGAGATATTCATGTTTTATGCATGCGATTGTGAGTTTACTTTTGAAGTAAACATTACCATGGTACATGTATCCTTGGCACTGGCATCACGATGGGTATTGGTATGTGTGTGGTCTAGGTCGACACTTGGTATTGGCATTACAAGTATTGGTATTACCATGGTATCTACCTATAGTATTGGCTTGAAGATTACCATGGTATAGGGGTTTGTGGTATTGGCATAACCATGGTATTTACCTATGGTATTGATTGAAAAATTACCATGGTATAGGTGTCTGTGGTATTGACATAACCATGTTATTTACCTGTGGTATTGACTTGGAGATTACCATGTTACAAGTGTATGTGGTATTGGATAACCATGGTATTTTCTTGTGGTATTCACTTGGAGAATTATTGAGGATATTTTAGTAAATACTTGTGTGAGAAGCATTGAGTTGAAAAATGGATGGAGTGAGAGTGTGAGAGTGTTTTATAGTGTTTAGTATAATATATTGCATATATGTAGTTGTGTTGATTAGAGGGTGCATATCATCTTATCATTTTCAGATTCAGATTAGTGAGGGTGTTGGGTTGCTCATGTTGAGCAGGTTTGAGAGCCCAGCTTGAAAATGCATAAAACATAGTCTGCATGGAGGTGTTGAAGGTGTTGAGGTTTCATAACACGCAATGTGTAGCTAAGGTGGGGGCCTTCTAGCAGACAACTTAGTACGAGAAATAGTTTCTCCATATTCGAGTAGAGTTGGGCAAGGCTCGTTGGTTGTGGTGGCTTCCAACGAATGGTTGTTTGTAGAGCCATGATAGAAGAGTCTTTCCAACTAATGTTGATAGCAAATTGTCTTAGTAGTCGAGTCTTCGAGCTAGTGGGTGTTATTTCCTCTATGTAAAAATTTGTTCATCATAATAGAAGATTTGAACAATAGCATTAGTGGGTGTTTTTTTTCCTTGGAGAGAGTTTTCCACCATAAAAAATTGTGTTCTCTTATGTGCATGCATTGATATTGTTTATGGTATTTTATGTTGATTTTACATGGTCTTATCTATTGATGTCATGTTGGTTTTATAAGTTTTATTGATGGGTTTCTGAATCTTGTGCTTTGGTAAAAAGAGACAAAAATTATATAATTGTAGTCACTACTGATTCACCCCCTTCTCAGTAGTGAGGACATTTCCAACACTTTTTCTAATGATCTACATATTGCTTTGTCTCTTGTTGTTGATGGATTTGCTGAAGGAAGTCATGACTTGCTTCTAGAGGGTTGAAGGGTCTTGGATATCTCATTTGCTCTGATTCTATAAGAAGAGAATTTTTTGGGTTTTCCCCTTGGAGGGGTTTTTCCCTGGCTTGGAGCATATATCTTGTGTTATTTGTTTTTGTGATCTTCATGTTTTTAATGTTTGGTAATTTCTTGATGAAAGAAGAAGAATATAATAATATAAAGTCAGCAAATTCACAAGCAATTATCAAAGAAGGAGAAAAATGAATTTAAATTGCAAAAAATCTTATTTATCCAACATGGTATTTGAGTTAAGGTTTATACAAGGAGGACTGAAGGTCACATTGTTGGAATTTAAATCAAAGTCTGTTGCATCTCTGTGACTATTGTTGACAATTGCTATAAATTAGGTCGATTAAACGAGATTCTAGTAATAAATTATATTGTTCTATTATGATCCACATAGTTTCTCAGAAATAATGCAAAGGTCTACCTCTATGGGTCGATTATGATACATATTTATCTATGGCATAAATCATATGGATGAATGTGAAGGTTCAATAATAACCTCAGAAACTCGCATATGCATATTATGTAGCATTGCAATTCATATAAAATGGTTTGCACAAACTATTCTAACTCACACATTTCACTGTTATGGTTAATAGTGGCTTGTATCTCTAAGGTATCACACACAGTGACTCACATTCTTTAAAAGCACATTACAATGGCTCAATATATATCATGTGGCTTGAGTTTGATGGCTCACAAAGCTCAGTTTTGTACATATTACAGTTGAATGGCTCATTTCACACTTTTTCTTGTCCTTTGTAGCACAAGAAACATAGGATCAACTATGATTAAATTGGTATAACTTCATCTTTGTGGTGGCTTTATAGTGTTATCGCTTTGTTCAATGGCCCTCACATTCTAAGGCATGGCTTGCACCATATGTATAAGGCTCAATGTATAGTTTCTTGGCTAATTCAAAGTTGGCATCACTTAATTGGGGCATTGTATTAGGTGATTCACATCACATGGTATACTTTGCAGATTAGATCATTGATTAGTGGCATCGTTTGACATGTCCTGAACAATGGCATTGTTTTCTACATGATTAACATTTATTTTATGGCATGGCCCAATGACACTGTTACATAGTTATGGTTTCGAATTTAGTTTCACACCTATAATATGACAGTCTCATCTATACCGTGACTCTCGCTCGGTGGCACTTTGACATAATATTGATTTATCTATTATGGCTCAATCTACCCGTGGATAGTCTCTCTCTACTCAGTGTGACCGCAACCTAGAGTGGATGGTCTCACACTTATCGTAAATGGTCACATTTTTACAGAGGATGAATTCTTACAGTAGATGATCTCTTTCTTTAATGAAATATGATCAACCAACATCATTGTGACTTGGATTTGGCTCTACACAGTGACATTGAAAATTCTACCCTATTATACATTGTAACTCGTGGCTCGTATCCTATGACTGTTTCTTGAAGTTTGAAATGAAGTTGACATATCAATGAATGTTGACAATGAAATATGAATTGTTATGCTCGTATCGACGAGGTTTGTATGACTATGTTGACAACATGAATCAATAACATTGTTGAAAAGTGACCATGATGACATGACAATGATTAGGCATGATGGTGATCTATAATAGAATTATGGTTAGAGTACAATAATTGTGATAACATTTGATTAAAATTAAAACCATGATCCATGAAGACAGTGACAGAGGCATAACTGTAACTGGATATCCTTCATATTGCTAACAATGACAGTTAATGAACAATAGTTCAAAGAATGACATCCATAAAGAAAAATTGATAGAGAATGATCCTGCCTCTCTTGAAAAAAATTGTATATAATTTGGATTCATAGTAGCTGAGGATGTATATTGTTTCATTTGGACTTACTCCATCAATGAAGTCGACCTGGAGTTTGAAAGAAATGATGATCTCACTTTTAAAGGAAATTGTTCAGGGCTAGATCTCTGCAAAGAAGAACTATGGTAAAAAATCGTAGAGGTATGTATAATTGTTATATGCATTTATTGATGTGTTAAGCTCATGTTGATTATTTAGAAACTAAAGGGTCTGTAAAATATTTAGGGTTTTGTAGTTAATCTATTGCATATAGAGTTTGAAGGTTTGTGAATCCTTGAATACCTTTTGTATTTAGGGTTTCTAAACCTTAGATTGAACTAACCCTAGGAGAGAGAACCCTAACCTAAATTGGTTGTTCCCTATAAGAAAACCCTAGCACTTGGAAAATTCTATCTAGGGTTTGCATATTTAAATTTCGAAAGGAAAATCTAGGGTATGTGGCAAAACCTTAGCAAGGGTTGAATTGGACAAAACCCCAAGGCTGATGTTTTCACTAAAAACCCCAAGAATGGTTAGATCAAGAAACATAGGGTTTGTGACTAGAACCCTATAAGTACACCTAAGAAACCATGAAAACCATAGATTGACAAAATTGACTTCATGCTTTTGTATTTGTATATTTTTCTTGGTTGTACTTGCTGCTGAGAATTGCAAGTACATAATGAAAGCTATCAAAATTATGGAAGCAAGATGATAAGGATGGAAGAACAAAGAAAAGCAATACTCATGCTCTTTTATGACTCCCTAAAAATGATGAGCATGATGAAAATAGGGAATTGTAAGGACCCTCATGAGTTCATTCTAGAACACATTATTGATTGAAAGATGAAAAAGAACCTTGTTGCAATATGAAGATAAAGCATGCGAAGGATTGTTGTCTTTAGAGGGAGAAAGCAGCAAAATTTGACATGACATTCTGACTAAAGAATATCATAAAGTGGCAAATATGATATTGATGATATGCTTGGGATATGACTTGGCCCCCTGGTAGGAAACATTACAAAAGCATGTGAAGAAGCTAGAAGAAGGGTCTACTTGATGATGTTGTACCTACAACTACGTAATTTGATCATGGAACACGTGGATTGTGTGGATAGCAGTTTTTATGGCTTGGGAAAGCATGAGAAAAAATTGATATTGGAAAGCTAATATGACTCTTTGAAGATTATGAGGAAGAAATATTTAGAAGACATGTGCTAACATCTGTGAGGAATTTTTTTCTCCTTGAAGAAGACTGTTGAACCTGTTGATGATAAATTTGATTGAAGATTGTCTAAGATCTATAAAAAACGAATTTTGATATGTCATGGCGCTATGAGGAGTCGTGAAACCCCTTGTAGAAATTTGAATAATATAACACTTATTCACAGAGATTATCCTGATTATACACTATTTGCGGAATGCATGCATAATACATAACCTCCTCTACCATTGATCATCAATTTGTGGAATTAAAAACAATCGCATGCGCACATTGAAACATCAATCACACATATCAACACAGTATGTAATGGGAAAAGCATACAGCTGAAAACCCCCAACTATCTGTATATTATAATGATAGAGAACATGTAACAATACATAGTACAATACTCCTCACAAGTACTCAGTACTATCTCCACATGCTACACACAAACTAGCTCAGATCTGAACGAGTCACGGGTTCAAATCTCCTCCACTGTTTGCCTGCCTCTACTGCGCAATCCAAGTTGAGAATAGATCAGATCCAAGTTTGAATTCCCTTGGCTTGTACTGCGCAATCCTCATTGGCAATCTCAATCAATGATTGTGCAAATCTCATGCACAGCTATAGTCACAACTGATAATAGTCTCACCCTTTCACCCACCTCTAACACTTGTCTCCACTGAATTATCCATGCACTGAGTTAACTGATGTATTCTTTAGTTGATTTATGAGTTAATAATTAGTGAATTAATTAATAATTAATTCACATCACTCATCGCTAGTGTATTTGGCAGTGAGACTAAAAACAACTAGTTCAACTAAGTCAAACTGAACACAACTCCATCAACTCCTCAATCAACTCCACCAAACTCAATCACTTGAGTTCTAACTGAAGTCCATCATGCAATAGCTCAACTAACCCATAGGAAAAGCGTATTTCCTTCTAGCAGTTGCATGTGCCACATCCATAGGTCGAACTGAAGTGCTGCAAGAGGATAAGATAATGTTTATAGTCTAAATATTATTAAGAGCTAATAATATTCGACTGTTCTATTTTTTGACTGGCAGTCTAAAATTAGAGGTCCATCTATTTTTACCAACATGACCAATCATCCATAAATAGCATCCTGCAACTCATAGACCATGATCCATATGTCTAAAAATAGACTTTGCGCCAAAAATAGCCTGCGGGCCCACTTAGTGAAGGCGACTTCTTTTCACTAAGCTCCATCATCTTGTTGCATTTTCAACACTCCCTCTCAACAAGATATGGATTATCTGCAACCCCTATCCTGCCTCTGTGGTATTCGAATTTGCTCCTGGTGAGCGCCTTCATCAAGATATCAGCATCCTGATCCTCCGTGGGAATGTATGAAAGTAACATGATTCTCCGCTGCACACAATCTCTGATATGATGGTACCTGATGTCGATGTGCTTGGATCTATCATAAAATACTGGATTAGCCGAGATTTTAATGCAACTCTGGTTATCACAATAAATCACAATAGGCTCCAAGTGTGACCCAAACAACCCGACCAGGATCTTCCTCATCCATATAGCCTCGCATGCAGCCAAACTTGTTGCCATATACTCGACCTCTGCTGAACTGAGTGCCACGGATCTCTGCTTCCTGCTGTACCAAGAAACTGTTGTCGACCCGATACTGAAGATCCCTCCAGATGTGCTCTTTCTATCCATTGGGCTCCCTGCCCAATCTACATCCGTGAAGCCACATAGCTTCACCTCATCCTCCTGTCTGTACCACAACCCATATCCCGATGTGCCTCTGAGATAACACAATACATGCTTGCCTGCCTTCCAGAAGAGCTTGGTTGGCTTAACCATAGCTTGTGAAATCTGGGTAACAGCATAGCATATATCGGGTCGTGTATTGACCAGATACATAAGCGACCCCACCAACTGTCGATAAATAATGGCATCCACTACCTCCGCTGAAGTAGCATCCTCCTTCCTCCAACCTCCAGGAAGAGGAGTATCAACAGGCTTGCAGCCATGCATGTTGAACTTCTCCAGTATCTCCTGGGCATACTTACCCTAAGAAACAAATAGTCCATCACTGCGCTGCCAAATTTCCAATCCCAGGAATAATGAAGGAAGCCCAAGTCCTTCATCTCAAACTCTCTAGCAAGATCCTCCTTGCATGAAAGTATCAACAACTCATCTCCCGTCAAAATCAAATCATTTACATAAAGTACAATGATCAGCAACTTACCCTCCACCACAATCTGGTATAGGTTAGGATCTGCCTCACTCTTGGAGAATCCAAGACCGGTGAAATAACTGTCTATCCGTGTGTACCAAGCACGAGGTGCTTGTTTCAACCCATACAGCACTCTCTTGAGCCTGCACACATGCAACTCGCTGCTGAAGATCTCGAAACCTTCGGGCTGCTCTATGTACACCTCCTCCTCAATGACTCCGTTGAGGAACACAGTGTTCACATCCATCTGATGGATGTGCCACCCCATCTGCGCTGAGAGAGCAAGAATTGTCCGTATGGAAGAATACCTTGCGACAAGTGCAAAGGTCTCCTCATAATTGATCCCCTCTATCTGTGAGAAGCCTCGAGCAACAAATCTTGCCTTGTACTTCTCCACACTCTCGTCAGCTGCCTGCTTCACTTTGTAGATCCATCTCAAACCCACCACTGATTTCCCTTCCGGTCTTGGGACAATCTCCCATGAACTGTCTCTGACAATCGAATCATACTCTTCCACCATGGCATCTACCCATGCAGGATCCTCCACAGCTTCCTTGAAAGAGGATGGCTCAGTCACGACACATTTGCTCACAAGAGCCATGTATCCAGTGTACTGATCAGGCGACTGTCTCTGTCTGCGCTGTGTTGTAGGTGGTCCTACAACCTTCTCTGCATCTTGAGCCAGTCGCTCAGCTTCTGTAGTGCGCTTTCGCCCTCTGATGGTTGGCTCTGCATGAGTGGTCTCTTCCACTCCATGAACTTCATCTTGTGGTTGATCCACATCCTGAAGCGCATCCTTAGGAACTAATAGCTCCTCATCTGCATGCAAGTGTGGCTCCCTCTCAAGCGAACACTTCATGGCTTTCTCCTCCTGAAATTTGATATCTCGTCGCACAACAATCTTGCGACTGTCTGGCAAATACACATGATAGTTGTGGGGCGTATCAGTGTACCCCACAAATATCCCAATCTCTGCGGTCGGCTCCAGCTTCTTCCTGGCATCCTTCTTCACATGCATGTAAACAGGAGAACCAAAAATCCTCAAATGGGAAATATCAGGCCTCTTACCAGAATAAGCCTCCTCGGGTGTACTCATGCCAAGTATCTTGTGAGGACAACAGTTCTGCACATATACTGCAGTATTGCATGCCTCCGCCCACAAGTGAAGGGGTAGGCCCTGATCATGCAACATCACCCGTGCAGCACCCACGATCATTCTGTTCTTCCGCTCAGCAACCCCGTTCTGCTGTGGGTTATGGGGAGCTATGAGCTCTCTTCGAATCCCTTCTATGCTGCAGAAGTCCTTGAACTTGCCAGAGATGAATTCACCACCATTGTCGCTCCTAAGAGCCTTCACCTTCTTCCCCGATTCCTTCTCGATCAGTGCTTTGAACTCACAGAACTTTGAGTATGTCTCGCTCTTCTTCTGCATGAAGAAGATCCAGCACTTTCGAGAGAAATCATCAACAAAGATCACATAGTACTTATGCTTTGCTATCGAAGCTACTGAGAAAGGTCCACACACATCTGTGTGAATTCTCTCAAGGATCGTCGTGGCACGACTATCCTTCTCGTGAAAGGTGGCTTTCACAAATTTTCCCAAAGTACACCCCTTGCACTGATCTGACTGCGCAAGAGTGCCTTTAGGAAGCCCAGTAGAAATCTGCTGTAGTATCTTCAAGGCTCCATGGTGAAGGTGGCCCAATATCCGGTGCCACAGCTCGCCATCATCCCGGCTCACCAATCCTTCTACCTTGCATGCCATTGCTGCGCAACCATCTACATGCAATTGATAAAGGTTCTTGACTCGAACCCCTATCTTCTGGGTTTCTCCAGTTGTCTTACTGCGCAGGAAAGCCTTTCCCTCGCTGAATACAACATCATATCCCTTGTCTTCTAACATCACCACAGAGATAAGATTCTTCTTCAATCCTGGAACATGCATCACTTCCTTCAATACGATGGGTTTACCAGACTCCCTCTCAAAGGAAATGGTACCAATACCGGTTGCACTGTATCTACCATCATCACCCATCTCGATGTGCACTCCAAGATCTTTCTCATCCAGATCAGAAAACAAGTCTCGATCCCCTGTCATGTGAAAAGACGCACCACTGTCCAAGAACCATACCGATCCCATCACACTTGATACCAAGCATGCGATCAATGAAAAATCCAGCTCAAACTGCGAGGCTAAGGCCTCTCCCGCTGCAGATCCAACAACTTGCTTATTTTTCTTCTTCTACGGACGATTTGTGGCATAATGTCCGTGTTGGTGACAGTGAAAGCACTTCACCTTGGACATGTCCTACTTCTTGCCTTTCGCACTAGAATGAGAAGCTTTCTTGTTCTTCCCCTTCTTTGCTTTGGCAGCCAAAGCGCAATTTTCTTCATCAGATACCTTTGATGAAGATCTGTCCCTGGTATTCCGCCTGATCTCCTCTTGCACAAGATCAGACCAAAGTCTCTCCCATCCTGGCAATTTCTCCCGACCATTGACAGAGTCCTGATAGGAATGCCAACTCTTCGGAAGACCAAGTAGAGCCAAGCTCACCAAGTCCTCATCATCGACAGTCACCCCCACACTTCCTAGCTCATCCCGGCATTGGGTGAACTTCGTGAGATACTTGGGCATACTGTCTCCTTTCTCACACTTAATGTTTCTGAGTTTATCCTTGAGCGCCAACTTCCTCTGGTCGCTCTTGCTTTGGAATAAATATGTCAATGCTTTCCACATCAAGTATGGAGAAGCCTTTCCATGCAGGCTGGATACAATGTGATCCTTCACGCCCTCCAACAGAATCCTTCTACACTTTGATGTCTTCTTTTGCCAAGCCTCAACTTGAGCAGCATCGGTAGGCTTTGGGACCTCAGCATCTATGAACTCCTTCAACCCGTTGTCATCTAACATCGCCTCCATCCTGTCTTTCCATTCAATACAGTTCAAGCTTCCTTCAAGGGCATACTCCAATCGCAATCCGTTGAAAGACATTTCAACTTCGACACCAAGAAAACACTGCTACAAATTCGAATTCCACCAGCTCAAAACTCAACCGCTTCTGATCTAAAATTCGTGAGAACAAAGTATTTCTCGTACAGAGATTGACTGTATGGGCATTTACCGGATATCTCACCTTCCAAAAGAAGGATGAATCCAGAGGCTACTGGCCCGATTACAGAATCTGCCTGAAGAAATAAAATGTAATCACTTTCATAATAATAGATCTGATGATCAACTTCGCTCTGATACCATGTAGAAATTTGAATAATATAACACTTATTCACAGAGATTATCTTGATTATACACTATTTGTGGAATGCATGCATAATACATAACCTCCTCTACCATTGATCATCAATTTGTGGAATTAAAACAATCGCATGCGCACATTGAAACATCAATCACACATATCAACACAGTATGTAATGGGAAAAGCATACAGCTGAAAACCCCCAACTATCTATATATTATAATGATAGAGAACATGTAACAATACATAGTACAATACTCCTCACAAGTACTCAGTACTATCTCCACATGCTACACACAAACTAGCTCAGATCTGAACGAGTCACAGGTTCAAATCTCCTCCACTGTTTGCCTGCCTCTACTGCACAATCCAAGTTGAGAATAGATCAGATCCAAGTTCGAATTCCCTTGGCTTGTACTACACAATCCTCATTGGCAATCTCAATTAATGATTGTGCAAATCTCATGCACAGCTATAGTCACAACTAATAGTAGTCTCACCCTTTCACCCACCTCTAACACTTGTCTCCACTGGACTGTCCATGCATTGAGTTAACTGATGTATTCTTTAGTTGATTTATGAGTTAATAATTAGTGAATTAATTAATAATTAATTCACATCACTCATCACTAGTGTATTTGGCAGTTAGACTAAATACAACTAGTTCAACTAAGTCAAACTGAACACAACTCCATCAACTCCTCAATCAACTCCACCAAACTCAATCACTTGAGTTCTAACTGAAGTCCATCATGCAATAGCTCAACTAACCCATAGGAAAAGCGTATTTCCTTCTGGCAGTTGCATGTGCCACATCCGTAGCTCAAACTGAAGTGCTGCAAGAGGATAAGATAATGTTTATAGTCCAAATATTATTAAGAGCTAATAATATTCGACTATTCTATTTTTTGACTGGCAGTGTAAAAATAGACTCTGCCCATATGTCTCAAAATAGAGGTCCATATATTTTTACCAACATGACCAATCATCCATAAATAGCATCCTGCAACTCATAGACCATGATCCATATGTCTAAAAATAGACATAGTCTAAAAATAGACTTTGTGCCAAAAATAGCCTGCGGGCCCACTTAGTGAAGGCTACTTCTTTTCACTAAGCTCCATCATCTTGTTGCATTTTCAACACCCCTTCATAAACATAGAGTGTGAAATGATTTGGCTTCATGAAACGATTAAAAGGATGAAGCCTAGGATTGGTGTAAATAAGCCTTGCATCTACAACTATATCTCCACGAAAGAACAAGTAGTTGACGTTTTGATGATATATGAGACTAGCTAAGGATTCTGATGAGGTTCCCTTGATTGAGAGGGAGTAAGAAATCTTCTTAATGTTTGATAAGGAGTAAGGATTTATTCCCTTAAAAAGAGGGAATGAGGATCTCCTCTCTAGTTGAGAGGTAGTGATGATGGACAATGAATTCTCTTCTTCATGTGTCATGCACTAGGTCAGGACTAAAAATCGTACGTCTAGTGAAGGCCATGGAAAGAGAATGGAAAATAGAGGATTGGATAAGGATATGAGACTAGTACTCCTATAGGATTGGGAATCCAAGATAGGTAGTAGTCTCATGGACCGACACTCTTTGAGGATTGGCCAAGGTATCCAAGATAAGAGTGGTCGAAGAGGACTGATATTCGTTGAGGATTGGAAATCCAAGATAAGAATAGTCCTAAAAGGACATACTTGGTGAATATTCAGATGGGGTATGTGCCTTGAGAGGTAGTGTGGTGTCTTACTTAAAGCCTCCCAACATTATGCTCTGATCTAGTGGAGAGATAGAGCTTGTTAGTCAAGGCCTCGCAATGTTGACAATGTTGGTTATGATGTTGATTCTTAAAGATGGCTTATCAATCTAACTCTTCTTATGAAGAAATTTCAGTTTGAGAGTATCTTTGTACTGGGTGTACAATTATGAATACCTCCCTAGTTAAGAGGGAGTATTGGAGATTGTAACTAAGTTTGGTTTTCATAATTGTATCAAAATAAATTTTATGTAAAAAGAAAAAGAAAAAATTATTTTTCAAGCATGGGTTTCATGCTCAAAAAATTATTATTTTCTTAGTTAAGCATGTTCTTCATGCTTCTAGGATTTTATGAGTCAAAGAGTTAAATTCCTATTTGGACCTATTGTAGAGAAAAAGGAAAAAGAAAAAAAAATATGTATTTTGGGTAAAATTCCCTTTAGAAGCCAAGTTGGCCTACCTGTCAAGTTGGCCCTGCCCCAAAAGACATGATTGTTTGCACCCCTCTTGACAAGAATATATAAAAGAAAGTTGAAACTCATTTTGGACACAATTTGTTGCACCTAATCTGAAATTTCATAGAGAGAGGAAGGCCAAAATATGAAATGGACAAGGAAATAAAGGTTTATCTTCAGCTCAGTTTTGTGGAAAATTTGTCTTAAGATATCCATTGTTGAAGATCTATTTATGATGATATACATATTGTTTTCCTCTCATTGTTGATAGATTTGTTGAAGGAAGGTTTGACATGGATTGTAGAGGATTGACTAGGGTCTTGGATATCTCATTTGATTTGATTCTATAAGACGATAATTTTCTGGGTTATCCCATTGGAGGGATTTTGCTCTGGCTTGGTGCCTATATCTTGTGTTCTTCGTTTTTGTGATCTTCAAGTTTATAATTTTTGGTTATTTCTTGATGAAAGAAGAATACTATAATAAGATAATTCCAATAAATTCACAAGTAATTATCAAATAAGGGGAAAAATGAATTTAATTTGCAAACCTCTTATTTCTCTAACACTATATCAGAGCTAAGGTTTGTAAAAGGAGGCTTGAAGATCACACTGTTGGTATTTAAATCGAATTTTGGTGCACCATTGTGACTATTATTAACAATTTCTATATCTTTTATGGATTAAACAAGATTTTGGGCCTAAATTATGTTGTTCAATTATGATCCACATAGTTTCTCATAAATAATGTGAAGGTATACCTATGTGGTTCAATTATGATCCATATTTCTTTGTGGCATAAATTGTATGGATGAATTTGAAGGTTCGATTATAACCTCATAAAATTACATATGCATATTATGTAGTATCACAATTGATATACAGTGGTTTGCACAAACTATTGTAGCCCATACAATTCACTATTATGGTTAATAGTGGCTCGTATCTTTGAGGTCTCACACACAATGACTCACATTCTTTAAAAGTGCATTAAAGTGGCTCAATATATATCAAGTAGTTCAAGTTTTATGGCTAACAAAGCTCAAATTTGTACATATTACAGTTAAATGACTCGCTTCACACTTTGGATCATCCTCTATAGAAAAAGAAACATAGGATCAATTATGATTACAATGGTATCACTTCATCTTTGTGGTGGCTTTACAGTGTTATCGCTCTATTCAGTGGCCCTCACATTCTAAGGCATGGCTAGCATTATTTGTATAAGGCTCGACGTGTAGTTCGTTGACTAATTCAATGTTAGCATCACTTAATTGGGGCATCATATTAGGAAATTCACATGACATGGTATACTCTATAGATCAAACCATTGATTAGTGGCATTGTTTGACTTTTTCTGAATAATGGCATTGTTTTCTACATGATTCACACTTATCTTATGCCTTGCCCTAGTGACACTGTTACACAGTTATGGTCTCAAATATAATTCCGCACCTATAATATGACACTAGTATTCATGGCATCACTCTCACTTAGTGGAACTTTGGCATAATATTGCTTTATCTATTATGGCTCGCTCTACCTGTGGATAGTCTCGCTCTACTCAATGTTATTGCAATTTGGAGTGGATGGTCTCACGCATATAGAAAATGGTCACATTTTTTCAGAGGATGAATTCTTATAGTAGATGATCTCGTTCTTCAATGAAATATGATCAATCAACATCATTGTGACTTGGATTTGGATCTACACAGTGACATTATGAATTATGTCTTGCTATACATTGTAAATCATGGCTCCCAGCCTATGACTGTGTCTTGACGCATAAAATGAAGCCAACATACCAATGAGTGTTGACAATGAAAGAAGAATTGATATGCTCGTATCGACGATCCTTGTATGACTATGCTGACAACATGAATCATTAACATTGTTGAAAAGTGACCATGATGACATGAAAATGATTAGGCATGATGGTGATATGCAATATAATTATGGTTAGTGTACAATAACAATGTAACATTTGATTGAAAGTAAAATCGTGATCCATGATGACACTAAGAGAGGCATGACTGTAACCGGATGGCCTTCATATTGCTAACAATGATTGTTAATAAATAGTAGTTCAAAGAATGACATCCATAAAGCCTAATTGATAGAGAATGATCTTGTCTCTCTTGAAGAAAGTTGTATATAGTTTCAACTCACAGTATCTAAGGACATATATGGTTTCGTTTTGACTTACTCCATTAATGAAGTCGACTTGGAGTTTGAAAGGAATGATGATCTCACTTTTGAAGGAAATTTTTCAGGGATGGATCATTGCAAAGAAGAAGTATGGTAAAATTGTAGAGGTACATATAATTGTTATATGCATTTGTTGATATGTGTTAAGCTCATGTTGATTATTTAAAAATTAAAGGGTCTATAAAGTCTTTAGGGTTTTTTAGTTAATCTATTGCATCTAGGGTTTGAAGGTTTGTGAAGCCTTGAAGACTTTTGGTATTTAGGGTTTTCGAACCCTAAATTGAACTAACCCTAGGAGCGAAAATGCTAACCCAAATTGGTTCTTCGCTTTAAGGAAACCCTAGCACTTGGGAAATAAAATCTAGGGTTTGCATATTTAATTTTTGAAAAGGTAATCTAGGGTATGTGGTAAAACCCTAGCAAGAGTTGAATTGGACAAAACCTTAGGGCTGAAGTTTCTGCTAAAAACCATAATAAGGGTTGGATCAAGAAATTTAGGGTTTGTAACTAGAACCCTAGAAGTACACCTTATGATAAACCATAAAAACCCTAGATTGACAGAATTGACATCATGTTTTTGTCTTTGTATAGTTTGCTTGGTTGTACTTGTTGTTGACAATTGTAGGCACATAATGAAGTTTCTTAAAATTATGGAAGCATGATGAGAAGGATGGAAAAACAAAGAAAAGCAACACTTGTGCTTGTTGATGATTCCCTAAAAATGATGAGAATGATGGAAAGAGGGAATTTTAAGGACCCTAATGAGTTCATTTTGAAACACATTAATGATTGAAATATGAAGCAGAACCTTGTTGCAATATGAAGATAAAGCATGTAAAGGAATGTTGAATTAAGAGGGATCAAGTAGCATAATTTGGCATGCGACTATGACTAGAGGATATCATAATTTGGCTAATTTGATATTGATGATGTGCTTGGGATATGACTTGGCCCCTTGTAGGAAATATTGCAAAAGCATGTGTAGATGTTGGAAGAAGAGTCTAATTGATGATGTTGTACCTACAATTACGTAGTTTGATCATGGAAAACATGGATTGTGTAGGCAACACTTTTTATGGCTAGGAGAAGCATGAGAACAAAATTGATATTGGAAAGCTAAGATGAATCTTTGGAGAGTATGGGGCATAACTCTTTAGAAGACACTATCAGTTGTGAGGAATTTTTGGCTCCTTGAAGAAGACTGATGAACATGTTGATGATAAAGTTGATTGATGATTGTTTAAGATCTATAAAAATTGAAGTCTGATATGTTATGGTGCTATGAGGATCCGTAAAGCTTTGTCATAAAGATAAAGTATGAAATACTTTGGCTTCATAAAATGATTGAAAGGACGAAGCCTAGGCTTGGTGTAAAGAAGCCTTGGATCTAAAACTATATCTACACGAAAGAACAAGTAGTTGATGTTTTGATGATATATGAGACCAACTAAGGATTGTGATGATGTTTCCCTGATTGAGAGGGAGTAAGAAATATCCTTAATGTTTGATAAGTAAGGATCTATTCCCTAAACAATAGGGAATGAGGATCTCTTCTTTGGTTGAGAGGGAGTGATGATGGACATCATATTCTCTTCTTCATGTGTCATGCACTAGTCCAAAACTAACAACCATATGTCTAGTGAAGGCCATGGAAGGAGAACGGAAAATAGAGGATTGGATAAGCATCTGATACTAGTGCTCCTTGAGGATTGGGAATCCAATATAGGTAGTAGTCTCATGAACCGACACTCTTTGAGGATTTGACAAGGTATCCAAGATAAGAGTGGTTGAAGAGGACCGATATTCATTGAGAATTAGAAATCCAAGATAAGAATAGCCCTAAAAGGACTTACCTGGTGAAAATTTAGATGGGGTATGTGCCTTGAGAGGTAGTGTGTTGTCTCATGTAAAGTCTCCCAAGATTGTGATATGATATAGTGGAGAGATAGAGCTTGTTAGTCAAGGCCTTGCTATGTTGACAATGTTGGTTATGATGTTGATGCTTAAAGATGGCTTGTCAATCTGACTCTTCTTATGAGAATATTTTAGTTTGAGAGTATCCTTGTACTAGGTGTACAATTATGAATACTTCCTTAGTTGAGAGGGATTGTTGGAGAATGTAACTAAGTTTGGTATTCATAATTGTATCAAAATAAATTTGATGTAGAAAGAAAAAAGAAGAAAAGAAAAATTTATTTTTCAAGCATGGGTTTCATGCTCAAGAAAATTTTATTTTATTAGTTAAGCATGTTCTTCTTTCTTCTAGGATTTGATGAGTCAAAGAGTCAAAGTTCTATTTGGATCTATTATAAAGAAAACGGAAAAATAAAATTTTAATATGTATTTTTGGGTAAAATTCTCTAGAAGCCTAGTCGGCCTACCTATCAAGTCGGGCTTGCCCCAAAATACATGATTGTTGGAGCTCATTTTGGACACATAATTTGGAGCATCTTATCTGAAATTTCACAGAGAAAGAGGAAGGTCGAACTCTGAAATGGACAAGGAAAGAAAGGTTTATATTCAAATTAGTTATGTGGAAATTATGCCTTAACATATCCATTATTGAAGATCTATTTATGATGAGATACATATTGTTGGTCTCTTGTTGTTGATGTATTTGCTAAAGGAAGGTTTGACTTGGCTTCAAGAGGGTTGAAGGGTCTTGGATATCTCATTTGATCAGATTCTATAAGAAGAGAATGTTCTTGGTTTTCCTCTTGGAAAGTTTTTGCCTTGGCTTGGATCCTATATCTTGTGTTCTTTGTTTTTTTTTTATCTTAATGTTTTGAAATTTTGGTAATTTCTTGATGAAAGAAGAAGAATATAATAAGATAATGCCAACAAATTCACAAGTAATCATATGCAATGGTTTGCACAAACTATTCTAGCTCACACGATTCACTATTATGGTTAATAATGGCTCGTACCTTTGAGGTCTCACACACAGTTACTCGCATTCTTCAAAATCCCATTACAGTGGCTCGGTATATATCAAGTGGTTCGAGTTTGATACACAAAGCTTGGTTATGTACATTTACATTTGAATAGCGCACTTCACACTTTTTCTCATCCTCTGTAGCATAAGAAATGTAGCATCAACTATGATTATAGTGGTATCAATTCATCTCTATGGTGGATTTACAGTGTTATCACTTTGTTCAATGGCCCTCACATTCTAAGGCATGGCTCGCATTATTTGTATAAGGCTCGACGTATAGTTCATTGACAAATTCAATGTTGACATCACTTATTTAGGGCATATTGTGAGGTGATTGTATCACATAGTATACTCTGTGGATCAAATCATTGATTAGTGGCATCGTTTGATTTGTTCTGAACAATGGCATTTTTATGATATTGAATTTAGTTTTGCACCTATAATACGACACTCACATTTATAGCATGACTCTCTCTTGGTGGTACTTTGACATAATATTGATTTATCTATTATTGCTCGCTCTACCTGTGGATAGTCTCACTATACTCAGTGTGACTGCGATCTGGAGTGGATGGCCTCACACTTAGAGTAAATGGTCACATTTTTATAGAGGATGGATTCTTACAGTAGATGATCTCATTCTTGAATTAAATATGATCAATAGAAATCAGTGTGACTTGGATTTAGCTCTACACCGTGACATTGCAAATTATTTATTGTTATACATTGTAACTCATGGCTTGTAGCCTATGTCTTTGTCTTGAAGCATGAAATGAAGCTGACATACTAAAGAATGTTGACAGTGAAATAAGAATTGTTATACTCGTATCAACAAGGCTTGTATGAATTTGTTGACAACATGAATCAATAACATTGTTGAAAAGTGACCATGATGACATGACAATGATTAGGCATGATGGTGATCTGTAATCGAATTATGGTTACAATATAGTAGCAGTGATAAAATTTGATTGAAAGTAAAAACGTGATCCACGATGGTGGTGAGAGAGGCATGAATATAGCTAGATGGCCTTCATATTTCTAACATTGATGGTTAATGAACAATAGTTCAAATAATGACATCCATAAAGTAGAATTGATAGAGAATGATCCTATCTCTCTTGAAGAAATTTGTATACAGTTTCGACTCACAGTAGCTAAGGATGTATATGGTTTCATTTGGACTTACTCGATCAATGAAGCTGAATTGGATTTTGAAAGAAATGATGATCTCACTTTTGATGGAAACTATTCAAGCCAGATCTTTGCAAAGAAGAAGTATGGTAAAACTGCAGAGGTACGCATAATTTTTATATGCATTACTTGATATGTGTTAAGCTCATGTTCATTATTTAAAAATTAAAGGGTCTATAAAGCCTTTAGGGTTTTTTAGTTAATATGTTGCATCTAAGGTTTGAAGGTTTGTGAAGCCTTGAATACTTTTGGTATTTAGGGTTTCTAAACCCTAGATTGAACTAACCCTAGGAGTGAAAACCCTACCCAAATCGGTTGTTCCCTCTAGGGAAACCCTAGCACTTGGGAAATCACATCTGGAGTTCACATACTTAAATTTTGAAAAAGTAATCTAGGGTATGTGGTAAAAACCTAGCAAGGGTTGAATTGGACAAAACCCCAGGGATGATGTTTATGCTAAAAACCCTAATAAGGGTTAGATAAAGAAATATAAGGTTTGTAAATAGAACCCTAGAAGTACAACTTTTGAGAAACCATGAAAACCCTAGATTGATAGAATTGACATCATGCTTTTATCTTGATATATTTTTCTTGGTTGTTGCTGAGAATTGCAGGCATATAATGAAGGTTGTCAAAATTATGGAAGCAAGATGAGAAGGATGGAAGAACAAAGCAAAGCAGCGTTCATGCTTGTTGATGACTCCCTGAAAATGATGAGCATGATGGAAGCAAGGAATTGTAAGGACCTTAATGAGTTCATTTCAGAACACATTAATGATTGAAATATGAAGAAGAACCTTGTTGCAATATCAAGATAAATCATGCAAAGGAATGTTGGCTGCAAAGGGATCAAGTAGTAGAATTTGACAGGACACTCTAACTAGAGGATATCATAATTTCACAAATATGATATTGATGATCTGCTTGGGATATAACTAGGCCCCTTGGTAGGACATATTGCAAAAGAATGTGAAAAGGCTAGAAGAAGAGTCTACTTGATGATGTTGTACCTACAACTGTGTAGTTTGATCATGGAACACATGGATTATGTGGATAATGCTTTTGATGGCTTGGAAAAGCATGAGAACATAATTGATATTGGAAATCTAATATGACTCTTTGAAGATTATGTGGAAGAACTCTTTAGAAGACATGTGCTAGCAATTGTGAGGAAGTTTTGGCTCCTTGAAGAAAACTGATGAACTTTCTGATGATAAAGTTGATTGATTATTGACTAAGATCTAGAAAAATCGAATTTTGATATGTCATGGTGCTATGAGGAGCCGTGAAGCACTGACATGAAGATAGAGTGTGAAATACTTTGGTTTCATAAAATGATTGAAATGATGAAGCATAGGCTTGGTGTAAAGAAGCTCTGTAGTTGCAGCTCTATCTCCACAAAAGAGCAATTAGATGATGTTTTGATGATATATGAGACCAGCTAAGGATTGTGATGATGTTTCCCTGATTGAGAGGGAGTAAGAAATCTCCTTAATGTTTGAGAAGGAGTAATGATATATCCCCTAAACAAGAGGGAATGAGGATCTCCTCTCTGGTTGAGAGGGAATGATGATGAAAATCATTTTCTCTTATTCATGTGTCATGCACTAGGTTAGGACTAACAATTGTATGTCGAGTGAAGGCCATGGAAGGAGAATGGAAAATAGATTATTGGATAAGTATATGAGACTAGTACTCCTTGATAATTAGGATTCCAATGTAGGTAGTAGTCTCATGAACTGACACTCTTTGAGGATTGGACAAGGTATCCAAGATAAGATTGGTTTAAGAGGACCGATATTCTTTGAGGATTAGAAATCTAGGATAAGAATAGTCCTAAAAGGACATACCCAATGAACATCTGGATGGGTATGTACCTTGAGAAATAGTGTGGTGTCTCACGTTAAGCCTCCCACCATTGTGCTCTGATCTAGTGGAGAGATAAAGCTTGTTAGTCAAGGCCTTGCTATGTTGAAAATCTTGGTTATGATGTTGATGCTTAAAGATGGCTTATCAATCCGACTCTTCTTATGATAATATTTCAGTTTTAGAGTATCCTTTTACCATGTGTACGATTATGAATACCTCCCTAGTTAAGAGGGAGTGTTGGAGAATGTAACTAAGTTCAGTCTTCGTAATTGTATCAAAATAGATTTTATCTAAAAAGAAAAAAGAAGAAAAAGAAAAAGTTATTTTTCAAGCATGGGTTTCATGCTCAACAAATTATTATTTTATTGGTTAAGCATGTTCTCCATGCTTCTAGGATTTGATGAGTCAAAGAGTCAAAGTCTTATTTCGACCTATTGTAAAGAAAAAAAAAAATTAATATGTATTTTGGGTAAAATTGCCTCTAGAATCCAAGTTGGCCTGCCTGTTAAGTCGGATCTGCCCAAAAACACATGATTGTTCACACCCCTTTGGACAAGTATAAATAGAAGAAATATGGAGCTCATTTTTGACACACAATTCAGAGCATCTGATCTGAAATTTCACAGAGAAAGAGGAAGGCCGAAATATGAAATGGGCAAGGAAAGAAAGGTTTATCTTCAACTCAGTTATGTGGAAATTTTACCTTAACATATCCATTGTTGAAGTTCTATTTATGATTATCTACATATTGCTAGTCTCTTGTTGTTGATGGATTTGTTGAAGGAAGATTTGTTGAAAGAAGATTTGTCTTGGATTCTAGAGGGTTTAAGGGTCTTAGATATCTCATTTGATTTGATTCTATAAGAAGATAATTTTCAGGGTTTTCCCCTTCGAGGGTTTTTTCCCTGGCTTGGATCCTATATATTGTGTTCTTTGTTTTTTTATCTTCATGTTTTTAATGTTTGATAACTTCTTTATGAAAGAAGAAGAATATAGTAATATAATGCCAACAAATTCATAAGTAATTAACGGAGTAAAACAATTTTAATTTGCAAACCTCTTATTTCTCTAACAGTTTGGTGTTTATATGGAGGTTCATTGAGGATTGATAGAAAATGAGATTGATGAATGTCTTGCTACATTCAATTAATTAAAGATCCTATCCCATCATATCATTCCCCATTTATTTCGTAGGTAGAGTAGGTGATTATTTTTTATTCCTGAAAATGGCATGGGTGATTTCAACTAATTTGTATTATATTTTGAGCAACAAGCTACATAAATGTATTAATATGAATTAATTAGTTGGGGAATCTTAAATGAACAAATTTGGAGCACTCTAAACTAGGAAGGATCTTTGTTTTTGTATATATTTTTTTCTGCACACTTTGAGGGAGTGAAAGTAGGCATTTTTTCCTATACCTTTTTCTATCCTTTCATTTGAATTTGAACAGAAAATTAAAATGTATGAATTTAGGTTGCAATGGATTGTGTCAACTAATAGTTAATTTATATACAACCAATTATTTTGGGTGTCAGAACAAATTCTTTTGGTGTGTAAAGGTATCAATCTTTGAGGAGCTTACTTAATTTCCTTGTGTGTTATTTTGATTTACTTGTACCTAATTATTAATGTGTAGATGTAATGTTGGAATGAATGGCCCACATAAGAGAAACTAGCATGGATCCATCCTAACCCAAAACAAAAACTCACCACTTTTGAAGTACCTCATCTAATTAGCCTCATTTCCTCAATACTTACCTCCCAATAAGAAACAATAATTATACAAGTCAAGATTGGGAATTAGATTATACAGGAAATGCATCATATGAGTCCTTTAAAGATGATGTTGTTGGGGAAATTAATTGTCTTAATAAAACAAGTCATTCAATCACACATAAATTATCAACCAGGGTAATTCTATTTATTTCAATGGTATCATGCACAATATATGTAGGTAGCAATTTGCACAACTAATATTGACTAGTTCCTAATTATCACTATGCTTTCCTTCTACAATTTTTCCCCCCTGAATCAAAACCCAAGGTTATTGTAATTATTCACACTTGTAGGGATGGAAATCAATTCAAATAAATATCTCACTATCAAACCCACACTTGCATGAAAAATGACCCTTTGTGCAAAACTCTAAAAATGGAAATCACACTTGCAAAAATGAAAGAACATTCATATAATCTAAGACCACTCTTGTAGAAAAAGAAGTGACACTCCTTGAAATCGATTCCTCACTTGTATAAAATCATTCAACCATGACCACACACAATTATCGACCTTTATGCTAGCAAATGGAAATAAAATCAATGAATCAATTGCATAATAAATTGTATTAGTTTGTGATGAAAACTAATTAATATTCTATAACAACAATGAATTGTAAATATTTAGCAACAATTAAACAAAAATGGAAACACACAATTAATAGGGATTGATCCAATGATAGTTATGATGGAATATGAGCGACCTATACTCAAGTATTCTGCAAGCTAACTCAACCAATTAATGATAGTAGTATATCAAGCAAGAAATATGTAACAACAATAAATTGAAATCACAAGAATTGAAACACCGCAACCTTCAATTGAATTAATCAAAGTAGATATGCTACCTCTATAGACACAATGATCCATGCTAAAGAGGAGGGCCCTTCTTACTTAGTAGGGAGCTAGTAAAACTACAGCTCACAAGCTAGCACAATAGATCATACAATGAACCATGAACTCGTAAAAGATTGCATTATCTAAAAAAAAGAACAAAGATACACAGTCTAAAAATAATAATGTCGCCCCTTACACATGACAAAGATATCCCTTCTTATAGGTTTATCTCCTCTATCTAATATTGATATTATATCATCATGAACAACCGGGAGAATATTTTGATTTTGAGGCTATTCAAATAATAGTAACTAAAAGCCTTTTCTTTGAGACATGTTACAACAAAATATCTACAAATAAAGTGAACACCATAACATGTGCCTTGTTTTAGTGAGTAGATAAAATACTGGGAATTATACTTGTTGTGCCCAAATTGGCCACTTTGTCAAGAAAAGTCAATCCCCTACTAGCACAATGGTCTATGTTGACCCCAATGAGTAAAATTGTACACATCAACTCCCGAAGATAACATTGATAATTGTGTTAACATAGAACAAAGTATCAACATCAAAATAAAAATAGAGCTATTGGCCTTGTGTAATAGCATCACGAAATCCTAGAAAACAACATTGCATAATCTAGAAAAACAAATAGTAACATCCTAGCCATCTAGGTCATCTTGTAAACATTCTTCTTTATCATTTTGTCAGTGATTCCCAATACAATTATCCTCTCATCAAATGTAAGAAAAAAGATAATCAATTAAATAAAAGGATGTGGATATGAAGGCAAAAAATGGTCAAAAGGTAAGGAAAAGAATCGTGAAAAGGATGTCAATCCTTGGGCTCAAAATCTTCCCCCAATTGGAGCCAATGTATGTACGTGTGTAGACCCATCAATCAACCTTTAATGTATGTTGTGAGTGTAAATTAGTGAAATTATAAGCCATTGTTGGATCCTCGATGATAGCCCTGAACCCCTCAGAATTAATTAGATCCAGCCACCATATCTTCGCCTCCCCAAGTTTCAATTGAAAATATTGTTGATATCTAGGCATTGGAATCCAAATAAGAGAAAAACTTTAATCCAAGTTAGTTATGCCCACAATTTCTGATACAACTGACATACTATAATGTTCCAAATTTTTGCATTACCTTGTGTTAGGCGGACTAATCATTCTTGTGTATAAGATGGATCTCCCTTGATCTCAAACAAAATCTAGTAACAAACAAGAAAATAATTGCTACCTTTCCTTAGCATGCAACTGATTGAAACAAGTAATATGCAAGGGATCACTTACCGATTTAACGAAGTTCTTGTTGAAGTCCTTTCAATGCCTTCCACATTTGGCTTCTCCTTGATGCTTTAGAGACTATTCCAGTGCTTTCTCCAGCTTCTCGATGATGTTTCAAATGAGATCTGCATAGACAGAAACACACAAAGGATCAAAGAATCTAGTATATAGAATGAAAGATAAATGAAATTCTTAACTCAACATACATCATAAATTGAATCAATAACCAGTCATAACCTATGTGAGTGATCAAGGAATCTCACAAATGATATTAGAATAGACATGATTAGGAAAGAACAATTGTTTTTTATTGAATAAAAAGGAGAACAAACTTACAACCTCATTTCCTTGATGTTACAAGCCTCTTCCCACAATCTCCAACCTTCTCCTTGGATGAAAAGCCTTCTAGCCCTATTTTTGCAGCATAAGCCTACCTTCCATGGTACTACTCAACCCTCTAGCATGTGTTTGATTTATAGGCCAAGAGGAGGAGGTTTGGGATCCTCTTCCTAATGGATGAAATCCACAAATGGTGGGATAAGGGATCCACAAAGAGATGGAAGTAGCTCCATGATGCGAGGGATCGGGGTTGAGTAAGCATCAACTCGAAGTTGTTAGTTGGGAACGATTTGACTAACTGACGCAGGGTTAACCCTGTCTATACCTACAATATGCATAAAAATGCATAAACACAACTGTCTGAGGTATTTGACTCTCAAAAGAGTCAAATATCCAATCTCAAATGGTTAAGGCCCCCTTTTACAGTTCCTTTGTATCGGAACTCAATCACCCCGCCATTACCTCCTATCGAGAGTTTCTTCCTCTTCACAACCTTTGTTTAAACCTTTGTTAATCCACCCACTAATACTCACTTATCAGGATTTTTTAAAGCCCTTATAACCTTCATACAACCCATATATATAGCCTTCTCTCTTCATACATTGGTTATGTATGGTTTTAACACTTAAACCTTCTATCGGCACATATTCCCATTATAAAGCTTTTACAAAGGAAAATAGCCACAAAATATACCTTTCCGCCTTCCATACAGCCTTGTCACATTTCCCAATGTTTAACCTCATCGCAATCGCAATCGGGTTCTTCTCGGGTCATATATGCATATGCACCTCACCACTTCCGATATGCGATTTCCCTTTGCTATCGGGCCGCATCACTTTAACGTAAATATAATGGAATAATGGGAAACCCGCTCCAAACACATCTATCGGATCTCAAATCTTATACATTCACCGCTATAAGTCCGTCGGGTCCACATACTATTCCTTTGATCTCCGCTTACCGACACCTTCGATCGTCGATTATCGCATATCGGCGATATTGCCAAATCCCTTGACAGCTCCGATAATGTGATTAGCGATTAGATCTGGGTCGTCGATCTGGACTTTTGATCCAACGGTCCAGGATCTATCACGATATCGCAATCGCTCTCCTCTAAGTCGGCCCTTTCCACTCCGATATGCCGATCCGACCAATCGCCCAGACCCGATAAGGGTATAAACCAACCTTTATAAAGTTTCAAGTCCAGTTTCCAATCTCGACTCCGTTTTAAATCGTGACCGTTGATCGGTTAGATCGAACGGTTGTTGTGCGTCTCCTTTTCACTTCTTCGCTACTCTGTATACTTAGTTTTTACACTCATACTTCAATGTTTTCTCTGTGGTTGGAGTTTTCCAAAGATTCTGTTCTTTTACTCTTTCACTACGCACTCTTTCTCCTGGGCTTAACTCCTCATGCTCCCTTAATTGTTATCACTTCAAAGCAACTCTTTATCCTTCAAGTGGATTCAATGATCCACTACAATTCCACCGAATCGTTCTTCTCCTTTGCGTATTCCTCTGAACTCTACCTGCAACAACTGTTATAGAACCTACGAGTTCATGCATAATCCAACACTCGAAACATGCATTCCACTCAGAATTGAGATGAATATATAAATAATATAAACAATTGATTACATAACTGAACCTCTATGTCTCGCACAGACCTGATTTTCTACTATCAATGGTCTCTGTTTACATTCTGCCCGTAGGCTCAAAAACCACCTCTACTATCTATCTAGCCTCTCCTAAATATCTAACCCCTGTCTCTACCTTTTAGGCTTACATTTATACCCAGGGATTCTAAAACCAATTTTGGTTTAGATCCATGAATTTCTTAACAAAATTCCTAAATCTCTTCCTCATTCCTAAAACTCCTCTCTAGTCCCTAAATTCATGAACTGACCCCTAATCTAAGATTTACAATCAATTCTTAAATCCCTCAATCTCTCAACTATCCTAAATCTCTCATGTTCTCCTATATTCGAGAACATTTACAATTATGCCTCACAATATTTAATTAATTCCCTATTCTAGCTTCTCTCATTAAAATCACTCAAAACATTAATAATTACATTTAATTCACTCTTAGGAACCCAACTTCCTTCAAAACACAAATACCCCTATATAATGGTTTGTAGATTTCTGTGGTGTGGTTTTTTAGAAGCTGAATTCGGATATTCCACAGTTTTCATCTTTAATTTGTCGACGTTTCGAGTCTAGACCAAGACTCATCATCAGGATTGATTTACAAAGAAGAGAGACAGTAGCAATAAATATGGTTATGGTTGTGTGAGATGTCAAGTTTGTAAGCCGACCATCTAAATGATTTGAATTTAAATTCATTTTTATTATTTAATTTTGTATTAATATTCTTATAATTTTTAATGATATATTACAAAGTTCTTTTAATTTTATTTATTTTACATGAATATAATTATTTTAGTTTTTAATTAATTGCTTAAATTAAATGCTATTGGTTTTGGTTTTTCAATTAAGTATATATCCTTTGATAAATTACCTAATTTATATTTTTTACCCCTATGACAATACCCCTATGTCTACTAAAATACAATGAGTTTTCTTGGCCTAAATTCTCCTGCATTAGACTGCCAAAGTAGAAAATTTCCATGATCTCCTGATCATGTGTCTTCATAAGTTGATTGAAAAAACCTCCAGGGTCCCAAACTTTAGTTTGTAGCTGCCCAAATGCTTTGTTCCTTTGCTGCTATTGTACTTCTGTTGTTTTCTGCTCTATTTTCCTCTTCTTGTCAATCAGATTCAAGTTCTGGTTGATCATCCTTCCTACTTTTGTTAATCTTCTCCATATGGACTGCTTCATCATTCACTGCCACATTTCTTTAATATTTGTTTCCAACACATCCTTGAACTGGTCCATATTCTGCCATTCATTGTTATTTCTTTCTCTTTGCTTTAGGTTGTTGCTATTGCCCACTAATTCTTCAATATGTTGTTCTTCTCCTTGAAGTTGTTGGATGTTATCACTTACTCTTACTTGTTCCTCGCTTATTCTGATTGCCTCCCTTTTATCCTTGCCCTCTGTCAAGATTATCTCTGTCTGCATTAAATCATGATTGTCCAGCATCCTCTCGAGCAATTGAACACCTTTGTTCCATGGATTAAATTCTTCCATAGAATCTTCTTCCTCCATTTTTATTTGGTTGTCCATTTGTACCAAATTTCTCCAACATCTGCAACTAAACCTGCACTCATAAAACACTTATTAAAATAAAAATCATAAGGCTTTTGTGCCTTATCTCCCGAGTCTGGTAACACATTAGTATGTTGCGCTAATTTCTCCTCCACTATCAGCACATCAGCATGTTGATTTGAATTCCCAACAGAATTCTCGAGACTGTCAGCTAGTCTCTCCTCCATACCATCTGCTTCCATGATGTCTTTTTGTCCTTGTCCATTGTATTGAACTCCTTCCTCTGTAATCACATTGTCATACTCTGACTTGCCTTCAGCAATTCGAGTTCTCTATGACACTTCATAAGTACTTCATCATTACTTATATTTCCTACATTTATACACAAATTATCAATCTGAAATTTACAAGGTTCAACAGTCTCAATTGTTGCTTTACAGATCAATTCTTCAGACCGAATGTCATCTCCTTCTTTCACAAGAAATTTTTCTTGTTTTGTCACAGTTTCAAACATCAATACATTATTAAGTTCTTTCTGCTGCAATAAATTACTGCTTCTCTTATTCAAGAGATATTTTTCATCCTCCTTTACTTCAGAGTTTTTATCTTCTGAAAGATACTTCTCCATACTTCTGACAACTTCAAAAGATTGCTCATCCTCTGCACAACACTCCTTTGTTAGTGTTATTTCTCCCTTTGCTAAGTCTTTTGCATAGACTTCTTCCTTCTTAACATCCTTCAGTAGATGTCCTTCTTCTTCCTTGGCTGTCTCCATAGCTTCCATGGCTATTTCCACTGTGCCTATCATCATAGTGAATTGGTGATCCTTTACTATGCTTTCAGCTAACATAGTTTCTTCTTCAAGTTTGCCTTTAGTCTCTTGTTGTTTATATCCTTCAAGAGCTATCCTTGTCTCACCATCTTCATCAATATTCTCTTGCATTTGTTCTGCATTCACAGACAAACTATCAATTTTAAAAACATAAGACCCTGTGGTCTTACTTGATGCTTCAACCATCATATCTCCTTGTTGTTCTAAATCCTTCATATGATTCAGAAGTTCTTTGATGGTCTCCTCTTCAATCTCCTCAAGCCCTTCACTTGATTGCTTGATATCTTTCCCCAAATGTATATGAGACTTATCTATCTCATCTTCTTCCATAACAGAATTTAGATTCTGCTTGTCTTCTTCCTCCTTTATGACAATATCAGCAAATTGTCCTTCACCTATTTCACTTGCAAACATACACAAATTGTCAGATTTAAAACCATGTGACCCTTTGGCCTCACTTGAAAGTTCAGTCTTCAAGTCTTCATCTTCAATCTCTCCCATAATTTCTCTCTGTTCTGGTTCACAAATGGACTCTTCCATTTCCATTCCCAACTCAACTCCTCTGAGTTCCTTTGGTTCCTCTTGAGCACTCAATATCTGTTCAATCTTTCTCAACTCTTCTGCTATCTCTAAATTCACTTGCCAATTTCTCTTCTCTTGTAGCCTCTGCCACTTTACTCTCCTTCTCATGGTCCAACCATACTTCTGGTCTTCATCACTTTTTTGCAGCATCTCCATCAATATTCCAATCTGGAAATCTATCTCAACTCTCACTCTATCAAACTCTTCTTGACTCATCCTCATGCCATTTGCCTTGGCACCTTTCCTTCTGTTGTGGCTTCTTTCTGAACCTCTGCTATGACTATCAGTAGTCATCTTCTTCTCCTCTCCCTTCATGAGCTCCTCACTCCTTTGCAACAAGCCTCTGCAACAACAAGTCCTCCTTACTACGATCTTACCTCACTAAGCTCTCCTCACTCAGTCTTTTGGTAAACACGGTTCCTCTGTCTCGAACCTCCTCTTGAGCATCACCTTTGCTCCTTCTAGGCTTCTGCAATCTCTTACTCTCTCTTGAGAACACTTCAGTTGTCCTCTCTGTCCAATCTCTTGTTTGATTCTTCAGGTTCACTGCCACTTCGGAGTGCTTTCCTTGCTCTGCTTTTAAGAACACATCTGGTTCTTCTCTCACAACTTCTCTTGTTCTATATTGCTGCAGTCTTCACACTTTCTTATATTTTCTCCTGCATATCAATGTATAAACATACATTCTTCAATCAAAACAGAACATATCACCTCACCTTCAAGATCTCAGCATGATCTTGTTTCACCATTTTCTTCCCTTTGAATGGATTGTCCTTTGTCTTTTGCATCTACAAATTCTGCTATACATCACCTCTGTGTGCTTTCTTTCTGTCAAATTATGATTTGATCCTTCCTTGCCTGCATATACATCTTAAAATACATAACTCTGTTTTCAATCCATTCACATTGAATTTCTCTCTTCTGTTTAGTCTCAACTAGTTTTTACTTACCATGTTGCTCTGTTATCAGTTGTTTCAATCACAGTTATGCTCTAATACCAAATGATGCAGGGTTAACCCTGTCTATACCCACAGTGTGCATAAAAATGCATAAACACAACTATCCCAGGTATTTGACTCTCAAAGGAGTCAAATCTCCAATCTCAAATGGTTAAGGCCCCCTTTTACAGTTCCTTTGTATCGGAACTCAATCACCCCGCCATTACCTCCTATCGGTAGTTTCTTCCTCTTCACAACCTTTGTTTAAACCTTTGTTAAGCCACCCACTAATACTCACTTATCGGGATTTTTTAAAGCCCTTATAACCTTCATACAACCCATATATATATCCTTCTCTCTTCATACATTGGTTACGTATGTTTTTAACACTTAAACCTTCTATTGGCACATATTCCCGTTATAAAGCTTTTACAAAGGAAAATAGCCACAAAATATACCTTTCCACCTTCCGTATAGCCTTGTCACGTTTCCCAAGGTTTAACCTCATCGCAATCGCAATGGGTACTTCTCGAGTCATATATGCATATGCACCTCACCACTTCTGATATGTGATTTCCCTTTGCTATCGGGCTGCATCACTTTAACGTAAATATAATGGAATAACGGGAAACCCGCTCCAAACACATCTATTGGATCTCAAATCTTATACATTTGCCGCTATAAGTCCGTTGGGTCTACATACTATTCCTCCGATCTTCACTTACCGACACCTCCGATTGTCGATTATCGCATATCGACGATATTGCCAAATCCATAACAGCTTTGATAATACAATTAGCGATTAGATGTGGGTCGTCGATCTGGACTTTCGATCTGACGGTCCAAGATCTCTCGCGATATCACAATCGCTCTCCTCTAAGTCATCCCTTTCCACTCTAATATGTCGACCCGACCAATCGCCCGGTCCCGATAAGGGTATAAACCAACCTTTATAAAGTTTCAAGTCCAGTTTCCAATCCCGACTTCGTTTTAAATCTAAACCGTTGATCAGTTAGATCGAATGGTTGCTGTGCGTCTCCTTTTCACCTCTCCGCTACTCTGTATACTTAGTTTTTACACTCATACTTCAACGTTTTCTCTGTGGTCGGGGTTTTCCAAAGATTCTAGTCTTCTGCTCTTTCACTGTGCACTCTTTCTCCTGGGCTTAACTCCTCATGCTCCCTTGATTGCTATCACTTCAAAGCAACTCTTGATCCTTCAAGTGGATTCAATGATCCACTATGATTCCACCGAATCATTCTTCTCCTCTGCGTATTCCTCTGAACTCTACCTGCAACCACTGTTATAGAACCTACGAGTTCATGCATAATCCAACACTCGAAACACGCATTCCACTCAGAATTGAGATGAATATATTAATAATATAAACAATTGATTACATAACCGAGCCTCTATGTCTCGCACAGGCCTAATTTTCTACTATCAGTGGCCTTTGTTTACATTCTGCCCATAGGCTCAAAAACCACCTCTACTATCTATCTAGCCTCTCTTAAATATCTAACCCCTATTTCTGCCTTTTATGCTTACATTTATACCCAGGGATTCTAAAACCAATTCTGGTTTAGATCCATGAATTTCTTAACAAAATTCCTAAATCTCTTCCTCATCCCTGAAACTCCTCTCTAGTCCCTAAATTCATGAACTGACTCCTAAGCTATGTTTTACAATCAATTCTTAAATCCCTCAATCTCTCAACTATCCTAAATCTCTCATGTTCTCCTATATTTGAGAACATTTACAATTATGCCTCACAATATTTAATTAATTCCCTATTCTAGTTTCTCTCATTAAAATCACTCAAAACATTAATAATTACATTTAATTCACTCTTAGGAACCCAAATTCCTTGAAAACACTATACCCCTATGTCTACTAAAATACAATGAGTTTTCTTGGCCTGAATTCTACTGCATCACTAACAAAGCTTCTAGAGTCTACCTTTTATATTTTACTTGTGTTGAGTCATGTGTGCATGATACGAATGGAAAATGGCATCCACCCATGGTATTCATCCACCCATAGTATTCATTTACCCATGGAATTTACTCATGGTATTGTAAGTGGTGTTAATCTAGGTTGTCATTGATGTCAATATGGCATTGACTGAGATGTCAATATTCATGAGATGGCTAATGATACTCAAGACTCTTGTTTGACAAGGATACCATGAATGAAGATATCAAGCTACTAAGAAGAAGTCTTGTCCTAGATGCCTATTGTTCATAATGTATCACTGCACTATCATGATGACATGATGATTAAAGACATAACAAGTGGAGACCTCACTTAAAAACACTTGGTGACAAAGAAGAAGCCCATACTGCCCTAATATGCTCTTGGTGATAAGCTGAAGAAATCTTGGCCCTAAAACTGAAAGTTTAGTGTGCACTTATCAAATCTTTAGATTAACATAAAATAAAATTGTGTGAAGGTAAATTCAAGGGTAAAAGCACTACATTCTGTCAATAATAATAAAAAAACAACAGACATATCAAGATGACATGGATGAAGCATATCATGATGACATTATGACCCTAAATATTAATGTCTACTTTTTTTTATAATCCTAAACATTAGTTCTAAAATCTTAATTCCTAAACACCTAAGCAAACATCATACATCTATACCATTACCATGTACATAAAATTACTTTGTTTAATGGCAGACAAACATGGCATACATGTTTCCTATGGCCATACATGGCAGACAATATATAATTGCAGCATGTACATGATACAATGGTAGAAAAGGCCTTTTACATGGTAGACAAGTCTTTTGATGAGATACAACACTTGCATGATAGACATTCTTTTTATGGTTCTTATATCATCCATATTTCACATGGTAGACAAATGTGATGCATGTGTGATACATCACATGGCAGACCAATATTTGACATGTCCTCTTCAAGTTGTCATGCTGCTAATAAAGGATAGTATGAGACTACATGTCATAAAAAAAAGAGGGACACCAAGTTTACATATTTAAATATCTTTCTCTGCACATGTCGGCTTCCTCCTTCCAAATACTCCTTGTCGTCTCACCTTTAAAAACCAATGGACATGTCTCTTGAAGAGTGACAGAGTATATAAATAAAAGTCATTTGACCTCGTTGAAGAAGAACCGTGTAGCAAGTGTCATAGGAGAGAGAAAACATTTAAAAGAAGACCTTACATCTCGCAGAAAAATTAAACCGTGAAGGAATTTAGAGATATTTTTGCAGACCTATAGAGCGTATGTTTTTGTGCATCTAAGGAGATGCTTATTGCGTACCTGACTGTGGAAAAGTCTTAGTATTATATTTAAAGAATACATATTTCAGACTCATATTATTTACAAACCTATAATATATCCTTCGGACCTGTGAAGAGATTCAGTATTTTGGACTTATAATTGAAATCTCTCGGATCTGATCAGTTGGAAATTCTTGTGGACCTATGGATGAGTCTTTCTATTATATTTGAAGGATACAAATCTCATATTTGTTGCAGATCCGTAGAGGTCAGAGCCTCACATAAGTCCAAGTTCGTGCTTGGCAACAGGTTGGAGCCTGGGAGATTGAATATCGGTGTCTTCATCTGGGGTTGGAGCCCTATATACATTGTACTTGATTCATTGTAAAGATTATATTAACAAAAACATTTATTCTTATTGTTCATTTTGTGTTCTAAATATAAGTGATCTAACTGGTAAAAGGAACAATTGAAAAGAAATACTGATTCACCCCCCCTCTAAGTATTTCCAACAAATGGCATCCACCCATGGTATTCATCCACCCATGGTATTTATCCACCCATGGAATTTACCCATGATATTGTAAGTGGCATCCACCAATGGTATTTTCCTATGGTATTATAAGCGGCATCACCTTTGGTATTCATCCTCCCATGGTATTTATCCACTCATGGAATTTACCCATGGTATTGTAAGTGACATCCACCCATGGTATTCAATCACCCATGGTATTTACCCACCATGTTACCTGTGGTATTGTGACAAAAAAAGGCTATAAGTAACAAGTTACATTTTGTAAAATGATAGATTGCCCACCACAATGTAGCCTTTACAATTATTATTTGTTTTAATAGAAAAGTTTCTTTGTGGTTTTGTTATTATGTGTTTTCCTCTTTTCTTCTGGCATTTCAATCTTTTAGACCTTGGGGGCCTCCCCCCAAGATCTGGATCAGTGGTATCAGAGAAAAGATACGACTCCATAGGAATGAGGTTTTTATGCATATTTCAGTTTCCAAGTTTTGCAACAAACTTCATGCATGTGCTACGACCTCCACAAAGCACTTTCTTGGGCAATTTTTTTTTTCATTTTTTTGTAGGAATTTTTTGGGCGCCGCGTTTGCAGATCAGATCTGAAATTTTTGGCGAAACATTTAGAAAAAAAAAATAAAATATTTGGATTCCTTGTGAAAAAATACCAAAATTCAAAAAAAAAAAAATTGGCCTAATCGAAGTCTGGATGAGGGAGATATCGTTGATTTAAAATCAACTTTGTTGCAGAAAATGTTCTAATAGCAATTTGTGGACGATGGCTTGTCTATCATTTTTTGCAGTTTTTGTGAATAATTTCAAAAAAATGATTGCAGATATGAGCTCCTCTTGAAAAATCACCCAATTTCAAAAAATACAATTGGTCAAATCAGAGTTCGGATGAGAGAGATATCGTTGATTTAAAATCAGCTATTTTTTTAGAACGTTTGTGACAACATAACAGTTGCAGCACGAATTTGAGTTTCTAAAGTGTCCAAATAGGGATTTCAAACACATGGGAAGATCAATAATGATCATTATATTTCCAAAAACAGGTTATAACAAATATTCTGAGTTATATTGACCGAGTTATGCCCATTTTAAATCTAGAGCGGCATTTAGAGCGAGTTCCCTTTGGAGACATGTCCTCCTAGCCCGCTTTAGTAGGCACCTGTTTCACATTCATCAGCATCCGGCTTGGGTTCTTTGGAGACATGCCCTCCCACCCTAGGCTATGTAGGCACTTGCTACTTCATCAACAGTCAACATCACAGTTATGGGTCAATCGCACAAAATCCTTATCATCGAAGTCCATTTGTTAGGTCGCACATTGTTAGTATCACAGTTGGTCACAAGAATTACAGGGTATCTCTACCCTTAGATATTCATTTTTCATGGTTATGGTTCATCCACAAACCCACACTTCATTGAAGTCCATTTGCTAGATCACACATTGTTAGTATCACAATTGGTCACAAGCATTGTAGGGTATTTTTGTCCTCGGATCTTTGTTCATCACGATTATGGATTAACCACACAAAACTCTTCTCTTCAGTGGCTCTTCATATTCAACAAAGGTTTCTCAGGAGGGAACTTCATTCAATGGGGACCATTTTTTCTTAAGGAGGGAGGAATGATTCGAATGGAAAATGGCATCCACCCATGGTATTCATCCACCCATAGTATTCATTTACCCATGGAATTTACTCATGGTATTATAAGTGGCATCCAACCATGGTATTCATCCACCCATGGAATTTACACATGATATTTTAAGTGGCATCCACCCATGGTATTTTCCCATGGTATTATAAGTGGCATTGGTATTCATCCTCCTATGGTATTTATCCACTCATGGAATTTACCAATGGTATTGTAAGTGACATCCACCCATGGTATTCATCCACCCATGGAATTTACCCATGATATTGTAAGTGGCAACCACCCATGGTATTCATTCACCCATGGTATTTTCCCACTGTATTTATCCACTCATGGAATTTACCAATGGTATTGTAAGTGACATCCACCCATGGTATTAATTCACCCATGGTATTTACCCACCCACAGAATTTACCTGTGGTATTGTGACCAAAAAAGGCTATACGTAATAAGTCGCATTTTGTAAAAGGACAGATTGTCCACCACATTGTAGCCTTTACAATTATTATATGTTTTAATAATAAAAAGATTCTTTGTGGTTTTGTTATTGTGTGTTCTCATCTTTTCTTCTGGCATTTTAGTTTTTCAGATCTTTGGGGTCTCCCGCCCGCCCTTCCCCCCCAAGATCCGAATGGAAAATAATATCCACCCATGGTATTCATTCACTGATGTTATTCATTTACCCATGGAATTTACTCATGTTATTATAAGTGGCATCCACCCATGGAATTTACCCATGATATTGTAAGTGGTATCCACCCATGGTATTCATTCACCCATGGTATTCTCCCATGGTATTATAAGTGGCATCGAACCTTGGTATTCATCCTCCCATGATATTTATCCACTCATGGAATTTACCTATGGTATTGTAAGTGACATCCATCCATGGTATTCAATCACCCAGGGTATTTACCCACCCATGGAATTTACCTGTGGTATTGTGACCAAAAAAGGTTATAAGTAACAAGTCGCATTTTTTAAAAGGATAGATTGTCCACCACAATGTAGCCTTTACAATTATTATATGTTTTAATAAAAAAAAGTTTCTTTGTGGTTTTTTTATTGTGTTTTCTCCTTTTTTCTTTTGGCATTTTAGTTTTTCAGATGTTGGGAGACTCCCCACAAGATCCAGATCAGCATGGGCCATAGTATAAGACAAAGCGCACTTTTGCACTGACTCTAATGGTCACTTCTGCATATGAGAAAAAACTGACTAGATAATTATGTAGGCAATCAAAAATAGGGTTTTGGTCCTTGTAATCCAGAAATTCCATTCTCTTTGGGATTTTTTAGGTTCTAGCCTTGTAGGGGGGTGCTTTGGAACACTTTGATGGATAGAAAAAGATCCAATCGTATATGGGAAGCATAATCAGGTGAGTTTACCCTCTACTGCTAAGTGGGTGAAAGGGATATTGGAGCTTGTGCACATTGATGTGTTTGGACCTATGTCAGTTCCATCACTGGGTAAGTTTGTGTACTATGTATCGATTATAGATGACTTCTCAAGGAATACATGGATATATTTCCTCGAGAAGAAATCTAAAGCCTTTAAAAGGTTTAAATAATTTAAGCCTCTGGTGGAAAGCCAGATAGAGAAGAAGATAAAGGTGTTGAGGATAGATAACGGTGGAGAGTTCTACAAAAAGGAATTTTAAGAGTTCTATAAAGAGTGTGCTATAGCACAACAAAATACTACTCCATACACACCTTAGCAAAATGGAGTTGCAAAAAGAATGAACAAGGTGTTGATGGAAAAGGAAAGAAACATGCTCAGTGGTGTCGGGTTAGGACAGGAATTCTGGGTAGAGGCGGTGGAGACTACATGTTACCTGGTCAATAGATCACCTTCATCATCATTGGAGGATACATCTCCACAAGAGGTATGGACTAGTAATAAACCCTCTCTTTCACATCTGAGGGTATTTGGTTGTGGTGCATATGTACATGGAGAAAAGAACCAAGTTGGATAGTAAATCTGAAAGGTGCATCTTTATTGGGTATAAGGATGGTTTGAAAGGTTATAAATGTTGGAACCCAGAAACAAGGAAGGTTTTGTACAACTGAGATGCGGTGTTTAGAGAGGTGAAAGATGTTATTAAACATGAAGTCCTTCCAAAGGAACTTGAGAAGATATAGTTTGAGCTAAAGGAGGAAGAATCAGACTCTACAAAAGAAGAGGAATCAGAAGATGAAGAGCCACAAACTCTAGCTGTGAGAAGATTAGTTCGAGACAGAAGGCAGCCAGAAAGGTATAGTCCATCTACTTTCTATTCAAATTTTTCTTTATCTATTACTGATGATGATCCCAGAACTGTGAGGGAGGCAATAGATTTAGAGGATGGAAAACTCTGGAAAGAGGCCTTGGTTGATGAAATGGCATCTTTGGATAAAAATGAGGTTTTGGATCTGGTGGAGTTTCCGGCTGGTAGGAAACCCATTGGAAGACAAATAGTGTTTAGGAAGAATATGAATACATAAGGCAAGATGGAGAAATACAAAGCTTGGTTGGTAGGAAAAAGTTATTCCCAGGTGTCGGGAATTGATTTTGGTGATATTTTTTTCCCTTGCTGCCAAGGTAGCTTCTACTATATTACTTTTATTTGTTGTTGTTGCTTTTGATTTTGAGGTAGAAAAGATGGATGTGAAGACATCATTTCTTCATGGGGATCTAGAAGAAGAGATCTACATGACGCAACTTGAAGGCTTTACAGTGAAGGGTAAGAAAGAACTGGTATGCAATTTAAAAAAGTCTATGTATGGGTTAAAACAGTCACCAAGGATGTGGTATCATAAATAAGCAGATCACTGTATGTATTTTAAATTAATTGGTGGCCGTGTTATTTATTTGGTATTGTATGTGGATGATATGTTGCTGATTGGAAATAACAAAGAAATTATACAGGAATTGAAGACCCAATTGTCCTCCAAATTCAACATGAAATATCTTGGTGCTGCAAACTATATTTTGGGCATGGAAATTAAACGAGATTGGGAAAAGAGGAAGTATGTCAAGACAATATTGCAAAGGTTTAATATGCAGGATAGTAAACCGGTGAAGGTTCCTATTCCCGTAGGTGTAAAATTATCTGTTAAACAATGTCCCAAGACATAAGAAGAGGAAGAGGACATGTCTCGTGTTCCATATGCAAGTGCAGTCAGTAGCCTGATTTATGCAATGGTTTTTACTAAACTAGACATTGCACATGCAGTGGGAGTATTGAGCAGGTTTATGTCAAAACCATGGAAGGAGAATTGGATAGCAGTGAAGTGGGTTTTCAGGTATTTGTGTGGCACTAGTGATTATGGTATGTGCTACCAAGGAAGACCAGGATTGGACAGAGTTTTAGACATCTGTGGCTTTGTTGATGCAGAATGGGTTGGAGATCTGGATCAAAGAATATCTACATGTGTGTATGTGTTTAACCTATTTGGAGGTGCAGTCAGTTGGATGAGGAAGAGACAGTCTGTAGTGGAACTTTCAACTACAGAGGCAGAATACATGGCAACCACTCATCCAAGCAAGGAAGCAATTTGATTGTATAGATTGTGTTCAAGTATGGGGTTAGCACAACAAGCTATAAGGATAGAATGTGACAACCAAAGTGAAATTTTCTTGGCAAAGAACCCTGCGTATCATTCAATGACAAAGCACATTTATGTTTAATATTGATTTGTAAGGGATATGGTTGAGGGCAAAAAGGTGTTGTTGGCAAAAGTGGACACTTTGAAGAATACTGCAGATGCATTGAGAAAGTTTGTGAGTATTGAGAAGTTCTCTTGGTGTAGAGAAATAATGGTTGTTGCAAGGTTGGACCAATGACTAAGCTCTCTTGTGGGAAGAAAACAACAAGTGGGAGAATGTTGGTTATGTGTTATATTGTTTCCATGACTAGCCCCACGAGCAAAGTCGGGGGGTTAGAGCAGGGGCGGCAAGCCATACCTTCGTTGCATAGGCTGCAACAGGAGGGGGGGGGGGGTCACACGAGGGGCCGAAGCCGCCCCTGTTATGAGGTTTGCAGGGGTGCAGTAGCCCCCCTGCATGGGGTTTAGGGCAGCGCCTCAAGAAAAATAATAATAATAATAATAATAATACACCCTATATTAGGTGGGTGGACCTACCAATGGTTTTGCATGGATTTCGCACATGCTTTTGGGCATGATGATTTTATTCCCATGGTATTTTGTAGATCCGGTCAAGGGAACTATGGTTATGATCTAATCCAAGGTTAATGGATTGGGGTTTATGAATTCTTTGGCATGTATATATATGTATTGTAACATTGAAAGGAATATAATGAAAGATCAATCTAGTAGTCCCAGTTTTGGGATCCAAGGTAAAATTTCTATGTATATTTGTTTTATGTTTTATGCTCTCATCATTATTTATTTTTTGTTTCTTAGAATTCTTATGCCGGTAGTTTCTGTATGGGGTTAAAACCTATCTAGACCCATCAATCAACCTTTAATGTATGTTGTGAGTGTAACTTAGTGAAATTATAAGCCATTGTTGGATCCTCGATGATAACCCTAAAGCCCTCAGAAGAAATTAGATCCAACCACCATATCTTTACCTCCCCAAGCTTCAATTGAAAATAATGTTGATATCTAGGCATTGGAATCCAAATAAGAGGAAATCAAAACTTTAATCCAAGCCATTTATGCCCACAATGTCTTATACAAGTGACATACTATAATGTTCCCAATTTTGCATTACCTTGTGATAAGATTAGGATATATTTCTAGATCTTATGTCAACTAGGTCATAGAAGAGGGATTGCATAATTAGTGGTCCTGGAAGGTTTTAAAAATTTTTATGGGGTGCAACTGGGATCACTTTCCATTTTTCATCATCAAGATTACTTTTACATAGTTTGATCTATGTTTTGCTGCATTCCAACGATTTCCATAAAACAGAGTTGTTAATGGGCATATTTTAATTATTTTGATTAAGGTGCAATTTTGAGTTGATTACTTGGAGGAACACCTTAGTGTAATAGTTAGTTAGAAATGAGACGGAAAGATACACAATGTAGGATGATAAAAAATGGCTTTGGATGGTCGGTGTGATCATGGTGGTGAATTGTGCATTTTCTGGAGTTAAAAGTGTTTTTAATTAGTTAATAGAAAGTCACTTTATTCAAATAAAAGGTAAAAAGGTGGCAAAAGGGTCAAGCAAGTTATAAAAAATGGAAATGAGGAATCTCTCCTCATTCTTTTATTCACTCATTTGACAAATAGAGATTTTGAGAAAGAGACTATGGTTTTGGAAATTGTCAGGTCCCTATAATACTAGTGATTCCCCCATTACTATTTTCATTGTAGCCCTTATTGTTATTATTGTGCCCCTATTGTCCCCATATTTTTATTATTGTGCCCCGCAGAAGCCCATTATTGTTATTATTGTGCCCTTATATTATTATTGTTATGTTGACTTTGATTATACTGTGACCCCTTAGACTCCTATATATAGAAAGGACGTTTTGTCATTTGTATCATCCAAGAATTTTTCATTTGTGTAATTTAAAGGAGGTTTCCCCCTCAAAGAGGTTGATTATGAAGGCATTGATATATCTTTTCTTCTATTTTGAGAGCTGGTTGCATAACACTTGGTATCAGAGCTTTGGATTCTAGGGTTTCACTGCTCCAAATAGGTCATCGTGGAATTTTTGCCATCACTTTTTTTCTGAGACATTTCAGAAGCTAAACAAAAACCCCATTTGAGCTAAAATCACTATGAAACTCAGGTCCAAATTTCAGATCTTGTCTCGCTATATGTTCGGAGATATGATCCAAGGATGTTAGGGTTTTTATAGGATCCTGAATTATATCTCAAACAGGTGACCTGGGGAAAATCATCACAACTTTCTTTCTAAGGATCAGATTGAAATTTCGTAAGAATTCATAGAAAGAGGATGGCCTTTAGTTTTCTTTGTATTGGTTTCAAGTCCTACGGTTGAAACAATGACACATGGAACTTCATACAAGTTCGCTCTACTGAACCAGTTTATAATTAGGGCATCGTGGGAGATTTGTCATAACTCTTCCTTGGAGAATCCATTATTGATCAGAATTGTGGGGTTGGAAAGAGGACTTAGAGGGCTACTTCAGGACGAAATGTTAGGCCTTGAAGATCTGAAAGTACAGAGATACAATAGATTCAATATCGAGATCCTACAAAGTGAAAAAATGTGTGTAGTTTTTTTTAAATTTTGCATAAGTTGGTTTGAAAAATTAGTTTGAAGGAATTCAAAGGACATAGTGAAGCATTATTATCATTAATTGATGCCTTGAAGAAAGAAAATGGAAACACCTAGTAAGAAACCTAAAATCTCTAGCATGACTCATGAAGAAGAGGAAGAAATGCAACATGATATATCAAAATTACGAGACGATGTGAAACAAAATTCACTCTCACAAAAAGTAACAGAAGCTAAGATGAATAGTTTAAAGAAAGGTGTGGAAGCTAAGATGGATGGCATGAAAGCTAAGATGGATAGTATAGAATAAAAACTTAAAGGAAAGATGGAAGATTTGAAGACATGCATGGAAGCCAATATGGATGGTATAGAAGAAAAACTTAAAGGCAACATGGAAAATTTGAAAATAAATTTGACAAATTTGTCTACAAGAAATGCTTACTAAGGGTGAAGGGGTAGTAAAGGAAACTCAGGAGGAGGTTTCAATGTATTTTATCACAGGCTTACCCAAGTCTGAAGGAAAGAGTGTCATCATGGTGGTAGTTGACAGACTTACCAAGTATGCACACTTTTGTGCACTATCGCATCCATTTAAAGCCAGTACAGTTTCTACTGCATTTATGGAAACAATTCAAAAGTTACATGGAAACCCAAAGATTATTGTAAGCGACAGAGATCCCATTTTCAAGGGAAATTTTTGGATAGAATTATTTTCTTGTCTTGGTACTCATTTAACTCATAACTTATCTTAGCATCCTCAATCTGATGGGCAAACTGAGATAGTAAACAAAAGTTTGGAAGGATATATTCGTTGCTTTATATATGATAAATAGACACAATGGGTAAAATGTTTGCCTCTGGTTGAATGGTGGTATAACACTTCCTTCCATACTACAGCAAAAATGACCCCATTTATGACACTTTATGGATATCATCCACCGTCCATCACATCATATTTAAAAGAAAATTCTAAGGTTCAAGCAGTGGAAGATCACATCAAGAATCAACAACAAGTTCTCCAACTCTTAAAGGATAACCTCACTTTGGCACAGAATAGAATGAAATAACAAGCAGATCAACATCGCAACGAAAGAAGTTTTGATGTAGGTGACTGGGTATTCCTATGGCTACAACCATATAAACAAATGTCCCTCAAGAAAGCTAAGAAGGATAATAAATTATCACCAAAGTATTATGGTTCGTACAAGGTGTTGCAAAATATTGATACTATAGCATACAAATTGGAGCTTCATGCAACTTCCTGAGTGCACCTAGTTTTCCATGTTTCATGCTTAAAGAAGGTTATAAATGACAAACTCCCAGTTCAAACAATACTGGCAGAACTTGACGAGGAAGGAAAAGTCATATTGGAACCTGAAGCAGTCGCAAAAACAATGACAGCTACGAAACCGATCAATTTCAGAGTATCTCATCAAGTGGAAGAACTTACCCGTTGAAGATTCCACATGGGAGGGTGAGAATTTTATACAGAAGCATCTAGAACTACTCAAGTGTTGAGGACAACACTTTTTTGAAGGAGAGGGGCATGTTAGGTCCCTATAATACTAGTGATTCCCCCATTACTATTTTCATTATAGCCCTTATTGTTATTGTTGTGCCCCTATTGTCCCCCTATTGTTATTATTGTGCCCCATAGAAGCCCACTATTTTTATTGTTGTGCCCTTATATTATTATTGTTATGTCGGCTTTGATTATACTGTGACCCCTTAGACTCCTATATATAGAAAGGGGGTTTTGTCATTTGTATCATCCAAGAATTGTTCATTTGTGTAATGTAAAGGAGGTTTCCCCCTCGAAGAGGTTGATTTGAAGGTGTTGATCTATCTTTCCTTATATTTTGTGATCTGGTTGCATAACAAAAACCCTCATTCTGGCTGTTGGTCACAGTGTTGAAACTACACACCCTAGCTATTATTAGAGTGGAGTCACTTAGATTTCGACATTGGGATTCATTATTTATGGAGAATAAGAAAATGGCAGAGATGGAGTAAGTTTTAAAAGTGTTATTAGTTAACTTTATAATCTCTTATTTGGTATTCCATAATATCTTCTTACATGCTAAGAAGCATTTGTCTTGGAGGCTGAAATCCTTTCTCTTTGCAGGCCATGGACATTTATTTGAGAGGTTGGGAGATGACTATATTATTGTTGATAAGGCTGAGGGTTTATTCCTAATGGAGTTGCAAACTTTATTAGAGGACGAGTTGTTGATTTAAAAAGGAGGTTGAGTTCCTTAATGGAGGTTTATTTTTTAGTGTGGTTATCATTGTTCAAATGATCATTAATAGTTATTGAGGTCGAGTTCTTCCCTCTTATTTGGCCAAGTTTTCTGCCAAGTATTTTCACTTTATTAAGGTAGAGTTATCTTACCTTTTAGTTGAGTTGGATTGTTGTACATGGAAGGCAATTTTATGGGCTATATATACATCAAATTCAGAGCTGAGTAAGCATTGGTGTTAAGACCCTACTTATTGTATATTTCTTGGGTTATTTTTGGAGGAGAAGTCAAAGCTATGTGGTTGTTATAATTATCTATAAGTGGTTGATTTCAATCACCTATTTGAGGCTAAGCTCCCTTTCTTTTGACCTAATTTTATATCATTGTTTAGAGACAAATATTTCTGGGTTTTTATCAATCATCAACAACAAAGTGTTCACGGACACCCTCATGATATTCCTTGTCATATTTCTCTAATATTGCTACAACAAGCCCTTGTCAGTGATATGTACCATTTTTTAGTATAATATAAATTATATATTGTTGTTTGGATGTATCTTTTTGGCATTTGTTGGTGTTGTGTTTTTTTTAGTTTAAATAAAAAATATAAAAAAATGCACCTACAACCATGTACATGAAAATTGTTTAATGAAATACCACAAGAACAACTCAATAAAAACTCATAAATTTAGTGGGATTTTTTAGATATTCCTAGAGGGGTATCTTAAACTGGAATCAGAGTATGGTCTTGGATAGTTTTATGGTTTAAAGGGCAGGTTATAACAAGGAAAAATGCTTCCAAGTTAAGGAGAACTATTTACCCAAAATTTGAATATTATGACAAAACCTTTGAAAAGATGATAGAGCACATGAGAGTATGGGTATCATAAAAGGAAATAAATTAAAAAAGGAATAGAAGATCCAAATATGAAAACATAGCTAAGGACCAGGAAGCAAAGATTGAAGGGAGCCAAAATGAGACTAATAGTTCAAATAAAGATAGGAGAAAGGTATTAACTCATACAAAAGAGACAACTCTTGTAGTTGAAGGTGAATACCATAATGAAACCTCCAAGGACAAATTGGAAAAAGTCATACATGTTGAAGATAAAGCTAGCATAGATTCACCCCAACAGGTTGGTATAGGGGTTTGGGATAGAGGAGAGTTAGAAATTTGTATAGAATGTCAGTCGTCACTTAGAAATATTGTTGAGCTAGATGATGAGTACAAAGAAAATCACGAGGCTATGACAGTTGATGATGATTCCCAAGATGTGTGAAAACATGATAACACAGGTATTTATTGGTGTGAACCGAAACCCATCAGTTGACTTCTTTTATGAAGTAAATGTTGCTGATATGCCTACTTGTGCTCAAAACTTGGAAAACCAATTGAAGATGAATGTAGATAATATTATGGTAGCCACAAGGTATTATGATGGTACACACGAATTGGTGGGGAAGATTATTGTTGGAGAAGTGCAGTGACACATGACAGTTTGGTAGGAGATCCTTCACTTGCATATTTTCAGACTCTCAAAAAAGAATTTGTAGAGATGAAATCTAACTACCTACACCTTCTTATGGATAGAGATCACCTACTCATTCTTGTTGAGATATACCTTGATGTGTTAAAAGGGAAATAGGAAGAAGTTGACAGGATTACCCATGAGCTTGAGATTACCCAGGAGTTCTTGAAGAGCACTCAAATGTCCCTTCAAGAATCAAAGTTGAAGGTTGAGAAACTTTGTACGGGGTTGAGTTGTGTATGTTCTTCTTCACCCATAGAAGATAGTCAGTTAACTATGGAAACTGTCACACATGAAGATGTTCGGGGCACTCATGATTTGATAGAGGGACCTCCTATGATATATGATCATGAGAAGCACCTAGATGAACATGTATGTGCATAGCGATATGTCCTATAGGGTTGTGATTACATATCCATGGGATGTGTGTAGGTTTAACCTTGTACAAAAATTACCTGCATACGAATTCTAAAAAATAGAAAATAAACAAAGGTGAGAGCATAACACATAAAACAAATATATAGAGAGATTTTCCCTTGGATCTCAAAACAGGGACTACCAGCTTGATTTTTCATCATATTCCTTCCAATGTTACAATACATATATATACATCCTGAAGCATCCAATACCATGGACCGAAAACCATCGCGCCCAAAACCATGTGCGAAAAGCATGCACAAAACCATAGGTAGGTTCGCCCACCTAATATAGGGTCGAAGATTGAAGGGAGCCAAAATGAGACTAATAGTTCAAATAAAGATAGGAGAAAGGTATTAACTCATACAAAAGAGACAACTCTTGTAGTTGAAGGTGAATACCATAATGAAACCTCCAAGGACAAATTGGAAAAAGTCATACATGTTGAAGATAAAGCTAGCATAGATTCACCCCAACAGGTTGGTATAGGGGTTTGGGATGAAGGAGAGTTAGAAATTTGTATAGAATGGCAGTCGTCACTTAGAAATATTGTTGAGCTAGATGATGAGTACAAAGAAAATCACGAGGCTATGACAGTTGATGATGATTCCCAAGATGTGTGAAAACATGATAACACAGGTATTTATTGGTGTGAACCCAAACCCATCAGTTGACTTCTTTTATGAAGTAGATGTTGCTCATATGCCTACTTGTGCTCAAAACTTGGAAAACCAATTGAAGATGAATGTAGATAATATTATGGTAGCCACAAGGTATTATGATGGTACACACGAATTGGTGGGGAAGATTATTGTTGGAGAAGTGCAGTGACACATGACAGTTTGGTAGGAGATCCTTCACTTGCATATTTTCAGACTCTCAAAAAAGAATTTGTAGAGATGAAATCTAACTACCTACACCTTCTTATGGATAGAGATCACCTACTCATTCTTGTTGAGATATACCTTGATGTGTTAAAAGGGAAATAGGAAGAAGTTGATAGGATTACCCATGAGCTTGAGATTACCCAGGAGTTCTTGAAGAGAACAAAAATGTCCCTTCAAGAATCAAAGTTGAAGGTTGAGAAACTTTGTATGGGGTTGTGTTGTGTATGTTCTTCTTCACCCATAGAAGATAGTCAGTTAACTATGGAAACCGTCACACATGAAGATGTTCGGGGCACTCATGATTTGATAGAGGGACCTCCTATGATATATGATCATGAGAAGCACCTAGATGAACATGTATGTGCATAGCGATATGTCCTATAGGGTTGTGATTACATATCCATGGGATGTGTGTAGGTTTAACCTTGTACAAAAATTACCTGCATACGAATTCTAAAAAATAGAAAATAAACAAAGGTGAGAGCATAACACATAAAACAAATATATAGAGAGATTTTCCCTTGGATCTCAAAACAGGGACTACCAGCTTGATTTTTCATCATATTCCTTCCAATGTTACAATACATATATATACATCCTGAAGCATCCAATACCATGGACCGAAAACCATCGCGCCCAAAACCATGTGCGAAAACCATGCACAAAACCATAGGTAGGTTCGCCCACCTAATATAGGGTCGAAAAAAATTTCCCCGGGGCACTACCTTAGACCCCGTAGAGTGGGGCCTACTTGCCCCCCTCAAACCCCCTAGACAGGGTGAGCTGCTGCCCCTCCTGCTGCGCAATCCATGTAACAAAGGGGGGCTTCGTCCCCCATCTAACCCCCCAGTTAACTAGGTAAGCTAGTCGTGGAAAGAATATAACACAACCCAACATTCTCCTACTTGTTGTTTCCTTCCACAGGGGACCACAGGAGAGCTTAGTCATTTATCTAGCCCTGCAACGCCTATTGTTTCTCTACACCTAGAGAACTTCTTAGATCTCACATATTTTGTCAATGCATCTGTAGTATTCTTCAAAATGTCTACCTTTACCAGCAACACCTTTTTGTCTTCTATCATATCCCTCACAAAGTGATACTAAACATTAATTTTCTTTGTCTTTGAATGGTAAGAAGGGTTCTTTGCCAAGAAAATTGCACTTTGGCTGTCACAATCTATCCTTATAGCTCCTTGTACTAACCCCATACTTGAACACAATCTCCGCAACCAAACTGCTTCCTTGCTTGCATGAGTGGCTACCATGTATTCTGCCTCTGTAGTTGATAGTGCCACTACAGATTGTTTTTTACTCATCAAACTGACTTCACCGAGTCTAAATAGGTTAAACACATACCCACTTGTAGATCTTCTCTGATCCAGATCTCCAGCCCAGTCTGCATCAACAAAGCCACACATATCCAAAACTCTGTCTAATCTTGGTCTTCCTTGGTAGCACAAACCATAATCACTAGTGCCACGCAAATACCTGAAAACCCACTTCACTGTTGTTCAATGCTCCTTCCCTAGTTTTGACATAAACCTGCTCAATACTCCCACTGCATGTGCAATGTATGGTCTAGTATAGACCATCGCATACATCAAGTTACCAACTGCGCTTGCATATGGAACAGGGATATGTCCTCTTCCTCTTATTGTGTCTTGGGACACTATTTAGAAGATAACTTTACACCTACAGGAATAGGGACCTTCACTGGTTTACTATATTGCATATTAAACCTCTACAATATTGTCTCAACATACTTCCTCTATTGTTGAATTGAGACTTCTGTGATCCATAACAGTTATAAGAAGAGCTTCGGCGTAAATCACATATAGAAAGACCTTTGTCAAAGGTCTTTCTATATGTGATTTACGCCGAAGCTCTTCTTATACTTCCTCTAGTTTAACCAAAGCTTCCTCTTTGGCCGATCTCTTTTAATTTCCATGGCTAAAATATAGTTTGCAGCACCAAGATCTTTCATATCAAATTTGGAGGACAATTGGATCTTCAATTCCTAGATAATTTCATTGTCATTTCCAACCAGCAACATGTCATCCACATACAAGACCAAATAAATAACATGGTCGCCAATTAATTTAAAATACACACAGTGATATGCTTTGCTTCTGGTGAAGCCAAGTCCCCGTATAAATGTATCAAATTTCTAATACCACATCCTTAGTGACTGATTTAGCCCATACAGAGACTTCTTTAACTTGCATACCAGTTCTTTCTTACCCTTCACCGCAAAACCTTTAGGTTTCTTCATGTAGATCTCCTCTTCTAGATCCCCGTGGAGAAATGTTGTCTTCACATCCATTTGTTATACCTCAAAATCAAAAGTAGCAACAACATATAAAAGTAATCTAATAGAAGCTACCTTGGCAACAGGAGAAAAAATATAACCAAAATCAATTCCCGGCACCTGGGAATAACCTTTTGCTACCAACCGAGCTTTGTATTTCTCCACCTTTCCTTTTGCATTTGTCTTCTTCTTGAACACTCATTTGCTACCAATGGGTTTTCCTTCCAGCTGACAAATCCACTAGATCCCAAGCCTCATTTTTGTGCAAAGATGCCATTTCATCAACCATGGCCTCTTTCTAAAGTTTTCCATCCTCTCAATCTTTTTCTTCCTTCATAGTTCTAGGATCATCATCAATAATAGATAAAGCAAAATTTGAACAGAAAGCAGATGGACTATACCTTTCTAGCTGCCTTCTTTCTCGAATTGATCTTCTCACAACCGGAGTTTGTGGCTCTTCATCTTCTGATTCCTCTTTTCTTGTAGAGTCTGATTCTTCCTCCTTTTGCTCAAACTCTATCTCCCCAGGTTCCTTTGATGGGACTTCATGTTTAATAACATTTTTCACATCTCTGATCACCACATCTCAGTTGTACACAACCTTCCTTGTTACTAGATTCCAAAGCTTATACCCCTTTAAACCATCCTTATACCCAATAAAGATGCACTTTTCAGATTTACTATCCAACTTTGTTCTTTTCTCCTTTGGAACATGTACATATGCATCACATCCAAATACCCTCATATGTGAAAGAGAGGGTTTCTTACCAATCCATACCTCTTGTGGAGTCTTATCCTCCAACGATGATGAAGGTGATCTATTGACTAGGTAACATGTTGTCTCCAATGCCTCTGCCCAGAATTCCTGTCCTGACCTGACACCACTAAGCATGCTTCTTGCCCTTTCCATCAATGTCTTGTTCATTCTTTCTGCAACTCCATTTTGCTCAGGTGTGTATGGAGTAGTCTTTTGTCGTGCTATACCACACTTCTTATAGAATTCTTCAAATTCCTTGCTGCAAAACTCTCCACCATTATCTGTCCTCAGCACCTTTATCTTCTTCTCTGTCTAGTTTTCCACTAGAGCCTTAAATTATTTAAACCTGTCAAAGAATTCAGATTTCTTCTTGAGTAAATATATCCATGTATTCTTTGAGAAGTCATCTATAAATGATACATAGTACACAGACTTACCCAGTGATGGAACCTTCATAGGTCCAAACACATCACTGTGCACAAGCTCTAATATTTGTTTCGCCCTCTTACCACCAGAGGGAAACTCACCCGATTTTGCTTCCCATATACACAATTTTCATAGAAATCAAAATCCAGAGAGCTATTAGTCATACCTTCTACCATACCTTTACCATGAAGTATTTTAAGGCCCTTCTCTCCAATATGTCCAAGCCTTTGATGCCATAGCATGGTCTTTTCTCAAGAGACCACTAAATTTTCTACTCCACTTTCAGGAACCACAGAACTGTTGCACCCATCAATAATAGTGGTACCTTGCAGCTTGTATAGAGTTCCAATCTGAACTCCCCACATCAATACGAGTGCTCCCCAAACCATCTTGCAGGTATCTTTCTCAAACAATGTTTTTACACCTACATCATCCATCTTGCTTACATAAATCATATTTCTGGCCAATGCAGGAATATCCAAAACACCCAGAATTGTTCTAACCCTTCCACCTTGCAACTTCAACTTTAATTTTTTGCGACCAATGATTCTAGCCTTCCTATGATCCCCTAAGAAGACATCACCACCATCATATTTCTCATACTCGTAGAACCACTCTCTATCAGGCATGAAGTGAAAGGATGCACCTGATTTAATCAACCATGCCTCATGATCTACATGTGTACTTGAAGAAGCCAAGTATACATCCCCACCTTCATCTGAGGTGGTTTTCGCCTCTACAAAAGGAGCATCATCAGATCCCTTTCCTTGGTCAGGAGCTTTAGACTTAAAATCCCTTTTGTAGTGCCCTTCCTTTCCACATTTCCAGCACACCTTTGCAGGTTTTCCTAGAGATTTAGATCTCCCACTCGATGACTTATTTTTGTTTCTGTTCTGGGATTGTCCTCATGCAAACAAGGCATCACCATTTTGGCTCTCTCCATATTTTCCATCTCATCTCCTCCGTCAACAAGGATGAGACTATTTCATCAAACTATAGGGTAGCTACATTGCTACCTATTGCAGTAACCAGAGTATCCCAGTAATCTGGTAGAGAAGACAATCAAATGATGCACTTATATTCATCTGAAATTTTAATATCAACATATAATAACTGACTTATCACAGTATTAAATGCGTTCAAATGATTTGTCACCGAGTCTCCATCTTTCATCCTCAGGTTATACAGCTTCTTCCGTAGGAACATTTTATTCACCAGAGACTTAGATTGGTACAAAGTCCCTATCTTGACCCACAAAGCCTTAGTTGTAGCTTCCCCTGATACATTCAGCAATACTGAATCTAAGACACACAATCGTATTGTGCTCTTTTCCTTCCAATCCGAATTCTTCCATTCTTCATCGGACACTCTTGTTGGTTTCATACCCGGATCTACCGTGATCTACTAATCTTTATCTGCCAACAGATCCTCCATCTTGAGTTTCCATAACTCAAAACTCTGAATATTAAATTTCTCGATCTCTATCTTTCCACTGCTCGCCATCTTCTTTCACCACCAGAATCAATCCTGCAAACCTCCCACTGAATAGGGTCTACCACAGGCCCGAGAGAAACCCCTCAGCAACAAAGGCATCCCCTTGAAGCCAAAACACCTCTGATACCAAATGTAGGTTTTAACCCCGTACACAAATTACCTATGTACGAATTCTAAAAAACATAAAATAAACAAATGCAAGAGCATAACACATAAAACAAATTACACAGATATTTTCCCCTGGATCCCAAAACCGGGACTACGAACTTGATTTTTCATTATATTGCTTTCTATGTTACAATACATATATATACATGTCGAAGCATCCAATACCATGGACCGAAAACTATCGCGCCCAAAACCATGTGCGAAAACCATGCACAAAACCATAGGTAGGTTTTCCCCACCTAATATAGGGTCTGAAGGGCTACTTGCCCCCCTCAAACCCCCTGTGACCTCCCTGCTACACAATCTGCACAAAAAAGGGGGGCTCTAGTCCCCCCTATAACCCCCCAGTTAATTAGGTAAGCTAGTCGTGGAAAGAATATAACACAACCCAATTGTTAGGTAAAATTGACTTGGGGTTTGAATCAAGGTTGACTTAGTTAAATAGTAATGGTTTTGGGCACATGGCATAGTGTACCCATGGTATTATGGTCCGTGGTATTGCATTTGAAGGAGCCTATAAAAAGCTAGGAATACTTCATTGTAATGTAGGCTTGGAGGTGAGTGGTGAAGGATCACTTGGCCGAATTGGCCAGGGTTTTGGCCAATGCTAATGAGATCTCATTGGGTTGGGTTTTTCCCTAGATTTGGGGTTTTCCTGGATAAATATTATGTGTATAATATTTATGTGTATTGTTGCTGGTTATTTTATTATTCCTCTCTGTAAATCTCGGTAAATCTTAGTAATAATTTATCTCTTTGCTATAAATTTCTTAACAACTGGTATCAGAGCTAAGTTGGCTTCAAAAGGACGTTTTTTGTTGCCAAGGGTTTGTATTGGCCTGGTAGATAGAGAGATAATTAAGTTTTTCTTGTAGATCTGGATCAAAAGCCATAGATTGTGAAGCAAAGTTGCACACTATTGGGTCATGAGAGATTCAGTGGATGAGGAGGATATGTGCACATGGAATAATTAATTGATGAACCATGTACCTGAAAAGAACGCCTAGATAACTGGCGATTACAACGGATGGTGACCCATGTAATTCAATAGATGGGTTATTTTTATATGGACATTGATGTCATATGTACAAAGATAGCAACAAGGGTAAACAAAAAAAAATTATTATAATGGAGTCAAAATTTTTAATTTGCATGTAAATGAGCATACTGTTGTAAGACCTGGTAAGGCATGCGTACCCCTAGGTAATTACGATAAAGTCTGGGTTAGACCTAGGTAATAGGGGGATGTCTGGTTAACAAATCCCAGCTAAAAACTTTGAAGGGGGTAAGGGCTAGAGTGAGCGGGATTGTCTTACCTACCAGGTTTTGGCTGGGTTTAGTCAAGGAACCCCAAGTCAAGTTTAAGGGGGGAATTGTTAGGTAAAATTGACTTGGGGTTGAGTCAAGGTTGACCTAGTTAAATAGTAGTGGTTTTGGGCACATGGCATAGTGTACCTATTGAAGTTTCTAAGCCTACCTAGTTAGAAACCCTCCATGCACTTTATCTGATTTATTCCTACGTACTTGTTATTTTACTTAACAAGTTATTTACAATGTAAATACTGAAAATAAACACTAGTTCATGCTCAACATAGTACAGATCAACAAATAAAGGAAACATAAACATTCACACCATATGACACCATTATTTTTGGACCAATGTCCCTGGAAAAACCCAATGTGGGAAAATTAGTGCAACTATTTGAGGGTTTTCTTATTAAGAAATATCATAGTACAATCTAGGTGCTGAAACTGGCCTATCCAACAGAGAATTTCCTTGGCAATAATACCTCTCAGTTTCTGACAAATATCCTAGTTGAAACCCCGAATAATCCTTCCAACAGCTACTCAACACCAATCTGCCCCAGAAACCCCGATGTCAGCCTCTCTCTAAACTGTGTCAGCCCCTCTCTGCCCAGCGCTGGCCCCACGTCACCTTGGATGGGTCTGCGTCAGCCTTAGGAGGCCCTGAGTCAGCCCTTTGGCCCTCTGCATCAGCAATGCTAGCCTCTCTGAGGCTCTGCGCAGCTCCCAGCTGCCTCTGTGTGGCCCTATGTGAGCCCTAGCTGGCTTTGCGTCACTCTCCCCGGCTATTGCGCTACTCTCCCGACACTATCTCTACCTCTCTGTCTCTCTGTACTCAATGCCCCTCAGCTGCAACTCTCAATCACTAATTGTATCTCTCTTAGTAAACCCCGCTCTAGAGAATAGAATGATTGATCACTTTGGTGTGTTCTCCAAGTGACCCTCAAGCCTCCTATTATACTTTTCCTGTTGACATATCAACGGCCAATATTAAGTCCCTTATCAATGGCTAAGATTAGATCTGACTTGATCCATGTCTTTTGGACCATTCTAACACATTTTCATATTAATTCCCATTAATATTTTATTTTCCCAAAGTTTAAACTTAGGGACTCCATTAAAAATATTAATTATTTTAATATCTCCTTAAATGTTTAGAATCTTCCCAAACCCTTTCTGGGTATTGGAGATCTCATGTGCCCCAACCTCTCCACCAAATTTCGTTGTTAGAGCACATCTGATGCTACCCAAAATCAACACTCCCTCTTAGCGAGGACTGTGCTCTAGCAATACTCCTCACTAAGTATTACTCTAATTATCCAGCATCGGTACCTGTGTTGATGCTTGGCCTTCCTGCCCAATATCCTCTGCACTGTTGCATCTTGTACTGCTACCCATGGTTTTGCCACTACCACTGCTGCATCTGTATGATAACTCCTTCTGCATCCGTGCTGTTGTTTGTCCTTTCTCCCAGCACTACATCCGCACTGCACCTCCTCTCATCATGTTGCATCGTGTTTCCCACTGCTGCAGTACAACTCAGTTACTGAAAAGTAAGTAACTGATCTCCCAATCTGACCTCCGTGTTGGGCTAGAGACACCCACTAATGTTGAAGCTCCCTTTGTCGCTGACAAGTGCTCCCTCTCTGACCTCTGCGCTGCTGCAACAACTCCTTGCATCTCGCACCGTTACACACCTCTCTGTGCCATCCTGCACTGGTGCATCACTCCTGTGCCTCTCGCACTGCTGCAACCTGCTAGCCTCGCGTTGTCTTGGGAATCCTGCACTGTAGCTCTCTCTGCCGCTCCATCCGCATTGGCCTCTGCCCACATTAGCCAGTCCTGCTACTCCTCATCGGGGATCCCATAGCAAGGTCTAATCCAAGAGGCTGGGTACCTCGAGGATCCTGCCCCTCATCACCTGTAGTCTGCCTGACTACAGCTTGATGTCTCCCCACTTCCGCTCAAGTGGTGCATGTGCACTCATGGCACAGTCATCGTCTGTCAACACTTTCTTCTCTACCTTTGCTGGTGCTGCCTTAGTCTCGAGACTCTCCCTTACTGTTCTTCCTTGGACATTGGGTCGTATAATGACCCAGCTCCCCATAGTGGAAGCACTTTATCTTGGAGAGATCTTTCTTCTTCCGCTTCTCCTGCTTTCCCTCGGATGCTAGGGCAACATCTTCCTTGTTGGTCACGGGATCCCCCAAGGGAAGTTTTGGGGCTTAAAGCCCAGATTTTGACTAAATCCGATGTAAAGACTCTGTGTTTTGTGGGCATGGAGCGCGAACTTGTAAATGAGTCATAGGGTTGTCCGCCCTCATTTTTGTAATGTAATGTCAGCTTTAGATATCTACCCATGGTCCGCGGACCATGGGATTGTATAAATAAAGCAAGGCTCTAAGTTGTAAATAACCGAATCAATTGAGGAATGAAGATGAATAATTGAGTCTTATCTAAGTGTAGATTCGAGTCATTGGGTCGTAGAGTAGGAGAAGGCTCTACAGCTGAGTGCGCAAAGATCTAGTAGTCTGTAGCTGAGTGCGCAGACCCCTACAGCTGAGTGCGCAGACCCCTAGTAGTCCGTAGCTGAGTGCGCAAACCCCTGCAGCTGAGTGCGCAGGGTAGGTTGAGTCTGTAACCAATTGAAGCATTAATAAAGATAAGTTTTATACCATTCCTGTATATTTATTTCTTATTTTCTGCATTGAATGTATTGGGTATAAAATACATTTCCGCTATTTATATGATGCGTGAATTTATATGATTGTGTGGATTAAGTGAATATAAGATAAGGTATCTGTTTACGCGAAGTTAACTAATAGTTATAAGAAGATAAGTAATATTTGTGGTGTAACTTGGGGAAATAGCGTAGATCGTTTCCTTAGCAGCGCGAAATCACCTCATCCCCTGGTTAGGGCTACGCAAAGGCGATTACAACAGATCGTGAAGGCCTTGCAGGTTAGGGCAGTGTGCGAAGTGACCTGCGCGAAGCCATTCACAATTGGACTAAATCGACCCCTCGGACATCTCAAGGGTGCAGAAACATGGTTCCAACATTCCCCCATACTGCTTTGGGTGAGACCTCAGTCCGTGCTTTGCAGGATATTGCCGAAAGGGCCAGTAGTGTAGGGATTTGTTTGGCTAATTAACTCCAAAATTGGGTCAGACCCCCTCAAGCCAACAAATGGTTCCATTGTCGGGACCGGAATCTGCATATAGATGTCTGATGTCGTATCATTGGAATCCAACTAAAAAGGAAATTGAAGGTTGGTTGCATAGAAGGATTCACAAGTTCACGACCCAAGAGAACAGGAATCCCTGACTGAAAAAAGAAGAGTGGTTAGATTGCTACCTATACACATAAATCCACGAGATCTTTTTCGCATCTTTTCCTACTGAGTTATACGAGTGGACCGTGAAGCTAGCAGATAGCCAAGGAAGGTGGAAGGTTGGCAGTCCTATTGTGTGGACCCTAGGGTTGTTGCGCAGATTAGAAGCATCAGAGGATAAGATCGCGCGCAATGTTGATCACTAGGTCGATCAAATCATAGGAGTGTTCATTATTGTGTTCGCGGTAGATACTTAAGTCAGTTATAGTGAGACAGGGTGGCGCTTTCTTAAAGGACCGCGAGGTAAGTACGTAAAGTCTATGAATACTTGGATTAAAATTCTATTGTGTGAAAAGAGGGTTATGCAATTACCTTGATGTTTGGAGCTACGCGAAGTGGAAAAACCTACAGACACAAAGGAAGTAAGGGACCAGGGAATAGCCCTTTAATTTCACCTCCGCGAGGGGACGAGGAAGAGCTTGCGAAGGTCTCTCTGTGAAGTGCGATCCATTTGATAAGGTAGAGGATTCCGCACATACCACCCTCACCGACACTACCACCAGCTTCACCGCATTCACCTCCATCTTCACCCATACCTCCTCTTCCACCACCGTGAGTCAATATGTAAAGCACGATAAAGTTTCCTGTGTTCAAGGGAGTAGGAAATGAAGATCTAGACCAGTTTTGGTTCGTGACAAGAGTCATATGGGAAGCACAGGGAGTTACAGATGATAATATAAAGAAAGCAACGCTGGTCAGTGCTCTAGAGGACCGCGCGCTAACCTGGTATATTAAGCATTCTAATGACAATCCGAATGCGGGAATCGTGGATATCCAAATTGCGCTAAATAAGGAATTTAGCAGGCCGAAGTCAGAGGCGCAGTCGATCATTGGATTCAAATAAATCACAATGCTACTAGGCGAGACTCCTTGGGAGCTAGATCAGAGGCTAAAGTGTACGATTTGCGAAGCTAATATGAATCTGATGGATGGACAGCACCGCGAATGGTTTGTAGCGTCGCTAACGTCACATCTGAGGAACGCGTTGTCGCAGCAGAAGTTAACAAATCGGGCAAAGGCCTTAGAGATCGCGATGAGGCTGCATGATCCAGGTGGATATTGGTGGCCACCTGCCAAGTCCACCTGGACCCCCACCATTGTCTTTCTCAGCATTTTCAGTTTCCGTAATTGTAGCACAACTTACTATTTTTAGCAGTTTTTCGGGTCCTGAACTTCCGGAGCCGTTTTGAGGCCCTAAACGACGTTTTTTGGGGAATCCGAGGGCAACAGGGGGACCAATGTTGCCCGTTCCAACAATGATAGTGCTCGGATAGATCTTTCTAATGAGCTATTGTACGCGTCAAACGGAGATCATGTGCCAAAGTTACGACCCCGGGAAGTTGATGTACCAACTTACCCCCAAACGGGGCCCATAGTTTGGCGTTTCATCTCCTAGGGTTAGGTTTTGGAATGTTAAGGGTTTTCCATTGCTTCTCAACAATAAATAGGCCTTCGAGCCTTATTGTAACACAGTTCAGAGGCATGTAGCCATCACATCTCTTCTCAGAGATAAGCTACCATTGCCCTAGCTGGTTTATTTCCATTTCTGATTGTAAGCATATTTCAGTATTTTCCATTAATGAAATGAAGTATTATTTCCGCTGCATCTTTGTGTATATGGTTATCTCTGTAATTTGTTGCGTTCCTGTTTAAATCTGGATCAGTGGTATCAGAGCGGTCTGCTTTTTCTCTGTTTTTCTTTGCATGTCCCCAACAAGGTCGGGATATAAGGAGTTAGGGCTTGAACTGGTTGAACCTTTGCAAGACCAGCCTCGCAAATCCTGACGGCCTCCCATGGCGGACGAAAAGAAAGACGAGGGGGCAGGAGATCCCATCAAAATCTTGCTCGAAGAAGCCCTCGAGCGACAACGAAACGCGATGATGGACAGCTTTGCTCAGATCCTTCAGCGGCTACCCAGAAGCAACGCATCGGCTTCCAGCAGCTACTCTGGAAACGCCACACCCTTTAAGGTACAAGTTAATTTTGAAATCCCCATATTCGAGGGTCAGATAGACGCAGATGCCGTAGATAAATGGTTAAATCTGCTAGAGGGTTATTTTTCTGTTCATGAATTTTCGAGTCGGGAAAAGATTGTTTTTGCTCTCCTCAAAGCAGCCCCCCACGTCAAGGACTGGTGGGAAACCTACTGCGAGCAGAAGGATGAAAGTACTGGCTCACTATTTTCAGCCGCACCCACCTGGGATTGTTCCGGGATGCCATCAAGGAGCAGTACTACCCTGTCGAGAGCTATGAGGATGAATACATAAAGTGGACCACGCTGCGGCAGGGAAGGGACCAAGACGTGCCGGAGTTCACCAATCTTTTCCATACCCTTCGCACAAAGTTGGGTATCAAGGATTCGGAGCAACATTTGATACTCAAATACCGTGGCTGCCTGCACAAGTACATCCAGGAAGAAATACAATTCCTAAACATCCCCTCGCTCGGCGCAGCATACCGGTATGCCGTCAAGGTCGAGCAGAAGTTTAAACAAAAGAAGCGAGACTTTGGATCTGCGAATCCAAAGCAGGGGAAAGGTGCCCCTAAACCACAGAACAAAGGACAAAGCCAAGGCGGGACAGCCCAAGACAACCAGCCGAAGCTGCAAGCAAAGAACAGCGCCGCGAAGCCGAGAAAGGACACTGGAAAATGGTGCGAGTTCCATAAGAGCTCCACTCACAACACAAGTGAGTGTCGGGCCAAGCAGTCACTGGTGGCTGAGCTAAAGGTTTCAGAATCAGATGCATGTTCCGACTCTGAGTCAGAACCCGATAAGGGGTATGAAAAAGGGAAGATCATTGATGCGGATCCCAGCGCCACTGTTGCTACCGCAAAGATCCAGAAAAATGAACCCGAAGATCCAGAGGAGGAGGAGCGTCTCTTCCACTCCCAGATGTGGGTAAAGGGCTCCCCGATACAGTTCATTGTTGATAGCGGGAGTCAAAAGAACCTCATTTCGGCAGAGGTCGTGAAGCGGTTGGGCTTACCGACCACAGCACATCCACAACCATACACCATTGGGTGGCTTCACCAAGGACGAGATCTTCGCGTGAGCCAGCAGTGTCGCCTTCCATACAACATCAAGCCCTTCACGGATGAGGTATTGTGTGACATTGCTCCCCTTGAAGTTTGTGATGTATTACTAGGACAACCATACTTGTGGAAGCGACATGCTGTGTATGAATCAAGGCCCCGTGCTGTTATTATTACATTGGGAAATAAGTTGTTCAGGATACCAGAGGTAGCACCACCTGCCGCCCTCTCTTTGATTACTGCAAAACAATGCAGTAAGATCATTTCCAAAACCAGGAAATTTGTTTTCCTGATGATACGCCCTCAAGGAAAGAAGAAGACAGTGGCCGCGGCCTCCAAACGGGGCCCCTCCTCACGACAACTACAGATGGACAAGATTGTGGAGGAGTACGAGGACATCTTCACCTCCCCGGCAGGGGTTCCTCTGCACTGTCAAGTCAAGCACTCCATCGATCTGACCCCAGGTGCGCCGCTACCCAATGGACCAATTTATCGGCGCTCCGTTCTGGAGAACGATGAAATCAAGAGGCAGATTCAGGAGCTCCTGCAGAAAGGTCACATCCGTCCGAGTTCATCGCCCTGTGGGAGCCCGATCGTGTTGGTACAGAAGAAGGATGGGACGTGGAGACTCTGTATTGACTATCGGGCGCTGAACAAGATCACTGTCCGTAATAGGTACCCGATCCCGCGGATTGATGACCTCCTAGACCAACTAAAGGGGGCGAAATATTTCAGCAAGATCGATCTGAAGTCAGGATATCACCAGGTACCAATCAAACCCTCCGATGTGTGGAAGACTGCCTTCAAATCCAAGGAGGGCCTCTTCGAATGGTTGGTCATGCCTTTCGGATTGACGAATGCTCCTGCAACCTTTATGAGGCTAATGGATGACATCTTGCGGCCATTCACCAACTCCTTTGTAGTAGTATACTTGGATGACATTCTGATCTTCAGCCAGAGTTGGGAAGAGCACCTCCACCACATCCGACAGGTTCTCCAAACACTGCGGCAACACAAGCTATGTGCCAATTTGGAGAAATGCACTTTTGGCATGACCCAGGTTCAGTATCTGGGATACATCATTGATGAACAGGGGGTGCATGTCGATCCAGCCAAGATCCAAGTCATTCGGGATTGGCCCTCTCCAACCACTCTAACAGAGCTCCGCAGCTTTCTAGGTCTTGCCAACTTCTACCGCAGGTTTGTGTTGGGGTTTTCTCATATTTCTTGGCCCTTGAGTCAAGTCACCAAGGGCGGGGCGAAAGCAAAATTCTTTTGGTCTGAATCTCAACAGAAGGCATTCAGGGAGTTGAAGGATCGCCTCTGCACGGCACCAGTGCTCGCGTTACCAGATTTACAACAACCATTTGAGGTCGAGACAGATGCCTCTGACTATGCTATTGGGGCAGTCCTTACTCAACATGGACATCCAGTGGCATATCACAGTGAAACACTTTCAGACACAGTCCGGAAGTACCCCACTTATGATAAAGAGATGTATTCCATTGTACAGGCCTGCCGACAATGGAAGCATTACATTTTGGGGAAGGAAACGGTCATCCACACAGACCACCGACCTCTGCAGTTCATACAGACCCAAGGGAAATTGCAGAATGATCGCCATCAGAAGTGGTCTACATACCTGCAACAGTTTCACTTGAATATCAAGTATAAAAAGGGCAGCACCAATAATGTTGCAGATTGCCTCAGTCGACCACCGATCATGGCGCTAACCACCGTGCTCAACTCTTGTGGGCACGAGACTTCTGATTGGCCACTTCTCTACAAAAGCGACCCAGAATTCGGCCACACATACCAGACACTCTTGGAGGGTCGCAGGTTGCAGATTTTCACCTCCAGGATGCCCTATTATGCCACCTCGGTCACCTTTGTGTTCCTTCAAGCGAGCGTGCCAAGATGATTTGGGAAGCACACTACAGTCGGGCTGCTGGGCATTTCGGGGTCGAGAAAACAGTGGCAGTACTGCAAAATTATTTCTATTGGCCGAATCTTCGACAGGATGTTGGGAAGTACATCCGATCATGTACTGCCTGTGCCATTGCCAAACCGACCATTAAGAAGCACGGCCTCTATACCCCGTTGCCTACCCCTAGTCGACCTTGGGAATCCATCTCCATGGATTACATGTCAGGCCTTCCTTCCACTAAGCATGGAAATGACTGTGTTTTTGTGGTCGTCGACAGGTTCTCGAAGATGGCCATTATGGTGGCCTGCAAGAAGAATATCACAGCAGAAGCCACTGCTAAACTCTTCTTTGAACGAGTGTGGGTGCACTTTGGGATCCCACAGTCTATCATCTCAGATCGGGACAGTCGGTTTCTCAGCACATTTTGGTCCAGTCTCTGGTCAATGCTGGACACCAAACTCACGAAGTCCACAGCCTTCCATCCTCAAACTGATGGCCAGACAGAGGTTGTCAATAGGATGATTGTGCACATTCTGCGCATGTATAACTCAAAGCATCCACGCACATGGGACGAGAGCCTCCCCTATGTTCAGCACAGCTACAACCGAGCTCTTCACAGCTCCACTGGCCATAGCCCTTTTCAGGTGGGTTTGGGATTCCAGCCACTATGCCCCATTGATGTGGCCATGCCACTTGCAGCTACTCACATGAATTCAGCTCATGTCCAGTCCGAAACAGATAAGGCCACCAGCTTCATTGAGCGCATCCAACATATTCGCCAGCAGGTCCATGACATTCTTGAGAAATCAAATGCCAAGTACAAGCAGCGACATGATCAACATCGGGTGCCACACAAGTTTCAGGTGGGCGACAAAGTCTGGTTGCATTTGCAAAAGGAACGCCTTACTGGAGCCTATCGGAAATTGAGACCACTCCGATATGGTCCTTACACCATTACTAAGGCTATGGGAGACAATGCATTTGAGCTCAGCATTCCCCCATTCCTTGGCCTGCACCCAGTGTTCAATGTGGACCGCCTTCGGCCATACTTTCCACCATTGCTAGACACATCCGACATTGCAGAACAGCTCAAACCCACAGAATTAAATCCAGATTGCATGGAACAAGCTGCAACTGATCGGATCATGGACACACAGATCAAGAACACTCGCCAACAGAATATCCAACTGTATCGAGTTGTCAAAGCAGGCCAACTCCTTCAGCAGGGCAAGTGGCTCACCAGGGAACAAGTTCAGCAGAAGTTTCCTCATCTCATGGAGGAACTCAACGCAATGGGGACCATTGCTTCCTAAGGGGGGAGGAATGATCCAGGTGGATATTGGTGGCCACCTGCCAAGTCCACCTGGACCCCCACCATTGTCTTTCTCAGCATTTTCAGTTTCCTTAATTGTAGCACAACTTACTATTTTTAGCAGTTTTTCGGGTCCTGAACTTCCGAAGCCGTTTTGAGGCCCTAAACGACGTTTTTTGGGGAATCCGGGGGCAACATGGGGACCAATTTTGCCCGTTCCAACAATGATAGTGCTCGGATAGATCTTTCTAATGAGCTATTGTACGCGTCAAACGGAGATCATATGCCAAAGTTACGACCCCGGGAAGTTGATGTACCAACTTACCCCAAACGGGGCCCATAGTTTGGCGTTTCATCTCCTAGGGTTAGGTTTTGGAATGTTAAGGGTTTTCCATTGTTTCTCAACAATAAATAGGCCTTCGAGCCTTATTGTAACACAGTTCAGAGGCATGTAGCCATCACATCTCTTCTCAGAGATAAGCTACCATCGCCCTAGCTGGTTTATTTCCATTTCTGATTGTAAGCATATTTCAGTATTTTCCATTAATGAAATGAAGTATTATTTCCGCTGCATCTTTGTGTATATGGTTATCTCTGTAATTTGTTGCGTTCCTGTTTAAATCCGGATCAGTGGTATCAGAGAGGTCTGCTTTTTCTCTGTTTTTCTTTGCATGTCCCCAACAAGGTCGGGATATAAGGAGTTAGGGCTTGAACTAGTTGAACCTTTGCAAGACCAGCCTCGCAAATCCCGACGGCCTCCCATGGCGGACGAAAAGAAAGACGAGGGGGCAGGAGATCCCATCAAAATCTTGCTCGAAGAAGCCCTCGAGCGACAACGGAACGCGATGATGGACAGCTTTGCTCAGATCCTTCAGCGGCTACCCAGAAGCAACACATCGGCTTCCAGCAGCTACTCTGGAAACGCCACACCCTTTAAGGTACAAGTTAATTTTGAAATCCCCATATTCAAGGGTCAGATAGATGCAGATGCCGTAGATAAATGGTTAAATCTGCTAGAGGGTTATTTTTCTGTTCATGAATTTTCGAGTCGGGAAAAGATTGTTTTTGCTCTCCTCAAAGCAGCCCCCCACGTCAAGGACTGGTGGGAAACCTACTGCGAGCAGAAGGATGAAAGTACTGGCTCACTATTTTCAGCCGCACCCACCTGGGATTCATTCCGAGATGCCATCAAGGAGCAGTACTACCCTGTCGAGAGCTATGAGGATGAATACATAAAGTGGACCACGCTGCGGTAGGGAAGGGACCAAGACGTGCCGGAGTTCACCAATCTTTTCCATACCCTTCGCACAAAGTTGGGTATCAAGGATTCGGAGCAACATTTGATACTCAAATACCATGGCTGCCTGCACAAGTACATCCAGGAAGAAATACAATTCCTAAACATCCCCTCGCTCGACGCAGCATACCGGTATGCCGTCAAGGTCGAGCAGAAGTTTAAACAAAAGAAGCGAGACTTTGGATCTGCGAATCCAAAGCAGGGGAAAGGTGCCCCTAAACCAAAGAACAAAGGACAAAGCCAAGGCGGGACAGCCCAAGACAACCAGCCGAAGCTGCAAGCAAAGAACAGCGCCGCGAAGCCGAGAAAGGACACTGGAAAATGATGCGAGTTCCATAAGAGCTCCACTCACAACACAAGTGAGTGTCAGGCCAAACAGTCACTAGTGGCTGAGCTAAAGGTTTCAGAATCAGATGCATGTTCCGACTCTGAGTCAGAACCCGATAAGGGGTATGAAAAAGGGAAGATCATTGATGCGGACCCCATCGCCACTGTTGCTACCGCAAGGATCCAGAAAAATGAACCCGAAGATCCAGAGGAGGAGGAGCGTCTCTTCCACTCCCAGATGTGGGTAAAGGGCTCCCCGATACAGTTCATTGTTGATAGCGGGAGTCAAAAGAACCTCATTTCGGCAGAGGTCGTGAAGCGGTTGGGCTTACCGACCACAGCACATCCACAACCATACACCATTGGGTGGCTTCACCAAGGACGAGATCTTCGCGTGAGCCAGCAATGTCGCCTTCCATACAACATCAAGCCCTTCACAGATGAGGTATTGTGTGACATTGCTCCCCTTGAAGTTTGTGATGTATTACTAGGACAACCATACTTGTGGAAGCGACATGCTGTGTATGAATCAAGGCCCCGTGCTGTTATTATTACATTGGGAAATAAGTTGTTCAGGATACCAAAGGTAGCACCACCTGCCGCCCTCTCTTTGATTACTGCAAAACAATGCAGTAAGATCATTTCCAAAACCAGGAAATTTGTTTTCCTGATGATACGCCCTCAAGGAAAGAAGAAGACAGTGGCCGCAGCCTCCAAACGGGGCCCCTCTGCACGACAACTACAGATGGACAAGATTGTGGAGGAGTACGAAGACATCTTCACCTCCCCGGCAGGGGTTCCTCTGCACTGTCAAGTCAAGCACTCCATCGATCTGACCCCAGGTGCGCCGCTACCCAATGGACCAATTTATCGGCGCTCCGTTCTGGAGAACGATGAAATCAAGAGGCAGATTCAGGAGCTCCTGCAGAAAGGTCACATCCGTCCGAGTTCATCGCCCTGTGGGAGCCCGATCGTGTTGGTACAGAAGAAGGATGGGACGTTGAGACTATGTATTGACTATCGGGCGCTGAACAAGATCACTATCCGTAATAGGTACCCGATCCCGCGGATTGATGACCTCCTAGACCAACTAAAGGGGGCGAAATATTTCAGCAAGATCGACCTGAAGTCGGGATATCACCAGGTACCAATCGAACCCTCCGATGTGTGGAAGACTGCCTTCAAATCCAAGGAGGGCCTCTTCGAATGGTTGGTCATGCCTTTCGGATTGACGAATTCTCCTGCAACCTTTATGAGGCTAATGGATGACATCTTGCGGCCATTCACCAACTCCTTTGTAGTAGTATACTTGGATGACATTCTGATCTTCAGCCAGAGTTGGGAAGAGCACCTCCACCACATCCGACAGGTTCTCCAAACACTGCGGCAACACAAGCTATGTGCCAATTTGGAGAAATGCACTTTTGGCATGACCCAGGTTCAGTATCTGGGATACATCATTGATGAACAGGGGGTGCATGTCAACCCAGCCAAGATCCAAGTCATTCGGGATTGGCCCTCTCCAACCACTCTAACAGAGCTCCGCAGCTTTCTAGGTCTTGCCAACTTCTACCGCAGGTTTGTGTTGGGGTTTTCTCATATTTCTTGGCCCTTGAGTCAAGTCACCAAGGGCGGGGCGAAAGCAAAATTCTTTTGGGCTGAATCTCAACAGAAGGCATTCAGGGAGTTGAAGGATCGCCTCTGCATGGCACCAGTGCTCGCATTACCAGATTTACAACAACCATTTGAGGTCGAGACAGATGCCTCTGACTATGCTATTGGGGCAGTCCTTACTCAACATGGACATCCAGTGGCATATCACAGTGAAACACTTTCAGACACAGTCCGGAAGTACCCCACTTATGATAAAGAGATGTATTCCATTGTACAGGCCTGCCGACAATGGAAGCATTACATTTTGGGGAAGGAAACGGTCATCCACACAGACCACCGACCTCTACAGTTCATACAGACCCAAGGGAAATTGCAGAATGATCGCCATCAGAAGTGGTCTACATACCTGCAACAGTTTCACTTGAATATCAAGTATAAAAAGGGCAGCACCAATAATGTTGCAGATTGCCTCAGTCGACCACTGATCATGGTGCTAACCACCGTGCTCAACTCTTGTGGGCACGAGACTTCTGATTGGCCACTTCTCTACAAAAGCGACCCAGAATTCGGCCACACATACCAGACACTCTTGGAGGGTCGACAAGTTGCAGATTTTCACCTCCAGGATGCCCTATTATGCCACCTCGGTCACCTTTGTGTTCCTTCAAGCGAGCGTGCCAAGATGATTTGGGAAGCACACTACAGTCGGGCTGCTGGGCATTTCGGGGTCGAGAAAACAGTGGCAGTACTGCAAAATTATTTCTATTGGCCGAATCTTCGACAGGATGTTGGGAAGTACATCCGATCATGTACTGCCTGTGCCATTGCCAAACCGACCATTAAGAAGCACGGCCTCTATACCCCGTTGCCTACCCCTAGTCGACCTTGGGAATCCATCTCCATGGATTACATGTCAGGCCTTCCTTCCACTAAGCATGGAAATGACTGTGTTTTTGTGGTCGTCGACAGGTTCTCGAAGATGGCCATTATGGTGGCCTGCAAGAAGAATATCACAGCAGAAGCCACTGCTAAACTCTTCTTTGAACGAGTGTGGGTGCACTTTGGGATCCCACAATCTATCATCTCAGATCGGGACAGTCGGTTTCTCAGCACATTTTGGTCCAGTCTCTGGTCAATGCTGGACACCAAACTCACGAAGTCCACAGCCTTCCATCCTCAAACTGATGGCCAGACAGAGGTTGTCAATAGGATGATTGTGCACATCCTGCGCATGTATAACTCAAAGCATACACGCACATGGGACGAGAGCCTCCCCTATGTTCAGCACAGCTACAACCGAACTCTTCACAGCTCCACTGGCCATAGCCCTTTTCAGGTGGGTTTGGGATTCCAGCCACTATGCCCCATTGATGTGGCCATGCCACTTGCAGCTACTCACATGAATTCAGCTCATGTCCAGTCCGAAATAGATAAGGCCACCAGCTTCATTGAGCGTATCCAACATATTCGCCAGCAGGTCCATGACATTCTTGAGAAATCAAATGCCAAGTACAAGCAGCGACATGATCAACATCGGGTGCCACACAAGTTTCAGGTGGGCGACAAAGTCTGGTTGCATTTGCAAAAGGAACGCCTTACTGGAGCCTATCGGAAATTGAGACCACTCCGATATGGTCCTTACACCATTACTAAGGCTATGGGAGACAATGCATTTGAGCTCAGCATTCCCCCATTCCTTGGCCTGCACCCAGTGTTCAATGTGGACCGCCTTCGGCCATACTTTCCACCATTGTTAGACACATCCGACATTGCAGAACAGCTCAAACCCATAGAATTAAATCCAGATTGCATGGAACAAGCTGCAACTGATCGGATCATGGACACACAGATCAAGAACACTCGCCAACAGAATATCCAACTGTATCGAGTTGTCAAAGCAGGCCAACTCCTTCAGCTGGGCAAGTGGCTCACCAGGGAACAAGTTCAGCAGAAGTTTCCTCATCTCATGGAGGAACTCAACGCAATGGGGACCATTGCTTCCTAAGGGGGGAGGAATGATCCAGGTGGATATTGGTGGCCACCTGCCAAGTCCACCTGGACCCCCACCATTGTCTTTCTCAGCATTTTCAGTTTCCGTAATTGTAGCACAACTTACTATTTTTAGCAGTTTTTCGGGTCCTGAACTTCCGGAGCCGTTTTGAGGCCCTAAACGACGTTTTTTGGGGAATCCGGGGGCAACATGGGGACCAATGTTGCCCGTTCCAACAATGATAGTGCTCGGATAGATCTTTCTAATGAGCTATTGTACGCGTCAAACGGAGATCATGTGCCAAAGTTACGACCCCGGGAAGTTGATGTACCAACTTACCCCCAAACGGGGCCCATAGTTTGGCGTTTCATCTCCTAGGGTTAGGTTTTGGAATGTTAAGGGTTTTCCATTGCTTCTCAACAATAAATAGGCCTTCGAGCCTTATTGTAACACAGTTCAGAGGCATGTAGCCATCACATCTCTTCTCAGAGATAAGCTACCATCGCCCTAGCTGGTTTATTTCCATTTCTGATTGTAAGCATATTTCAGTATTTTCCATTAATGAAATGAATTATTATTTCCGCTGCATCTTTGTGTATATGGTTATCTCTGTAATTTTTTGCGTTCCTGTTTAAATCCGGATCACTACATGAGACCCCAATACAGGATCCTAACTTGGGGGTTCAGCAGATCCACACGTAGTTGAAAAAATTATGCCTTGAGATGCAGAGTTTGAAATAAGACATGACATCTCACCTGGAAGTGCGCAAAGAGGTATGGTGCGTAAAATGCAAGGGTTAGGGTCATGATAAGGACCATTGCCCGATGTTTGAAAATTACCTCCCTGGAGGAGGACTGATGCCATTAAGACCGGTGGCACAAGCAAGACCTAGCACGGCGCCTGCTTTGTGGTGCGCGATTTGTCAAATAGGAGGGAAACACGCTACGAACAACTGCCATTTGTTACAAAAGTATACTCAAAATTCGAAAAAATTGTTCTGTAATTTTTGTAGATTGGTTGGACACGATGGGCGCACTTGTAGAAGCTATGAGCTGATGATGGATAGAACTCCCACCTACAAGGTTCAGACCGAAACGCGGCCCCTAGACCTAAACGTAGGAGTGGCGTGAACTAGATTTCAGGGGCGCGGACGAGGCCGAGGCCGAGGAGGACCTTGAAGAGGTCACGGATAACTGATATGCTACAATTATGGAGGGCCTGGACATTATGCCCACGATTGTACGAATCCAACGTGTCCATCATGTGTATATTGTACCTTATTTGATCATGAGATGGAAGATTGTCCTACACTGATAGCTAGGATACGCAACAAGAGAGCGCTACCGTCTCCCCCAACTCACAACCTGCAAATGATGAGGTCTAAGCTGCGCGAGGAAGATCCAAATGTGAACATTATGCTCCGAAGTGGAATCGCGACGGGAGATGATAAAGGAAAACAACCTGAAGATAGTACTTGGGTTCGCAAGGCTCCGATGAAAGAAGCAGAATTTGATTTGGAGCGTGCTAAGGAAACCTTCATGGAAGCTAAGAAGAGCTCACTTATGCCTCCACTTCAGGAAGCAAAGATAGACCGAAGCTGGAAATGGACCCTTATATGCTTATGACATTCTTGGAAACATGCATGAAACTATTGCGTGACAGTAAGGTTGTAAAAGGATTGCAGGAACTCATTAACAGATGCGCTGGGACCGTGCCAAGAGAACCATGCGTAGTCAGGAAGATTGGAAAATACAAGACTAGGACAAGGAGAGAAATGAGGCTAACCGCACATATTGGAGAATATGAGATGGACCAAGTAATTATGGACTTAGGATCAGATGCGAACGTTCTATCAAAGCAGACATGGGAGCGCATGGGGAGGCCTATGGTGCAGTGGTCTCCTATTCATCTACGAATGGTGAACCAACAAAAGATAATACCCATGGGGTGATTGCAGGGAATCACCGTGGATATTGAGGGAGCGAGCACGCTAGCATACTTTGAAGTGATAGATATTTTTGATGACAACAGTCCCTACCCTGCACTATTAGGAATTGATTGGGACTCTGACATGAATGGTGTGATTAATCTGAAGAAGCACAAGATGATTTTTGAGAAGAGGTCTCTGCACGTAGTTATACCTTTGGACCCTGCTGAGGGATCGCGCTATACAGAGTTGGTGTGCGACTATGAAAGTGATGATGATTTGGACTACATCTATAAAATAACCGCGCGGGAGAAAGATTAGGTGAATCCCACTACGGACAGATGGATCTCATGGGAGCGCGAAAGCTCCTGTATGTCGGATTCTAATGAGGAGATAGAGCGATGGCAAAACTGGTTACACGAGGTAACCACACTGAACTGTAATATGATGATAAGATCACTGTGCTGCGTATTGACAGAAGTGAGAGATCTGCCTACTTATGATGGGTTAAGTGAGGTGGATGCCTTCTTGGATAGATTTGAAAGGGAGGAGTCAAAAAAACAACGTTTCTAGCCCTTGAATTGGGTACTGCGCGCTACGCCTATCAGGTGGTGGGGTACACACAAAGGAAGCTTTGAATACTGGCGTGCATGTAGGAGGATGGTGCGCACACAGTTTGGAAAGCCTAGGGTGCGATTGGCCAATAAATACAATGGGTGGGATGGTCTGCACACGCATCTATCTAGGTGGGTACAGGCAGGTGGCAAACGACCTGCATGGATGTACATGAACTTCGCGTTGGGGAATACGGTCAATAAGCATGTGTTGGGGGGGCAAATGCATAAACATATCCTCGAGTTGCAACGTGCAGAAGGTTATCCATGCGAAAGCATTTAACGAGGTGTGCGAAGCATTGAATAAGGTATGTAGTGCACAATGAAGTGATTAGGACCTGCACGTACCAATAGTTTTATGGGCTTATAGGACAACGTGCAAGAAACTGATGGGACAGGCACCTTCTAGGCTAGCCTATGGAGCAAACATTGTAATATTGATGGAGTATATCATGCCTAGTCAGCGCGTAGCAGTGCCCATGGATATGATGGATTGCGGAGCCTTGGAAGACGGGATCATGCAGTTGGAAGAACTTGAAGAAGCACGCTTGGGACCTGATGAAGAGATTCAGTAGGGTGATATTAGGCTCAAAGCACTCATGAATGAAAGAGCTCAGTTGAGGGAGAAAAGCGCCCTAGCGGAAGAATGAATCTAGAAGTTGGAGGACGGAATAAAGAAGGACTTTCTTGATGAAAATACCATGGTGATAGAACAAAATGAGCTCGCTTACGTTGATGAACTTGGGGACTACCGCCGAGAGTTGATCAGCTTGATGCCTTGGATTGGACCGTATGTTATTAAGGAGACCTTGGATAGGGGCGCAATGTAGTTGATGAAGTTAAATGGTGAACTCTTTCTAGGAAAAGTAAATGGTAGTTGGCTGAAGTCGTATACAGGTGGTTCAACCACCTAACTAGCTGTGGGAAGCATAGTCTTAGTGCTCCAGGCAGTTGAAAGGAGGCACAAGACTGTAAACTAATCTGCTCGGGAGTTGCACGATGTCAGGGGTGCGCGCAGGAGCAAAGTGTCACAGGGTCCACGACAACGCAAGGGTAGCTGCGCTGCCGTGCGGGTTGGCTGGGAAGTGACCGTTGCAGTCACTATTCTATATGTTTTTCTTGGTTTGAGGCCAAATGGAGCGGGAGGCAAGCATTTAAGGCAAATTTTATGGGCTAGATTGGGAAAATCTACCACCAAGGGAGCATTAATGGACCGGATTTGGGGGGAACGATCGAATTTGAATTCAAAAGGTGCTATAAATTGCAAAGGGCTGCCCAGCAAACAACACTTGGCCATATGACAACTGAGCTGTCATGTGCCCAGAGATTTCTGAACCCAGACCTGGTTGACTTGTTGGGGTTGAAGGTGTTGTTTGAGCACCTACCTAAGCAGTTAAGATATTTGTGGAACAACAAGATGGCAACGTCTGAAGAAGCCAGGGATATCAGAGAGATGACCATTGAAGAGGTCGTGCAGGCCATGACAATAGGAGATGTCCCTGAGAACACCAGGATAGTCACGGAAATCCCTAAATCACGGCGCATGCTAAGACCCAGGAAAGATAAGCAGCCCATGGTTCTGGTGCACATGTCCCCTAGAAACCCACTACGAACTAAACTGACCATGGAAGAAAAGGGGAAAGCAGCTAATCTGGAAACTGATGAGGAGGAGGAAGACTTTGAGGACATCCTGAAAGAAGAGGAGGAAGACAAAGACATGGAGGTGGAAACTGAGGGCGCGCACCCTCTAACCAAGCTTCCTGCGTATGTTTCTCCATGGAAGGGGAAGGAAAAGGTGCCTAAGGACCTAGATGAGAGCAAGAGCTCTCTGCAAACTCCGCTGCTACTCATGTTGGGTTGTGTTATATTCTTTCCACGACTAGCCCACGTAGTTAACCAGGGGGCGGATCCCCCCCTTCATTGCACCGATTGCGCAGTGGGGGGAGTCACAGGGGGTTTGAGGGGTGCAGGTAACCCCACTCTATGGAGTCCGGGGTTTTGGACCCTATGTTAGGTTAGGCGGACCTACCTATGGTTTTGTGAATGATTTTCGCACATGGTTTTGGACGCGATGGTTTTCGGTCCATGGTTTTGGACGCGATGGTTTTCAGTCCATGGTATTGGATGCTTCAACGTGTATAAATATGTATTGTAACATTGCAAGGAAAATATTGAAAAATCAAGCTGGTAGTCCCAGTTTTGGGATCCAAGGGAAAATCTCTGTGTATATGTGTTTTATGTGTTATGCTCTCGCATTGTTTATTTTCTGTGTTTTAGAATTCGTATGCAGGTAATTTCTGTACGGGGTTAAAACCTACAACCCGATGATATCATTTTTGAAGGAGCGCACTTGGGACAAGTGCCGGGTCTCAAGTTTGAAGATTGGGATCTCATGGACCATGAGAAATTCCCACACTTGGCAACTGCGCAGCTCATGAAGCCGAAGAAAAACACTGCAGCGGGAGTCATAGAGAAAGTAGGGTTGTTAAACCTGCTCTGGGTGCCGCATTACCATCGTGCCCCAGTAACTATCTTTGTCATCAGGCAGCTGCTCTGCCTAGTGCATGATGGGTGCTTGTGGCTAGAGGAGCCCATCCCCATCATGGACCACCTAATTCATAGAATTACCCGACTTCCTTTTAAGGGGGAGGACCCAACGGATATTTCAGAGGGTAATAGCAATGACTTGGCCATCGCGGAGGCCATGAAGGCAAAATTCAATCTGGAGAAAAAGAAGAGAGGGTACGCGATCTCCAGTATCAACAACAAGGCAGTCAGAGTTTCCACCCAGATACTAGCTGGCAAGGTTATGCGGAAGTGTCACATGGATGAGGTGCCCGCGTTGGTGATAGCACTTGCCGCATAGTGCGCGAAGGGGGCCCAATTTAACTAGTCAGAGTACTTATGCAAGGAGTTCCTAGAGAATTGCCGCGAGGCACAGGAACAAGGGAAGACCTTCCACTATGCATGGCTTCTGCTGTCCATAGTGCTGGTGTCTTGGGAATTGCCTAAGGACAGCTAGTTCCCCACAATTGCGCGGGATTTTCTGGAGGAAGCCAAGTACGATTCTCTTTGGGCCACTAAATATGCGCAGAGGATCCGATACAGTAAAATATTCTGGGTGTTCATGGATATGAACATCAAAATGGGGATTAACCGCAAGCCATGGTTACCACCCACTGTCTATAATAGTCTACAAATCTTCACGGAGTTCAAGGTGGACTTCCATCACGTGTATATCAAGGCACGCAAGGACCCTGCAAAGAAGTGGAAGGAGCTCCCATACCTGGCCACGGACGATGTCATATTCATTGTACTTGATTTGTGGCTGCTGGAGTGGCGCTCTCTAGCTATCTCCACGTTGGAAATGGAGAAGTCGGTTGCACAAAGGAAGAAGAAAGAGGAAAATTGTGGATGGCGCAGTTAGTAGAGAAGAGAAGAAAAGAGGCAGTAGCAGCAAAGGCATAGGAGGTGCAGGACGCTGCGAAGGCAGCCGCAGAACAACAAGAGGCAGTAGAGAAGGAGCGTGAGGGCCATAAGTCATCGTCACCTGAGGAAGAGCCTGAGACAAAGGAAGGTGGCACGGACCCACAGACAACGTCTACATAGTTGAAGTGCCAGCGCCGAAGAGAGCAGGTGGGGTCGCGGAAGAAGTCAAAAGCCTCCAAGAATTCTTTCGACCTGATCACCCTCACTAAGGGAGATCTGCATGACATAGGGGAGACGGTGCGCGACGTCACCGTGGAGGCCCTCCAACAGTTCGTGGAGGAAAATTAGATGGCATTAGGGTCCCTTCAGGCGCAGATACAAGAGTTGCAGGTGCGCACTCCTCAGGTTGGTACTCTGTCGACAAGCCTTGTAGTAGGAACGGCCGCAGCTGAGGAAATGTTGCGTGCCAGCGTGACCAATACTATAGTCTTGCTGGAGGGGGCACTGGTTATAGAAAATGAAGCCGACATGCCTATGGTCAGTTCACTAAAAGGAGTGGGGATCAACATGGCTACGCTCCCTCAGAAGACGCTCTATGTTCTGGAGGACGGACAAACTGTAGAACTGCAGGCTAGGGAGGGTCACGCACTATAGGTGTTGAGTGAACAATGAATTAACATGGAACAACTAAGCCTACAACACGACGAGCTCTTAACACAGAATAGGTATCTAGTGCAGGTGGTTGAAGTGGCCTACCAGATGGTCCCTGAGTTGGCCATCCAAGTTGAGGCATGCATCCGGAGGTTAGTAGCAGGGGTGCGCGAGGCGTGAAAAGAATGGCTAAGGTTCAACTAAGGTTCAACTGGAGTTGAACCTCCATATAGATGAGTTGCAGTTGAAGGCGCAACCTTCAACTCCACCAGAGGTAAGGGAACAACGCGCCAACACCATTACAACGGGAATAGAGGAGATCACAAGTGCAGTGAAGGACTGCACCAAACTTTTGGAAGAATCGTTCGAGGTCCTCACCACTCTGTAGGAGGACCCGAACATATAGTGCTTAGAAACAGAGGTGTGTGATCTACAGCAAACATATGATGACATAAAAGGGACCACGCAGACGGTGGCCCTTACGCAGAGGCTCACGCGGATGCAACAGGCAAAAGCTCTCAAGGAGCAGGTAGACGCAGCGCAACATAAGGAAGCGGTTTTGAAGGCATGCATACAACCTTGTATTGATGAGGAATTTGTCATTACAACCTCAATTGAAGCCAAGCTCGCACAGATGCAGGGAAGCAGTTCAAGTACCGCGGTCTCTAAACAGCGCATCTAGGAGGTACAACAGGTAGTCGCTCAGTGTGCTACCGACCTTGCAGCGGTCTGGGTAGAGTTGGGAGCTCTTCACGCGAATATCTCCGCACCGACAGAGTGACTTGAGGGTGAGTCACGATGTTTGTGTTGGGGGCCTATTGGGTGCAGGATCCCCCAAGTGAATTTTGAGGGCTTAAAGCCCAGATTTTGACTAAATCTGATGTAAAGACTCCGCGTTTTGTGGGCACAGAGCGTGAACTTGTAAATGAGTCATAGTGTTGTCTGCCCTCATTTTTGTAATGTAATGTCGGATTTAGAGATCTACCCATGATCCGCGGACCATGGGATTGTATAAATAGAGCGAGGATCTAAGTTGTAAATAACTGAATCAATTGAGGAATGAAGATGAAGAATTGAGTCTTATCTAAGTGTAGAGTCGATTCATTGGATCGTAGAGTAGGAGAAGGCTATGCAGCTGAGTGCGCAGAGGTCTAGTAGTCTACAGCTGAGTGCGCAGACCCCTGCAACTGAGTGTGTAGGGTGGGTTGAGTCTATAATCGATTGAAGCATTAATAAAGAGATTTTTTATACCATTCATGTGTATTTATTTCCTGTTTTCTGCATTGAATGTATTGGGTATAAATTACATTTTTGTTGTTTATATGATGCGCAAACTTATATGATTGTGTGGATTAAGTGAATATAAGATAAGGTATTTGTTTACCCGAAGTTAACTAATATTTATAAGAAGATAAGTAAGATCTGTGGTGTAACTTGCGGAAATAGCACAGATCGCTGCCTTAGCAGTGCGAAAGCACCTCAGCCCCTGGTTAGGGTTGCGCGAAGGTGATTACAATAGATCACGAAGGCCTCATAGGTCAGGGAAGTGTGTGCAGTGACCTGCGCAAAGCCATTCACAGTTGAACTAAATCGACCCCTCGGACATCTCAAGGGTGCAGAAACTTAGTTCCAGCATCCCCCCATACTGTTTCAGGTGAGACCTCAGTCCACGCTCTACGGCCTATTGCTGAAAGGGACAGTAGTGTAGGGATTTGTTTGGCCAATTAACTCTGAACCTAGGTCGGGAATCTTGCATTGTAGCTCTCTCTATCACTCCATCCGCATCCATCTCAACCCACATCAGCCAGTCCTGCTACTCCTTGTTGGGGCTCCCGTAGCAAGGTCTAATCCAAGAGGCTGGGTACCTTAAGGATCCTACCCCTCATTGCTTGTAGTCTTCCTGACTACAGCTTGATGTCTCCCCACTTCCGCTTAAGTGGTGCGTGTGCACTCATGGCACAATCATCGTCTATCAACACTTTCTTCTCTACCCTTGCTGGCGATGTGATGACAATTTCTGGTCAATACTCTATAACTCGTAGCCTGAAATACTACTCTACATCCCCAATCTCGAGATCGAGACTCTAATCCTTCCTATTCCCATTTATTCAATAATAATGCCCTTAAAATCAATTTTCAAATTTGACAAGGATCAAATTCAGAGTTTTTGCACTTTCTACAATACCTGGGTGTGATCAAGGAAACATCAGAGCATACCAAGGCTTTGTTCCTTAAAACCCATATGCTCCTTTCTCTTCAGGTTTGCTAAATGCATGAGAATGTTGTGGTTGAGAATAGGATATGATTTCCTAGAACAAGAACAGAACTTAGGGATCAAGAACGGAACTGTTGAATAGGAAACATGTACTCTATTTCACACAGTCTTCCCCACACTTCCGCTGCTTGATCTATAATCCCCTTCACACTTTCCTCCTTTACAACTGAAATGAAACTTTGGCATGAATTTATGTTCCTCTTTACATATTTTTTCTGTGTATATTAATTTTCTGTCGTGATGCCGAGTCTTTGCTAATGACTCAACAATTTTTCCAACGCCGCCTCGAATTGTAAATAACAAATCTTCTAAGTTCTAGAAGCATTATTCTGACTTCTTATTCATCACTTCAAATCTGCAATCTAAACCTACCGTGACCTTCTCTCCATACCAACCAATTCCATGATTTTGAACTCTAACTTAAACAGTGCATACAGTGAAACATACCACATGTCAATATGTAATTTCCTGGGATTTACTTTGAGGATTTTAATTGGAATCTCAACGCAGTCATCAGGCCAATCTTTCCTCCACAGATACGCCTTGCAAGCTGAATGTCTTTTGGCGTAATTGTCACCCTCTTTGCGTGTATGGTGCACAAATTCGTATCTTCAAACAGAACGACAAGATAGGCCTTTGCAGTCTCCTAAAGTGCCAAGACAGCATGACTTTGGAATCGCAGATCCATCTTGAAGTCCCGGGCGATTTCCTTCACAAGCCTTTGAAATGGCAACTTTCGAATTAGCAATTCCATGCCCTTCTGATACTTTCGAATTTCTAGAAGAGCGGCTGTTCTGGGACGATATCTATGAGGCTTCTTCACATCTCCATTGATGCCTTCATCTCTTTTGCTTGTTCATATTCCTCTAATGTGAAGCTCTATTCAGCTATTCCTATATTACTTTAACACCACTTCAAACTGGAATACGTAATACTCTTTGTATTATTTCCCTTCTTCCAGATTTCGTAATTCGCTCTTTACTTGACCTACACATACATCTATTATATCCAAATTGGAATCACACAGATTCTACCGAGACGGTAAGTCTTTTATCACTCAGAAAGACTTTAAGAAATTCAACTTGAGTTCATTCATCATGGTTTATCACAAAGACACCTTAAATTCACAGTTACGAATCACTCAGCACATAAAATTAATGACACACATAATCACAATGAATTCAATTTCCTCATTCATTAAACAAATGTACAGATACAAATAAAAATCTGTTTTACAATCTAGCTTTGGCCTGATCTGTCTTTACATGGTCTATATCAGTGGCCCTTTCACCTACTCTCTGGCCCATAGGCTCACAATCCAAACCTTTTTTTTATCCCTGTACGCAGTCTTACAATTATAGAATTAATTACATAGTTCTGGATTATTCTAAATCCATGATTTTCTCTATAGATCACTCAGCTAAATCCCTAAAATATCTTATCCCTCTTTTTACTCAACTAATTTCTATTCAAGGAGCTCATAATCCCTAACATATCTATACAACCCAACTCCTCTCATATTCTCAATTATAAGAGAATATTTACAATAAACCACACACTCAGATTTTTCTCTTAAAATGTACATAATTTATAAAATAATTAAGAAAAACATCACCCCCTAAATCAACCAAATAAACAATGACATTTGAGCAGGATGCTCCTGCATCAGACTCCCCATGTAGAAAAGTTTCCATAGACTCCTGTCTATGAGGTCTGTCACTTTTCTGTAATAATGCGACAGCCACAAGTCTCAGTGACTTGCTACCTCCAGGATTCCAAACTCTGTTTTGCCACTGGTCCTTTAAAGTATCAACTCCATTCTGTAATTTTGCACAGAATTCCCAGAATAGTATTTTCAGAGAATTATTGAACATGATTCTCAACTTTCCATGCCACACCATCTTTACCTCTGGAAATATAGACTTGTGAACCGCAAGTGGAAACTCGAATACCCACTTTTCTGGTCTCTGAATTTCGAATGGGTTTCGAACTGGCTCTACATCAGCACTTATAGTTTTATCAGCTGACTCGGTAGTGCTGAAATTAATAAGAGCTAAATCTGAAAGCTCACCATCACCAGCATCACTCACTTTGTCAACCGGATTCCGTCGGTTTTTATAGCAATTACTTCCGCCAATTCCTTGGAGTAATTCCTCTTTGTCAATTACATCAATACGATTGATGTTTTCTGTAGTGTCTTCTCCTCCTTCTGTTGCAATTTCTCTGGTCTTATCTTCTTCGGCCTCTAGCTCTTTGTTTGCTGCTTCCTTCTCCAATTGCGCTGGACACTCAACTTTCTATAATGAAGAATAATCAAGAACTTCTTCTTGATCACAACTATAGTCATTGACTATCCCTATAGTAACAAATTTCTCATCCGATATTGTACCTGCATTCATCAACAAATTATTAGTTTTAAAAATACAAGACCTTTCGCCCTCTTTTGATGCTTCAAGCACCAATCTCCCATCATAGACCTTCTGGATTTCAGCATATCCTCTTTGTTGTGACTCCATTCCTTTGAGTCTCTCCTTCTCTAACAAATCAATATGAATTTGTTCAAGTTCTCTAAACTCGTTTATCAGCTTTCCATTCCACTTCTGTTGCAATAACTTCCACTTGACCCGTTTCTTCGTTCTCCATCTGTATCTTTGGTCTTCATTTTTATTTCTTTGTAGCCACTCCGTTAATATATCTACTTCTACTCTCATTACTGCTAGACTAATCTCACGCTCTTCATTCTGTTGCCAATTGTTATACTCCTGCAATCTAATGCCTTCCTCAAATTTACTCTCATGTTGTTGATCATCTCTTTTAAATTGTTGGTTTCTTCCATCTTTATCCTGTTGGATTAATACTTCTGTTTCCTTCATGTCTCTAAGGACATAACTTTCTTGCTGCTCCTGATCTTTCATCTCATCTTCAAATAATCTCTGCTCAATTTCTCTGATTTCAGCATCATATTTATTAATGTTGTCTTCCATACCTACAACCACATTATTAATTGAAGAGTCAAAACATTCACTTAACTCTATAAACGTTAGAGACATTTCATCCTTATCATGCATGGTAACTGCAATCTCTTCTTTATCAGGTTCTGAAAGCTTCGTTTCTCCTTCAGGTTCCTTGAGCAATCTTTCCAAGAACTCTATTTCCATGTGAAATCTTTCCAGCATTTCATCACAACCTTCATTCTCAGCTTCATTCTTTTTCTGGAAATCCTCCTGAGTTATCCTGTTTTCTATACCATCACATTGCAAAATTCTTTCATCAATTTCATTAAACAAATTCATTTGTTTACCTCCTTGGAATACCACTACGGCATTTTCATTATGCTTCTGGTCCATAACAACTTCAACTGATTGTCTTACACCAAACAAAAATTCATCTATGAATTCTTTCTACTGCAATAAATCAGCACCTTCCTCCTCTAAAAGGCATTCTCCATCATACTTCACCTCAAGAGCTTTATTCATATTTGTGACAGTTTCACCAGACTATCCATCATCTTTTTCACATCCTGCAAACACACACAAACTATGAGATTTAAAAACACAAGGCTTCATAGCCTCATTTTCTTCCCTTGTCAACATATCTTCGAATTGTTCTGAACTATTCCAATAGTCCATGAGATATTCAACTGATCTCCCATTATCCTCTTCACCCAAAATTTCACCCTGTTCTAGTCCACAAATGGAAACTTCCATTTCTGACTCTGCTTCTCTGAGGTTTTCCATCAACCACTTCACTTGTCTCCATCATAGCCTTCTCTTTAACTTAGGCCACTTCACTGTTTTTTTCTTCAAGACCCAACCTTGTCTTTGGTTTCCCCCTAGCAGCATTGTTAACACATCGAGTTATTCTCTTATCTCAGCCATCTCCTTCTCAAGCTCTACTTGACTCATCCGTTTCCTGCAGATTGTTTTAGCACCCTTTTCCTTCATCTTGTAGCCTTCTTCTGAACCTTCCATATGACTTTCCATAGCCATCTTCTCTTCTGTGTGAGCTTCTACACCTACAACCAATCAACTTCCTTCTGAGTTGATCTTCTCACCAAGCTTCTCCTATGCCTGGTTTCCAAGTCCTCTTTTCCTTAGAACTTGCACTGAGCAATCTTGCTCTCTCTCTGGTTGCTACACTCACTTCTCTTAAGGACTCCTCTGTCCCTGTCTATTCCAAGCCTCAGCTGGAATGAGGTTCTGCTACAATCTCTAAGAAATTCCAAAAGTCCTTCCTACAGTCCTATTGCTGTCGTCTTGTGCCAAACTTTTTCATTCATTCAATTGTTGTGAACTTTTATACCTTTGTAATCATAAATCTCCATAAGCAAGAACATCCTTACTCTGATACCAAAATGATGACAATTTCTGGTCAATACTCCATAACTCGTAGCCTGAAATACTACTCTACATCCCCAGTCTCGAGTTCGAGACTCTAATCCTTCCTATTCCCATTTATTCAATAATAATTCCCTTAAAATCAGTTTTCAAATTTGACAAGGAAGGATCAAATTCAAAGTTTTTGTGCTTTCTACAATACCTGGGTGTGATAAAGGAAACACCAGAGCATACCAAGGCTCTGTTCCTTAAAACCCATATGCTCCTTTCTCTTCAGGTTTGCTGAATGCATGAGAACGCTGGGGTTGAGAATAGGATATGATTTCCTAGAACAGGAACAGAACTTAGGGATCATGAACAAAACTGTTGAACATGAAACTTGTACTCTATTTCACACAGTCTTCCCCACACTTCTGCTGCCTAGTCTATAATCTCCTTCACACTTTCCTCCTTTACAACTGAAATGCAACTTTGGCATGAATTTATGTTCCTCTTTACATATTTCTTTTGCGTATAGTAATTTTCTGTAGTGATGCCAAGTCTCTGCTAATGACTCAGCAATTTTTCCAATGCCGCCTCGAATTGTAAATAACAAATCTTCCGAGTTCTAGAAGAATTCTTCTAACTTCTTATTCATCACTTCAAATCTGCAATCTAAACCTACCGTGACATTCTTTCCATACCAACCAATTCCACGATTTTGAACTCTAACTTAAACAGTGCATACAGTGAAACATACCACACGTCAATACGTAATTTCCTGGGATTTACTTTGAGGATTTTAATTGGAATCTCAACGTAGTCATCAGGCCAATCTTTCCTCCACAGATATGCCTTTCAAGTTGAATGCCTTTTGGCATAATTTTCACCCTCTTCGTGTGTATGGTGCACAAATTCGTATCTTCAAACAGGCCGACAAGATAGGCCTCTGCAGTCTCCTAAAGTGCCAAGATAGCATGACTTTGGAATCACAGATCTGTCTTGAAGTCTCGCATGATTTCCTTCACAAGCCTTTGAAATGGAAAATTTCGAATTAACAATTATGTGCCCTTCTGATACTTTCGAATTTCTCGAAGAGCAGCTGTTCCAGGACGATATCTATGAGGCTTCTTCACAACCCGTTGGTGCCTTCATCTCCTTTGCACGTTCAGATTCCTCTAATGTGAATCTCTATTCAGCTATTCCTCTGTTTCTTTAACACCACTCGAACTGGAATACGTAATACTCTCTGTATTATTTCCCTTCTTCCAAATTTCATTATTCGTTCTTTACTTGACCTGTACATACATCTATTAAATCCAAACTGGAATCACACAGACTCTACCGAGACGATAAGTCTTTTGGCACTTAGAAATACTTTCAAAAATTCAACTTGAGTTCATTCATCATGGTTTATCACACAGAAACCATAAATTCACACTTATGGATCACTCAGCACATAAAAGGAATGACACACACAGTCACAATGAATTCAATTTCCTCATTCATTAAACAAATGTACAGATACAAATAAAAAAAAAATTATAATCTAGCTTTGGCCTGATCTGTCTTTACATGGTGTATATCATTGGCCCTTTCACCAACTCTCTGGCCCGTAGGCTCACAATCCAAACCTTTCTTTTTTTATCCCCATACGCAGGCTTACATTTATAGAATTAATTACATAGTTATGGATTATTCTAAATCCATGATTTTCTCTATAGATCACTCAACTAAATCCCTAAAATATCTTATCCCTCTTTTTACTCAACTAATTTCTATTCAAGGAGCTCATAATCCCTAACATATCTATACAACCCAACTCTCATATTCTCAATTATAAGAGAATATTTACAATAAACCACACACTCATATTTTTCTCTTAAAATGTACATAATTTATCAAATAATTAAGAAAAACATCACCCCCTAAATCAACCAAATAAACAATGGCATTTGAGCAGGATGCTCCTGCATCATTCTGCATTAGTCTCGGAAGACTCTCCCTTACTCTTCTTCCTTGGACACTGGGTCTTATAATGACCCAACTCCCCATAGTGGAAGCACTTGATCTTGGAGAGATCTTTCTTCTTTCACTTCTCCTACTTTCCCTCAGATTTAGGGGCAACATCTTCCTCCTCCTATTTGACTTTGATCCCCTTACTGTTGCTACCCGTCTTCGATTGTCGTCTGATCTCTTCTTGGTGAAAAGTCGCCCACATATCATCCCAAGGTCGAAATGTCCCTCTGCCCAGTATACTTTGGACAAATACCTCCCAGTCTTCTGAGACATCATTAAGGGTTGTCCTCACCATCAACTCCTGATTGGCATGGCTTCTATAGCAGTCAACTAATCTCGGATCTCGTTCAATCCTCTGAGGAAGGTGTCGATCTGTTCTCCCTTCTTCATCTGATACGACCTCGACTGATTCTCAAGTAATATTCTTCTCTGCACATAAGTATGCTGGTACAATTTCTTAAGGGCCTCCCACATCTCATATGTCGTCTCCTTCTCGACAATGTGTGGTACTACATGGTCCTTGACCCCGTCAAGGATGATGCTCTTGTCCCTCGCCATTGCCTCCTCATACTTGTCATTATCAATGGGGTCGACTGGGATAGATATAACCTTCAAGGCGAAGTTCTTGACACGATTTTTGTCAAGTATGGATAAGATTCTAGCCTTCCATACTGCGAAGTTAGATGCTCTGTCCAGTCTATCCTGGTCTCTTACTCCTTGTAGTGCCATGATGCTCTTCTACTTCCCTCCTGGAAGTTCTCTATTCGACTCCTCCGAGTCTCTACTTCCCGTCTGGAAGTTCTCTTCTGGACTCCCTCTGAGTCCTGATTTCCCTCCTGGAAATCATTCTGCGGCTATCGAGATACTTCCTCATCTATTTTTCTTTGACATCCACTTGCTTGATACTTCGGATCTCATATAACCCAATATGCAATGAAAGAGCGGGCCAAGGTGCCTTCTTCTTCCGCTGTAGTCTAGCTGTCAATCCTGCAAAGATTTAGTACGCTACTTCCTGCATGACAAGCACGTCCAAGCAAACTTTATCAGAGCATGTGGAGACTTCTCCGCACTGAACACTCGGTTGAACGTGTCGGATGGTAAGGCATACCAATCTGCAATGCCTAGCAATGCCTTCATCACTTCCTTTGACATGTAGGGTGGATCCTATTCGAATATCAACTTGCACATTGGGGTGACAAAATGGTTGGAAATTTGTATGATCACTCCTCTGAAGTTGCATTTGGACGACAGCTTGAAATACATGTTCACAACAGTCTCCGCCGGTGACCATGCCCACTCTAAGCTCGGTAACTCATATCGGGCACAAACTGCATCTAGAATGTAGGTGGACATATAAATCTCTACATGCATACCCTCAGGTAACTATTGAGCCTTCCTGACTTGTTCCTTCAGCTGGTGAGCCAGTATGTCAGACCAGTTGCATGGTTTCCTTCTCTAGCCAATTGGTCCAATGCAATCACCCAACTCTGAGGAAAGGTTTCAGTGCTTTCTTGGCCACTCAGTCGACATGCGAATATGACCAAGTATTAGTATGCCTTCCTCAATATCTTTGTCTTGTAGATCTAGTTGGTTGTCATCTTGAAGCGAGTTGGCTCCATTATCCAATCCTTCAGAATGTCTCTAGAATGAGCTCTGCAGTTGGGCAAGCTGAATGGAGGGGTCATGACAATCATGGGCTTAGACATCTGATACATCTAATCATAATCTCGTGCCCAGAAGGTTGCAAACTTTGTCCCACTGACACTGCTCAAGGTCATCGTCTTAGGGTCAGTGTGAGAGTCGATCCAGCAAATCATGTTCGCGCATGGGAATGCAGGGTATCTGCATGCAATCCGGTAGAAGGCGGACTTATGAATATTCACGTACACCTGATGGTCTTCGAGGTCTTCCCTAAAAGTGCCTGCCAATGCTTCATTCACCTCTTGCCACTTAAGTTTAATGTCCTTGTCTAGATACAACTTCGTATCTTCGTAGATCGGCAAACTAGAGGACACCTGCTCAGTGTTGGGTTGTGTTATATTCTTTCCACAACTAGCTACCCTAGTTAATCGGGGTTTAGAGGGCCCTTCGCTGCATCGATTGCGTAACGAGGGGGTGACAAGGGGCTTGAGGGGGGCGTTTAGCCCCCTTCTATGGGGTCGAGACAGTGCCCCGAGGAAAAAAATTTGGGACCCTATATTAAGTGGGCGAACCTATCTATGTTTTTGTGCATAGTTTTTGCACATGGTTTTGGGCGTGATGGTTTTTGTTCCATGGTATTGGATGCTTCGACATGTATATATATGTATTGTAACATTGAAAGGAACACAATGAAAAATCAATCTAGTAGTCTTAGTTTTGGGATCCAGGGAAAATCTCTGTGCATATCTGTTTTATGTGTTATGCTCTCACATTGTTTATTTCATGTTCTCAGAATTCGTATGCTAGTAATTTTTGTACAGGGTTAAAACCTACATTTGGTATCAGATATGTTTTGGCTTCAAGGGGACGCCTTTGTTGCTTAGGGGTTTCACTTGGGCCTGTGGTAGACCCTGTTCAGTGGCAGATCTGCCGGATCGATTATGGTGGTGAAAGAAGATGGTGAGCAATAGAAAGATAGGGATCGAGAAATTTAATGGTCAGAGTTTTGAGTTGTGGAAACTTGAGATGGAGGATCTATTGGTGGATAAAGATCAGTGGATCACGATAGATCCAGGTACTAAACCAACGGGAGTGTCCAATGAAGAATGGAAGGTTTTGTACAGCTGAGATGTGGTGTTGAAAGAGGTGAAAGATGTTATTAAACATGAATTCCAACCAAAGGAACCTGAGAAGATAGAGTTTGAGCTAAAGGAGGAAGAATCAGACTCTACAATAGAAGAGGAATCAGAAGATGAACATCCACAAACTCCGGTTGTGAGAAGATCAGTTCGAGAAAGAAGGCAGCCAGAAAGGTATAGTCCATCTGCTTTCTGTTCAAATTTTTCTTTATCTATTACTGATGATGATGCCAGAACTGTGAAGGAAGCAGTAGATTCAGAGGATGGCAAACTCTGGAAAGAGACCATGGTTGATGAAATGGCATCTTTGTACAAAAATGAGGCTTGGGATCTGGTGGAGTTCCCAATTGGAAGGAAACCCATTGGCAGCAAATGGGTGTTCAAGAAGAAGACAAATGTAGAAGGAAAGGTGGAGAAATACAAAGCTCGGTTGGTAGAAAAAGGTTATTCCCAGGTGTCGGGAATTGATTTTGGTGATATTTTTTCTCCTGTTTCCAAGGTACCTTCTATTAGATTACTTTTATATGTTGCTGCTGCTTTTGATTTTGAGGTAGAACAGATGGATGTGAAGACAACGTTTCTTGACGAGGATCTGGAAGAAGAGATCTACATGAAGAAACCTGAAGGCTTTGCGGTGAATGGTAAGAAAGAACTGGTATGCAAGTTAAAGAAGTCTCTATATGGGTTAAAACAGTCACCAAGGATGTGGTATAAGAAATTTGATACAATTATACGAGGACTTGGCTTCACTAGAAGCAAAGCAGATCACTGTGTGTATTTTAAATTAATTGGTGACCATGTTATTTATCTGGTCTTGTATTTGGATGATATGTTGATGGTTGGAAATGACAAAGAAATTATCCAGGATTTGAAGACCCAATTGTCCTCCAAATTCGACATGAAAGATCTTGGTGCTGCAAACTATATTTTGGGCATGGAAATTAAAAGACATCGGGCAAAGAGGAAGCTCTAGTTAAACCAGAGGAAGTATGTTGAGACAATACTACAAAGGTTTAATATCCAGGATAGTAAACCAATGAAGGTTCCTATTCCTATAGGTGTAAAGTTATCTGTTGAACAGTGTCCCAAGACATAAGAAGAGGGAGAGGACATGTCCCGTGTTCCAGATGCAAGTGCAGTTGGTAGCTTGATGTATGTGATGGTATGTACTAGACCAGACATTGCACATGCAGTGGGAGTATTGAGTAGGTTTATGTCAAAACCAGGGAAGGAGCATTGGAAAACAGTGAAGCGGGTCTTCAGGTATTTGCGTCGCACTAGTGATTATGGTTTGTGCTACCAAGGAAGACCAGGATTGGATAGAGTTTTGGATATTCATGGCTTTGTTGATGCAGACTAGGTTGGAGATCTGGATCAGAGAATATTTACAAATGGGTATGTGTTTAACCTATTTGGAGGTGCAGTCAGTTGGATGAGTAAGAAATAATCTGTAGTGGCATTATCAACTACAGAGGCAGAATACATGGCAACCACTCATGCAAGCAAGGAAGCAGTCTGGTTGTAGAGATTGTGTTCAAGTATGGGGTTAGTACATGGAGCTATAAGAATAGACTATGATAGCCAAAGTGCAATTTTCTTGGAAAAGAACCCTGCTTACCATTCAAAGAAAAATCACATTGATGTTTAGTATCACTTTGTGAGGGATATGATAGAAGACAAAAAGATGTTGTTGATAAAGGTAGGCACTTTAAAGAATACTGTAGATGCATTGACAAAATTTGTGAGCTCTGAGAAGTTCTCTTGGTGTAGAGAAACAATGGAGCGTTGCAGGGCTGGATAAATGACTAAGCTCTCCTGTGGCCCCCTTGGAAAGAAAACAATAAGTGCGATAATGTTGGGTTGTGTTATATTCTTTCCATGACTAGCTATCCTAGTTAACCAGGGGGTTAGAAAGGCGGTTAGCCCCCCTCTACAGGGTCCGGAACAGTGCCCTGGGGAAAAAAAAATTGGACCCTATATTAGGTGGGTGAACTTACATATGGTTTTGTGCATGGTTTTTGCACATAGTTTTGGGCGCGATGGTTTTCGGTCCATGGTATTGGATGCTTTGACATGTATATATATGTATTGTTACATTGAAAGGAACATAATGAAAAATCAGTCTGGTCATCCCGCTTTTGGGATCCAGGGGAAAATATCTGTGCATATGTGTTTTATGTGTTATGCTCTCTCATTGTTTATTTTATTTTCTTAGAATTCGCATGCAAGTAATTTTTGTACGGGGTTAAAACCTACACTCAGCTGTAGCTCTAGCTGCAATACCATCAATGTCCTGAGATCCTGTTCTCTTAGAAGCCATTGAGACAAATGAACACCTGAAAGATCTGGAAACAAGCAACATGCATTGCAAGAAATATGTCAGTGAAAAAAGCAAATCCGGGGAAGGACACAACACATGCCTGGGGAACTAATGAGCAAGATTGTGCAAATTTTACTAGGAGAATGAGTGACTGGCTGCCAGAACTGCACAAAAAGTAGTTTGGATATTCTGGGAGGCAGGACTGGCTCCTGGATCAGCGAAATGCGGAATCCATTCAGGCAGCTGGCAGTTGGGATTGCGCAATGCGCAATTCCATCTAGGAAGGACTGCTGGCCCAAGGATAGATTTGTGCAATTTCTTAGGCCAAGAAGCCACTGTCCTCTAGAAATGTGCAAAACAGTCCTAGAGGCCAATGCTGGGTACAAATGCACATTTCTAGGGAGGAAGGTGAGCCTCCCTTCCCCAAATTGCGCAATGCAACTTTAGTGAACGCAGAGCCTGGGGCAAGGTTGGTCGGACTCGCCGACAGGCAACTGAAAGAAACTAAGATAGTAAAATGCATGGTGACACTAAGTGATAGTAGAAGTGATTGACAGTGCATGTAAAACATGAATGAAATATTCAACAAACAGATCAACATGCGTGTGGGTGAGGCAATTTGTTGGTTGGGCGAACGTCCGTGCAAAATAGTTTCTTGCATGTGACAGCAGTGAGATAGCAACAAAAACTAAAATAGAGCTAGGACAAGCTAGAATACATGTAAATGATAGTAGGTGTTCAAAGAAATCAAGAAAACAACACTCACACAAGTGAATACACAAAAAGCAACAGAAATGCTGAAAAAAGACAAGTTGAGGCCACTTACCTGCGAATCGCTAAGCCAGATCTGTCGAAGAGTCCTGGATGTGTTGTGGGATGTCAAAGATCCAATATCGATGTGAATGAATGAGCTCTGATGTGTCGAATAAATAAGTTTTGTCTCATGATGCGCATGCCACAAATCTAGGAAAAAACGACACTTGGAGGGAAACTTCTAAAACAACTTTGCATGTAACCATCGGCTGCTAAAAATAGGTCCCTGAATCATGGGATGCCTTTTGCATGTTGTCTCTTTCTATTCCAGGAAATCAATCATCATGCATGTACGTCAAGTTTCCTCAGTCCCGGGTGGAACTGGTCAACCGAACTTTTCATGCATGCAACTGCTCGACTGATTGGGAAAAATGTGCATTCCTAGTTGTGCACTGGGCTGACTACCCAAGGGGTTTGCGCAATTCCTCGACAGAGTAGCCAACTGCAACCCAGATTTGTACAAATCGTGGGTTGAATAGCCTGTAACTTGGAATATTTGCGCAAATCCAGCTGGGAGGGTTGGCTGGCAGGATTGCGCAATCCTGGAGCCCAACAGGCTGTTAGAAAGGATTGCGTAATTCTTGGAGGGAAGGTTGGTTGCCCTTCAGAAATGCACAATTTTCAAGGGTAAGCTTCTGAGCCTGCAACTGGACCAAGTCCGAGTGAGCAGCCTATGAGGGGAATTGATCAATTCTGATCAACATGTTGCCTTTGTGCGAGGAAAACACTGAAGCTTGAGTACTTGACGAAGCAAGACAAAGTTCTGCATAAGGTTGGTAGGGAGGCTCCAAAACAAGCTAAGGAAAAATTCTGGAGGGTGGTTGTAGCCACTACAACACTTGGCGACACACTGGTTGAACTCCAGCTCTCTGCATAGACCTTGTTCGTGAAAAGCAAGTCTAACACCTCCAAAAGTATTGTTCAACTCTTAGATCATCTTGGTTTCACACTAACTTGATTGTAAGATGTAGCATTTGCCAAGACCTTGGTCGATTGACACACATTCCAAGCCAAGGTAACACAGTTGTTTCAATTGAGGTTGAGGGGTATATAGGAGCACAAGCAGTATAGTCGTCAAAGTCTTAGTTTCATCTCTGGTGTTGCTCCATTGCCAATAGGCCTGGGCAGTACCTGGTGGAGTCATATAGGATCAAAAACATGGCTCCGCTGCCAACGAGCCTAGTCAGTACCCCGGCGGAGTTACTTGCATCACCTCCTTGCGCAAGAAGCCTTTCTCTTCTTTCGCCTTATTCATTTTGAATTTTTGAATTTTGAATTTTTTTTTACCTTTTATTTTTTCATTTTCATTTTCACTGTGCATAGAACTTATTCATTTCATAGGTGGGAGAGGGATCTTGACTTATTGAGAGCAGAAGAGGTTGTTCCAGCAGAGAAGTAGTTTATTATATATCTGACGTGCCTGTTAAGGTTTCCCCCTCACCTTACTCTACTTGACTGAGCTGATAAGGGTTAACCCAAAAACAACCGACTAGAGAAGGTGACACTAGTTAGTACGCAAGAATTGTGTCTTCACCAAGGTTCACTTCGAACAGTACGTATTTTCCTTCGATGTATCATGGACTAAAAGTAACAAGCTCATAACATAGAGGCAAGATGATAGAGAACCAAGCAGTAATAGTTGTACAAGCCCTCTTGTACTTTACCCAGATTGCTTCAAGAGTCATACATGGTTTCATGCAAGACTAACCTACAAACAAAACAAACGAGCTAACAAACACCAAAGCAAAGCAAAAGCAGAAGCGAAAGTGAAACAAAGAAACTAAGTAAACAAGCAAGCAACAAACAAGCAAACAAAGCATATAAGAAAACAAGCATGCAAGCAAACAACTGAAATCAAACACTACTCCTACTCCTACACTAATGGTGTATGGGCCTGATCACGTGAAGTGATACTTCCATTGCAGCCACCGGTGCATTGTTAGACCCATGTTGGTGAAGGCTTGGTCCGCGAGCAACCCAGTGGTGCGAACCAGCAAGAAAGAAAGATATAACAATGATGACAACCACATTTCGTGTTTCGAAGTGCCCATGGGACATGAGTGAGTGCATGTACATGACGGGCAGTCCATGGACTTATCGTGGTGCTGTGGGACACTATGTGCAACTTTGAAGCATAAGCACACTCTTGAATATGACATGCAAGCAAATGAAAGAAACAAAGATAACTTGTGTCGCGAACGAGTGCTTGCAATGTAAGACTCCTCCAATTCATGAGAAATGGGATCGTGCAATTCGAGTGGAGGAAGTGTGATCTGTGAGTGAGATGGATCTTCAATGCATACAGATGAGTGATGAGGAGCCTTGGGTGATTGAACAATTTCATGATCGGAAGTGAGACTAACCCCAAGAGAGCGAGGGCCTGACATAACCATCAGCTCGGGCTGAAGTGCCTTGACAGTCTTGGGTGTCTCAACTTCATCATCAGGTAGATCATCATAAACCAATGGCTTCGAAAGATCAACTGTGATAGATTCATGATAATAAAAAATGGAATTAAATGGATCACGACCGCCACGATCAGAAAAATCAATGAATTCTTCGGCATCCTCATGATCAGACGAATCAAACAGAGGGGTAGATAAGAAGCGAACAAACTCATCCTATGTATCTCCAAAAAAGAAAAATGAAGGATCAAGTGGATTTTCAACTCGTAACATATCCTCTCCATTGTCGAATGATGGACTAACATCCAGTGAGTCCTACAAGTGATCAACAATGGGTGCATTCATGGATGAAGACACACATGCAAAATCATGGATGGCAGGTTCACCAAAGGGGTTAGGAAAGAATGGAGGGACCTCGGACAGAAGGGAGTCATCCTTCTCAGAGTGTTGATGTTCAAGCTCCCACTCATACTCTTCATGAATGATAGTAAATGTTGTTTCTGCAACACCAACTCCATCAATGGGTTGTTCCTCATTCACAACAAGTGAAGAGCCTGGAATGGACGAACACAAGACAATATCATCCGGAGGAACACCTGAGTGCGAAGACGAAGGTCGAAGAAAAGAATGCATATGGGAACTTGAAGGACTCACAACCAAATCTGCATGAAAATTGAGTGGAGTGATGTTGGGAGAGTATGAAGGATGAACATGTGTGTGAGCATGATCCTCAACATCACTGGGCAGTGGTGGACCTGTTGAATGAGAGGGAGGCAAACATCCAGTTGAGACAGTGCCCACTCCCACATGAGATTGCACAGTTCCATCAATGAAGAATCTTGAGCGAGGCTTGATATCAAGCTTACTCTTGGGACGGGCAGATTTATTAAGGAAATACTCGAACCAGTCCCAAAGATAATCAAATTTCATCTGGCTCCTCGGAGCTTGAAACTGCAAGTCACGGAAGCATTGCCAAAAATCAATAAGGGATTCACGTGGAGACTTCCATCGCTGTAACAGTTTCTGGTCAAGATGGTTTGGATCAAAATTATAGAACGTGTCTTCAATAAGATCACACAAGTGCTCAAATGAGTGCATAGTGTCAACTGGTAGGCTGAGCACCCAACGAAATGGAGATTCGTGCAGTGTGTATGCAAGCAGCAAATCGGCCTGTTCGTCAAAAAACTCATATTCCTTATGAATCATGGAAAGAAAGTTATGTAAGTGCTCAGGCCAGGCCACTTCGCCTTCACGATCATACGTGTGAGTGGACAAGAGATCAAAAATCTTCCCCGAGATGGAGACATCTTCACGATTCGAAAAACACCTCGAGGGAAGAAGAGTGCAAGACTCCATGAAAGATATGCAAAGTTTCAAAACTGGATGAGAGGGCACTGCTTGTCATCAGGCCCTCCTTCTAGTGCCAGAAATGTTGACGGTGTTGGATCTGCCAACATGTCAAGGGGATCTCTCCGGTAAGAAGTCCCAACAGTAGATCGTACAGTAATGCCTTGACCACTATGTTACACATAGGCAAGTAAGATACCTCTGTCAGTAGCAAGGGTGTGATTGATGTAGTGAGTCAAGGAAGGTGTATGAGAGGTTCTAACACTTCGAAGGGGGAAGGAGGTGAAGGTGAGTTCTAGGTTGAAAGGGATCAGTCCCAACTCGACTAGTAACACACAACACAAAAGGACATGCACAGCTTCCAGCGGAGTAGTCCACTCAGATGTTGAAGTCACATAATACAAGGTAAGATAACACGTACAACATTCATGGATCAGTCTAAGACGAGTGCGACGGTTGTTACAACAAGGTTCATGTGAAAGGTCTGTCTGATGTTCGGCAGAGCAGCCAACACAGACGGTGACAGCATTAACAACATATCAATACATTAACAACAAGATTCATATAATTGCATGTGAATTGGTTCATACACAAGTACGTAAGTTAAACAACATATATCATTAAGGCAACCAGAGCAGTCCAACTACAATAATAACATATGCATGAAAATGTGTTGACTCTTATTATATAAAGAAGTGTATCTCACAATCATACAATACATCCATGTAAACCTGCTAGCCCCAACAGTGGAATGTTATAGCCACATCCACTTGCTCCTCCAAAGAGATGTACTAGCTCCGTGCAGTGGAGAAGCCAAGGCGTGTTACAATACTTTCCAAGCCTTCCTCAAGATAGTCTTAGTAGAAGCTTGGCTGACCAAAAGCCTATACAATGAGTCATTAGGGACTATTTATGGCAAAGGGTGGGGTGACCCTTGACATTCCCCTTTGTGACCATTCAACTACCATCATGACTCTTCACCTACTCTATGACTATTACATCCACTATTGAGACTCGGCTTACACTTGACATGACTCAAGATTACAATGCACATGTACCCATGTGAACAATCACTTGAACAAGCCAAACTAGACATCATTTGGACTTAGACAACCATAGAAGTCCAACTGCTCGACATCCTCATGATGATCAACAGTGACATATTGATGCCAAGATTGGTAGTCCTTGATAGTATCCGTGTGTTCTGCTATGAGATCCTTCTGAAACCTTAACCTTGCCTCCATAACATCTGAATACACTGCTCAGGCTCCCCTGTCCAACTCATCTGAGAGCATGCGCATCATTGTCTTCAATGTGGCTAGACCAACAACGTACTTGCGCATGATTTCTGCACTGATAGGCAAGTTTGGGTTGGTGGTGGTCTGCATCAACTCGTCTAAGTATGAGTAAATCTCCTGCCAGACCTGCTTCTTTCTCTTCGCTTAGGTGACAGTCCCAAGTGATGGGATCGCATGGGTGTGCACTATAACATCCATGCTCTTGAATACTCATGCATGGGAAGCTTGTATGCTAGTGATGAGTTGATGTAGGTCTTCATAGTTCTAGATATGACTGCGGATACGTGCTTGCAGCTCGACCTCATTGGCCTTCATCATCTTTGGCAAGTGAAGCAGGGCTCCCTTGTACTTCATCATCCATGCTTGCATGTTATCAGCAGCAGCATGTATGTCTTCAAGATGGGTTCTCTTCTCGCACATCATTGCTACAATCTGTGGAGATGGACGACTACTTGGTGCACGGTACAAAACTTGGAGTACAATGCTCGCATAATTGTATCCAGGGACAATACTTCATCTAATATTGCCTTCTTCAGTTCAGTTCAAGTGGACATTATCACCAAGTTTCCTCCTTGCTTGGCCACCTGTAGTTCCTTCGCCATTCACTCATTCTCAGCTATGAGGAAACAAACACTTAAGATATTGACTTCGGCATAAACTCTAGTTGCATCAGCCAAAGCAGCTGGATGCTTGTGCACATCAGTCACGATCACTTATTCTTCAACTTGTGCAGGGGATGTTTGGTCCTCTGGAGTCGGTACTCTCTGAGACTGCACAACTCTATAATGAGATTCGTCAAAGGAGATGTTGTGCATCTCTGCTTTTGGTTGACCACCAAGGATCTCAGTGCCTCCTTGGTCATTCAAGACTTGCTCATCATCGAGATGCAATGAAGCAGGTGAGTCGACCTCTTTGTGGTGAGGCATGAGGTCGGTGTCTTGTTCCAACTCTTGTTGCTCCATGTATGCATCCAACTATTCAAGCGCCTGTTTTATCTCATGTGCAAAGTCTTATCCCTATGATGGTTCACCCTGTTAACCTGATGCCAATTGTTCAGATGAATCAACTACTTGTATGCGCACTGCTTCATATGTTTGCACATGATGCGCCCCCTGCTGAATCTCCTGTTGTTGCGCTTCCTTCTCCTGTTAGCGTAGCTTTTGTTCTTTTCAGAGTTGCTCCCTCAGCTCATGCAACTCGTTCTCTGCTTCTTCCATTCTCTTCTTGTCCCTCTTCCTTTGCACGATTCGCTTGTCACGTTGTTGCCTCTTCGCCTAAATAGCCATAGTTTCTTGTTCTACAAGTGGATCTGCTCGAAACTTACAGCTTTCTCCTCCTCCATGCGTTCGACAATCTTCCCCTTTCCTTTTTCATGCACAGGTATGCTTGGCTCTGCTGCCTCTGCTATTGCTGCTATTGTTGCTACTGTTGGTGCTCTCCGTGATGCTGCTTCATGCTGCTTTGCTAACCAATCTACAGCAAAGCTGACCTATTCATTGGGTCTGGAGGAATTGTAGCAGTACCTCCATGAGTCCTCCTTGGCCCAATGACATGCCCCATGGATCCAATTGAACTGAACTCTCGCATAGTGATCCTTCACAATGCAATGTGGGTCATACGGGTTGAAGCTTCGGAGTTCGAAAGGATACTTCCTCATTTGTTCTTCTTTGACATCCGCTTGTTTGATACTCTGAATCTCATATAACCCAATCCGCAATGAAAGAGTGGGCCAAGGTGCCCTCTTCTTCCATTGCAGTCTAGCTGTCAATCCTACCGAGATGTGGTACGCTACTTCCTGCATGACAAGCACGTCCAAGGTGAACTTTGGCAGAACATGCGGAGACTTCTCCGCACTAAACAGTCGGATGAACGTGTCGAACGGTGAGGCATACCAATCTACAATGCCTAGCAATGCCTTCATCACTTCATCTGACATGCATGGTGGATCTGGTTCGAATATCAACTTGTACATTGGGGTGAAAAAATGGTCGGACATCCGTATGATCACTCCTCTAAATCTGCATTCAGACAACAACTTGAAATACGTGTTCACAACAGTCTTTGTCGGTGACCATGCCCACTCCAACCTCAGGAATTCATGTCGGGCACAGACTGCATCTAGAATGTAGGTGGACATATAAATATCTGCATGCATACCCTCAGGTGACTGTCAAGCCTTCATGACTTGTTCCTTCAGTTGGTGAGACAATATGCCAGACCAATTGCATGGTCTTCCTTCTCTAGCCAATTGGTCCAATACGATCACCCAACTCTGAGGAAAGGTTTTAGTGCTTGCTTGGCCACTCAGTCGACATGCGAATATGACCAAGTATAGGCACGCCTTCCTCAATATCTTTGTCTTGTAGATTTGGTTGCGTGTCATCATGAAGCGAGCTGGCTCCTTTACCCAATCCTTCAAAATGTCTCTGGAGTGAGCTCTACTATTGGGCATGCTGAATGGAGGGGTCATGACAGTCATGGGCTCGAACATCTAATACATCTCATCATAATCTTGTGCCCAGATGATTGCAACCTTCGTCCCACTAACACTGCTCAAGGTCATCATCTCGGGGTCAGTGTGAGAGACGGTCCAGTGAATCATGTCCATGCATGGGAACGTGGGGCATCTACATGCAATTCGGTACAAGCTGGACTTATGAATATTCACATACACTCGACAGTCTTCTAGGTCTTCCCCAAAAGTGCATGTGAATGCTTCATTCACCTCTTTCCTCTTAAGTTTTATGTCCTTGTCTAGATACGGATTCGTATCTTCGTAGATCGGCAAACCCAAGGACACTTGCTCAGCTACTTCTCCAGTTGCAATACCATCAATGTACTGAGATCATGTTCTCTTGGAAGCCATTGAGACAGATGAACACCTGAAATATCTGGAAACAAGCAGCATGCATGGCAAGAAATATATTAGTGAAAAAAAAGCAAATATGGGGAAGGACACAACACATACCTGGGGAAATGATGAGCAAGATTGCGAAAATTTTACTGGGAGGCTGAGTGACTAGCTTCCACAACTACGCAAAAGGTAGTCTGGGTTGTCAGGGAGGTAGGACTGGCTGCTGGATCAGTAAAATGCGCAATCCAATCAGGCAGCTGGCTGCTAGGATTGCGCAATTCCAACTGGGATGGACTACTGGCCCAGGGACAGATTTGCGCAATTTCTTGGACCAAGGATCCATTTTCATCTAGAAATGCGCAAAATAGTCCTGGAGGCCAATGCTGGGCAAGAATGTGCATTTCTAGGGAGGAAGGTGAGCCTCCCTTCCCCAGATTACGCAATGCAGCTTTGGTGAAGGCAAAGCCCGGGCCAAGGTTGGTCGGACTCGCCAATAGGTAACTGAAAGCAACAAAGATAGTAAAATGCATTGTGACACTAAGTGATAGAAAAAGTGATTGATAGTGCATGCAAAACATGAATGAAATATTCAACAGACAGATCAACATGCATGTGGGTGAGGCAGTTCGCTGATTGGGCAAATGTCCGTGAAAAACAGTTTCATGCATGCGACAACAGTGAGATAGCAACGAAAACTAAAACAGATATGGGACAAGCTAGAATACATGTAAATGACAACAAGCATTCAAAGAAATCAAGCAAACAACACTCGCACAAGCGAAAACACAACAAGCGACAGAAATGTTGAAAAAGACAAGTTGAGGCCACTTACCCACGAATCGCTGAGTTGGCTATGTCAAAGAACCATGGATGTGTTGTGGGAGGTTAGAGCTCCAAGATCAATGTGAATGAATGAGATCTGATGCGTTGAATAAATAAGTTTGGTCGCATGACGCGCATGCCACACATTTAGGAAAGAGCGACACTTTGAGGGAAACTTCTAAAATAATTTTGCATGTAACCCCCGTTTGCTAAAAATAACTCTCTGAATCATGGGATGCCTTTTGCATGTTGTCTCTTTTTATTCTGAGAAGAATCAGTCATGCATGCATGCAAGTCAAGTTTCCTCGGTCCCATGTGGAATTGGTCAACCAGACTGTTCATGCATGTTGCTACTCAACTACTTAGGAAAAATGTGCATTCCTGGCTGTGAGTTGGGCTGACTTCCTAGGGGGTTTGCACAATTCCTGGGAAGAGAAGTTGATTTTTGCCCATATTTGCGCAAATCCTAGGCCAAATAGCCTGTTGCTGGGAATATTTGCGCAAATCCTGCTAGGAGGGTTGGCTGGTAGGATTGCACAATCCTGGAGCCCAACAAGTTGTCAGAGAGGATTGTGCAATTCCTGGAGGGAAGGATGGTTGCCCTCCAGAAATACGCAATTTTCAAGGGGAATCTGCTCAGCCTATAACTGGACCAAGTCTGAGTGAGCAACATGTGAGGGGAATGGATCAACTGTGATCGACAGGCTACCTTTGTGCGAGGAAAACACTAAAGCTTGAGTTCTTGACGAAGCAAGACAAAGTGCTACGTAAGGTTGGTAGGGAGGCTCCAAAATAGACTAAGGAAAAAAATTAGAGGGTGGTTGTAGCCTCTACAACACCTTCTAAATTTATTATGTCTTCCTCTTCTAAGAATTCTTTAGTAATAGGTTGTATATGTTCATCAAGGGCTCCAACTTCATGCAACCTTTTCACATCTCCCTAAATATGAACCATTTGAGTTGCGCCTCAAAAGCAGTCCTAACAAAAGACATCACTCTCAAGGTCTTAAGAAACTTTCATAACAAAAATTTGAAAACAATAAACTATTTCAATACACGGTTGAAGTCTTCAAAACAAAAGAATTACTCATATAGCAAAACTTTTCAGGACTTTTATTGACACTATTCACAAAAGCAATGCAAAGAAAATCCCCACTCACTAGAGAAAGTGGAGAGTCTTAATCACCTTAATCACAAGGGAAATAAAGGAGAGTTCTAGTCCTTCACATTTTAACTTTAAATTCATCTCCAGCAAGTGTTTATGTTCATAAGAAATAACAAAAACTATCATATATAATAAGTAAATTAGCTTGAATTGCACTAGTTCTTTACTTAAGCTATTAACTTCTATAAAATACATTGGCTCCATTTTAACAAGAAAATAACATTACACCACACTCATCATAAAAGTTTTACCTGAATTTTCTCACTTAAAAAAGTAGCATTTTCCATCACCTTCATGCACTTAAGTAATAACTACACAATCTCGGCCATTTTAGTTGTTATGGATGATTTGAGAACAACATTTGAGCCTCATTCCTCGAGATCCTCCTAAACAAAAATTGGTAGGGATTTTATAAATTGAAAATGTTTTATACGCCTGATCATCTCATCTTATCCATTAAAAAGCTCCATCATGGTATCCAAGAAAAAGTCAAACATTAGTTCAAAAACATGTAATGTAGAAGCCAATGCTATTAAATAAACATAGAATATGTAAACAATCTTCCTACATTTTATTTCATATTAGTGAGAATTATCTGCATAAATTTTTCCGTGAAGGATCTCACCAAGTAGACAAAAGTCACACGTAAACACCAGGGCACCGAAATAAATAGCTTATTTTTGTAAAAATACAATGAGTTGAAGTACAATACAGCAAACAATAATTTAATAAAAATGAACAAATAGATAAAGTGATAAGGTTTGGATTAAAATTACAAGAGTAGAAACAAACGAGCTCTAAAGCACTACAAAATTGACAAGAAAACATATAAAAAGAGATATGCAACAATCTAAGACAAATTACTTGGCTTTTCTTAAAGGTTGTTATCAAGGGAAGATATCCATACTCACTTTTAGAATAGAAACTCAGAACAACATCAAAAACAACATCAACGCCCCAAAGCTCTCAAATCCTTTCTTTGAAATGCCCCATGACTCTTCTAACTACACCAAAGGTATTTGCAAACAAATTTGTGAGTTCAACCCCTACCCAGAAAAACTATCTTCATCATTGCTTCTCGTATGTATTTCCTTCATGGTGGAAAGTAGCTTCTAGACCTTAGCTAGGATTGCAACACCACCATGATCAAAACTTGAAGAAGACGCCTTCAACAAACTAGAAATAAAACCACTGGTCTTAATATATATTTTTACTTCCTTCCATTATTGATGCACATAAAGTTTTCTTCTATTTGTTGGTCAACGTGCTGCTAGAACAAACTCCAATCAAAGTTTTTAAGTGATGCTAGAACAATACATATATTAAAAGGATTTGGTTATAATGTTCTCAATAATGAATAAATAATGATTTTAGTATTTGATCTAGGACTGTTGACAACTCTCTGGAAAAATAAGATTCAAAGGAAAATTGGCTAAAGTATACAAATAGGACAAGAAAGCAAGATTTTGTTAAAAACATAGGTTCTGTAAAGTATGATTAATGGATATTGATGTATGTTATACATGATTTTGTAGCTCACATCACACTGAACTCTTTTAAATGAATGAAACTGAAATAATAGAAGAGCAAGAAGAAGGTAAACATGGGAGATGACAAAGAATAAATAGTAAATGAAGAAATATGAAGACGATAAAAGAAATGGGAAGATAGATATACAACCTACAGCGTTATTTATCATTTCATCAGAATCTAAATACCATCTTTAAAAGGCTAGATGGATTAGGTTTTCTATTGCATAGACTTTTCAGTTAAAAGAAACAAAACTGAAAGTAAGGTCATTATTAGCATGCCTAACAACTGACATGATTTCAATTTTCAAATCCAGAAATAAAAGAATGTAGATGAAGTTATTAAATAGTATACTGGAAAATAACATATCAAAAAAGAGAAAAAAAAAAAAAAAAAACTTGCACAATGGTTGTAGGACTAGGAGTCATGTTCGTGCACATCTTGAGTGCTTCTTGGATTTGTCATTCAAACAGAGAATTTATTTGTTGTTTAAATCATTTTTCTGATTTTATCTATCAACTACTTCCATACACAATGACTTATTTATCCTTTTGCACCACTAAACATCTATCATCGTGCAAAATCCCAAGAGAAAATTCAGGTGCCATTCAAGAAAAATGATTAGGAAACCTCATTTTCACTCCTCCAGTGGCATGATTATGGATTTCAAACATCAATGTCAGAGCCAATGTACATAGGCATAAAATGGGATATAAATGCAAAGGATGAAATGTCTCATGGGACTAAAATGTCTCGTATATACCCTTTTTCCATCACAAAGGCCTTGGACCAGGCAGTTGATGCTTCCAAAAGACCCTCCTTTTTAGTATTAATAAAAAATAATGTGAGACACTCAAAGCAGAGCACTCACCCTTTGATTCCTTTCACAACTTCAATAACAAGGCATTTGAGTGGCCTGTTTGGCATGTTGTTTCCATTTTTCCTGGGATTACGAATTTCTACAACAAGTTTCCCAGGGGGCACTTATGTTTTGAAAGTGAAAATTGGGTGTTTATCCTTGTCCTCCACTCTATCTTCACAAGTTGTGATCAACTGGTCTTCCTTCATCACAAATTTACCTATATGAGCAGCTACTTGTCTTCCTTTAGCAATGGCCCAAACAACAAGTGATTGTCCAGGTCTATAGTTACCAGCAACAAAAACACCATCAATACTCATGCCAAAATCACCAAAGTGGCTTTGAAATTTAACCTGATATCCTTTTCCATATCAAGCTTCTCTGCAATAATCTATCATACCAAATAAAAAAATGAAATTAGAGTGAGGTAAATGGAGGAATTCTAGAAAATACAGTGTGTATGTATAATATCTTTTAGACACATAATATAAATGTTGAAAATATGTGTATTCAATGTTATGGATTGGGAAGGTTACAAAATCATTGAATTAATCAATTTTGAAGAAGAAAACATAGTCTAGCAATGACTATTGTCAACTAAATTTAGATTGGACCTTAGATTGTGCTTTTTTCAAGCGAAAAAAAAAAAAAAAAAAAAAAAAAAAAAAAAAAAAAAACAAAAAAACAAAAAACAAAACAAAACAAAACAAAAAACAAAAAAACAAAAAACAAAAAAAAAAACCAAAAAAAAAAAAAAACACAAAAAAACAAAACCAAAAAAAAAAAAAACAAAACAAAACAAAACAAAACAAAACAAAAACAAAAAAAAAAAAAACAAAAAAAACAAAAACAAAAACAAAAAAACAAAACAAAACAAAACAAACAAACAAACAAAACAAAAAACAAACAAAACAAAACAAAAAAAAACAAACAAACAAACAAACAAAACAAACAAAAAAAAAAAACAACAACAAAAAACAAAAACAAAAACAAACAAACAAACAAAAACAAAACAAAAAAAAAAAAACAAAACAAAATAAAACAAAAACAAAAACAAAACAAAAACAAAAAACAAAAAACAAAACAAAAAAAAAAAAAAAACAAAAACAAAAAAAAAAAAAAAAAAACAAAACAAAAAAACAAAAACAAAAACAAAAACAAAAACAAAAACAAAAAAATTAAAAACAAAAAACAAAAAACAAAAAAAAAAGACAAAAAAAAAAAAAAACAAAAAAAAAAAAAAAAAAAACTAATTCAAACTAATTTTATTAAAAAATCATTAGATTGTGCTTATCAATCAAAATTTAAAGTTTTATATCACCTCAGCAGCAATTTGTTGCTTAGAAAAATATAGATTACATGTTCTGGTCCAAGAAATACCATTGCTAAGAAAAAAAGTTATGCTTCTATAATCTTCTTTGTTCCCTTCATCTCTTTCAACTGGAACTTTCCACTCTCATCCTTTTCCCATTTGACCTTGATCAATTCAAGCCCTTTAACATTTCCATTGTCATCATATAAATCTTTTTGTCAACACTTCATATGACGTGAGATCTTTACCAAACTTGGTAATAACTTCATGGTGGCCATAATCTACTTGGAAAAACTTAGGCCACTGCCAAAAAGTGAACAAAGACCCACAATCATGGAATTATAGTAGGGTACAACATGCTAGAAAATAATAGATAACTAATTTTTATTTATATGAAGATGAACAAAGACAATTGAGGCCAAGGATTCCCAAGAGCACGAGAATTGGGGGGTTGTGGAAGGAGCTCCAAATTCACAACATTGTTGCATCCATGTCTTATGGTTGTTTCTATACAATCAATTCTAATGTCTCCTCCTCCAATGATAACCACCCTTCTCCCTTTTGCAGAAATAAACTTTCCATCTTGCAATCCATTATCCAACAAACTCTTGGTATTTGAATGAAGGAACTCCATAGAAAAATGTATTCCCATTAATTCACAACTGGGAATAGGAAGATCTGTTTTACCCATAGGAGTTGAGGTCTTTCTTGTATAATGTAATATATATATATATAAGAAAGACCTCAACTCCTATGGGTAAAATCTGAATTGAAATCAAATATAGAAGTGTACCTTGGTTTTGTTGCACCACATTCCCAAAACTGAGCATCATTTTCAGCGTGAAGCTTCTCCACAGAGAAAAGAGATTCACAACAAAATTCACACCTTCCTCTGCCATCACAACAAAATGTCATTGGACAACATCAAGTTTATTTGTTTCCATATTAGGAACTCCATACATCATCAGACCTCCAATTCAATCAACACATTCATAAATAGTGATAAAGTGCGCATCTTTATTAAGTTGATTAGCAGCAGCCAAACCAAATGGCCCAATGCCCACTATAAAAAACTTTCTTCTTGCACCCAATGACCAATCCATATCAAGATCTAGTTCACCACATCATAGACAATAAACAATTTATTTTCAAAATGATAAGCATCATAAGAATGGAATTAAGAATTATAAATGAAAGACACATACCCTATCCTCTTCTCAGGTGGACGTAGAACCATCCAACCTTCTTCAAAATCTTTATCAATGATGGCACATTCAATAATTTTAATAGATATTGTATTTTCAATGATTCCTAGTACACATGCACCATCACAAGGGGCATGGCATACATGTCTAGTGAATTCAGGAAAATTGTTTGTTTCCAGCAGCTGATCAAATTCTTCTCGCCAATGCCCTTGGTGAACTAATTCATTCCACTCAGGTATTTTGTTCCCAAGAGGAAATGTATTTTTATCCTGCATGGAGGAAAAGGTTTCACATGTTCAAAATACAAACAAGTATACAATCTAGCAAAACAAAAAAGATACAGGAACAAGGAATGTAATTAAGAATCTTTTCATTATACAAAAAGGAAACACTTAGATAATGAATATAACATATGAAGTTTGAATTTTATAAGCACATTATCTTTCAATTTCTATTTTATTAAAAAATTAGGGGCAAATAAATGATGTCTGAACTATAAACTGATGACAAAAGGGGGTTCCACAATCCATACACCTAGCTGATTGTGTCTTTAGTAGTGGCCCTAGCTTGTTTTCCTCGACCACTTCTTTCCAATCATTTATCCATGTTGCAACATCTTTGTATGCAATACTCTGATACTCATACATCAAAAAACCATAGTGCTTAACTACATTATCTATTTTCCAGGTCTCTCTGCCACCACTTTTTGTTCACTTTGCTGCAAATTAGATAGAAATGTTAGCCCTGTTAGCTCTATTATTGACTTCATTGGTTAAAGGGCAAATTCAAGTTCTGGTAGCGGTCTTTTCGTCCTTCATCCTCCATTTCTTTTATATTCCCACAATCCTTGTTATATCTGCTTCATCCATAAATCTTTTTTATCCTCGTTTTAAACCCCGATAATGCATTTTTACGCCACTACTCACCCTTCCCTTTCTTCTCGCTCATATTTCCTAACCCTGATTTTCCTTTGCTTGCTCTAAATTTCTCCATGACGCTGTTTTCTTGCCTCCCGTACAGTTCTGTTTAAATATTATAAATCTCGTTGAAACTCTGCACAACCCGCTTTTCTTCTCCTCGGGTGCTTAACTCACGAGACCGTACCCATATTAATCCTCTGTCACCTTTGCATTTACAGCCATTTATCATCATGATCTAATGGTCTTCGTTCTCTGCCAGCGCGTTAAACTACGCGCTTCTTCCCCTCCATCTCATTGTCCATCGCCGATCCGACGGCTGACGCATTCCCTGATCACGTGACCTACGCACACGATAACTCGCGCGAACAGTGGTATTGGGCTGCCACGCGTCACGAAACTGTTGGATCACGCCTTCTTGTACGAAAACCACTACACCCGATAAGCGGTGCGGGGAAACCGCCCAACCCAACCATTAAAACCCTTGCAGCCTATGCGCCTAATTGTCGTCGGATCTGCCCGACTGCGATCCGATGACCCGTATTCACTCGGCCCGCGCATCCTCCCGATGGCTTCCTCTGTGCAATCTCAGCCATTCATTCCCTTGATCCGTCGGCCCTCATTCATCCCAATTATTGAGCCTCCCGATGGCCTCTGTAATCGATCTCCACCATTGATTTAGCTGATCCAACGACTGAGCTTCATTCTTCTGATCAGTCTGTTTCCGCCTTACTCTTTGTTCCACTCCTAACCCTTCATTGCTGCTAAAGAATGAAGACAACCAACAACCTGTACCCTGCATAATGAAGTTTCAACAACTACAATTAATCGGCAGCATGGCCGAAGGACAAAACGGACGACCTTGAGCAGTGAAGAGCATTTATTAGGCATGGAATTTAATCCATAATTTACTCCAACTGCCAGAGAAGGACTTCAGAATATCAAAGAAGGCTGATTTTGTCCATTAAAACATTCAGATTGTAGCAGAAGAGCCATATCTAATTGTAAATGCGGTTGGTAGCCAGTTATGACCCCTCCACACATAGGTTAGCAGATATTTTTGGTAATCAACCTCTATATATATCCAGAACACAGAGTGATGATGGTTGATGAATGTTATTATTTTGTAAGCTTCAACTTCTGGAGACTGTAACTACTATGATACCTGTAGTGTCTGGTCTTCATTTTCAGCTAATGCAAGCTTCTTTTGCTGCTAATTGCTCACTCTCCACTTCTTCTTCTTTGTTCTAGGTTGTGCCTGTTATGCATTTGTCTCAAATTCTTGATGTTTGGCATTAGAGGGGTTGTCATCCCACCTCTGCGTTAAAGTCTTGTTTATTTCAGTGAATGTATTATTCAAGTTTCTGTTTGTTTAGTGACAGAGAGCTATCATCCTGTCTGTGCATTAAGCAATAGATTTGCAGACCTCTTTCACTGGTTGCAGTCGGCCATCACAAGGTCATGTGCATCTACTGGTGTGGTCAGTCTTCTCCATTATCACCTTTACCTTAAGCTGTGAGTAATTGGTGGTTAAAAGCCTTGTAGTCTGGGGGTGTTCACCCATGTCTGGGGTTAAGCACAGTAGAATTGGTTATCTGGCTTGAATATGCAGCATTTCTTTCATTCATCCACCATTTTTCCAACATTTTTGTTGAGTTTGTAATTCTCCTGAGCATCTCCGAGATACAACCTAGGAGAGTTTCTTGGGGTGATAACAAGCCCCATGACCAATCCATCAACTCAACATTTATACAAATTAATATTTGATGACATTGTCAAATAATTTGAAAGTATCAAGGATTTTATATAGTGGAGTTAATATTTCATGATGATATACATGTTATACAGTTGAAATTAAAAATAAAGGAAAAACTGAGTTGAACTACATGAAAATGTACCTTGTAAGCCTCGTCACTTTTTTTCTTTATTGATTTGAAGCAACTTTTTCCATCCTCTTCAGCTCCTCAAAGGCATCTTTCTTCATCAATTCAACCTCCTCTGCTTCCTTCACAATTTTCCTAACCTTCATTTCTCGCAATACTCTTTTATAGTTTCGTGGGAATACTTTCAGAAACTTTGGGAGGAAAGCTTCAAAATCAGCAAGGACTTCTCTTTCCAGTTGACTATTAGAGTGACGTAGGTGTTATTATATCATCATATTCAGTGGAATTACATCATATTCCTCTTCAACATTTTCAAGGTCTACCAACTCGAAATTGCATCTTGAATCAAATTTTCCATCAACATTAAGAACATAAGCAATAGCTCCACTCATTCCAACTGCAAAATTCCTTCTATTTTTTCCCAAGATGATCATAGTTCCACCAGTCATGTATTCACATCCATGATCTCCTACTCCTTCAACCACTTCTTTCACACTTAAATTCCTCACACAAACCTCTCTGTTGTCATACCATTGAAGTACACTTCTCCCCATATAGAGCAACATTCCCAATGATAATGCTTTATTCAGGATCAAATTGGCTTCTTCTAGGAGGGTAAACCATGATATTGCCTCCTGATAAACCCTTTCCAACATAATCATTGTTGTCTCTTTCTAGATCTAGGGTAAAACCTAAACAAAGGAATTTCCCAAGGCTCTAACCTGCATTTCCTAAGAGTTTTACATAAAACGTGTCCGTGGGAAAACCTGTCATATTGTATCTTTTTTTAACTTCATGGCTAAGCATTATACCGAAAACTCTATTGAAAATATTCATGGGAATATTCATGTAAGCAGGTATACCTTTCTCTAGAGCTTCCTTTGAAATCTTAATCAGCGCTTGGTCTAGGGCCCTATCCAGACCATGATCTTATGCTTGAACACAATATTGAGCAGCTTCTGGGTGAATCTTTACTGCACACTAAAGTAGAAAAGAAAGATCGATATTTTCAAGCTTCTCATTATTGTTTATAACCTCTTTATCCATCTCTATCATATTTGCATGGACGACATCAGTTCTGAAACCCTTCTTAGGCATAAGTTCACAAACCTCTTGGGTAAGCATGAAGAAGAAATTAATGACACGTTCTAGTTCTCCTACGAATTTTTCCCTTAAAATGGGATCTTGGGTGGTGGTGACACATTAACTCTTTATATGTCTTGTACTTGTGTAATATAACCTTGAAACTAAACAACGCATTAAATGTATTGGAATATAGATACTAGCTCATGCACATTTAAATCAGAGACCATATCCTCCTCAGAAGTTGCATATCCTAGTCTTACCAAAATGGATAATATATTACATATTGAAATTAATATTTACAACCTTGAACATATCAAACCAAGGTTTAGACAGATATTTGGGCAAGCTGTAAATACAAAGCAAAAGTTGCTCCCTCATTGTCAACTTCCATTCCTTCTAAAAGGCCTCCATAATAGGATATGAAAAATTATTTAATAGGAGTAAGGTCAAAGTCCCAAGGAACACATATTCTTGCATTTCCCATCTCACAATGATTGATATCCCCATCAAACAAAAGATAGTCAATAGAAATCAAAAGGGATAGTGTTATTGAAATTTAAAAAGAATCTCATGCATAACATGGAGCAACCATGTTCTAGATTATTTTCAATTTGTACCTGTATGGATTCTACATTGCCTTTCTACACATCCACTTCCTAAACTGCACTGTCTGCATATGGGCTTCCATTATTACCCCATAATCCAGCATGAGTTGAACACTTTTCACAATACTTTTCTCTATATCAAATCTCCACCACTTTGTAATTGAATTGAATGTAGTTAAGCAATCCAAAATGTTCAGCATAGTTGTGGAAGTAGTCCAATGCCTCAGAGTGAGAGGCGAATTGGATAGTTACATGGCTTGACCATTGCAAATCATTCAAAGGCAGGGTAAGGGGTTTGTAGCTTTGTTGAAGATTTTTTTTCTCTCCACGTGCCTCCTATTCCTAATTTTGCTTCAAAGACTATGATATTCAGTTTTAGACTTCGTAAATATTTGGTTGCAAGGAGACCACTCATCCATGTTCCTATGATACAAACCCTTCTCTTCCCAAATCCGTTCTCATTCTCAGTCTCACCTTCACTAAACAAATTATCATTCCAGGTAGCTACGATTAAGGGATGACTAATTTTAGCACTTCACAAAGCTACAAAATCATAATACCAGATAGCCTGTGATATATCTAATTACAATTACCCAACTTGCCCTTGGCGTAAATCTCACACTGACGTTGTTTTATATCTAGATATGTTTTTGTATCTAGATGAGCTCACAACAACCACATTCTTCATATTCTCTTATATCTCATTAAATTGTACAATCAAACAAATAACTTATTTACTTGAGTACTTTAAAACTAATTTACCTTGGAGCAGCATAGTCTATCATGGTCTGAGAAACAAAATCTTCGAAGTATTTTATTTCATTACAGAGAAAATTTCTAGTATTTTAAACCAAGTACTTGGATAATCTATTCACACTTCGTAAGAAAACTATGAAGATGTTCATCATCAAAAGGACATGTGAGGATGGCAAAGATAATGTCTTAGCATCCATTTTAGCTAGTTTTTCTAAATAAATGATAAAATATCAAGAATGACAAATTCCTATCAAGGAAAAGTATAATTGTAGGTAACTCAATCATGTTCATTTCCAATGAATTTTTTACTAAAAGCACAAATAAAATATCAAAGAATGTCTATGTTATCAAGGAAAATTACATCAAGTCAATATATATCAAGTACTACAATATATTAAAAGTCAACTACTGAAATATATAATTGTATTTGCAACTCATTATTCACGAATTCATAAAAATGATCACTGATCTAGTACTATTTCATGACAGCAATCCAGCACTAGCCAATACTCTCAACAATAACAACAACAACGTGTTTATAACAAGAACAAGAAGACCATCTAGATCGATGACTTTTCCAGATACTTCTTTGGCCATTGATTGAAACTCTTTTCCTTCTCCTTCAAACGAACACATCCATCTATTTTATCTTCATACGGAAGGGAGATGTTACTTGTGACATTAATGACATTTACATTTGCATCTTCAGGACCAAGTAGCACTCCATGGATGATAGAAAGTGGTTGAATTCATCCAATACCAGCAATAGCACTGCCATATTGATCTAATATGTTCACTTTTTCAACTACCTAGAGTAGGTCATGCCCTGTTGGAGTTAATGGGCATTGTCAAAAACAAAAAAGTATACATAAATATTAGGAAAAAAATAATTGCAAAAACATACATAGATACTGAACTAACAGAATAATGTACACTCGCTAAGTCAATATCTGAAATACCAGCAGGATTTGGCATCAATTGGGAATGTTCAGGTGCATCAATTTTGTCATATTTTAGAACTCCTGAGGTAACAATTTTTTCTTTAAAATCATATATGTGATTTCATTATGCACAAATCAAATATTACATTAAAACACAATAACATATCAGAAAACAGTAAATATAATATTAAAACATTAAAATCTGAATAACACTAAAATAGAAGCATATAGGTCTTGTAGATATCTACAAAAAATGCTATTGAGTTACTACATACCTTCACATGTTCATGGCCCCTGTTTGAGTCATTTAGCATTCTTGTGCCACCAAGATTTACATTTTCTTCTTGTGATTGACATGCATTGCCAATAAAAGAAGTCTTCATGAGTGAAGGGAAATGGAACCAAAACATTAACATATTACAAATTCAAGTGAAGCACTGCATGCAAGGGAATTATAATTAGCTTATTGTTGTCGCCAATTTGACCGCAATTAGATCTTGGCACCTTCTGTCAGTTTCGTCTCGTGCCTCCCTCACTATATGACTTCTCTCATATTCTTGTAATAAAAAAATTGCTTACTTGAATTTTCATATTTGCCCTACATCTAATATATTGTTATAACTCGTAAAAAAATCACTATAAAAAATTAACATCTTAATTTTGAATTAATAATCATAATTATACATTACAATTAATATCATAATAAATTAATTAAATTAATCAAAATACAATTATTAAACTAATTATAAAAAATAAAAATAAAAATAAATTAATTAAAATACATATTAACTAACATATAATTAATTACAAAATTAATTACAAAATCATAAATTAATATAACATGAAAAAACAAATAATAAAGAATTAAAATAATTAAATTAAATTAAAAATCATTATGAATTAAATCAAATTAAAATCAAATATTAAATAACATATAAATAAAAATAAAAACAAAACTACCTTACCCTTAGCTCTCATCATTATCTCATCTCTTAAGAAAGTTACTTAATATAACTTACATACCAAAAATCTAAGCTGGAATGGTTGTAGAAAGAAAAGAACTTTGGGGGTTGGAAAGCATTTTATGCTTTTCAAAATAAGTGTAGAGAGGCAGAGTTATGGGACTGGAAGACCACTCATACTCTTTTTGGGCTTCTAGTGATTCCGATGATTCTCTATGGTTGTGAACTATGGGCTAGTTGTACCTCCGACATGCAGCGGAGACAAATTGAGAAAATTCAGAAGCATTTGATTATAAACAAATTTAAGATTAAAAGTGCAGTTCCTTATGATATCTTGTTAAGTGAAATAGGGACTGCTCCTATTGAAGAAATTGCTATGGTGCGAGTCATTAGGTATTTAAAAAAATTAAGCAAATGGAAGAGGGTAGATGGCCTAAGGTTGTATTTAATGATAGATTGTGTAAGAGCAAAAAAATTTGGATGCAGCAAAATAAAAAATGGTTTAGTAAATGGGGTATTTTCTTGAGCGCGTGTCCCATAAATAGCAAAGAGATAAAAGTTTTTGTTATGGAAAAGTTCCACAAACGTAATTGGGATAAGGAGCTAGGAAGAAAGAAAAATTACTATATTGAAGTGTTTAATCCCACTCATAATCATCAACCAAAAGCATACATAGAGGCCAATATTTCTTGGAGAGCCAAAATTCTTATTGCTTAGTTAAAGACTAGTTCTCATTAACTCTGTTGTGAAACAGGGCACTAGAAAAGGCCAAAGGAAGTGTGGGAAGAAAGGGTATGCATTTTTTGTCCTTCAGGAAAAGTGGAAACAGAAAAACATTTCATTTTAGAATGTGACGCCTTCAAAGACAACATGGAAAGTTAAGCAGATATGCTGGCAGCTAGCTCTTGGGATAATCTATTTAGCGAGGGGTCGAGAAGTTGGGAGCATTTATTGTGAAGCTTCACAGAAAAAGGGCCGAATACATCAAGCAGATGAAGAAGCAATCTGTCCCATAGGCTATTTTTAGCCTCGTGGACGTTAAAATAATTTCTTTCTTTCTTTCTTTCTCATAACACAAAATAAAATTATAAAGAAACCAACCTATGGAGAAATGAAGGTTCCTACCTTCCATGCATTTTAAAGAGATTAAATAAAGGACAGGAATATGTTCGAAACGTAAGACATGTGTTGGAGGATATTAAATGAAATACGGATTATACTCATGTATGGTCCATGGGCCTCTTTAACTAATTAACCTTAACCTAAATTCGTACCTGATGACCACTCAAATGAAACTTTCACCGCTCAAAACTTCCCTCGATATGCATGAGTTTTTTTTTCACCGTAAAGAGTTATTTTTTTGTTATTCATTCTAAAAAAAAAAGATTCTCAATAATATAAAAAAATTTAGATAATTACCAGACATAGCTATGTAATAAATTAGAGATGTGCGAAAAAAACTAATACACGTCAGAGTAATATAGCTGTGGACTCCCTGTGACATTGACTTGACTAAAATAAAGACAAATAGACATTAACTAATTATGTTCCAGTATACATCCAGTAAAATCAACAAACATTGATTTGAAGAATACAACCCTTTAACAGAGATACTTAATTATTGCATTTTGACTTCCTATTGTCCAAGTCTGTCTAGTAGAATATTGTTCATATTTTCTTAAAATTCACTGGCCTCAAGAGTATTGTGCTTTATGGCAAGTGATCAATTGAAATGGTAAAATAGCTTTGAATCTTGCCGTCCATGAGCTCATCAAAGATAATTAATCTTGGTTCCAATTCTAATGCTCTCTTTGAGAGCATATCAGTTGTGGCATTGAACTCTCTATATATGTGTTGAAAACTAATAGCTTGGAACTTCGAAATAATTTCTCTTATTCTTAGTTTCCATGCTTCTAATCTTAACACCTTTAAGCGAGCCTCTCCTTTCAGCTAATTGATAACACATTTTGAGTCCCCAAGAATATGTAATTGATTTATGTTTTTTTGTTGTGCAATCATCAATAGATTCCATGCACAGCTAAATGATAACACATTTTGAGTCCCCAAGAATATCTAGTTGATTTATGTTTTTTTTTGTTTTGCAATCATCAAAAGATTCCATGCAGCAATCAATTCAGCCTTGGTATTTGTTCCGAAGCCAATTCCAATTTTATATTGGATGGACCTATTTTCTGTCAACTTAATCATCCCTCCACCTCCACACATATTTTCCTGTGCTGCCCCATCAAAGAATCCTATTGGAAGATCTTGAGATATTTGTTGGAATTGTTCTCTTCTCTGCGGTATTGATTTCTGAAGGGGAATAAATTCCCGAAATTGTGAAGCAATTTTGGAGATTAAAATCGGAATATATAGCTTATAATCTCTAAATATTATCTTGTTTCTCAATAGCCAAATATTCCAAGTAAGAAATATATGCAAAGTACTAAGATGCTTGTACTTCTTTTCCCAAGAAAAAAGGATTTCTTCAAAATAAGACTTCTTCATATCTTCCTTAATGCCTAAAAACTATAGAACAGAAGACCAAATATCTTGTGTGAAATTACAATTGTTCAAAATATGTTCGGTAGTTTCTTGTTGATGTTTGCATAAAACACATCCATTGGGTCCCTGAAAGCCTCTTTTTTGGAGATTTTGCTAGGTCCAGATTTTGTTGTGAAGTACCAACCATATGAAGCATCTTAACTTGGTAGGAATATGTCATTTCCAGATATATCTATACCACCATCTATCAGTTGGTTCCATCTTTGAGTCAACAATCTCATCATATGTTGAGTTGCTTTGATCTTTCTAGTAGAGAACTCCCAACTCCAAACCAAAGAGTCCCTGCAGTTATTTAATCTTACTCCGTTAAGATTTAACTCTTTTATGTAATAGCTCCATTCCTCTGCTAAAGCATCCCTTAATCCCAAACCAGTTGCTGTTATCCAATAATTTTGATGCAGTTGGGAATAGAGAGGATTTTTTATATCATGAAGATAGGTGAATTCCCTTGCTGCCATAGCTTGCCTTAACTCTCAAGACAATTTGTATACTTTGGCCCCACCAATAAAGGGATCCTTGCCAAGAATGACTTGCCTTCCATCCCCCACTTTCCAAGCTAACTAATTGAAGAGATGGGGATAGGATGTCATAAGAGCTTTCCAAACCATGGAACCTTTTTTGTGGAAAGAATATGACTATTTTCTTATCCATTCTACAATCGTTTGTTTGTTTATATATATTTCTATAATGACATGACTCCACATACCCATCCCAAATAGACTTCTCCACAGATTTTTCAAAGCTAATGCTTTGGAAACCCAGGAAAGCTTTTTAAAACCCCATCCTCCTAGCTTTTTAGGGATCGAAAGTATAGATTAGTTTGCAAGATGAATATTCTTTTTGTCACTTTTCCCAGCCCACAAAAAATTAAAATCATGTGTCTGATAACAACAAGAATACAAGAAGGAATTTTTGCCAAAGACAACCAAAATACCTGAATATTCTCCAATATCGGTTTTACCAAAATCATTCTACCACCTAATGATAGCCAATTATAACACCAAAGATTTATTCTCTATTCCACTTTTCTGATCATCCACATCCAATCCTCATTGTGATAATTATTTATTTTAAGATAGAAACAAAGGTATTTAAATCTCATCTCCAAAGATGACGACTGCAATGGGAGAAATCACTGCATTTTAGCAAGAATATTAGCCCTAATCCTTCGCTTTTTGATGATTCTCATTTATTTCTTCTTCTTCATCCTCTGAAAGATGTGGATTGGCTTTTGGGGTCTTTTCTTTATCCTTTTTGTAACCTTTTTAGCTTATGGGAATGTGTTTTTCAAATGTCATGTTTGTAGACAAATTCGACCCCTGAATGACGTGTTTTCAAAATCTAATATTTGATTCCACTTAAAATATTTATGCATCAGGTGGATGTGATTTGGTAGGCCTTTGCTAAGGTCTATCTCTACACAAATCCAAACAAAGTTAAAAAAACCTTTTTCAATTCTTTTTTGATTTGTCTTCAGAAACCTCCCCGATGTGTTTTCAGTACCTTCTAAAACTTGGTGGTGCCAGAAAGGGAGAGGGAGATTGTGTAGTCTCACCCATACCAACATCTTGGTAACCACCATTATTCTAACATAAAAATCTAGAAACAATAGAGTTATAGGAGTGTTGCACCAGTGCAGGATGGCACAAAGAGGAGTGCAACGGTGCGAGATGCAGGGAGTTGTTGCAGCAACGCAGAGGTCAGAGAGGGAGCACTTGTCAGCGGCAAAGGGAGCTTCAGCATCAGTGGGTGTCTCTAGCCCAACAAAGAGGTCAGATTGGGAGATCAATTACTTACTTCTCAGTAACTGAGTTGTAGTGCAGCAGTATGCAGCACGATGCAACATGATGAGAGGAGGTGCAATGCGGATGCAGTGCTGGGAGAAAGGACCAGCAGCAGCACGGATGCAGAGGGAGCTATCATACAGATGCAGCAGTGGCAATGGCAGAACCATGGGCAGTAGTGCAAAGGATGTTGGGCAGGGAGGCCTAGCATCAACACAGGTACCGATGCCGGATGATTAGAGTAATACTCAATGACAAGTATTGTTAGAGCATAGTCCTCGCTAAGAGGGAGTGTTGATTTTGGGTAGCATTGGATGTGCTCTAGCCACGAAATTTTGTGGAGAGGTTGGGGCACATGAGATCTCCAATACCCAGAAAGGGTTTGGGCAGATTCTAAACAGATCAAGAGATATTAAAATAATTAATATTTTTAATGGAGTCCCAAAGTCTAAACTTAGGGAAAATAAAATATTAATGTGTATTAATATGAATCTGTGTTAGAGTGGTCCAAAAGACATGGATCAAGCTAGATCTAATCTTAACCGTTGATTAGGGACTTAATCTCGGCCTTTGAGATGTCATCAGGAAAATTATAAGAGGAGGCTTGAGGGTCACTCGGAGATCACACCAAATGATCAGTTATTTTATTCTCTAGAGTGGGATTTGCTAAGAGAGATAGAATCCATGATCGGGAGAGCAGCTGAGGGGCATTGAATACATAGAAACAGAGAAGGCAGAGATTGTGTCGAGAGAGCAGCGCAACAACCAATGAGGGTGACGCAAAGGCAGCAAGGGCTCACGTAGAGGCAGCCAAGTGCTGTGTAGAGCACCAGAGGGGGCAACGTAGCTGACGCAGAGGCTCCCAGAGCTGACTCAAGGTCTTTTGGGGCCGACGCAGGCCTAGAAAGGCTGACGCAGGGCCAACGTGAGACAGAGAGGGGCCGACGCAGTCCAGTTTGGGCAGACGCTGGGGTTGCAGAGCAATTTTGTGCTGAAGAGCTGCCGGAAGGATTCTCTGAGGTTTCAGCCAGGAGATTTCTCTCAAACTATGAGGTATAGCTGCTAAGAAAATTCTCTGTTGGGTAGGCCAGTTTTGGCACCCAGATTGTACTCTAATATTTCTTAATAAGAAAACCCTCAAATCGTTGCACTGGTTTTCCCACATTAGGTTTTTCCGGGGACATTGATCCAAAAATAATGGTGTCATGTGGTGTGTTTGTTCTTGTTTCTTTTAGTTGTTGATCTGTAATATGTTGAGCATGCACTGGTGTTTTTTTCAGTATTTACTTTGTAAATAACTTGTTAAAGAAGAAAATAACAAGTAGGTAGGAATAAATCAGGAAAAGTGCATGAAGGGTTTCTAAACTAAGTAAATTTAGAAACTTCAACACTGATAACGACAAGTACGAGGAGGCAATGGCGAGGGCCAAGAGCATCATCCTTAACGGTGTCAAGGACCATGTAGTACCACATATTGCCGAAAAGGAAACGACAAATGAGATGTGGGAGGCCCTAAAGAAATTGTACCAGCATACTTTTGTGCAGAGAAGGATGTTACTAGAAAATCAGTTGCGATCATACCAGATGCAGAAGGGAGAACAGATCGACCCATCCCTCGATCGATTGAAGGAGATCCAGGATCAGCTGACATCCATAGGGGCAATGCCAGATCCAAAATTGATGGTGAGAACAGCCTTGAACGTAGTCTCAAAAGACTAGGAGGTGTTTGTCCAGAGCATACTAGGCAGGGTGACCCTTCCAGATTGGGAGGAAATGTGGGCTACTCTTCGCCAAGAAGAGATCAGAAGGCTTAGCAAGGCGGGAAGCAGCAGCAAGGGGATCAAAATCAAGGAGGAGGAAGTGGATGCTACCCTAGCATCTGAGGGAAAGCAAGAGAAACGGAAGAAGAAGGACCTCTCCAACGTCAAGTGCTTCCACTATGGGGAGCTGGGTCATTATACGACCCAATGTCCAAGGAGGAAGAGCAAGGGAGAGGCCTCTGAGACCAAGGATGCACCAGCAAGGGCAGAGAAGGAAGTGGAGACAGACGATGACTGTGCCATGAGTGCACAAACACCACTTGAGCGGAAGTGGGGAGACATCGAGCTATAGTCAAACGGACTATAGGTGATGAGGGGCAGGATCCTCGAGGTACCCAGCCTCTTGGATTAGACCTTGCTACGGGAGCCCCAAAGAGTAGCAATACTAGCAGATGTCAGTAGAGACGGATGCAGATGGAGCGACAGAGGGAGCTATAGTGCAGGATTCCTAGGACAGCGTGAGGCAGCAGTGCGAGAAGCACGAGAGTGTTGCACCACTGCAGAATGGCACAGAGAGGTGTTCAACAGTGCGAGATGCATGGAGTTGTTGCAGCAGCGCAGAGGTCAAAGAGGGAGCACTTGTTAGCGACAGAGGGAGTTTCAACATCGAGGGTGTCTCTGGCCTAACAGAGAGGTCAGATTTGGGAGATCAGTTACGTACTTCTCAGTAACTGAGTTGTAGTGCAGCAGTTAGCAGTGATAGTGCTATGGGCAGCACGATGAGAGGGGTGAAATCTAGATGCAGCAGTGGCAGTGGCAGGGCCATGGGCAGCAACACAGATGTAGATGGAGTTGCAGTACGGATGCAACAGTGCAGAAGATGATGGGCAGCGGGCCTAGCATCAGCACAGGGACCGATGTCGGATGATCAGGATGATACTATGTGAGGAGTATTGCTAGAGCATAGTCCTCGCTAAGAGGGAGTGTTGATTTGGGGTAGCATCGGATGTGCTCTAGCTCGGCCTCATTTCAGACAGAATTTCGGTGAAGGGGAAGTCTGCAATAGGAGGTGCGAAGTTCATCAAGGAAGCCTATAACCAAGCAAAGAAAGGGAGAATATAACTGAGGTCATTTATGTGAAGAAAGGGTATTGTCCACTGCAGAAGAAGTCGAGGTATCAGAGTCTCCTTTGAAGGACAAATTAAGGAAGGGAACAAGTCCATTATCAAGCCGATTTGCCAAGAAAGTTGCCTCCACCTAAAGCAAAGGGAATCAAGGTTCCAAAGTTGATAATTTACACATGCTAGGGTTTCTAAAGGAAGCCGAGAAGTTGTAGGTCTGAAGCAGAGAAAAAAGGAAGCTGACATCTGAAGTCTAGCTGAGGTACAAAGAAAGGCAAGCAGTTGGACCAAATGTTGACTTCGGCATGAAAGAGAAGCAATGAAAGGGAACTTTTGTCTTGGTCTTGGGGTGGAAAATAGGTTAAGGATCTTGGACTTGGTATTCATCAATAAGTCTCTATAAGAAGAAGAATTCGTCTGGGTTTTCCTCTCAAGTGGGAGAGGTTTTGGCCCTGGTTGATCGCCTACATTTTGTGTCTCTTGTCTCTTTATGGTTTATGCATTGGTAGTTGTTTGATGAAGAGGAAAACTATAATAATCTAACTAAAAGAAGATCCTAATCTAAGAAGTAAAAAGCATTCACAAGCAGTTATCTATCATAGAGAAATCATCTAATCTTGATGCCCTAGATTTGTCAACATGGTATTAGAGCTAAGGTGACAAAGTCAAGGAAGGGCATCTTATCAAAGGACACTCGAGGAAGGCATCAAAGCGAATCTAGAAGTCAAGATCTATCAAGAAGAACTCTACACTAGAAAGAAGTCTTGGAATCCTCAAGTCATCTCAAGAGACCTCAAAGACCCTCCTCAAGTTGAAGGACTTATACATCAAATTTGTTGATTTGGGGTAGCATAGGATGTGTTGTAGCCACGAAAATTGGTGGAGAGGCTAAAGCACATGAGATCTCCAATACTCAAAAATGGTTTGGGCAGAATCTAACCAGTTTGGGAGATACTAAAATAATTAATATTTTTAATGGAGTCCCTTAGTCTAAACTTAGGGAAAATAAAATGTTAATGTGAATTAATATAAAACTGAGTAGAATGGTCCAAAAGTCATGGATCAAGCCAGATCTAATTTTAGTCATTGATTAGGGACTTAATCTCGGTCGTTGAATTGTCAACGAGAAAAGTATAAGAGGAGGCTTGAGAGTCACTTGGAGAACACACCGAGTTGATCAAGAATTCAATTTTCTGGGGCAGGGCTTGCTGAGGAAATCAAAGGAGTGATCAGAGTTGCAGCTAAGGGGCAGTGAATACAGAAGCAAAGAGGCAGAGAGGGTACCGGGAGCATCAGCGCAGAATCTGGGAGAGGGTTGACACAAAACCAACCAGAGGCCACGCAGAAGTAGCCAGGAGTTGCGCAGTGCTAGAGAGAGCCAGCATGGGTAATGCAAGGGCTCCAGAGGCTGACGCAGGGCTAGTTGGGGTGAAGCTGGGAGATTTCATGGGACAGATTGGAGCTGAGAGCTATGGGATTGTACATCTGGGGTTTTTAGCCGGAATATCTGTCTCCGACTGAGAGGTACTACTGCCGAGAGCATTCTCTATTGGGTGAGCCATTTCTGGCACCCAGATTGTATTCTGAAACTGCTTAATAATAAAACCCTTAGATAGCTACACCAATTTCCCTGCATTGGGTTTTTCTGGGGACATTAGTCCAAAAATAACGGTGTTGCTTGTGTGCTTGTTTTTCCTTCAGTTGATGATCTGTATGTGTTGAGCATGTACTTGTATTTATTTTCAGTATTTACATGGTAAATAACTTGTTAATTAACAAAACAAGTAGGTAGGAATAAATTAGTAAAGTGCATGATGGCTTTCTAACGTGTCAGACTTAGAAATTCCAACATGGTACTGGAGCGTGGTTGCAAATCATAGGATAACTAAGGGCATCAGTCGAGTAGAGCAGCAGCAGCAGAAACAGTTGTCCCGAGTGATAGAAGTTGTTCCTAGCAGAAAAGCAGCAAGGAAGGGTTGACGCAGTGCCTATGTCATCAGTTCAAGTCGAGAAGAGGATCAACGAAGTGGAAGAGAGGAGCAGACCTGACCAACGTAGTGCCTATTCATCTTTCTCAGTGAGGAAGGATTGACGCCCGTGGCCAGGAGGTGCGGATTTTGCTGGTGTCGGGATTGCGCAGAGCCTAGAGGCTCTAACCTTCAGTTTGTTGGGGCATAGGAGGTTGTGGGTAAGTTGCGGAGTGAAGCTAGTGGGGTATTGTGGTCAGAACAGTACCTAACAGGGCAAGACCGAGGAGGGAGTTGCTGCCAAGGATTTCTAGCCAAGAAATCTAGATCAATGGTGCAGCTGCACTAACGATCAGAGTGGGGGCATCTCAACATTGGCAGAGGGGTTTCCAGGAGAGAAATCGAGGCTCAGAGGGAGTCACACTGAGAACTTCCAAGAGGGAAGTAGAGAGAGTCGAAAGAGGAGCAGTGAAATGGCAGTGAACAGGGTAAGAGATCAGGACAGACTGGACGGAGCCTCAAACTTCGTAGTCTGGAAGGCCAGGATCTTGTTCGTTCTAGACAGGAATCGTCTCAAGCACTTCGCCTTGAACACGATAGCAATCCCAGTTGACCCGGATGAGAACGAAAAGTACCAGGAGGCAATGGTGAGGGCCAAGAGCATCATCCTTGACGGGGTCAAGGACCATGTAGTACCACATATTGCCGAAAAGGACACGGCAAATGCGATGTGGGAGGCCCTGACGAAATTGTATCAGCATACTTTCGTGCAAAGGAAGATGCTACTAGAAAATCAGTTGTGGTCATACCAGATGCAGAAGGGAGAACAGATAGACACCTTCCTTGGTCGATTGAAGGAGATTCGGGATCAGCTGACTTCCATAGGGGCCACGCCAGATGAGGAGATGATGGTGAGGACCGCATTGAATGCAGTCTCAGAGGATTGGGAGGTATTTGTCCAGAGCATACTGGGCAGGTCGACCCTTCCAGATTGGGAGGAACTGTGGGCGGCTCTTTGTCAAGAAGAGATCAGAAGGCTAACCAAGGCGGGAAGCAGTGGCAAGGGGGTCAAAATCAAGAAGGAGGAAGAGGAGGATGTTGCCCTAGCATCTGAGGGAAAGCAGGAGAAACAGAAGAAGAAGGACCTCTCCAAGGTCAAATGCTTCCACTGTGGGGAACTGGGTCACTATGCGAGCTAGTGTCCGAGGAAGAAGAGTAAGGGAGAGGCTTTTGAGACCAAGGTTGTGCCAGCAAGGGCGGATAAAGAAGTGGAGACAGATGATGACTGTAGTCCATTTCACATCGAGTTGTAGCCAGACAGACTACAGGCGATGAGGGGCAGGATCCTCGAGGTACCGAGCCTCTTGGATTATACCTTGTTACGGGATCCCCGAAGAGAAGTAGTAGGACTAATGGATGTCAGAGTTGGGAGATCAGTTACTTACTTCCCAGTAACTGAGGTGCAGTGCAGCAGTTAGCAGTGACAGTGCTATGGGAGGCATGATGAGAGGGAGCTGTCATACAGATGCAGCAGTCGCAGTGACAGGGCCATGGGTAGCAGTACATGATGCAACAGTGCAAAGGATGTTGGGCAACAGGCCTAGTATCCTCATATGGACCGATGCCGGATGATCAGGGTGATGCTCAGTGAGGGGTATTACTAGAGCACATTCCTCACTAAGAAGGAGTGTTGATTTGGGGTAGCATCGAATGTGCTCTAGCCACGAAAATTGGTGAAGAGGCTAAAGCGCATGAGATCTCCAATACCCAGAAATGGTTTGGGCAGAATCTAACCAGTTTGCGAGATATTAAAATAATCAATATTTTTAATTGAGTCCCTAAGTCTAAACTTGGGGAAAATAAAATATTAATGTGAATTAATATAAAACTGAGTTAGAATGGTCCAAAAGTCATGGATCAAGCCAGATCCAATCTTAGCCGTTGATTAGGGACATAATCTCGGCCGTTGAATTGTCAACGAGAAAAGTATAAAAGGAGGCTTGAGCGTCACTTGGAGAACACACCGAGTTGATCAGGAATTCGATTTTCTGGGGCAGGGCTTGCTGAGGAAAACGAAGGAGTGATCAGAGTTGCAACTAAGGGACAGTGAATACAAAAGTAGAGAGGCAGAGATGGTACCGGAAGCATCATCGCATAAGCTGGGAGAGGGTTGACGCAGAACCAGCCAGAGGTCACGCAGAAGCAACCAGGAGTTGCGCAGTGCCAGAGAGAGCCAGCGTGGATAACACAGGGGCTCTAGAGGCTGACGCAAGGCTAGTTGGGTGACGTTGGGCTGACATTGGGCTAGAGAGGGTGGCGTAGACCCTAGAGGCTGACGTTGGGAGATTTCATGGGACAGATTGGAGCTGAGAGCTGTGGGATAGTACATCCAGGGTTTTTAGCTGGAATATCTGTCACTGACTAACAGGTACTACTGCCAAGAGCATTCTCTGTTGGGTGAGCCATTTCTAGCTCCCAAATTATATTCTGAAACTGCTTAATAATAAAACCCTCAGATAGTTGCACTGGTTTTCCCGCATTGGGTTTTTCCGAGAACATTAGTCAAAAAATAACGGTGTCACTTGTGTGCTTGTTTTTCCTTTAGTTGATGAGCTATATGTGTTGAGCATGTACTTGTATTTATTTTCAGTATTTACATGGTAAATAACTTGTTAATTAACAGAACAAGTAGGAAGAAATAAATTAGAAAGTAGATGAAGGATTTCTAACAAATAGACTTAGAAATTCCAACAAAGTTCCATTCTAGAGAAGCAAGACCAAGAACATTGTCATCAAGATTCTAAAGCGATCTCCCTCTCATTGAAGCAAGATTCTTACCATCGAAGACATCATCAAGAAGTCATCATTGATAATCATCAACAAAGACATCACCATCAAAGGATCTAAAGAAATCTCCCTCTTTGTGGGATCAAGGATCATTCTTGAAGAAAACTATCTTCATTGAGGTGAAGTTTTCTATTCTCTATATCATCATCAACATCAAGGAAGCAGCAAGTAGGAGGAGCATCCTATCAAGTAAGTATATTCATGCTCACATCTGAATCTGTCAAAATGTCTTTTTGTAAGGAAAGCAACAAATTGGTTGGTGCTTCAAACTATCTGGCATGGAAGAAAAGGACAGATCTAAATCTCATTGAAAATGAGGTTATGGAATTGAAGTTTCTAAATCTACTTAGTTAGAAACCCTCCATGCACTTTATCTGATTTATTCCTACCTACTTGTTATTTGACTTTAACAAGTTATTTACAATGTAAATACTGAAAATAAACACTAGTGCATGCTCAACATATTACGGATCAGCAACTAAAGGAAACAGAAACAATCACACCATACGATACCATTATTTTTGGACTAATGTCCCTGGAAAAACTCAATGTGGGAAAATCGGTGCAGCTATCTAATGGTTTTCTTATTAAGCAACATCATAGTACAATCTGGGTGCCGAAACTAGCCTACCCAACAGAGAATATCCTTGGCAGTAATACCTCTTATTTTCTGACAAATCTCCTAGCTGAAACCTCGGATAATCCTTCTAGCAGCTCCTCAGCACAAATCTGTCCCGGAAACCCCAACGTCAGCCTCTCTCTGAACTGCGTCAGCCCCTCTCTACCCAGTGTTGGCCCTGCATCACCCCGGACGGGTTTGTGTCAGCCTTAGAAGGCCTTGTGTTAGCCCTCTGTCCCTCTGTGTCAGCAACGCTGGTCTCTCTGAGGCTCTGCGCAGCTCCCGGTTGCCTCTGCGTGAGCCCTGGCTGGCTCTACATCACTCTCCCGGGCTACTGCGTTGCTCTCCCGGCACTATCTCTACCTCTCTGTCTCTCTGTACTCAATGCCCCTTAGCTGCAACTCCCGATCACTAATTCTATCTCTCTTAGCAAACCCCGCTCTAGAGAATAGAATCACTGATCACTCTGGTGTGTTCTCCAAGTGACCCTCAAGCCTCCTCTTATACTTTTCCTGTTGACATATCAACGGCCAAGATTAAGTCCCTAATCAACGACTAAGATTAGATCTGGTTTGATCAATGTGGGAAAACCGATGAAGCTATCTGATGGTTTTCTTATTAAGCAATATCATAGTACAATCTGGGTGCCAAAACTGGCCTACCCAACAGAGAATTTCCTTAGCAGTAATACCTCTCATTTTCTAACAAATCTCCTGGCTGAAACCCCGGATAATCCTTCCGGCAGCTCGTCAACACATATCTGTCCCAGAAACACCAGCGTCAGTCTCTCTCTGGACTGCGTCAGCCCCTCTCTGCCCAGTGTTGGCCCTGCGTCACCCCGGATGGGTTTGCGTCAGCCTTAGGAGGCCCTGTGTCATCCCTCTGGCCCACTGCATCATCAACGCTGGTCTCTCTGATGAGCCTACTCCCGGCTGCCTCTGCATGAGCCCTGGCTAGCTCTGCGTCACTCTCCATGGCTACTGCGTTGCTCTCTCGACACTATCTGTTAAAATTGGCAACCAGGGCAAAACTTCATGTGGGTCATCTTATTCATGGCTAATAATATTTTTATTAGATTCATCTCGTCGATAGGTGTAGGATTGATATAAAGATCATCCGATTCCGATAAGTATTCATGGAGATATGAATTTATTTTGATTATGGAATTATTATCAAGCCGACCTACAACTCATGTAGGCTCAGAATCCCAACAGTCGCATCTATTCAAACACCAACGTTGTGTATAAATATAGGAGGACTTTTCCTCATTTGGACTCACTCATCTCATCACATCTCTCTCTCTCTACTGTGCAGAAAAGAGTCTCTTCTCTACTGTGCAGAAAAGGGTCTCTCTCTCACACATGTGAAGCCAGAAGCTGTTGAACCTGAAGTTGCAACTGCAGATCCAAAGTTTGACCAGTGCTGACCATCAGATATCCTCCTTAGAACTGCACTGTAGGTCCATCTGGATCTCCTCTGAAAGCCACAACTTTTGGTGGTGGAATTAAGTCAATCCGACAAACGGTTTGCAAGATATCGACTGCCCTAGTTTGAAGGAAGTTGCTGAAACTGAAGCTGCAACTGCAGAAGTAAAGTTTGACCTGCGTAGACTAGAAGATCTCCTTATCTGAACTGCGCTGTAGGTTCATCTGAACCTCTTCTGGAAGCCGCAACTTTTGGTGGTGGAATCAAGTCAATCTGACGGATGGTTTGCAAGATATCAATTGCCCTAGTTTGAAGGAAGCTGTTGAAACTAAAGCTGCAACTACAGAAGTAAAGTTTGACATACATGGACTAGAAGATCTCCTCATCTGAAATGCGATGTAGGTTCATTTGAACCTTCGCTGGAAGCCGCAATTTTTGGTGGTGGAATCATGCCGATCCGACAGTCGGTTTGTGAGATATCGTCTGCCCTAGTTTGATGATGAAACCGCTAACGCTGATGCTGTTGATCTAGGGTTTGCTACTATTGATATAAATCAGATTTATTTTACTATTTCTCTCTGCTAAATTATTGAAGATAAAAGAAGATTTGATCAAAGGGTTTCCCCACACATTGTGGGGTTTGTCCCTGGCTAGCCGCCACATCTTGTGTCTCTTGTCTTGGCTTGTTTTTTGTCGATCGTTTAATGTTCTATCTGCACTTTACTTTATGTACATGTGATTGCTAATCTGTGGAATATAATAAGAAAAAGAAGTAAACTGTTATAAGCATAAAACATACCATAACTTAACATGGTATCGAAGCCGAGGTGAAGACAAAGCCCGAACAAGAGCAAAAGCAATCACCGAAGAGAAGATTGGCAAGGCTATCCTAAAAGAACTATGGGGTCCTCAACACTCTGCCGAAGGCAAGCTTTGTAAGAAAGCTGACTATCACGGATGGAAGATGACTATCAATCTAACCCTAGAAGATCAAGGAGTGCTGGACCATGTAAGAGGCAATATTGTTGAGCCTCCATCAAATGCATCCGTTGCTGCATGGAACAAATGGAAAACCGGAGAAGTCAAAACAGAAGATCATCCGGGACTCTATCGACAAGCACTTGGTGGTCTACATCTCTGACCTGAACACCTCCAAGGAAATCTACGATAGACTGGTGAGTTTATTTAAAGTTAATGATGCAAATCAAGTTTTGTTTCTTAGAAATAAGCTGAGGGAAATCAAGAAGGGTAAAGATGAGAGTATGCAAGCATACTTCTTAAGAATAACCGAGATCAAGAACGATCTCTTATCTATTGGGGAGGCTATTACTGACAGGGAAATGGCACTCACGACTCTTAGAGGATTACCATCTGAATGGTACGTGTTCAGGACTACTCTTCTGAACAATAATGTAATTCTTGGTTTCGAGTAATTAATGGCTAGATGCATTCAAGAAGAAACAAGGGAAGAAGAGCAAGAAATGCCCATGCCTAAAGGTCCTCCTGCTGCCTTTTCTTCTCATGTTAAGAAAAGAAATAATTCCGAGTCTAAATCGAAAAGAAAGGCTGGACCTAAGGCTGGAAGAAAAGGACGATGTTACATTTGCGATAAAGCATGTCACTATGCAAGGGAATGCCCTAATAGAAATGACTCTCACCGTGACGATGATCAAAATCCCTCTCATGGTAATCGAAGGGATGGAAAATTCAATAGCAAAGGTAAAAGGAATGCTCGAAATCAAGGAAGAGGACAACCATTCAAGAAGGCTAGAAATTCCAGGATGTATTAAATGCACCTGACCTCCGAAAGAACCTGGTGTCCATCTCGACAAAGGAAGACAAAGGCTACAAGGTAACCTTCAGTGATGACAAGGTGTGTATATGGAAAAATAATGTTAAATATGCCTTTACTCTTGGATTTAGTGTTGATTCATTAGATCAGGTCGATGGAAGTCCGCTAGGTGTCATGTCTTATGACACATCTCTTCAGTCTGAACTTTGGCATCGGAGGTTTGCCCCCCTTCATTACAAAGCTATACTCGGTGTAAGACAAATGGTGACAGGGATGCCTGAATTCTGAGTAGAGAAAGAAGGTGTATGTCCAGGATGTACCAAAGGAAAGCTCAAAATGGGACCATTCCCCTCAAGCCAAAGCAAGACCTCCGATATATTACAGTTGGTTCACTCAGGCATATCTGAGGCTGGCATTAAGAGGGAGACTACTACACCACATACTCCTGAGCAGAATGGTGTGGCGGGAAGGGAGAACTGCACAATTGTGGAAGCTGTCCAGGCCATGCTACATGATCAAAGACTTCCGAAGTTTCTATGGGTTGAAACTACAAACACCACCATATATGTACAAAATCGATGCCCTCATCAAGCATTGGGTTCCAAGACTCCTAAAGAAATGTTCACTGGTAAGAAACCTGATGTTTCTCATTTTATTTGGAAGCCCTGTATATTTTCATGTGCCGAAAGAGAAAATAAATAAATTGGGTGCATCTGGAAAGAAAGGAATTTTCGTGGGCTATGGTGAAAATACTAAAGGCTATAGAATCTATGTAGCCAGTCAAAGGGAAGTCGTGATTAGTCATGATGTCACCTTTGACGAAGATATGGCTCTCAGCAAGGTGGACAATCTTCTGACTTTGAGGAGCTCTCAAGAAGCCGACACCAGGGAACCGAAAGAAAAGGATGATGAATCAATGCCTGATGTAGAAGAACCCATGGATCCGATTGATCCTCATCCACATGAGCCTTCCTCTTCTAGGAAGAGGCCTTCATGGCTTAGGGGGATACTTGATGATGTTGAAGGACATGTTGCACCCTGAGGAACCTTCCATCAAAGTAAGAAACCTAACAGGTATCAGGGATACCTAACCATCATGAGCACGATCATACAAAATGAGCCTTCATCATTCTCAAATGTCGTCAAGCATCAAGTATGGAAGGATGCTATGACCATAGAATATGAGTCTATTATGGAGAATGATGTCTGGGAAGTAGTTCCCAGACCCCAGACAAGACAATTGTTACTTCAAAATGGCTTTACAAGATAAAGCATGCAGCAGATGGAAGTATGAAAAAGTATAAGGCTCGTTTTGTTGCTCGTGGTTTTCTCCCAGAAGGAAGGTATAGACTATGATATTTGCACCTGTTGCCAGATATATGACCATCCACTTAATCAAAGCCCTTGTGGCTTCACAAGGATGGAACCTACTTCAGATGGATAGACCGCGTTCTTGCACAGTTCGATCAAAGAAGAGGTCTATGTGGAGCAACCTGAAGGATTTGAGATTTATGATTGAAAATATCATGTATGCAGGTTGTAGAAGGCTCTCTATGGGCTGAAGCAGGCACCCCGAGCATGGTATGAGAGGATCAATAGCTACTTGATGAAGTTGGGATTCACTAGGAGTGAAGCCGATCCTAATCTTTACCTTAAGGTTGGAGATGACAAGCCTCTCAGTCTGGTGTTGTACGTGGATGACCTCTTTCTAACAGGTGCATACCCTCTCGTTCACAAATGTAAGAGGGAGTTGGCTTCTGAATTTGAAATGGACCAAGGACTTGAAGTGTGGCAGAAGCTAAGGGAAATTTTTCTATCTCAAGGAAAATATGTGGTGAAGATTCAGGAAAGATTTGGTATGGTGGACTGCAAGCCTGTGACTACCTCGAGGATATTAATTTTCAGAAGTTATATGGTAGTGATGTCGGACCAGATTTGGGAAATGCCTTTGAGTCTCAAAAACTCATTCGCGTTGATGTTCTTGGTGAACCTCCGTCCGAACATATGTTTTGCAGTTAGCATTGTGAGCTCATATTTGTTTGAGCCTCACTAGATTGGTGTCAAGAATCTTCTGAGATGTCTTCAGGACACAATCTCTAATGGGTTAAGATACACTACCGGAGATGTGAGACTACTTGGATATAATGATGTTGATTCGGCAGGCAGTGTGGTGGACCGTAAGAGCACTTTCGAGTGTTGTTTTACCTTGGGATCTGCTTCGATATCCTGTATGAGCAGGAAGCAGAAGTCAGTGGCTTTGAGCACCGCCGAAGCAGAATATATTGCTGCTAGCATGGCCTCCTGTGAGGTAGTGTGGTTGCAAAAGCTTTTCAGTAAGCTGTTTGGATTTACATTGGATACCACTGTGATTCTCTATAACGATCAGAGGTGGGATTCGATTATTGAGGAATCCCGTATTCGTCGATTGCTTCAGCAGATAGACATCATCTGGGATATGGTAGGTCGATGAGCAAGGAGGCTCCATCGCATTAAGATGATGTGCAGGCCGATACACCTTGTCAAAGCCCCGAGGAAAGATCTAATTTGTGATTTTCCCAAATGACATGGAGTCGTCAAGAAACCCTTGTACAAGGGTCCTACATGTTGCATACATTGAGCTCTGGGAGCTTTGAGGGCTTGCGGTTCTTACTGGAGAAACATACGACCACAGGGCGACTCACCCCCCTGGTGGTGCGCACTGGAACAAGATGATTCGCTCTCTTGTGGGATAAGATGATTCTCTCTCTTGTGGAACAGGATGATTCGCTCTCCTGTGTAGCAGGATTGATGTGTTCTCTTGTGAGGCCTAGATTGATGTGTTCTCCATGGCGATTGTAGCAGGATTAATGTGTTCTCTTGTGAGGCCTGGATTGGTGTGTTCTCCATGGCGATTGTAGCAGGATTGATGTGTTCTCATGTGAGGCCTAGATTGATTTGTTCTCCATGGCAATTGTAGCAAGATTGATGTGTTCTCCTGTGAGGCCTGGATTGATGTGTTCTCCATGGCGATTGTAGCAGGATTGATGTGTTCTCCTCTGAGGACAAGATTGATTAGTTCTCCTGTCGAGGCATCCTACCCATGCAGTCTAGGACTCATGGGAAGTACCTCTCATTTGATCAATGAGTAGGGAAATGAAGTTAGGGACCATAGTAGTACCGATGGACGCATTGTTGTATCTACCGTACTTCCTACACTAGGATGACCTCCATTGATCAAGGATCAATGACACTGGTCTGGGACTAGTGGTAGGAGTTGTACCATACTATGACGCTGACTTCGGGTCGGTTGAGACTGGTCTGGGACCAGTGGTACATACTCTGAGACTGACTTTGTGTCAGTGCAGTACTGGTCTGGGACCAGTGAGAGTGGTACATACTATGACGCTAACTTCGGGTTGGTTGAGACTGGTCTGGGACCAATGGTACACTCTCTGAGACTGCGATACTGGTCTGGGACCAGTGGTAGGAGTGGTACCTACTATGAAGCTGACTTCAGGTCGGTTGAGACTGGTCTGGGACCAGTGGTATGCACTCTAAGACTGACTTTGAGTTAGTGGAGGATGATAATGGTCTAGGACCAGTGGAGTTGTACTCACTATGACGCTGACTTCGGGTTGGTTGAGACTAGTCTAGGACCAGTGGTACATACTCTGAGATTGACTTTGAGTCAGTATGATACATCCTTGATCATTTCTTCTTCTTCATAATTCGGACAAAAGCAGAGCAGAACAGAACAATACAGATCAGCACAGGGTAGAACAAGACAAAGCAGAACAGGCAGAATAGAGCAGAGCAGGGCAAGGGTCAGGCTGTACAGGGCAATGCATTTGATGGATGAATAGTAATGACCGATAGACAGATTGCAGATGAAGTTCTCCCTAGTTGAGAGGGAGTGTTAAAATTGGCAACCAGGGAAAAACTTCATGTGGGTCATCTTATTCATGGCTAATAATATTTTTATTAGATTCCTCTCGTCGAGAGGTGTAGGATTGATATGAATATCATCCGATTTCGATAAGTATTCATAGAGATGTGAATTTATTTTGATTATGGAATTATTATCAAGCCGCCCTACAACTCATGTAGGCTCAGAAGCCCAACAGTCACATCTATTCAAACACCAACATTGTGTATAAATACAGGAGGACTTTTCCTCATTTGGACTCACTCATCTCATTACATCTCTCTCTCTCTACTGCGCAGAAAAGAGTCTCTTCTCTACTGTGCAGAAAAGGGTCTCTCTCTCACACATGTGAAGCCGGAAGCAGTTGAACCTGAAGTTGCAACTGCAGATCCAAAGTTTGACCAGTGTTGACCATCAGATATCCTCCTTAGAACTGCATTGTAGGTCCATCTGGATCTCCTCTGACAGCTACAACTTTTGGTGGTGGAATCAAGTCAATCCGACGGACGGTTTGCAAGATATCGACTGCCCTAGTTTGAAGGAAGCTGTTGAAACTAAAGCTGCAATTGCAGAAGTAAAGTTTGACCTGCGTGGACTAGAAGATCTCCTTATCTGAACTGCACTATAGGTTCATCTGAACCTCCTCTGGAAGCCGCAACTTTTGGTGGTGGAATCAAGTTAATCCGACGGACGGTTTGCAAGATATCGACTGCCCTAGTTTGAAGGAAGCTGCTGAAACTGAAGCTGCAACTACAGAAGTAAAGTTTGACCTACGTGGACTAGAAGATCTCCTCACCTGAACCTCGATGTAGGTTCATCTAAACCTCCTTTGGAATCTGCAATTTTTGGTGGTGGAATCATGCTGATCCGACGGTCGATTTGTGAGATATCGTCTGCCCTAGTTTGATGATGAAGCCGTTATTGTTGATGTTGTTGATCTAGGGTTTGCTACGGTTGATATAAATCAGATTTATTGTACTATTTCTCTCTGCTGAATTATTGAAGATAAAAGAAGATTTGATCAAAGGGTTTCCCCACACATTGTGGGGTTTGTCCCTGGCTAGCCGCCACATCTTGTGTCTCTTGTCTTGGCTTGTTTTCTGTCGATCGTTTAATGTTCTATCTGCACTTTACTTTATGTACATGTGATTGCTAATCTATGAAATATAATAAGAAAAAGAAGTAAACTGTTATAAGCATAGAACATACCATAACTTAACACTATCTCTGCCTCTCTGTCTCTCTATACTCAATGCCCCTCAGCTGCAACTCCCAATCACTAATTCTATCTCTCTTAGCAAACCCTGCTCTAGAGAATAGAATGATTGATCTAGTGTTACTTGGGAGCGGGAGCGAAAGCAGGGAGTGAGAGAGAAAACGGGAGCGCGAGCGACATTTTCAGAAGCTCCCGGTTTGGGAGCGAATCCCGGAGTGATTTTTTAAAAATATATATTTTTTTATATTTTGATACATATATGTCAACAAAAACATGTAGAATGATGAATTAGATATAAAAAAACATAAAAAAACATAGATTGATCATTGAACCATATCACATCAATCATCTAGAAGTTATAATCTTCATCAACCATGTCCACAAGTTAGTAACATACATATTACAACTGCAACATATTGAGTCTCGTGAATCATGATTCATCAAATTCAATCTTAAAGTTTCAACTTCAAGCTTTCGAAATTGAAAATTCAATATATAACATTTATCATCATTGATCACCAAAGTTGTACTTGTAAGCTAAGTTTAACCATTACAAGAAATAATATCTTAGATATTTCTAAGTTCTAACTGTTAACATGAAATGAAATGTTATAAAATGAATTATGAATAATGAAATGAAATGAAACAACTTTAGTCTTTCACGAAGCATCATATTCATAATTCACAATCATTACCAATGAGTTATAATTGCCAACTTCAAACTTCAAAATTTCATTGTCATAGTCATATATTGTTTACAAAAAATATCATTATGATATGAAAGAGTCAAGAGTCAAGAGTTAAGGACTCGAAACTCAACAGTTATGAAAACTAATAGAAACTGGAAAAGACAAGTAAACTGTAAATCTACATGTGGCCCTTGCCACGAGAGTCTCCTATATGAGCAGGTCGTGGTGGTCTTCTAGGAGTCTCCCACACAGACCGACGACCAGAACTAGAAGGCACATGCCCTCCACGTGAGGGTGTAGATGGAGGTGGGGACAGCAAAGGAACAAGACTCGGAACTCGAGCACTACTATTGGATGGTGGAGGTGGTATGGCTGCTGCAGCTGCTTCATCTTCATCCCTTATAAGTTCCTCTTCCAGTTCTTCAAGATGTATAGTTCCATCCTCCAAATTGTCATCCTCTGGGTGGTTGTCCCAAATTTTATATGTGGGATCCTCATAAGCCCGATCACAATAATGACTCAACAACCTCAAGTTGTAGTGCACATAAACCAAGCTTTCTACCTGGTTTTCATTGAGTCTGTTTCTTTTCACATTATGTATGAAGTTGTAGGTGCTCCAACACCTCTCTGCAGAAGAAGTATTTACAACCTGTGATAGAACTTTTTTTGCCAATTTTGGCAAAAGTCCTTGGCCACCATATGTTTCCCACCATGTGAGAGAATCAAATCTGTCTCTGTCTTCCATTGCTTGGAAGGTACCAAACAAACCAGTGCCACTGAAGTATCTGCCTATTTCAAGGCGCACAGCTGCACATTCCTCCCTGTCAGGTATCAACTTTTCTAATGCATCCAAATATCCTCTAGTTACCTCTGCATCTAAATGGGGTTTGGTCCTAATCCCACCCCCTAGTGCAGGTTGGCCCAACCAAGATGTAGAGTAGTATTTTGGCGTAAGGATATATGCCAAGCAATGTACTGGAAGATTAAGTTTATTCCATCGTACACACACACAATCGTGAATCAGTTTGTACAAGTCAGGATCTTTGTTATGAACAATATCTTTTATTTGCCCCAACATGGTATCCATCTGCTCATACACCTCACCAATCACTAGTTTATTTGTATTTGCAAACTGAATCATGTGATAAATGGGCTTGGTGAAATCCAATACTTGCCTCACACTTGACCAAAACATACCATCAAGAGCGGCCTCCTCCACCAGTTCAAAACCTCGCCTGTCAGCTGCATTTGTAGCCCTTTCCTTTAATACCTGCCAGTGTGGACTTGATAACATGCTAGCCAATGACTTTCTTACCTTCAAAAGGTGCCTGAAGGTGAGGTAATAGCTATCAAATCTAGTACTCACAATCTTCAACAACTCCAATCTTGAGTGACTGTGGGAAAGGCCATGGGTATTGCTATGATTTGTAATAAATTTTATCATTTGTTTGCCTTTCTTGTACGAATCACCAATCCATTTGTATTGTTCATTTTTGTTCTTAACAACATCATGCATCAAAAGGTTCAATGTATGAACCAAACACCCAGACCAAAATATGTTGGGGTATTTATCCTCAATAATTGCTCCCGTTGCCTTACAATTAGGAGCATTATCAGTGATGACTTGGATGACATTGTATGGCCCAATACGGTCAATTGTTTCAAGTAATGCTTTTGCAATGTTGATGGCGGTCTTGAACTTGTCTGAGTAATCATATGCATTTAGAAAGATGGCACCACTAACAAACACAGCAAGAACACTTATCAATGGCTTGCCTTTTACATTTGTCCATCCATCAGATACAATGGACACCCCATGGTCAATTCAAGAACTTGTCATTCTATTCAAAGAATGTGATATTTTGCTTTTTCATGATCAAGTCCAACGGTTCTTGCCTTGTCATACCCAGGGCTCTTGTATCCTTTAGGGGCATCATTTATGGCAGAAACCATTTCGTGCCAATAAGGTGAGCGAAGAACATTGAATGGTATCCCACATGCATAGAGAAACTTGTAAACTTTTGAATCCACATCATTCCTACAACCCCCATCAAGGAAATCTGATATGGTTCTACGCCTTAAAGCTGGTGACCCTATGCCTCCATATCCACTGCCTTGGGAGGATGCTGAAGGAGTTCTTTGTGCTTGTGATTGTGAGCTTGATTCAAAGAAACCCCTTGATTTTTTAGATTTGTATTGGGCTTCCTCCTCTTCCCTTATGTATTTAGCTTTATCTGCTGCTGACACAGCTACACAAGGTTTGATTCCTATTTGTTTATCTCCATCCCATGGCCTTTGCATAGGTGTTTTCTGGCACGGGTGTATGAACCTGTGTAATTATTGTTGCAATGGGGGCAATGAAATTTAGTGGTTCCACCCCCTTTCCCTTCTTCAGGCCTGTTAACATATTTCCACAATGGGGTTTGGTCTTGTTTAGTTTTTTGAGAGTCGTGTTCACCCTCCTCCAGCTCCTCCTCACCGGGGTTTTCATCAAATCCACTTTCTCCAGCTTCTTCATCCCCCTCTTCATTTTGGCCCCTCTATTTCCTACTCTCCAGCACCATAATAACCAGAAAAGGGACCAAGAAGAAGAAAATGCCAAGAAATATAACCAGGTCCATGATGTTTGATATTTGTAGGCTTTTGAATCTGCAAAATTTAATGGGAATGGGAATGAGAAAATTAAAAATGTATTTAGTTTTACTATTTAGTATTTACTATTTATTAATTTAATTTATTTAGATTCATGATTCATTTACTAAATAAGTTATACATTTACTAAATTACTAACTAAACTAAACTAAATTACTAAGTAACTAAAGTTTAAACTACTAAATTACTAAGTTACTAACCTCCTTGCAGGCTTGCTCCTTGCTCCTCGGCGCTCGCTCCTCGCTCCTTTGCGCAATCTCCTTGGCTCTCCTCAACTCATTCAAGTCATAATGAAATACAAAATGCCCCCCAAGCCCTTAAAATAAATAAATTAATTAATTAAAAAAAAATTGGCGTCCGCGATTTTTTTCGCGCTTTTCGCTCCCGGCAGAGCGCGCGTCACTCCCGAAGCAATCACTCCCGGCGGAGCACGCGTCACTCCAGAAGTGATCGCTCCCGGGCTTTAATTTTCTCTCCAGGAGCGAGGGGAGCGACGCTCCCGAACAAAACAGGGAGCGCAATTTTTTTTATCGGGAGCACGCTCCCGCCTGGAGCGTGGATTGGGAGCGGGTTCGAGGGGGGGGGGGGCCTCCCTCGCAACTCTAGACTGATCACTCTGGTGTGTTCTCCAAGTGACCCTCAAGCCTCCTCTTATAATTTTCCTGTTGACATATCAACGGCCGAGATTAAGTCCCTAATCAACGGCTAAGATTAGATCTGGTTTGATCCATGTCTTTTGGACCATTCTAACACATATTCATATTAATACACATTAATATTTTATCTTCCCTAAGTTTAGACTTAGGGACTCCATTAAAAATATTAATTATTTTAATATCTTCTGATCTGTTTAGAATATGCCCAAACCCTTTCTAGATATTGGAGATCTCATGTGCCCCAACCTCTCCACCAAATTTCATGGTTAGAGCACATCTGATGCTACCCCAAATCAACACTCCCTCTTAATGAGGATTGTGCTCTAGCAATACTCCTCACTAAGTATTACTCTGATCATCCGTCATCGGTCCCTATGCTGATGATAGGCCTGCTACCCACCATCCTTTGCACTATTGTATCCTATACTGCCACCCATGGTTCTGCCACTGTCACTATTGCATCTGTACGACAACTCCCTCTACATCTATGTTGCTGAAGCTCCCTCTGTCGCTTACAAGTGCTCCCTCTTTGACCTCTGTGCTGCTACAACAACTCCCTGCATCTCGCACCGTTGCACACCTCTTTGTGCCATCTTGCACTGGTGCAACACTCCTGTGCCTCTCGCATTGTTGCAGCTTGTTAGCCTTGCGCTGTCTCGGGACTCCTGCACTGTAGCTCTCTCTGTCGCTCCATCCGCATCTATCTCTACCTGACTCAGCCAGTCCTGCTACTCCTCTTCGGGGCTCCCATAGCAAGGTCTAATCCAAGAGGCTGGGTACCTCAAGGATCCTGCCCCTCAACGCCTGTAGTCCGCTTGACGACAGATTGATGTCTCCCTACTTCCGCTCAAGTGGTGCGTGTCCACTCATGGCACAGTCATCATCTATCAAAACTTCCTTCTCTGCGTGTGCTGGAGCTGCCTTAGTCTCGGAAGACTCTCCCTTACTCTTCTTCCTCAGACACTGGGTCTCATAATGACCCAGCTCCCCACAATGGAAGCATTTGATCTTGGAGAGATCTTTCTTCTTCCGCTTTTCTTGCTTTCCCTCAGATGCTAGGGTAACATCTTCCTCCTCCTGCTTGACTTTGATCCCCTTGCTGCTGCTACCTATCTTCGACTGCCGTCTGATCTCTTCCTGGCGAAGAGTCACCCACATCTCGTCCCAAGGTGGGAGAGTCCCTCTGCCCAATATACTCTGGACAAATACCTCCCAATCTTCTGAGACAACATTCAGGGTTGTCCTCACCATCAACTCCTGATCCGGCATGGCTTCTATAGCAGTCAACTGATCTCAGATCTCATTCAGTCCTCTGAGGAAGGTGTCAATCGGTTCTCCCTTCTTCATCTGATACGACCTCAACTGATTCTCAAGTAGCATTCTTCTCTGCACAAAAGTATGTTGGTACAATTTCTTGAGAGCCTCCCACATCTCAAATGTCGTTTCCTTCTCGGCTATGTGTGCTACTACATGATCCTTGACCCTGTCAAGGATGATGTTCTTGGCCCTCGCCATTGCCTCCTCGTACTTGTCGTTATCATTGGGGTCGACTAGGATAGATATTACCTTCAAGGTGAAGTTATTAACACGATTTCTGTCAAGTACGGATAAGATTCTGGTCTTCAAGACTGCGAAGTTCGACACTCCGTTCAGTCTATCCTAGTCTCTTACTCTGTGTAGTGCCATGATGCTCCTATACTTCCCTCCCAGAAGTTTTCTGTTCGACTCCTGTTGAATCTCTACTTCCCGTCTGGAAGTTCTCTTCTCGACTCTCTCTGAGTCTTGATTTCCCTCTTGGAAATCCTTTTGCCACAGTCAAGATTCCCCCTACTTTGATCGTCTTGTGCAACCGCACCATTGATCTGGGTTCCTCGGTTAGAAACCCTCGGTAGTAGCTCCTCTTGACCTTGCTCTGTCAGGTATTGTTCTGACTACAGTACCTCACCAGCTCCACTCTGCAATATTCCCACAGCCTTCTAAACCCCAGCAACTTGAAGGTGAGAGCTCCTAGGCTCTGCACAATCCCAGCACTAGCAACCTGGCCTCCTCAGCCAACTGCGTCAACCCTCCCAGCTACTGTGTGGCTCTGCGTGAGGCTCTTTTAGCCTTCCTTAGCTTCTATGTTGCCTCATCCCAGCTCACCCTTGATGACGTAGACACTGCGTCACCCTTCCCTTGTTGCTGGTCTACTAGAAACAACGTCTGTCACCTCAAGACAGTTGTTTTCTGTTGCTATTTCTCTGCTCGGCTGATGTCCTTAGTCCTCCTGTGATCTGTAATCACGCTCTGATACCATGTTGAAGTTTCTATATCTACTTAGTTAGAAACCCTCCATGCACTTTATCTGATTTATTCCTACCTACTTGTTATTTTACTTTAACAAGTTATCTACAATGTAAATACTAAAAATAAACATTAGTGCATGCTCAACATATTATAGATCAGCAACTAAAGGAAACAGAAACGATCACACTATATGACACCATTATTTTTGGATTAATGTCCCTGGAAAAACCTAATGTGGGAAAACTGGTGCAGCTATCTGAGGGTTTTCTTATTAAGCAATATCATAGTACAATTTGGGTGCCGAAACTGGCCTACCCAACAGAGAATTTCCTTGGCAGTAATACCTCTCAGTTTCTGACAAATCTCCTGGCTGAAACCCTGGATAATCCTTCCGGCAGCTACTCAGCACAAATCTGCCCCAGAAACCCCAGCGTCAACCTCTCTCTGGACTACATCAGCCCCTCTCTGCCCAGCGCTAGCCTTGCGTCACCCCGGATGGGTCTGCATTAGCCTTAGGAGGCCCTGCGTCAACCCTCTAGCCCTCTGCATCAGCGACGCTAGCCTCTCTGAGGCTCTACGCAACTCCCGACTGCCTCTGCGTGGCCCTGTGTGAGCCCTGGCTGGCTCTGTGTCACTCTCCCGGCTACTGCGCTACTCTCTCGGTACTATCTCTGCCTCTCTGTCTCTCTGTACTCAATGCCCCTCAGCTGCAACTCCCGATCACTAATTCTATCTCTCTTAGCAAACCCCGCTCTAGAGAATAGAATGACTGATCACTCTGGTGTGTTCTCCAAGTGACCCTCAAGCCTCCTCTTATACTTTTCCTGTTGACATATCAACGGTCGAGATTAAGTCCCTAATCAACGGCTAAGATTAGATCTGGCTTGATCCATGTCTTTTGGACCATTTTAACACAAATTCATATTAATATACATTAATATTTTATTTTCCCTAAGTTTAAACTTAGGGACTCCATTAAAAATATTAATTATTTTAATATCTTCTGATCTGTTTAGAATCTGCCCAAACCCTTTCTAGGTATTGGAGATCTCATGTGCCCCAACCTCTCCGCCAAATTTCGTGGCTAGAGCACATTCGATGCTACCCCAAATCAACACATGTCAAATGATCTATCACCAAACCAGGAAAAGAAGATGTTGAAGCACTTTCAAAGTATATGAAAGGGGAAGTTAGAGCTCAAATGATTCTTATAGAATCCATTAAGGATCCCCTCATTCCATATGTATCAAAACTCGAAATTTCAAAAGAAATTTATGACAAACTGGTAGAGTTGTATTTCGGAAGCACTGTTGGAGAAGTCATTTCATTAAGGCGGGAACTTTACAAGCTAAAGATGTCGAGAGAAGAAGGAATAGCCTCATACTTTATGAGGATATCTGAAATCAAGGATCAACTTCAAGATCTGGGAGAAGTCATGTCTGATAGAGAAATGACCACAGTAGTACTAAATGCACTACCAGAGGAGTGGGGTAACTTTACTTCAAGTATTTATGGGAAGAAAGAAGCTACTCCATTCCAGGATCTATGGTCACTATGCAAGATTGAAGAATCTAGGCTAAAGGCAAAATCTGATGTAGGATCAGGTGAGCAAAATCAAGCTTATGCTACAATGACAAGAAGGAAGGGAAAATTTGGAAAGTCTGGTTCTCAGAAAAGGAAAAAGGACATGGCTAAGATTCAATGCTATGGATGTAAAGAATATGGGCATTACAAAAGAGATTGTCCTAAGCTCAAGAAGGGCAATAACAAAAGACATAGAGAAGAAGCCCATATCATCAAAGAAGTGGAGGAAGCTGAAAAGAAGAAGTCCAAGAAAGAGGAAGTAAGAGATGTCTACTATGACTTAGATAGTCTTTCTCACCTAATTTCTTTTCAATTTCTTGTTCTTAAGTCTTCTAAGATATGGCTATCATGATTCACTATAAAAAACGATGGAATGCATCGTGGCATCATAGAAGCATTGAAAGCAAGAGCCTGTGACATCATCATAGAGAAGCGTGAAAGATGGTTGAAATTGAAGTCCATGGCATTCACCCATGGAAGGATGTAGCTCTTGGAAACCTCATTAGTAACATAGGTGGTACTTATGGGAAAATAAAGAAAAGGTCATCTAGTACAAGGCTCATCATACATCTGTCAAAAGGAAACATCTATTGGATGAAGATACTCAAGATCCTCTATTGGAATCTTCGTCGGAAGGTTCACCAATCAAAAGGAAGCAAGGGTTTCATTAGGAATTCCAACTTATGGAATTCATGGGATGAGGGTATGATGACAAAAGAGGTGAAGCAGATCAAGGGATTGAAGTTCTTTCAATCAAGGAAGTTGTTGAAGGAATTCTAAGATGACCTAAAAGAAAAATGAGGTATGTATGCTTACATTTGATATTGTAGAGTCATGTCATATGGTTGCAGGTAAACATGGATAAATGCTCTATCTCGAGAGCATGATCAAAAGAAAGGATCTCCTCCTTTGAAAGGATGCAGGAAAGCATGAGTCACACATTGTTTAGATGAAATCAACATAATATGTCCTTATATGAAATATGAGGTGGTTGATCGTGATTGGAGGAACTCTGATCAAAAGTTCCTAGGAAGAAAAATGTGTGAAGAAAGAAGGAAAGAGATTGTGGAATGTGCAACCATGAAGAAGGCAATCAACATCCGACGACTAAGAGATTTGACTAGGATATATCCATGAAAGATATGAGGACTCTAATGAACTCTGAAAAAGAAAGAGACCCTTGACAATATATATCTTTGGGAGATGTGTCAATGTGTATGCAGGATGATGATGCAAACTAGAAGATGTCATGATGAAATACCATCACAAAGGTAATATTGATTTAATGTTCATTCCTTTACTTTTGAATGATATCTGGACGGGCTTGTGCAGGGCAGGGCTACCAAGGGAAGATCTATGGATATCTTCCACCCATGATGTCCATGTAGTAGCATGAAATATCCTTAAGGAAACATGACATGAAGAAAGCAGTATGGCATGAAGGAAAGCTAGATATGAACTGATGGATCACTTTCCGATGAAAGGAATAATGACATGACTGACTCATGGATGAAAGCGATGGATGGTCTATGCCCTATGAAGAAGTTGTGAAAATTCCTCAACAAGAACCCCTACTGTAGCAATTGGTGATATTACTCCTATTTTTTATTTTCCTTTAAGCAAATTACTTGTTGTTTCCTACGGCAAATATTGTAATACATACATTGCAGCCTTCACTTAATTAAATATTATGCAGAAACAAGAGACTGAGCAAGAAAGAAAATACAACACAATAGACATCGTTATTTTTGGACAAATGTCCCTGGAAAAACCCAATGCTGGAAAACTGGTGCAGCAGTTCTGAGGGTTTATTATTATTAAGCAGTGGTTCTGAATACAACTTTGGATGCCCTTTCGGCAATCCAGTTATAGAGAAAAAGACATTGGCAAAAAACTTAGTGAGATTACCTCACTCCACCCGGAAAATCTAGGTTGATCCGACAGCTGAACTGACTGTCCCCAGCTACAACTGTGTTGCCCCTTCGCAGTAACTTTGTGGGCCTGCATGGAGCTCTCTGAGGCTCTGCGTCAGCTTTGTGCTGGGTCTCCTTGCCTCTTGGAGCTCTAACGTCAACCCTCCCGGCTGATCCAGCAGCTCCCCGGCAAGTTTCGAACTTCTGTTAGAAGATAGCTCTGCCTCTGTGCTGGCCCTTTTGGCTCTGCGTCAAGCATTGTGTGGGCCCTCTTAGCCCAGCGTCAATCCTTCCTAGGTCTGCATTGCCCCCTCTGGTGCTTCTCTGCCTCTCTGCTGAGTATTCGGGGTTCCAGAGAAGATACTCCAACCCAACTATCCCTGCCCCTCAACTGCAAGAAATCTCCTCAATCGAATTTCCTCCTGAGAACTTCTCACTTCATAAATTTGATCTCTTGATCTCTTTGTGTGTTTTCCAAATGACCCTCAAGCCCCTTCTTATATATTTCTGTTGGACAACCAATGGCCTAGATTAACTCCTAATCAAAGGCTCAGATCATTTTGGCTTGATCTCCAGCTTCTTCTAGAAGTTACACCCACAATTAGATTAATACCCATTAATATTTTAATTTTCTTAAGTTTAGACTTAGGAACTCCATTAAAAATATTAATTATTTTAATAAAATTGTTTATGGGTGGAATTTCTCAAAACACTTTATGGGTTCTTTGGAATACATGTGTCCAAGCCTCCTTGCCAAATTTGAGGCCTAGAGCACATCTGATGCTACCCCAAATCAACAGAAGTCCCAAAACAGGAAGACTCCTGAATAAAGAAAAGAAGTTCATGACATCGTGAGGAGGAGTTTGTCAACCAGTTGGTTTTCCCATCATGTCCACTTGAGGAACTGTTGTAGGTCCCTGATTAAAAGGGAGCCTAGAAACAAGTTTCTTACTTGGTAGAAACTTGGAAGCAAAATTTCTAAGCCAAAGGGAGCTTAGGTACATTCCTTCCGTAGGAATGAGTACATTCCTTCATTGGAATAGGTATGTCCTTCCTAATTAAGAGGGAGAGATAGACACATCATTCTTGTCTTCACTTGGGAAAACAGAATGGAGGATTGGGTAAACATCTGGCATCTGATGCTCTTTGAGGATGAATTAGGGCATCCAAGATAAGAGTAGTTGAAGAGGACCAATATTCTTTGAGGACTGGGAATCCAAGATAAGCATAGTCTTGATGGAACACACCCTGAGAACTCAGGTGGGGTATGTTCTGAGAGAGACAATGATGAGGGTGTTTATACATCATTGGTCTTGCCAACATTGAGCTTAGATCTTGTGGAGAGATAGAGTTGTTAGTCAAGGCCTTGCTATGTGACAATGTTGGTTGATATGATGCTAAACAAATGGGTTACCAATCTGACTCTTCTTATGAGAATTCTTCATATTGAGAATGGCCAAGTATTATTATGAATACCTCCCTAGTTAAGAGGGAGTGTTGAGAAGTTTAACTAGGTTCAGTCTTCATAATGACATGTGTAATTATGATTTTATGTAATTGATGCAAAGAAGAAAAATAAAATTATTATTGTAATGCTTGTCTCACGGGTTTCATGAGTAAGGAATTTTATTTTTAGGTAAGGCTCCCATTATGAGCCCTTAGGATTGGTCATAAAATCAAACTGAGTCAATGTCATGTATAAAGGACCCTTCTTGGGCATGTTACATTTGTATATGAGTCAATGAAAGAGTCAAATAGCCCTCCAAGACCAAGCTCAAGCATCTCCTTCAAGTTGACCTTAAATGAAATAATGAATTTGCTCCAAAAGACATGTCGGCTCACCCACAGTTCAAGTCAGCTTATTATGGATGCTCCAACCACTATAAATAGGGCAGCTCGGCCTCATTTCAAACATAGAATTTCGGTGAAGGAGAAGTCTGCAACAGGAGGTGCAAAGTTCATCAAGGAAGCCTATAACCAAGTGAAGAAAGGGAGAATACAACCGAGGTCATTTCTGATCTGTTTTGGGTTGATCTACTCCACACGTGCGAAGAAAGGCTATTGTCCACTGTAGAAGAATTTGAGGTATCACGGTCTCCTTTGAAGGACAGATTAAGGAAGGGAACAAGTTCATTATCAAGCTGAGTTGCCAAGAAAGCTGCCTCCACCTAAAGCGAAGGGAATCAAGGTTCCAAATTTGATCATTTACATGTGCTAGGGTTTCTAAAGGAATTCAAGAAGTTGCAGGCCTGAAGCAGAGAAAAAGGGAAGTTGAGATTTGAAGTATAGCTGAGGTACAAAGAAAGGCAAGCAGTTGGACCAAGTGTTGACTTGGGCATGAAAGAGAAGCAGTGAAAGGGAACTTTTGTCTTGGTCTTGGGGTGGAAAATAGGTCAAGGGTCTTGGTCTTGGTATTCGTCAATTGAAGTCTCTATAAAAAGAAGAATTCATTTTGGTTTTCCTCTCAAGTGGGAGACGTTTTAGCCCTGGCTGATTGCCTGCATTCTGTGTCTCTTTATGGTTTATGCATTGGTAGTTGTTTGATGAAGAAGAACACTATAATAATCTAACTAAAAGAAGATCCTAATCTAAGAAGTAAAAATCCTTCACAAGCAATTATCTATTGTAGAGAAATCACCTAATCTTGATGTGCTAGATTTCTCAACAATCTACATGCTTGTACTTGTTCCCCCCTTGTGGAATCATTTCAAACCATGGCTGCTTGGGAGTGGGAGTGAAAGCGGGAAGCAGGAGTGGTAGCGGGGAGCAACATTTTCAAAAGCTCTCGGGTTGGGAGCGATTTTGGGAGTGAATTTTATATAATATATATTTTTATATATTTTGATGCATATATGTCAACAAAAGCATGTAGAATGATGAATTAGTGATAAAAAACATAAAAACATGGATTAAACCATATAACATCATTCATCTAGTAGTTATAATTTTCATCAACCACATGTCCACAAATTACAAGTTCTCATTTATATAGCATGTAAAGGTGCACATAACCAAAAGAGCATCAAGTGCAATCCATTTTTGAACCAAAAATACATCAACAAATAGGCTCTAGATGGCCTCTAGCATTCAAAAAAATCATGTTACAATAAATACCTACATATCATCAAAATCATTGCCTATCTTGGGATCTTTGTCATTAATATCACCCTCTAAGATTAACATAAGATAGAAAAAGCGTAGTAAGTCAAGTCAAGATTTCATTTGAGTGATGGGTACATTTTTAGTAGGGTCATGATAGAGGAGTTCGACAACCAATGTCAATAACATCAAGGTACATAGAGGGCTTGGTGCTCTTGATTAAATATGAGTTCCATACCCTAGTACATGACAAAATCCAATGGAAACATTGCAATCCCCCCCAATAGAGGAGTTCGACAACCAATGTCACTAACATCAAGTTACATAGAGGGCTTGGTGCTCTTGATTAGATACGAGTTCCATACCCTAGTACATGAAAAAATCCAATGGAAACATTGCAATCCCCCCCAATCTTGAAATCCTAAAAAACTGATAAGTCTGTTGGATTTTGAGTGAGATCTAAAATTATACTTTTTGCATATGAAATCAAATGAGGTCAAAACCACTCTCAAACATCCCGAGTCATTTCATGGTAATGTTAAAAATTTAAGTAAAAGTGCTTTTACTTTAAGAATTTAACATTACCATGAATTGCATATCAATATTGGGGCCATAGGCTTGAATATTAGGTTGCTCCACTCAAAAACTCTTGTTTCTTTGAAAAAAATCTGTGTTCGTAACATCTTTGCACAATTTTTTTTGTGAAGAAAGCCAGGGAGAGAATTTTTTTCTCGCGGGAGAGCACTCCTGAGTCACTCCCGATGCACTCCCACTCGGAGCACGCTTCATGAGCAGATTCAAGGAGGAGGAAGCCGCTCCCCCGCAGCCCTGTTTCAAACCTCTATTTTAATAGGTTACAAAACTTACTAGCTTGTCATTAGCAGAAACACTGATCAATAAATTAGATCAGAGGGATCTCAAGTGGTGCTATACAAGGCAGCATTGGAATTTCATTTTGAACACTTCCAATATAGGCAACCAGGTTGCCTTGCAAAAATTATCTCACTCTGTATGTCCCAATAATTTCCATTTTTGTTTTATTTCACGGAAGTATGCCTATAGGTTTAGGCATGTACCTTTTTCGAGGAGTAGTCACTGTCGGTGTTGGTCTGGACTGTTGGCAAGGGATGAACATCTTGGTATAATATAACCTTTAACATTATCAATGCTTGACATATTTGAATATTTTTTGAAGAGTATTTTAGGGTGGTGTTTAAGTATTTTAAATTGAGATCATGCTTGCTGTCCCTATCCTGCTTTACAAAGTGTCGTTTACGATACCATTGAGGTTTCATCCTTAGGGGGAATTAATATAATATATTTCTTTTTTAATTTCTATTATCATGATTGTCCATTTGACTTATACATGTCATTTCTCCCTTGAAAGGTTTTCTCGGCCTATACTACATGGATTATGCATACTCGGATTTGCAGTAAGGGCTGTCATCAAGTGTTGTTGTGCAGGGCAACCATCTCTTGTTAAAGGTGTTCTAGGCCGATTTTTGATGCATGTCTACCCTGGTGAAGCGCTAATGACAGAGATGTGGCGAAGTGAGACAAGGTAAGAATAATCATATTCATGGTTGAATCATATAAAAAGGAGTCTTTTACTTATTCACTCTAATTCCAATGCATTTCTTAATATGAATTTTACTTGTTCAAGTGGCAGACAGTCCTAAATTTGTTTGTTGTTTTTCAGGATAATATATCAAACCAAAGTAAAGGAAAGAGAAAAAGTAGTCTTGTTAGGGGCTGTACTTTTGAATCATGCTTCTTCCGCCTCGTGAACTATTCACCTATCAACAAAGAGTTTGTTTAATATTAAAGTTGCTCATGATATATTATGTTTATTTATTTTCAGCTGACTCCAGTTTTAGTAGGTACTCATTCTCACCATGGCTTGGAAATCCAACCAAATAAAACCATATCAAAATATTGAAGGATGTCACAAAGTTTGTGAATTCGGTTGCAGTCCTTTCAACCCCTACTATAATCTATCAGTGAATTAATATTTAGTAAATAATTGGGCGTGACATATGAATTCAAGTCTTTACCATCTCAATTTTTTGAAAGTGTCTTATGACATAAATCTATAGTGAATATTTAGCACAAAATAATTATAAACCTACTTCAAAATAGTGAAGATTTAATTAATTATGTGCTAGTAGGTGGCTAGTTGGCACTAACCTGTGCCATCAAGTAAACTAGGGTTGCCATTTATAAATACGGTGAAGCACCCCTTGGGTTTTACCACAATGTTTTCTTTTGGAAAAAAGATATAGACATGCAAGCAAGGAAATATGCAAATTAGGAAGATGAGAAATCCAATTTCAACGTTATGATTATTTATGTCAATAGAGAAGCAACATCACAATGAACAGTTGTATGACTATATATAAATGGTGATTAATTACGTTAGTAGCCCTTCAAAGCATGAAAAGAAAATGATATATAGCATTTAATTCTTCACCTTCCCATGAAGCATCACCTATTGATAAATTCTTCCATTCGATGAGGTACTCTGCTATTTGTTTAGCTTGTAAATATTTTGTATCTGTTGATAACTACCTTTGGGTCCAAGATGAGCTTATTCTTTTTTTTTAAGCCATTGGAATTATATTTGTATTGGGAAATGATTTAATTTCTATTTTAGACAAAATATGTGCAAGGAGATACAAGCAAACTTTGTTTATGTTTTCTCTAATTTGGTAGTGACCAAAGATTTTTGGTGTTAACTTCTGTTTTCTTCTTTTTCTTTTTCTCCCTTGCTTGAGAGATGATTGTTTATATGGTTGAAGACATACACATAGTGAATACCCTCAGAACCTTAGTCTGGACCAATGATAAGCAATTGTCGTTCAACTCTGTTTGGAGTCTTAACTAAGCTTTTATTTAAGATATCCATAATCTTTTGGGATTCCTCCAGTTTCTGGCAGTGGGAATTGTTTTGTCAATTTTGTAAAAATCTCCAAGTTTAGGAGAGTCATAAGACTCATCTTAGCATAATCCGAGCTTTTATTTAAGATATGCATAATGTTTTGGGATTCCTCCAAATAATCCCTGACAGTGGGAATTGGTATGTCAATTTTGTAAAAATCTCTAAGTTCAGGAAAGACAACCACATAGGGCTTTAAAGGACTCATCTTAGCATTAGTATGTAGAGTTAAACCACCATTTTACCTAGTGTAATCACTGAGACAATTTATTTTTTTTATTAGTAGCAAAGAATTGAAGATAAACCTCAATACGTTTGTCTAAATTTTCAATGTTACCCTTGTTTGTGAATTGGCAGGCTGAACATTTGCTTAAGTTTTCAATTTTAACTTTGTAGATGGCAAGTTGAGCATAGTGCATGACATACCTGTTTGTTGGAATAAATCTTCATTGAATTTAAGGTCTTGGTCACTGCCAATTGCCTTTGCAAAACCATGTAATTTATATACATATTTAGTAAATACATTCATGAGTACTTTGGTTGTATCAATATTCTTTATAGTCATGAAATGTGCATACTTAGTTAACCTATCAACCATAACAAATATACAATCATTTCCTTCTAATATTGGAAATTCATTAATGATGTTCATTGAAATCTCTTCCTAATGTTGATTTGGATTATGAAAAGGTTGTAGCAACATTAGGTATGGAAGATTTTTGTTAGTTATTTCAAATATCTGGCATTCAGATGCGTGTGTACATATGTCATTCTTCATTCCTTTCCCAGAGAGTGATTACTAAGTAGTGTAGGAAGTGTTTAAACAACATGTGTGTCCAGTTATAGATAATTGTGTGAATCTTTCAAATTTCTCTCTTAATTTTGGGTACTGGTGATAGATAAAAATGATCCTTGTAATATAAAATTTCAGTTTTTATGGAAATATTGGATTTTAATTGATATTTTCAATGATTTTGTGAATTTTGGGATTATTGACAATATTCAACATGAACTTCATCAATCCACTTAAATATGACTATGGAAATGAAGCATGCAGTGCTTTTATCGTCACACCAAAATGAAGCATAGACAATGACTTATGTTTTCTATTTTGTCCAAGTTTCAAAGTTAGAAAGTTCATATTATATTTATCTATTTTTATTGCTTAGTTAATATTTTTTGTGACAAAAGATATTTAACAATGTCATGTTTGAGGATAAAAGAATTTGCTTGCAAATAAATATGAATGTCATTTGCTTAGAGTGTACATAATTATGAAATTTTGTGTCATAAGTGAATTTAAGTGTTTTATAATATTGAGTTTTCCACTTTAAATAGTATTAAGGTACCATATTGCATTATTATTATGCCAATTCCAAATATGGATGTATAATGTTTGTTTATGAATGGTTTAATATTGAGTTTTCCACTTTAAGTAGTATTGATTTGTATTGGGTAACCATATTGCATTGTTATTATGCCAATTCCAAAATTCCAAATATGGATGCATAATGTTTGTTTACGAATGGTTTAGAAAAAGCTACCAAAGCTATATTGGACTTGAAAACATTAAAAAACATTATCACTTCTTCTTTCTATTTAATTTTTTTCTTGAAAGTAAATATGACTTTCAATATGATAAGGGTGCTACAATGAGTGTAGGTTTCTACAAATTTTGCACAGCACCATGTAAACTTTAAAAATATTTTTTTTATTTTGAAATGTTTTCGAGTTTTGATCATTCTAATATTGTTCAATCTTGTTTGGATCTACTTTCTTTCCTTTTTTGGTTGGCTTAACCCATGTGGGATTTGAACTTTGAATTTCTTGCTTTTACATAATACTTCATAATATGGCAATCACCAATTGTGTTGCCCATTGTGGGCTTTGTTTGGATCTACTTTCATGCTCAATTTAAATGTCATATTTTTATGTTTTTCTAAATTGTAATGAGAATCTCCTGAGAATCAATAACTTTGATAGATTGACTACCACTATTATACCAAATATGACTCCATAAATTCCATTAATGGCTTGGTTACAACGTCTCCAAGGACTTGAACCTACTCAGCTGGGGAAATAAATTGTTCACCAAACCACTTGAGCTAAGATCCTTGACTTTAAATTAAGGACATGGGGGTGGGGTTTGATCCACATATGTCTGCATAGGCCATGAAATCATTTAATGTAGTCAGTCTAAGTGCAACCACACGTTCAACCACTACATCAAAGTGTCCCCATGGTTCAAGGTATCCCAATTTAAATGTCATGTTGCTGAAGATGTTCAACCTTATTTTTTCAAATATGCATTTTCATTTTTTTACATACATCTAATTTTATTTTATGATGGATAATACTTCATCTGGATTACCTAAGATGCTATTTTCAAGTTTTATTGTAGATGAGTATGTCATTGAAGAAAACAAACATATGTTTTTAGATATGTTGGAATGTTTTGTTCATTGCAACCAGGAATGTCGCCAATGCTTTAGTTAATCCAAACAATGCCATCTTTGATCCATAATGCCTCTTGGGAGTTTTAAAGGTAGTGCTTCGAAAATCTTCTAAAAGTATATGGTTTTTTATAACACTATAAATATAAGTCTAGTTTGGAAAAGTGCTTTGATCGAAACAAAGCATTTAATGTCGTGTCTATGAATAAGATGGGAAACACTTTCATGATAGTTTTGTTATTAAACCCATGTAATAAATACATAACCTAAATGAGCCATATTATTTTTCTAACTTAAATATTAATAGATGAATAGGAATTACATTTTGTGATGATTCCATATTTTAGTAGTTCTTCTATCAGTGATTCAATTTCAATTAAATGATTATGTAGATACAATGTTTTTTAATGCTAAATGTAGTTAATATCAGGTGTACTTCTATAACAAGTTTGATCTTCAATAATAAGGTGTACTTCAATGCTAACATCAACTCCATGCTTGATCTTGAATAGCCACTTCGAAGTCACCACATATTTCCCCTTCAATATCGGCACAACATCTCATACATCATTCTTCATAATTGATTCATATTCTTCGACCATAGCATCTTTCCAAACTTGTTCCTTTACGGCTTCTTCGAATGTGGGAGGTTTGGCTTGAATCATAGTGCTCATGGTTGCAACATATCCCTCGTACCTGCATGGCTTCTTTCTTTCTATAAATTATCTTCAAACGAGAGCACGTCTCTCGTCATCCTGTAATGTATCACGAAGCCAAAGTGGCCTCTTCCTGGCAGGAGGATCACATGGAGGAGGATCTAAGGGATCCATGGGATCATCAAAAATATTTGTCTCAAATTCAAGCACAGAAGGACCATCCAAAATATCCATATCATCATTCTTCTCAAGAGGAGGAAGGTCCCTTGCTTTTCCAAGGGTGGCATCTTTATCGAATTTTACATCCCTACTAGTCTCAGCCTTCCTTTGACCAAGAATATATATTCTAAATGCTTTAGAATTTTCACAATATCCAACAAATGTACCTTTTCTTTCTGAAGCTTCCAACTTGTTTCTTTTGTCCTTCAACACATGAAAGTATACAGGGCATCCAAAGATATGGAGATGGATAACTGTTATAGACATTTTTGTGCCTTACAACTATAAGCATGAAATGTCCATAATCCAAGGGATCCAAAGTCCCTAAACATGTTGTTCCTACCCCTAGAGGAACAAGGCTAACAAACCACAGCAATTCACAGAAGTTCTCCACCAGAAACTGCTCAAAAACAAGTCAATTCAGGATCAATTCAGAGGCTCCACTAGCTGTCTGCGCTGAAATGTAGAGATTACACTGGCTAGGTGCACTGCAACGCAGGTAGAAGCACTACCAGGGTGAGCTGAGCGGGAAATGACAAATGGCAAGTTCATTCAACGAGGTGGAAAGACCCTGGAAGCTTCCAGAATCTTCTCCAATGACACTTGCCTCAATGAATTCGACTAGTGATGAGTAAGAGGCTCTTAGTCTCCAAGTGGAAGCAAGAACTGACAGAGGGAGAGGACACTAGTCAGATCTCAAGCTGACTCATCCTCTCTCCAAACATCTATATATGGATCTCTCCTCCATGAGATCCAGGAGGCTGGAATTTTGTTATCGCAAAGAATTGTTGTTGGTTTGAGATTGGAATCATTGGGTGCTTAATGCTTTGAAGGGAGGTGAAGAAAGGATTTCATTCGCTGGGAGGTAGATGCTGGATTGGAACTCTCTTGGTTGTATCTCCTCCTGAACCTTGTTATTCATCAATAAAGCTATCTTGGTTTCTCCTATATACTGATGTATCTTTGATGTATGGTTGCATTAGTATGTTTAGTTTATTTCTAATCCTGAACTAGTTATGAATATGAATCTATGTCTTTGTGTAGTGTTCCCTTCTTGTGATCTTACAGGAACCTATTGAAGCTGGGCGAGGGAGAAGGCAAGTAGCTGGGAACTCTCAAAGAGAAGAGAAACCGGATCGAGGGACAAATGGAAGACATCGGTTAGTCCATCTATCTCTCTTCATTCTTAATTCATAAAGGAAGAAAACTAGAATATTTAATTAATGGAAAGACCTATGAGCGATTTTGAAACCGACGTTTCGGACTAGCAAGGTGAGTCCATCATCAAGGTAATGAGATCTGCATTTTGAGAAGAGAGAGTCAAGAGAGTGAGAACCTATTAATAGAAGGATGGATAGCTTAACCTAGGTTTGGAGAGGTCGGCTTGATTTTCATCAATTTATTAATAACTGGAATAAATAAATTTTAATTATTATTATTATTATTATTATTTTATTTTATTTTATTTTATTTTATTTTATTTTATTTTTTTAAATAAATTTAAGACTATATTAAAAGTAAATTTTTATTTAACTAGATTAATTAGACCTAAATTAAAAATAAAATTAATTTAAATTAAATTTCAAATAAAAACAATTTAATTGGTTAATTAATTAATTAATTAAATTAATTTTCAAATCTAGTTTAATTAATAAATTTAAAACTATATTGATTAATCAATTAATTAATTAATTAATTTTTAAATTGAGCTTAATTAATAAATTTAAAACTTCTCTTTTTTTTTTCTTTTTTTTTAAATTCACTTAAAGTAATTTGGCCTCATTTAAAAGTAAAATTGGTTTAAACTAAAAGGATTAAATAAATTTTAATTATGTTTTAAATTATATACTTTAATTAAAAAAATAAAAAATAAAAAAATAAAAAAATTAAAATTGTATTAAAAGTAAAATTTTCTTAACTAGATTAATTTGACCTAAATTAAAAATAAAATTACTTTAACCTAAATTTAAATTAAATCAATTTAACTGATTAATTAATTTTAAATTTATTTAATTTTAAATTTAGTTTAATTAATAAATTTTAAACTATATTAATTAATAAATTAATTAATATTTAGATTGAGTTTAATTAATAAATTTTAAAACTTTTTATAAGATTAAATTAATATGGCCTAAAATAAAAATAGTTTGAACTAAATTTGAAATAAAATCAATTTAATTAATTAATTAAATAAATTATTGTTATAAATTAATTTAAATTTTGATTAGTTAATTAATAGAATTTAGTTATTTATATTAAAAGTAAAATTTCTTAACTAGATTAATTTGACCTAAATTAAAAAATAAAACTAATTTAACCTAAATTTTAATTTAATCAATTTAATTGATTAATTAGTTAATTAAATTAATTTTAAATTTATTTAATTTTAAATTTAGTTTAATTAATAAATTTTAAACTATATTAATAACTTGTCCTGACGATGAACCACACTGGTTGGTTCGAAACGCGTCGACAAAAGATTGGTTATGTGATTTTGCCGAAGATTATCTAAACAGAATTAATTAATATTTAGATTGAGTTTAATTAATAAATTTAAAACTTTTTATAAGATTAAATTAATTTGGCCTAAAATAAAATAAGTTTGAACTAAATTTGAAATAAAACCAATTTAATTAATTAATTAAATAAATTATTTTAAATTAAATTTAAATTTTGATTAGTTAATTAATAGAATTTAGTTATTAATTTATGTAATTATATATATATATATATATATATTAATTTATTTACTTTCTTGACTTGCAAATGCTGCCTTAAGGGAGAATTTGTATAAGTTACAGTTACTTTATTTTGTTTAACAAGGGTTTCCAGGTATTACTTAGTTTAAGACCATCATCCCTATTCAAATTATTCGAAGATTTTTCAATTTCTATAGCCTCTTTAATTCTTCTTTTTAAATAGTGGTCTTCCTTGTGGATTAATTTAGCTTGTTCCATGCATATATAGTGAGAGGAGGAACAAGCATGCTCTGCAAGACCTGATTTATCAGACCTATTTCTAGAAATATCACTGATGTGCTCTTTTACTCTAACTCCAAAGGATCTCCCTGTTTCCCCTATATAAACTTTACCACAAGAACAGGGAATCTCTACCAGCCTGTATGGAATCTCTCTTCAAAACTAGAATAGCTGTTTCTGTTTGTTGCTAAGGCACTGTCACACCTTAGGTGGATAGGATCATCCTGCATAGGCATTTTTCCCCACAACAAATTGGCGACTCCACTGGGGAGATCTGTTTAGTCATTTTATTTGTGTCTCTATCATTGTTTGTTTCATAGACTCAAGAGCAGCAATCGAACTGCATCTGCTATTTTCAGATGCAAAGTAGACAGCTGTTGCTTTGATCCAATCACTAGATTTATCTATGATCTGAACAATGGACTCACAAATGATTTGATGATCCTTTGTGATAGATCTTAGCCCTCCTTCAAATCATCCCTTTGATTGTACCTAATTGATAGCTTTGATCCGGCCAAAAACTGTTGATTTAACTGCAAACCGTAACCCAAAACCCAGAAACAACTCTCGTTTCTGCTTCAGCGCAGACTCTGTGAAGAGGTTCTGCATTTCAACGCAGGTCCCGTGAAGGCTACCTGCGCTGAATGTCAAAACCTCTGTGTTAGGAGTGCGCTGATCAGTCTTTGCCTTGTGCAGCTGTGGTTCTCTGTTTCTTTTAGCTCAGTTTTATCTCTGTTTTTTGCAGCCTGTTATCAGTCAGTATACCTATCTGAAACTCCTTTTCTCTGCTTTAATTCCGCCTCCTTTTGTACAAAAAGACTGTGAGTGTTTTTATGTGTTTGTGGCGTCATTTACAGTTTTCCTTTGCAAGAGTGAAATAGTCGACCTGTAGCCCTTGATTCAGATCTGTTGATTTTGATCTTAGGAGAGAGTTCATTGGCTGATTGACAGTTGATTATACGTTTACTTTTGCTTTTGGTTTGAGTTTGTCTCTTTTAAGTGTCGAAACAAGTGTTCATTTCGAAAGTCGTAAAGTGTTGTATTCTCTTCTACCCTTTTTGATTTCGAAAAAGTAAACTTGTTTGTATTTGTCATTTAAAAGCAAATTCAAAGTTGTACAAAAAGCTTTCTTTTTAGGCATCAATATTAAGAGAGCGGAAAACAAACACCTGCATTGTGCATTTGCATCTTGATAGTTTGCATGCTTGATTTAGGAAAAGTGCATTTAGCGTGTGCTGATTGCTCTTTGAGAAAATATGGCGTCTTTCTTTTCCCTTTGTAGCTAGGATTTTCATTGTTGAAAAGATATAAAAGCTTGCTTATCATCTTTAGACTGCATTTAGGAATTGTATCATACATCTCGTGGTGATCCAAAAAGGCAAACTTCTAAGAAAGATCAACCTAAAATAAATTGAATGAACTTAACAACGCTTTGTAACTTAACGCACAACATAGAGGTCTAGGCTAGAGACGTGTTCCGGCGTCGTAAAGCCTGGTGACTGTCGATCTCGCTGATGGTGGGTGATTCCTCCTGAGGGACGACAGCGCCAGTACGGATTGTGCTCCCACGTACCGTCGAGTATATATTGGGAGACCCCTATAGGCATAAAACCTTTATCCTTAGGAAGCCATGTCGGCCGCCCTACTGATCGCAATGCACTGAACACAGCATTCAGGAAGATTGACCGCCCGTACCTTAAAAAGTATTCTGCGGTATTGCGAAAAGTTTGGCACACCCTCTACCTAGAACTCCAAAGAAGTTCCTTTTGGCCTTTTTCAGACTCTATAACGGAAAAAGTCCATCCGAGCATTTGTCACTTCCGGCTCGTTAAAACATCGAAGGAGACTAGAGTCATCTTTAGCTTTTTCTCGACTCTTTAAAATTGAAAAAGCAAGTTGTGTCTAAAGCATCGTTAAAAATTATTTTAAACGGAACAATCACCCCTTTTTCCTACGTTGATCTTTAGGTTGAGGAAATGGAGCACACCAACCAAGGAATTCCCCTTGGTGGAAATCCTAGTCCCTTCTCCTCTTGGGGAGATGTTGGTGTGCCCCATATGGCCACATTATCGCTTCCAGGACTGACAATTGGCTTGCCGATCTGGCTCTTCTCAACCAATGTCGTTCAGAACACCACTATTCCTGAACAGTCGAATCAACAGTTAGACCAGAGCAGAGTTACCCACCAGCTTTCTACTTCATATAATTCTTCCTCTCTTCCTTCCTCTTCGCTTGACGGAACTGGTAAAACAAAAAACCAAGTTCCTAAGGAGAAGAAGGAAAAGAAGAAGAAAGAGAAGAAGAAGAAGGAGCCAAAAGCGACTGGGGGCAAACAAGTGTCGTCTGACAAAAATCCACACACAGCACTGACTAGGCCTAAATCGCCATGTGTCATATGCAAGGGAGACCACTTCCACAGAGATTGTCCCTGCATCCCTCGGATACTAAGGGACTGGTCTCCCCGTTTGCACAATTCGGTGGCGTCAACCTCTGATAGCCATGTTGACAGCACACCGTCAACTAGTGAAAGTGAAGCCACAGGACAGAGAGGGAAAGCTAGATTTCCCTGCAAACTGTGTGAAGGCGACCATGCCATCCACCGTTGTCCCTTCTTAAATGAGGCTAAAAGAGTTTTGGAAGATCGCTCGGTTTTACCAGCGCGGCTTCCTCCTGGATATCAAAAACTCTTGCCAAGTCCTTCACCAGTTGAGAACCCGGCTGGCCCGCTCAGGTGGTCAGCCGAAGCACCTATCATTGAGGATGAACCATCTGAATCCATACCTGACGAAAGTCAAAAGGTCAAGGCGGCAGTTGACCCGGTCTTGCCTTCAGAGGTTCTATCCTCGAATTATACCATCACAGAAGAGAATAAAGACGACACTGTCCAAATTCTCTTCATCAACACAGACTCCGACGAACACGGGGGCACTCCCCCCATTCCTTTATCGCAGGAAATAAGTTCGTCAGAGCGATACCCGGCCGTTTACTCAGTCCCACCACCAAGCAACCTAGTTGTCTCCTTCGACTGGAACCAACTAGGCAGACCTCGTTTGCCAGCAAGCATACCATTCAGAATTATCGTCCAAATATACAGAATGGTCATGGCTGGCACCATCATTGATGAAGGGGCATCTGTGAGTATCCTTTCCTCCACTGCTTGGAAAGCGCTTGGTTCGCCAGCGCTTTTGCCTGAAATGAGAAATCTAACAGGCTTTGATAAAGGGACCAGTCGACCTTTAGGGATCCTCCCCAATGTGCCTATCACATTCAAAGGGAAGACCGTTCAAATGAACGTGATGGTCGTTCAAGGACCCTTGGATTATAACCTACTCCTTGGACGAGACTATATATATTGCATGGGAGCCATCGTCTCCTCACTCTTTAGAGTAATGTGTTTTCCGCACGAAGGAAGAGTGGTCAAGCTCGTGGACCAACTTTCATTTCCTGGATCACGCATCGTAAATAGTCATATACCTTCCCTAAATGGTCTCTTCACGCAAGAAATGTCTCAACCCACGGTCCGTCCTCCCGATGAGCGCGAGTAATTCGGAGGGATATGACTGGAACCCAGGGGGCATGCATCCTGGTCTGCTTCGGCAGGAAAACTTTGGGTATAAGGTAGGTTTCCGTGGGAGAATATGACTAGTCCGTACCCCGTCCGTGGTTGGAAGTGGGGTTGTTCTGGAATAAGATTCTCTTGTCAAAGTTATGTGTTTGGCGCTCGTTGTCACTCACCTTTGTCTATCTCGGTAGGCATCGCCGAAGAAATGTTTTGTTTGCTGTGCAAATGAGACAATCTTTGGTAACCTGAAAGAGGTAGGCCTCTCCCGGTAAAACAAATGTTTTATTGGACTAAGAAGGGGTAACCTTGAAACCATATTTTATACCTGGGGGCATGCAAACCTTTTGGAGTGCAAGCAAGTGGCGGCTATTTATTTTCTAAATTTTTAGGTCCTCCCTTTAAACCTGTAGGTCTAACCCTTTAAACTCGTAGGATTAGTCGTTTCCGAACTTGCATAATGAAAGGATGCGGAGCATAGCTTTGTAAGATGAAGCTCCATAAAAAATAGAATCTTAATGAGACATTCTTATCATATGACTGGATTATTCAAGCAGTTTTAGCACACAGTTCATGCTCGTTAAAAAATAAACGCAAGATCCGAGCAGTTTTAGCGCATAGTTCATGCTCGTTAAAAAATAAACATAAGATCGAGCAAATGTTTCCACCCGCGTTTAAGCTCGTTAAAAAATGAACTATTCCGGTAAATAACCACCGTGAATGTAATATCATCAGCCATTAAAGCCTTGGTCGTGTTTGCCCATCACCTCCACTTTTCCATTGGCCGATCGTTCACCTCCATATGATTGTTTACCCATTTTGAGGAACAGCTGCAAAGAGTGATTTCACTAGCCATCCTTGTGACACTGTCGTGATTGGAAAATTCCAACCCGTACCTGGAATCAGCTGCTAACTCGTTTTATCACTCGTTCCTCAAAAGACGAGTCTTCTTTAAGCTCTTTTCATCTGACTCGTAAAATATGAAAAGATTGCCGAGTTTCGGCCTTCCAACTCGTTAAAGCGACCGGAAGTGCTATCCCTCCTCTAGATTTTAATCTTTTTGGACCTGAGGGATTATTGCACAAAAAGATCGAGCGCTTGTTTTGTTCGGCTCGTTAAAACTATCGAAAACTCATCCCTTCTGTATTGTTTTATACTTTTTTGGACTTAAGGGATTAGATGACGAAAAAGGACTTTTGGAGTTAACTTTATGTACCTTTTCAGACTCTCTAAAAATGAAAAGGACGGAGTTATCCTTCTCGTTAGACTCGTTAAATGCATGAAATAGCAACAAACTTGTCTTTAGACGAGAACGAGTTTCACTATCGCTAGGCTCGTTAAAACATAGCGATGGGCTTGCCCGAAGGGCAAGTTATAGAACAAGCATATGTTATCCTCCTCAAGCTTGACAAAAATAAAGAGGTACTGGTCAGCAATGACTGGGGAAAAATTGGGAGAAACTCAAGAAAACTTTGATGGTAGCAAGTCGCTCTTGAACATGACACTTTTCCTCCGTACCACAATCGGGTTGGGTTGTTTCATTCACCGGTCACATCGCCATGGTCTCGCCATACCATCCATATTTGGGGTAATGCTACCGATCCATCGCATAAGTGTCGCCATATGTTCAAGAGAAGTCGTTCAGAGAAGTCACCTGTGTCCCATCCACTACCATACATTATACTATTTCATGACCGCCACCCTGAATCATATGTCATCGGATCGTTTTCACCTCCATCAAAATCATTAGCTCCGTTCCGTGTCATTGATGTGGGATTCATTAAGGCCCTCCTTTGACGGATCACTTCTTGTCGACATCAGCTCATTATCCAAGAAGTTGATCTAGGAACACCCCCTTCAGTACTTTGAAGCTTGCATGCCTCAATGGCAAGTTTCTCACTTCCGGCGACAGGTATACATCAATGACCTTCGACCGAAAGATTTTGCGTGGTGTTCGATGCCAAGTCCTCTATTCACACCACGTGAATTGTACTGCAGTACCTTGAGGGTCATCTTCATTATCGGTGATTCCTCTCGCGCTTGTTAACAGTTTACATCATTGACTGGTAATCAAGCGATGTCTTTCCATGTTCGACTTCAGAACAATTCTCACATGGATCGACTTGTACTTAGAGTGAAGATCGGACGAGATTGAAGACCCCGGATCTAGTTTCATCCATCCGGGCTGCGATATATATTCAGAAAATAAAGACATAGAAATGTACAGCTTTACAGCACAGATAATCATCCTACCAAAAGGATGATGGCTCTATCAGAATCATCAGTCTATCATCAGACGATTGTCTGTTATATGTACATGAAAATGAATTTATAAAGCTGAGCATGGGAATGCCCGCCTCAGCTAGATCGTGAAAAAGTATGAAAATAATGTATTGTATTGTATTGTATTACAGGTCTCCTCCCAGCATTGAAAGAACTTCGGATCCTCCTAATAAAGCATTTCACCCGATAAACGGCCTCATACTTTAGGGGGCAACTGTTATAGACATTTTTGTGCCTTACAGCTATAAGCATGAAATGTCCATAATCCAAGGGATCCAAAGTCCCTAAACATGTTGTTCCTACCCCTAGAGGAACAAGGCTAACAAACCACAGCAATTCACAGAAGTTCTCCACCAGAAACTGCTCAAAAACAAGTCAATTCAGGATCAATTCAGAGGCTCCACTAGCTGTCTGCGCTGAAATGCAGAGATTACACTGGCTAGGTGCACTGCAACGCAGGTAGAAGCACTACCAGGGTGCGCTGAGTGGGAAATGACAAATGGCAAGTTCATTCAACGAGGTGGAAAGACCCTGGAAGCTTCCAGAATCTTCTCCAATGACACTTGCCTCAATGAATTCGACTAGTGATGAGTAAGAGGCTCTTAGTCTCCAAGTGGAAGCAAGAACTGACAGAGGGAGAGGACACTAGTCAGATCTCAAGCTGACTCATCCTCTCTCCAAACATCTATATATGGATCTCTCCTCCATGAGATCCAGGAGGCTGGAATTTTGTTATTGCAAAGAATTGCTGTTGGTTTGAGATTGGAATCATTGGGTGCTTAATGCTTTGAAGGGAGGTGAAGAAAGGATTTCATTCGCTGGGAGGTAGATGCTGGATTGGAACTCTCTTGGTTGTATCTCCTCCTGAACCTTGTTATTCATCAATAAAGCTATCTTGGTTTCTCCTATATACTGATGTATCTTTGATGTATGATTGCATTAGTATGTTTAGTTTATTTCTAATCCTGAACTAGTTATGAATATGAATCTATGTCTTTGTGTAGTGTTCCCTTCTTGTGATCTTACAGGAACCTGTTGAAGCTGGGCGAGCGAGAAGGCAAGTAGCTGGGAACTCTCAAAGAGAAGAGAAACCGGATCGAGGGACAAACGGAAGACATCGGTTAGTCCATCTATCTCTCTTCATTCTTAATTCATAAAGGAAGAATACTAGAATAGCTGTTTCTGTTTGTTGCTAAGGCACTGTCACACCTTAGGTGGATAGGATCGTCCTGCATAGGCATTTTTCCCCACAACAATAACATTGGGCTTGACACTTGTGAACACTTCTTCGGCTGTTATGCAGCCAGCTCACAAAATAGAAGAAAGAGATAGATCAATGACTTAAAACGTAGCCTCTTCGAGGGGGCAACCTCCTTTACATTACACAAATGAACAATTCTTAGATGATACAAATGACAAGACCTTCTTTCTATATATATGAGTCTAAGGAGTCAGAATATAATTAGAGCCGACATAACAATAATAATGTAAAGGCACAACAATAACAATAGTGGACTTCTATGAGGCACAATAATAACAATATGGGCACAACAATAACAATAAGGGGTACAATGACAATAATAATAAGGGAACACACTAGTATTATAGGGACCTAACATCGGTGGTCTTGTTGTCCAATGCTTGGTGAGGCACCCTATTTTGAACATATGTGACAGCATTTGTTGCTTCTCCCCAAAGGAACTTTGGCAACTTTTGATCATGGAGCATGGCACGAGCGACTTCTACTATAGACATGTTCTTCCTTTCAGCTACTCCATTTTGTTCGGGATTATAGGGCAAAGTCGTTTCCTTCTTGATACCTTCCTTCTTGCAAAAATCAATGAATTCATTCGAAGTGTACTCTCCACCATTATCAGACCTGAATATCTTGATTTTCTTCCATGTTTGATTTTCGATCAAAGCTTTGAACTCCTTGAACATTTCGAAGGCTTCATCCTTGTGCTTCAAATAATATATCCATGTCTTTCTTGAAAATTCATCAATGAAGGTGATATAATAGAGATGGCCACCAAGAGAGTGTATAGGCATTGGACCACCCAAATCGGAATGAATGAGATGGAGGATGTCATTTTTCTTGTTCTCACTGGAGGGGACTGGTCCTCTTATCTTCTTCCCACTGGCACATCCTAGACATACTTCATCACGTTGGGCTTGAACCTTGGGAATCCCTAAGACCAATTTCTCTAATTTCGGAAGAGCATCATAATGTAGATGGGTCAATATTCTGTGCCATAGATCGCTCATATGATTAGTATCATGGACCAATGCTAGAATTGGTCTTCCAGTAACCCTGTAGAGTCCTTCATATCTTTATCCCAATGTGAATGCATCTCTCATAGGTGATCCAACAGGCCAAGTAAGAACATTTCCCATAATGAAGGAAACCCTCATCCCTTTGTCTTCCAACGCAGATATTGATACGAAATTCTTCTTTAACCCTGGCACATACATCACATCGCAAAGCAAAATAGATTCTCCTGAATTCAAATGAAATTTGACAAACCCAAAACCTTTAACCGGATGAGTGGATTCGTCTCGAAGAATGATTTTGAAATTTGACTCCCTCTCCACCAAAATAGAGAGAATTTCCTTATAACTAGAGAAGTGATGAGTGGCCCCATTATCAACCAACCAACTATCCCACGAATCTATAGGAGAGGAACTAGTAAGAGCGGAAATAAGAATATTTTCATATTGTTTTCCAACATTACTTTCATACCTGGAGTATCTTGACTTCTTCTGAGGATGGCGATCTCCTTCATGGTTACTTGGAGCATCTCTTCTTCGTCTTTCATCTCTTCCATTGCGAACATTCCTGCGGTCATCTCTTCTTCTCCTATCATCAAACCTATTGTTTCTTGTAGATGGACCATTGTTATTCTCAGGGAAATCTCGAGCATAATGACTCTTCTTGTGATAATTGTAGCATTCAATGTGAGATGATGTTCTACCATTCCTTCTTTTTGTATCTCGAGGTGGAGGCTTTCTTGATGGACCCCCTTTTCCTTTCTTCTTATTATTTTGTGTGACGAATGCAACGGGTTCTCCTTCTTCATGCTTTTGAAATCCTCCTCTAGATATCATACTTGATTCTTCTTGAGTAAGCTTTCCAACAATTTCATCAAATGACGGGAGGACATTGTTGTTGCTTATGGTAGTGATGAAGGTTTCCCAAACAGGAGGGAGACATCTTAGAGTTACGATCACCAATTCCATGTCAGAGACATTTTCCCCAACTCTTTGCAATTAATCTCTAAGGCGATGTATCCTCATACTATAGGATTGCACAGACTCTCCCTTGTTCATTTTCATGTCTTTGAGTTAATATTTCAAGGAGATCATCTCATTCAAATTGTTGAATTCATACATGCCAGCTATCTTATCATACATATCTTTAAACCTTCTCAAAATTCCAACATATGCAAGTAGATTACCTTGTAAACCATCAAACATAATTTGTTTTTCTTTTAACTCACCTTTCTTTTGTTTGTTCTTTACAGCAACAAAAGCATTCTCTAGAGGCTTAGGTACTTTTCCTTGAATGTAATCAAGAACATCATTGTTATCAGCTATGATCTCCAACCTGACTTTCCATGCAGCAAAATTAGATGAGTCACCCAACTTTTCATTTTCCTTGAAGGAGGACATCTTGACTTGACTAGATTAGATCCTTCAACTTTTCAAAGATGATTGCTTCAATGCTTGTCTCCTTTTGGGCTTGTCCTTCACCTTAGCTATGATAGCATGTTAATTTTTCATATTGTTCTATGATGTGTCAATTACTTTAGCCCAATTCAATACTTCAATTAGAAATCTTTCCAAATACAATTATTATTGTGTAGTTTTATTTTCCGAAGTCATCGCATTCATGATTTTATTGTATCGACGTTTCGAACCAACCTCTGTGATTCATCATCAGAATCAGATGTGTGAAAAATTTAGTGAATAATGGACCAATAAATAGAGGATAGGGTTGGGAAGATAATGAATGGAGCCGACAGGTTTGCTAATGCTCAGAAATAAATTTAATTTACTTAATTAATTATTAATATTTTTGATATTTGTATGTTTATATTATCATGATATTTATTATTTTTATTAGTTACTTGATAGGGAAACTAAAGCTTATATAAAATTAAAATTATTTGAATGTAATTTTAATGAAATCTTCATAAAATTATTTGAATGTAATTTTAATAAAATCTTCATAAATTTTAATTTAATTTTATTATTATTATTATTATTAAGGAATTTAGACTTCTGTGATCCATAACATTGTTAAGATAGTCTTCGGCAAAATCACATAACCAATCTTTTGTCGACGCGTTTCGAACCAACCAGTGTGGTTCATCGTCAGGACAAGTTTCTTGATTATTATTATTATTATGGTTTCTTGATTAATGTTATTAATTCAACTATTATGATACTATTATGATGTTATTTATTCAAATATTGTGATGTTATTAACCCAAAAGTTTTTGTATTAGTTATTTTAGTTGTTAATTATTTTAGTTGACATTAATTAATACTTAGTGTTATTTATTCAAACATTATATGATGTGATAATTATGATGTTATAATATTTCAAATATTATAATGTTTAACTACAAGTTTCAATATTAATTAATTTGTTGCATTATTGATGTTAAATTTCTTTAGTTTTAACATTCAACATCTAAATTTTATTGCTGAGGAAGTTCCTAGGTTCTGATGTTGGATTAATATTATGCATTGATCTATGGTAGGAAACACTAGCTCCTTTGTCAAGGACTCCCATCACTTCATTAATGAGATCAAACACATAAAACTAGACCAAAATGACATCTTGGTAAGTTTTGATGTAAAGGCGCTATATACAAATATTCCTATAGATGAAGCAACGGAAATAGTCCACAAAATCATTTATAGATCAATACATAATATTAATCCAACATTAGAACCTAGGAACTTCCTCAGCAATAAAATTTAGATGTTGAATGTTAAACTAAATAAATTTAACATCAATAATACAACAAATTAATTAAAATTGAAACTTGTACTTTACATTATAATATTTGAAATATTATAGCATCATAATTATCACATCATATAATGTTTGAATAAATAACAGTAAGTATTAATTAATGTAAACTAAAATAATTAATACAAAAACTTTTGGGTTAATAACATCACAATATTTGAATAAATAACATCATAATAGTTGAATTAATAACATTAATCAAGAACCCTAAAAAAAAAAATTAATAATAATAATAATTAAATTAAATTAAAATTTATGAAGATTTTATTAAAATTACATTCAAATAATTTTATGAAGATCTCGTTAAAATAACATTCAAAAAATTTTAATTTTATATAAGCTTTAGTTTCCCTATCATGTAATTAATAAAAATAATAAATATCATGATAATATAAACATACAAATATCAAAAATATTAATAATTAATTAAGTAAATTAAATTTATTTCTGAGCATTAGCAAACCTGTCGGCTCCATTCATTATCTTCCCAACCCTATCCTCTATTTATTGGTCCATTATTCACTGACTTTTTCACACATCTGATCCTGATGATGAACCACAGAGGTTGGTTCGAAACGTCGATACAATAAAATCATGAATGCGATGACTCTGAAAAATAACACTACACAAAATGAAGATCGCAGAAGCCTCAAATCTACAACAATTATTCTTTCCATTCATCAATAGTATTTGAAGATAGAACAATAGATGCAATGAAAAAGGACACAATCAACACATCAACAAGAGACACCAGATTTGGTCAAAGACCAGGGAAAAACCCCACTAGGGGGAAAACCCTTTGAAAAATATTATTTTATTAGATTGTCATAAAATGTTCAGCAGAGAGTACAATGAGCCCAATACAATATCATCCATCAAAACAACCCAACAATAATCAAAAATATGTTTCCAGCATCAAAATATCTCAGAGACAACTTTTCCCATTTGCAGTCAATTGCGGTCAATGATCAAAACTCAGTCAAACTTCCTGGTTGCATGGATAAGGAGTTGTGTGTGCGACTGAAGGTTTCAAGTTTCTCCCTTGAGCCTGTGATGCTTGTGACTGTGGTCGATTATTCCATGTGGCAAGCCAGCGATTGTAGCTCAAACCCCTAAAACATATGTGAGCCTCGAACCTTGTAATTTCAGGCCTTTGCGAACCTTTGTTGTCGTCCCTGCCTCAAACCTCTACGAGCCAATCAATTAAGAAGACAAGAAGAAGATTCTTGGTGATGTCCAAATGAGCTTGAGGTCACTTGTATTTCTAGGCTTCCAAGGGTGTCCAATTTGCTTTAGGGTCGACCTTGTTAAAATATGCATATGTGGGCTTTCCTTCGTAAGTACACTTTCCCTTATCCGATTTGAGTGATATTTAGGTTGATTTTGGTCCTCTCAAAAAGAGGAATTCAATGATATCATCATATCCATCAAATTATTTTTCCAAAGTGGAATTTACCGTAGTTGCATATTTTAACATCTTTAACTTCTAAAATCAATTAATTCACCACAAAACAACATCCTCCCCGTGGAACAATTCCTTAGTGGATCTTAGGTTGAGACTAATGGATACAGTTATTGAGTCTACCAATAAAGGAAACCCCTCTTACAGGAATCTTGGTCCTTTTCATTTTCTTGGAAATATTGGTGCTTCTTATATGGAAATGTTGTCCCTTCCTAGATTTACCATTGGTTTGTCAACTTGGTTATTTTCGACCCCTATGGTTCTGAATGTCCAAACTGCTCCTCAACCAAGTTCTCCTCCACCTTAACAACATCAACCTAAAATTGACCCTTTGCCTTCTTCACATGTTGTTTCTTCATCCCTTTATTCCTCCTCTCCTAGTGAAGTCTTGATTCTAGTAACTAGGAAACTAAGAAGAAGAAGAAGAAGCAAACTTAAGTAGGTGGAAACCAAGAAAACATTGCTATGAATGCAACTAGTATGGAGAAACCTTCCAATCAGGCCTATAAAGTTAAATTCCATTGCAAGTTATGTAAGGGTGACCACCGTCTAAGAGATTGTCCTGGTATTCCCAAGGTATTAAAAGTGTGGTCCACAGACTCACATCATCCTTTGTCGTCAGCTCCTGGAGATCATGTTGATGACAAACCTTCAACTATTGATCATAAGGTTCGTAGAAAGAAGGGTAAATTTAAGTTTCCATGTATGTTATGTGAAGGGAATCATCATATTCACCTTTTTCCATATATGGATGAAGCCTCAAAAATGTTGGAAAACCTTACAGCTTCTCAGCATCGTCTTCCTGCTGGCTACGAGAAGCTTTCCCCTAATCCTCCACTAGTTGATGAAGTGATTGATCACAATCTGTCTCTAGTCAATCCCACTCTTCCTGAACGTGAATCCCATGAGTCTATTCCTGACCAACCATTAGTCAAGAAAATGTTTAACTCAACTCCAAGTTTAGTTGATCCTACCTTTCCCGTAGAGAGTAAACTCCATACTTCTCAGGTTCTTCTCGTTCCTTTAGATTCTAATGAACTTGGGGGAAATCCTCTTGTTCCCACGGCACAGGGGGGGAATCCTCCCATTCCCATAGAACAGGGGTGTAGTTCTCCCCTTCCCATAGCACAAGGGGCAGTTCTCCCATTCCCATGGCACCCCCTTGTTGAAGAAAGTGTAACTAGGTTCGTTCTTCATAAATGTAATTTTATCTTTGTACTTGTAAAAGAAAAGAATTATTATTTTTGTAAATTGTAAAAATGAGTTTCTTTCTCATTGCATAGGTCAAGCACATGTTTGAGTGCTTCTAGGAAAGTCAAAGAGTCAATGTAATTGTCAAAGACCCATGTGGGCATGTTACACCATGAAACTCTATGTATTCGAGTCAAAGAATGACCTCCAAGAAAATTCATGAGCCTCCTCCATATGTCAACCTCAACAAAAGAAGTAATTCAAAATTTTAAGGACAAGTCGACCTCACTATATCAAGTCAGCCCAATAGGAGGGACAAACTCCTCTATATAGGGCCATTCGACCTCACAATTGGACTATCAAGTGATCTCTAAAATCAACGAACAAGATAGGGTTAGAAGAGGTGTGAAAAAAGCAAGAAAAGGGTCTCTATTTCAGTGAGTAACGAGGAGCATCCTAGCCGAAGTTGGGGACTCGTTTAGAGACAGATTTATGTCACACGTGCGAAGAGGAAGGGTTCATTCTATTGCTATATTATATCAGCCATCATAGTTATAAGAAGATTCTCAATTGAGCTAGTGGAAGGTCACTAATTAGGCCTCCTCATCAATCGAAGGAAGAGACACTTAAAGAGGGAAAAATGAAAAGTAAAGCATCAATTTGTGAAGATATCCTCCCACACGTGCGAAGGAAAAAGACCAGACTATTGCCATCTTAGATTTGTAACTACAGTAAGGAAGAGAGCTTGGATGAGTCAAGAATAAGGTCTTCTCCCCAATCAAAGAAAGCTCCACCTCAAGCGAAGAACAATATAGAAGAGTGTTTCTCCTAGGGTATGCATAACTAGGGTTACTGTAGCAAATCTATCACTTGAAGGAGGACAAAGAAGAAGGTCAAGGTGAAATAGGAGGAATTGATCTTAATTCGAAAGGAAAGGCTTGAATTGTGCTTGGATGATCTTCTTGTCAAGGGTTTAGGTTTTGGCATTTGTCAATTGAAGCTTCAATAAGAGAAATTTGCAAAAGGGTTTTCCTCTTTGGGAGAGAAAGGTTTTGCCCTGGATGAGAGCCAACATCTTGTGTTCTTGTCTCCTTTTGTTTTGGTAAATGTTTGATGAAGTAAGAGAACACACATTAATAATAATAAGGGAATATTATGCTAATAAGAAAAGTAAAAAGTAATTCACAAATAGTTATCATCATCAGAAGAATCTTATCCTACCTAGATGCCCTAGATTCTTCAACATGGTATCAGAGCTAAGGTGACACATCAAGGCAGAGCATCTCAAGAACACATAGAAGATCGAAGCATCAAGATCAAGAAGCAAGGGCACTCAAATGTTGAAGCATCATATCCACAAGCAAGGGTTCCATATACATCAAAGACATGGAGGATTACTATCTCCTCTCCTGGATCGATCAAGAAGGACTACCATTCTGGGAACAAAAGAAAGCCTTCCATCTAAAGGCATATTCAAGAAGATTCATCCAAGAAGGGTTTACATCAAATACTCATTGCCTTCAAAGGAAGGTACTCAGATCCAAGCCCATCATTAAAGATCTCCAGATCTACACATTGAGAAGTTTTCATCAACAAGCAAATCTCTCACAAGGTACCTTGAAAGAAGCATCTTAAAGAACTCCAAGATCCAAGAAACTGAAGCTTCAATCATCAAGGAATCAGCAATATCTCTTCATCACTAACACTCTCAAGTAAGTATTTTTATGTCCTCTTCTGAACATATCAAAATGTTTTTTCTCAAGGAGAGCAACAAATTGGTTGGGACTACTAATTTCCTTGCATGGAAAAAGAGGGATTGATCTACTTCTTAAAGAAAATGAATTTATGGACTACATCAAAGGGAATGTCATTGTTCCTGCAAAGGAAAAAAACTCAAGCCATAAAAAAATATAATAAGGATGAAACAAGGGCTCAAAGGATTCTGATAGAGTCCATCAAGGACCCTCTCATTCCTTATGTTTCCAAACTTGAATCATCTAAAGAAATATATGATAAGTTGATGGAGCTATTCTCAATTAATATAGTTGGAGAAGTGATATCGTTACGTAATGAATTATATAAAATGAAGATATCCAAGGAAGAAGGAATAGCTTCGTACTCCATGAAGGTATCTGAGATGAGAGACCAGCTACAGGAAATAGGAGAATTTATATCAGACATAGAGATGACAATTGTGGTGCTCAATTCATTACCTGAAAAATGGGGAAACTTCACATCAAGTATATATGCCAAGAAGGAAGCTACCCCATTGAATTAACTTTGGTCTCTATGAAAAATTGAGGAGACTAGACTCAAAGCCAAATATGATGTGGGATCGAAAGAGCAGGCATTTGCTGCTATGGCCAAGAGAAAAGGGAAATTTGGCAAGTTTGGTCCACAGAGAAAGGGTAAAAGAGGCATGTCCAAAGTCTAATGCTTTGGCTTCCAAGAGTATGGACACTATAAGATGGATTGCCCTAAGTTCAAGAAGGACAGAAATAATAGTAAATGAGAAGAAGCCCACATTACCTAAGAAGTGAAGGAAGAAGAGAAGAAACGGAAGAAGGAGGACCCTCTAGATCTCTACTATGACTAAGATCAACTTCCTCACATAAGTCTTCTTTAAAGTTTTGGGTATCATAGGAGCATGTAACAGTAGGATATAATGCATGGTTTATGAGAATGGCATCTTCGGGAATATAGGAGCATTATGTAGAGATAGCTCAGATAAGGATATTCATATAGGAAGGATGTAACCATTGAATGCATAAAGGAATGATCATGACCAGGAAGAATCATCTTAGAAAGCCACTATCATCAATATGAAGGAGCATTTGCCAAATGAGGACTATAAGGATCCTCCGATGAAATATTCAATAGAGGGTTCATGACTTTCAGGAAAAGCATCTGTCTTGATAGGAATTCCACTTATGGGGGATTCAAGAAAGGATGATATGTAGGCAAGGAAAGATGTAGAAAAACAAAGGAGATTGAGGTAATATCAATCTAGGAAGTTGTCAAAGGAAGCTGAGATAATCAAGGAAAGAACTAAGATGAGGTATGTATGCATCTATGTTAAGTCATGTCATCATTTACATTAATGAGCATGGAAAATTTCTCTGGAAGGATGGTCTAGAATAGGGTATATCTCTTTTCATTGAGAATATGACCAAAGCATGGTTCACACATTGATAAAGGTCAACATGAGAAATGTCCTCATATGAAGTATGAGGTGATTGACAAGAGAACCTATAAAGAAGCATATGGGAAAAGATATCAAGGATAAAAGGACACCATGGACACTAGGAATCAACATCCGACAGATTTGTTGAGACATCTCCTAAAATAAGGCACGGAAGTTCTGACCAAGGAAGAAAAAGATCAAAGGGCCCTTGACACCGGGAGAGGCCTTGGAGATATGAACATGCAGGAGGATGATGATTCAATCCAACAAGATGTCATGATGAAGAGCCATCTCGTAAGGTACTGTTTGATTTAATGTTATGTTTTGATTTCTTGAATAATATCTGGATGAGTTCATGCAGGGCTACTGGAACAAGGGTTGTAAGTGCAAGTACAACTAGCATTCATGTGATGGATGGAAATTCCTAAAAGAGGCATGATGAGAAAGAAGTAGTCATATGACGAAGGTTCCAAATATGTATCAAGAAGGCCACTTTCCATGAAGAAAGGAATGACATGATGAACTAAGAAGGAAAGTGATCGATGGTTGATGCCTTACAAGGAAGAAGCTCGACTGAATTTCATGACATCAAGGAAAGAAATTGATTAAGAAACTGAAGGACCCACAAAGAAGAAGTTGTTGATGAAAAGGAGAGCCCCTAGTTGAAGAGGGAGATCTAACAAGTCCCTAATTAAGAGGGAGCTTAGGCAAGTTCCTGGTCAGAGGAAACTTGGGTACATTCCTTTACAGGAATGGGCATATCTTCCCTAGTTGAGAGGGAGAGATAGACACATCATTCTTGTCTTCATTTGGGAAGAAATAAAGGAATATTGGGTAATCATTTGGCATTCGATGCTCTTTGAGGATATGTAAGGCATCCGGGATAAGAGTAGGCAAGAGCATTGATATTATTTGAGGGTTGGGAACCCAAGATAAGAATAGTCCTAGAAGGTCATCCTCAGTGAACACCAGGGTGGGTGTGTACCTTGAGAGACAATGATGAAGGTGTCTATAGTCATTGGTCTCACCAATATTGTGCTTTGATCTATTGAGAGAAAGAGCTGTCAGTCAAGGCCTTGTTGTGGAAACAATGTTGTTTACTAGGATGTTATAACAAATGAATTTCCAATCTGATTTCTCTTATGCGGATTATTCAGATTGAAATGGTCCAAACACCTTGTAAAGTGATTTATCTATACCTCCCTAGTTAAGAGGGAGTGTTGAAGAAAGTGTAGCTGGGTTCGGTCTTCATAAATGTAATTTTGATCTTTGTACTTGTAAAAGAAAAGAATTATTATTTTTGTAAACTGTTAAAATGAGTTTCTTGCTGATTGCATAGGTCAAGCACATGTTTGAGTGCTTCTAGGAAAGTCAAAGAGTCAATGTAATTGTCAAAGACCCATGTGGGCATGTTACACCATTAAAAACTATGTACTAGAGTCAAAGAATGACCTCCAAGCAAAGTCATGAGCCTCCTCCATATTTGAGCCTCAACAAAAGAAGTAATTTAGAATTTTAAGGACAAGTCGGTCTCAATAGATCAAGTCGGGCCAATAGGAGGAACAGAATCCTATATATAGGGCCATTCGACCTCACAATTAGACTATCAAGTGATCTCTGAAATCAGCGAAGAGGAGAGGGTTAGAAGAGGTGCGAAAAAGCAAGAAAAGGGTCTCTATTTCAGTAAGGAGGAGCATCCTAGCCGAAGTTGGGGGACTGATCTAGAGACAGATTTTTGTCACACGTGCGAAGAGGAAGGGTTCATTCTACTGCTATATCATATCAGCCATCACTGTTATAAGAAGATTCTCGATTGAGCTAGTGGAAGGTCACTAATTATGCATCCTCATGAAGTGAAGGAAGAGACACTTAAAGTCAAGGAAGAAGGACAAGTAAATCATCAATTCATGAAGATATCCTCCCACACATGCGAAGGAAAAAGACCACATTGTTTCCATCCCAGATATGTAACTATAGTAAGGAGAGAGCTTGGATGATTCAAGAATAAGGTCTTCTCCCCAATCAAATAAGGCTCCACCTCAAGCGAATAACAATAAAAAAGAGAGCTTGGATGAGTCAAGAATAAGGTCTTCCCCCCAATCAAATAAGGCTCCACCTCAAGTGAATAACAATAAGGAAGAGTGTTTCTCATAGGGTATGTATAACTAGGGTTATTGTTGCAAATCTATCACTTGAATGAGGATGAAGAAGAAGGTCAAGGTGCCATAGGAGGAATTGATCTCGATTCAAAAGGAAAGGATTGACTTGTGTTTGGAGGATCTTCTTGTCAAGGGTCTAGGGTTTGGCATTTTTCAATTGAAGCTTTAATAAAAGAAATTTTCCAAAGGGTTTTCCTCTCTAGGAGAGAGATGTTTTTCCCTGGTTGAGAGCCAACATCTTGTGTTTTGTTGTGGCCAGCAACACCCCCCCTAGTTCATTTAAGTATCAACTAAGATTCTTAAATGAATGGGGACCCTTAGTTAATTTTTAGGAAAAGCAAGAGTTTCTTTTTGAGGTTACAATCATATGCTTAGGAAAAGCCTCTTGGATATTTTAAGCCTAAGTTTATGATGAGAAGAAAATCTTTAAAGTCGCGTTGCAAAAGGATAGGAAATATCTTCATTTCTCTTTAAAAATCGATATGCGCACGACCCTCGTGTTAACAATAAAATCGCATCGCAACAAAGTAGTGCCCATAAAGAAAAACTTAAAGATTCACCGATCTGCGATAACGCCGATCACTAGATCGCATATCGCAGAAATGAGCCGGCAAGATTTGACAAACATCAAAATTCTGCGATTTGCGATGATGCGATTAGCGATCGCTGCGATGCTACATCCTTGCGATTTGCGATGATGCGATTAGCGATCGCGCGACATGCGAGGTTACGTCAGCAAATCATAAATCACTCCAGTACGAATCCTTCGGGCACGCCATTCAAAGAAAAGCCACTTACCATAATCTGACCCAAAATCATGCGCTTTTAATGATAGTAAATGAATTAGTTGTCAGTTATTAAATGGGTTAAAGACGCGTGCCTTGGTAGAGATTTGCTTCACGTAAGGTGGCATATTTGATTGATCTGTTGCATTTAAAACTCTCCCATCACCTTTCTGGATCAGTCATTTCCATTTCACTCGTAATCTGCAGGAACGAAGAGCTAAGACGACTCAGACCCAAACGCAGAGAGAAATGGGAAAGAAAAATAAAGCTCAAAGCTCTGAAGCAAAGGAGAAGACTAAGGAGATGGCGCCTCTGTATACAGACACAGCCTGTAACAGAGATGCAGGGATATCAACATGGGAAAGCATGTACAGGCTGCTAGAAGAGGAAAAACCTAGAATAATGAAGGTTGCTGCTGTCGCGGGTGCACCACGCTCTTCTGAGGCATCCTTAGAGGACCTAGCATGTTCGTTCTTTCACAGAATAGCAGCACCCAAAATTCTACCATATATAGACATGATCAAGTGGATACTGGATGATGCAGACTTGAACAACAGACAATTCAAAGTTCATGGACATGGGCTCATCGGATCGTTTGATGCGCAAGATTTGAAGCTTATGTATCATCTTCCTGAACCACAAGCGACCTATAACGCACAATTTGTTAAGAAGTTCGCAGCTGAGAACCCAGATCTATCAGACACCACCAAAGAATGGTCTAGAAAAGAGGAGCCGCTCAAAAAGGATAAAAACGGTATGTACAGCACTGGTTCCCTCACCTCTCCATATTGTTTTGTTGCGGCCATGCTCTGTAGGTTATTTGGGATGCCGGATATCAACAAGTTTTCGTTCGAATGGCTACCATTAATTGATGCTGCCACAAACGCCGACATTATAGATTGGGCCAAAATTCTTTCTGATAATCTATACACAGCTGTTATCAATTACCGGTCTAAAAGATCCTTGTCTCAAAGGGTCTATCCTCCTTTTTATCTGTCTGCATATATTATGGATTCTGTTTGTCTTGTATCTAAATTCCCTACTATGGGTTGGAAATGGACTACCCAAGACCCATTGCCCATCCATGTTTATCATAAGGTATTATGGGATTCCCAGTTTGCCCCTCACTTTTACCAGATTTTCCATGGGCTTATTTTGCCCCTATATAGAATAATGTATGATAAAGACCCCCCAAGGTGCTCTCCCGAGGCCCAAATTGACATCATCCCCATCGCGAGATGGTTCGGGGAAGAATGGTTTACTTACATTAGAGTTTTTGGAAGCACTGTACCTCCACATGTCCTACCCCTATATGTCCCTGATAAACTTTTGGCTCGGGAAATCGCTTATCAAACCTGTTCTGAAGGCGGCCTGACCAAAGACCTAAAGGACAAGAAGAAGGCCATATGGCCTCAATTTCCCGTAACTTGTGGGGCCTTCTCTTTGTTCGATGTAGGACACGCTTTTGGCGAAGTGGAGAATGTGACGTGTCTTCAATTATTTAAATTCCCAGCGAGGCCATTCGACCCAAATGATGTGGCCCAAGAATTCACAACGAATGTCAAGATAAGAGTGTTCTCTGGAAAGAAAGATTTGTTTGATGATCTGTTTCAGAATAAGAGTTCGCTCCAAGAAATTTTGCGGGAAGCTCAGTCGAGGTTGTCTCCAGGTGACCTCCAAAAATTCACGTTATACAGAGAAAGAAGGCTGGCCAGTATTCCGCTAGAGAAGCTGCGACTGCCTGCTAGAGAACCAACTCCAAGCATCAGCCTCAGTGAAAACTCTAGCACTTCCAGATCTAAGTCCAACGCCGTGCAAGAAGTATCTGAGCATCCTAAAGAGTCTGTTTACGACCAAGAAAAAAAATGAAGAAACAACCAAAGATACAGCTCAGTCAAGTGCAATGTCTCAACAGCAAGTTATCGCCTCCCCACCAAGAAATCTCCCCCCTCCTGTCATCGAAGCACCACTTGTCACAACAGAGCTAGATAAAGAGTGGGAAACCTTCAATGAATTGATCAATCTTAAAGGGCAAGCCCCGAAAACACCTGTGAATAATACACAGGTGGTGCAAGAAGTGGTTTCGACCATAGTCAGTAGTGCCGCAGAAGCAGAACACCTTCCCATCGCTCCACCTTCAGAGCTTCTACTTAACGTAGAAGAAATTCCCCCACTGGATGTATTCTATAGTCCCCAACACAAAGCAGTTGTAAGGAGACAGAGAAAGAAAAGAAAACTAGAGAATACACTGTCGCAAGATGCTGAACATTTGGACGTCTTATGGAAAGACCCCAATAATAATCTGACTGAAAATCTCACGAAGCTGTCTCAGATTGCAGGAGCATATGCTTCTGCAACTATTGACAAGGCCTCGGAAGTTCAACAACTATTGAAGGAACAAGAAAATCATATACAGCTACTACAACAACAGTTGCAACAAGCCAACGCTAACACTGAAGCTTCCAGACAGCTCGAGAAAATACAGGAAGACTTTCAACAAATGCAGATAGGCTATCAAAGGAGTCTCGAAGAGAAAGAAAAACAATTGCAGACTTTACAAGAAATGCATAAAGATGAGCCCAAGCTGGCAGAATTCATTTCAGAATCTATTGGCTTAAACGAGCAACTACTGCAGCAACAGGAAGAGTTGGGACGTAAAATATCACAGTGGAGTCACTATTGTGAGCTGAGCGACAAAATCACCAGTCAAGTGGTGGACTTGCGGAGTGACTATGATCAGAATGACAAGAAGGTGACAGAATATTTGACTTGGCAAGATGATGATGAAGGCAAAAGGGCAGGTGCACCCAGGATAAATGAAAATCATAAGGAGTTGCTCTTTAATAAATGGGACGATCAAATCAGGCAGGCGGAGCGAGCAGCAGAGACAGCGGCAACACAGGCAAGCATTCTTATCGACTGTGTAAATGAGAATTTACACAGGGCCAATTTAATTGCAGAGACCACCCCGGGGTACCTACCAAACAAGTTGCAACTGGAAACAGAATGGAGGCAGAAAGCGCAGGCAAAAGGGAAAGCAATCCAAGCATTGGCTAGGTTGAATTGGGAATGTTACTGGACGTACTTGGTTAAACCGCACAGCCAATGGATGACGGTGAAATGCATTACAAACGCAGCCGAAAAGGTAGCGCCAGCTCTCGTAGATGCCGTTTTCGCAGCCCAGCTCAGCGCAGAAATCAGTCAGCCGACTCTTCTCAAGCCTATGCTGAACACTTGCAACTTTAAGGACCAAGTTCATAAGTGACTTCATTTAGAATGTTGTTTTTTCCTTCAACTAGATTAGAAAAAGGACGGTCGTTTGAAAACCGCATCCTAAATTTTGTAATAATACTATTATTAGAATTAGGAAGTAGTATTTTAACCCTTCTCATTGCATTGGAGAAGGGTCCAGAAATTTGTCAAAAACTTGTCCTCGGAACATGCACTTCTGCACCCTCAGAGGAGGTTTTGATGAATGAATGGATCGAGGTTTATTAATGTTTGCATTTTAATGTCTGCTACTGATGTTGCACTTCTGTACTCTTAGTAGATGTTAGAACAAGTAGAGATAAATCGTTATTGCTTGAAGTTTGTGAGTGAAATCAGTCATAAATGGTACTTTTATCTCTTGACCAATTTCTGCTTATATTCTTAGAGTGATATGCAGTTTTAGTTGTTTATATGTTAATGTATGAATGTGTGGGTTACCATTTGGCACTTCTGTACGGTGGAGTCATTTATTTGTGCTTGACATATGAATAACTTATTATGCGATATGCTGTTCACAACTGTTTTGCCTAACTTTTTATGCAGAATGGTTTATCTTAATTGATTTATATTCTTATGATAGCTGAATGATCTTTATTACCAGTTATTGTTCGAAATCTTTTTAGATCGCATAATAGAAGAAATATACCCCGGGTTAGCGTAGATTAGATGTGTTGTTTTCATTAGATTACAATAGCATAGAGTCAGTTTAGGAGTTAGAATTGAATTAGCTCTAAAATTACTTCTAGATCAGCATCATCAAACTCTACACACACACACACACCCCTTACATTGGGAAACTGGTCCCATTATCCCCAGTCGGACCCGCTATACCAAACGGACAAGGAGCTGCCAACCAAGTTTCGGACCGGGTGGGTATCCCCCTTGTTGTTGACCCGATTTCCGGGCCCTCAACATGTTCTTGTCTCCTTTTTTTTTGGTAATTGTTTGATGAAGTAAGAGAACACACACTAATAATAATAAGAGAAGATTGTGGTAATAATAAAAGTAAATTGTACTTCACAAAAGTTATCATTGTCAGAATAATCTCATCCTACCTAGATGCCCTAGATTCTTCAACACCCCTACAAGTAGTATGGTCACTTCCTTTGATTTGAATCAACTTGTAGGATATCATCTTCTTACTTATGTTCCCTTCTAGATCATAGTACAGGCTTATAATATGCTCGTACCTGGCATATTCGTAGACAAAGGCACATCTATTAGTATTATGTCCTCAATTGCTTGGAAAGTTTTCAGTTCCCCGCAGCTTGTGCTCGTTACCCTGAATTTGTTGGCTTTTAACAGGAACCAGTCAATTGTTAGGGATCCTTCCTCAGTTGCCTATTACTTTAGGACGAACGATTGTCTATATCAATGTGATGGTATTCCAAGTCCCTTTGGATTTTAATTTAATCCTTGGGTGTGGCTATGTTTATGACATAGGAGCTCTTGTCTCTTCACTCTTTCGTGTGATGTGTTTCCCGCATGAAGGAAGAATCGTGACCATTGACCAGCCTTCATTCATTAGTCCCAATTTGACTCCCAATCAATTAGATTCCCTAAATGGTCCTTATATGCAAGTGGTATCTCCCCCACCACAAATTGATTATGTGGAAACCTATCCCATGCCCTTACCTATTGTTGAAGAGGAGCCTCTCATTGTTTTCTCAACTTATTTTGACCCAGATCCAATAGGAGATATGGTGAGTCATTTATGGGGGACATTAGAGCCTGATATTTCTTTTGGATCCCTTGATATGTATCATTTCCAGAGAAATTCTCTTCCATCTAATGAGAATCTCTTGGAAGCCATGGCCTCCTGGGGCAATGATCAAGGTATCTGGAGCATAGTTCCTTTTCTTGTGTCAAGCTCGTTAAAATATGAAACAAGGTCCTGGAGTGGAGTTCATTTTCTTGTGTCAAGCTCATTGAAAAATGAAACAAGGTCTTTGAGAATAGTTCTTTTACTATGTCAAGCTCGTTAAAAAATGAAACAGATCCCCTTCCAATTTGAGTCTTTGATTAGATATTGTAAATTCCCAGTTGATTATTTCACTTGATCTCGTAAATGAACCTTCATTCCATCCACCTGTTAGTAACAAGTAGTCTACTTGGGTGAATGAAATGAAGCTTGGAAGCATGTGCCTAGAATTGAGACATTATGTTAGGGGCATGCAAACCAATCTCAAGAATAATTTCCCATGTTTCAAGCTTGTGTAAAAATGAAACCATTCTCATCCTATCCTTTGTGACTTCCAATTTTTTCAACCTGTTTATGCCAGATGAGCCTTGTTTTTTTCTTTCCATCGTCAACGTCTGCTTGGTCAATCATACACTTTCACTTGGTTGTTTTACCCTTTCTTGAGGAATTGCTGCGATGAGTGGTCTTATTAGCCAGCCTCTTGACCTCTACGTGTTTTGATAAATTGCATCATCACCGAAACCAAATGCTACCCTTTATACCACTCATTCCTCTAGGAGGAGTCCTCTTTCAGCTCTTTTCAGACTCCCTAAACATGGAAATATTGTCAAGCACTTATCTTTTTGAACTTGTTAAAGTAAATGAAAACGTGTCTACTCAATATAAGTTTAACCCTTTTCCAGACTGGGATAGACTATTTACGAAAAAGGAATACCTTAGTTGAACATGGCTAAGAGATTCTCCTAAGTATCATTTTCCACCTTTTCGGACTTGAGAGACAATTTTACAAAAGGGAACCTTTGGAGTTTTCTTTTTCGCCTCTTTCTCAAACTCTCTAAACATGAAAAAGGGTTGAGTTACACCTTCGTTGGACTTGTAAAATCATCAAACAGCATTGGAATCGTCAAACATGATAATACCGAACCACTCCTTCTCAGGGTTCATTAAAAATACTCAGAGGGCTTCATCCGAAGGATGAACTTATAGATCAAGCATATGTTATCCTCCTCAAACTCGTCAAAATAAAGAGGCACTGATAAGAAATGGTTGGGGAAATTGGGAAAACAGAGTACTTGACCTATTAATGGCAGTGAGGCGCTCTTGAACATGACACTCTTTCACTTCATCTCCGTGATTATTGTGTTGGGAAATTTTCTTTTCTCTTTGGTTAATCACACCATATCAAAAGCCTTTGCAATCGGTTTTGGGTCAATTCTGCCAACTCCATACAGTGTTGCCAATATGTTCAAGAGAAGTCCTTGAAATTATATTTGTTGCAATACTCTTCAACCTTCATTCATTTTTGTTGTTTCTAAACCAGTTCCACATCAACATCATTCTGTCTCATTTCTTGATACTAGTTTCGTGTCGTTGACGAGGGATACATCAAGGCCCTCTTATGACGGGTCGCTTCCTGTCGACATTATCTCATTATCCAAGAAGTTTACTTAGAAACTCCCTTTAGTACCTTTGGGCTTGCATACATCAATGGCAAGTTTCCTCGCTATCGACGATAGATTTTCATCGTTCGCCTTCGACCGAAAGATCATGTGTGGTGTTCGACTTCAACTCATTCATCCACCATACGAATTATACTATAGTACCTTGAGAGACATTAACATTATTGATAGTTTCTCTTGCATCTCTTAACATATTACATCATTGGCTAGTAATCATATGGTGTCTACCATGTTTGACTTCAGGTCATTTATCCCATGCTTAGACTCGTACATCACGTGATTGACTGAACAAGATAGAAGACCTTGGATTTAGTTTCATCCATCTAGGCTGCGATTTTAGGATTAATACAATATTACAAATTATGATGGCTATGATCATACGGACAGTCATCCAAACATGGGTTCGCTCTTTGTCATCAGTGGATGCAACTTCTTGATCATTTTACATGTAATATTGGCTTATGTGTTGAGCATTGGTATGCCTCCCTCAGCAGTCATATAATGATGCAAATGTATTGTAACAGATGATGATCTCGACCAGTTTTTCTTGATTCGGACTTGTCACAAGGTAAATCACTTTAGTCATCAGCTGTCACTTATGACTTTTTACTTTAGGAGGAAATTTGTTACAGGCCGTTTTTCACCTCTGGTCAATAATCCTGCAAACCGAATCAATCAATATCCCTGAACATGTTGTCATCATCCCTTCACAAAGCCTAAGCATGAACTCTCCAAAAGGTTTGATTTTTTTGGACCTTGCCTCCTTATTCACCTACATTCAATGCATGTGGCATGCGTGTCCACCTATGTTGGCCAGCACATGTTTCTCCCATATGCAAGTGCGTTGATTTTAGAAATTTGGGAAAAATAAAAAAATATTTCTCAAGCTTCCTCTTCCAGAAGATTCCAAGGTAGTTTTAACCATTTATCATGAATAGAGAATTTGAATATTATCTTGGAAACCTCATCTCTTATCCCTTGAGCTCATACTCCCACCATAAGTGGATCTCAAACCTAGATTGGTAATTGGATAAGAATTCCTAAACTACCATACTCCTCCTATAAATTTTTTGCCTCCCATTAGGTCTGGGTTGGATATTCGAGATTAATAGCACCCTTTTAGTTGCTGCTTTGACCCTAAAGAAGTCACCATATATATGCATTAGGGTTGAGGTTGAGGTGTGCTTTGTGACAAGGAAGGACAAGTCAACTTGGGGAGATATCTACAAAGTCAGCTACTATTTATGGTTATAAACTCTCTCCTATTTCTATTAATTCAAAGAGTATATTTTTTCCTATATTTGTTGTGTTATGTTTTCTCTCATGTATTTCAATGCCATGTTGATTCATTGAATATAGTTGTTAGATTATGCAACGTGGATGTTATGGATCCTTTTCTTATTTTAGTTGTGTGTGCAGACTCTAATTATAGAACTTGGAGCTACAATTGGAGCTTACAAGCGAGGAGGAAATGAAATCTTGCTTCTTATTCCAGGGAGGCTTATTTCCCATTCTCTAATTTCTCAAAGGAAAACTTCATGCTTTTTATCTTCTATTATTCTAGGTCAGACCATTAGACCTATGGAATTGACCTTTGTCCACATTCGTGAAAATTTTGCATAACACTTTGGTTGATCTATCATCTCCAAGAATAACACTACCACCCTTGACCTCCTTCAGAGAGAGAAAGTTGTTTTTATCTCCTATCATTGATGTGAACATCCATTGTCTATATACCATTGACTGTCTTTATTTTGAGCACATAAAGATAGATTGCATTCCTCTTGTTGCTCTTGCTTCCTTTCCATATCTTCTTACTTTGACTTCTACTGATGTTTTCTTATTTTCTTTTTTTATCTTCAAACCTTAATATATTGCTTCTACAATCATGAGCTTTGTAACCAAAATTGTTTCACCTGAGACATTCAATGTAATCCAATGATGGACTGAATGAATTGAAGTTCTTGATTCCATCATTGTAGAAATTTCTAGATTTGATAGGGGTGCTCACTAAGGTTTGATAAGATCCTTTACTTCTTTTTGATCTACAATAGTTTCTTTGTGGTCAAAGTTAAGACAAATAAAACAATATCCATTAAAGAAATTTGAGTACTTTGTTGTGAAGGGTCTTCTTAGAGGAGTTGATCCTTTTGAAGGAGATAGCTTGCTTCAGTTAATTTCTCGAGGAAGTTCAAAATTTTGTTTCTTTGTTCATCCATCTCTACCTATTGGACTAATTTGATTTTGCTTTAGTTGATCCTCGCCTTCTTTCATGTTGCTTGTGTGGTTGTGTTAACAAGGTGAAATGCATTACCAATGGTTAGGGGATCTCCACGGTATGAAGTCCCAATTAGACCTCACACCATTTGGGATAGGAGTCTCATCCAAAATGTTGGGACGAAAATACTCAGTGACATGTAAGCGTCCAAGATCCAAAAAACCCTAGATCAGTGTGAGCTTCAACCTTGTATTTTAGGACTCTTTTCATGAGATTTCCTTTGTCAGACTTGTGCGAACCAAGACAATAAGAGAAGAGAAGAAGGATTGATCAAATGTGTCCAAATGAGCTTGAGGTCTCTTCTATTTATAGGATTTCATGAGGGTCCACTTGGGGTTGAGGCCGACCTGTCCAATTTAACATGTGCTTAGGGCCGACCTAACCCAAAATACATGAGTAAATAAATTCAAAAACCAACTTTTGCTTGTCCAAATAAGGTGATCTTTAAGTCGATTTTGGTCCTCTCGAAAAGAAGAATATGATGCAATCATCATCTCAGTCATATGAGTTGTCCAAGGTGGAATTTGACCGTAGTTGCGAAAAATTAATACCCATAACTTCATTACATATTCCTCCAATATCATCACACTCATTCCAAATAATTCATATGGCAATCATACTTTTGATGCCAACAAACAAAATTATCTCTAGGTTGAGAGTTTCATATTCACTATCTCCACTGAGATATCCATTTCAAAATTTATTAGCAGTTAGTTTTACCACTTTACTTTCTAAGAGAGTGAGGGATTTACACCAGTCACTTCAACACTTAATACTTTCTCATAAGCATTAACAATAATTTCTTTCCTTAACACTAAATTATTCTAAAGCTTGTACTACACAATCATGCATGCATTCAATGCATCAAATGTACATTAATATTTTTTTGGAAATCATATTCATATCAAATGTAACCATACTTCTATCATATTTCATTGATTATTTTATGACATGCATGCATTTACATATCAGAATAGTCACAATTCATATTTGTGTTCCTTATGAACAATCTTAACATCATTCATATCCATTCATTCCCTTATTGCATTACCCACCATAAATTTTCTTTAACTAGTGAATGTATTGCTTGCTAATCTAGTTGTTTTCCATCATGATAGCTTGCAGATATTTCTAATGTTTTAGCAAATCTGTGATGGAAGTTTTCTTCCTTAACCATACCCCTCTTGGGCATTCATGGCAAATATATCATAAATAAATAAAAAAGGGAAAAAAAACAATTTCAAACTAAACGAATTCTTACCCACTTCCTTCAACTTACCAACTACTACATCCTCGTTGATTTTCATCTCTATATGATCACCACGTCCATTCATTATCAACTAATGATTTTTCAAGGAATTCATATCGCTCCTTCTTTAACCTTATTTGACATGCAGTCTCTTGTCATTATCCCCAAGGTTCTTTGTATGACTGAATGGTGAAAATGGCAACAAGAAATGCTAAAAATAGAAATGCTATAAATAACATTGCTATAAATAGCATTTCAGGTACCAATGTTGGACATAGCAACAAGGAATGAAAAATGGAAATGCTAAAAATAGCATTGCTATAAATATTATTTCGAGATAGATTCCAATTTTAGTTAGTCCCTGAACTAAAATTGAGAAGTAAAATTCGAATTTGATCTTAGCAGTTGTTTGTAAAATAATTAATTAATTCATCTTGAGTTAATTAGTTGTAGAAAATCAAACATGAAGTCTATGTGAAGACATGCAACAGTTTCTCCATTGATTGAGGAAGTTATCCCTTGATTAAAGGAGATCAGGATGAGTTGTAATTAGTTAGCTTAGTTAACATAGTTAAGTCCAATTAGATTAGTTCCAACAGTTTGTGGAATTAATTGTGAGTTCAATTAGTTAATACATGCATGCATGTAACTGTTGCACTTCAGATAACTGAATATTCTCTCATAAATTACTCATGCATGTCATTTCAGTCAGATATCCAGTTGAGATCAGAGGAAGGGACAGTGTACTATCAGTTGGATGATTTTTCCTATATAGGAAACTCATCCATGCAGAAGGAATTATCTCCTTCAGGACTGCGCAGTTACTATTGAGTTTAATGTGTTGTGCGAGAGGTGAATTCACACAGGTGGCAACATTGGACCCTAGGAGAAACTGCGCAAGGAAATAGGAGGCTTGGAGGGCAGAGGAGAAGGTTTGTGAGAAGCCTTTAACTGTCTATGAGCAGCAGAGGGATTGTACTGAGAGCTGGATAGCTTGTGAGCTAAAGCTTTGTGTAATCCGAACATATTTCCACTTGTATGATAATATAGAGATCGGGGTTTTTAGCTGAGGCTTTCCCTAGAGTATTCTTCTGTGTTTCATGTGTATGATTTCTTCTTCTCTGTTATATGTGTTCTGATTGATCTAGTTCAAATTGATTAAGCTTCTGCAAAGTTTGATTGTAGAAGTAGATCTAGTATTTTGCTTTAGTATATTGCATTATCAGGTGATCTACAGTGGGAAATTCTACATGGTATCAGAGCAAAGGTGATCAAATCGAAGAACATTATACTAAGAATGGAGAAGTTCGAAGTTTGAAGTTCCTAACTATAGAAATCGAGTTCTTATCACATCTCAATTTCACCAATGGTGTTCAATGGTTTGAGACTCGAGTATGCCCTTGATGGTAGCTCGAATTATATAGCCTAGAAGGATCACATGGAAGCAGTATTAGAGGACAACGGTTTAAAGGACTTCATTGATCAAGAAGTCCCCAAGCCAGTAGCGGCTAATGCTACAAAATTGGCAGAATGGAAGAAATGTGTGGCTAGAGTGAGAAAAATCCTTCTGGAGGGAGTTCGAGACCACATTGTCTCGAGCCTCCATGGGAAGGAGACACTGTTTACAATGTGAAAATCATTGAAAGACCTATATCAGAACAACATTGATCAGAGGAAGTCGGCGCTGAAAGACAAGCTTCGGAAAATCAAGTGTTAAAAGGGCGACACAATCTCTACATATCTGAACAAGCTCACCACCTGCAGGGATGAGCTTGGAAGTGTAGGGATCACGACAGCCGATGATGGCATGGTGATTCTTACTCTCCTTGGTCTTCCTAAGAGCTGGCATAGCTACCAAGACTCGTAAATGGAAGAGAGAAACTGCCAGATTGGGAACAAATTTGGTCGGATCTGATGCAGGAGGAGATAAGGAGAAGCACCAGAGATGGTTCTTCATCCAAGGAGGATGAAGAAAATTGTGCCTTAGCGAGTAAGGAAAAGAAAGGGAAGGAGAAGGATTCTCATCCCAAATTGAGTTCTTCCCATGGTGGGAAGAATTTTGACAAATCAAAAGTGTGATGCTTTCATTGTCATGAGGTGGGCCATTTTGCAACAAATTGTCCATTGAAGAAATCCAAGATGGGATCCAAGGAAGGATCTGAAGGTGAGGCATTGGCCTCACAGTTCGAGTTGGATTTCACCCTCTTCGCATGCATGGTTTCATCCATGGTGGGATGTGGTTGGTTTCTTGACAGTGGAGCTTCATTCCACATGACCGGCGATAAGAGTTTGTTCAGTACCTTGGAGGAGAAAGATCTCCAGATACTCATAGCGATGGGTAATGATGAAAAGTATAGTGTCTCAGGAGTAGGCACAGTTGTTTTTCAGAGGGAGCATGGAGCTCGCATTACCTTGACAGATGTGAAGTATGTGCCAAGACTAAGGAAAAACTTGGTATCGATCGTGATCCTCGAAGATAAAGGCTATGATGTTGTCTTCAGTAAGGGAAAAGTTTTCCTTAGACACATCATCACGAGATAGGTGAAGCAAATCGGTTCACGAGTCAAGAACCTATATGCTCTTGAGGTTCAAGATGCATGCAAAGCCTTGAGGAGCAAGGCAACTAATGGAGACTTGGTGGTTAAAAGGGAGAGTACATTACCTCTCAACATGCAGCGCCAGAAGAAGTCTCAGACAATTGTGGAGGAGCCACAATTGGTGAAGTAGCTTCAGGAGGTTGTGGAGCAGCCACAACTAGAGAAACCGAGAGGAGATCGAGTGGAGGCATCCACTCATGCAGAGACCTCCAGTAGGGGGAAATTTCAAGCCAAGTGGGCAGAGGGATCACATGCATCCATACCTCCAGGTCGGAGGTGGGGAAATGTGGAGTGATAGTCCCAAGTAGGCTGGAATAGGGGCAGGATCATTGAGGTACCCAACCTCTTTGATTAAACCTTGCTACAGGAACCCCGATGAGGAGTAGCAGGACTGGATGAGTGAGTAGAGGTAGATGCGAATGGAGCGGCAGAGAGATTTACAGTGCAGGAATCCAAAGACAGTGCAGAGCTAACAGGCTGCAACAATGTGAGAGGCACAGGAGTGTTGCACCAATGCAAGATGGCACAGACAGGTGTGCAACGGTGCGAGATGCATGGAGTGTTGCAGCAGCTCAGAGGTCAAAGAGGGAGCACTTCTCAGCGGCAGAGGAAGCTTCAGCATCAGAGAATGTTTCTAGCCCAAGAGGGAGGTCAGTTGGGAGATTTTTTTGTTTCTAGAGTTGTTGGAGCAACAACACTTGGGAGAAGTGTTGCATGCAGAACATTCCAAAGGTTCTGGATCAGGTTCGAGTTGAATGTGTTTTTTGTTGAGAGGGAGTGTTGAAAATGGCAACAAGAAATGCTAAAAATAGCATTTCAAGTACCAATGTTGGACATATCAACAAGGAATGAAAAATGGAAATGCTAAAAATAGCATTGCTATAAATAGTATTTAGTTAGTCCCTGAACTAAAATTGAGAAGTAAAATTCGAATTTGATCTTAACAGTTGTTTGTAAAATAATTAATTAATTCATCTTGAGTTAATTAGTTGTAGAAAATCAAACATGAAGTCTATGTGAAGACATGCAACAGTTTCTCCATTGATTGAGGAAATTATCCCTTGATTAAAGGAGATCAGGAAGAGTTGTACTTTGATTTGTAATTAGTTAGCTTAGTTAATTGAGTTAAGTCCAGTTAGATTAGTTCCAATAGTTTGTGGAATTAATTGTGAGTTCAATTAGTTAATGCATGCATGCATGTAACTGCTGCACTTCAGATAACTGAATATTCTCTCATAAATAACTCATGCATGTCAGTTCAGTCAGAGACCCAGTTGAGATCAGAGGAAGGGACAGTGTACTATCAGTTGGAGGATTTTTCCTATATAGGAAACTCATCCATGCAGAAGGAATTATCTCCTTCAGGACTGCGCAGTTACTATTGAGTTTAATGTGTTGTGTGAGAGGTGAATTCACACAGGTGGCAGCATTGGACCCCAGGAGAAACTGCGCAAGGAAATAGGAGGCTTGGAGGGTAGAGGAGAAGGTTTGTGAGAAGCCTTTGACTGTCTATGAGCCTCGTACTGAGAGCTTGATAGCTTGTGAGCTAAAGCTTTGTGTAATCCAGACATATTTCCACTTGTATGATAATACAGAGATCGGGGTTTTTAGCTGAGGCTTTCCCCAGAGTATTCTTCTGTGTTTCATGTGTATGATTTCTTCTTCTCTGTTATATGTGTTTTGATTGATCTAGCTCAAATTGATTAAGCTTCCGCAAAGTTTGATTGTAGAAGTAGATCTAGTATTTTGCTTTAGTATATTGCATTATCAGGTGATCTACAGTGGGAAATTCTACACTGAAGGCACTTATTTCGCTCAAATCCTACTTTAGTGAGTGATAATTAATATAATTTTTTTGAGAACAACTTGGACCTTTTCCAATGCACCAATTTATCACGCATCAGTTGTGGGTCAATCAATTAAAACATGTGCCGCAACATTGTTAAATAAATAGTTAATTCGTTTTACTCATTTATTCATTTTCAATATCTTTTAGGTATCAACCATAACTTGAGTATTCTTAGGCTCAAGTTAATTCGGCTTATGGCCTAGTCAAGTCCACCTTGACTTATCGTTAAATATTCAAATCTATCCTCTTATGCGACTTCTGCACTTACTTATCAAGATCACTTGGAAACTTCATATATAACCTAGCAAATCAAGATTATGCAACAAAACTTCATAAAAAAAATTCTTATTCAATTTATGGATTCCCTCCCCCACCTTGCATTTATATATATACAAGTTGTCATAATATATAATTCAAGACTGCTTTAACATGTGCTTGTTGTCCTATTAATTAACATCAAGTTTCATAGCCCTGCCATAGGCTTTCTTTTAAATTATTAATGATATTAGAATATGTTTTCCATCACTTCCTCATTTTTGTTAGCCTCACTACCAATGTTCGGTGATTTTTCCTTTCGAAATGCCACAATTATTTTCTTGTAGATAGTTACACTAGCCATGTCATGGCACACTTATTTTTATTCCATATCCACCACTCCAACACAATGTTCTTCTTGTTGATTATTCATCATTGCATAAATGTTTGGCTTGCTTCTAGCTACTCCATCCACAGTAGTAGCCTCTTGGACATTAAAAATGTTCCCTTCATTGTCCTTGTAAATACTATCATGAATCATGTACTCCTCTCTGCACCGCTATCATTTCAATGACCTTTTATTTGACCCACTTATTGTTGGTTGTTGGCCCATATGTCTGAATATTAGATGGGCTAGGAGCATCTCTTGACTTATGCCTGTTCATGCTACTAGCAGTTGGTCCATGTTATAGATGCCCCCAAATTTCTGACATACCTTGTAAGAGTGTTGTATTGACCTCCTTCTACTCCTCTTGGGCTCTAATGATCTTCTCTTAAGCTCGGATGAGCTTCTTGTGAGTATCCTTGCAACACTCAAGTTCAACTTTCAAGCTTCTCAATATTTCTACCAAATCAAGAGGGGTATCAGCCCTTCCTCCCTCATCAAACCCATCTTCTCTATTATGTGGAACCTTTCCCAAATTGTACTACACCATCCCGTTGAACATTCCTTCCTCTTATGTTGCTATAAACCTTCTTATGTTCTAAAACAACATACCATTGTTATTTAAAAAAAATGGAAAATAGATTTTTCAACATGTTTAATTACTTTGGCCATATATGCATTGACCCATAAACAAAGATTTGTTACAGTTGCAATTCACGCTCAAGTTTAAGTTAGTATTCTAATTAATAACAAATCCAAAATAAATATAAGCCCTAAAATCAACAAGTCATTATAGTAATCATATATTTTCATTAACCGCATTTGTTCACTCTAAGGCATAATGCCTTGTCATCCAAGACAAGTTTCTCACATATACACATCCACATACATCAAATTGCATCCCCCACACTTTCCATCTTTATTTATACCTTTGTTGATTCCTAGATCATCATCATTCACAAGGAATAGATTCTTGATACTAGCCTGCCTTCCCCATGGTACAATTTTTCCAAGCATGACTCCTCACAGAGAACACTCTTTCATCTACATTGTTGGTCAAATGCAAGCAACCAGACTCATTTGGAGTCATCTCGAGTAGTACTATTGTTTCCGAACATAAGTATTAATATCTCTATCTTACTCCAAATTCATCGTTGTGGTATATTTTTTGCCCTTTAGGCCTAGTGTCTGAACTGTGCTTTAATACCACCTATAGCATACTTAACCTCTTCTATATCATATTGAGTGTATGGGGTATCAAATTTCCACCTTTCTAACTCAACTCAAAAATATGTTATGAGATTTCCATCATCTTCTACTTGTTGAGAGCTTTCTAGTGATATCAATTTTATTAAAAATTGAGTCCATATCATTGAGATATTAGCATTTGAAGATATTCACCCTTAGCACCAAGAATTCACCTTACATATAATTAAATCTAATATTTAATTAACAACTCAATATATTTAAGTTCAAATAATCATATTGATTAATAATGAATATAATACATTTAATTAATATCATCATTAAGTTGATAAATTACTCACATGCACAATTTTGAAGGTTGAAGGTTTCATCTGAAATCCAAAACTTATCCATGTAAAACATTTTGCCACCAATGGAGTCAATCTCCTAACTCTTCCTTGAACCTTTTGTAAAATCCAAAGGGTTACCTAAGTGAAACCCAAAATATTTCACCTTCACAGATGAAATCAAACTCCTAGCATTCTTTTACTCCCCATGAGCTCATTGGCCATCAATAAAATCCATAGGATTACCAAAGTGAACCAAAAAATATTTTGTCGACACAATGAAACTCCTAACTTTTCATTAACCCCATATGAACTCACTAGCCGATAAAATCCAAAGGGTTACCGTAGTGAAACCCAAATATTTCATGGATCATCGATGGATTCAACCCCAAACATTTTTCCAATGTCTTAGCCATCAATGAAATTTCATATGTTACCTTTTGGAAATCAACCAAATCCAATGGTATCATTGATCATGGTCAAAATCTCACACATTTACCTAGTAAAATCTCATGAGAATTTTGCAATATCTACAATAAATATAAAAGGATTTGCATTAAACATTAGACAGGATTATAAAGCAATCAAATCTGTAAAGGGAATGCTCTACATCCAATTCCAAATGATTATGTTTGGGTAAATATATTATCTATAACTTGTATGGCATTAAATTGCGAAATAAATCCAAAGTGGCCTTTCTTTAATAACTTCTCCATATGATGAGATCTAAATATTTTATGGGATCCTACCCAAATCCATCGAATTCTGTGTGTGTGTCCTATTTAGTGAAACTCATATAGATTTCTTTGAAATCCATTATGATTGGTCCTAATGTGCATAACCATTTTTCTCCCAATAATATATCACAACCACCTATACTGATAGAAAATAGATGGTTTTTAAGACATTAGTCTCCCATTTGGAGTTTAAAATTTCACATGTGCCCCCACATTTCATCTTACCTTCATTGGCAATCATGATTTTAAAGTTATGCACAGGGTGTACAGAACAATGGGATCCTTTTGCCACTCTCTTTTGAATGAAATTATGACCACTACCATTATCAACTAGCGCTGCTTGATGTAGCTTGTGAGTTTTTAAGGTTTGTGGATTTGAAATGCCCAATAATGCATGTGGAGAGATTAGGGATTCTTCATGAAGAAATAGAGGTTTTGTATTTTCTTGATTTGGAGTGTTGGTGCCTTCAACTTGTAACTGTAGTGTCTCTTCAATAATTATGTCTTTGGTCAAGGCCTAAGTAGTCATATAAAATTGGAAAATGTTTTGTTCTTTTTGTTCTTTTCACCTATGATCTAGGTCATATTTTTCATCATAATTATAAAAAATTCCATGTTTTTGGCAGTCTACAAATTTCATTGGAGACAAGCTTCATGCTTTCAAGGGGTGACTAGTAGTTGTGTTTAGGGAATTACCTTAGGTAGGAGAAGTGTAAGGAATGAATTTCAGTTTTTTATTTGTGCATTAATCAAAATCTCAACTTCTACGGCCATATAAATTGTGTCTAACCATGTAGGAGGGTGTTTCCTCTTGACTTATGCTCATATCCCCTCCTTGAGGTCACTAATATTAAATGAAACATTCTTTATAGAAGGAATTTGTTAGGTCCCTATAATACTAGTGTATTCCCCCATTATTGTTGTCATTGTAGCCCTTATTGTTATTTTTGTGCCCATGTTGTCCCCATATTGTTATTATTGTGCCCCATAGAAACCCAATATTGTTATTTTTGTGCTCTTACAGTATTATTGTTATGTTGGCTTTGATTATATTGTGACCCCTTAGACTCCTATATATAGGAAGGAGGTTTTGACATTTGAATCATCCAAGAATTGTTCATTTATGTAATGTAAAGGAGGTTGCCCACTCGAAGGGGCTAATTTTGAAGTCGTTGATCTATCTCTTCTTCTATTTTGTGAGTTGGTTGCATAACATTTGATATCAGAGCTTTGGATTATAGGGTTTTGCTGCTTCAAACAAGTCCTAGTGGAATTTTATCTATAGATTTTTTCTACGAATATTAAGAAGCTAGAGAAAAAAGAACCCATTTGAGAAGAAATCGTGATAAACGTAGTGTCCAAATTCCAGATATTGTCTTGCTATATTTTCGAAGATATGATCCAAGGAAGTTAGGGTTTTTGCAGGCTCCCGAAATCCATCTCAAACAGGTGACCTTGGAAAAATCATCATAACTTTCTCTTTAACCATCATATTCAAATTTTGTAAAAAGTGATAGAAAGAGGACGGAGTTCGGTTTTTTGGGTATATTTTTCAGGTCCAAAGGTTGAAATAGGGACACATGGCACTTCATACAAGTTCGCTCTACTGAACCAGTCTATAATCAAGTCATTGTGGAGATTAGGCATAACTCTTTCTTGGGGAATCCAATCTCAATCAAACTTGTGGGGTTGGAAATAGGACTTAGAGGGATACTAGGAAACTAAATTTCAAACCTTGAAGATCTGCAATTACAAAGATACAAAAGATTCAATATCAAGCTCCTACAAAGAGAAAAAAAAAAAGGTGCATGTTTTTTTAAAATTTGCATAAGTTTTGTTTGAAAAAATAATTTGAAGTGATTCAAAGGGCATAGTGAAGCATAACAATCATTAATGATGTCACGAAAAAAGAAAATGGAAACACCTAGTAAGCAACCTGAAAGTTCTACTATGACGCATGAAAAAGAAGAAGAAATGCAACATGATATATCAAAATTATGAGATCATGTGCAAAAATTTTCACTCTCACAAAGAGTAACCAAAAATGAAATGGAAGCTAAGATGAATGGTTTGAATAATAGCTTAAAATCAGACATGGAAGGATTGAATAATGGCATGAAAGCTAATATGGATGACATGAAAGATAATATGGAAGATTTTAAGAATGGTTTAAAAGCAGACATGGAAGGTTTCAAGGAAGGTTTGACAAGGTTGCTACAAGAAATGCTTCCTAATGGCGAAAAGGTATTAGATGAAACTCATGATGAGAAAAAAAGAAATGTTAATCATGATTTCATAGAATATAACATTGGATCAAAGACCCGCCATGTTCCAAAGATCGATATGAGGAATTTTGATGGCAAGGATCTCGTAACATGGATACTACAAATGGAGCAATATTTCGATCTCCATAATGTGCAACTTTATATTTGCAACCAAATCATTTTGTATGGTATCGATGGCTTTGCTCTCGTAAAAAAATTGTCACTTGGTCAATTTTTACGGAGAAAATGACAACACATTATGAGGATACAAAGAGAAACACCTTCTTTAGTCAATTGATAGATCTCAAATAAAAGGGTTCAATGGCGGAGCACATTGAGGACTTCCAAAAATTGAGTATAAGGGTAAATATATTCAAGGAGAATAGGACTTATGTGTTCATAGGGAATTTAAAGGATAAAATTCAATATGAGGTTCGCCTTTGGCAACCTGATTCATTGCAAAAGGCATTCAGGTTGGCAAGAAAAAGTTGAAAGCAAAATTATGGCAACAAGGAAGCCTACCACTCACAACTATAAAGATGGAAGTGTTGCTACCCCTAGCCTTCCACAACCTACAAGGTTGACACCACAACAATTGGAACAAAAAGGAGCAAAAATGATTTGTTATAGTTGTGATAGCAAATACACTAAAGTTCATAAGTGTGCTGAGAAGAAATTATTTTACATAGATTGTGAAGAGAAGGAAGAAAGGGAACAAGAAAACTCAAAAGAAGAGGATATACACTAGGAACCAACCCTAGAGAAAGAATAAATGAATCTGACCATATCTTGTAATGCATTGCCATGAATTACCACTCCTCAAACTCTCAAGATAGAAGGACATATCAAGAAGAAAAAGGTAATAGTGTTGATTGATTCAGGTAGTACCCATAATTTTATTCATTGTAAGATATCCAAGGAATTGAATTGCTTCCTATATCCAGCACCAGAGTGTCAAGTGATGGTTGCAAATGGAAGAACCATAAATTTCTCAGGAAAGTGCCATAATATCAAGTTATCCATGGGAGAATATGTATTGAATAGTCCAATGCTTTCTATTCCAATGGGTGGTTTTGATGTTGTAATAGGAGTCCAATGGCTACAATATTTGGGTACAATAGCTTTTAATTTTCAAGAAATTTTCTTGAAATTGTTTTGGGAAGGAAAGGAAGTTGAATTGAGGGGTATCGTAGGTGTTAGTTTCAGTCTTTCCAGCCTTCCTCCAGTGATCAAATATGCTCTTACAAAGTGGTCTCAGAGTGTCAAGGTCAAATTTTGTCATTTCAAAGAGTTTTCAAGCAAAATTTGGTCACTAGGCATTAGGTCTAGGGTTTGCTTTAACTCCTTCTAAAGTTGTCAAAATGTCGGTCCATGTCATTATTCAGCTAAGTCTATCATCATTCATAGGGTTGTCACTATCATGTCAATGTCTAATGAGTCATTTTACATCTTGTTCATGCTTCAGTTGCGCCTAGGCAAGGTCATTTCCCTCTCCTAGGGTTTTGAAGCCAATTTCTCTTGGACGATCAAATAATCGGAAAAACTTGTTTCCTGATGTTCATACACCTTCCCCTATCCTTAAAGTACCTTACCAAATGCTTCCCATCACTGAGATTCCCCAAATTCCTCATTTTCGCACAGATACAACCTGGCAATTTTCTAGGTTGGGCCTGTGTTTTGCCCTTTTGGATCCCTTCCCCTCACTCAATCTCTGAGATTCAACTTTCCCCTGCTTTCTAACATCCCTCCCTACTTCCAAAAATTTCCCCAAGAATTTAGAAGCCCCCTATCCCCTTCATTTCGCTTCATTTCGGCAAAATCCCTTGTTCTACACATCGGGATAAGTTTCACTCAAAAGCTGTTTCAGAGAAATCAAAGATGAATTTTGGGAAACGGAGAGAGGTTTTTGTCCAAAACATGCCAAACAAGAAAAACCTCCTTCACTTTTTGCACAGGTGTCATGGTTTGAGAGAAATGTCAAGAATACCGTTGCCTTAGGAGAATCAAAGACACCTCTGAAGTGACCTTGGTAAAATCAAGTTTTCTCCTAGCTTGGTTGGCCAAATGATTTGCTTGATGGGTAAAATGATAACTAGACACAAATATCTTTCCAATGAGATATCATGAGCTCAATTTGGGGTTGAGGAAGGCATTCAAAAGTTGACTGCAACAACACTCTTCCTTGAGGCAGCCTCATTTGGCACTTTTGACCAGTCTTGGTAGATTTGATTTTTGACAGGGCAAATGAACTCCAAATTAAAAAATTCTAGTTGGGTTAGAAAGTAGACTCAAAGACCTTTCCAACGAGCTATCCTACACCCAATTCTGACATCGAGAAGGCCTCCAAAAGCCTCCTGCAAAAGCTCGCGACCCATTGAGACTGGCACGCGACCCGTTGGGCGAGCGTGACCCGTCAGGCTGCCCATTCCAGTTCAGAAATTACACAGGCGCGACCCGTTGGGCAGTGCGCGCGACCTGTTGGGAATTCCTCTGCCAAATTTCGCCAGTAAGCTGCTAAATAACCCCGGATTGCTTCAAGGTTGCAGGTAGGCCTCTCATCATTAAAATACATTGTTTGCCAAAGCTTGAAAAGCATGAGAATGTATTTTAAAGTCATCATTTTGAAATAATGAATCCAATGCATATTTGCTCAAGAAGGTCAAAGTGTTGGTTGAGCTAGGGTTTGTCTTGTTGTTTTCAAGGTTATCCTTTTCACCCCCACTTTTTCCCTACATCCTATTTCCACCTCCCTCATCATTTTTACTCAATCTCTCTACCAAAAATACCAAAAGCCCTAAAACCCTACCCCTATTCCTAAAAAATCAAGAATCTAATCCTAAACCCTGCTTCTCATAAAAACTTTGCAAATGATAATTGTGTGATGGGATATATCATCATTCCTTCCATTAAACTCCCTATTTCATATATTTTTCCCAGTTTCCCTTAAAAGTTTCCCTTCCCTAACATTTCCCTTGTGCTATTTGTCCCCTTGAAACAGCATTTCAATAATTAAACAGCAGATTTTTGAGCAGAAGCAGCAGTACATTCCAGCCTCTTTGCTCTTGAAACCATGTCAGAAACCGAAACCGACTATGAGCAAAGTGATGACCGTGAGTCAACACGAGAAGTTGAGATACAAAGTAGGCCTCACAGGGGTGGTAAGAGTGGTCACCATTTGAGAGAGGAGCCCACCTCTTTGACCTATTTGCAGGCTTGTCCACTTGCAGTCACATGTTTCTGCTACCTCTCATGTTATGAATTTTGCGAGAGGCTATGCTTCTCCGGGTCAATGCTCATTTGGAGAGGTTGCTGGCCAAGGCCAACCAAGATAAGGACTTGCTCAGGAACATGAAAATTCATTATTGGGCGCGGATGCACGTATGCAAGGCAAGAATGAAAGTGCTCCAAAGACGATTGGCCAAAGCACAAAAACGAAGGAAAAGGCCCGACCCCCTCCACATCTTGGCTGAGGCTTCTTTGAAGGAGCATGATACTAAATAACTCAACTCCAGCACAAATTTCAAAAAAAATTGAGCATTTTGGGTCATTTGTGATTTTTCTGGCAAAAAACAGGTTTTCTTCACCAATGGGTCGTGCGTCGCGCGCGACCCTTTCGTTTGGCAACTCCATTTTGGAAAAACTCAGCATTTCTGGATTTTTCATGGAAAGTTACACTTGCTCAGCCATTACCAAGAAATTTCACCAAGTTTTGGGCCTCCAGAAAGTCAAAAAAACAAGCAAAAAATGACTTTTTGCCACATTTTTGACACACAGGAAGCAGTCTTGGGAGATTGCAATTTTGGAGCGGCAACTAACAACCAAATTCAGAAATTCCACTTGGGTTAGAAAGTAGACATCCAGACCTTTCCAACAAGCCCACTTTTGCCTCATTTGGACACCTAGAAGTGCCTCAAAACTGCCTCCAAAGGCGCGCGACCCATCAGGCAGTTTGCACAGGAATTCAACCTACAGCTCAGCAAAACGCAGTTTTGACTGGATTTGACTTTTTGGAGTTGATTTTCATCCTCCTTGTTGTAAATGATGTAATTTTATGATGTTTAGACACTTATTTATCTCTTCTAGAAGATTCATTCATAAGATAGGCAAAAAATTTAATGAATGAATTGGTTTCCTGGCTTATAGAGGCAAGTTGTTTTGATTGCCTAGTTTTCAGTGCTTAGTTTAGAATTGCTTAAAACAGCTCCTAGGATAGTGAGCTCGACCCCTAGAGGCTAGGGAATGGGTTGGCATGGTCTATATTATGTATTTTCTCAATCATTTTCATGGTTGGAGGGTTGGACTCTTGAGGGAGAAGCTCTTATTGTATTACTCACTATATCTCTGCAATTTTTGGCAAAGGAAGACCAGGGTTTTGCAGTCCTTTTTGGGATTCTTGTGGTCACATGTATTGATGGTGTGTTTCTCTTTGTACTTGTAAGTGTGTTATGTGAATCATTTCCTTACTTTTCCTTCTGCAAATTAGGCAAATGAAGTGTTAAAGTAGAATTCATGACTGTCATGCTCTGCTTTTAAGTTTGCTTAATATCAATGTTTTCAACTGTTTAAGGGGAATTCAAGGTTATTGCTTGCTCTCCTTAACTCCTCACCGGTCATTCTCATCCATCCACCTCTATCAAAGGCATCAATACTGTCTCCTACCTTGCCCCAAAGAACCCCCTGCAAAAACTGTGTCCAATCCCCGCACCCAAAATTGCCTTTCCCCAACTTTCCACCAAAATCTTAAAATTTCCAATTCAAACCTTTTTTATCAGTTTACTAGCCTAAAATCAGTGTTTCCTTATTGGTTATCTCGCCCGTTGAAGGTCTTTACTGAGATATACCGGAGAGAGCCCTCTCCTGCCCCGTAGGGCTAGCTACGAGGCTAAGTGGTTTGATGTTGCCTTGGAGTTTTCCTTTCTCAGCCTGAGGTGAAATTTCAAGTGCTAACAGCAGGGAAACCGAGAAAGATAATCATCTCTAATGCCATGACAAAACTTCTAAATAAATAACAACGGGGCATAATTGCACAATTATATTCACGAGAGGTTCCCACATCGAAATCATCTATTTCTCCATATCTCCAAAAAGTCTTGGACAATCATTCCAAGGTATTTGAGACTCCCAAAGGGCTCCCACCTATTCGTGATCATGACCATGTTATTCATTTGCTTCCAGGAATTATTCCTCCAAACATCAGGCCTTACAGATATCCCTATGCCCAAAAGAGGGAAATTGAACGTATGGTTGCAGAAATGATAGAGGCTGGTATAATTCAACCTAGTCAAAGTTCTTTCTCTACTCCAGTAGTATTGGTGCACAAGAAGGATGGATCATGGCACATGTGTCTCGATTATAGGGAGCTAAACAAGCTCACTATTAAATATAAATTTCCCATTCCAATCATTGATGAATTATTAGATGAATTACATGGAGCAATTTACTTCACCAAATTGGAACTCATGAGGGTCATTATGAATTCTTGGTCATGCCTTTTGGGCTTATCAATGCACCTTCTACATTTCAAGGTTTGATGAATTCCATTTTCAAACCCTTCCTTAGAAAATTTGTGTTAGTATCTTTTGATGATATACTAATCCACAACAAGTCTTGGAAGGATCATGTTCAACATGTTGACAAGGTGCTGAAACTGTTGGATTAGAAACAATTATATGCAAAAACCTCCAAAAGTTTCTTTGGAGTACATGAGGTGGAATATCTGGGTCATATTGTATCTCATGAAGGTGTTAAGGTAGACCCTAGCAAAATTAAAGCCATTAAGGAATGGAAAATTCTCACATTCATAAAGAATCTGTGAGGATTTCTCGGGTTGACAGGGTATTAACGCAAGTTTGTTAAGAATTATGGGAGAATAGCGGCACCTCTAACAACATTACTGAAGAAAGATGCATTTTCTTGAACTCCAGAAGCAACGATGGCCTTTGAACATCTTAAAGAGGTAATATGCCAAGCACCGGTATTGGCTATGCTAAACTTCACAAAAACCTTTATTGTGGAATGTGATGCCTCGGGCAATGGAATTGGTGTTGTTTTAGTGCAAGAAGGAAGACCCATTTCTTTTGAAAGTTGTCCAATCAAAAGAAAGTATTTACACAAACCTATTTATGAGAAGGAAATGTTGGCAATACTACATGCACTTAAGAAATGACAACCTTACCTAATGGGAAGACACTTCAACGTAAAAACAGATCATGACAGTCTTAAATACTTTTTAGAACAAAGATTATCTTCAGAAGAGCAACAAAAATGTGTCACAAAGATGTTGGGTTATGACTTTGAAACCATCTACAAAAAATGGAAGCAAAATGTTGTTGCAGATGCACTCTCAAGAAAGGATGAGGATGTGGAAGAATTTCTTTGTTCCATTTCTATTATCTAACTAGATTGGATAAATGAAGCAAGCGATGAATGGAAGAATGACGAAGAAGTGTGGGCACTCATTCAAAATTTGCAACAAGATCCCAGTACATCTGACACATTTAGCTGGAAAAATGATTTGTTATGGCACAAAGATCGCTTATACCTTTGTAAGAATTCCCAACTCAAACAAAATATTCTTTTGGAATTGTACATCTCTCAGTTAGGAGGGCACTCAGGATTTTAAAAAACCTACCACAGGGTTAAGAAGGAATTTTTTTGGGATGGCCTTAAATATGATATTCAAAATTTTGTGGCGGAATGTTTGGTTTGCCAACAAAATAAAGTTGAAACAATTAAGACCTCGGGTCTGTTACAACCTTTATCCATTCCAGGTCAATGTTGGGAGGAGGTTTCAATGGATTTTATCACGGGTCTACCCAAGTCCGAAGGAAAGAGTGTTATCATGGTGGTAGTTGATAGACTTACCAAGTATGCACACTTTTGTGCATTATCTCATCCAAATAAAACCAGTATAGATGCTAGTGCATTTATGGAAACAATACAAAAGCTACATAGAAACCCAAAGATTATTGTAAGTGACGGAGATCCCATTTCACTAGAAATTTTTGATGGAATTATTTTCTTGTCTCAGTACTTAGTTAGCTCATAACTCATCTTATCAGCCTCAATCTGATGGGAAAACTGAGATAGTGAACAAATGTTTGCAAGGATATCTTCGTTGCTTTGTAACTGATAAACAAACACAGTGGGTCAAGTGATTTCCTTTGTCTGAATGGTGGTATAACACTTCCTTCCATACTGCAGCAAAAATTACCCCATTTATGACACTTCATGGATATCATCCATCATCCATCACATCATCTTTAAGAGAAAATTATAAGCTTCAAAAAGTGGAAGATCACATCGAGCATCAACAACAAGTTCTTCAACTCTGAAAGGATAACCTCACTTTGGCGCAGAATAGAATGAAACAACAGGCAGATCAACATCACATCGAAAGAAGTTTTGATGTAGGTGATTGGGTATTTCTATGACTACAACCATACAAACAAATGTCCCTCAAGCAAGATAAGAAGGATAATAAATTACCACCAAGTATTATGGTCCGTACAAGGTGTTGCAAAATATTGGTACTATGGCATACAAATTGGAGCTTCCTGCATCTTCTCGAGTGCACCCAGTTTTCCATGTTTCATGCTTAAAGAAGGTTATAGGTGACAAGCTCCCAATTCAAGCAATATTTCCAGAACTTGGCGAGGAAGGAAAAATCATATTGGAACCTCAAGCAATCATAGAAACAAGAACTCGACAGCTAAAAAATTGATCAATTTCAAAGTATCTCATCAAGTGGAAGAACTTACCCGTTGAAGATTCCACATGGGAGTATGAGAATTTTATACAGAAGCATCGAGAACTACTCAAGCATTGAGGACAACACTTTTTTGGAGAGGGGCATGTTAGGTCCCTATAATACTAGTGTATTCCCCCATTATTATTGTCATTGTAGCCCTTATTATTATTGGTATGCCCATGTTGTTCCCATATTGTTATTATTGTGCCCCATAGAAGCCCAATATTGTTATTGTTGTGCCCTTACAGTATTATTTTTATGTCGGCTTTGATTATATCGTGACCCCTTAAACTCTTATATATAGAAAGGAGGTTTGGTCATTTGAATCATCCAATAATTGTTAATTTATGTAATGTAAAGGAGGTTGCCCCCTCGAAGAGGCTAATTTTGAAGTCGTTGATCTATCTCTTCTTCTATTTTGTGAGTTGATTGCATAACAAAATATATTATTTTCTCTATAAATATGCCTAATTTCTGAAAGGTTCCCCTAAAGTCCATTACTAAGTTCATTTGGTGTAACTTGATAAGTCACCATAAATAGTGAGTTTGTCTCTTGAAATGTGCATGGATAGATTTACAAAACTAAATCAATGCGATGAAGCCTAAATAGGATTTTTGTGCCATTCCCACCATTTCCATTATTCCAAATCTAAAAATAGGATCCCACCCTAAGTTTCATCATGTCATCAGTAATGCTCTAGAGGGTGAAGTAAGGTTTTGTCTGGGTGGCCCATCTTGATATGTATGAATCATAAAACTAGTTCAAGTTCACCTTAGGACAATGGTGACATATGTTATTATCCATTAGTCTATTGATATGTGTAGTTAAAGAGGGTTATGGGTGGCTACATAGTCACGAGTTAGAAATTTATTCTTGGTGTGGCTCAATATGTTATGCAGACCAATGCTGTTCTTTTGGTATGCCTTGAACTAGAATATCTGACAACTTCTCAGTCAACATCTTTTCAAAGTTGGATAGGCTTTACTAATTGTGTTATTGGAACTTCTTATCTATCTTCTTATCAAACTTCTCATCCAAATTTCTCAACCTATCTGAAGTAGAGTGGGTTGTCATATTGTTTGAGGAGGTTGTATAAGGTGGTTTATAAGTTTTTGTCATGGGTGAACTTACTAACAGAGTTCACTGACTCTTGAGGATAAGGGAATGTTAGGGGATCTAGTTCCTTAGTATATGCATAGGGTCCAATAGTAGTACTCAACCTAATATCTCAGGGCACTAACTAATAAGGCTCAATCATGCTCTTATTCATACTACTTGACTACACAACTACTAGAGAGTGATCTCCCTAAGTGTTGTTCTTAGTGTGCTATAGCAACAAGATGACCAATTAGTTTGCTTAAAGTAGATTTCATGTATATCTAGCGGACTTCTTTAATACCAAAATTACATGGAATTGAGATTCCATGTATAGGTACTATCTTATGCAGTGCTACTGGAAGGGTTACCAATAGGGCTTACAAGGGTTTCCAACAATGTGATTCCACTTGTATTTCATATGTGTATTCTTTCCCTGCCATTGTTTACCTTCAAGATGATAGGTCACTTTGTTATTTAAAGACTGAAATATGTTTCTAAAAATAATTAAAAATTAATGAGCTTTCTAACCCAAAAAAAAGCTCTTAAAATTACAAGAAAATAACTTGTGCAAGGTAGGGTTTAAGGTTGAAAATGTAAGATGATCTCAACTTCTATTTTAATTCGCGTATTGGTTATTATGACCCTAATTATGAAATTTTGCTACTCCTTTGAATCTACTAGCATTAGTTTGACTAAAATATATGATCTCTATCAAAAGATATCCATTATGTGCAATTCATAACCTTCTTGGGAAAAAGCCTAAAAAAGGATTTTAAATCAACGATACCTCCACTTCTCAAACTCTATTTTCAATGACTTTTTTTCTTAAATTAGGTGTCTCTTTTAGATTAATTCGTCTATTGGATTGGACTCTCCAATTTTTATAAAATAAAGTTTCAAATTAACCTTAATGGTTTTGTCCTCCTTTTTCATCAAAAATCATTAAAGAGAAAATAATTATCCCACATCATGGCCAATAAAGAGCTACAATTCCACTTGTAGTGTACTTAACCATGTAAATTTATATAAATCGCATAAATATAGTCTATAATTCTGTAACACAAGAAAAGAGAGACAAACTCTAAGAAATATCTATTTGATAATAAAAAATAGAGAGTTATGTTCACTTGCCTCTTCAAATGGGAAACCTCCAAGTGCAATGTTCTAAGTACAATAAAAATTCTTGACAAAACATTATATAATTTTCTACTCAATATATAGCTATCCATAAATAATCTTAACTACCTATGTACCCATTTATAATTATATCCAACTCACTAATTTGGGCCTTATCAACAAAGAGGGCCCTTTTTAAAATTAATGACTACTAACTAACTATTTAATGAGCCTTATTCAATGAAGGTGGCATCTTACATTAATAAAGTATCTAAATAGTGGGTTGACGGTAAGACCCTAACACAAGGAGGCAAGGTACCCTCACTTGATGATGGCATGGTATCAATGGTAAGAGGCATTGGGTGGTTGATAATGTCACAAATGGATCGTCATTGTATATGATTATGCACATGGGGGATGATCCTACGTGATGATATTAGGGAGGACAACCTTGAAATTCTCTCAGCAATGAGGAATATTTTAATATTCCTAGACCATCTTGATGTAATATGGAAGGTGAGGATAGGCCCTTATGATACACAATACATTGTTAAGGTTGATAGATGGATGGGGCTTGTAATATGTAAATTGATATAACATAACAATTTGCACATATGAGGGAAAATTATAGCATTGAAGTTCTAAGGAGGAAACTACCGGCATGACATACATGTAGTTGGGTATGATAACAATATTATAACCAAGTCGTGCATTCACTATCTCTATGTTGATCAAAACCATCTTAACCCTAGATTGATGAGGAGATTCTAAAGATCCCTTTAAGCTCATAGGGGTGGAAATCATAGTTGCAAACGGTAATTATGGATGGGTGAGCTTAAGCGAGCTTAAATTCCTTTATATCATGGTGGACATGACAAAAGTAGATGCACCTTTGTTAACGATACATCTATGGGTAATGAGATTTTTTTATCGTGACAAGGATTTGGAACACAATGGATAAAGGTACCTTGACTCATATTTCTCTCTCAAAGGTCTGGAAAGTCAGAATGTGACAAATTAAAGGCACCTATAATGAATAGTAAGGCCTTCTTCTAAGAAGGATAGGTTTGGAGGACTTCTAGTGATGATATGGCAATAGGTTATTAACCTAATTAGTCCACAATATTGTAGCTAAGAGAAATCGCCACATGTAGGTTATGAGTAGTGTGATGTAGAAGTGCCTTTGGTACACATGGTGTATGGTCACACTAGGATGTAGAATCTACAAACGACCACTAGTTGAGGTGGATTTTCTTCATTACTTAGTTGGTTTGGGTAGTTGTAGTTGTAAGTTTGATTATGTTTTGAACATGTACATTTGAAAATGTCATGTATATATTAGAATGGAATGGATATCATGGTTGTGAAGAGTTAGAATGTTGTCTAGAACCAAAGGGTCAATTAGAGTCTGAGATCTCTTGTTTATTTTCCACTACTCTTTAATGAGGGAAAGGATTTTGTAGCATAGCTAGTTGTGAAATGTTAGTGTGTTTTTGTTGATTGCTACCATTCCCTTGTTGTGGATTAGAACTAGGATTACTTAGTATCTCCTTTAACCACTTAAAATTATTAGTTTGAGGGTAGCGATAAGTATATTTCTCCTATGCAGCACAAAGGGCACAATGTAAGTTGGTCTTAATTTGTTTGCAAGATGCTTGGGTTGGTTATTAGGGATAAGATTTTGATTCTGGTTTGTGATGTTAGGATTTTCCCCAATGTTATTGGTTGCGTTAGGAGCATTTTCCCATTTCCCTTAAGGTTGGATCTAGAATTTTTTTCTCCCAATTCTTCTTCCACATGTTTTGTGAATTTGAGAGATTAGTCATGTTTAGTTGTTCACAAGCTTGGGTTTATTGAGTTGATGAAGGTTGAACATAATTAACGCCCACCTAAGGCAAGTAAGGATGTGTTGTGGAGGGCCCTAATAAACAATAATGATTCACATAGTGGGGGGCGTGCATATAATGAAGATGGGTGATTATTACAATTTTAACTAGTGCAAAAACAGTCGTGTACATGTTTTCTAGAGTTTGATGTGCTAACACTGGTGTGACATTATATCATGGAAAGATATGACTCTGTCATAGTGATTTCCATAATGGTTGATATCATGAGAGAGATTGATATGACCATATTACTTAGGTATGTGTAAAATCAACCCAATAACACCATCAACATCATGGATGATCCTAGTGTGTTTTGCTTAAAGGAAGGATGTTGGGGGGCATCCATAATGATTTAGTAGATATAGGTTGATTGGGCATAAATGAGGTCAAAGTGTTGCACTTTGAGAATTCCCTTATCTTTCAAATAAGACAGGGTAGTGGCCACATCTTTAGTGATGATAGGGAGATATTTTAGAAGTTATTTTTTTGTCAAGTTATCTGTGATCCTCCAGGCTTGACCTGTGGATTGAGGAGCCGTGACCCAGGGGAATATAATTCGTTAGTCTCACCTGAGGATCGCGCCCAGCCTGGGACACTCCAACCCTATGTTGACTAGATATTTTAGCATGTATCTTCCCCCTAGCACAGGGCACAACCACCCCTCATGAGGTTTGATCCTAGGTCGCCTTGCTAATGAGGCCCATCCTCAACCAGTTGTGCTAGTGGGACTTGATGATTTTAGAATCCAATTTAATTAAATATTGCCTTTAATATTTATTTAGACATACTATGTCATTTGTGCCACTCATGGACATGATTTATGATTTGTGTGGAAGTGATTTGGGAAAAGCTAATCAAAATATTGATCCCTATATCATGGAAATTTGGTAATTTGAAGAAGGAAGGATATAGCAATGGATACAAAACTAGTATTTGAAATACTTACTTCCTTAATATACAATTTAGTAGTCACTCTAGTGAGTGTGATTTGGTCTAACCTAATTCATATAGAGTCATCCATGATGGTCAAAGGAGCTCCATATTCGAAATTTAATAACATGGTTTGAGGGATCTTCTCCATGTTGATTGATGGCCATCAATATTGCAACAGAAATGTTGCAACTCCCAAGAGTCTCAACTTTACTTATCAACCCGAGATTCATACAAACTTAAGAGGGGTCAACACTATACATGCAGCAGACACTGTCGCTTTCTTTTTCTAATCCTCATAAAAGTGAGAGATGTTGTAATGTAGATTAGATGAATATAATTCTAGTTAATTTTTTCTTGGAATATTCACCAATACTGAGATGGGGGGTTAATCAGTATTGGGTACTTTTTAACAATTTTAATCATATCACGTGAACATTAAAATATGTCAATATCACTTAACAATGCACAACATCATGCATAGTAAACAAGATATTTTTACGTAGAAACCCGAACAAGAGAAAACCATGAAACATTTTTTATATATGTTTTAAAGATTACATCAACAAAAAGCACCAACTTCCAAGACTATCAAGCACCAACTGGAAGGAGGCACCAACCCCCTATTTTTATCAGCTCCAACTGAAAGGATGCACCAACACCTTGCAAGCATCAACTTGCTACACTGACACCAACTTGCCTTGGAACCACTCTGCAACCTTAAAGTGTTCTCAAGCACTAACCTAAAGGATACTTTAATCTCCACCTTACACCACCCATCCCCCCTTAAAATAAGATAACTAAATAAGATATATTATGTTGCTTCTCCATTTCTATTGATCACGACACTATACATCCATTGCTCTGATCATTGTCCAACCAATGCTATCAATAACCTTGGTGTCAATGGTGTCAATATTGTCATTACATTGTCGCTGCAATGTCTTTTCTTCTATGCAATGGTCAATTACTAGTATTTTGTTATAACATTATCATAATACTAATGGCAACGCCACCGCTCTTGTCACTATACTTGAGCCATATACTTGTCACTATGTTTTGCACACACATTGTACTAATGTCACTATATAACAAATATGCTAATCAATGATATCTCAACTTGCTTGTTGCCCTTGCCTTATATGATAATGCCACAATCTCTCACAATTTTCCTTTTTCACACATCAACTACTCTTTGCTTCTCACGCATTCACAACTAAAATAGGAATATTGCAACACTGAGCGATATCAATCATTAGCGGAATTCAACAACCAACCTTGCTCACTCAACCATGTAGATATAAACCTTGTAATGCTTATGCTACCAATTCCGACATCAACCATATAGTATGTTATAAGGCAATAGGGAGCTTGCAACTTTGTTAAACTCCAGACTTGGTAAGTGAATAATCAACAATAGTCCTCATCAAGCTCATCACAACAAGAAACCAAGCATACATTACAAAATTCACTTAATGCACATAAGTCACATAACTCATCATATATCTATAGAAATTAAAAGCCACGACTTCTGACTTATTATCAACAATCGATACTTGCCACAACAGTGCTCTTCAAGAGAATAGTCATCTTGTGATCAGCCCAAACTCACTTGTCAACAAATTTTAGCATCTTAGTCTTTAATACTTCACTAGAAACCCTAGCAAATTATTCTCTTGTACAAATAATTCATAATAGAATAACCTCAAGAAAATATTTCAACCAAATGACAATGTACTTATCAATGTTGCATATCACGATTTTGTATCAAGCAAAACTCCATGGTACACAATTTTCATACTGCCACAAGATTGGTCCTAATAAGTGATTCCATTATATCACCATTACGCTTTTTGAACTCTTTATAGCATAACCCAGTCAAAGCTCACTTTGATCTATTAAGAGATGTAAGAACAAATCCACAAGACATTGTTCCAAAATAGACCCACAAGAGCTCTACACCAAAAAATAAATAATTGTCATGTCAGTATAAACCAATCAATGAGTTACTCAGATTTAACTATGAAAATCACTAGTGGACAATTAATTTCGAATCATAGAAATAAAACACTGTGCCAAATCACATAAACTAGAACAAGCCAAAATTGTGCCAAAATAATCCACAGAATGAGTGGAACATACCAATACCTTAGTGCATCAATTAAGCCAGATAAACTATGTTTTAATGCATGAAAGTTTAATTCTTCAAACAAAAATTAGGTACTATCTCCATTATGCAACCAAATCTGCATTTATGTCCTCGTGGGCTCAGATCATTACGGAGATTGAAGCTAGATAAGAGAGATGTTAGTGCCATGAAAATGAACGATTATGAACCACGATCTCAGTCATTCTAGTTGTTATCTTCCCAACATCTTCAAACTATACTAGTAAAATAGAGAACACAACAAACAAATGCTCAGATCTCTCACATTGAAATCGATATCAAACCAAAACAAATTCATATATTGATTTGATTGTTTCCTTTGTTTCTCTTGCGTCTCTTGTCAACAACCTAATATTTTAGAGCAAGAATACATAATTTTAACCACATATAAAATGCTAGACGGATGCCTTAATATATAGTTTTCAAGGGGGAGCTTACTTGGGGCCAACTTATCCCTTAATGGCTTCAAAAATCCCTTTAAAAAATGGAGTCGACTTGTCAATTCTATTTTTTATTAAAACAAAACACCCTTAATATTTGGGTCGACCTCATCCATTTAATAAAGTTTATTTTACAAAATTAAATTCCTCTTTTTAGGGTTGACCTCAAATGATATTAGTTGTGAATGGGGCAACCTTGCAACTAAAAAATCCCTCTAAATAGAAACGGTTATAAACTCCTTTTAAACAAGCATTTTCAATGGAAACCAACCCAATCGATGGAGATTTGGCCCAGGCAATGGGGTCCAATATCCTCAAAATGACATATCTCTTCAAACGTAAGGAGCTACGAGGAGTGCCACCTGCTATTGGAAACCACATGGCGATCACTATCAAATGGTAATGGTATAGAATGCATTTTCATGTTCAACTATCTCAACAAGTGTGAGGAAGTGTGGGGCTTCTTGGTTGGTGCTTCCTATTATTGCATTTTGACATATATTAAAGCATTCATGTGAAAGCTTCTTTAAGGCATTGTCAAGAGCATCTAGAGATGACGTGTTATTCATGTTGTTTAACAACAACTGACTTTGACATCAATTACAACACCATTCAACAATATCCCCCTTTGTCATTGATAACAACACCCATAATCCCCCTGCAATTATTGTTCCCCCTGTTTTCATGCTTTTGACCTTCCTCTCTTCATTTCTCCCCCCATTTTAAGTCAATGGAAAAGGGTAACTCCCCTTGACAAAGTATCTCCCTTTGTCTTCCTCCAATTTTCATTTCTCCTTTTGATTGTTTCTCTCCCCCTGTCATGTTGTGCCTTTCATGGTTGTCCACTAGCTGATTCCACCTGTCAATACGCTTTACTGAAAAATTCACCTCTGTGACAATGACAACAAGTCATTTTGCAATTCTCTTGATCTCAATCTTTATATGTCTCGAAAATTCATCTATGTCCATGTGCCATGAAATTGTTCTAACGTTGACTAATCTGTCACTTCATTGTTCTGATGACTTCTTGAAATCTAATTGAATACATACTTATGTAATCAATAACCATTGAATTCTACCTGAATAAATCAACCTATCTGACATGAGAAATTCCAAAAAAAATTCATCAAACCACTGTGAATCTACCTTCTCAACTCAAACTTCTCAAATGATAGCTTTTCAAATATGTAATCGTTGTTACTAAGACTCCCCTCTTCAACATTCACAAGTCTTCAAGCTAGATTGTTTAAAATGATATATGAACCTGCTCTACTGCAAGATTATTTTGAACTTTGACATCTTCCTTTGTACCTATAGATTCATCATGGTCTTGCAACTTTACAAATCCTGTGAGCATGACCTATGGGATGTCTTCATTCACATGTTCTTCCTACTTTTGTTTTCTTCTCCAAACCTTCTTATGCCTAATATCAATGTTTTCCCTTATGGAAGACTTCATTATGCTTCCGCAATCATGAACAATGTGTCCATAGTTATGGCACTTAAAGAATTCTATATGATACCTAAATGACAGAGCAACTAACATATAATTTATGTTGATGATGCCATTTTGATATATGCCTTATGTTTTTGCAAGCTTTATTCTATGGTTTTGATAATGACCTTGATAATAATCTGTTAGCGCTTGGAATTCACCTAGGCTGAGATAGACAAACTCTCAAGGCTACATCAAACCATTTCACCTCGTAGCTAGCCCTACGAGGTATGAGAAGGCTCTCTCAGGTCAGATTTGATAGATCTTATAATATAATTAGGCTGACCAATTAGGATCAAAGATATTAGGCTAGTAAATTGATAAAGGGGGGTTGATTTAAAGATTTTTGGTTTTTTGGTGGCAATTGGAGGGAGTGCAATTCAGGGTGCAGGGATTGAGCACAGTTTTTGCAGGGGGATCTTTGGGGCAAGGTAGGAACTTGTGCTGATGCCTTTGGCTTGGATGAGTGATCAGGGAAGAAAGAGAGGAGGTTAAAGAGGGCAAACAAGGACTTTGAATCCTCTTTAAACAGTGGAAAACATAGATATTGAACAGAATTAAAAGCTGAGCATGGCATGCATGAATTCAAACTTTATCACTTCATCTTGTTCAATTAGCAGCAAAGAAAGAGAGATGTAACACATAAACAAACTTACAGTAACAATTAGAAGACACACCATCAACACAATGATCCACAAGAATCCACAATGAAGTCTGCAAAACCCTGGCCTTCCTTTCCTTAAATTGCAGAAGTAGATGTACAATACACAATAATGCTTTCTCCCACAAGAGTCCAACCATGAAAATGAGAAGGAGAGAGCATAATATAGACCATCTAGACCATCTAACTCCTTTCCCCACCTCTAGGGGTCGAGCTCAGCTTCCTAGGAGCAGTTTGAACTAATTCTAAACTAAGAACTAGAAAATAGGCAGCCCAACAACTTGCCTCTATTACTTAGCTAACTCATCCATGCATTAATTTTTCACTTTTTACATCATGGAAGCTTCTAGAAGGGTAAAGAAAGATAAAAACTACCAAAGTGCCATGAAAATATTACATTTATCCTTCATCTACAAGTAAAAATAGTCAACCATAGTCAAAACAGTGTTTTTTGACCAAAAATGTGAATTCTGGCAAATCTGGAAGTTCTGGTCGCGCCCCTGGAAGTTCTGGTCGCGCCCCTTCACAGCTATTTTTGAGTGGGTTCCACTGGTCCAAATCAGGTGCAAGATGGCTCATTGGAAAGCTTGGCCTGTCTACTTTCCATCCCAAGTGGAATTTCTAAATTTGGTGTTGATTTGACCCCTCAAAAACCATTTCTCCCAAGGTCACTTTCTGCAACTCAAAAAGTGGGCAGAAAGTCATTTTTTAGGTGTATTTTGAGCTTTTGGAGGCTCAAAACTCAAAATCAGGCTTCTCCCAAGTATTGGTAATTTTTATTTTTGAATTCCCTTTCCAAAAATGCCAAGTTTTCAAAATTCCGAGCAGCCCTTCAAACTGGTCTCACCCGGGGTGAGACCAGTTCTTGGGAAAAACCTGTAAATTGCACAAAAAATTCACAAATGACAAAATTTTCTCCAAATTTCTTGAAATTTGGGCTGGGAGTCCCCAATCAAGTACCATGCTGAGTCAAAGAGGCTTTGGCCAAAGTTTGGAGTGGATCGGGCGTTTTCCTTCGTTTTTGTGCTTTGGCCAACCGTCCTTGGAGCACCTTTGTTCTCGCCGGTATTTTTGACATTTCTCTCAAACCATGACACCTGTGTGAAAAGTGAAAGAGGCTTTTCTTCCTTGGCATGTTGTGGACAAAAACCTCTCTCAGTTTTGGAAAATTCATCTTTGATTGCTCTGGAACATCATTTGAGTGTGACTTGTCCCGATGTGTGAAGCAAGGAATTTTGTCGAAATGGAGCGAGATGAAGGGGATATGGGGCTTCTAAATTCTTGGGGAAAGTTTTGGGAGTGGGGAAGGATGTTAGGAAACAGGGGAAAGTGGAATCTCAGTGATTGAGTGAAGGGAAGGGGTCGAAAAGGGCAAAACACAGGCCAAACCTAGAAAATTGCCAGATTGTAGCTAGAAACTAGGGTTTGTGCAAAAATGAGGAATTTGGCGGATCTAAGGGATGGGAAGTGTTTGATAAGGTACTTTAAGGATAGGGGAAGGTGTATGAACATCAGGAAACAAGTTTTGCCGGTGATTTGACCATCCAAGAGAAATTGGCTTCAAAACCCTAGGAGAGGGAAATGACCTTGCCTAGGTGGCAACTGAAGCATGGACCAGGTGTAAAATGACTCATTAGACACTGATATGATAATGACAACCATATGAATGATGATAGACTCAGCTGAATAGTGACATGGACTGACATTTAGGCAAACCCTAGACCTAATGCCTAGTGACCAAATTTTGCTTGAAGACTCACTGAAATGACAAAATTTGACCTTGACACTTCAAAATCAGTATGTAAGAGCACATTTGATCACTGGAGGAAGGCTGTAAAGACTGACACTAACATTGGCTCCAATGGGGATGGTAGCTCCTTGGAGGTGCCAAGAACCTCAGACCTCTTGGGAGAGCAGACCAGTGTTTTATTCATTGGGCAATGGAGTCAATTTATTCACATGTGACCAACTCAAAAACAACTTTATTTGACTTTGACAATTGACTGAAACTTAACTGATGCTTGACTCAAACCGACTCGATGGAAAACTGAAATAACTTGAAAAACTTACTCAACAGACCAAACACAAATGACTCATGACTTGACTTAAAACAAAACTTACAAAGCTTATGAAGGGCAGCAGTCCATCAAGATTTGAAATCATGATGACAACCACCTGTGTTTCTTACAAGACAAAATACCATCAAACTATATCATAATGCCAATGCAACCAATCAAGCAGATGCCTTCTTGACTGATTCTCCCAATCTGATCTCATGATCAACAATAGAAACAGGTAACTGGGCATCCAAAAACATAGCTGACCGTGATCTCCTTCATCACTGAACACTGCAATAAACACTATCACTGCTGGCTGCAACAAACTTGCTAGAGGATCGTGAAAAACATGAAGATTTGCCACTGCCACCTCCTGCTGAAAGATCAAGGTGTCCTTTGCTTCAAACTCTGATCTTCCTTCATCATGTGCTTCGATAAAAGTATGCTCATGGGCTTCAAAAAATTCTGAACAAGTAGATGAGCAGATCTCTTCTTGGAAAAACATTTTAGCACATGAAACATATGAAGAATCTGAAAGGTAATCCTGTATGCTATAATCTTCGGTGGTCAGACAATATGGTAAGTGATCTTCATATGATATGACAGCCGGATTCTCATTACATTCTTCAATCATAAGGAAAGAAACTTCAGCTGATTCTTGAGGTGCAAAAATGACATTTCTATCATCTACCATAAATTCATCCAAAGGAACTGTTTCACTTACTTGAATGAAGATCTCATCTTGATTTTCATGAACTGACTGAATTACCTCCTCATGCAGGCTTTGCATGCTGTCTTCTTCTGTGGGCAGATCTGAAATGAGCTCTTCTCTTTCACCATCTTCAGCCATATAACAAATTTCAACCTGCTGATCTATAAAGCTGCTTACAAGACTGTCATCCTTTTCAGAAGAGGAAGAAGATCCACCATCATCTTCTTGACCATGTGTGCACTGCAAATCTGCATTAACTTGAGCCGGAGCAAGACCTCTCAAGAGCTGATCTATCTCCTCTTCGGACAAAGGAGATAATGCCTTTTGTTTTCTTCTGCTCAAACAGTGATTGTCTTCATTGATTTCAAGTGAAGGAGTATACAGATTTTCCTCATACTGTTGATCCATTTCATGCAATTTCTGTTGATTGTCAAGAGGCGAAATTTTTTCATTTTCCACCATACTAAGATCTTGGTCCTGTTGCAAATTTTCATGATCGTCTCTATGGGAATCCTCTAGGTTCTCTTCATGTTGCTGAAATGGATTCTCATACAAAGCCTCCATGATCTCAACATCCATAAAATTATCATCTTCATAAAACTTCTCAAGGCTTTCAATAAAACTATAAGCATACTTGCAACAGTCATGAACCAAATTTAATGATGGATAAGATGCTTGATATCTTTCAATGAACAAGACATGAAAATCCTTCAAACAGTAAATACAAGCAGGCGGCAAACTTTCATACCATGATTGGGCTTTACCTTCCAGAGTGGCCAAGAATATCTTCATCAAGCAATCTTCAGGAAAATTGATCTTGAATTTGCGAATATGCATATGAAATCTAACTAGATGTAAAGCAGCATCCTTCTTACCATCATCATTAAATGTAGGCAAATTCCTTGACCAATCTACCTTCGGAATTTTATTCGGAAAACCTGGAATGTGATCTCGGCTCAAGGGAGCATATCTTCTTGCAATCTGATCCATCTCGAGAAATCTCAAAGCTACTGATCTCTCTGCAGTGAAGTCACCATGAAGCACTGATTGCTGGATTCTTCAGTGAAAGGAGTCGCCAGTGAATGATTTCAGCCTTTCAAGTGTCTGATCGTTGTCCACTATCAACAATCAGATCTGAACTTGATACATGTACTGGGGTAAAGTGTCAATGAAGCGCTATGTTCACAAATCCCACGGAGATAGACTGAAGCAGCGTTTATCTACTTACGCTGATGTAAAACAAGAGCGTTTTCGAAGGCTTCTGGCGTAACTTCAGGCTCCGTCTAAGACTTATGAAATAACACGACAATGAGCAAACGATTAATATGTTCTCCCCAGTATGGTCGCCAATATGTTAGCGCTTGGAATTCACCTAGGCTGAGATAGACAAACTCTCAAGGCTACATCAAACCATTTCACCTCGTAGCTAGCCCTACGAGGTATGAGAAGGCTCTCTCGGGTCAGATTTGATAGATCTTATAATATAATTAGGCTGACCAATTAGGATCAAAGATATTAGGCTAGTAAATTGATAAAGGGGGGTTGATTTAAAGATTTTTGGTTTTTTGGTGGCAATTGGAGGGAGTGCAATTCAGGGTGCGGGGATTGAGCACAGTTTTTGCAGGGGGATCTTTGGGGCAAGGTAGGAACTTGTGCTGATGCCTTTGGCTTGGATGAGTGATCAGGGAAGAAAGAGAGGAGGTTAAAGAGGGCAAACAAGGACTTTGAATCCTCTTTAAACAGTGGAAAACATAGATATTGAACAGAATTAAAAGCTGAGCATGGCATGCATGAATTCAAACTTTATCACTTCATCTTGTTCAATTAGCAGCAAAGAAAGAGAGATGTAACACATAAACAAACTTACAGTAACAATTAGAAGACACACCATCAACACAATGATCCACAAGAATCCACAATGAAGTCTGCAAAACCCTGGCCTTCCTTTCCTTAAATTGCAGAAGTAGATGTACAATACACAATAATGCTTTCTCCCACAAGAGTCCAACCATGAAAATGAGAAGGAGAGAGCATAATATAGACCATCTAGACCATCTAACTCCTTTCCCCACCTCTAGGGGTCGAGCTCAGCTTCCTAGGAGCAGTTTGAACTAATTCTAAACTAAGAACTAGAAAATAGGCAGCCCAACAACTTGCCTCTATTACTTAGCTAACTCATCCATGCATTAATTTTTCACTTTTTACATCATGGAAGCTTCTAGAAGGGTAAAGAAAGATAAAAACTACCAAAGTGCCATGAAAATATTACATTTATCCTTCATCTACAAGTAAAAATAGTCAACCATAGTCAAAACAGTGTTTTTTGACCAAAAATGTGAATTCTGGCAAATCTGGAAGTTCTGGTCGCGCCCCTTCACAGCTATTTTTGAGTGGGTTCCACTGGTCCAAATCAGGTGCAAGATGGCTCATTGGAAAGCTTGGCCTGTCTACTTTCCATCCCAAGTGGAATTTCTAAATTTGGTGTTGATTTGACCCCTCAAAAACCATTTCTCCCAAGGTCACTTTCTGCAACTCAAAAAGTGGGCAGAAAGTCATTTTTTAGGTGTATTTTGAGCTTTTGGAGGCTCAAAACTCAAAATCAGGCTTCTCCCAAGTATTGGTAATTTTTCTTTTTGAATTCCCTTTCCAAAAATGCCAAGTTTTCAAAATTCCGAGCAGCCCTTCAAACTGGTCTCACCCGGGGTGAGACCAGTTCTTGGGAAAAACCTGTAAATTGCACAAAAAATTCACAAATGACAAAATTTTCTCCAAATTTCTTGAAATTTGGGCTGGGAGTCCCCAATCAAGTACCATGCTGAGTCAAAGAGGCTTTGGCCAACCGTCCTTGGAGCACCTTTGTTCTCGCCGGTATTTTTGACATTTCTCTCAAACCATGACACCTGTGTGAAAAGTGAAAGAGGCTTTTCTTCCTTGGCATGTTGTGGACAAAAACCTCTCTCAGTTTTGGAAAATTCATCTTTGATTGCTCTGGAACATCATTTGAGTGCGACTTGTCCCGATGTGTGAAGCAAGGAATTTTGTCGAAATGGAGCGAGATGAAGGGGATAGGGGGCTTCTAAATTCTTGGGGAAATTTTTGGGAGTGGGGAAGGATGTTAGGAAACAGGGGAAAGTGGAATCTCAGTGATTGAGTGAGGGGAAGGGGTCAAAAAGGGCAAAACACAGGCCAAACCTAGAAAATTGCCAGATTGTAGCTAGAAACTAGGGTTTGTGCAAAAATGAGGAATTTGGTGGATCTAAGGGATGGGAAGTGTTTGATAAGGTACTTTAAGGATAGGGGAAGGTGTATGAACATCAGGAAACAAGTTTTGCCAGTGATTTGACCATCCAAGAGAAATTGGCTTCAAAACCCTAGGAGAGGGAAATGACCTTGCCTAGGTGGCAACTGAAGCATGGACCAGGTGTAAAATGACTCATTAGACACTGATATGATAATGACAACCATATGAATGATGATAGACTCAGCTGAATAGTGACATGGACTGACATTTAGGCAAACCCTAGACCTAATGCCTAGTGACCAAATTTTGCTTGAAGACTCACTGAAATGACAAAATTTGACCTTGACACTTCAAAATCACTATGTAAGAGCACATTTGATCACTAGAGGAAGGCTGTAAAGACTGACACTAACATAATCCATGTCAATCTTTACAATCCCTAGCCTTATGCCTAAAATTTGTGCATGAATAACAATAACCAGGAAATACACTAGGGTACCTGGATGAGATGGCTTGCCTTGATGATGTTGATCTTTTGAATACATTCTTTCTTAAAAGAGGTTTAGTCCTTTGTTGATCCTTGCCCTTGATTACCTCAACATAACTTCTTGGAAGAGCAACACTTTCAATATTCTTTTGTCTTTCACTTTGATTTGGATTCTGAAGGATTGTAACTTTGATTTCGAGCTTCTCTCCAACCTTGCTCTAGGGGGCATTGGAATTTGTGCCTTCGTTGCATGGAGCTTCACCTGCATAGTTAAGACTTGTCAAAATACCTTCTCTTCTTTCTGCTTCTTTTGCCTTCAAATTTAAGTGACCAATTTCTTGTTCCTTTTCATCAATGGTGTTATTCTTCTTTTCAGCATCTTTCATTTTCTCCTTCTTCCATTCCTTGAGACTATCTATTTATGTTAGAGTTATGTCAAGTTCCTTTTGCTTTTCAATGACTTCTGCTTGAAGTATCTGATTTTCCTTCCATGTTTTCATAAGATCACTTAAGGATCCGGTCAATTCTCTCTCCGTGTCTACTTCTCCTTCTTCTTCTTCATCTTAGTTAGGCTCTTTGTTTTGAGTATTTGATCCCATGAAGAGCGCATATAATGAAGATGGGTCATTATTACAAATTTTACTAGTGCACAAAAGGTTGTGTACATGCTTTCTAGAGTTTGATATGATAGCATTTATATGTGTGGGTTGTGGCCCATCATAAAGGTTTTTGGAGCTTGAATATGGCATATTGTAAATCCCATTATACACAAGTTAGCCATATGAAGTGTTAGTTTATCATGGGAAGAGATGGATTTGTCATAGTGATGGCCATAATGGTTGGTATCATGGGAGAAGTTGATATTACCATATTAGTTAGGTATGTGTAAAATCAACCCAATATCACCATCAACAACATGGATGATCCTAATGTTTTTCACTCAAAGGAATGATGATGGGGGTGCATCGAGAACGATTGAGTAGAGATAGGTGGATTGCGCATAAATGAGATCAAAGTGTTGCACTTTGAGACTGCCATCATCTTCCAACTAACGCATGGTAGTGGCCACATCATTATTGATAATAGGGAGAGATTTTAGAAACCAATATAATAAAATATTGCCTTAAATATTCATTTAGACATACTATGTCATTTATGCCACTCATGGACATCATATGTGATTTGTGCGGAAGTGATTTGGGAAAATTTGATCAAAAAATTGACCCCTATATCATGGAAATTTGGTAAAGTGAAGAAGGAAGGATTTAGCACCTACTTCAATATACAATTTAGTATTCACTCTAGTGAGTACGATTTGGACTAACCTAATTCATATAGAATCATCCATGATAGTGTCAAAGGAGCACCATAGTTGAAATTTCATAACATGGTTTGAGGGATCTTCCCCATGTTGACTGATGGCCCTCAGTACTGCAACAATAATGTTGCAACTCCCAAGATTTTCAACTTTAGTTATTAACCTAAGATCCATACAAATTTAAGAGGGATCAACACTATATGTGGAGTAGACATTATCGCTTTCCTTTTCTAATCCTCATGCAAGTGAGAGATGTTGTAATGTAGATTATATGAATATAAATATAACAGATATTATGTATGCAACATTCCCTTTAATCTCACTTTCTTTAACTGCTATTTTCCCCCATTCTCTATATATCTTGGTCCATCACTCTTTCCATCATCAATTAAGATTCTTGTCCCTGAATATGGGTGAAGTGTTCTCCCGAAACGTCAAGATATTCAAACAAAATACACAAGTTACTAGAAGTTTTCAACAACAATATAAATCTAGTCAAGTTTTTGTTGGAATATTCACCAATACTGAGGGGGGGGGTGAATCAATATTGGGCACTTTTTAACAATTTTAATCATTTCATGTAAACATTAGCAATTAACAAAACCACTTCACAATGCACAACATCACGCAGAGTACATATTATCACTCAAAATTTTCCTAGTTGTGAAGGAAATTATGAGGTAACATTAAATCAGTCTTGGAGATTGGAAGCTAGCCCTTCTAACCTAGAGAGGGATCTCTCTAAAACTCAGTCACCAAGTGTCACCTCAATAACTAGTTATTAATTCAATACAATGGCTAGATCTTAAGTAGAATATGGTTTAACATGTGGTAGGGCAGAGTGAAACATCCATTGGGCATGGATCCATGACAGTTTGAATATTAACAAGAAATCTGATGGATCCTCTATTACCTAGCTATGGATTATCAAAGGTAGGGTAGATAATACTCTCTTAGACACTTAAATTATCATGGTAGTTGAAAGTTGAAGGGAGATGACAGTCCACTACAATAGGGCATTAAATATTAATCCTAAAGAAACTTTAGATGGAAAACGTGAAAGTATTTGATTGTAGGAAATCGAAGCATCAATGATGAATTCTGGAACCTTTGCTTTCAATCATTTACTGAAGACTATACATCAAATGAAATCACTTAGAAAGAAAAACATTCACCATAAGAAAACACAGATTCAAGTCAGATTCAATTAATCTCAAAAAGTCTGATACAATCAAAAACACCAGGTCCTTACTCAGAACTGAACACCCTTCTATCCTTCCAAAATGATAACTTAAATAATAAGTACATCATACTAACTTAAATGACAATTACAACTACAATTATTGAAGACTAGACATCAAATGAAATCACTTAGAAAGAAAATCATTCACCATAAGAAAACACAGACAGGAAAGTCTGATACAACCAAAACCACTAGGTATTTACTAAAAGAAACCCCCTTCTATCCTTCCAAAATCATAACTTAAATAATAATAACATCATACTAGCTTAAATAATAATTACAAATACAAATATTTTTTCCAAGGAAAAAATTAGTAACTTTCTATTAATAAAAATGAAAAGTTACATTTAGTAGATGCATTGAAGCATTCTAGAGGTTGTCATGAAGGACACGTGTGCATAACACACACAAGTATTGAACCTATAAAAAAATAAATTACACATTTCCAGCTAAGTTGGACTTGTATTTTCTTCCTTTTTTCTTTTGAACTTTTTGCCAAGCCCCTAGAGGTGGAGAGGTAGTGACGATTGCCAGCTGATTATTGCTTGTAAGATTTGGGATATATTTATCTGAATCAGAGATTTTGGAAACATGTGTTCACTTAGTTCCACCAATGCCTTGGTTGTTGTTATTTTCCTCTACTTGGCTTTCAAGGGCTGGATTAACTACTGAGTTATTTGGATTCTCTGGTTGTTTCTTCTGATCTTCCTCCTTTTCATCTCCCATCTCTTGTGAGACTTGTTGTTTTTCTGTCTCCTGTTGTTGTTGGGTTTCATTGTGTTCTTCTTCTTCATCATCTGATGAAGGGGGTTCTAGAAATTTCCATCCTTTCTGCTTTTGTGTTCTCTTTGTTTTTTTCTTTGCTTGTTTGCATGTATTTTGCATATGCCCTATTTGATGGCAGACCCTGCATCTAAAGGCAGTATTTTCAAAATATAACCATTGTACCCACTTAAAATCTTTGCGTGTCAGATTAATTAAATCAAGAAGACCTTTACTCAAATCCATCTCCACACAAATATGTGCAAAGGTGAAGATCCTTTTTTCCATTCTTTCTCGATTTGTCTTTAGGTACCTTCCGAGAGAGTTCCCTATGCCTTCTAGAACCTGATGGTGCCAAAAAGGAAGTGAAAGGTTATGTAGCCTAACCCATACCGACTTTTTTGTGACCACCATTTTGTTTGCATCAAACCCAGAGACCCATGTGGTTACGAAGAGGCCCGTCCTTCCCCATAACCATGGCCCATCATTTCTGATGTAATTATAATCTTTTTGGGTATCAAATTGAACTACAAAAAACCCTTTGCGCATAGGTAAATATCACACTCTCTAAGTTGAGGTAGATCCATTCATTAAGCTCTTCATATTTTGTCTAGAATCCATTAAAGCGACAAATGATGGTTTTTGTGTGTAAAATAGTGAAGAGATCACTTACTTCTCGTAATTTAATGGACAGATTTGGCGCTTTTTCTATATTTTCTACAATGTATGGACCTGGAATTGTTAGAATTGGGGCTTGTTTATCCTGTGTTGTAGGTTTCCCTCTTAGTGTGTCTTTGAAAGAAGTCTGACCCTTGTTGGTTGGATTTTCTCTTATTGTTATGCTTGCTCCTGTGGCCCCGCCTTGTAATCTTAGATTCAGGATAATGGTGCAGTCACGTTGGATCCCATAATAATTCAACTAGATCTCTTCCTGCAACACTTTCCCAGAGAATATCAAACTTTGAGATAAAATAGAAATACCTGTAACTTTTTGGGCTTTTTGCTTCAGATCGATCACCAGATCCGTTCCCCAAACCCATATCATTAACGATTTCCCATATATGGTTTTGATGAAGATCTGATATAAGTCCTCTGGATCTGGGGTTAATCCTCTGCCTTCCTCGCTTGGTGGATGATGCCATGTACCTACGCTGCATAAAACCCCCTTCTTCTCTTCCTCTGTTCTTTCCTTCGATCTGTGCCCAACCCTGGTGAAAAGGGCGGATTGCCTTGCATGCAACCCTAGTCCTTTGTTGGGGAAATGATAAGGACCATTAACCCTCGACAAAAACCATTGATAAAATATAGAGATAAATAATGCAGCCTCTGTCCAGAAAGAGGCATGTAAAAACTGTAATTTCTTTGCCTCATGCTCATACTGTCCAAATAAAATTTCAGAGATGGGCACAAAAACAAGAGGCTCCTTTGTACTGAAGTGTACAAGAAAATCTTTGACATGCAGAGTCTTATTATTCCACAGGGGTTCCCTGTTGTCATTGAGGTTCAAAACTTTGTCCAAAAAAACAGTAAGGCCTTCTTTGTCCTGAGTAGGGTATAGATCCATTCTCGTGTAATGCCCCCCCTATCCCAGTCTCTCCAGATTCCCAAAACCATCATGGAAGAGCAGATCAACCCTGTGCAAACCAAAAACGTCCAGCGTCGAGGAGATAAATCTTTTGTCGAGCCATAAGCCACTGGCATCCACAACGTCTCCTCCATACTTGCCACCATTTAGAAACCCCTTGCATCCAAGGCCGCAGTTGCTATCAAGACCGCCTCTTCTATGTTTGTTTCCCTGACCGACTTTGTACACGTCATGTGAGATGATGTCGATAGAAGGCCAAAGACACAACGGTTGCCTCGAGGCCCTTGTTTGGGATCCTTCTACTGTAGCGGACGGGAGGGAATCCTCCAGGAGGAGGGCCATCCTGCAACACCCGTCTTTCCTTCATGCTAGTGATGCTCGCCTTCCCCCTGATCATTGCCTTCGTCATTTTTGCCTCATCAATCAATTACAATTACTGTAGACTACACATCAAATAAAATCACTTGGAAAGAAAAACATTCACCATAAGAAAACACAGACAGGAAAGTGTCATCACAAGAATATTTGGGCCGTAAACTCGAGAACTTCTGATCCAGTCAGATTCAATTAATCTCAAAAAGTATGATACAATCAAAACCATTAGGTCTTTACTTAGAACTGAAGACCCTTTTATCCTTCCAAAATGTTGAGAAAACTAGGGGCGACTAAATTGGGCGATTTCTCTTACTTTGATAACTTCTTATGATGTCTTTTTTTACTTATCTTGATTAGCTTCTTCTTCAATTTCAATTATTATTGTGTTCTTATCATCAAAAAGCTACCAAAACAATAAAGAACAATGAGACAAGAGGACACAAGGTATAGGCTATCAGCCAAGGCCAAAACCTCTCCTTTTGAGAGGAAAACCCATAAGAACCCTTCTCTTCTTCTAGGACTTTAATTGAGGAATTCCAAGACCTATGAACCTTAACCAAGACCCTCCAAGACCAAGTCCCTTGACAATCTTTCCTTCTAGCATTTCTTCAGCAACTCCTTCAATTTCAACCTCCAGTTAATTCTTCTGCCCAACAAATTCTTCTGCAACTTCGACTAGCAGATTCTCTAGCAACTTCGACCTCTCCAGCAGATTCACATTTTCGACCTTTCACAACTTCGACCTAGCTGCAACTTCACAACTTCAATGCAGTTGTTATCACTTACTGCAAAATTGTTTGAATGGTGCCAAGTGATGTCAAAATAATGCAAAAGAGCAGAGGATCTTGCAGTCATTTTCCAAGTAGTAGAAGGACTCAAAGCATACATCAGACCCTCTCCATTGGAAAGTGCTTTGAACGATATTTCCAATTATATGTAGAAGTCCAAAAATGGACTCCTGGATCAAAAGATATGGTCTGCTAAAATTCAAGGGTTGAAGCCTTAAGAAGGAATATCAAAAGTTTGATATATCGGAGATCAGGTATCGAAGGTTCAGGCATATCGGTGTTCGACGCATCAGAGATATCGCCAATTGCAAATCGACGATTGCACATCAGAGAAAGATAATATCGGAGATTGCATGCATACCAACGCATCGCATATTGGCGATCATGGCGTTAGGCAGTATCGGAGCTCAAAGGACATCGAAGGATCGCAATATCGCAACATCATAACTTTTGTAGGTGACAACCTTTAAAAAGTTGCGACAAGGGTAATGTGCCAATAGTGTAAAAACCGTCGAGGGACTCAAATAAAGATTAACGAAGGATTCCATCACAAAACCAAAGGTAGATGAGCCCTTTTCTCTCTCCTCTAGTAGGACACGTGGCAACATATGATTGGTTCTGATAAGCTACATGTGGCACCATATGATTGCTTCCGATAAAACTACAGTGACATCTGATGTCAGCATGACATGGCGGTATGACAATAGTTGTGGCAAACAGTTATGGCGTTTTGAGGGGACCTAAGGAGGCAAATCTGGGTGACACATGTAACCCCTCATGAGGTGCCACGTGGAAGTGATGACATCATATCGATGATTAGGGAATTGAAATATTGCAACTCCCATGTTATTTCCCTAATTGGAAACCTCCGATGAGAGGGGCTCCAATATTTGGCTAGCGTGTGGTCTGGAAGAACTTAAAGAACTAGGGGCAGAGAGCTATTAACAAAGGAAAAATAGCATCTAGAAGGAGTCTAAATGCCCTAGCGTCTTAAGGCTAAGCGACAGGTCACAGCGACCGGTCTTATGGGATACACTTTTCAAGGGGCTAAACAAAAGGGGCCAAGGAACATCAGAACTTTGTTTTCGTAACATTTTTTAAGAATAAAAGTCTCGATGAGTAAAGTTCTGATAGTGTAATGAAGAGAAGTAAGAGATGGATGGGTCGGTAGCTACGATATTAAATGAAGGCACAAAGGAGTTGGTAATTAAAAAGGGAAAATCCTGTGGAAGACTCTGAAACAAGAAACCAAGGACAATTGTGGCAGCAGAAATGAATTTGATTACTTCACGTGCACATCTTCAGTGAGGTAAATGGAGGTATGGGACTCAAGAAGCAATAATTCCTCAACATGGAGCTCCACGCAGTCATGCAATGAAACATTGTCAGGTCAATCTTCATTTTTGCATTATGACAAGCAACCACAGTTGATCACTCTCGGCTCTAGAGAGTGGTAATTCAAGCAATTAACATGAAAGCGACAGGTGAACTGGTCAAGCAACGAGAGAGGCAGCTCACGGAAAATGTGTGGCCTGATTAGAGGCGATCACAGGAATGGCAGGGAAATATTTTCCTCATCCATCATTCAGTTTTCCTTTGTCTCTATTATTTTGTAAATATTACATTTTCAAGAACATAGTCAAATCTGATTGTAATGATTTTGGGCAATAGAACCATAGCACGCCAAGACAGCTAGAGCTCGGTTGAGATATTTTGTGATTTTTGTTCAAAGCTTCCCCTCTCCTTATAAACAGAGGGAAGAAGCACTTAAGGGAGGTTTTGTAATTCTATACCCAAGAGGCCAGAATTTTGTGGTTCCATTTTGGTTCGATTTGCTTGTTCATGAGGTCGTTGGGCTGATACAATTGTTGAATGTAACGGACTGGTGATTTGGACTCCATCTTGAAGGTTAATGAAATTTTTTTGTTGATTCCAATCAGAGAAATGTGCAGTATGTTTCCCCTTTGTTTATCACTTCATGTATGTCTTTCCTCCTCTGAAATAGTGTAATGAAGTTGTTGGTATCACTCTCATTCATGGTTGTATATTTGCTGCTAAGTAGTAACAATACATGTGTTAACTACATATTTACTTGTGTTATTTAATAGCCTACAATACATGTAATGTGCACATGTTTACTTAATGTTATTTGGTAATAAATGTATTCAAGGGGGCATAGAGTTTGAGACCTTAATTCACGCTCCACTCTTTCTGCGTTTTCATCTCCTCACTCTTCCATATTGTTGCTTATGATTTTGTGTTATGTCCAGCCTTATGCATCGATTTCCCTCCTTTCCTTCCTCTTGTTCATCTATACTTAAACAACAATGTTAAGCTTCCTATTGTTGTGTGTCGGCCACTAGAACCAATACATTCCTTTTGAGATCAACCATATTTAACCCCTCGAGTATTTAGATCTATGTGTTTTCTTGAGTTTACCTTGATGAAAGACTATTGAACCAAGCCCCTGAATTATCCTATTCAAATTATGTGACATATGGAGTGCAACAAAAATACCTTAGATAATCTTCAAAATCACTCGTCTCGGATGCCCTAGGCACTGGTCTCATATCAACCCAAAGGTTGTCTCTAGGAGGCTTCTATATCTTCTGAAGCAATTGTGCGACAGGTGATAGAAAAAGCCACAACAACAACGTCACAACTTCGATGTAGCTTCACAACTTCGATGCAGCTTCACAGCTTCGATGCAACTTCAGAATTTCGTCTTGCCCTGTAACTGTAGAAACCCTAACAAAATAGAGAGAGAGAGAGAGAGGCCAAAAAATTCGATCTTGTTCTCCTTCTTCATCCTTTCCAACTTCTATCTTGAGGAAATCGAACTTGCTTGAGAGTGTATCTAAATGAGGTCGAGCTCCTTCTTATATATAGGCTTTTGAGAGGTTCAAAATATTATCTTTAAGCCAACTTGTCCCTTTTGTTGTCTGACTTGTTGCTAGCCCCTTGACAAGGTCTTGGAGGTTCTTTGACTCTATTTTTTACTCAAATAAATTTTATTTACAATATGTAACATGCCCAATCATGTCTTCAATACATGACAATGACTCAATTGAATTTATGAAAAACCTATAAGCACTCAATGGGTGCTTGACCTATAAAATAAATTTCCTTGAGCATGAAACTTGTGGCTTAAGAGCAACAATAATAAATTTGTTTTTCATTTTACATTAAATACATTAAATCATGATTATGTATGTCATTGTGAATACCTAACCTATTTACATATTTCAACACTCCCTCTTAACTAGGGAGGTATTCATAATCCATACAAGGTACTTGGACATTCTCAATCTGAAGAATTCTCATAAGAAGAGTCAGATTGGTAACCCATTTGTTTAGCATCATACCAACCAACATCGTCACATGGCAAGGTCTTGACTAACAACTCTATCTCTCCACAAGATCAAAGCATAATGCTAGCAAGACCAATGAATTATAGACACCATCATCATTGTCTCTTAAGGCACATACTCCACGTGGGTGTTCACAGGGTATGTCCTTCCAAGACTATTTTTATCTTGGATTCCAAGTCCTCAAATAATATTGGTCCTCTATGACTACTCTTATCATGGATTCCCTACCTAATCCTCAAAGAGTATCAAATGTCAGATGCTTACCCAATCATCCATTCTTTTTTCCATAACATGAAGAAAATAATGATGTGTCTATCTCTTCCTCAGGGAAGATATCTCGATTCCTATAAAATGAATGTACCCAATCTCGTCTTAACCAGGGACTTGTTTCTAAGCTCCCTGTTAACTAGGGACTTGTTTTGAACAACATATTTCTTATACCTTTGGTGGAGATCAGGGGACCTTTAGTTGCTTGAAGAGCTCCACCTTTCGATGTCATGAATTTCATCTTCATCATTATGGAGCCTTCATCTTTTGGGATTTCTTCCCAGGGCATTGGCCATCCATCACTTTCCTTCACGAACCATGTTAGTCATGTCATCCTTTTCTTTATCAGAAAGGGACCTTCTAATCCACATCTGGCTTTTCTTCATACAACTATCTCTTCCAAGTCATGTTTCCTTTAGGATATTTCATCCAACCACATGAGTGCTAGTGGTAGGTGACATCTGCAACTCTGTTTCCATAGCCCTATATTAATCCATCCAAATGTTGTTCAAAAATAAAAAAATGAACATCAAATCAAATCACCTTTTGTGATGGCCTTTCATCATGACATCTCGCTTGCAATATCATCATCCTACACATTCATAAGCACATCTCCAAGACTTTCAATGTCAAGGGTCTCCTTTCTTTACAGACCTTATGAAGGTCTTCATGCCTTTTCTATGGAGGTGTCATGGCCAATTCTTCTAGTCATTGGATGTTGATTTTATTTTCTATATGACCATAGTTGCAACTTTCACAATCTCTTATTTCTTTCTTTACATATTGCTCCCAAGGAAATTCCATCCATATTTCCTTCATCTTTGTCAATCACCTCATATTCCATTGAGGACATATTATGTTGATTTCATCTAGTCAATATGTGAACCATGCCTTCATGTACCTTTCTAAAGGAGGAGATCCATTTTCTTTAATCATGATCATGATATAAAGCATTTACCCATGCAACCATATGACGACATGTATCAATTAAATACATGCATGCATACATACCTCTTTCCTGTTGAGAAATCAATGCTAGTAGGACTAGGGTTAGATTTCTCTTTCTTGATAATTGCCTATGAATTATGTTGCCTTCTTTTGCTTATTTGTTATATTACCTTTCATCAAGCAATTACCAAATTATGTGTGCATGAAGATCACAAAATCACAAGACACACGATGTAGGCACTCTGTCAAGGCAAAACCCCTATCTAGGGGAAAACCCAATCAAAATCTCTTCCTTCAATAGTTTTCCTTGAGACTCTTTTACCTAGACAAATACCTCCACCACACCAAGCTAGCTTCTCCTTCGATCCAACCTTCGACCTAGCAACAACAACACTTCGACCCTAACAACTTCGACTTGGCAACTTTTGGCATCACCAACAGCTTAGACCTAGACAAGGAGACTTTGATCTCTTAAACCAGCTCACATGAGAGAGAGAGATAGAGGCACGAAAATTTCAATTTTCTTCTTGTCTTTCACCTTGACCAAACTCGCACTCCTTTTGGACCCTTCCTTCAACTTCGCACTTCTTACCAGCTTCTAGCTTCTAGCTTCCAAAGATCAAAATATGCTTGAGAGAGTGAGATGCTCAAATGAAGTTGAACTGCCTTGTATATATAGCCTTCCAATGAGGTCAAATTGCCTTCCTTTAGGCCGACTTGGTGTAGAGGTTACATAATTTATTTTTTACTCAAAAATAATTCTTTTTACAACATTTAAAAGCCCAAGAAGGGTCTCATAAGATATACAATGACTCTATTGACTCTTTATTAATATTAGGAGTCCTCAATGGGGACTTTGACTAATAAAATGATGACCCGAGCATGAAACCCATGCTTTAACAAGTCATTGTAACAATAATAAAAATTATTTTGACAAATACATTTTATGAAGACCGAACCTAGTTACATTTTTCAACACTCCCTCTTAAATAGGGAGGTATTCATATGGAAGATCTCAAACTATATGAACTATGAATAGTTTAGGCACGACAATGCCATGGACTAGATTCCTTACCAAGGAACTCTATCCAAGGTCTCTCAAAAATTTAGGCACCACAATTCCATGGACTAGATTCCTAACTAAGGAAATCTATCCAGGTGGGACTAAGATGGACTAAAGCTTTCAGCCTCTCTAGGTACCATCAAGCTTACTTGCTAACCATCAACCCAGGGATCTAGGTGTGTATCCGGCGTCAAATCTCCAAGACCAACGCCACCCTCCCTACTTCAGGAACTAGACATCAACTCATAGTGTCGGCTAGATTTCCTCCCAGGCAATGTGTCTCACACACAAGGCCTCAACAAATATCTTCTAAACTTTTATCATGCTTCTAAGATACTCAAACTTCTTATTAGGAAGATACTTTTCCATTATATCAGCTACCTGATCATCTGTCGGGACATTGTAGCTTCACGATCCCATCCTACACCAAGTTCCTAATATAGTGGAACTTATTGTTGACATGATTTGTCCTAGCATGAAACACTAGATCTCCAGACATCTTGATACAACTTTGGTTATCACAATTAATCACGGTAGGATGTAGAGGATTCTAAAACAAATCTGTCATAGGCTTCCTTAACCATACAACCTCCTTTCCTACTTCACATGCAGCCACGTACTTTTCTTCAACACTACTCAAAGCAATATGATTTTTCTTTCTACTCATCCATGAGATCATGGAAGATCCCAAACTAAAGCATCCTTTGGTAGTGCTTCTTCCATCGGTCTCACTGCCACCCCAATTTGAATCTGTGAAGCCAATCAACTTGACTTCCTTGCTATTATACTTCAGGCAGTGATGTATCGTACTACGAAGATATCTCAATATGTGCTTGGCAGCTATCCAGTGATCATGATGAGGCTCCAACTGAAACTGATTGAGGATGTTCACAACAAAACATATATCCGTCCTAGTATTTACCAGATACATCAATAACTTACCAACTGATGATATGAGGTAGAATCCATGAGACTTGAGTCAGAACTTCACAACTTCTTGAGATTGGTGGTCATAGGAGTAGTCATGGGCTTGGAATCCATCATCCCAAATTTCTGCAACAACTTGATGATGTACTTTCCTTGCCCCAAATATATCTCCTTGGGATTTTTCCATACTTCCAGACCTAGGTAATAGTGCATCAATCCTAGATCCTTCATCCCAAATTTAGCTGCCAACATCTTCTTGTATTCTTATATTCTTCTCTCCACACCTGTGATGAATAGATAATCTATATATAATAGAATAATGAATGGCTCATTATTCACAACCTTGATGTAGAGATTGGGATCAGGGGAACTCTTTAAAAACCCAATTCTCAGAAGGTATGTGTCCATTCTTGCATACCATGCCCTAGGAGCTTGCTTCAAACCATACAGCGCCTTCTTAATTCTATAGATATGAGTGTCCTTACTATTTTCTTCAAATCCTTCATGTTTCTTAATGTATACTTCCTCATCGATGGTCCCATTCATAAATCTTGTCTTCGCGTCCATTTGATGGATGTTCCATCCCATTGTAGCAACCAACGAAACCAAATATCTAATGGTGGTATACCTTGTAGTGGGTGCAAAGGTTGCTTCATAATCTATGCCTTCCTTTCGAGAGAAAACCCTTGCAACAAATCTGGCCTTTTATTTATCTATGCTTCCATCAACAACGTGTTTGTTCTTGTAGATCCATTTTTAGGTGACAATCAATTTTTCACTAGGTCTAGGAACAATTTCCCAAATTTCATTCTTCGTGATGGATTGATATTCTTCCTACATGGCTTTCTTCCATACTTCTTGATGAGCAACTTCTTCAAATTTAGATGGTTTTGCTTCAATTAGTCTTGTCATATATGTAGCATATCCAGAATATCTCTTCGGCCTTTTGCTTTCCCTGAAGGTCCCTTTCACAACTCCATGCCCTTTAGCATCTTCAAGAGTTGGTTTTAACCAATTTGGCCTCTTCCTTGTGCTCAGTATGAGCACAACTTGAATAGGATCACTTGGTCCTTCTTCTTCCTTTTGAATTGTAGAAGGGTTGTACTTCTTCTTCTTCAAATACGGGTAGATATTCGTCATCGAAATCAATAGGAATATCCTTCAACTTTTTCTAAGCTTAATTCTCATCAAATATAACATCCCTACTTACTTCAATCTGTCTCCCTTCCTTGATGTAGATTCTATATGCCTTCAATGAAGAGAGACTATAGCCAACGAAGATCCCTTTGATGCTTGTAGAATCCAACTTCTTTCGATTGTCCTTTGAAACATGGATATATGTAGGACTCCCAAAGATTTGGAGATGGTCCACACTTGGCTTCTTTCCTGTAAATGTTGTTGAAGAATCTAGGGAAAAACAATATCTTAATGATTCTTCACTTTATGATAACTGCTTGTGATGTCTTCCCTTTAGTTAACTTCTTTTATGTTAGTGTGTTCATTAATCATCAAACGGTTATCAAAACTAGAAGATCAACAAAATGCAAGTACACAAGATGTTGGCTCCAAGCCAGGGCAAAAACCTCTCCTCTTGAGAGGAAAAACCCTTCAATCTCTTCTTATATATATTTGTTGATGAATACCAAGACCCTTGAAAACACTAGATACAAAATTACCTCCAACACACTTGTCACTATCCCAATGTAGTCTTCGTTCTTCAAATGACAGGGTTCTTACTTCTCACTGTATTGTCACAGGTCTCCTTCTTTGGACTGTCACTGTCTAAGGAGATTCTCGGTCTCCTTCCTGCTTTACTATCCAGGCACAGGTCTCGGTCTTCTTCACAGTTCTCGGTACTGTTTAAGTCTCGGCTTCCTTCTTTTCTAGTCATAGTCACAACCTCGACTTACTATAGATTTCGTTCAACAATTGGAGTCACTTATATACTGTCCTATGACAATATATCTTCGCTGAGGTTACTTGCTATCGAAAAGATGTAACCTGAGAGTATATCCTGTACCCAATCCTCTACGTGCGGTGATACTTCTTCGTTTCACTTCTTCACTGTATTCATTAGAGATGTCTAAAGATGATGGTCGTTTAGAGGTGAGATTATTCCTTATTTATAGTGACTATTTCTTGCACTGTGAGCTGACATGAGTGCTTGGAAATAGGCCGACATTCCCAGTAAGGAGATCACTGTCTTCTTCGTAGTCGAGCTACCAGAGGGATAGTGACAATTGCTTAGGAGAGTAGACCTTGACTTTTATGACTTCTTTATAATATTTATGTCAAGACAACAAATCCTAAAGACATCAAGAAGAAGTCTTTGACCTATAAACACTTCTTGCTCATGAAACCCATGATGCAAGGAATAATAAATTTATTTGTTTCTTTTCTACATAAAATTATAATTACAAGTCATAATGAAAACCGAACCTAGTTACATTTTCTTCATCAAATGCTTCCTCGGATGTCATATTATCAAGAATTCTATGAGGACTTCTCCCCATAGAAACTTTGGCAAATCTTGATCAAGTAGCATTATTCGTACATCTTGTTCAATTGTCTTATTCTTTCTTTCGGCCACTCCATTTTGTTCTGGATAGTAAGGAACAATAAGCTCCCTCTTAATTCCCGCTTCTTTACAATATGCAATTAATTCTTTAGAAATGTATTCCCCACCATTGTCAGATCTCAAAGTTTTTATCTTTCTTTCGGTTAGGGTTTCCACTTCACATCTAAACTCCATGAATTTCTCAAATACTTCATCTTTTTTATTAAGAAGATAAAGTCATGTCTTTCTAGAGTGATCATCAATAAATGTTACATAGTAAAGATGACCTCCAAGTGATTTGTCAGACATGGGCCCACACACATCAGAATGTATGAGGTCTAATATTTCTTTAGACCTTGTTTCACTATTTGAAAATGGTTTTCTTGTATGTTTTCCCAAAGACCATCCCTTGCAAACTCCTTCATGATCTTCTTTGATATCAGGGATGCCATGAATTAGATGTTTAAGAGTAGGAATGACTGTGTGGTGAAGATGACCATATCTTCTATGTCATAGCTCAATAGAAGATATTTCCATATGAACTAGGGTTTATAGAGGTGGTGTCATGACTCTATACAAACTTCCTTCACGAACTCTAATGACCTTAGCTTTATCAATACTATAATATTTTCCCCAGACCAAGACCTTTCCATCAACAAAAAAAACTCTATCCCCTTTAATTTCAAAGCAAGAAATTGAAAGAAAAATCTTTTCAAACCTGGAACATATAGTATGTTGTTGGGATGTAGTTTTTCTCCATACTACAGCTTCAAAGATGTAGATCCTAGGCCTCTAACAATATAGATTTTGTTGTCTCCCAATTCCACTGGATGAGAGGATGGTTCCTTTGATAGAGTTTCTAGTTGCTTACTTTCCCCTGTCATATGCTTTGATGCTCCTGTTGAATTTCCACGATCTTGGGTCTAGGTTAGAATCTTAAATTATCTGATGCTACCAAACCAAGAATCTCAACAAGAACTACTTTGCACAATGGAAAATATAAAGTAGTAAATCACATATGCATAAGTATACACAAATTTTAACAAAATTGTACAATAATGTACAACCCAATCTTCATTATGTTAACCCCGGATGCGGGTGGTTGTTAGCGCTATAGGGCCCATGGCTTGTCAACAGGGCAGGTGTCCGCCCGGACAAGCCAAGTACACCCAAAGGACACGCCTTAAACTCGCAGGCATGCAGCATTCAAGGAGGGTCGTTAATACTGGTTGCAGAGCCGTCCCTTCGACATTCATTGCCAGCATTGAAACGCTAACCATGGCTCTTCAAAGCCGAAAGCTCGCGGACATTCCTCTGCATTTTTCGCCTGCACCGGTTCTGATCTGGAAGGAAGGGGCGGAAGCTCATTACTTCGGCTCTCTGTCTGGCTGTGAGAGCGATTGTAACGGTTCAGGTGCCACAGACCTGGGCAATTGGAAAGCTGGGCAGTTCAGTTGTGAGCCTGGTCGTTTGGAGGTTCTGCATACCTTCAATCCGCAGTCTTGTTGGGGAATTGGGAGTCTGGTGCAGGGGAACAATTTGTGTATACACACCCGCCATCCGCTCTCCTTCAGAATGCAACGTGAACGGCTTCGGGGTACCAGTCGGCGGGGCAGTTTCAGTGGAAGAGCCCCTTCCCCCTCCTCCTCCATAGAAGATTCCTCTGAGCACAGAAGACCGAGAGGAAGGCCTCCGGGCAGAGGAAGAATTGTGGAACCGCCGGAAAGAATGGACTGCGGGCATACAGAACATCCGATGGTAAGATATCGCCTTCCCTGCACTCTGGCCAATTCGACCTTCTTCGTCACTGTTTCAGTTGAGCATTGCCGTAATCCGTGGGGTGATGATGATGCTCCCCATGCTGACCTTCCGCGGATTCCTGGGGATGTCCCGACTGTGGACATGGAATTTCCGGCCATTGATATGCTGAGGCCTGTTCATGACCCTGGAGCTGGTCCAAGCGAGCCTGTGCAGCGCCATGGTGCTGGTCCAAGCGAGCCTGTACAACGCAATGTTGGTAAGGGCAAAGCAATTCTCCAGCCTCCCTGCTGCAAGATGGAGGACGAGCCACAGACCACGGATGAAGACTAGTGCGCGCTCCAGGTTCCTCTGCATGATTTTTCTCGCTGTCAGCTCTCCTTGCGACCACATATATGTCTGCAATCAGTCTTTTTGTACTTCAGTTCATCTCTATGATGGTGTCGGTTATCTGTTACTTCTGTTATGGTGTCTATGTGTTGATTAAGTGTCTATGTTGTCTCAGTCCATGTGTCGGCTACGTAAGCGTCACTCTGGTTCCAGCTTTTGTATCCTTGTTATGAACTTTCTCGTGTTTACAGTTGGTCCCAGGACCAGTTTTACAGGGTCGCGGCCCTGGTGTAATACTGATAATGTAATTTGGCTCTCGATGTAATATATTTTAGCTCAGTCTTATTTAGAAAAAAAATAAAAATCTTCATTATGTTAAACCAAATCTGAATAATACAACTGTCTATGGTATACAAGATACAATGACAATCTTCGTTGCAGCTTTTTTGTCGTATATTGTCATGTTAGTCCTTCGCACCCATACTTCTCCCTAGCCGCCCCTTAGTCCTTCAAAGGACAACAGATCGAGAGTCCAGGAGGGTTGCCACCTAAGACTACTGCAAGTCACTTCTGTTGCGTGTACACAGGTTGATCCAATCTGCTCTCTAGGTTGGCCAATACCTGAGCTTCAAAATATCAAGCTAATAGTCACCTTTTTCCATCAAGGTACTGCACTTCGGCACCAATCTTCACCCAAACTTCAACTCCTCTTCGTCACTTTAAGATAGCTCGCCGAGTGATACTTTGGGCTATCAACACGCTACCCTTCACCAGACCATTGATGCCCAATACTTCACTGCAAGTTCTGCTCCTAAGATGGAATTTTGACCACCACGAAAAGTCATCCAAATGGATCCCACAAGCTACAAGGTAAATTGATCCAAATCTGACCCAAAAACAAGGATCCAACAGACATCAAAATTGTTGTCTCAAGTCTGCAATACTGTTGTTGTGACTGTGACTGGTTAGGGCATCTTGGACTGCTGCAACAACCCCTAAACAGTCACCCAAACAACCCTCCCTGGCTGCGACCTATCCTTAGAGAGGTGTTGACTCCCTTGGTTGTTTTTCAAGGCATAGACAACCCTTAATACACCCTACGTTTCCCTCAAACCATGAGGTAAGGCCTGCGGCCTACCCACAACAACCTACATTGCCTTCCCAAGGCTTCTTCGCCCAAGAAACACCTCAAATAGCCCTGAAACAACCTTCCTCTGCCTCGACCTTCCTTCCAGCAACTCGGCCCTCTAAACAGACCCTGAAACAGACTTATTTGGCCTACATTGTTCAATCATCCTTTGTTGCGGCTAAGACAAATTTATTCCTCCTCTCCAACGAGTTTATCTTCAAGTGTGTGTTGCACTTTTGGATGAGGAAATGACTCCTCCATCCCCTTCTATTTATACACTAATATAAGGGATCCTCCAATGTCACCTTTAGGGCTTGAACAACTGTCACAAGCCTAAAATAACCTTAGGCCGACCTTGACACACATGTGAAAACCCGTCAAATAACTTTAAAAATTCATATCTCACTAAGGACAACTCAAAATTCGATGATTCTCGAAGCATTGGATTCTCCTTTCCACCCTCTATCATCTCATGCCATCACATGTCCAAAGTGCTCCATGGAAATGCCCAAAACACGATTTGGTGCAAAACCCCAAACTTGGGTTCCAAGCCCACAAGTGACTCTTGTGGCGCTTTGTCCTCTAATCCCCAAACCCTAGGGCTTGGAGTATCTCCCAAGCTACTCAAAAATCAACAACTCCATTGTCAATGATCCATGCATTATCATCATTGAGGGATCCTATAATTGCGGATAAGAACCCTTGACTTATGACCTTGTTGAATAAGTACTAGACAATCTTCTTGATCCATCTTCTTGTAGAAGTGAATCCCATTCTTATCATAGAGGGAGAAATCATCTCCTTTAAGCCAGCGAGGTGATCTTCAATCATCTTCGACCTTAGCTACGATACGATGTTGAGAAATCAATGCTAGTAGGATTAGGGTTAGATTTCTCTTTCTTGATAATTACTTGTGAATTTTGTTGGCTTCTTTTACTTATTTGTTATATTACCTTTCATCAAGAAATTACCAAATTATGTGTGCATGAAGATCACAAAACATAAGACACAAGATGTAGGCACTCTACTAGGGAAAAACCCCTGTCTAGGGGAAAACCCAATCAAAATCTCTTCCTTTAATAGTTTTCTTTGAGACTCTTCTACCTAGACAAAGACCTCCTCCACACCAAGCCAGTCTCTCCTTCTACGATCCAACCTTCGATCTAGTAGCAGCAACACTTCGACCCTAACAACTTCAACTTGGCGGCTTCCAACATCAGCAACAACTCTGACCTAGACAAGGAGACTTGGATCTCTTAAACCATCTGGCACGAGAGAGAGAGAGAGAGAGAGAGGGGCGCCAAAATTTTGATCTTTTTCCTCTCTTTCACCTTGACCAAACTCACACTCCTTTTGGACCCTTCCTTCAACTTTGCACTTCTCATCTTCCAGCTTCCAAAGATCGAACTATGCTTGAGAGAGTGAGATGCTCAAAAGAAGTCGAACTACCTTGTATATATAGCCTTCCACTGAGGTCGAATTACCTTCCTTGAGGCCGACTTGGTGTGGAGGTTGCATAATTTATTTTTGACTCAAAAATAATTCTTTTTATAGCGTTCGAAAGCCCAAGAAGGATCTCATAAAATATATAATGACTATATTGACTCTATTAATCCTAAGAGTCCTCGATGGGGACTTTGACTAATAAAACGATGACCCAAGCATGAAACCCATGCTTTAATAAGTCATTGTAACAATAATAAAATTTACTTTGACAAATGCATTTTATGAAGACCGAACCTAGTTACATTTTTCAACATTTCCTTCTTTTGGTCATCTAGGCTTCCTTCAATAACTTCCTTTCCTTGATTGAGAGTACTTCAACCATCTTGACATGCTGCATTCCTTTTTCACTAGACCATCATCCTTCTAAACAATGAATCCCATACAAGGTGGAATTCTCAGTGAGATACTTGCTTCCTCCAAGAGAGGTGAACCTTCTAATGAAAATTTGAACAAAGGATCTAGATTATCCTCATCCGACAGAAGCTACTTTCTCATGATGATGATGTATGATGAATTCCTTCTATCATGCTAGATGACTTTATTTCAACCATATGCACTACACATGATTTCAATGAGGTTACCAGGAGTTACTTCCTTTATATGATGATTGCTACATCCATGTAGACTTCTACTTCATCTATTCTTTCAATTTTTTCTAATGATATCACGAGCTCTTGCTTCAATGGTATGCTTCTAATATGATGTCATCTTCTACTAAGATGTATCTCATCATAATGCTTCTCATATTGAGTGCCACGATGGAGGTATGTTCACCTCCCATTTCTCCTTGCTATGTATTGGAGAAACCCTAATAGTGAAGATTTATCCCTTTGTATTTCTTCTCATCAGGTTCTTCCACTTCTTCAGTGATATGAGCCTCATTTATTTCTTTCCTCTTGTTGTCTTTCTTGAACTTTGGACAATCTCATTTGTAGTGCCCATATTCTTTGACAACCATAGCATTGGATCTTTGCCATATTCTTCTTCTTTTTATAAGGGCCAAACTTCCCAAACTTTCCTTATCTTTTAGACATGGCAACAAATGCTTGAATTTGTTCGTTTGATCCCAAGTCACGTTTTGCCTTCAATTTGATTTCTCCAATCTTACATAATGATCAAAGTTCATTGAATGGGGTAGCTTCCTTATTTCCATAGATGCTTGATACGAAGTTGCCCCATTCCTTCGATAGTGCATTGAGCATCACAATGGTCATTTCCTTATCCTGACTCTTGTAGTTGGTCTTGTATTTCGGAAACCCTCATAAAGTATGAGGTTATTCCTTTGATATCTTCATCTCGTATAGTTCTGTCTTAATGATATCATTTCTTTAGCAGTACTTACGGAAAATAATTCTACTAGCTTCTCGTATATTTCTTTTGATGTCTCCAATTTTGATGCATAGGGTATGAGGGGATCTTTGATGGATTATATAAGGATCCTTTGAGCCCTTACTTCCCCTTTCATGTCCTTCACTAGAGCTTGAGCTTCCTCCTTTGGAGGTTTAGTGATTGAACCCATGTCTCAACTTCCAAGCAGTTTCAGACTTTCAGTCTCCAGTCTTGTAGAATAGATTGTATGATTTTATTGCGCCATAAAACTTTTGATCCCATCGATTGATTTTCCGTTTGAATTAGCAAATCCAATTAGTAGAATAATAAAGCCAAGGTTAGGATCGACTCATAATTATCATTTCTTGTTTCATTTTCACAGAATTACTTGGCGCAAACAAATACCAACCATGGTGGATTAGAAATTACAATTGTAACAATGAACTTCACACTCTTAAACCATGGGGCATATTTTATTGATGTCAAATGCACGTGAATGGTACTGTGCATCTCGTAATAAGTCAATACATATGCATGTGTTAGTTGGGTAATGAAAATGGAGTAACTGTATGTCTTCCAGTAGATCCGGGCCTTAAACATGGGCTGACCATTAAATTCTTTATTTCCTATTCATACATGAATATTATATTGAACTTCAATTAACCTGTCACTTATCTTCGAAAAATGTATATTAATTTTCTCGAAGTTCAGATTGACAACTTCCCTTTTAACAGTTTCAAAAACCTTTTAATAATAATAAAAAAACAACAAAAAATTTGCAGACTATTTCTCTTTCTCCATTAAACAAAATAAAACAAATTTGCCCACTATTTCTATCTAACACAAAATGTCTTGCTAACAAATTTCTTATTAGATTTGAAACTTGCAGAGATGTCAAACATCTCCATTTTAAAATGGAACCAAAAGTCCATTGAGTGGAAGGCATATCAATGGCATTTGGAAGGATAGGAAATTAGTGAATGGATGTTGGAATGATATAGGGTGGGCAAAAAATTTGACAGAAATTGGGAGAGCAAGATTGAGATTAGAGCGACCAAACCCATTGTGCGGCTTGGGGAATGAGTCACTGACCTTCGATGGGGATCAATCTTTATATAATATTTACTTTATTAGAAATGATATTTTTTTAATATTTAGTGATTTAGTTTTTAAATTCCACCTTTAGGGGCAATTGCTAGTTCTATTTAGAGCATAATTTATTTTTATTTTAAAGAGGCACATCTGTTATTCTTTCGGTGTATCTTTGCAGCTTTAGGGGCAATTGCTAGTTTTATTTAGAGCATAATTTATTTTTATTTTAGAGAGGCACGTGTCAACTCGATGGACGAACGAACGAACATACAGACTTACACATGCCCGACCATAGAATGAGCCTCTCAGCTCAATTATATATATATAATAACAACTCCATAATCTTTTGCAAGATCAAATTTTTTATCAATTACCAAATTAAAAGTTTATATATATCAAACTTTATTTTGGATTTAAGTTTATACATATCGAATTAAGAAAAAAAAAAAAAAAAGAAAAAAAAAAACTTAATCCCTTATAACAACTTTATAAAATAAAATATTTTGATTTTGCAATGAATTATGATTTTTGAGCATATGGTATTGATAAGTTATGGTATTCATTCATGGTATTGTAACAAAGTTTGAATTATTATGACACTAGGCAAATATAATTTAATTTAGATTTTTATTTTTATTTTTTAATATAATTTTTATATTGACAATTCAATTTAAAACCATATAAAAATAGTGATGAACCAATTAAAAAATATATATATATATATTTTAAAAAATTAAATATTATTTTTTAATTTTCAAAATATTCAATTTCTAATTTATTGTTTTTAAAACTTTAATATGTTTAAAAATGACTTTATCCAAAAGTAAAATGGTCACTATAAACTTATTTTGAAAAAATCTGGTGGTAGTAGAAGTGTTTGAATCTTATACCAGAAATAGATTCAGCACCATCAAAAGCCCCCATGCATCCAAAACTTCGAAATTTAACAATTTTGATCTAGATTACAAAAGTTACTGCCAAATTTTATCAAAATCTTGTAAAAATTTCCATAATTTTTGGGGCAAAGCCACTAGTTAAACAAATGAGAGTAGGTAATGGCCTAATGTTATCTTCAATGAAGGCATGAGTGAAAGAAAGAAAACATGGATGAAACAAAACTATACATGGATGGAAAAATGGAATATCTACCTCAATGCCTGTCCCACAAATAGCAAGGAGCTAAAGGATTTTGTTATGGAGAAGTTTCGTAAAAAGGTATGGGGAAACGAGTTGGGTAGAAAGAAGAAATATTACATTGGTAAATTCAACCCTACGTGTGATTTACAACAAAAAAGAGTTCATTGGAGCTAGCATTTCGTGGAGGGCAAAGGTTCTTATTGCTCAATTAAGGACCATCTCACATCAACTTCGGTGTGAAAAGGCCTAAAGAAGCTTAGGAAGAACGGGTGTGTACATTTTGCATGTCTGGGGCTATGGAATAGGAAAAACATTTCATTTTGGAATGCCCTGCATTCAAAGACATGAGAAAAAGTTATGAGAACATGTTAGCATCAGTTTCTTGGCATTGTCCTTTTGGCGAGGGGATTGTTGGAAGGTTGGGTCAACTCATCATCAATTTGAATCGGAAAAACACTGAATTGCAAAGAGCGAAAACAGGGAACTAATGATCTCATAGACTATTTTTAGTCTCGTGGACCTTAAAATATCATTTCATTTCATTTAAAAATTAAAAGCCAAAAGTTTTTTTTGGGTATAAAAATAACACGTTTGTTATCATCGTTAGTTCGTGCATTCAATAAGGAAATAAAATCTGAGCGTTGGATGGATCTAATATGAAGGTCACTCTAGGGTAGTAATAGCGCCGAACGAAAGGCGTCTACATATTATAAAAACCAAATGGTGTGTTCTATCGGGTATAAATATGAAGTTCAAATATTGAGCTGGCGGTAAGGGAGGCAGAGCGAACCAATTTACCTGGTTGGGTTAGCGTGCTCTGTACTACAAACTCAAATTCGGCACAATCATGGCGGAATTGTGTCAAATTGGTTGAGTACAGAGCTTAAACTAGAGCAAACAGAATGTCGGCAAATTTAGAAGGCTTCCACCCCGTATTTGGAGAGGCTAAAGCAGAATTGGAGACAGCGGCGCCCCATGCTTTGTTGCCAATGATATTCTTCATCCACGCTCTAAATGACGGCAGCTTACGGCTTCAAATCACTGACTTTCATGCCAACACGTGGCAAGCTTTCAAAACCCTGGACCAACTGGAGGAACTTGTGAGTAATTTTGACACTATGAGTCCAAATCATATTCACAGGGATTGCAAGTTGCAATCCTAATTCACCTAGGATTTTATTGTTAGGTCTTAAATATGTAAGTCCATGTGCAAAATCTTATAAGCTTTCTGAATTTCTGAATTCTTAATGCTTAATTCTTTTACTAGACTCTATGATGTGTTCTTTTAACTATTATTAATCAAGGATGGGTATGGTGAACAGTCACTTTCCTGTATAAGTGTAGATATATATGCTTCTCTATATATATACACGCGGAGTGTGTTTCCATATACACACATTTATTTTTATTAATTCCATGTAATAAAGCACACCACCTTCCAGCCTGTTGCCATGGGTGAGATATTCTTAACGGTCCAAGGCCTTTTAACAATAAGGCTCGAAGCCATTACATGATATGAACTCATCATGTCATGTGACTGTGACTTATGAACTCATCATGTCATGTCACTTATGGAAATTAAATCTAACAAACATTCCTCCCAACCACCCAAATTAAACCCAATTGGTCTATACTTTTTTTTTTTTACATATATAAAAACATACATACTGCATGCATATATACAATTTTCACTGTCACTAGTTGCTTGTTATTGCTCTGGCTTCTTCCATGAGTAGCAGCCTCCACACATTTAAAAGATGTTGGGTTAGAGATCTTGAGGCTTCGGTAAACTACTAGAACATAAACTAGACAATCAAATTAGTAATATGGTCAATAAAATTTACATCCTTATGAAGTTGAAAGATAAGATCTAGAATGACAATGAAGTCATTAATACAAGGAAGTTGAAATACTATAAATACCCATAAATCATAATTGGGGAATCAAATTGTTTTTCCAGCATTATGAGCTTAAATAACAGAATGAATATTGCTAAAATCAGGGTTAATGCTCATGACCTCCGCAATGAAACTGAGTTTAAAGAATAAAATGAATATTGCCAAGATAAGACCAATGCTCATGACCTCCATAGTGTCACTGCTAGCTGGATTAAAGGAGGTTGAGGATGAGCACCAATTCCTTCTATCTTCCCACCCTTAAAAATACAAGAAATAACTTTATCCAATTTCATAACTCTTCCTTAGGCAAACCGTAGTGATCTTACTAGTTTCATATGGATTAAAGGAGGTTGAGGATGAGCACCAATTCCTTTTATCTTCCCACCCTTAAAAATACAAGAAATAACTTTATCCAATTTCATAACTCTTCCTTATGCAAACCACAGTGATCTTACTAGTTTCATTTTTAACGTATTCAAATAGAAATGACATTCTAAGGAATATTTAGCTTGATTTCCTTTATTTTCCAATATATATTATTGGTTATAAGGGATAATAAACAACATCATTTATATATTAAAATTTGTTATATTGATTATTGCACTACACCAAGTGGTATCAAGGCAATGATGTCAATTACTGTGAAAAATTCCAAGGAGCCATGTTCATGAAGAAAACATAAAACAATAGAACCAATAAATAGAATATTAGGATTGTGTTATGAAAAAGTGATATATGTAGAAAGTACCAAGTATAACCATGTTTTTGAAACATCCAATATCACATACCTTTTTAATATAGAACGCAACCTACTCTTAAATAATTCCTACAAACGCTAGTTATGAAGATATATAGTTTTCAAGTTGCCAAGAGGATAAGCAGGTGCAAAATTCAAATGTAATGCATTACCATCCAATAATCATGTAGAGGAAAATTACAAGTTGAATCCATTAAATGCAAATAGAGGAACTTACAAAAAAAATTGATTTAAAAATATCCTTGACAAGATGCTTCTCAAGACCCTGAAGTGTTGGATATCTGCCACCTATCAAGAGGTGGAACATTGCATTGACACTTGAAGGTGTGAGGTGGGGATGAACTTAATGACCACAATTCTAGCTTAAAAACAATCCCCTTAGTGAGAGTGTGCCATCTGTAGTGTTGAAAATGTAGCGAGCAAGGTCTTCTGGCTTGTGCCTTAGCCAGTGAAGACCTCGAATTGTCCTCATGAGTTAGACTTCAGTTAGGATGAGTTATTTCTAGTTTACTGGAATAATCATCAAGTTAGCATGCGTAGAGTTGGAGCTTTAGTTAAGTGGAAGTCTTCATTAGTTTGACTATAGAACGAGGTGGCAATTAACAGTTCAATTAGAGTGAGTTAGTCTTCAGTCTTGATTGAAGGAAGAGCGAGTTAGATCTCCAGTGTTGATTGGAGAGAACACGAGTTAACAACTCCAATGTTGATTGGAAGGAGAGCGAGTAACACTCTCAGCTAACTTGCTATTAGAGCTTGAGTTATAAATTAAGTTGGGCTTCCTTGCATGGATCAAAGTTCACTTATAAAGAGAGGATGAAGGCACAAGTAAATTAACAATTATTTTGTGCACAAAGGCGTGTGACAAGACAAAGCTCATGAGTTTGTGAGTGAGAGCCTTGATTGTGGAGCGCAAGAATTGTATCCTAAAGAATAGAAGCACAAGTGCACTGGGATTTAGGAGAATTGGTTGTGCGCAAACTTGTGTGGAATGTAGTCAGTGGTATCTCCCCTATTGTCACAGTAGGATGTGTTTGATCCTTACCTAAGGTAAGTGGTATTTCCCCTATTGTCGAGTATACCCCTGTATGCATCCTACCCACAAGATGGGCTTGTTGGGATCACCACCCATCTAGACAATGAGTGAGGAGACTTGGGATGTGTCTGATACCTCTCATGGTAAGTGGTATCTCCCATAAGTTAGAGGATGCAGGTGTTCTACCACCTGATTCTTGAGGGTCAAGGTGGGAAGATTAGCGAACAATAGGATGTTTCTACTCCTTACGTCCCATGGTAAGTGGTCTCTCCCCTATTGTCATTGGATATAGGGTGGCAAAATAATATCCCCTATGATGATTCTTCTTCTTTAGATTGAGAAATCATTGTTCAGCAGATGAGCAAGAGACGAGATATGATATGATGCAACAATAATGATGAGACATGTACATCCGAGATGAGACCCATGATGTAGTCGGTGTTGATTTGGGGTAGCATCGGATGTGCTCTAGCCATGAAAATTGGTGGAGAGGCTAAAGCACATGAGATTTCCAAGACTCAGGAATGGTTTGGACAGATTGTACCCGGTTTGGGAGATATTAAAATAATTAATATTTTTAATGGAGTTCCTAAGTCTAAACTTAGGAAAAATAAAATATTAATTGGTATTAATATAAAACTGGGTTAGAAGGTTCCAAAAGTCATGGATCAAGCCAAATATAATCTTTGCCGTTAATTAGAGATTTAATCTTGGCCATTGAAGTACCAACGAGAAAAGTATAAGAGGAGGCTTGAGGGTCAGTTGGAGGATACACTAGATTGATTAGTCATTCATTTTGCTAGAGCGGGGTTGCTAAGCAAAGTTGAATTAGTGATCAGCAACGAGGGGCAGTGAGTACGAGGTAGAGAGGCAGAGACAGTACTAAGAGACCAGTGCAAAAGCAAAGAGAGCGAGAGCAGTAGCCAGTCTAGGCTACACAGAGCCTAGCAAAGATAGCATAGAGGCCAGAGGGACTGCGTCATCCACGCAGAGGCTGTTGGAGTGACGCAAAGGGTCCTAGAGGCTATGCAGTGCCTCAGAGGGTTGACACAGAGGGTCCTGGGGCTAATGTAGGTCAGCAGGAGGCTGACGCAGAGGCCAGAATGGCCAGCACTGAGCTTTAGTTGTGTTGGAGAGGGTTTCGTGGGACAAGTTTTCTGAATACTTGTTTCCGGATATAGAGGTATTGCTGCCGTGTATTTTTCTCTGTCGGTTGAGTCGGTTAGGCGCCCAGTTGTACTCAGAAAGACTGCATAATAAAATAACCCTTAGAATAGCTGCATCGGTTTTCTCGCATTGTGTATTTTCGGGGACATTTGTCCAAAAATAACGGTGTCACTTGAGTGCTTGTTTTCTTTCAGTTGATGATCTGTAGATGTTGAGACTGTACTTGTGTTTATTTTCAGTATTTATATGGTTAAATAACTTGTTAAGTAATTAAACAAGTAGGTGAAATAAACCAGATAGTACATGAAGAATTTCTAATGGGTTAGAATTAGAAATTCCAACAGTCGGAAATTCCTCCCTAGCTGAGAGGGAGTGTTGAAAATTGGCAGCTAAGGGAGAAATTCCCTGCTTGGAGAAGCCCAACAAACCTTAAGGAGACCCCACTTGCACTTGGAAAAACTATTTTTTGCACATGGAAAAATATATTTTTTAATGTGGGTCCAAGTCATCTTGAAAAGTATAAGTCGGCCTAAAGGAGAATTTCGACCCCCAAGATCACATATAAATAGACCTAACTCGACATCACTTGGAGGCATTACATCTCTCGTCACGTCTTCCTCATTGGTTCGTACACTTCTAAAATTGCAAGGCCAAGTTCACACGTGCGGAGGAGAGAGAGAGATTCTGATTTGATTGTGTTGACTTTTTTGTTTTTGGCATCTTTGACCAACATTGACTTTGGGTGATTTGACTTGGTATGATCGATTTTTGGAGCTGGTCTGGAAGGTTGCATTGACTGCGCTGTTGACCGAAGTTTTTTGGGAAAATTGACTATTGTTGACCGCAGGTCTGAGGCTAGGGTTGACCGCATGTCAACTATTTACTTTGACATAATTGTTGGAGTTTTGGATATGTTTTGATCGAGTTTGACTGAGAAAAAGCGACCACATTCTTTGACTGGTTGTTTGAACTTTTTGGAGCTATTTTGTTCTTTGACCTTGGACTAGTTAGGGTTGCATTGATTGCTGTTGACTTGGACTTTTACTGGGCTGGAAAATTGCAGGGTTGGTATTTGACCAGATTTGACTTTTATGATCATCTTTGATTGGATATTGGATTGTTTACTTGGATGGTCAAGGCTTTGACATTTGACTAGTTGTTGGATGTACTTGGACTATGTATCTCTGTTGAACATTTGATGAACATCTAATAGAAGAAGAATCTGGTTGGGTTTTCCCCCTTGTGGGGTTTTTCCTTGGTCTTTGACCTAAATCTCTATGTCTCATTGATCTTGGTTGTCTTCTATTGTGCATATTGTTTACTGTTCTATCTACAATTTCTTATTGTTATTGGGTGATTGAAATTAAATTGGAAAAGTGATTGCTACTGAAAGAAGAAATTGTTAAAGTGATTGTTACAACATATAACATTGAAAAATTAACATCCCATGATGGTGGTTCAACACACATGAGTTACATTAGCCATTGTTTCATATGAAGCCTTCATATCTAATGTGCATGTTATTTGTTGTATTTGGTCAATATTAAATTTGGTCAATTGTATTTTTAATTTTAAGCTTCAGGCTTTTGGATCGAAAAATGGTTTGTAAACCCTAAACTAATATTTGAAGGGTATTAAAGCCCTAGAGTTTGGAAATGAAACCCTGGCCAGAAACCCTAGAAAGAATGGCACAATGATGATGACGTGGGAAAGGGTGATAAAGTTGCAAGATGGATACAAGAAAAGCTAAGATTAAGAGGGAGCTGACATTCTCCTATAATTCTCAAAAGTGAGGATTGCAGGTATGTGTTGAAGGCTACCAAGGCTTTTGACAATAAATTAAAGAAGTGGGAGAACGAAGCAAAGCATGTGATAAGAGGACTTTCCTTGAATCGTGAATTGAGTTGAGAGATATTGTGCTAGATGCAATTCGAGCTAAGAAGGAGCTAGCCGATCAACAAGTTTTTGAAGTATGCTCCTCCTCATGTACTCCAACCCGCTCTCACTCCAAGGATTCCCTCAGAGCTATACCCTCCTCAAACCTCACGTCCTGCTTGATAACTATCCTCCTCAAGTGTTCAAGCTCATTTCCAAGGAGGCCGTGGGCATTGGGAGGACTTATCAAGGAGGCTAGGCCATGCACTTTTTGGTAGCTTTTTCTTTCAGGTTGTAGAATCATTTCATCTCTCTTGAGGCTCCTATAGTTTGATGGGAATTCCGTGTTATTACAAGATCTCATATTGTATATTTCCCATTATTTCTTGGGCAACCCTCAAAGAGGCTCTAACCTCATTGTAACACCATAATAATAAAAAAATCCTTTTTGTTGTTGTGGGAGTATGGGTTTTTCCCATGGCATCCTATCTCTCCATTTAGGGAGAGAAGTTTGTGGGTGGATTGATTGCTAACATTTCCATTTCTCTCATTTTCACATAATATGCATGCTCTAATTGGAAAGTAACGCAATCACATTTCCTTTCTTAAAGTTTGCTACAAGCTTGCACCATTTATCTTTGTTGCTACAAGCTACAAGTTCACATTCTATTTCAAAGCAATTCACTCTTATGCAAGCAACTCTCTTACTTCTAGCAAACTTTGACACATTTAGCTTGGCATTTGTCTAATAATCATTTATTCCTCATTGTTATGCTACATTTTTATATCTTGAATATTGAAGCATTGGGTATTGGACAAGTTTATTTTCCAAAGCAACTATTTACTTTTATGTCAAGTTAGTCATCTTCTATTTTCTCAAGTTGAAGTTCCTTTTGCAAAACTATTGTGGCCATCAATCTTATTCAATTCTTTTATCAAGCATTGCAATCTACCTTGGGAAATTTGACATGCATCTTGCGCTCATTTTCGAGCATCACTAAAATCGACCTCCAACTTAAGTTGGTTGTATAGACTCTAGGGACCCTCCACCCCTATTGACTCTTCACTGTGAGATTCGGATTTCCGGGCGAGGGTAAAGTATGGGGACGTGAGTTCAATTGAAACTTTTCTTTAGAATACAACTAATAAAATAAACCAAGAGCACATCTACATCACAACTTTACTTTACTTGCAAATGCAATTCTCCTATTTATGCTATCTTAGATTTACTTGGAGTTTTATTTGCAAATATCACTTTTATTACAAGAGGCATTTATTATGCAAGTATTGTGAATTATTTTACTTTTGCAACATTTAACTCTCTTGTACTTGGAATATCTTTCATTGGTGCAACTCTATTTTGAAGTTATCTCATATATTTGTTGCTTTGATGATCATTTAAGCTCATGAGTAATTGATGTCATTATCTTGTCATTTGGGCATTTACTTTCAAGTACCATCTCCTTTATAGTTGCAATTGATGTTTATATGCTTATCTTGGTCTAACATTTGATTTGGTGGGATTGTCTATCATTGTATCTTGATTTCATTTTTTGAGCAAGCTATTGTTATTTATTTAAAGGCATTGGTTTATGCTTTGAATATGCCATTGAAATTTGCTCATTTATCCATATGCTTGCTTAATCTTTGGAAACAAGTTATTTTTTGACAAGTAATCCATTTTCACTCTAACATCTCCTAGAAACCTCACATCCTTTCTAACTTAGTTTTCCATTTAGGGACCAACCCCCTTAGCTGACCTAGGAGAGAGCTTAAACAGAGAGAGTTGGGAATAGGTGACAATCCCATCTCTTTAATTTGCCATCAACCACACCTTGTGGGGTTAAGGGCTTTCTCAGTAACTGGTAGGTGTGTGTGTCAGGCTACAACAAATATTACACAGGATTGCAGGTGGGTCTTCATCTTGGGGTTTGGTTTCCCTATATGGGATCCAAGCCCCCAGAGGGTCTTAATGGCACTTGTAGGGTGAGTGTTGAGAGCCATGGGACTCCACTATAACAGAGAGCAAATAGCCACACCATGGGATCCTTCAGCACCGCTTATTGCTTACCTGTGTCCCAGTTATTCAATGATGATGTTGCACTTGGACCACATTGCCCAATCAACTACACACTTGCACCACACACTTGACAGTCGATCCAAGGCCTAGATGGGGTTTTTGTTTCACCTAGGGAGACAAGGGAGGGCTTGCATCATCATTGTAGCCCTTACAGATGGAGCACAAGCTTGTTCAATTCATTGGAGACCCATGAGGACACTCTTTGTGCCCCCACAACCACTTGGGAGCACCACAAGTCATTTACTTGGAGATTAAGGGGCCACCCTCTTCATCATTGTTTTTGGAGCCCTCCTATTCATTATGGCACATGAGGGAGTTCATTTGGCCTTCCAACGGCCCTACTAGCTACTATTCTATCATTTCGGCCCTCTTGAGAGGCTAATTACTCATATTTTGGAGCTATTTGGTGGGCTTGTCACCAAAGTGATCTTGTTTTCCACATTATTTTATTATAGGGGCATCATTAGGCTAAATTAAGCCATTTGAATACCTCAAAGGCTCATATAAATATAGGAGAGCCTCATTGTATCTCTCATCATCACTTGGATTGGGTTCCTTCTCTCAAAAAGAATTCAAACTTGCAATTGATGGACAAATTGGATGATCCGTGATGCATTTTGATGTTTGGGTTATTGCTATCTTATCTTTGAGCTTCATGTTTGCAAATATGGTGGATGGATATACTCTTTTGTCATGTAAGTACTTTTTCATGCAAAATTTTCTTGTGATTTATGTCTAATGTATGGAACGCTATGTCATGATTTACTTGTGCTTTAATAATTAATGTGAATCTGTCAAACACATTAAATTTTGATTTGTTGCATATGTTAATCATCTTGGCAATAAGAGCGAATGTTCCTAAGGGTGGGTTGTGCACCTTTGACCTTGAAACTCCATCAAACCTTGCAAATTGAAGTGTAAATTCCTCTTGTGACCTAACTAGTGCCTCTCTAGGCTAGCGAGGCTACAAGGACTCCTTGGTAGAACAAGAATCACAAAATTCAAATTCAATCTTGACTCCATTCTTTCGATTTGTCTAGGCACTGATCCTTGTCCTTGGTGATCACTTAAAAACCTATCTTTACCTCCTTAAAAAATATTCGGCCCTAACCCTAGACGGTCTAGCTAGGGCATCCAACGAAATCCATTTGAGCCATCCTCTTGCAGAGCAAGTTGGTGAGGAGCTGCGTTGGGGTGTCTTCTACTAGCCCTCCAAGTTTGGATCCAATTCCACAGTCAGTTTGTGAGAAACACTTAGCCCTAGCTCCAAAATTGTTTTGGTTTAGGTCTTTCTTGGTTAGCGACCTTTCAATGGGTCTAGTGTGCTTGAAAAGTCAACGGAAGTTCATTTATTAGTGATCCCTCATTTCACCTCTACTTGACCTAGATATTTTGTTGAAAATCACCATAAACCCTACGCCTTGTTTGGGTGTCCTTGGTCTCTTTGTGGTCCCATTCATTATATGACAAAACATCTTATGAAAGCTACAATAGAGATCATTCTCCTTTCCTTGGGAAGCCTTGATCTAGGCATCACCATCATATTGATCTATCTTTACCTAGGTCTTGACATTCCCCACTTAGCCTTTTTGGGAGAGCCCTTTAACTTGCTTTTGAAGCAAACAAGCCTATTATTTGAGCCTCTCTTGTGAATGGGCCTTAAGAATCACTACATATCTTATCATTGACTTTTTCCTTCTTGTGGTTTCCTTTATATCAGGACTCCTCCCATCATTGAAAGTCCGTAAAGAGCGGGGGGCATCGACTGAGGTGACATTGGGTCCTTGTCCCATTATTGCCACTTGGTCTAGTAAGTTGTCCTTCTAGAACCCCTTGTAAGACCCCTGCTAGAATGAGCGGTAATACCCCTGCTAGAATGAGCGGTAATAGTGCCCTAGCTAGATTTTGGAACCACATGGTGCCATTTAGGTGGATTTGAGAACCAACCCTCAAATTTTGATTTTCACATGCTTCTACATCATATTTGGCACCTCATGGCACTTGGACATGGCATTTGGAGGCTGTTTCATGCATGACGTCAGCCCTAGAAGCCTAGTGGCTCACACGTGTGGGCTTATTGGAGCATTTGTGATTAAAGTTGGTGGGTTGGCTTGTAACCCAAGCATATGTTGTCATCAACTTGTTTTTAGGGGCTTATTAGGCTATTTAGATGTCATCCACCTCATATAAATAGGGGAAAGGATCATTCTTTCTATGCATCATCATTTGTGACTATTTCGGTCCTCCTAGGAGATTTTCAACCTCTTTGTATCTTGGAGAAGATGTGATCTATGGAGTATTTTGTCTATTGGAGCTATTTTCTTGGCATTGGAGAAGTTACCTTGGATCAATAATTGATTATTCATGCATTTTCATCTTGTAAGTGTACTTTGTTATTGATGAATTTTTGACTTTATGTCTAATGTATGGAATGTATTGGTTATTCGAGATTTTCTATTGCACCATTGATTTTTCAACATTAATTGAATATAATCTAGATATCCTCATTGTATGCATTACTCATATAGGGAATGTGAATGGTAATCCCCTTGGTGAACTCTCGTTGTAGCTCTCCCAAGTCTCTTTAGCCCCTCACAAAGATAACAAGGGTTTTTTGTTAAGGCATCAAAACATCTTTACTTCTTTGCAAGAATTAGCTAATATTTAACATGCATAGGCTCCATCCACCCAAGGACTAGGCACTGGCCTTGTCAAATTGGTCATCAAACCTCACCTTATCCTTAAAATCAATTTCACTTATCTACTCTCTCACAAATTCAGTCCTCTTAAGGATAAACAACTTCAATTAGGGCTTGGCGCGAATTAGCTTAGAATTAAGATCTAAGGTGGTGGAGGATTTCAACATCAAGAATAGACTTGGTTGCCTCAAAATCAACCTCCTTGGTGGCTAATTTATCCATTTCAGGCCTTAATTTTTCTCGCTCTAGCTAATTTTCCCTAGGAAAACTCTAGGTTGGCTAAGCTTCAACTACAGGATGTAACGAACAAAGTTCGTATACTTAGAGGAATGCTTTGATATCAATGTAACGAACAAAGTTCGTATACTCAGAGGAATGCTCTGATACCAATGTTACGAACAAGGTGTGTATACCTACAATAATCTTTAGATTACTTCGAAGACAAAAACATCTTTTATAGGACAAATAATTGTATATTGAATATTATATAAAAGAATTGATGAGATGATTACGAATGAGGGTGAGGGTCTGCTTATATACCCTAGGCAGATACTTCTTCACCAACAGTCATGTCCTAGAGAAATGCCTCTTCACTATTAATTATTAGTTACTTAATCATTAATCATTATTATTGTTATTTACATTATTTGTAGTTATTTTATATACACTCTATTCATAACATTTCCTTCCTCTTCAAAAAGCTTTGTCCTCAAATCTTACTGATAAAAGGGCTTGATCTTTTTTCTCATTTCGAATATCTTCTCGTCTCAAAATTTTCATCTTTGTTGATACAAGACCATATGATCCTTGGAAATTTGTAATGAATTGTTATCATAGGATTGGCTTCTGCAAACTTCAGTATTCCTTGGAACATAAATTTGTTGTTTCCGTTTCAAGTCATATAGATACACACTTTGATTGAGTTGTGTGCTCTTGTGATTTGGATGTCGATAAGGAATTCTTTTGGTTTGACTTCCTCTTATCAAGTGTGTGGCAATTTTCTGATTTACTTCAGGTACTGAGGTTGTTGAGTTGGTTACAAAATCTTCACTTGGAATTTCCATTGTTTGAATTGCAACATCTGAATATGTTTTTCCTTCAATTGGTTTGTTATTTTCTTGAGTTGTGATATTGATTGGATCGGTGTTCATATCTTTTTCTTCAACTTGGACTGAAGACTTCGACACTTCTTTCGTGATAAATTCTTCTAATTTGTTGTTCAATGATTTCTTATCATTTTTAAGTTTCTTAATTTGAGTGAGTAGACTCTGATTATGATTTTTGAGCTGTAAGAGTTCCTCATTTTCTGAGTCGACTTTATTTTGGCATTCAAACTTCTCATCTTTTAAACACTTAATTTGTTCTAATATTTTTTTATTAAGGTTCTTTAAGCATAAATTTTCCTCTTCTTTCTCTAATAAACTTTCGTTGAGCTTTTTGTCGAAACTTTCCTTTTCTTGTTCTAACTTGTGCTTCTTAGTTTTACACTTTTTGACTTGTGCAAGTAGTTTCTGGATATGATCTTTTAAACGAGAATTCTCTTCGTTTTTATTGGATATGACCTCCTCAAGCTCTTTTTGCTTCTCCGGTATTGTGTTTTGATTCTTTTGAGGTATTAATTTTGTAATATCTTTAAAGTCTTCTGATGAGGACATTATCGATTTTGACTTCATTGTCATGTCTTGAAATGTGATCATCTTTCCCTTATAAGAAAACATCAATTTTTTTTTTCCTCTATGTTTAACATGAACGCACCCAATTCTCTAAACCAAGGTTGACCAAGAATTATGTCAACCTCTATGTCATACATTTTTACAACACGAAATTGAAATATGTACTCATAATGATATACTATTATTTGTAAATCATTAATTTCGTATTTTTTTCCAAAAAAATCTGTTGTTTTGCCTACATTGGCATCTAAAATTAATAGTCGATTCCCCAGATTAATATTTATGTAATTTTCGTTGTTGCTTGTACTAATAGCAATATTAACTTTTTTCCCTTGGATAGTCCCTTTTAATGTAATTAACTCGTGATGTGTGATTAAAATACCCTTATAGGAAAATCGTCCATCCTTTGTTTCTGGATTAAATTCCATTTGCTTAATCAATAATTTTGTCAATGATACTTGGATGTCAATGAAAAACAACCTTCTAATGTTTTTTTTTTTGTTCTTCAATTATATAAAATTTGTCCTTTTATAATTTTGTATTTTAAATAAAGAGACTCAAATATATATTTTTTTTTTTTAACAAAAATCTTTTTAATTTTATAACCCTTAAGTATATAAACCTTCCTTCCTTTTTTTCTTTCTCTTGAACAATTTGCATTATACTGTGATATTTGTTGTAAATTTGCAAAATGATAGTTGATGATTTTTAACAAATTGATTTAGCCTGACTAAACCAATTGCTCTTACACTTAAATTCAATGGTAATTCAAAGGTACAGATAAGTACAAAATGTACTTTTAGAGAGTACTGCACAAATTTATTATCCCTAACAATACATATTCTTTAGTTAATTTGGATGATTATTTAATTAATTGGATGATAGGGATGACGACATTTGAACAAAAATCGTGACCCTTAAAAATATATTTTTTGATTACTATCTTGCAGTCACGCCTGCTCAGGGTATGTTTGTTTAATAAGCAATAAAAAATACCTATTGTGGTGTACAATTCGAATGGGTGGTTGAGTGGGTGTATGGTGGCAAATGCCCGTAGCTTCAACGGATTTGGTTGTAGCGCAGTTGGCAGTTGAAGCGTGCAACAAAGCTGATGACGACTGCTATTTTGTATAGTTGACAGGGTCACTGTGTTGCAGATAATGCTGGCGAAACTCGGCCTGTGGTATTTTGACAAGAGCGTTATTTTTTTTTAATTTTTAATTTTTAATTTATTTATTATTATTATTATTATTTTTTAATTTTAATTTTAATTTTATTTTAATTTTAATTTTATTTATTTATATTTATATTTTTTATTTATATTTATATTTTTTATTATTTTATTTTATTTTATTATATTATTATTATTATTATTATTTTTTTTTTTTTGTTTTTTTTTGTTTTTTTGTGTTTTTGTTTATTTTTGTTTTGTTGTTTTTTTTTGTTTTGTTGTTGTTGTTGTTTTTTTTTTTTTTTTAATTTTTAATTTTTTTAGTTTTTAATTTTTAATTTTTAATTTTTTAATTTTTAATTTTTAATTTTTTAATTTTTTATTTATTTTTTAATTGTTTTGTTGTTGTTGTTGTTGTTGTTTTGGTTGTTGTTGTTGGTTTTGTTTTTGTTTTTTGTTTTTTTGTTTTTTTTTGTTTTTGTTTTTTTTTTTTGTTCGGCGGTAATTGCTTTATTGACGCACGATAATTGGATGGATGGCTACTTTGGTGAAGGTGGCGACCTGTTGGAAAAGGTGGTGTAGATTTGTCGCGGACAGCAGGGCTACAATTTCGAATGGGCGGCTGGGTGGAATGTGGCAATGTTGAAGAGTTTTCAAATAGTGATGGACTATGGTTGTGGCTATGGTGGAGTTGGGGTTATGACAACGTCGGGGCAGCGACAGTGGTATGCACGGACGTGGGTCGTGGTTTGCACTTGCCAGCCGAATGGCGGCTCGTTGAGGAAGTCGCCGCAGCCAGTGGGGGTCTGAGAGTGCAAGCAATAGGTCAACGAGGGACAACTGCGGGTCTGTGAGGAGTGACGACTGGGTGTATGCGGGCCAACTAGGTAAGTTGATCTTTTTTTTTGTAATATGTATTTTTCTTCTTTTTTTATAATAATTTTTTGATTATTATTTTTTTTAATTTTAAGTTTCTTATAATTTTATTTTTCATATATATATATACTCTTTTTTTTCTTCAACCTTTTTTTATATACTATATATATATATATATATTTTGTTTTGTTCTGTTAATATTTTTTTTAATGGCCAAAGACCTGATGATGAATTTAGCAAAATGGAGAACCTCCAACTATGTAGCGAAACACTTGAATTGCGACGACAAAAAGGTTGACAAAAATTGATGGCGAAAAGCCGGATTAGACGTGGCTCTGATACCAATGTAACGAACAAAGTTCGTATACTCAGAGGAATGCTTTGATACCAATGTTACAAACAAGGTTCGTATACCTACAATAATCTTCAGAATACTTCGAAGACAAAAACATCCATTGTAGGACAAATAATTGTATATTGAATATTATATTAAATAATTGATGAGATGATTACAAATGAGGGTGAGGGCCTGCTTATATACCCTAGGCAGATACCTCTTCACCAACGGTCATGTCCTAGAGACATGCCTCTTCACTATTAATTATTAGTTAATTAATCATTATTATTGTTATTTACATTATTTGTATTTATTTTATATACACTTTATTCATAACAGAGGACTTTTTGAAGGTTTCATATGCCATTGACTTTTTTTCCACAGAAAAAAGCGAACCATCCATTAATAAAAATAGAGAGTTACAAAGTATATGCAGAGCATTCCGAAAGACTCGTTCTTTGCCTTAAAAAAGGTAGAAGAAAAGAGTCTCAGCTGGTTAACAAAGTCCAGCTCAACATCCTCAACTGGTTGGCAAAGAACCAGCACAATAGCCTCAGCTGGAGGACAAGAAAAAGAAAGAAAAGATAGATAAGAGAAAGAGACCGAAAGAAATAATATACAAAGAGGGAGGGAAATTATGATTTTCTCCCCTTTTTCTTCTCAACCTTTCACCATTCCCCTTGAGTTGGAGAGGATGAAATAAGGACGAGAGAGGAGTCCTCCACAATACGAGGAGCGTCCTTATCTGAATCGGAGTGTTCTGGAGAATGATGTCTTTTAGCCCCGCTAGTGTCCTCAAGAACTAGATTTTTCTTCGACAAAGAGTCCAACATTCCCTGAGTTGCCAAATTCTCGGATTATGGCTGTAGGAATTTACAGGGTAAGTTCCACAGAAGAATACCAAAAGGACACCGCTCACAACCAGATCTCAAATCAATACACCAGTATTTTTGACGTGGTTAAAACCCTCAGAGTGCAAGGAGGGAAACAGTCCACGGCCTGTCCCAACGTGGGTACAGACAATTTATTAATCAAAGAATGAAAATTTACATAAGCTTCTCTCATGCACGGATTACCCGAACAATGACCCTCCATGCGCTTTAAATAGAACTCATGGACCAATCGGGTGTCAAGCCACGGATCAAGTGTCGGTAATACCGAGGTGAGAGTGAACCGTCGGATCACTACATATCGTGACCGTCGGATTGTAAGTTACAAAATGTACAACGGTAAAGAAACACACTTTACCTAACTCTAACCTAACTCTATACTAGACCAAGTTGAACTTAACTATATCCTATGTGTCGGAATATCCTAACATCCCCCCTTAAGAACAACTTGGGATAGGATTGAAGGATTTACAAATATGACACAATAGGAGAAGGAAGGAGGCACTAGAGCCTATCCCCCCTTAGTGACAACTTCCTGAACTCCAAGCATATATCGAAGTTTAGTGAACTTCGCCTCTGTGAGAGCCTTTGTGAAGATGTCTGCAACCTGATCATCCGTTGGACAATATTGCACTTCAAGAACATGGTCAGAATGAGCTTTCTGATGAAGTGCATGTGTAGTTCAATGTGTTTGCTGCGCTGATGCTGGACTGGATCTTTGCATAGCTGAATGGCACTTTGATTATCACACCAAAGTGTGGTTGGATGCTGCTGCTCAAAGCCAAACTCTGATAGGATCTGACGAAGCCACAAGGCTTCCTTACTAGCTTCCACGGCACCACGATACTCTGCTTCTGCTGACGAAAGAGAAATGGCAGCCTGTTTCTTACAAGCCCATGTAATAGGTCCTGAACCAAGAGTGAAGACATAACCGGCAGTAGACTTCCGATCATCAAGGTCACCAGCCCAATCAGAATCAGTGAAACCAACTAACAGAGGAGCTGCTTTGGCACTGTAATGAATCCCAAACTGTATTGTACCTCGAACATAACGAAGTATTCTTTTAGCTGCTTTCCAATGACTTTCACGGGGGTTTTGCATAAAACGAGCAACAAGGCCAACAACAAAGGAAAGATCAGGACGAGTATGGGTTAAATACAAGAGTTTTCCGACAAGTTGACGGTATAAGGTAGCATCAACTTCAGGAGAAGTACAAGAGACTGAAAGTTTGACTCCAGACTGAAAGGGAGAAGGGGCTGGCTTACAGTCTTCCATGTGAAAATGACGAAGAATATCACAAGCATACTTGGACTGGGAAAGGAAAATACCCTCTTGGGATTGCAAGACTTGAAGACCGAGAAAATAGTGTAAGTGTCCTAAGTCTGTCATTTCAAATTTCTTTTTAAGGCTGGACTTCACATGGTTTATAAGGTTGGGATCACTACCAGTAAGAATAAGATCATCAACATAAAGAACAAGGATGATGAGAGAGTTGCCCACTTTCTTGGTGTAGACAGTATTGTCAGAATGACACCTAGAAAAGCCAGATTCTAAAAGAAAGCTATCCATTTTGGCATACCAAGCTCGAGGAGCTTGCTTGAGGCCATAAAGGGATTTCTTAAGGCGACAAACGAGGCTGGAGTCTGTTTGTATGAAGCCAATGGGTTGTTCCATATAGATTTCTTCCTGCAAGTCCCCATGCAAGAAGGCAGATTTAACATCCATTTGATGTACTTCCCATTTTAAAGAGGCAGCAAGGGAAAGAACAAGGCGGATAGAGTTCATTTTGGCAACTGGAGAGAAGGTTTCAGTGTAGTCAATGCCTTCAACCTGTGAAAAGCCCTTAGCAACTAGACGAGCTTTATGTTTGTTAACTTTCCCATCTGGTCCATACTTGGTTCTGTAAACCCATTTGCATCTAACAAGTTTGCGTCCCTTTGGTAGAGGAACAAGATCCCATGTATCATTTGTCATCAATGAATGATATTCTTCATTCATAGCTGTTTCCCAATGTGGATGGCCTGAAGCTTCTGCAAAAGTGTCAGGATCATGATTCACTGGAGCTTGAGCCAGTAAAGAAGAGGCTCTTTCAAACTGAGAACGTGTACGTCGCTGATCTGTAGGATCACCGGCAAGATCACCTGCTGCATCCCGAGTAGCACGGACCCATCTTGGAAGTTGAGGATCCTGAGAAGGTGGGGAAGGATTATCATCCTCGCTTTCATCATCAGAAGAAGAAATGTTCTCAAAGATAGAAGAGATGGGAAGAGGTGGCACATCCGCCGGACTAGGCTCGCAGGCCGATTTATTTTCATCAAATTTTACATCTCTTCTAATGATAACATTTTTGGACTTAAATGGAATAAGTCTATAGCCTTTTACATCTTCAGAATATCCAACAAAAGTACATTTCTCACTCTTAGGTTCTAAGGCTTTATGCTTTTCATCTGGAATATGGGCCCATGCTTCACTTCCAAACACACGAAAGTGACTTACATCTGGTTTAATGGAACTCCAAGCTTCTTCTGGAGTGATATTCTCTAGAACCTTAGTAGGAGTGCGATTGATTATATAATTTGCACAATTAATTGCTTCGGCCCAAAAACTAAGACTGAGTCCTTTAGATTGCAGCATACAATTAGCCATTTCCTTTAAAGTGCGATTTTTCCTTTCAGCTACACCATTTTGTTGTGGAGTGTATGGAACAGTATGTTGCATTTGAATGCCATTTTCGGTACAAAAGGTGATGAATGCATTTTTAACATATTCTCCACCATTATCAGTTCTTAGCTTAAGAATTTGATGTCCAGATTGTTTTTCAACGAATGCTTTGAAGGCCAAAAAGGTGGTAAATACTTCGCTCTTGAGTTTTAAGAAGTATACCCAAGTGCGTCTAGAGAAATCATCAATGAAAGTTAAGAAGTACTTGCAGCCAGAGAATGAAGCAACAGGAAGAGGACCACATAAATCACTGTGCACAAGCTGTAAAGGGGCTGAGGCGTGCCAAGAGGCACGTTTGTCAAAACTGTCCCGATGATGTTTTCCGAGTACACATCCGGAACAAACACCATCTTTGCAAGATACCATAGGAAGACCTGTCACCATGTTTTCTTTACAGAGATGCTGAAGGGAGCGATAGTTTAAGTGACCATACCGCTCATGCCAAAGTTTGCTCACTTCATCATTATGAGCAACAAATACTGAGGGAAGATGGGATGACCCAAAGTTGTGAAACTTATACAACCTTTTGGAATCATCAGCAAGACCAGTAGCTAGAATCTGTTTAGGATCTTTTAGATCCTTGATTACAACATCATGAGGTGAAAATTCAACGATTTTACCTTCACCTGAATGAGTTATCTGATAGACAGATAGAAGGTTGCAGGATAAGTTTGGAACACATAATACATCATTGAACTGACCATTGTCTAGATGAACAGTTCCAGTCCCTACAACATTAAGAGATCTATCATCACCAACATATATATTTTTGGTGTTACAATCATTTAAAGAAGAAAACATGGCTTGGTTTTTGGCCATGTGACAAGAGGCTCCAGAATCAATGAGCCACTCATGAGAATGAGAAGAAGAAGAAGATACATTTAATGCATAACTAGACTGAGATGATTGACGATGACATGCAGAAAATGCCGTTCCGGAAGTTGAAGTTGAAGTAGGCTCCAGATGGATGTTATGTTTCTTCATTGCGGCTTCCAAGGCTTCCATCTTCTTAAAGCATTTAGATTCTAAGTGGCCATCTCGATTACAAAAGTTACAATGTCTTTCAGTCTTCTTCCATTTGTTTTTATTGGGCTTATCATATTGCTGAAATGATCTTTCATCTTGAGGCTGAGTTGGTTTAGGACCATTCCTTTGAGGATAAGACTTCTTAGGATTCTTTGAATTTGGATACTGCTGGGCGGCTAACGCTTTTGTGGAAGAGTTTCCAAGATTAAGAAGACCAAGGTGTAAGAGTTTTTCTTGTTCTCTTATTAAGGAATCACAAAAGGAGTCAAAGGAAGGGGGCTTGTAGTCTTTGCCTTGACAAATGAAAGCTTCCCTGGTAGAATGGAAAGTGGAAACAAATACAGAGTAGGCTGGCCCTAACTTAGTGAGGATGGAATAAATAAGGTTACCATCATCTTTCTTAACTTTAACACCTTCCAAGAGATATCTAAGGTTCTTGAATTTTGACAAGAAATCTTCAATGCAAGAAAAATTATTAGGATCCAAAGTAAGCAGCTCATTTTCAAGTTGATGGGATCTAATTTCATTTTTAATCCCAAAAACTTTAGCAAGTTTTTCTAATGCTTCATGAGGAGTTTCAATTTCTGCAATGTGGAATCTAAGATCAGGAGAAACAGACATTCCTATCAAGCCACGTGCTTGATCTTGTCGATTTTCCCATTTTTCGGCCTTGTCTTCATCTTTGGGTTTCTTCTCTTGGTCTGTGGCTATTCTGAAGAGACCTTTACTTCTAAGTAAATCTCCCATGTAGGCGACCCATTGGAAGTAGTTAGTGCTGTCAAGAATGACTTGGCATGGACTTTCCATTTTTGAAAAACAACTGAAGCTGAAGATGCTGAAAGTGAGTGGTCCAATGGATAGATCTCGAAAAAATAGGCGGTTTTAAAAAAAACGGCTCTGAAAAAGGCTTCCGGATGAAGAAGTTATGGCTTTTTGAAAAAAAATTGTTGACGTTGCCGGCAAAGTGCGCGAATGTGCGGGAATGAAAAAAATCCGCCCCCACAAAATGGAGACTTGAACCCAAGACCTCTACTCTCTTAAAAGGTCTTTGAACCAATTGATCTATACAAAAGATTTGAGAGAGAGAGAGAGAGAGAGAGAGAGAGAGAGAGAGAGAGGGGGGGGGGGGGGGGGGCCTCGATTTGCGTGCTTGCCTTGGGAAGACTCTTTTCCCCTACAAAACACAAAACACAAAACCCAACACGAATATCCAAAGAAAAACGAACCTTACGGCTCGAAGTTAGCTTTAGCCAAAAAACTAGAAATTTTAAAAAAAACTCAAAGTTAGCTTTTAGCCGAAAAACTAAATATTTTTCCTCAATGTTTCTGATTTTCCGAGATCACACTAAGGTGCAGGGAAAAGAGCATACGCATGAGAAAAATCCTTTCTTTCTGTTTCTGATTTGCCCAGATCGCACAGAGTCGCAGGGCAAAGAGCATACGCAGAAATGAAAGGTATAGATCCGGGAAAAAAAAAGGCTAAATAAACCGAAACCGAAATAAGCAGAGAGAAAATGACAGTAAACTGCAAAAAAAAAAACACTGTATACCTCCCGATCTGAAAAATGACGCAGCTAGGGCTACCGGAAACCTTTTCGCGTGAAACGAAAGGGGTTCCTCACTGAAACAGATGCTCCGAATGCAACAGAGCAGTCCTCTCGGCCCGAAAGCAGTCAGAAACAGCAGATCTAGGAAACGACAGCCGCATGCAGTTCTACCGGCTTCAGATTTGGATCACCAACGGACGCGGCCCTCAAATAGCTCTGATACCATGTAGGAATTTACAGGGTAAGTTCCACAGAAGAATACCAAAAGGACACCGCTCACAACTAGATCTCAAATCAATACACCAGTATTTTTGACGTGGTTAAAACCCTCAGAGTGCAAGGAGGGAAACAGTCCACGGCCTGTCCCAACGTGGGTACAGACAATTTATTAATCAAAGAATGAAAATTTACATAAGCTTCTCTCATGCACGGATTACCCGAACAATGACCCTCCATGCGCTTTAAATAGAACTCATGGACCAATCGGGTGTCAAGCCACGGATCAAGTGTCGGTAATACCGAGGTGAGAGTGAACCGTCGGATCACTACATATCGTGACCGTCGGATTGTAAGTTACAAAATGTACAACGGTAAAGAAACACACTTTACCTAACTCTAACCTAACTCTATACTAGACCAAGTTGAACTTAACTATATCCTATGTGTCGGAATATCCTAACAATGGCGGCATGTGAACTTTATTGATTGCTATGGGAGAGGAAGCCGTGGCTTCGCCCCCAATTGGATCATCATCATCATGTGTCATGTGGATGTTGGGATGTGCCTCCTTGTATTCTGTTTCTTCTTCTGGGTTCTCTGTGTGTTGCCAGCCTCTTGGTTTTTTTGCTTGTTTCTTGTTCCTTTTGTTTTCTCTTTTGACTTGAGGACAGTTATTACGGAGGTGACCTGTCTGTTGACAGCCTCGGCACCTGAAGGCCGTGTTTTCGTAATCTAGTGGTTGTTTCCACTGGGAGTTGTTATGGATCAGAATGATGCTGTCAGGAAGCCCTTGACTGAGGTCAACTTCGACACAGATTCTGGCAAAAGTATGTATGCATCTAGCAATTCTTTCCACATCTTGCTTGATGTATTTGCCTATTGCATTCCCCATTGCTTCAAAAACTTTGGGAAGCCAAAAATGAAGCGGGAGGTTATGTAACCTGACCCAGACCGACATTTTGGAGACCACCATAGAGGAGGGGTCAAAACCCGGAAACCAGGGGGTCGTGAAGAGTCCTGCATTGCCCCAGAACCATGGCCCCTCATGGAGGACATGGTCTTTTTCCTCAACTGAGTCGAATTTTACAATAAAAAATCCTTTGGAGCATAAATGGATGTCACAGTTTGGTGACCATGTGGAAAAGATCCAATGCCGTAAAGCATCTGTTTTAGGCCAAAAGCCATTGAATCTACAAATGACTGCCAAGGAAGAGAAATCAGCATGAAAGTTGTTTACCTCAGGCAGATCGATTGTCAAAACTGGTGTCTGCTTACTTTGCTCCACTATATAAGGACCAGGCAGATCTTGTGGTGGTGCTTGCTTGTTGGTGGTATCCCCTTTTCCTTTGACAGCATCCTTGAACGAACCTGTGCCCTTTGAGCTAGATCTGAAACTTCCACCTCTCAGCCTCATACTCAGAAAAATAGTTGAATCTCTCACTATTCCATAGTGCTGCACTGTAAATTTTTCCTGTAAAATGTGTCCTGCATAAACCAAGCTCAGCAGGCTTGCTGATATGCCGAATAATTCTTGTATTTCGTCCTTTAAGTTTTTTATCAGCATCCCTGTTCTTATTTGCTTGCAGATCGTGTTCCCTGACAGGGTTCTGATGAAGATTTGTATCACTTCAAGACCGGAATCCTTTATTGCTAATTTTGTTTTTTGCCTGGATCCTTCTGCTAGTTGATTCTCCAGTACAGGAAGGGGAACTGGCTTGCCATGGTCGATTCTCCGGCATTCATTTAAAGTATCTGGAGGACCTGTAAGAATCAGGGAGACCCGGACCTCTCGACGAAAGGAGATCTTGGAGAGGGGAGTCCAGAGCATAAATTTCCTCGCTGCCGAGATGGCAACTACCCAAGTCTGCGCGAAGGTGAACAGGGGAGCCTCAAACCGCAGGGAACCCAGACCCAAGCTCCCGCCCCATACTTGGTCTTCAACCAAACTTTTAAAAGACTGCCAGAAAGCGGCAGATCGGGCCCGCGGCATACCGAAGGGGGGCAGAGGAACAGTCAGCCGCATCTTTTTCCTATAGACGCAGACAAAGCTGCCTAGCCAGGGCGAGACACCCGCGGAGGAGAGCACAACTACCCGAAACTGGGTAGGGTCCGGTTGCTTTGAACCAAAACGCCCAGGGCAATGAGGAAAGGTGCCCAGATCCGCCCTGAGAAAAACGACCTGAGCCAAGAAGGGAGAGAAAACCTCCGGTCTCTGTTTGCTTTGATTCAAACCATGATACTCCTTTCCAGCAAAGGATCCGGGCCAAAACCAAAGGGGAGAATCGAGCTCTGTGAACCCAGCGGCCAGGCACCAAGCAGTTCCAAAACAAATCTGATCTTTGGGAGCAGCGGCGACACAGAGCAGACCTTCTGAAACCCTAATCACTTGAGCACCCGCCATCGCTATTTTTCCCTCAACTAATATATTCCTTAATATATCATCATATGCCATTGACTATAGTTTGGAAACTTTTTCTTGGCACATTGACCTGAGGATATTTCATTTCACATGCTATTTCTCAAACCCTAGGTGTAGGTGCTTAATTAGGCCTTTCTAGAAGATGCAAATTGCCCTTTTTCCATTGGTTGAGCCTTGTACTTAAGAAGAGCCATTGCTTGGTAGTCTTTTATGTCACCTCGAACCTTTAAGCCTAGAATATCTCTTGTAGATGACCTATATATCGGGAAGCCTCCCATTGGTGAAAGTCCATAAAGAGCAATGGGTAGTGGTTGTGGTGACAGTGGGCCACACCTTATTGTTGTCACTTAGTCCAGTGCTTGCTTTGCAGAGAACAACTCTAGAAGACCTGCTAGATCTTGAGGCAACACTACCCAATGTGGTGGAGAATATATTAGTGCAGAGAAGTCTTCTTTGGCTCTGTAGGAGTTGGTCTAAAGAATGGGGACTTGTGCCAAGGTGATAGTGGGCACTTGTCTTGTGTGGTGCCACCTTAGCATCTTGTAAGTGTTGTGTAACTAGGTTCGATCTTCATAAATATGAAATGTACTTTTGATTCTTGTATATTATAAAATGAAAGAAAAATTATTATTGTTTTTTTTGAATCATGGGTTTCATGTTCAAGGTCTTTTATTTTAGAGTTCAGACACCCATTGAGTGGTTCTAGGGTTTGTCCTAGGTCAAGAAGTCAAAAAGAGTCATTGTCATATGTTTAAGACACCATTGGGCACAATGTAACTTGTAAAAATAATTATTTGTGTGTTTAAAAGTGTCAAAATACCCTCCAAGACCAAGTCGGCCTGCCAGCTAAGAAGTTGGCCTAATTTGAGGTAATTCGTCCACCTTGGAAGCCTATATATGGGAGGGAACTTGACTTCTTATGTACACAATTCATTCTCTCATCAAGCAAGCAAAGGAGAAGAAGAAAGAGGCTAGTGAAGGAAAAAGAAGGACGAAGAGCAAGTGATTGGGTAATTTCTCTCTCTCTCTTCACACGTGCGAAGGAAGGAGACTAGGGTTTTTGCTCCTGGGTTAAGGTTTTGCTACTGGAGGATCAAACTTGGAGAAAGTGTAGAAAGAAGGTCAAAGGAAGGTTCATTGGGTTATCCTCTAGCCCTAGAAGAAGGAGAAAGTCAAGCAAACGTATCAAGAAATCTTGGAAGCCTGAAATAAGCTCATGTGTGTGGAAGCAACTGTTGCTAGGAGGGCCGAAAATTTCAGACCTATAGTAGAGGCCAAAATTCTGTTGCTGGGGGTTGTAGTTGTGCTACAGGAAGAGATTTGTCTGGGTTTGACTTGGACAAGGACAACACATCATCAAGAAGGTCGGACTTGGTCTTGGAGAGGTATTGGCCTTGGTTTAGAGGTCTTGGAATTCGTCAATTGAAGAATCTATAAGAACAAAAGAGATTTGTGGGTTTTCCTCTCTAGTGGAGAGATTTTGGCCTTGACTTGCAGCTTATATCCTGTGTTCTTGTGTACTGTTGATTTTCTTGTTTTGGTAACTGCTTGATGATAAGAATAACATAATAATACAAGACGAAGCTAATAAGTAAGAAAAAGTAAAACGACATCACAAGCAATTATCAAGCTAAAGAGAAATCATCCTAACTATTACCCTTTAGATTTCTCAACAGTAAGGACTTTAATGAAACTTCTAGTTTGGACAGTAATAGTTCCAAAATAATTTGTTAAGAAAGTGCGATGACATGTTTATTCTCAATTATATTCCTCAAGAATTGAAATTGAACTATATTCCCACTTGAAGGAATCAAATGAATTTATATTTGTTACAATACTAAATATGAGGCTACCCTCTAAGTATGCTTAGTATAGCTAAAGTTTTTACGTTTCTTATATGGCTTATATCCATATATGGTATTTTTATAGGAAGCATTAGATCACAGTACCTTTAAGCGAGGTTATTCAACTTACCTTTTAATTTTAAGTGCGAGTCCTTTAACTCTTACTTTCCTTCCTTTAGGGACCTTTATTTAACATGGAAAACACAGGAAGTTTTGAATATAAATGCAACATTTATTCTTATTCCCGAATCATTTCATATCAGTTATCCTCAAATATTGAATGATGTGGTCAATCTTTGGAAAAATATATTTCATTATTGTTTTTCACATTCTCATATATTTACTACTTGTTTTGTCTTGTTGTAGAGGGATGAAGTTGGAATTGGTGGATCATGGCATGATTTTTTGAGCTATCTTGAAGCTGCATTTTCATCAGACAATGTTAGAGTTGTTCTTGGAGGGCCTGCTAGTTCCATCGGTGGTTATGGTGTGTCCTTTTTCTGGTTTAAACTGATATTTATGAAAGAAATTCCTGCCCTCCTTGTTGAAGAAGTAAAATGTTTCAAAGAAGAAAAATTTGAAGAAATTCCAATCAACTGGTTCTCTGAAAAAATTAAGCTAATGGGGAATCTTGATGAAGTTGAAGAAAAATTTCAAGCAATCTAAGCAACTGGTTTTCTGGAAAACTTAAACTAATGGGGATTCTCTATGAAATTTCTTTTATTATATTTAAAGATTTTATAAAGCCTTCATATCTGATGTGTATGTTATTTGTTGTATTTGGTCAATTTTAAATTGCAAATAGAATCATTCTAGAGTTGTGAAATATGCCCAACTCTGTAATAACTACAGCCAAGCTATTGGCAAAGAACAATTTTCAGATTCAACACTTTTGAAAACCTCAATCTGGGAGCTATTAAGACATTAAACTAACTACAAGTAGGGCTTTTGTTATGTCATGAATGGGTGCACGTGGTGGTGCGGTGTTGTATTAATAACACTATGATGCATGGAATGTTAAAAACTAAAATATGTCAAAGGAAGTTTCTGCCCTCTTTGTTATCGAGGATAAATGTTACAAGAAGAGAAATTCGAAGCAATTCTAAGGAACTGGTTTTTTGGAAAACTTAGAGAATTTCTATGAAGTTGAAGAAAAATTTGAAGCAATTCCAAGCAACTGTTTTTCTGGAAAACTTAAGCCAATGGGGAATCTGGGGAATCTCTATGAAGTTGATGTTATTATACATAAATTACTATAAAGCCTTCATATCTAATGTGTGTACTAATTATTTATTGTATTTGGTTGAGTTTAAATTACAAATATAATCATTTTGAAGTTGTGAAGTGTTGGTAAACACAACTCTGTAATAGGTACAGTCAAGTTATTTGTAAAGAACAATTTTCAAGTTCAACACTTTTTAAAACCTCAAGCTGGGAGTTACGACAACATTAGACTAATTACATAGGCGTCATGTCATGAATAGTTGCTGGTGGTGGTGCAATGTTGTCTTGATAACTTACGATGTATTGAATGTATACAAGTTGCCCTTCAGCTAAGGGATGGATTTGATATCTACAATTAAACAAATTGCAAAAATCACTTAGCAATGAAAGATGATTTCACTTTAGTTTTCAACTTTGGATGTCTTTGATTTACGGTTCATGATGCCCGTTGAAAAGAATGACAGTGGGCCTGTTACCACAAAATCTAGCAGGCCTTGGAGAGGGAAACCTACAAGACAAGAGCTAGACAAAGTGCTAACAATGGGGTAGAGGCCCAATGTCACCTCAGCCAAAACCCCTTGCTTTTTAAGGATTTTCATCGATGGGAGAAGTCCCGATAAAGGAGGAATCACTTAAAATGGATATGCTAATGATAAGGTACACCCCACTAGTCCTCATTCAAGATGGAGGCACAACAATGGTATAAGGCTTCAAAGAAGCAAATCACTATCAAAGAAAAACCCTAGAAATCAAGGCTCAAGACCTAGGGAGGTTTTCAATGATAATAGGTATTCACAAGGTCGAGGATTGAGGGAAAGGGTTTCTTACAATTATATTCAGCTAATCCAAGGCTCATGAAACCCTTAAGAAAGTCCTCAAGTTGAGGGGAAAAGAAACTAGGGTTTCCCTCTTAGAGCAACCACTAGGGCAAGAGATTTTATGGATGAAATTTGAGTGGATGCCCACCAAATTGATAGGCTAGGTAGACTAGACCTATCTCTTGATGTTTAGGCTCTCAAATCACCAAAAAGCCTCTTCCCTAAAATTTCGCCATAAGCCCTAGATTTTCGCCCTATCCTTAAAACGACTGGTTTGAGAAGAGAAAATTATGGATAAAATTTATGGCTGATCATCAAGTGATTGGATTGGTGCCTTGGTCTTATGGGTATATGGAGTCAAGGATGTGCCAGAGAAGCCTAATTCCCTTTTAAGGATGTCAAAATTTGATGCCCTAGCTATCAAAATTTAAACAATTACCTACTTAATGGAATAATGGATTTTGATGGAGAATAACAACTACTTCACTAAGAACATTCATTACATGTTACAATGATTAATGCATACAACGTTCATCTAGATATTCTTTGATAAATTGATTTTCAACAAATTAGGGCATAAAATTTTAACCTAGAATCAATAGGTCCATGCATTAGACATTCAAGAAAAATATATTACACAAATAGGTTCCACTTATCCTTCCATTAGATTAAGAAATAGCTCCAAAGAATGTCAAAATCAGCTTCAATACATCAACATGCATCCAAGTATCTCCAAAATCACCCACAAGAAGCAAGTGTAGATTCTCTAAGAGGGGTTCGAAATTCACAAGTTTGATGATGAGAGATGGAATGTTCTCTCTCCAATATATACATGTCCAGTGATCTCTAACTTTAGCCTAAATCTCCTCAAGTAATAAAATAATGGGCTAACACTAAGTTAGGTTACAAGCCAACCTCATAGCTAATGTAAAAACATAACAATTAACCCACAGAGAGGCTGAAATGCTGATTTCATGCATGTGTAGGCCCTTCTAGGGCATGTGTTGGGCTCCTCTAGTGCCAAAGTGAGTGTAGAGGGCTCCATAAATCATGATATGGGGGTTGGCCCTTGAATCTTCGTGCAAATCATCCTGTGGACCCCAGTTTTGTGTTTGGGGCACAAATTGGGTCTCATGGGTCTCCTCGTGATAGATTAGCTTGATTTTGCTCTGATGTTGAGGGATGTGAGAATGGTGCTAGCCCTCCCATGTCTCAAGGGGTGAGACAAACCTCATCTGGGCCTGGGATCAATCACCAAACCCTGTGTACACTGCTAAGCCGACTGGGGCACTCTAGTCCAAGTGCATCATCTCATGAATAATGTGGGGCAAAGTGCAAACTGCTGGTGGTGTTGTAGGTTCCCATGGAATGGAATGATGCTCTACAAGCAATAAGAGTCCCATGGCTTTCAACGCTTCACCTGTAGGGTGTCATAATGCTCCTATACTGGACTTGGGCCCCTGCTAAGTTGCCTAGCCCATGATGAGGGTTGACAGGTCCCTGGTACATCCTTTAATCAATAGCTGGCATGTGAATAATCATGGAACAAAAGGGGGATAAAGGGGTCTTAGAGCCATATGCCATAGTCAAAGGGGTAGCAATGATGGGAAAATGCACATTCTGGGCATACAAATGTGAGGAGGGAGCAATCATGAATGCATGCGTTACCCCAACCTTTGTTTTTCTACCCCTCTTATTGTCTTTAGTCTTTTCTTGATTTTTCTTTGTATTATTGCTTAAGTTCTAGGAAATGAGAGCTTGTTATGTATAATGTGTAGCAGTGGTTACCCCCTTAGTGGTGGGGCAGTTGTGAAAATTCTATCAGTGCAGCAACTGATTTACTTTTCCTACTTATTTCATCATAAGTTATTCATGAAATTACTTCAACAAACATTAAAATAAATACTGCTGCAGATATCACACCGTAATACAGAAACAAACATATGCACACATTGACACAATTATTTTGGACTATTGTCCCCGAAAAAACCCAATGTGGGAAAACCGGTGCAGCAAGGGAGGATTTTATTATTCAACAATTTTCTAGTACAACAAGGTACCAAACTGGCTTACCCACAGATAGACAAATTTCCAGCACTTCTTTCGAACTCAGTGTAGGCCCTACTGACCTTTGCATCAGCCTGAAACCCTCTGCGTCAACCAACTGAGGCTCTGCGCAGCCTCTCTGGCCTTTTGCGTCACTCTTGCAGCCTCTGCGTGGCTTCCTCTGGCCCTGTGTCTACCTTTTCTGCCTCTGCGCTGATCTCCCGTCTTTCTATTCTGTACTTGCTGTCTCCTGACTGCTCTCCAAACCACTGGTTCAATTTCTCAGCAACCCCACTCCGGAAATTGAATTGACTGGTCACCCTCAGTGTGTTCTCCAAGTGGCCCTCAAACCTCCTCTTATACTTTTCTTGTTGACAAATCAACGGCCGAGATTAAGTCCCTAATCAACGGCTAAGATTAGATCTAGCTTGATCCATGTCTTTTGGACCATTCTAACACAGTTTCATATTAATACACATTAATATTTTATTTTTCCTAAGTTTAGACTGAGGGACTCCATTAAAAACATTAATTATTTTAATATCTCCTGAACTGTTTAGAATCTGCCCAAACCCTTTTTGGGTATTGGAGATCTCATGTGCCCCAACCTCTCCACCAAATTTCGTGGCTAGAGCACATCCACTGCTACCCCAAATCAACAATAGTTCATTGTCCACTAGGGGTTGGGACATGTAAGGGTTGCTTTTTAGTGATGTAATAGGGCAACATTGGCCCCAGGAATCGGGTGATGGCCATAATGATATGGGATAGAGCTCATGCTTGGCTTTTGCCCGCGTGCTAATATTATTGTCCTAGCCATCTTTTGCTTTTTTATAATTTTTCTTCTTTTGTTTCTTGCTCGTGGCCATGATATGCTTTCTACTTTTATTTTAGCTGCATCAACCTTTAGGGGCAAAGTTCTAGTCCCAACCAGATATGTGGACAAGGGGAGGGGGTGTGCTAGAATGTAGTGGACCCATGTTCATGTGGACCAAAGATGTGAGATGAAGTATAGGGCTCGTAATGTATGGAGGGAAGTGATAAAGATGGAATGAGGAAATCAAGACCACGCTATCTCAATTGGTGCTTCCCAAGTAGTGCCCTTCCTAAAGCCATTGGTGCTTCCCAAGTAGTGTCCTTCTTAAAGCCATGGGCCATTAGGGGAGGTCCCATTGGACTAGGACTGAAGATTAACCCTCCCATTTAATGTGAGGGAACAAAACCACGGTCAAACCCTTCATTCTTCCAAGTCACCCCATAATCCATGTCAAATGCCCAAATGAAAAACAAGCATAAGCACTTGATTCATAATGAATAACACACCTTTTGGATCGGATTGTTAACTTGTGCTCTTGACAGATGGGTGAGGAAACATATGGCTGATGCAGTCAACAGAGATAAAACGACACATCATATCGGGTACAAGGAGGCTATTAGGAGCTGCTGGCTACTAGTTGAAAGAAGATAATTAGGAGAAAAATTATCTTAGGGGTACCCTCTTTTGGTGGGTAATAGGGCCCAAAGAAAATATTGTTTGAGAATGTAATTACTTTTTGAGGTTTGAACATTGGTCAAGTTGCATTGCTCTGTCATAATGACATCCAATGATTAAGATATATTGCTCATGTGATGATAACATCGAATGGTCAAGATGCATTGCTAATGTCATAATGACATCCATTGTTCAAGAGGCATTGCTTATGCCATGGTAATGTCAAAAGAGACAAACTTGGATATTGTGACATCTAACCACGTTGTGGGTTTTTCTGATGTTTAAAACAGTTTGAGATTGAATTTTGAGCAGCCATTTGTGTTTCTCTAATTGTGTTGTCCTCTGAAGATTCTGTTTCAATAAGGTTCTTATGGTTGGATTTATTTATGGTTAAACATTCGGGTATATATTGTTCTTTGAGCAAGCCTTGCTAAGTGTTTGTATGTGTCATGTTTTGGTGAAAAGAGGTATGCATGCAACTCTTAGCTAGAGGATATCTATTGATCATAAGATGCTAAAGAGCTTAATTATTACTGCTTTAGTACTGCTAAGGAAGAGGATATGAGACATCTCTTTATACACCTATCTAAATTTATTTTCTCTTTTTTTTTGTAAATAATTTTCTATTAATATAAGATACATTCTAAAAATAAATAAGTGTTTGTGTGTGTAACCATTCTTTTTGACTGGTACCTATTATCTTTGAAACTATCACTTCTTGAGATAATGTCCTAAAGCTCAAGGAAGGCCTTGGAGGAACTAGGAGAGGTGTCAATGTCACCTCACAAACCTTCTTCACACTTTAGACCAACTCTCCTTTGGGTTAGGAGGGCTTCCCTAATGAGTGCTCTCCTCCTGTCGCCAATCATCCAGAACGCAATTCTTTTCCAGGCGTAAGTCAGGTTTCGCATGACAACAACCTGGCTGTGGGTAACTCTCTGTCGATGCCATCTTCAGGTTCCAAGCCAGCGCTGAAGGTTTCTGATCTGGGGTTTTAATCTACGCTTTCACCTATTGATATCTCCGCTTCCTCGTTGCGTAGAAGGACCTCGAAACCAGGGTTGATTTGGCAGGCCGGTTTGGTGTGGTCAGCGAGGACTCTGATCCGGTGGTTTTGAGTACGCGTGCTCCTAATGATAGCTCCGGTTCCTCGATGCGTAGAAGGACCTCGAAAGTTGATTTGGCAGGCCAGTTTGGTGTGGTCAGCGAGGGTTCTGATCCGGTGGTTTTGAGTACGCTGTCACCTAATGATAGCTCCACTTCCTCGGTGCATAGCAAGACCTCGGAGCCCGGAGTTGATTTGGCAGGCTGGTCTGGTGTGGTCAGCGAGGGTTCGATCCCCTTTCCTGCCCTTCTTTCTTTGTTAGTGATCCTACGTGTAATTTATTATCATATAATAATATTAATAATATTTATATTAATTATAATAATAATAATATGAATAATAATAATAACATTAATAATAATAATAATAATAATAATATGAATAATAATAATAACATTAATAATAATAATAATAATAATATGAATAATAATAATATGAATAATAATAATATGAATAATAATAATAACATTAATAATAATAATAATAATAATAATTATTGTATTAATAATAATATTAATAATTTTAACAATAATAATAATAATAATAATAATAATAATAAATTCATTAATAATAATAATAATAATTTGATGGTCGAGATTAATAAGGATTCAGTGTTTAATACAAACATTTCTAACATGGAAAATAATAAGAATAATAGTACTAATGGTATTAATAATTTGTTATATACCTAGGGGGGATAATATGGGGTACCAAGGGAGGTACCCAAGATAATAATGTAATAATGGATGGGCCATAGTAATAAATAAGGTGGTTAACCCATATCATGTAAGGGACCACAAGTAGTTAGTAATAATGTAATGGGCCCATGGTATTAGTTTGATGGTACGAGGGAACCATGGTAATGACCCATGGTATTGTATGTATGAGGCCTATATAGAGGCTAGAGACTATATGTCAAGGAATTGTGTCAAGGATTATTGTATGAATAGGCATATGGCTTGTGGAGTGTTCTCCTTCCTTAAGGAGTGATTGTATGGTGTTGCCCTACCTTAAGGGTTTGATCAATAAAGAATCATTTCATATTATTTCTGGGTTTATTTGCATTGTCTTATATTTTTATATCAGATCTATAATATTTCTGGGTTAGATCTATAACAAGTGGTATCAGAGCTATAACATAATCTTTACCTTTCTTCTCATTCTAATAATAGGGTTATAAATCTTTCCAGTTTCTCCTTTCCCCCTTTTGTTTTTAAAGTTTTGGGTAAAGGTTTAAATTTTGCCTTAGCCCCTAAGAAAATCCCTGTGGATGATATCATTTGTGACATAGAGTTTGGGATCAGAGGTTTACCTGATAGGATCAAGGATACTATTAGGCAAGATTGTGCGGTTGTCTTGAGAAAGGCTAAGCCCCCTAAGAGCAACCTTAGCAAGGATGAATTAGTAGCTCTCAGATCCTTAAACCAGAACAAGGATATCATTGTTCTAAAGGCAGACAAGGGTGGTGCTACCGTAATTCTTAACAAGGTTGATTACCGCAGCAAGATGTTGGATCATCTTCATAATAGTGGTAGCCACAAAAAGCTTCATAAAAATCCTTTAAAGAAGGTTGCTAGGAATGTGGCCCTTGCCATTAAATCCATTAGCTCAATGAGTTCCCTGCACCATAAACTCATTGAGAGCAACCCTATCACTCCTAGAATCTATGGTCTCCCCAAGATTCACAAGGAAGGAGCTCCCTTAAGGCCCATTGTCAACACCATTGGAGGTCCTACCTACCTTCTTGCTAAGTTCCTTCCGTTAAAGCTCAAGCCCTTAGTTGGTCGTACGGAGTCCTTCATAAAAGACTCTGCTTCCTTTATTGATGAACTCAAGGACATTAAGCTTGACCCTGGGGACATTCTTGTTAGTTTTGATGTTGTTTCCCTGTTCACTTGCATCTCTATTAATGAGGCCATGGAGGTGATCTACCGCCTAACAGATCCTGACACTACCAAGTTAGTTGAGATCTGTCTCACTTCTACTTTTTTCAGTTTTGAGGGAGAGTTCTTCGAGCAAACCTGCGGGGTTTCCATGGGCTCACCCCTTTCCCCTGTCGTTGCTAATCTTTTTATGGAAGATTTTGAGTCCAAGGCTCTAAACTCTTCCCGATTCTTGCCTAAGCTTTGGAAAAGGTATGTGGATGACACCAATGTTATCTGGTCTCACGGCCAAGAAGAATTAGATCTCTTCTTCGATCATCTCAACAATCAATCCTCAGCCATTAAGTTCACTAAGGAGCAGGAAGTTGATGGTTGCCTTCCGTTCCTCGATATTCTTATTTCTAAGAATAGTGATGGTTCCTTTGCCCACCAAGTTTTTCGGAAGAAAACGCATACAGAGCAGTATCTTCATGCCAGTTCCCACCATTTCCCGGCTCAAAAGATGGGTGTTCTCAATACCCTTGCTACTCGGGCCCTAAGGATCTCGGATAAGAAGAGTTTTGAGAAAGAAAAATCCCATCTCCTTGATGTCTTTGTTGAGAATGGTTATAGTAGATACATGGGTCAGAAGGCTTTCCTTAAAGCTACCAAGAATTCTCTGACTAAAAGGGAACTGAAGGAACGGATTCCAGGTGTCCATCTTCCGTATGTTCAGGGGACCACTGATAAGATTGGAAGGATTCTCAGGATGCATAGTGTCCCTGTGACCTTTAGGCCCCTGAACACCATTCGTATGTCCCTCAGATCAGTGAAGGATCCTATCGACCCTAAAGATATGAAAGGTGTGTATATGATCCCCTGTTCCTGTGGGACCCCCTATATTGGGGAGACTGGTCGCTCCATTAATCAAAGGATTAGTGAGCATGCAACGGACCTTAAGCATAGGCGAACTAAGTCTTCCGCTTTAGCTGAACATGCTGAGAAAACCAATCATCATGTTTGTATTGAGGAGGCTAGTGTTATTGCTAAGGTTTCGCACTTCCATCATCGGAAATTTAGGGAAGCGCTTGAGATTGAAAAGAGGCCGAGCAATCTCAATAGAGAAGATGGCTGGAAAATCAGTAGGTGTTGGGTCCCAGCACTCTCTTCCTAGTCATTTTTTCTGCCCCCTTCCTTTTTTTTTTATATTCCATCTACTTTCTTAATTAATTTATTATTATTATTATAACCATCTACTTTCTTAACTAATTTATTATTTATTTATTTATTTTTATTAGATATTTAGATCAACTTAATAGTTTTTTTTTAATATGTTAACTTAATGTTAGTTTCTCATTTTTATTTATTTTTATCTATTTTTTTTTTAGTTGTCTTAATATTATTTTTCTCGTTATTTTTATTTTTATTTTATTTTATTTATTTATTTTATATATATATATATATTTTAACCATCTAATTTCTTATTTATTTATTTACTTTTTTACATTTATTTTATTTTTATTATTTATTTATTTTTTCTAACTAACTTGTATCTTAACAACCTATTTATATATACATATAATTTATTCATATATTATAAGAAAGGTCCTTTATATAACTAATTTCCATTTAAATACTAAATAACTTATAATTTTTAATTATTTATTAATACCTTTTTAACTAACTATTAACACAAATTAAAATTATTTTATATATTTATATATTTTTATATATATTTTAAGGGATTGGTCACCTAATATAACTTATTTCCCTTAAATTATTAAAAAAGTTTTGACCCCGGTCCAATAGTCAAAATTAGTTGTTGGTCAAGTTAGCCATTGGAGGCTCTGCTCAGTGTATTTAACATGCTAAGCTGGATCTGTTTCTTCAACTTGTCCTGACGATGAACCACACTGGTTGGTTTGAAACGCGTCGACAAATGGTATTTCATGTGATTTTCGCCGAAAAATCTCTCGTAAACTTGATATGGATCACAGAAGCCTCAACTCTACAATAGAATAGGACCGCTAGAACTCAAGTGATGGAGTTCGAAGTAAAATGAAGAGTTAGCTCTAGCAAAACAAATTGATAAATATTAAGAAGTAAGATGGATGAGTGGATGAAGACTAGTGTCTTTTGATCGGTTATATAAGGTCAAATCAAGGTTCATGGGACGTTGTCCTAGTGAGGAAAGGATGATAATTGAGGTTGAAATGTACAAGCTACAAAGGCCCTTTCCTTGCTGTCCCACGTTGCTGAAATCCAACTAGAGAGATCACAGAGGTAGATGAACTCCAACACTTACGAATTTCTTAGAATGAAATGCGTGTGCATTCAATCAATCATATAGAAATAATGTTGGAAATATTGAGAAGGGGGTTGAATGAGTATTTCTTTTACAATTGTTATTTTTATGCGAGTTAAGATCACTTATAAACAGAACACAAAATGTATAACAAAAGAACCACAACTTTATTAGTAAGAACAACGAGGACTCCAATCCTCTTTTACAATAATCAAATTCCAAATTGTGCAATAATTCTTCAGGGATCCGACCCTAGATGAAGACTCCAATCTTCAAATCAAGGAGGCTCTAACCTATACTTCACCAAACTGTTGATTTGGGGTATCATCGGATGTGCTCTAGCCATGAAAATTGGTGGAGAGGCTAAAGCACATGAGATCTCCAAGACCCAGAAATGGTTTGGACAGGTTGTACTTGGTTTGAGAGATATTAAAATAATTAATATTTTTAATGGAGTTCCTAGTCTAAACTTAGGAAAAATAAAATATTAATGGGTATTAATATAAAACTGGGTTAGAAAGTTCCAAAAGTCATGGATTAAGCCAAATCTAATCTTAGTCGTTAATTAGAGATTTAATCTCGGCTGTTGAAGGACCAACGGGAAAAGTATAAGAGGAGACTTGAGGGTCAGTTGGAGGATACACCAGAGTGATCAGTAATTCATTTTGCTAGAGCGGGGTTGCTAGGAAAAAGTGAATCAGTGATCAGCAGCGAGGGGCAGTGAGTACTGGACAGAGAGGCAGAGATAGTACTGAGAGACCAACGCAGAGGTAGGGAGAGCAAGAGTAGCAACCAGTTCAGGCCATGCAGAGCCCAACATAGACAACATAGAGGCCAGAGGGACTGCGTCATCCACGCAGATGCTGCTAGAGTGACGTAGAGGGTCCCAGAGGCTGCGTAGTGTCTCAGAGGGCTGACACAGAGGGTCCTGGGGCTGACGCAGGTCAGCAGGACGCTGACACAAAGGCCAGAAGGGCCAACGCTGAGCGTTAGTTGTGTCGGAGAGGGTTTCGTGGGATAAGTTTTCTAAATACCTGTTTCTGAATATAAAGGTATTGCTGTCGTGTATTTTTTCTCTGTCGGGTGAGCCGGTTAGGCACCCAGTTGTACTCAAGGAAATATTGCATAATAATAAACCCTCATAATAGCTGCACCGGTTTTCCTGCATTGGATTTTTCTGGGGACATTTGTCCAAATAACGGTGTCACTTGTGTGTTTGTTTTCTTTCAGTTGTTGATCTGTAGATGTTGTGACTATATTGTGTTTATTTCGGTATTTAAATGTTTTAAATAACTTGTTCGAATTTAAACAAGTAGAAGAAATAAACCAACATAATACAAATTAATTTTCTAATGGATAGAATTAGAAAATTCAACACAAACACCAACTTGGTCTTCTTGAGGACTCCATTTCTCTCTAGTGCCTCAGGCTCCAACTTGGTCTTCTTAAGGACTCCAATCCTCTAGGGCTCCATCCCTTTGCTTCTATTCTTCAAGGTGGGTTCAATAGTTCTTCAAGGCTTCCGATATTTTCTGCGACGAGCATTGAATGATCTTCTTTAATAAGGCTCCAAAAATGTCTTCAAGTGGTCTACAAGATTATGTTCAAAATATCTGCAAGATGTCTTCAATGGGCTTCAACAATACTGTTGATTTGGGGTAGCATTGGATGTGCTCTAGCCACGAAAATTGGTGGAGAGGCAAAGACACATGAGATCTCCAATACCCAAAAAGGGTTTGGGCAGATTCTAAACAGTTTGGGAGATATTAAAATAATTAATATTTTTAATGGAGTCCCTAAGTCAACTTAGGGAAAATAAAATATTAATGTGAATTAATATAAAACTGTGTTAGAATGGTCCAAAAGGCATGGATCAAGTCAGATCTAATCTTAGCCGTTAATTAGGGACTTAATCTCGCTTGTTTATTTGTCAACGAGAAAAGTATAAGAGGAGGCTTGAGGGTCACTTGGAGAACACACCAAGAGATCAAGATCTTGACTTTCTGGGGCTGGGTTTGTTGAGAAAGTTGAGAGAGTGATCTGGAGTTGCAGCTGAGGGGCAGTGAATATAGAAGTAGAGAGGCAGAGATAGTGCCGGGAGGATCAGCGCAGCAGCCGGGAAAGCTGACGTAGAGGGAAGAAGCCGGAACTGTCGAAATAGCCAGGAAAGCTGACCCAGAGGGCAGAAGCCGGAACTGCTGGAACAGTCGGAATTGCCGGGAAGGCTGACGCAGAGGGCAGAAGTCGGAACTGTCGAGAATAGCCGGAAATGCCGGGAAAGCTGATGCAGAGGGCAGAAGAGGTTGACGCTGAGGTTTTTCATGGGGCAGATTGGAGCTGAGGAGTTGCCGGAGTGTTTATCTGGGGTTTCAGCCAGAGCATCTGTCTCCGAAGGAGAGGTACTACTGTCGAGATTTTTCTATGTTGGGTGAGCCGGATTTGGCACCCAGATTGTATTATGAAACTGCTTATTAAATCAAACCCTCAGATAGCTGCACTGGTTTTCCCACATTGGGTATTTCCAGGGACATTAGTCCAAAAATAACGGTGTCATTTGTGTGCTTGTTTTTGTTTCCTTCAGTTGATGATCGGTAATGTGTTGAGCATGTACTTGTGCTTATTTTCAGTATTTACATGGTAAATAATTTGTTAATTAATTAGAACAAGTAGGAAGGAATAAATCAGAAAGTACATGGAGGGTTTTTAACTGTTAGACTTAGAAACTTCAACATGGTATCAGAGGGTGGTTGCAGATCACAGGAGAACTGAGGACATCAGCCTAGTAGAGTAGCAGCAGCGGAAAATAGATGTCCTGAGTGACAGAAGCTATTCCTAGTAGCAAAACAAGAAGGCAGGGTGACGTAGTGCCTGCGTCATCAAGTTCGGGCCAAGAAGAGGTTGCGCAGAGGCTGAGGGAGGCAAAGACAGGCTCACGCAGAGGCCAGGAGGGCTGATGTAGTTGGCTTAGGGAACTAGTTTGCCGGTGCTAGGACTGCGCAGAGCCTAGGAGCTCTCACCTTCAGGTTGCTGGGGTCTATGAGGCTGTAGATAAGTTGTAGAGTGGAACTGGTGGGTACTGTTGTCAGAACAATACCTAACAGGGCAAGGCCAAGGAGGAGGGAGTTGCTACTGAGGGTTTCTAGTCGAGAAATTCGGATTAGTGGTACGGTTGCACAGACGATTAGAGTAGGGGGCATCTCGACATCGACAAAAGGATTTCCAGGAGGGAAATCGAGGCTCAGAGGGAGTCACATCAAGAACTTCCAGGAGGGAAGTAGAAGAGTAGCGGAATGGCACTACACAGAGTAAGAGACCAGGACAAACTAGACAGAGCCTCAAACTTCGTAGTCTAGAAGGCCAGAATCTTATCCGTACTTGACAGAAATCGTGTCAAGCACTTCGCCTTGAAGACGATAGCGGTCCCAGTTGACCCAGCTGACAATGACAGGTATGAGGAAGCAATGGCGAGGGCCAAGAGTATCATTCTTGACGGGGTCAAGGATCATATAGTACCACATATTGCCGAGAAGAATACGACACAGGAGATGTGGGAGGCCCTGACCAAGTTGTATCAGCATACTTCCGTGCAGAGGAAGATGCTTCTAGAAAATCAGTTGCGGTTATACCAGATGCAGAAGGGAGAACAGATCGACACCTTCCTCAGTCGATTGAAGGAGGTCCGAGATCAACTGATGTAATATCCCGTTTCAGAGATATTCTCCAAAACCTAGTAACCCCAACCAAATACGTACAAATGATATAATAACCGGGAAGCTCAAAATGATAAAAATGACAGTGGTGCAATATATAATAATATAAACGTGAAATATAAGCAGATACTCAAGAAATGCAGAGAGAAATGCTAAGCCATTTTATTATACTGAGCAATAGAATGAGCATAGGAGGTGATCAGAAAGATAGCACCTCGATTTGCACAAGGCAAGTGAAGAAATACACTCAGAATAGCAAAGGAATGGCCTCTCTCTGATCTGCATCCCAGTTGCTAGAGAACTGCCGTGCTGCTGCTGGAAATCAAATGAGAATTTGGGGCTGTTCCGCTCCTCAGAAAAGGCTAAAACTCTGGAATCGGACTCTACTCAAGAAACCCAGAAAAACCCAGAAAGCTTTTCTGAAATGGCCGACCCCTGAAAATCACCCCCTTGGGGTTCTGCGCAGTCCCTCAATGCTCTGCGCTGCCACTGAATGAAACTCTCCAGTAATCTACCTGAAACCTCTGCCAAATCCCTCCAATATGCAAGGGCTGATCCCCTGCTCAATCTCCCAGCACAAATCCTGCTGCAAACCCTCAATCCAGAACTCCTGCCGGAAAGAACTGCGTCATCCCTCTCAGTGCTGCGCAGTCCTCCAAGATGCTCAATCCTCCTGCCAAAAATGCTGATGAAACTACGACAAAAATGCTGATGGAAATACCTTGCCCGAGCAGGCACTCGAAGTCCCCCGGGGCTAAGGGTGAGATCTCCGAACGGAGACACTCAATGCACTAAACAGTGTTGTAGACTAGCTAAACAGCCAGCGTGCTCTAAGTCGAAGTGACTAGCTCAAATGCACATAATCGAATGCCAAAATGAGGAAGCTCCTCTCTCCTTTATAGCCTTTGCCTCTCTCAATCCCAAGGCCCACCTTCTCCAGCGTAATTCCTCTCTTGCCATGTGTTTCTTCCCTTCTGTGCAGTCCCTCCAAGTGTCTGCGTGGGCTCCATTCCTGCGTCCCTCTTTGGCCCCCTTGGCTCCCCTTTAAGTCACAATGTTGTGCTACTAGGAAGTGACTTTTATTCTAAAAGTGAGTCATGTCCCATTTTCCTCACTTTTTTATTCATAAATAACTATAGAAGGCAAAAATAAGCAAAATCGAATATTCCAATTAGCCATGGCGAATTAGGAATATTACCACTGACTTCCATAGGGGCCACACCAGATCCAGAGTTGATGGTGAGAACAACCCTGAATGCAGTCTCAGAAGACTGGGAGGTGTTTGTCCAGAGCATATTGGGCAGGGCGACCCTTCCAGATTGGGAGGAAATGTGGGTGACTCTTCGCCAAGAAGAGATCAAGAGGGTGACCAAGACGGGAAGCAGTAGCAAGGGGATCAGAATCAAGGAGGAGGACGTGGATGCTGCCCTACCATCTGAGGGTAAGCAAGAAAAACGAAAGAAGAAGGACCTCTCCAAGGTCAAATGCATCCACTGTGGGGTGTTGGGTCATTATGCGACCCAGTGTCTGAGGAAGAAGAGCAAGGGAGAGGCTTCTGAGACCAAGGCAGTGCCAACAAGGGCAGAGAAGGAAGTGGAGACAGAGGATGAATGTGCCATGAGTGCACACACACCACTTGAGTGAAAGTGGGGAGACATTGAGTTGTAGTCAAGAGGACTACAAAAGATGAGGGCAGGATCCTCGAGGTACCCAACCTTTTGGATTATACCTCGCTATGGAAGCCCCGAAGAGTAGCAGGATTGGCGGATGTTGGTAGAGATGGATGATGATAGAGTGACAGAGAGAGCTACAGTGCAGGATTCCCATGACAGCGTGAGGCTAGCAGGCTGCAACAGTGCGAGAGGCATGGGAGTGTTGCATTAGTGCAGGATGGCACAGAGAGGTGTGCAATGGTGATAGATGCAGGGAGTTGTTGCAGCAGCGCAGAGGTCCGAGAGGGAGCACTTGTCAGTGACAGAGGGAGAAGGTTTGTGAGAAGCCTTTGACTGTCTATGAGTAGCAGAGGGATTGTACTGAGAGCTGGATAGCTTTCAAGCTAAGGCTTTGTGTAATCTAGAGTATATTTCCACTTGATTGATAATACAGAGATGGGGTTTTAGGCAGGTGCTTTCCCCAGGTAAATTCTTCTGTGTTATGTGTGATTGGTTCCTTCTTATCAATTATATGTGTTCTTATTGATATTGCTCATGAATTCGATTATGCTTCCGCTTAATGTTTTGTAGAAGTAGATCAGGTGTTTTGCTTTAGTACATTGCATTACCAGGTTGATCTATAGGTGGGAAATTTCTACATGGTATCAGAGCTAGTTGTTTTGTAGAAAAAGTTCTACATGGTATCAAAGCTAGCTGATTTGTAGGAAAAATTCTACAAAATTCTACATGGTATCAGAGCACAGGTGATGAAGCAAGAACAATATACTGAGAGGAGATTTCAAAGTTTTGAGTTTTGGGCCAAGACTTTGTAGAGCAGATCTGAAAATTTATGTACAAAATTTTCAGAAATAAATAGCAGATTTGAATTCATTGCAGAAAAATACCCAAAAAAAAAAAAATCAGCTGAATCGGAGTTTGGATGAGGGAGATATCGCTCTCTAGCCTGATAGAGATGTCAAAGTTGGGAGATCAATTACTTACTTCTCAGTAACTGAGTTGCAGTGCAGCAGTTAGCAGGGCGATGCTATGGGCAACACGATGCAGCATGATGAGAGGGGATGCAGTGCAGACGCAACAGTGGCAGTGGCAGGGCCATGGGCAGCAGCACGGATGCAGAGGGAGCTGTCGTATAGATGCAGCAATGGCAGTGGCAAAGCCATGGGTGGTAGTACGAGATGCAACAGTACAGATGATGGGCAACAAGCCTAGCATCAGAGACTGATGCCGGTTGATTAGAGTAATACTTAGTAAGGAGTATTGCTAGAGCACAGTCCTCGCTAAGAGGGAGTGTTGATTTGGGGTAGCATCAGATGTGCTCTAGCCACGGAAATTGGTGGAGAGGCAAAGACACATGAGATCTCCAATACCCAGAAAGGGTTTGGGCAGATTCTAAACAGTTTGGGAGATATTAAAATAATTAATATTTTTAATGGAGTCCCTAAGTCTAAACTTAGGGAAAATAAAATATTAATGTGAATTAATATAAAGCTGTGTTAGAATGGTCCAAAAGGCATGGATCAAGCCAGATCTAATCTTAGCCGTTGATTAGGGACTTAATTTTGGCCATTGATTTGTCAACGAGAAAAGTATAAGAGGATGCTTGAGGGTCACTTGGATAACACACCAAGAGATCAAGATCTCGACTTTCTGGGGCCGGGTTTGCTGAGAAAGTTGAGAGAGAGATCTGGATTTGCAGCTGAGGGGCAGTGAATATAGAAGTAGAAAGGCAGAGATAGTGCCGAGAGGATCAGTGCAGCAGCCGAGAAAGCTGACGCAGAGGGCAGAAGCCGGAACTGCCGGGAACTTCTGGAACAACCGGAATTTCTGGGAACTGTCGGAACTGTCGGGAAAGCTAACGTAGAGGGCAGAAGCCGAGACTGCTGGGAATAGCCAGAACTGCCGAGAACTGCCGGGAAAGCTGACACAGAGGGCAGAAGAGGTTGACGCAGTCCCTAGAGGTTGACGCTGGGGTTTTTCGTGGGGCAGATTGGAGCTGAGGAGTTTCCAGAGTGTTTATCCAGGGTTTCAGCTGGAGCATCTGTCTCCGAAGGAGAGGTACTACTGTCGATCTTTTTCTCTATTGGGTGAGCCGGATTTGGCACTCCAATTGTATTCTGAAACTGCTTAATAAATCAAACCCTCAGATAGCTGCACTGGTTTTCCCGCATTGGGTTTTTCCGGGGACATTAGTCCAAAAATAACGGTGTCATTTGTGTGCTTGTTTTTGTTTCCTTCAGTTGATGATATGTTATGTGTTGAGCATGTACTTGTGTTTATTTTCAGTATTTACATGGTAAATAACTTGTTAATTAATCAGAACAAGTAGGAAGGAATAAATCAGAAAGTATATGGAGGGTTTCTAACTGTTAGACTTAGAAACTTAAACAAATAGTTCAAAACCTGCTTTAACAATATTCTAATTCCTCAATGGCTTCTTCAAAGGGTCTACAACATCTTCATATCTGCTTCAAGGATAAAAGTCAGCTTCAACAACTTCAGTAGGAGTCTCCAACACTTTTCATGTCTGCACCAACAATTTTCTTCAAGGTTACTCCATGAGGGCTTCAACAATGCTCTTTCTTTAATACTTCCTTGACTATGCTTCAACACAGCTGCTATAAGTGTTCTTTAATGAAGCTGCTTCAAGATCTTCAATAACTGCTCCAATGGGTTTGCTCAACAAAATCTTCAAGGTCTGATGAGGAGTGTTTCCAAGTTCTGGTCCAAAAGGCTGCTTCAAGGGTTTTCAATAACTGCTCCACAAAACCTGCTCTCAAATGATGTCAAGACTTCAAGTCAAGTATCATAGGTCTGCTCCAATACACTCTCAGGTCTGTGCTACTACAAAAAAGACAGGTCCTTTCCAAACTTGTCTTTAAGATTTTCTCAGATTTCTCTACTCAAATTTTCTTCAAGAAGACTTTAGTGGCACCTCTAATAGCTGTTTCAAGATTGTCTTCCAATAAGTTTCCAAGATAGTCTTTAATTTCTAATCAAGAATCAATTCCAAACTTTGTTATAGAAAATCTGCTCCAATGATTGATCAATATGTTCAAAGAATACTGGTTCAACAAGGAGTCAGGAAGTCTGCTCTAAGAACTCTGTTCAAAGATCAAATAATTATTCTATAGCTAGCACAGGTCTGAAAACAATCTTTCTCCACAGGTCTGCTGCTCCAAGAGTATAAGGTCTGCTTCTGCGTGCTGTGTCCAAAATGTCCCAAGGTCTGAGCTCTGGTCTCCTACATACCTGCAGATTATACTTGCAACAATTCTGAGGTTTATGCTTGTAATAGGTTCAGAGTTTATTCTTGAAACAGGTCCAAACTGTTACAGCTTGAAATTTCACAGATCCGAGTGCCTCAGGTTTCCACAAGTCCGAGGCTTAAGGTTTCAAGCCTGAGATCTCTGAATATCTCCATAGATCCAAAAGTTGCAGGAAGGTAAGTTCGAACTTCAGGAGGTTTCTCAAGATCGAGGCTTCTTTCTTTTAAAAGGGCCGAGACTTCCTTTTTGGTCTCAAGTTTGAGTTACAATAAGAACTGTGGATAGATTAAGGAGGTCTAGCACTGTTGCAAAAAAATGTCCTGAAAAACCCATGAACTTTTACCACAGAGAAGAGCTTCAGAAATTGTATTTAACAAAAACTACAAAAAACGCTCAATCATTAAGAGCCTTCGTCCTTCTTTTTGTCTACTTATCACATCAGATCCGAATCCTTACTATAGTGCTTGACGAATTTTTCTTGCCAAAACTGAGGAGGCGGGGTTTATATTTGTACTTGTTCGAGCATATCTGAACAATCATGTCTTTTACGAGGGCCGACATGACTATAAAGAAGCCGACCTGTTTGATTTTTAACATTTATTTAAATTATTTTGAGTTCGCTATAGGTGTGAGTTATGTTCCTGATATCACCAAGGCTTTGACTTGTAGTTGTAGGTTCCGTTAAATTTATTTTCCATATTCCAAGCCCTCAGCTGCTTCTGATTGTGCATGATCAGATCAATGTCTCCTATGTATATGTGCATTGTCTTTTCTTTTGACTGATATCTTAATATGGTATTGACAGCTTGCCTGGTCATCTCCTTGTAACAGGATCATTCTAGGCTTCATCTTGGGCTAGTCGATTTCTTTTATGGTTAGACATTGTCTGTCCACAACAAACATCACAACTTCTGAATCAATCTGTCTTCTCAATAGTTAATGAGTATTCCAAGACACCCACGCACTAGTGCCTCTGTGTTGGACAATAAACTTGTCATTGCTGTCAAGCTGTCCAAGTTCTTTAACAGAACAGTGCCTCCATGGATTTCCATGCATATAGGGATTTATCACTATTAGCATATATTCGTGCTTAGGTCATCTTAGGGTTTCATCCATGCATATACTTAGGGCATCATTCTTTATCTACATCATGGTAGGGCTAGCTTCAACCAAGGCTTTATCAAGGCATTCGGCGCCTAGGGTGATCCATAAACTGCTGTGGATATTCCATTGGATAGTTCGTTACAACAGATCTAATAATATTATATTAAAACTCTGAAAATTCTACACTATTACAGTTTATTAAACTTTAAGATCTGTGGATTTAACTGTAATTAGTGCATGCATGTGAATGGAAATTATGCAGAAAAGTAGAGAACGACAAAATAAGCACACACACACAAGACACAAGATATGCTCTCTGGGAAACCCTTTTGGGAGAAAACCCAGCTGGAAGGTGAGGCCGCTTCACTCTCTTTCTCTTATTAGAAATATGGCCGCAGGTACAAAGAAGTAATCCTGTGGCCCGTGGGCTGCTACAGTGGACAAATCGTTTCTGTGTGCTCTACCTCTTATCTCTCCTAACTATTTTTGCTCAGCTATGGAACAAATTGCTCTCGAAAGAATGGAAAGCCTCTTTCTCCTAGTGGTCCGGTTATAACACACCCCGATAGCCCACTAGTGGTTAAGTTTGACTACATCAATTCTTAACTAGAGTTACAAAATACTCTTCTAGAGTCTTTTACATCACAAACACATGGCTAGCCCCTTTTCCATAAATAACGGGGGTTGATGCAACATCCTTCGAACTATAGGTGTGAAAACAGGAAGGTCAATTTCTGAGTGGCATAAATTTTGCATACAAACTTTGATTGACGCGCTTCTTGCGTCGTTGGAAAGTTCTCTGTGTGTAGAATAGCATGAAAAGGTGCTGCACTAAAGCATCAAAGTTTTACCCCCAAATTTTTTTTGTTTGAAGCCCCAAAACGCTTTCAAAAGGTTTCAGACCCTGTTTCACCAAACTAGGTCCTGCCGGTAAAAACTATCCCATGAGTTGATTCCTCCACTTTTTCGACTCCAAATGCATCGATATGTATAACCAGGGTTGCGGGGGAGCCACTCCTATTCCCTTCCCCCCCTCCCACCCTCTCGTTCCTATTCCCAATTCGCGCTCCGAGCGGGACCGGCTCGGGAGCGTTAGGGAGCATTTTCGGGAGTGCACTCCTTAAAAAAAAACGCTCCCTGCCTCTTCGAGAGTGTTTAGCCTTTTTTTCAATTTTTTTTTGCAGTAATGTTCCAAATGCAATTTTTTTTCAAAGAAACAAGTAAGTTTTGAATGGGGCAGCTTAATGATCAAGCCTATGGCCCTAGTATTGATATGCGATTCATGGTAATGTTAAATTCTTAAAGTAAAAGTGACATTTCATCCTTTTACTTAAATTTTTAACATTACCATGAAATGACTCAGGATGTTTGAGAGTGGTTCCGACTTCATTGGATTTCATATGGAGAAAGTAGAATTTTAGATTTCATTCAAAATCCAGTAGACTTATCAGTTTTTCAGGATTTCAGGATTGGGGGATTGTATGTTTCCATTGAATTTTGTCATGTATTAGGATATTTAATCAAGATCACCAATTCCTTTATGTGTCTTGATGTTAGTGACATTGGTTGTCGACTCCTCTATCATGACCCTCCTAAAAATGTGCGCATCACTCAAACAAAATCTTGACTTGACATGCTATGCTTTTTCTATCTTATGTTAATGCTTAGAGGGTGATATTAATGACAAAGATACCTATATAGATAAAGAGGTAATGACAAAGATACCTCTGGATATTAATGCTTAGAGGGTGATATTAATGACAAAGATCCTGATTTTCCAACAAGACTAAAAAATTAGACATTTCTCATGGTGGCAAGAGACTCAAGCATAAGCAATAGATAATAGATTTACTTGTCTTTTCTAGTTTCTAGTAGTTTTTATAACTATTGACTCTTTCATATTTATTATGATATTTTTTTAAACAATATATGACAATTTAAGTTTGAAGTTGGCAATTATAACTCATTAGTAATGAATTATGAATATTATGCTTCATGAAAGTTGAAAGTTGTTTCATTTCATTTCATTTTATAACATTTCATTTCATGTTAAATATTATTTGTTGTAATGGTTACACTTAGCTTACAAGTACAACGTTGGTGACCAATGATGATAGATGTTATATATTGAATTTTGAAAGCTTGAAACTTTAAGATTGATGAATCATGAGACTCAATATGTTGTATGTTACTATGTTACTAACTTGTGGACATGGTTGTTGAAGGTTATAACTTCTAGATGATTGTTGTTATATGGTTCAATCTATGTTTTTTTTATGTATTTTATATCTATTTCATCATTCTACATGTTTTTGTTGACATATATGTATCAAAATATAAAAAATATATATATTATATAAAAAATGCTCCGAGATTCGCTCCCAAACCAGGAGCTTCTGAAAATGTCGCTCCCGCACCCGTTTTCGGTCCTGCTCCCTGCTTTCGCTCTCGCTCCCAAGTAACACTGTGTATGACAAACGATATAATGATCCAATTTAGATCACACCTCCCCATTTTGGGAGGCTTTTGGTCCCCAAAAGCTTTTACTGAATGAGGTGAGGAAATTTTTCCTCTACCTTCTCTTTGGTGTACTATTTAGCTTTGCTTGGAAGTTGTCCTTTCAACCCAGTCTGCCAAAGGTCATGCTGCCTTGTCTTGTAGTTCTGGACCTCTTCTGCAAAACTGTATCTTTTGTCAACTCTGCTTGAGTGTTTGGTGCCAAATCCTCCACAAAAGGTAGGACCTGTTCCTCTTCTTGATCTAGCATGGAAGGCTCATAGAGTTTCAAATTCTCTACATTCACAACTGAATAAATGCGCATATATGGTGGTAAATTGAGTCAATAGGCATTATCACCCACCTTTTCCAGTATCTCAAAGGGACCATACCTTAGAGCCTTGATTTTCTTACTAGGCCCCTGCAACCTCTCCTTGTTCAACTGTAGCCATACTCTGTCTCCCACCTTGAATGATTTCTCTGTTCTGTGCTGATCATGCCTGGCCTTATACTTCTCCTGTGACTTCTGCAGTGTTTCCTGTACCTGTAGATGGATTTGCCTGATCTTCTCTATAAAATTTTTAGCCCTCAAAGCATCTCCTGTAAGATCTTCCCTCACTCCTTGCTGCCCATATGCAATATCCAAAGGTGAAGGTGAAAAATATCCAAAACAAGTCTCAAATGGGGACTTTCCTGTAGAAGTGTGGACTGCTTTGTGTGAAAATTTGGATGCCCAAATCTCTATTGCAGCAACTGATTAAGTTTCTCCTACTTGTTAATTTCTGAATCAAGTTACTTACTGTTTCCTACAGTAAATATCGAAACTAATACACTGCAGTCTACACCATTTAAATTATAAGCGGAAACAAGAAACTGAACAGGAAAGAAATACAACACATTTACACAGTTATTTTTGGACAAATGTCCCCAAAAAAACCCAGTGTGGGAAAACCGGTGCAACAGCTGAGGGTTTGTATTATTAAGCAGTAGTAATTTATGAATACAATGCCTGGATGCCTTCGCGACAATCCCGTTACAGAGAACATCACTGACAAAGAGATTTTGTGAGATTACCTCACATTATCATTGCAAGTCCTAGCTGATCCAACCCTTGAATGAACAACCCTTGGCTGCCTCTGCGCAGTGTTTGCGTCAGTCCAACGTCACATTGTCTAGGCACTGCGTCACTCTTCCTGGCTGATCGATTTGCCTCTGAGATTCTGACTCCTGCTCTCTTGGTCTCACACCCTGACTTCCAACTACCGAAATCGAACCCTCTAGCAAATTTTTGACTCCCTTAAGGTTTCTGCGCTACCTCTGCGTGGCTCTGCTCAGCCTCTCTGGCTCTGCATTGCCTCTACTGGATCCCTCTCTCTCTCTCTTCTCTACTAAGTATTCTTTGATTGGGAAAGATTTCCCTTCAGATGCTATCCTTGTCCCTCTTTGCAAAAGATCACCATCGAAAATCTCTCCGGTAGCCGCTCTGCTTCAGAAAATCGAACTTTTGATCTTCTCCTTGTGTGTTCTCTAAGTGCCCCTCAAGCCTCTTCTTATATCTTCCTGTTGGACAACCAACGACTCAGATTAACTTCTAATTAATGGCTTAGATCATTTTGGCTTCATCCTTGTCTTTTTCTAGAAGTTACACCCACAATTTATATTAATACCTATTAATTATTTTAATTTCCTAAGTTTAGACTTAGGGTTCTATTAAAAATAATAAACTATTTTAATAAAACTGTCTCCTACTGGAATTTCCCAAAACGATTTTTGGATATTGAGAATGCATGTGTCTAAGCCTCTCTGCAAATTTTGAGACTTAGAGCACATCCGATGCTACTAGAAATCAACACTCTGTTATAAGAATGTTGTATATATGCTAGATTTTCATCCTAGGTGTTCAGATGCTTCTGGTTGTATCCCCTCAGAAGTTGCACCAAAGTCTTGTTGACTAATTCTGTTTGCCCATTTGTCTGTGGATGGAATGATGTAGATCTCTTCAACTTTGTGTCCATCTTCTCCCGCATTGTAGTCCAGAATGCACCGAGAAATCTTGTATCCCTGTTTGAAATGATGCTCCTTGGTATCCCAAAGTGTACCCAAACTTGTCCAAAGAACGAGTTTGCTGCTTCTTGTCCGCCGATGGTCTTTTTATAGGGCATCAGAACACTCGTCTTGTTGAACCTGTCAACTACCACGAACAGGTAGTCATGTCCCTTCTTGGCTGTCGGTAAACCTCCCACAAAGGCCATGGAAATGCTTTCCCAAGGACGGGTAATTACAGGTAAGGGATGATATAGACCCTGTTTCCTGTTGCTAGGCTTGCTGGTACAACAAAACATGCATCTTCTTATGAACCTAGCTACTTGCTCTTGCATCTTGGGCCAATACACATACCTCTGCAAGTTAGCCACAGTCTTCCCTACACCAAAGTGCCCTGCAACCTTGGAGGTGTGAGCCTCTCTAATTAGCTGCAAACACTCACCTTTAGGAACACATAACTTATCCAACCTGTAGAGTAACCCATCCTGAAGATGGTAGTCAACGATGTTGTCACCATCGTGCACATGACTCTGACTCTGCAACTACTGATACACCTCCTTGAAGTTCTCATCTTCTGAATATGCCTCTCTGTATGCATCATGGTTGAATGGCTCCATGTGCATAAGAGTCCCCAAAGCTGTAATCTTTGATGTGGGTGACCTTGAAAGCATATCGGTCAACTTGTTTGTGCTGTCCTTCTTATACTTTATCAGCAAATGAAACTACTGTAAAAACCCCATCCACTTGTAATGCCTGGCCTGCTGTAGCTTACTCTGGGCTTGCAAGTACTGTAACGGTTGGTGATCTGTGTGGATTACTATCTCCTTTCCCATCAGATAGTGCTTCCACTTCTTCACAACTTGCACCATGGCATAGAGCTCCTTGTTGTAGGTAAGGTAGTTAAGAACTGCCCAATGAAAAACTTCAGAATGGTAACATACATGCCTTCCTCCTTGCATCAAGACAACTCCTATAGCATACCCACTCGCATCTGTTTCCACTTCGAAAGGTCGCTGCAATTTTGGTAATGCCAGAACTGGTGCTTGACTGATCTTCTTCTTTAACTCCTCGAAAGCCCTCTGCTGACCTTTTCCCCACTGGAAACTCTTGCCACTTGCTGTTATGGCGTGGAGCGGTGCTGTTACCATTGAAAACGAGGCTATGAATTTCCTCAGGTACTGTGCTGCCCCAATGAAACTCCTGACCTCAGAAACATTAGTAGGCACCAACCATTTCATGATGGCCTCCATCTTGGAAGGATCTATCTTCAGCTCTCCTCCACCAATCACAGACCCGCGATACACCAAAGACTGCTGAGCAAACTCACACTTCTTGAGATTTGTTAACAACTGGTGATTCTTCAATGTTTCTAGCACCTGCGTCAAATGCGAAATATTCTCCTCCCAAGTAGCACTATATACTAGCATATCATATATATAGACAATAACAAATGAATCTATAAAATGGCGCAGTATGTCATTTCATTAATCTCATAAACGTAGCTGGTGCATTACATAGGCCAAATGGCATAACTAACCACTCATACAAACCTTTCCTGGTTTTTAAGGCGGTCTTCCATGTATCTTCTTCTTTGACTCGAACTTGGTGATATCTAAACTTCAAGTCCAGCTTGGTGAAATACTTTGCTTGTTGCACCTGATTTAGCAGACCGTCTATCTTGGGCAAGGGGTATTTGTTCTTGAGTGTGATTTTATTCAACGCCCTGTAATCTATACAAATCTGCCAAGTCCCATCCTTCTTTGGCACAATGAAGATGGGTGACCCACATGGTGATGTACTTGGTCGGATGACACCCTGTCCCAGCAGCTGGTGCAACTGTTTTTTCACCTCACTTGCTTCTATAACAGATTGCTTGTACAACCCAATATTTGGCAATGAGGAGTCTGGAAATAGCTGAATCTCGTGATCCACTTCTCTCCTAGGTGGTAAGCCTTTAAGCTCTCGGAACACATCCTTGTATGCCTGTAACAAATCCTCCAATTGTTGTTTTTGTTTCTTAGTACACCCCTCCAGGGATGCCTTGCCTCTTATTGACTCCTCTTCAGATTGACTTTCTCTTAAAAACAATAAAACATACTTTTTGTTGGAACTGATCAATTTGTTGGCTTGGTTGGCACTTACTAGTGAAATTTTTGACTTGCCTTTGTGCGCGTTGATGATGAACAATTTTCCATCCTTGATGAGCCGGTACTGCTTAACTCTCCTCATGAATATTGTGTCACGCATATACATGTATGGACTCCCAAACACGACTCCACATACATCAAGGAGAACCACATCCAGATCTACTTCATCAATAAAATCAACACTGATAGCAAATATAATTTTGCACTGTTTTGTTACCTTCAGCTCTGCATCCTTATTTACCCATCCTAGTGGATATGGGTTTGGATGATCACGAACTTCCAGCCCCAACTTCTTGACCAACTCTGCTACAATGAGATTCGCCTGCAATCTTGAGTCAAACAGAGCATCAATCTTTGTCTTCTTGACCTGTATCTTTATATGGAAGAGTTTGGTCATTTCTTTCTCTTCTTGTTGTTGAAGGCTACTCAGATTCACCTCCTTCTGCACTGATGTATAGACAATCTTCTAATCCACGTCCAAGCTGTTTTCAACATGGTTGCTCGAATCAGTGGCCATGAGATTCTTCTTCTTATTATCTTTCTTCTTGTTTTTCGGGTTTAGCTTTGATTGCAACTTCCAACACTTCTCCTCTGTATGGCCATCAATGTTGCAGTGGTTGCTAGGATCTTTGCACTGGTGTGTTGTGGCTGCTATTTTTTATCTTTCCCCCTTTTTTGCTTCTTCTTCCCCTCCTTAGAAGCTTCCTGTTGCTCCTTCTGCTTCGATCCACTTGATTGTGCTCTTTTCAGGCCTATGTTCTCCAGGTACTGTGCCTGTACACAAGCCTCGTCCACTGATTTGGGCTTGAACAACATCACTTGCTCACGCAGATGGCAGTGTAGACCCCCCAAATACTTGAGGAGTACATCTGGGTTCTTTGGAGAGATACCCAACATTATAGCCATCTTTTTGAATTCTGTGGTGTACTCCTGCACGCTTTGGCCTGACTTTTGCTTGAAGTAATGCCACCGGATCCACTGGTCCTCCACATACCCAATGGGATAAACTGTGACTTAATGAGGGTTTTGAAATCCTCCCACTTAGTCATTGGAGGTTCTCCCTCCAACCTCAGGGTTTCCGTGTGGCTCTCCCACCAAGTCAGTGCATGGCCCTCTAATTTCAGCCGCGTGAATGAGATCTTTTGCCCTTCCTCGATCTGATGGACACTGAAATAAACTTCCAGTTGCTGCAACCAGTGGTTCAGCTTCAGAGCGTCAATCTCGCCGTGGTACGACTTGATATCGACTTTTGTTTCCATTTTAAACATGGATTGCGATTGGTTCACGACACTTGAACTGGGTTGATCTTTTTCGGGTCCTTTCTTCGACTGGTTCTCCGTTTCTCCCCGATCTTTTGATCCCCATTCTGATTTTTCCTCTACATTTGAATCCCCATCTTCTCCAAATATCCCCAACTTATTGCTTAGGGTCTGCATGAGGAGGTTTACATTGTGGTTTATATCCGCTACTTGTTGTTCGAGCCACGAAAACCCCATCTCTGCAGGATCATGAGGTTTGTTTACAGATTCATTGCCCATGATTAGGGTTTTACGATTTTTGGCCCCGCTGATCTAGATCCTTGCAATCTCCACAAAATACCCAAAGAAACCTGCTCTGATACCAAATGATCTGTAAACTGCCGTGGATATTCCAATGGACAATTCATCACAACAGATCTAATAATATTATATTAAAACTCTGAAAATTTTACACTATTACAGTTTATTAAACTTTAAGGTCTGTGGATTTCACTGTAATTAGTGCATGCATGTGGATGGAAATTATGCAAAAAAGTAGAGAATGACAAAATAAGCACACACACACAAGACCCAAGATATGCTCTCTGGGAAACCCTTTCGGGAACCCAGCTAAAGGTGAGGTCGCTTCGCTCTCTTTCTTTGTCTAGAAATATGGCTATAGGTACAAAGAAGTAATGCCTATGGCCCATGGGTTGCTACAGTGCACATATCTTCTTTGTGTGCTCGACCTCCTATCTCTCCTAGCCATTTTTGCTCAACTATGGAACAAAATGCTCTCAAAAGAATGAAATGCCTCTTCCTCCTAGTACCAGTTATAACACAACCTGATATCCTACTAGTGGTTAAGTTTGACTACATCAACCCTTAACTAGAGTTACAAAATAGACTCTTCTAGAGTCTTTTACAACACAAACACGTGGCTAGCCCCTTTTCCATAAATAATGGGGGTTGACGCGCCATGCTTCGAACTATAGGTGTGAAACAACAAGGTCAACTTTTGAGTGGCATGACTTTTGCATACGGACTCCAATTGACATGCTTCTTGCGCCATTGGAAAGGTCTCTATGTGTAGAATAACATGAAAAGATGCGGTGCTAAAGCGACAAAGTTTTACCCCAAAAAACGTTGTTTGATGCCTCAAAAATGCTCTCAGAAGGTTTCATACGCTGTTTCGCCAAACTGGGTCCCGCCGGTAAAAACGGTCCCATGAGCTGATTCCTCCACTTTTTCCACTCAAAATGCATCAAGGTGGATGACAAACAATATAATGATCCAATTCAGATCATGGGGTTTGTCATGATACTTCAATCTTCAATAATGCTAGGTCTTCGACAATGCGAGACTGACATCAATGACAACTTTAACCAACAAATAATGCATCCATAAACAACATTTTGAGGATAACATAAAAGAAGGAATAACATTACCCAATTTAGTGTTGATTATTATAGCAACAGATAGGTACTTCTGCATAGGCTAAGTGTCAAGCATGTGAGAGTCGTCCAAACCTCTCTAGGTACTTACTTAATTTATTAAGTGACTTTTATGATTCTTTCCTAAGTCTAACTCAGGAAAAGCACATTGATTGACTAATTAATTAAGGTTGGCTATTCTAGTAAGGTTTTCTAAAGAAAAATGAATTATTCACCTTAGTGAATTAGATCTAGTCTTTATTGTTGATCTCAAGTGGGTTAGGATTTAATCCTAGTCATCCATTGCTTTAGAGATTAATGTTAGGGATTTAGCTTAATGAGAAGTTATAAAAGAAATCCCAAGGAGAAGAGAGACTCATCATAGTCATTGAGAGAGTAATTTTCTCAAGAGAAGATTGAGAGACTTAGGGCTAAGGAGAAAGAAGTGTTGCAATGAAAAATTCCAGAGAAGCAAACTTGTGGAGGCAGAGCTATTGAGCACGAGAGGGCCATGACTTAGCTAGCATGAGTTGGGGGTTGGTGTGGAAGGACATATGAGTTACAAATAGGTTTAGGTCAGAGGATCATCCAACACATGGGTCGTACGAGTGGCGGCTAGGAGAGCCGAGATGTAGATTGGCATTTTAGTGGGCCGAGTTTTTTAGGGGAGCCCAATTTTCTGAGAGCTGAGATCTTCCAAGTTCTATTGTTGTATAAAACTATGTAATATCTGTGGGCCAATTTCCCTGTAAGTGAACCTTGATTTATTTCGAGAAATAAAGTGAAGGATAAATTGGAGGGTTTACATTTTGTTGTTGTATGATTGAATTTCTCCCTGTGTCTCTGTTGCAATTTTTTTTGTTAAATATTGGTGTTTTTTTATTTAGCAATTTCAAAAAATAATTGATTGGGTTAAACAATTTTTTTTGGGGTATAAAAATTGCTTGGGATATAAATTAGATTTGCTATTTAATATTTAAGTTGGTATCAAAGCGAGAAACTGTTAGGTCCCTATAATACTAGTGATGCCCCCATTACTATTGTATTTGTATCCCTTATTAATATTGTTGTGTTCCTATTGTCCCCATATTGTTATTACTATACCCATAGAATCTCTCTATTGTTATTTTTGTACCTTTATATTATTATTGTTAGGTCAGCTTGGTTATATTGTGACCCTGTTGTCGCGCAGATTGGCACGACAACGCTCGGACCGGGGGCTGTCACTCTGATCCCCGATCCCTCCGTTTAAGCCTGTCTCCCGCGGCTAAGGGGGGTAGACCCTGTGAGGTGATGAGACCAACTGTCGACCAGTTGGTTGGGAGACACGAGATACGATATAAAAAAGCACTCGATGGATTTGATTAATTTAGCAGACCAGTGCCTTGTGGAGTTAATGTTGAAACGATTACTTTTTAAATGATATAGAAACATGGACCATGAAAAGCAACCATCTATCATCAGCCTAAAAAAAACAATGCTCTTAGAATGAGAAACACGATATCCAGCAGCTAAAAATTAGAAAAGATGAATGCTTTAAATCACCATGAGAATCATAAACCATCAACCAGATATCAATTTCGCATCTCAGCTTGAAAACTTTAGATCTCAGCAATAAAGATATAACGTGAAAAAACCATTGATACGGGCAAGACTAGCTTTCCACAAAATTTTTTTTTTTTCAAAAAAAATTTTTTTTTATTTTTTCAATATTATGGAAATTAAAAATCCTAAAAGGTTAGAATTCTAAAACTAAATTCTAATCATTAAAAAAAAAAAAAAAAACCTTTAAGAAATATTTTTTTTTGCATTTTTATTTTACCAAAATAAAACAAAAATTAAAATCTATTTAAAATCTAATTAAAAATTAATCTAAAACATAAAAATAAAACTAAACTATACAAAATTTAAATTAATCCTAAAAATCAAATTAAAATCTAAATATTTAAAACCTAACAAAAATCTAAAGACTAAACTCTAAATCGAAAAATAAAAATAAAGTTAAATTCTAAACAAGCCTAAACATAAACGCATTTTTTTTTTTTATTTTGATTTTTATATGTGATAAAATGAAACTATAAAAAATGAATTAAAATCTAAATACGTAAAAAACAAAAACCTAAATTAAACCTGCGATGAACCTATGCTGAAACAATCAAAACGCATCGAAATAAAAATGCAAAGGAATGTTACAGTGAACCCTAGCGTAACTATATACATATGAAGACTAAGAGAGAAACGCACGACACTAATTCAACCACGGCGAAGAAAGAAACTGAATATCGAAACGCTGAATGTTTACGCCTGAGATTACCTTGATGAACCACGTGATATCCCTCACCAAAATCGAAAAAGGATTTATGTTATTACCTGAGCAGCGTGACAGAGATTTGGCTGCAAATCTTCGACGGTTGTTTGAGAATGTCTGCGGTGACTGGTAAGGCGGAATCGTAACCCTCAACGACTGACGTGAGCAACTTTCAGTCCATGCAGAGTGCCATCGATGCATTCAAGGGTTTCTCACCTGGCCCGTCAATAAAATTCGAACTGCTTCCCTTCTCTTTTTGTGATGTTTCTGGTGCGTGTAGGTCGGCGAAAGATGGCAGCGTGGGAAATGAGAACCCGTTTCAGAGAAAACCTTGCGGATAACCAGCGTTGAAATCTGAACAGTCGACGGCGTGGATGGAATGGGCACGTTTCTGAGCAAGTTCTGGCCCGATAATGAGGAAAAATCACGCAGCATCTCCAGGCAGCAAGCGATCAACACATATTAATCATTCAACGCAACACCATTCATACGCACCAGCAATGCTTTTATGGCGTTAATCCAGTGCAATGATAGTGATTTAAAATTTGAAACCCTTACAGTCTCCCACAAGTGACGTGAGTCATACACTGTGCAAATGGACGCAGAACAATTGAATTGATACACAGTTGACGGTGGAGGGACTGCGTATTAATTTTAGATGGTGTAGGGGAAATGGCTATCAATCACATGCAATCACTCCCAAAATCATTTACTACAAGTGACGGCGGCAATCTGTTTGTAGATATCTCGCCAGTCGTCCCTAAATTGCATTTGTTCCCCACGCTGTTCCAAAACTTTTCCTTTCTTTCACTGCAAGTTGGATCAGTGCTGGGTATTTTCCTGTGGCTTGGATCTGAGACTGAAATCTGAAGTTAGCCAGCCCACGTGAACTTAGTAACTGGAGTGGTGTCAACTGAGATCGAATCTGAGCCAGTTCTGGGCACGACAGCAGGGCATGGGAGCCACGGCGAAATCTGATTTACCTGCAAAAAATAATTTCGAAATTTTCATGCGATAAAATGAAACCTAAAAACCCTAAACCCTAATAAAACTGCATAAAACAAAAACTTGAAACCCTAGATCAGCTGATTTAATGTACAGATTTGGCCCCTTAACAGCCAGATTCAGCAATAAGCACAGAAAAATTTTAAAGATCAGAAATTTCAGATCGTCACTGTGAAAAAACTTCAGAAAATTTCTCATGCAAATTTAGGAAAAATAAACCGAATGATAAACCCAGGATCAAATCCAACTGGGCTCAGCAGAAAATGCTTGCGGGAGTTGGCTGGTTCAGCCGAGAACTTCCCCGAACGCCCACAAAATTTCCTTCAATGATGTTTTCTGCACAGCTCAAAACAACTGTCAATAAAGAGGGCAAAAATGCTGCTAGATCTCAGGAAGTAATGGAGATACCTGCCATTACTTCAGAAACCCTAACAGCACCCAAACCCCAGCAAGTGAACAAGATACCTGTGCTCACAATACTCTACAAAAAGCTATTATTAATGGCTGAAAATAACATATGCAGAAAATTTAAACAATCTCACAGCATTTCAAGAGAGTAACACCAGCAAGATATGGACCCCAAAGTCTTCTTTTATTAACCAGAAACAGATTTACAAGAGAGCTTCTTCAGTCTTAGACTCACAGATCGAATCAATTGAAATGACCCCCTAAGACCCTATATAAAGGAAATGATCCTAACGGCTAGTTCGAGTGATCCATGTGGAAATGATCTCGACCGTTGATGAGGATCAAGACATCTCTTGATCTCATCCGTCGATTTATTCACTTAAAAAATTATTATTTTATTAGTTAGGGTTTTTGCTTGATTTTTTAATTTTTTATTATTTTTCATTATTTTATTATTTTTATTCATTTTTTAATTTTTTAATTCATTTTAAAATGGATCACTGAACTAAACCTTCGGAAACATCACCTAGGACCTAGGACTTAGGACTCATGAGGGGATTTAAAACATTTCTCGACCCTCAGGACACATTACATCATGACTTTTACAAAATTACATCTTAAGGGACAAACCCAGTTAATACAGACCCTCACAAAACACCCAGCTCTGCGACACAACGATAATCTAGCAGATCAACACACTAGGATTCTCCTAAAGTTCAAATGACAAAATCAATCCCGGCTTTGGGGTCAGGTTTGAAGGAAAACTCTGCCGATCCGTGGATCGGTGAGACAAAAAACCTTCCGGGACGAAGATTATCATCAGAAAGTTAGGTCCACCTAGGCAAATTACATACATGACTTCATGTCTGCTAAGATTATTTACAGTTAATACATGCAGACTGGGTTTACAATCAAAAAGATCAAACTGCTGATGATGGCAGGATGGCACGGACATGCTGATCAGGTGCTGCTTCTTTCTGTCAAGAAAAACGGGGTGCACTGCATGGGTAGTTGACCAGTAGGGGTCAACATCTGGCTCTACTTGGGGACACGTTGCTGCTTGCAGGAATGTGAGAATCCAGAATCTGCATCCATACAACACAAAAATAAGTAGCGTCCATCCAAAAATCAGCATATACGTTAAGCACAATAAAGATAAAAGCTCTTCATTTATTAACTATCTAAAACAGAAACGAAAATGCGGAAAAAACAAGGAGTAGGGTTAGAAATACGATACAAAGGATGCCCTACGGCATCAGATGTTTTCAATATAGTGCATACTGAGCATTTGCCTGCTTTCAGGCAAATCTGTCGGCTGTTTGTCGGATGTGCCATGTCCAATTTTGCATATGGTAGGACTCTTTCCTATCCGAAAATCAAGCTGCTCGCGGCCGTCTGATGCGTCAAATCTTCTTCTCATTTTCTTTCTCTTGCGCTTTTTCTTTCTGGCTGGTTTAATTACTGATGACCAGGAACTCTCTGTTTCAAAACTATCAGATGAAGTGTGCATGATATGTCTTTCTTTAGCCCGCATCTGATCTTTATCATTCTTAAGTCTGTCCGGATCACCTTCAATTAACCATCTTTCAATCGAATCAATAACCTCCTCATAATAAGATGGAGCTTGTTGCAACACATGAGAAGGCTCCTGATCTATTGATGTCACCTGATTTCTTTCATCTTCCAATTGCTGAAACCTTTGAATCTGTATTCTAATGGCGTCCATCTGTCTAGAGTGTTCAACCTTTATAGCACTGATTTGTCTGGCATGGTGTTCTTGCATATCTTTTATTACTTTAACATTTTCTTCCTTTATGTCCATCAAGCAATGCTGCATAAAATTTATTTCTTCTCTGTGATTCGCTTGCATGTCAGCCAACTGATTATTATGATTGAATGTCATGATAGTCATTTCCTCATCCATAGTGAATAACTTGTTTTGCATAGAGTCAATTTCCCTATCATGATCAGTTTTAATGGTCACCATATTTTCCTCTAAGACTGACATCTTGCTTTGCATGATTCTAATTTCTGTTTCATACTTAGTTTTCATGGCCTCAATTTCCTTAGCATGCTGATTTTGCGTGACTTCAATCTCCCTATTACGTTTTTCCAGGTGGGTGCATAAAGTTTTCACATCATTGACATAATTAGTTTGATTGATTTCCATATTTCTCACCAGCATCATTAAATCTTGTATTATTTGCTTTTGCTCCTCCTTTTCATTGTTATGAACTTGATCTGCAATATTTTCGGTGGATGACACATTCTGACATGAAGAATCGTCTTCAACAGCTGAACCTTTAATATGATTACTTTTATTCTGTTGCACAATTTTAGAGGCAGAAGGCAAGCTGCTTGGATAACCATATCTATCTTCAAAAGCATTTATAATGTCTTTTAAAGAAGTAAAAGAATCGTTAGGAAAACTGTTAAACCAATTCAAAGCATCATCTTCTAAAGAAAGGACAAATAGACGCATTTTGATATCACCATGACTAAACTGAGGGGGTCTGCAATATATGATCATGAAGCGAATAAACAAGTCTAGATGCCTTTTAGCAGCGATTGGATCACCATCTGAAAAAATAGGTAATTCAGGAATGGCCTCCTCCGGAAGATCATGGAGACGGTGAGTAAAACGACATGGTTTAAATGAATAATCCATTATGAACAATAAGGGATCAGATGGATGATAGAACTAGCTCTGCTCAAGAAAATCAAAGGATGCAAGAAGTGGAGTCGCCACTTGAACAATAAAACTGATTCTAAGATCCAAAAAGTAATCAACAAACAGATATGCGGGAGGGCTTCTCGTCTGGGAAAAAATGAGAAAGTGGAGTCGCCACCCAAACAAGAAACAAAACCGAAGAGAATCTGCTGATATGTGATGAAAAGATGCCAGAATATTTGAATCTGCCAGCGCAACTGAGAGATGAGAGATGAGAAGATTAATGTCGATGAAACTCCAGGAACAGGAAAACTCTGTCCCCGGCAACGGCGCCAAAAATGTTGTCGCGCAGATTGGCACGACAACGCTCGGACCGGGGGCTGTCACTCTGATCCCCGATCCCTCCGTTTAAGCCTGTCTCCCGCGGCTAAGGGGGGTAGACCCTGTGAGGTGATGAGACCAACTGTCGACCAGTTGGTTGGGAGACACGAGATACGATATAAAAAAGCACTCGATGGATTTGATTAATTTAGCAGACCAGTGCCTTGTGGAGTTAATGTTGAAACGATTACTTTTTAAATGATATAGAAACATGGACCATGAAAAGCAACCATCTATCATCAGCCTAAAAAAAACAATGCTCTTAGAATGAGAAACACGATATCCAGCAGCTAAAAATTAGAAAAGATGAATGCTTTAAATCACCATGAGAATCATAAACCATCAACCAGATATCAATTTCGCATCTCAGCTTGAAAACTTTAGATCTCAGCAATAAAGATATAACGTGAAAAAACCATTGATACGGGCAAGACTAGCTTTCCACAAATTTTTTTTTTTTAAATTTTTTTTTTATTTTTTCAATATTATGGAAATTAAAAATCCTAAAAGGTTAGAATTCTAAAACTAAATTCTAATCATTAAAAAAAAAAAAAAAAAACCTTTAAGAAATTTTTTTTTTTGCATTTTTATTTTACCAAAATAAAACAAAAATTAAAATCTATTTAAAATCTAATTAAAAATTAATCTAAAACATAAAAATAAAACTAAACTATACAAAATTTAAATTAATCCTAAAAATCAAATTAAAATCTAAATATTTAAAACCTAACAAAAATCTAAAGACTAAACTCTAAATCGAAAAATAAAAATAAAGTTAAATTCTAAACAAGCCTAAACATAAACGCATTTTTTTTTTTAATTTTGATTTTTATATGTGATAAAATGAAACTATAAAAAATGAATTAAAATCTAAATACGTAAAAAACAAAAACCTAAATTAAACCTGCGATGAACCTATGCTGAAACAATCAAAACGCATCGAAATAAAAATGCAAAGGAATGTTACAGTGAACCCTAGCGTAACTATATACATATGAAGACTAAAAGAGAAACGCACGACACTAATTCAACCACGGCGAAGAAAGAAACTGAATATCGAAACGCTGAATGTTTACGCCTGAGATTACCTTGATGAACCACGTGATATCCCTCACCAAAATCGAAAAAGGATTTATGTTATTACCTGAGCAGCGTGACAGAGATTTGGCTGCAAATCTTCGACGGTTGTTTGAGAATGTCTGCGGTGACTGGTAAGGCGGAATCGTAACCCTCAACGACTGACGTGAGCAGCTTTCAGTCCATGCAGAGTGCCATCGATGCATTCAAGGGTTTCTCACCTGGCCCGTCAATAAAATTCGAACTGCTTCCCTTCTCTTTTTGTGATGTTTCTGGTGCGTGTAGGTCGGCGAAAGATGGCAGCGTGGGAAATGAGAACCCGTTTCAGAGAAAGCCTTGCGGATAACCAGCGTTGAAATCTGAACAGTCGACGGCGTGGATGGAATGGGCACGTTTCTGAGCAAGTTCTGGCCCGATAATGAGGAAAAATCACGCAGCATCTCCAGGCAGCAAGCGATCAACACATATTAATCATTCAACGCAGCACCATTCATACGCACCAGCAATGCTTTTATGGCGTTAATCCAGTGCAATGATAGTGATTTAAAATTTGAAACCCTTACAGTCTCCCACAAGTGACGTGAGTTATGCACTGTGCAAATGGACGCAGAACAATTGATACACAGTTGACGGTGGAGGGACTGCGTATTAATTTTAGATGGTGCAGGGGAAATGGCTATCAATCACATGCAATCACTCCCAAAATCATTTACTACAAGTGACGGCGGCAATCTGTTTGTAGATATCTCGCCAGTCGTCCCTAAATTGCATTTGTTCCCCACGCTGTTCCAGAACTTTTCCTTTCTTTCACTGCAAGTTGGATCAGTGCTGGGTATTTTCCTGTGGCTTGGATCTGAGACTGAAATCTGAAGTTAGCCAGCCCACGTGAACTTAGTAACTGGAATGGTGTCAACTGAGATCGAATCTGAGCCAGTTCTGGGCACGGCAGCAGGGCATGGGAGCCACGGCGAAATCTGATTTACCTGCCAAAAATAATTTCGAAATTTTCATGCGATAAAATGAAACCTAAAAACCCTAAACCCTAATAAAAACTGCATAAAACAAAAACTTGAAACCCTAGATCAGCTGATTAATGTACAGATTTGGCCCCTTAACAGCCAGATTCAGCAATAAGCACAGAAAAATTTTAAAGATCAGAAATTTCAGATCGTCACTGTGAAAAAACTTCAGAAAATTTCTCATGCAAATTTAGGAAAAATAAACCGAATGATAAACCCAGGATCAAATCCAACTGGGCTCAGCAGAAAATGCTTGCGGGAGTTGGCTGGTTCAGCCGAGAACTTCCCCGAACGCCCACAAATTTCCTTCAATGATGTTTTCTGCACAGCTCAAAACAACTGTCAATAAAGAGGGCAAAAATGCTGCTAGATCTCATGAAGTAATGGAGATACCTGCCATTACTTCAGAAACCCTAACAGCACCCAAACCCCAGCAAGTGAACAAGATACCTGTGCTCACAATACTCTACAAAAAGCTATTATTAATGGCTGAAAATAACATATGCAGAAAATTTAAACAATCTCACAGCATTTCAAGAGAGTAACACCAGCAAGATATGGACCCCAAAGTCTTCTTTTATTAACCAGAAACAGATTTACAAGAGAGCTTCTTCAGTCTTAGACTCACAGATCGAATCAATTGAAATGACCCCCTAAGACCCTATATAAAGGAAATGATCCTAACGGCTAGTTCGAGTGATCCATGTGGAAATGATCTCGACCGTTGATGAGGATCAAGACATCTCTTGATCTCATCCGTCGATTTATTCACTTAAAAAATTATTATTTTATTAGTTAGGGTTTTTGCTTGATTTTTTAATTTTTTATTATTTTTCATTATTTTATTATTTTTATTCATTTTTTAATTTTTTAATTCATTTTAAAATGGATCACTGAACTAAACCTTCGGAAACATCACCTAGGACCTAGGACTTAGGACTCATGAGGGGATTTAAAACATTTCTCGACCCTCAGGACACATTACATCATGACTTTTACAAAATTACATCTTAAGGGACAAACCCAGTTAATACAGACCCTCACAAAACACCCAGCGCTGCGACACAACGATAATCTAGCAGATCAACACACTAGGATTCTCCTAAAGTTCAAATGACAAAATCAATCTCGGCTTTGGGGTCAGGTTTGAAGGAAAACTCTGCCGATCCGTGGATCGGTGAGACAAAAAACCTTCCGGGACGAAGATTATCATCAGAAAGTTAGGTCCACCTAGGCAAATTACATACATGACTTCATGTCTGCTAAGATTATTTACAGTTAATACATGCAGACTGGGTTTACAATCAAAAAGATCAAACTGCTGATGATGGCAGGATGGCACGGACATGTTGATCAGGTGCTGCTTCTTTCTGTCAAGAAAAACGGGGTGCACTGCATGGGTAGTTGACCAGTAGGGGTCAACAGACCCCTTAGACTCCTATATATAGAAAGGAGGTTTTGTCATTTGTATCATCAAAGAATTGTTCAATTGTGTAATGTAAAGGAGGTTGCCCCCTCAAAGAGGCTGAATTCTAAGGCGTTCAACTATCTTTTCTATCTTTTTGTGAGCTAGTTTCATAACATTTGGTATCAGAGCTTTGGATTCTAGGGTTTCGTTGCTCCAAATAGGTTATCGTGGCATTTTCGCTATAACTTTTTTTTTTGCGACGTTTCAGAAGCGAAACAAGAAACCCATTTGAGACGAAATCAGGCTGAACCTAGGGTCCGAATTTCAAAGCTTTTCGCACTATATTTGCGGAGATATTATCTGAGGAAGCTGGCCTTTTTGCAGACTCCTGAATTACATTCCAAACAGGTGACCTTGGGAAAATTGTCATAACTTTTGTTTCGAGCATCAGATTGAAATTTCATAAGAAGTTACAAAAAGAGGACGGACTGTAGTTTCTTGTGTATATTTTTCAGTTACTAAGGTCATAACAGTGACACGTGGCACTTCATACAAGTTCGCTTTTCTGGAAAGGTCTATAATCAGGTCATCTTGGGAGATTGTGCATAACTCTGCCTTGGAGAATCTAAATTCGATCAGACTGGTGGCATTGGAAAGAGGACACAGAGGGGTACTGCAAGTCGCAATTTCAGAACTGGATGATCCGAAATTATAGAGATATATCAGGTTCAATATCGAGCTCCTACAAAGTGAAAAAATGTGTGTAGTTTTTTTTAAATTTTTGCATAAGTTTGGTTTGAAAAATTAGTTTGAAGGAATTCAAAGGGCATAGTAAAGCATTATTATCGGTAATTGATGCCCCGAGGAAAGAAAATGAAAACACCTAGTAAGCAACTTGAAAGTTCTAGCATGACTCATGAAGAAGAGGAAGAAATGCAACATGATATATCAAAATTATGAGACCAAGTGCAACAAATGTCACTTGCACAAAAAGTAACAGAATTGAAGATGGATGGTTTAAAGAAAGATGTAGAAACTAAGATGGATGGTTTAAAGAAAGACGTAGAAGTTAAGATGGATTGTTTAAAGAAAGGCGTAGAAGCTAAGATGGATGGCATGGAAGCTAAGATGAATGGCATGGACACTAAAATGGATGGCATGGATGATAAGATGGAAGAATTAAAGATAAATTTGAATAAGTTGCTACAAGAAATAGTCACTAATGGTGAAAGGGTAGTAAAAGAAACTCATGATGAGAACAAAAGAAATGTTAATCATGATTTCATAGATTCTGACGTTGGATCGAAGACCCACCATATTCCAAAAATTGATATGAGGAAGTTTGATGGCAAGGATCCCGCAATATGGATACTACAGATGGAGCAATTTTTCGATCTCAATAATGTGCAAAACACACAAAATGTACGTATTGCAACTTTATATTTGGAACCAAATCAGTTTGTATGGTATCAATGGCTTTGCTCTCGTAAACAAATTATCATTTAGGCAATTTTTACGGAAGAAATAACAACACATTATGAGGATACAAAAAGAAACACTTTTTTTAGCCAATTGATAAGTCTCAAACAAAAGGGTTCAATGATGGAGCACATTGAGGAGTTCCAAAAATTGAACATAAGGGTAAAAAATATTCCAGAGGAGCATAGGATTGATGTGTTTATAGGGACTTTAAAGGATAATATCCAACATGATGTTTGCCTTTGGGAATCTGATTCATTAGAGAAGGCATTCAGGTTAGCAAGAAAAATGGAAAGCAAAATTATGGCAACCAGGAAGCCTACCACTCACAACTATAAAGATGGAAGTGTTGTTGCCCCTAGCCTTCCACAACTTATAAGGTTGACACCACAACAATCGGAAGAAAAAAGAGCAAAAGGGATTTGTTACAGTTGTGATAGCAAGTACACTAAAGGTCATAAGTTTGCTGAGAAGAAATTATTCTACATAGATTGTGAAGAGGAAGAAGAAAATGAACAAGAAAGGTCAAAAGAAGAGGATATACTCCAGGAACAAAGCCTAGATGAAGAAATGAATCCGACCATATCTTGTAATGCATTGGCTGGAATTACCACTCCTCAAACGATCAAGATAGAAGGACATATCAGGAAGAAAAAGGTAATAGTGTTGATTGATTCAGGAAGTACCCACAATTTTATTCATTGTAAGATAGCAAAATAATTGAATTGCTTCCTATATCTAGCACCAGAGTGTCAAGTGATGGTTGCAAATGGAGGAACGATAAATTGCTCTGGAAAGTGCCATAATATCAAGCAATCCATGGGAGAATATGTATTGAATAGCCCAATGCTTTCCATTCCAAGGGGAGGTGCTGATGTGGTACTAGGAGTCCAATGACTACAATCCTTGGCTACAATAGCTTTTAACTTTCAAGAACTTTTCATGAAATTTTATGCAGAAGGAAAGGAAGTTGAATTAAGGGGTATTGCAGGGAAACCGGGAAAGATAATAAGCTCTAACGGTATGACAAAGCTTCTAAAAAAGGAACAATGAGGTGTAATTGCACAATTATGTTCGCTAGATGTTTCCACATCGAAATCATCTATTTCTCTAGATCTCCAAAAAGTCTTGGACAATCATTCCAAGGTATTTGAGACTCCCAAAGGTCTCCCACCTTTTCGTGATCATGATCATGCTATTCATTTGATTCCACGAAGTGTTCCTCCAAACATTAGGCCGTACAGATATCCCTATGCCCAAAAGAGTAAAATTGAACGTATGGTTGCAGAAATGCTTGAGGCTGGTATAATTCACCCTAGCCAAAGTTCTTTCTCTGCTCCAGTAGTATTGATGCACAAGAAGGATGGATCATGGCACATGTGTCCGGATTATAGGGAGCTCAACAATCTCACTATTAAAGATAAGTTTCCCATTGTTGTCATTGATGAATTATTGGATGAATTGCATGGATCAATTTACTTCACCAAGTTAGATCTTCGTTCAGGATATCATCAAATCAGAATGAAGATTCAAGACATTCCGAAAACAACATTTAGAACTCATGAGGGTCACTATGAGTTTTTGGTCATGCATTTTGGCCTTACCAATGCACCTTTTACATTTCAAGGTTTGATGAATTCCATTTTCAAACCCTTCCTTAGAAAATTTGTGTTAGTATTTTTTGATGATATACTAATCTACAACAAGTCTTGGAAGGATCATGTTGAACACGTTGAGAGGGTGCTACAACTATTGGAGGAGAAACAATTATATGCAAAAAGATCCAAATGTTTCTTTGGAGTACAAGAGGTGGAATATCTGGGTCATATTCTATCTCATGAAGGAGTTAAGGTAGACCCTAGCAAAATTAAAGCCATTAAGGAATGGGAAATCCCCACATCCATAAAGCATTTGTGAGGATTTCTCGGGTTGACAGGGTATTATCGCAAGTTTGTTAAGAATTATGTGAAAATAGCAGCACCTTTAACAACATTGTTGAAGAAAGAAGCATTTTCATGGACTTCAGAAGCAACAAAGGCCTTCGAACATCTTAAAGAGGCAATGTGCCAAGCACTGGTCTTAGCTACACCAGACTTAACAAAAACCTTTATTGTGGAATGTGATGCTTCTGGAAATGGAATTGGTGCTGTTTTAATGCAAGATGAAAGACCCATTGCTTTCGAAAGTCGTCCAATCAAAGGAAAGTATTTACACAGCTATTTATGAGAACGAAATGTTGGCAATACTACATGCACTTAAGAAATGGCGACCCTACCTAATGGGAAGACACTTCAAGGTGAAAACGGATCATGATAGCCTTAAATACTTTTTAGAACAAAGATTATTCTCTGAAGAACAACAAAAATGGGTCACAAAGATGCTGGGTTATGACTTTGAAATCATATACAAAAAAGGGAAGCAAAATGTTGTGGCAGTTGCACTCTCAAGAAAGAATGAGGATGTGGAAGCATTGTTGTGCGCCATTTCTATTATCCAACCAGATTGGATAAACGAAGCAAGGGAGGAATGGAAGAATGACGAAGACGTGTGGGAACTTATTTGAAAGTTACAACAAGATTCTAGTACATTTGATACATTCAGCTGGAAAAATGATTCGTTATGGTACAAAGATCGCTTATACCTCTGTAAGAATTCCCAACTCAAACAAAAGATTGTTCTGGAATTACACGCTTCTCCTTTAGGAGGGCACTCAGGATTTTAAAAACTTACCACAGGGATAAGAAGGAATTTTTTTGGGATGGCCTTAAATCGGATATTCAAAAGTTTGTGGTGGAATGTTTGGTATGCCAACAAAATAAAGCTGAAACAATTAAGTCACCAGGTCTATTACAACCTTTATCCATTCCAAGCCAACGTTGGGAGGAGGTTTCAATGGATTTTATCACAGGTTTACCCAAGTGTGAGGGAAAGAGTGTCATCATGGTTGTAGTTGACAGACTTATCAAGTATGCACACTTTTGTGCATTATCACATCCATTTAAAGTCAATACAGTTTCTACGGCATTTGTGGAAACAATTCAAAAGCTACATGGAAACCCAAAGATTATTGTAAGTGATAGAGATCCCATTTTTACTGGAAATTTTTGGACAAAATTATTTTCTTGTCTTGGTACTCAGTTAGCTCATAGCTTATCTTATCATCCTCAATCTTATGGGCAAACTGAGATAGTAAACAAATGTTTGGAAGGATATCTTCGTTGCTTTGTATCTGATAAACAGACACAATGGGTCAAATGGTTGCCTCTGGCTGAATGGTGGTATAACACTTCCTTCCATACTGCAACAAAAATGACCCCATTTATGGCACTTTATGGATATCAGCCACCATCCATCACATCATATTTAAGATAAAATTCTAAGGTTCAAGCAGTGGAACATCACATTGAGCATCAACAACAAGTTCTCCAACTCTTAAAGGATAACCTTGTGTTGGCACAAAATAGAATGAAACAACAGACAGATCAACATAGCAGCGAAAGAAGTTTCGATTTAGGTGACTGGGTATTTCTACGGCTACAACCATATAAACAAATGTCCCTCAAGCAAGCTAAGAAGGATAATAAATTGTCACCAAAGTATTATGGTCCGTACAAGGTGTTGCAAAAGATTGGTACTATGGCATACAAATTGGAGCTTCCTGCAGCTTCTCGAGTGCACCCAGTTTTCCATGTTTCATGTTTAAAGAAGGTTATAGGCGACAAGCTCCCAGTTCAAACAATATTGCCAGAACTTGACGAGGAAGAAAAAATTATATTGGAACCGGAAGCAGTCATAGAAATAAGAACTCGACAGCTACGAAATCGATCCATTTCAGAGTATCTCATCAAGTGGAAGAACTTATCCACTGAAGATTCCACATGGGAGGATGAGAATTTTATACAGAAGCATCCAGAACTACTCAAGCGTTGAGGACAACACTTTTTTGAAGGAGAGGGGCATGTTAGGTCCCTATAATACTAGTGATGGCCCCATTACTATTGTAGTTGTATCCCTTATTAATATTGTTGTGCCCCTATTGTCCCCATATTGTTATTACTGTACTCCATAGAATCCCTCTATTGTTTTTTTTGTATCTTTATATTATTATTGTTAGGTCGGCTTGATTATATTGTGATCCCTTAGACTCCTATATATAGAAAGGAGGTTTTGTCATTTGTATCATCAAAGAATTGTTCATTTGTGTAATGTAAAGGAGGTTGCCCCCTCGAAGAGACTGAATTCTAAGGCGTTCAACTATCTTTTCTATCTTTTTGTGAGCTGGTTTCATAACAGAAACTCTAAAGGATTGGGAGATCAATTTGTCATAGGTTTACAACAAATAATTTTCCAGCAATAATTTGTTTTTTGGTTGGGTATTTGGTTTGGGACAACAATTGCAATTGGGTTGAGATATGAAGGTCGGATGGAGAGTGCATCCAATTATAGTCTTTGGATGGAGAGGATAGCATTGGTACTAATGGAGAACAACATTTGGAATTTGCTGAACAAAAAATCGAACCCCTATCAATGTTACACAATTGGCCATCCCTAATCAAAAGGATTTGAAAGCTAGGAGGATTTTGCTGGATGGAATAAAGGATAATGTGATCCCTGATATATACAGAAAGAAGACTGCTAGGGAAATGTGGGAGGCTTTAACGAAACTATACCAGAGCGATAACCAATACAGAAATATGGTGCTGAAGAAGAAACTCATGGGCACTAAGATGATTAGATCATATATATTAGAATGTTATCTCACCATGATCTCACAAGTTTGTTATGAGTTGGCTGTAGTTGGGGAGGCTGTGATAGATCAAGAATTGGTGAGGATAGATGACTTTGAATGGCTTCACTAATCTTTGTTCTCCATTCATCAAAGGTAAACTTGATGATTGACCAATTGTGGTTGTATTCTTGTTCGCTTACTTCACCTGGCAGGTTAGTCTTTGATCCTAGTCTAGTGGGACCTCCTCTGAGGCCTTTGGGTTTTAGGAAGGGCATTATTGGGGAGGCTCTTATTGAATTAGCGTGTTCAAGATATTCCATAGTTACCATTTTCCATCTTTCCCCTTGTTCATCTCCATTCTTTGGGTTGGTGGTCGTTAGTCATTTTGATTGACACCCTTCATCCTCATCCTTGAGTCTAGGCTCGACAAACTTAGCCTTGGAGAGGCCGAGGACAATAGCCAAGAGGCTGATTTTGGAGGAGGATGAATTATCTAGAGAGGTCGAGTTGCATGGGTGTGCAAGCCGTACAACAAGTTTGAGGAGGCTGTGAGTAGGTGAGGTGGAGCAACTCTAGAGGAGGCCAATAATTCTTGGGCGCTGATTTCTAGTTGACAGGTTGAATTTTAGGAGTCCAATTTCCTTGTGGGCTGAGTTATAGATTCTCATACAACTAAAATTTTCTCTGTATATTTTCTCTATGGGTCTAACCCAAAATTTTCCAGAGTTTAATAAAGTGAAAAAAGATTGTTATTGGTTGAATTTTCGGCTATTATATCTTTTGATTTTTCATAATATTTTCCACTGTGTTGTCGCTCAAAATGTATAGGCACCACGACAACGACTCAGGTCAGGGGTTGTCGCCCGAATCCCCAACCTCTCTGTTTAAGCTATCTCCCAACAACAAGCTATGGGGCATAGACCTTATGGAAATGAAATGATGAAGGACAAGTTGGGAACCAATTAGTCCAGGAGACATAGTTGATTGGCCTAGCACTTGTTTAGATTTAGCAAGGTATTAAGGATTCGATTAGATATATAGGTTTGAAACCAATGGCTTATGGAGTCAACACTCTTGCTTTACAAATTTTAAGACCAAGTACCAGATGGACAACTGCTGCTTTAATGCGTAACTATCCTATATGAAATGCAATTCTTAGGACTTATGTGAAATGTAGGAATCTTGGTTGATTTTACTTAAATGCCTAGTCTAAGTATGGCCTTTGATCTTTATCTATATTGAACCTAAAATCTATAGTAAATGGCAGAGAGAAGTCAAGGTGAAGCACACGAGGGTGTGATTAATGATCCCTCTCCTTGAAATCTAATGTATCCGGTGCCTCTAGCGCTGCAGAGACTGTGGCTCTAATGACTGCAAGGTCACCGTTTTAGATACTAGAAAGGCTAGACTTCTCAAGAGAAAATGCAAAGATGTTTCTATCTCTCTATCAACCAAGCTTATGCTTGGAGGTCAATTTTAATACGCACTACTAGCTTAGGATGCGAATGCTATGTGAAGTTAGAGGATGATTATTAAGACGAGATTGTTAATGTTTAAGTACTTTGTTTATGGTGATTCTCGAGTTACATCGACAAGTAGTTATTTAAGAAAATCAAAAGACAATCTCAATTACAAGGATGAATGCCAATGTGCTAAACAAATAGATATCTCAAGAAGAAGATAAAATCCACTCAATGAATCTCTTTGGAGCAATCACTAATATGAGAGATATTAACCAATGAGCCAAGAATACTTAGCTAAATCTGATGCTTTTCCAATGGCTCATTTGTCCAACCTTAAACAAGAATCATGAACAATCAAATCACTTGCTTGCTTAGATATTTAGCCAACGAGATCAAAAAAATGTTCTTCAAACAAAGTATCTCCAATCTAAACTTTAGATGCCCAAAGGTTGATTTATGATAAGCAGTGATCCACAATGTGCCTTAAATAAATGCAAGAATGCTTATTTACCTTCAGATATCAAAATGGTATGCGAATGATGATTGTCTGAAGGCTGCAATAAGATTCATAAATATTCTTACTTTATCTCAACACAATATAACGAGATCATTCAATGCTCCAAGGTATGCCAAATATAACAATTGTTTTACCAAGATACTCAAAATGGCAACGATATTAGACCACGTAATTAATATTATCAAGAAACATTGATTTTTCAATATGCAAGCAGTCCTCAATGATATCTTTCTTGTCAACAAAAATATTTTACTTAATGCTAGCTGTCCCTTAACACAGTATTTATTATGAACCAAGGATAAATTTTGTAGCAGCAGAGAGCTATTTATGTTTTCTTGTAGATTTCAACCTACTACTGAAACCCAATGAAATAAAATATAACTACAGTGACTTCAGATCTCAGAATAAACTACAACGGTAAAATGCTAATTAGGACAACAGCAAAATTTTCAATGTTAGAGGAGCAGCAGAAAATCACTTATGCTTCAGTGACAAAAGAGCAGCAAATAATAGGACAGCAAAGAGAAACTTTATGTTAAATGGTCAGAATATTCGAGATTGCTTACTTCTCTGTCTTTGCTTTTAAAAAAAAATGCTTATATCATTGATGTATCTTCAGATTTTGGGAATGCTTGTGACAGTCATCAAGAATTTTGAGCTGATTTGAAGGCTGAATCAGACTGCTTTTGGAGGATGTTTTGGGGCAACTTTTACCACCGTTGACTTTCTGTTTAGGGCTGATTTCTTTGTTGATTTGACTGCTGATTTGACAGATCTATTTTGGGCTTATATTTGTACTCTCTCTCTCTCTCTGCTGAACTATTGAAGAATAATAAGAATATTTGATCAAAGGGTTTCCCCACATTGGGGTTTGGCCTTGGGATTGGCCACATCTTGTGTCCTCTTGTCTTGGCTTGTCTTATGCATATGATTTTATGTTCTATCTGCATTTACTATCAATGTTTGTAAGTTAATGTAATGGCTACTGAATATAATTGGAATTTGTTATTGGGCTGCTAAAGGAACATTGAAGTAAACTGCCTTAAGCATAGAACATACCATTGCTATCTAAAATTAACATGGTATCAGCGCTGAGGTGAAGACGAAGCCCAAGCAAGAGTGAAGCAAAGAAATCACTAAAGGAAGCTGTTGGACAAGGACTTGGAACCAGTCCCAATGACGACTACATCTTTATTCAAAACTGAGGACAAGCTCAAGGACAAATCCGACTATCATGCATGGAAGATGATTTTGGATTTGACTTTGGAAGAAAATGATGCCATGGACTATGTCAAAGGAAGAATAACTAAGCTTCCTTCAAGTGCATCCGCCATTGTTCAAACCAAGTACAAGAAAGGTGAGGCAAAAGCTAAGAAGATTATTGTTGATTCTATTCATAAGCCTTTGGTTGCATATATTTCTGATTTGGAAACATCTAAGGAGATGTATGAAAGGCTGGTTGGGATGTTCAAAGTGAACAATGCAAATCAAATTCTCTTTCTCAAGAACAAGTTGAAAGACATCAAGATGGATAGAGGAGAATCCATCCAATCCTACTTCATGAGGATCACCGAGATCAAGAATGATCTTCTATCTATTGGAGAAGTCACTGGTGACCGGGAACTCTCTCTTATTGCACTTGGGGGCCTTACAAGAGATTGGGATGTGTTCAACACTACCATTCTTAACAATGACAGGATTCTGAGATATGAGGAACTATTGCCCAAATGCACTCAAGAAGAAATAAGGATGATGGAAGGAGAAAAGCCCTCAAATGAGACAATCCTACTACCTTCTCCGCTCATTCTAGAAGAAGGAACAATGCTGGTCCAAGGAATCAAGGACAAGGGTTCAAGCTGGGATTCAAATAAGGAAGAAAAGGAAGGTGCTTCAATTGTAACAGGTTTGGTCACTTCACTAGAGAGTGTCTTCACGAGAAGATATTCCAAGAGATGATGACAACAATAACAACAACAACTTCAAGGACAATGGCAATCGAAGGAACAACAGGTTCAATAACAAAGGAAAGAGGAATGCTCCTGTTGCTCGAAATGGAGGTGGTCATCCTCCCAAGAAGTTGAGAAATTCCAGGTATGATGAAGTTAATGTTGCAAAGCAAAATGAATTTTATCTTATTTCTGCCCTCTCCACTACCTCTTCTCCGGATACATTGGACCATTTGTTGATTGATAGTGGTGCCTCAAGGCACTTCACTGGGTACAAAGAAGCTCTCTCAAACTTGGTTGAGAATGAGACAAATATGGAGATTATACTTGGGGATAATGCCACTTATCTCGTGAAAGGAATTGAGACTGTTACTCTCCACTTAAATCAAGGTCAAACCCTTCACTTACAAGAAGTGCTATATGTACTTGACTTGAAAAGGAACTTGGTTTCTATTTCTGCGATGGAAGACAAAGGTTTTAGGGTGTCATTCGTTGATGGAAAGGATTGCCTTTGGTAAAGGAATCCAAGAGATGCATTCACTCTAGGATTCAGGGTTGAAGGTCTCTATTAGGTTGGAGGAAGTCCATTGGGAGCAATGATTTGTGACACCTCTCTTCAATCCGAATTATGGCACCGAAGATTTGCTCACCTTCATTTTAAAGTCTTACCCGATGTAAGGAAGACGATCACAGGGATGCCCGAATTCAACTTGAATCATGAAGGTGTTTGTTAGGGATGTGAAGCAGGGAAACATACAAGGGGACCATTCCTCGCAAGTGAGACTCAAATTACTGATATTCTTTAGTTGGTCCATTCTGATCTATCAAGTATGTTGCCCATGACATCTTTGGGTGGATATTTGTATTATGCTATTTTTGTGGATGATTTCTCTCGCAATACTTGGACCTATTTCTTAAAGAAGAAGAATGAAGAATTCAAATGGTTCTTGTCCTTCAAAGCTTTTGTCGAGAATCAAACAAGGAAGAAGATCAAAATTATGAGGACCAATAATGGGACCGAATATGAGTCTAATGAATTCAAAGACGACTATAAAGAAGTTGGCATTAAGAGGGAGACTACAACCGCTTATACTCCTGAACAAAATGGTGTTGCCGAAATGAAGAATCGTACTATTATTGAAGCTACTCGGGCTATGCTTCATGATCAAGGTCTTCCGAAGTTCTTATGGGGAGAAGCTGCCAACACCGCTGTGTATGTCCAAAACCAATGCCCACATCAAGCTTTGGGTTTCAAGACACCTGAAAAAGTATTCACCAGTGAGAAACTTGATTTTACTCATTTTAGAATTTTTGGATGTCCCGTATACTTTCATGTGCCGAAAGAGAAAATAAACAAATTAGATGCATCTGGGAAGAAAGGAACATTTGTGGGCTATAATGAAACTTCGAAAGCATATAGAATCTATGTGCCTGGTCAAAGTGAAGTGGAGTTAAGTCATGATGTCACTTTCGATGAAGATTCTTCTCTTAGAAAGATTCGAGATCTTCCCATTCTTAGGAAGGCCAATGATGATGTTGATGTAGAAAAGCAAGATGAATCTCTGTCCGATGAACCGATGCCCGATGTTGAAGGTCCAATGTATCCCATTGATCCACCTCCTAGTGAGCCTGCTACTACAAGAAAGAGGCCTTTGTGGCTTAAAGATACTCTTGAAGATGCTGAGAAACACATTGCACCGAGGGGGACATTTTGTGAAAGCAAGAAGTCGAATAGGTACCAAGGGTACTTAGTTGCCATGAGTACCATTGTACAATCTGAGCCTTGTACATTTGAAGAAGCTGTGAAGCAACAGGTTTGGAAGGATGCGATGAACGAAGAGTATGAATTGGTCATGAAGAATGATGTTTGGGATGTGGTTCCTAGAACCAAGGATAAGTCCGTGGTCACTTCAAAATGGTTACAAGATCAAACATGGAGCTGATGGGAGTGCTGAGAAATTCAAGGCCAGATTTGTAGCTTGAGGCTTCTCTCAAAAGGAAGGAGTAGACTACGATGAGATATTTGCACCAGTTGCCTGATATACCACCATCCATTCGATCATAGCCCTTGTTGCCTCGCAAGGATGGAACCTTCATCAGATGGATGTCAAAACTGCCTTCTTGCATGGTTCGCTTAAGGAGGAAGTATATGTGGAACAACCTGAGGGGTTCGAGGTTCAAGATCGTGAGACACATGTATGCAGGTTGAAGAAAGCCCTCTATGGGTTGAAGCAAGCCCCTAGGGCTTGGTATGAGAGGATCGATAACTATCTTATGAAGCTGGGATTTACGAGAAGTGATGCTGACCCGAACCTATACTTCAAGGTTGAAAATGACAAACCTCTCATTTTGGTCCTTTATGTGGATGATCTCTTTCTAACAGGTGATGACCCTCTCATTCATCAATGCAAGAGGGAGTTGGCTTCCGAGTTCGAGATGAAGGACCTAGGACTGATGCATTATTTCCTAGGATTGGAGGTCTGGCAAAAGCCAGGTGAGATTTTCCTTTCTCAAGGAAAATATATTTTGAAGCTACTTGAGAGATGTGGGATGGTGGACTGCAAGTCTGTGACTACTTCGATGGAACTCAACTTTAAGAAGCTATGTGGAAGTGTTGTTGGGCCCGAATTGACGAACCCTACCGAGTATCGTCAACTTGTGGGAGCACTGATGTTCTTGGTCAACTCTCTTTTTGACATATGCTTCGTCGTGAACATGTTGAGTCAATATATGGTCTAGCCTCATCACATTCATTGGATTGTTGCCAAGAATCTCTTGAGATATCTTCGGGGCACTATCCACTTTGTCTGAAATACATTGCTGGGGATTTGAGGCTACATAGATATTCAAATGTTGACTGGGCTGGCAGTGTGGTGGATCATAAGAGCACGTCTGGGTGCTGCTTCTCTTTGGGGTTTGCTTCTATATCTTGGATGAGCAGGAAGAAGAAATCGGTTGCACTAAGCACCGCTGAGGCCGAATACATTGCTGCGAGTATGGCCTGTTGTGAAGCAGTTTGGTTGAGGAAGCTCTTCAGTGAGCTATTTGAGCACGTGCTAGATACGACTGTGATCTTCTGCGACGACTACAGTGGGATTCATCTATCAAAGAATCCTGTGTTCCACGACCGCTCCAAGCACATTGATATCAGGTACCACTTTATCCGGGATATGTTTCAACGAGGAGCAGTTAGGCTCCATCACATCAAGACAGATGAGCAGGTTGCAGACATTCTCACAAAGCCTCTTGGGAAGGTCAAATTCTTAACCTTCCGAGAGAGACTTGGAGTCGTGGAACGACCCTCTTATGAGTTGGATACAGAGCTCTAGGAGCTCTTGAGGGTGTGGGGTACTTCTTCGAGCTAGCTATGAGTGACCACAGGGTGAGTGGTTCACCTTCCCCTAGTGGTGCGCTGGATACACGTTGAGTGGTTCACCTTCCCCTTTGATACCCCATTATGGTTGACATGTGTGTAGGGTGAGTGGTTTCCTTCCCCTACTTGGACACATGCATGTAGGGTGAGTCCTTCCCCTACAGTTGACATATGCATAGGATGAGTGGTTCACCTTCTCCTATGGCATATGAGTAGGATGAGTGGTTCACTTTTTCCTACTGGTACCCCGACCAATGTTTTTAAAACTGGAACCGGTGACTGGACTGGTCCACCTGATGAACCGATTTACCGACCGGAACCGGTCTAACCGGGACTAGTTTGGGCTAAACGAACCGGTTTTAGAAAAATACATTAAGCAATTAATTTTTAATGAAACAAAACTATTTTTAAGATTTAAAACCATGATTCCAAGCCAATAGAGACAAAATATGCAAAGTTTGCTCATTTATATACCATGTAAAGGTGAATATATTGAAATGGCGCCGAGTGCAACATATCATCGACAAAATAGCAAAATACCTAAACAATGAGGCTCTAAATGGCCTATAAAGTCCAAAAACAATGCTGCAGGCTACGAGGCCATTGGCCTACTACAAGTCTACTGTGTACACATGATCAATCATCAAGTTCATCACCACTACTAGCCACAGGATCATCATCAAGAGCTACATAGACATCATCTGGTTCAGAGTCTGAGGATGCCTCAGCTTGATCTGCAACCTTAGTAGCAATGCCATCAATAACAATAGAAGTGGACCTAATGGAAGCACGAGTTTATCGACTTGCACGACTAGTGCCTTCCATTAGTTCTTTGCCTTTCCTTGATGTCGCTACTGATCCTGGTTCTGATGCCGCCACAAAATCTGCTTCATCCCCCGCTAAAGCCATGTCGATATCAAAGTCAGCCTCAAACACAAGATCTTCAGTCTCCTCCACCCATTCTGATGTTGGATCAATATTGTCCAACACAATGGGATCTAGATCAGGTGCCTTGTTCATCATTTGGTTCCTCCTCAGTCGAAGGTTTTATTGCACAAAAACAAGATCATTTAACCGTTTTTGTTCCTTAAAGGCTTGGAGAGGGTGTTTTTGGAGGGGAAGCACCCTTAATTTCCCTCTAAAACCCTTAAGCTACCTTGGAAAAGCCACATTGTGGGTCCTCAGTGGCCATGGCAGGTAACCGGCCGGTTTAGGACCGGTTAGGATTGGTTTAGGACCGGTTAGGGCCAAATTCTTGCCACAGTGCCTCCTTAACTGGGTTTTTCAGCCGGTTCCAACCGGTGGCCCTGCTGACTGGCTGGTTAGACCGGTAACCGGTTAGCTAGGCCGTTTTAAAAACTATGAACCCGAAACACATCCTACCCATAAAGTCCGGGACTCATGGGAAGTACCTCTCATCTTGCCAATGAGTTGGGCAAAATTTGGTTAGGGCCATAGCACTATCAATGCCTGCATCATGTACTGTCGCACTCCCTGTGACTAGGATGCATGGTGTTCAACAACTTGATCTGGGATCAAGGACTGGATTTAGTCAGTGGAGAGTGGTATGATACACTCTCGATCACTTCTTCATTATTACTTCATGGTTCAGCAGAGCAGAGTAGAGCAGTGATGGCATGATGGTACATGATGACAGGTTGGCATGATGATAGATTGGCAGGTGGAATTCTCCCTAGTTGAGAGGGAGTGTCAAAATTGGCAACTAGGGCCAAATTCCACCTTAGGACGACTCACATGATGGAGATGATTATTGCGTTAGATTCCTCTTTTAGAGAGGTACAATTTTGATATAAAGATAATCTCATTCTGATAAGCAGAAATGGAATTATGAATTTATTTCTCCTATGGATAATTTGTCAAGGTTGGCTCCAGTCAAATGTAGGCTCACGAAGCCCAACAGATGTGTCTTTTCACCTTTAACGAAGTGTATAAATAGGAGAGACCTTTTCCACATTTGGACATCATCTCATTTCAACTTCTTCTCTCTCTTGATTGGGTCATACTGTTAGCGCTTGAAATTTCACCTCAGGCTGAGAAAGGTAAACCTCAAGGCAACATCAAACCACTTAGCCTCGTAGCTAGCCCTACAGGGCTGGAGAGGGCTCTCTCCGGTCTATCTCGGTGAGATCTTCAATGGAATGAGATGACCAATAGGGTAACACTGATTTTAGGCTAATAAACTGATCAAAAGGTTGATTTAGGGTTTTTAGGGTTTTTGGTGGCAAATTGAGGGGATGGCAATTTTGGGTGCGGGGATTGGACACAGTTTCTGCAGGGAGTTCTTTGGGGCGAGGTAGGAGGCAGTATTGATGCTTTTGATTGAGGTGGATGGTCCGGAATGACAGGTGAGGAGCTAAGGAGAGCAAACAATAACTTTGAATTCTCCTTAAACAGTAGAAAACATTGAAATTAAACAAACTTAAAAGCAGAGCATGACAGTCATGAATTCTTACTTTAACACTTCGTTTGCTTAATATGCAGAAGGGAAAGAAAGGAAATGATTCACATAACACACTTACAGGTACATAGAGAAACACACCATCAATACATGTAACCACAAGAATCCCAAAAATGACTGCAAAACTCTGGTCTTCCTTGGCCAAAAATTGCAGAGATACAGTGAATAATACAATGACAGCTTCTCCCTCAAGAGTCCAACCATGAAAATGAGCAAGAAAGTACATAATATAGATCATCTAACCTCTTTCCCTGCCTCCATGGGTCGAGCTCACTATCCTAGGAGCTGTTTCAACCACTTCTAAACTAAGCGCTACAAACTAGGCAGTCAAAACAACTTGCCTCTATAAGCTAGGAAACCAATTCATTCATTTAATTTTCACCTTTTTCATGAATGAATCTTCTAGAAGAAGTACATAAGAGTAAACGTGTCATAAAAGTACATTAATTACATCAAAGAGGATAATAATCCACCCCAAAAAGTCAAACAGGGTCAAACTGCGTTTTTCTGAGCTGTACACTGAAATTTGGAGAAGTTTGCCTGACGGGTCGCGCGCCTTTGGGACCACTTTTGGGGCACTTCCAGGTGGCCAAATTGAGCAAGAGTAGGCTTGTTGGAAAGGTCTGTGAGTCTACTTTCCAACCCAACTGGAATTTCTGAATTTGGTGGTCATTTGCCCCTCCAAAAGTGCAATCTCCCAAGACTGCTTTCTGTGTCTCAAAAATGTGGCAGAAAGTCATTTTTTGCTCATTTTTTGACTTTCTGGAGGCCCAAAACTTCATAAAATCTCAAGTCCATTGATGGGCATATGTAACTTCTCATGACAAAACTGGAAATGCTGAGTTTTTGCAAAAAGGAGTTGCCAGGATGAAGGGTCGCGCGGGGGGTGAGACCCGTTAAAAGGGACAAAACCTGTAAATTGCCTGAAAAAACCAAAATTGACCCAAAATGCTCAAAATTTCTTGGAATTTGTGCTGGGGCTGAGCTATTTAGTGCCATGCTCAGTCAAAGAGGTTTTGGCCAAAATTTGGAGTGGATCGGGCATTTTCCGTCGTTTTAGTGCCTTGGCCAACCTCCTTGGATCTGGCGATTGCAATTTTGACATTTCTCTAAAACCATGACACCTGTACAAAAAGTGAAGGAGGTTTTTCTTCTTTGGCATGTTATGGACAAAAACCTCTCTCAGTTTTCCAAAATTCATCTTTTATTGCTCTGGAACATCAGTTGAGTGCGACTTGTCCCGATGTGTGAAACAAGGAATTTTGTCGAAATGGAGCGAAATGAAGGGGATAGGGGGCTTCTAAATTCTTGGGGAAATTTTTGGGAGTGGGGAGGGATGTTAGGAAGCAGGGGAAAGTGGAATCTCAGAGATTGAGCGAGGGGAAGGGGTCCAAAAGGGCAAAACACAGGCCAAACCTAGAAAATTGCCAGGTTGTAGCTAGAAACTAGGGTTTGTGCAAAAATGAGGAATTTGGGGGATCTTAGTGATGGGAAGTGTTGGATAAGGTACATGAAAGATAGGGGAAGGTGTATGAACATCTGGATACAAGTTTTGCTAGTGATTTGACCATCCAAGAGAAATTAGCTTTCAAAACCCTAGGAGAGGGAAATGACCCTGCCTAGGCGCAACTGAAGCATGGACAAGGTGTAAAATGACTCATTAGACACTGAGATGATAATGACAACCCTATGAATGATGATAGACTCAGCTGAATGGTGACATGGACCGACATTTGGACAACTTTAGAAGGAGTTAAAGCAAACCCTAGACCTAATGCCTAGTGACCAAATTTTGCTTGAAAACTCTTTGAAATGACAAAATTTGACCTTGACACTTCAAAATCACTTTGTAAGAGCATATTTGATCACTGGAGGAAGGCTGGAAAGACTGACACTAACATTGGCTCCAATGGGGATGGTAGCTCCTTGGAGGTGCCAAGAACCTCAGACCTATGGGAGAGCAGACCAGTGCATTCAACCATTGGGCGATGGAGTCATTATTTCGGCAAACGACACAAGACTTTGACTCACTTATTGACTGAAACCTGACTCAAGCGGACACAATTATGAAACCAACATGACTGAAAACTGACTCATAAATGACTGATGACTGACTTAACGAAAACAAGAACTTACAAAGCTTATTGAAGGGCAGCAGTCCATCAAGATTTGAAATCATGATGACAACCACCTTTGTTTCTTACAAGACAATATACCATCAAACTATATCAAAATGCCAATGCAACCAATCAAGCAGATGCCTTCTTGATTGATTCCCCTGATCAGATCTTCTGGTCAACAATGAATACTGGTAACTGGGCATCCAAAAATATAGCCGACCATATTCTCCTTCATCACTGAATACTGCAATAATCGCTTTCACTGCTGACTGTAACAAATCTGCCATTGGATCTTGGAAAACATGAAGACTTGACATTGCCACCTCCTGCTGAAAGAACAAGGTATCCTTTGTTTCAAATTCTGATCTGCCTTCATCATGTGCTTCAGTAAAAGTATGCTCATGGGCTTCAAAAAACTCTGAACAGGTAGACGAGCAGATCTCCTCTTGAAATAACATTTCAAAACATGAGACATATGAGGAAGAATCTGAAACGGAATCCTGAATGGTTTGATCTTTTGTAGTTTGAATATACGGTGGGTTATCCTCATGTGATATGACAGCTAGATTCTCATTACATTCATCAAACACGAGAAAAGAAATTTCAGATGTTTCGTGAAACCCAACACTAACATTTCTATCAGCTATCATATATTCATCCAGAGAAACCTTTTCACTTACTTGAACGAAGATATTGTCTTGTTTTTCATAGAGGCAATGAACTACCTCCTCATGAAGATCTAGTGTTGGTGAAATGAGAGCATTTAGGTCTGCTACTCCATTTTCTTCATTTGAGGCAGCCGCGACAATACAACTCTCTTTTATGAGATCCGAAACAACATGTTTTGCCTCATCACAATTTATCTCCCGATCTGATTTATCATCATCACTTTCTGAGATTGGAACATTACTTTCCTGCGTTACCTGCATGTTGTCTTCTTCTATGGACAGATCTGAAACAACATTTGCTCTTTCCTCATTTTCAACCATATGAAAATCTTCAAATTGCTGAAATGGATTCTCATACAGAGCCTCCATAATCTCAACGTCCATAAAATTATCATCTTCATAATATTTCTCAAGGTTTTCAATAAAACTATAAGCATGCTTGCAACAGCCTTGAACTAAATTTAATGATGGATAAGAGTCCTTATATTGTTCAATGAACATAGCATGAAAATCCTTTAAACAGTAAATACAAGCAGACGACAAACTTTCATACCATGATTGGGCTTTACCTTCCAGAGTGGCCAAGAATATCTTCATCAAGCAATCTTCAGGAAAATTCACCTTCAACTTGCGAATATGCATATGAAATCTAACTAGATGTAAAGCAACATCCTTCTTACCATCATCTTTAAATGTAGGCAAATTCCTTGACCAATCTACCTTTGGAATTTTATTTGGAAAACCAGGGATGTGATCTCGGCTCAAGGGAGCATATCTTCTTGCGATCCGATCCATCTTGAAAAGCTCAAAGCCACTGATCTTCCTGCAGTGAAGTCACCATGAAGCATTGATCTCTGGATTTTTCAGTGAAGGAGTCGCCAGTGAATGATTTCAGCCTTGTCAGTGTCTGATCGTTGTCCACTATCAACAATCAGATCTGAACTTGATACATGTACTGGGGTAAAATGCAAATGAAGTGTTGTATTCACAAGCTCACGGAGATGGACTGAAGCAGCGTTTATCTACTTCTGCTTATGCAAAGCAAAAGCGTTTTCGAAGGCTACCTGGCATAACTTCAGGCTCCGTCTAAGACTTATGAAACAAACACATCAATCCACAAACAAGTTTGTTCTCCCCAGTATGGTCGCCAGTATGTTAGCGCTTGAAATTTCACCTCAGGCTGAGAAAGGTAAACCTCAAGGCAACATCAAACCACTTAGCCTCGTAGCTAGCCCTATGGGGCTGGAGAGGGCTCTCTCCGGTCTATCTCGGTGAGATCTTCAATGGAATGAGATGACCAATAGGGTAACACTGATTTTAGGCTAGTAAACTGATCAAAAGGTTGATTTAGGGTTTTTAGGGTTTTTGGTGGCAAATTGAGGGGATGGCAATTTTGGGTGCGGGGATTGGACACAGTTTCTGCAGGGAGTTCTTTGGGGCGAGGTAGGAGACAGTATTGATGCTTTTGATTGAGGTGGATGGTCCGGAATGACAGGTGAGGAGCTAAGGAGAGCGAACAATAACTTTGAATTCTCCTTAAACAGTAGAAAACATTGAAATTAAACAAACTTAAAAGCAGAGCATGACAGTCATGAATTCTTACTTTAACACTTCGTTTGCTTAATATGCAAAAGGGAAAGAAAGGAAATGATTCACATAACACACTTACAGGTACATAGAGAAACACACCATCAATACATGTAACCACAAGAATCCTAAAGAGGACTGCAAAACCCTGGTCTTCCTTGGCCAAAAATTGCAGAGATACAGTGAATAATACAATGATAGCTTCTCCCTCAAGAGTCCAACCATGAAAATGAGCAAGAAAGTACATAATATAGATCATCTAACCTCTTTCCCTGCCTCCATGGGTCGAGCTCACTATCCTAGGAGCTGTTTCAACCACTTCTAAACTAAGCGCTACAAACTAGGCAGCCAAAACAACTTGCCTCTATAAGCTAGGAAACCAATTCATTCATTTAATTTTCACCTTTTTCATGAATGAATCTTCTAGAAGAGGTACATAAGAGTAAAAGTGTCATAAAAGTACATTAATTACATCAAAGAGGATAATAATCCACCCCAAAAAGTCAAACAGGGTCAAACTGCGTTTTTCTGAGCTGTACACTGAAATTTGGAGAAGTTTGCCTGACGGGTCGCGCGCCTCTGCCTGACGGGTTGCGCGCCTTTGGGACCACTTTTGGGGCACTTCCAGGTGGCCAAATTGAGCAAGAGTAAGCTTGTTGGAAAGGTCTGTGAGTCTACTTTCCAACCCAACTGGAATTTCTGAATTTGGTGGTCATTTGCCCTTCCAAAAGTGCAATCTCCCAAGACTGCTTTCTGTGTCTCAAAAATGTGGCAAAAAGTCATTTTTTGCTCCTTTTTTGACTTTCTGGAGGCCCAAAACTTCATAAAATCTCAAGTCCATTGATGAGCATATGTAACTTCTCATGACAAAACTGGAAATGCTGAGTTTTTGCAAAAAGGAGTTGCCAGGATGAAGGGTCGCGCAGGGGGTGAAACCCGTTAAAGGGACAAAACCTGTAAATTGCCTGAAAAAACCAAAATTGACCCAAAATGCTCAAAATTTCTTGGAATTTGTGCTGGGGCTGAGCTATTTAGTGCCATGCTCAGTCAAAGAGGTTTTGGCCAAAATTTGGAGTGGATCGGGCCTTTTCCGTCGTTTTAGTGCCTTGGCCAACCTCCTTGGATCTGGCGATTGCAATTTTGACATTTCTCTAAAACCATGACACCTGTACAAAAAGTGAAGGAGGTTTTTCTTCTTTGGCATGTTATGGACAAAAACCTTTCTCAGTTTTCCAAAATTTATCTTTTATTGCTCTGGAACATCAGTTGAGTGCGACTTGTCCCGATGTGTGAAACAAGGAATTTTGTTGAAATGGAGCGAAATGAAGGGGATAGGGGGCTTCTAAATTCTTGGGGAAATTTTTGGGAGTGGGGAGGGATGTTAGGAAGCAGGGGAAAGTGGAATCTCAGAGATTGAGCGAGGGGAAGGGGTCCAAAAGGGCAAAACACAGGCCAAACCTAGAAAATTGCCAGGTTGTAGCTAGAAACTAGGGTTTGTGCAAAAATGAGGAATTTGGGGGATCTCAGTGATGGGAAGTGTTGGATAAGGTACATGAAAGATAGGGGAAGGTGTATGAACATCTGGATACAAGTTTTGCTAGTGATTTGACCATCCAAGAGAAATTAGCTTTCAAAACCCTAGGAGAGGGAAATGACCCTGTCTGGGCGCAACTGAAGCATGGACAAGGTGTAAAATGACTCATTAGACACTGAGATGATAATGACAACCCTATGAATGATGATAGACTCAGCTGAATGGTGACATGGACCGACATTTGGACAACTTTAGAAGGAGTTAAAGCAAACCCTAGACCTAATGCCTAGTGACCAAATTTTGCTTGAAAACTCTTTGAAATGACAAAATTTGACCTTGACACTTCAAAATCACTTTGTAAGAGCATATTTGATCACTGGAGGAAGGCTGGAAAGACTGACACTAACACATACAACATTGGAGGCTTTACTCTTCTTCTTTGCACGTGTGGCTGGGCAACTCCCTCTCTACTTTGCACGTGTTTGGAGGCCGAGTTTTACTGGGTAGATCAAGCTGAAATTTCAGAGCGTTGACCAACGTTGACCAAGGGGAGTTTGACCAGTGTTAACCTCAGTTTTTGGGCCAGAATTTTGATTTTTCTAAGCCGCATTTATTGGAACAAAACTCGAGGCATTTGGAGTGGTTTGACCAGCATTGACTTCAGGGTTGATTGCGGAAAATTACAACAATCTTTCTCTCTCCTTTGATTGGGTTTGACCAAAGAATTTTTAGTTGATTTGAAGGCCGAATTGGATTGCTGTTTGGAGGATGTTTTGGGGCAGCTTTGACCACCGTTGACTTTCTGGTTAGGGCTGATTTGTTTGCTGATTTGACAGATCTGTTTTGGGCTTATATTTGTACTCTCTCTCTGCTGAACTATTGAAGAATAATAAGAAGATTTGATCAAAGGGTTTCCCCACATTCGGGTTTGTCCCTGGCATCTGCCACATCTTGTGTCCTCTTGGCTTGGCTTGTCTTATGCATTTGATTTTATGTTCTATCTGCATTTACTGTCAATGTTTATAAGTGAATGTGATTGCTACTGGATATAATTGGAATTTGTCATTGGGCTGCTATAGGAACATTGAAGTGAATTGTCTTAAGCATAGAACATACCATTGTTATCTAAATTTAACAAAACCAGATCCCAAGTAGATATATAAATAAAATTAAAACCAAAAACCCCAAAGGTTAGAAATTTAAAATTTATTTTACAAATTAATTAGATCTATACAAATAGAATACAAATCTATTGGATCTGAGGAGTATGAGTCCAACTTCGCTCCCAGATCAGTAAAATCAAGCTTTTCCTAGCCAGATCTATCAATTAAATGCAGGATATAAAAGATAAATAATTTCAATCGAGGCACTAGCCAAGAAACCCTGCAAGAGAAACTTTGTTAGATAAGTCTCGGGATTTAATTAGGAAGGCTCTTCAGTTCCTATGCCTTGGGAGTTGGTTGGTCCAACCAAGGACTTCCCCTCACGCCCAAACTTTCGAATATAAAATATCTCTGCACACTCAAATCAAGTTGTCAGATCGATAGAGATATAAAATAACACTATAATTCTCAAAAATTAGAGATACCTGCTAATTTAATTGAATTAAAATGCTATCTTAGATCCAATAACCTAAGCAAGATACCTGTGCAATAAGTTATTCCACAAAGGCTAATAATCAACAACTTCTAAAATATATTTCAACAGAGCATTAAAAACAATATTACCATAAGAAGTAGGAGAGAAACACCACCATCAATGAAAACCCCAAAGAATTTTGCGTTATTATTATTCCAGAAAAATTACAAGAGAGTTTCGAGAGCTAGTACATGATTCAAAGATTGAATCATTCGAGAGACAAATGACTTTTAATTTATAGATAAATTCTATAAACAACTAGTTGGTTTGATCCCCGTCAAAGTAATCTTGACTGTTGATAAAGATTTGATTATCTTTTAATCTCCATCGTCGAAATATTTATTTTTTGAGGAATTTTCGAATTTATCTTTTAATTCATTTTTAATTAGCTCAAAATTAATTATTTTGAACTAATTTCCTCAAAAAATTGACTTTGATTTAACCACCAAGGCTCAAGGGTCCAAAATTTCTTGAAGTTTTCAATATTCCCTTGGTGGGGGCCTTCAAAAATTAATTTTTCTAGGACCTACGATTTTTTTATCTGGAGAATTTATTTTCCCTAAGACATTAATTTGATTCTAATTAATTAAATTTCCGGGTTAGGATTTTTAATTTATTTTTGCAAGAAAATTTAATTAATTGACACACGAGGGGATTGATGATTTTTTCCAACCCTCTAATATTTTAGCACCATGCTTAAAATATTATTTACATAAGATAATTACATTTCAATGCTCAAAGGGGGAAAACCCTTTCGTTATAGACTCTCAATTATTTTACTCAATTCTGCGACTCAATATGATCTAGTAGACCAAGTGATTTGTAATAATTTAGTCAACTAGCTTAAATTATTCCCAAATCACTTTTACAAAAGACTCTATTAGAACACTAGGACTCACCTAAGATCTTGACGACAAAATCCACCCTAGCTTTGGGGTGAGGCTGGAAAGAAAAACTCTGCCGAACATCTGTGTTTAGAAACACAGATGCATCAGTGAGACGAAAAACCTCCTAGGATGAAAATCGTCACCAAAATAATAGGGTTACCTAGGTTGTTACTTACATTATGGTCTTACTAAGATCATTTATATTACAAACTGCAGAATGGGTTTACAACTCTGATAGACTGATGACTGATGAATCCAAGATGATCTGAATGCTCGAACATGATGGGATCCCTTTGCGAAAAAGTGTACTGCTATCTAAATATGATCCCAAAATCATCATATGACATTAAGCATTATACAACACAAACAACACGCAAATTCATATAAGTAGTGTCCATCCAAATATCATCCCAAAATCATCATATGACATTAAGCATATGAAATAGAAGCTCTACTAACAGGAAACGAAAATAAAATTTAATTTATGAAATGGAATGTTGAAATAAAAACTAATTAACGACATAAATAAATAACAAGGAGTAGGGTTGGAAAGATGGAGCGCACTGCGGCTAACCGCGAGGGTTTCGGTTAGGGCTTCAGAAACCCTAACTCTTCATGCCTGAGGATTTCCGCGCGTCTGAGGTAACCGTGATCCTGCTACCTGTTTCACCTGGCCCGGCTTTTCAGGCCACCTGTCATTTTCAATATGGCATCCGTTTCTGTCGGTGATGTAATGGAAACAGAAGAGGAGGTAGACTATACAGAGGACCCTCTTCATTCTCAGGTTATTTTCGACCGTCCGTCGTTCCTTCCGCCGTCCTCTGGTTATTCGTCGCTCCCCTCCTCTCATCCCTCCCCGGTGATCACTATCCCGGTTACCTCCCCCTCACATGTGCCCGAGGGTTCCTTGCCTACTGCATCTCCTGGTCTCGATCTTCCCCCGCTGTCCCCGGGAACCCTACATTTCCTGTCCTCCGTTATTCCCCCGTCGCCATCTTTTGATCCTCACCCTCCGTCCTCCTCCTTCCTTGCTGCCGCACCGACCGATCCGCCTCTCTCGTCGGGGGCTGGGCCTTCTGCCTATCGACATTCCCCCTCTGGATGTTTTGAGACCCCTGCCGTGAGGGTCTGTTCATCGAAGGCGCCCCCCCTGGATAGCTCTCCGGACCCCCTTGCGGATCATCCTTCTGCTCCGCGCACGGGTAAGAAGAGGAATAAGTGCGTCAAAGCTACTTCCAGGGATATATCCATCCGGTTCGGCGAGACATCTGCCATAGGGGAAGCAGCAAAAATGGCTAATACCATTCTGGTTGGGCATGTCCGAGGGCGCGCATACTCAGCTACTCGGCTTACCCTCTGGGTAAAGGAGATTTGGGGTGGTGTTCTTAAAGAACTCCCTGAAGTGCAGGTCCTTCCCCGAGGATGGTTCGCCCTTCACTTTGCCAAGGAAAATTATACTGATTTGGTGCTGGCCAGATATTGGCACATTGAGATGGCGCCGGTGTTGCTGAAAAGGTGGAGCCCCCTTTTCGACCCTGAACGTGAGCAGATAGGGGCAGGGCCACTATGGGTTCGGCTCCCTGGCCTCCCTCTCCAGTATTGGAATGAAGAGGTTTTCATGCGCATAGGGAACGCGCTGGGTACATACCTGGATCACGATAGAACTTTCGTTGAATCCAGGAGCAGAACACTGGCCCGTATTTTAGTTCACCTGGACACTCGTGATGGTTTAGAGGAGAAGATAACACTTCACTGGGGCAGATATACTCGGATTCAAATCCTAGACTACGAAGGAGTGCCTTTCAGATGCCGTCGCTGTCACAGGGTTGGTCACATTTTTAAGGATTGCCCTCTCAATAAAAAACAAGAGGAGACCCCTGTGGCATCCACCATACCATCGAGGCCTACATCTCCGCCTGCACAACGCACTCCGGTTACAGGTATACCCTCCAGCTCTCCCTCACAGGCTCCTGGATCGGCGCATGGCATCGCACCATCTCCGGTCACCAGAGCTCGGGCGGCCTCAGCATCTACATCCGCTCCGGGTACATCTCTTTTCCCTTCTTTGTCTATTTTCACATCTGGTGCATCCTCTCTCGCTCCCTCACTGTCTGTGGCTCACTGCACTCTACCCTCCTCTCCGGTTATTGCCCCCTCCATTCCATCCACTCACATGGTCACTTCGCCTCTCTCTTCCCCTTCGTCATCCGGGGGTGCATATCATAATTACAATCTTCGTCCTCGCCCTCACGCAATTGGCTCACACTTGAAGATTGCTGGGCTGGGTACCACATCACCCAGCCTGATCCCTTTATCTGCTCGTGGTAGAAAATCTCACCTTACAAAGGCTATCAGGAAGGCGGGTGCAGAGGTTGCCTCCGGGCGACAATCCACCATTGTTGGGGTTCTTAGAGCTATGAACACCCCTGGCAACCTTCCCCCATGAAATGCCTATCCTTCAATTGCAGAGGCTTAGCTAGTGCCTCCAAGAAACTAGCCCTAAAAAGGATGATGGATACATTGCCTGTTGACATTATCCTCCTCCAGGAAACCCTCGGTCCTGCTGACTCCATTTCGGCTGCCCTATCCTCCATTTCCCCGGGTTGGCGCTTTACGGCATTGGACTCATCGGGTCGTTCGGGGGGCCTTGCAATTGGATACAACCCTGCATCTATCAAGGCACATGGGACATGGGGGGGACCCGGGTTTCTGGGTCTCGACCTCTTCTCGGCAGACCTGGGTACCAAGCTCAGGGTTATAAACATATATGGTCCTTGCCAACAAAGGGAAGCCTTTTGGAATCGCCTCCTGAGCCTACACATTCTCTCGGCAGAGAATACTATCATTGGAGGGGATCTAAATTTTTCCCTGGGATACAGTGAATCCTGGGGTTCATCTGCGCAGATCGACCCAATCACTGGTTTCATGACTGATCTTCTGGAGCGCCATGACTTGATTGATGTCCCCATGATCAAATCCCTTCCTACCTGGAGGAACAGACGCATTGGGGAAGCTGCACTGGCACGCAGATTGGACAGATTCATTATGAAGGGCACTATGTTTCGACAGCTTCACTTATACAAGCAATGGGTGGGAACTGGAGGAATCTCGGATCATTATCCTATCTATCTGGAGCTATCGGGGCCAAACAAAAAGCCAAAAGCTCCCTTCAAATTTAATCACGGATGGTTACAGGACCCCTCCTACATCAAGCTGGTCAAGGACTTCTGGACACAAAATCCTATTGATAGAGTGGACTCACTGGCAAAAGGGTTCTGCATGAACCTTTCACAGCTAAAACATCTGTCAATAGAATGGGCCAGAGAAAAGAACAAACAGGATAATACTGCGCTCATGCACATTGAATCTGAAATCTCCTCCCTTACTGATGAAAGAGGTTTGGGCTTCATCACTGCTGCAGACAAAGTACACCTGGTAGAGCTCGAAGTACAGAAACAAAAAATCTTAAGGGAGAGGGAAGAATCCATCCGTCTTCGGAGTAGAGCTACATGGCTAAAAGCTGGTGATGAAAACACCCGATTTTTTCATAACTTTGCAAAGGGTAGGAAGGTTAATAACACTATATGGAGTCTCCCTACACCTGAAGGAGATGTTGCTGATACTTTCCCAAAGCTCTCACAGTTGGGGTCCTCCCATTTCAGAAATCTATACAAGCAACCCCAGGCCTCTTCCATTGCTGAGATCATTAATATAGCGGGTTATTTTCCCAGATTCGTAAATGAGGAAGAGGCGGAAAATCTCTTTGATCCTGTCTCTCCTGAAGAGCTAGAGAGCACCATCAAATGGTTCAAGAAGGACCGGAGCCCGGGGCCGGATGGATGGTCCATTGAATTCTACATTGCTTTCTACGAGCTTATTAGCTATGATTTATTGAGGGTGATTGAGGAATGTCGGGAGACCGGATCCATGTACAATGCCATCAACTCCACCTTCATCGCCTTGATTCCCAAATCCGATTCTCCTTCCTCCTTTGATGACTACCGTCCCATCTCCCTCTGTAACGTGCTATACAAGATCATATCTAAAATCATTGCTAATCGCATCCGCCCTATTCTATCACGTCATATCGCTCCTCATCAATTTGCTTTCCTGGAACATCGACAGATCCATGAAGCTGTTGGTGCAGCTCAGGAAGCTCTTCATTCTATATGGACCAAGCACCAGAAGGCCATCATCCTCAAGATTGACTTAGCCAAAGCTTTTGACCGAGTCAGTTGGCTCTATCTCAAAATGATCCTTATACATCTCGGGTTCCCCCAAAATTTCATTTCTTGGATTATGGCCTGTATTACCACCCCGACTTTCAGTGTTTTGATAAATGGCTCTGCATCCCATTTTTTTCACTCTGAACGCGGACTGAGACAGGGATGTCCACTATCACCCCTCCTCTTCTTGATCGTCATGGATGCCTTGAGTCGGCTTATCGATTCTGCTAAAAGAAATGGGGAATTTAGTGGTCTCAGGATTACTGATGAATGCTTCCTTACCCACCTTCTCTTTGTGGATGATGTTATGATCTTCCTGGATGGCAGCATTCGTGACTCTCGGTCATTCTCTAACATTATCAATCTTTTCTCATCCGCTACTGGTATGCTTGCAAATCACTCCAAATCATCTATCATTTTATCCAGAACCTCCATCCATGAATCTCACCTGGCTCAACAGTTTTTTCCATATACCATCCTCCCATTAGATCATGGTCTAAAATATTTGGGATTTAGAATTAAGCCCGTCAGCTCTAAGATCACCGACTGGATCTGGCTAGTGGCTAAATTGGAGAAGAGACTTAACATCTGGAGCCATCGATACCTCTCCAGAGCTGGCAGGCTCGTCCTGGTAAAAGCTGTACTAGAGGCTACTCCGGTGTTCTGGATGGCTTTAGCCTGGATTCCGAGAAGCATCTTGGCGAGGCTACATCAAATTTGCAACAGGTACCTATGGAATGGGAATCAGGAAAAACACATATTTGCTTGGGTTGGATGGAAGAAGATCGCCACTCCCAAAAAATGGGGAGGATGGGGGCTAAAAGATCTCCCTTCTTTTGCCCAAGCTCTCGCTGCAAAAATGGGGTGGACTCTTCTCACTGGTAACAATCTATGGACCAACATCTCATACAACAAATACATTTGGCCGCAAAATATCCTGGATTGGGTTCGTCTCCCCACCTGGCCAAAAACAGGCATATCCTCTGTTTGGAAAGCTCTCCTAAACTCTCTGCCTCTCATCAGGGACAATCTGGTTTGGAGGGTCAATGATGGAACCTTAGCTCGTATTGGCATGGACCCCTGGTCTGGTTGTGGAGGTAGACATATATTACCTGATGCCCTCATACAGCATCTCCACTCACAGGAGATAAGAGTTCTGGCAGACATTGCTGATCCACAAAACTCCTCCATTTTTGAACAGCGCTGGAAAACAGCTAATCAAATCAATCTTCCACCTGTTTGGCATCAGGAATGGCTGGAATATATCAATGCCTTAGCAGAATCACATATAAGGATCAAACAGGGACAGGATGAACTCATTTGGTACCACACAGGAAATGGTATATACACCCCAAAGTCGGGGTACCTTACACTGATTTCGCATAAAGTCCCGGACACGATCTCCTTTTGGTGGCATACTGTATGGAAACTCACTGCACCCCCCAGGCAGAAATTATTTTTTTGGTGCATACTAAAAGGAGTTGTCCCCACGGGGGAATATCTTATGCGCCGCGCTGTATACGGTCCGACCTGGTGCACTTTCTGCAAACAATCATCTGAATCCTGCACACATTTGTTCTTAAACTGTCCCTCTATAACTGCAATTTGGCAAGCCATATCAAATGCTATCCAGCATACAGGCAAATGGGAGGGTGACGATATTATTCGTTCATGGGAATCTTGGTTTTACAACCATAAAAATTCAAAACTTCAAAGCTTGCCTATTATTACATGCTGGTACATATGGTTAGCCCGGAATCGTTTGATCTTTGATGACAAACCAGCTATCTGGCCGCACATTATTTCTCTCATTATTGCTGCCTATAACGCGCTGCCTGACCCGCCACAGCCCAGGAACAGAAGCCCGCGTGACCCTCCACAAATTGACCATAGCACTCCATGGGCTTTCTTTGATGGCTCAGCACAACAACAGGGTTGTGGGGGTGGTTTTATATTATTCATCAATGATCAGCATTTCTACAAAGCCAAACTGGGGCTGGGACCTGGCACAAACAATTTTGCTGAGATTATCTCTCTTCGTCATCTCTTGCATTTTGCATTGGGGCACAACTGCATGCATATCCATATATTTGGTGACTCTAAGATTATCATTGATTGGTTCAACAATAATACAGAATGCCACACACACACTCTCAGAACCATTTTGGATGATATTCATATACTGAAGGCTCAATTTATTGACATCACTTGTCAACATATCTACAGGGAACACAACAGCAGTGCCGACCAACTTTCCAAGGAGGCTACGGCACTTCCCAGAGGCGTGTGGCTGATCCAGGAGCAGCGAGGCACAGATTTTTACCAGTACTATCATCGACCATATATTGATACACACTACTATAGGGCGGACAGCCCATGAGATATAGATCTGTTTTTGATACTTTTTTGAACTCCTGTACATAGCTGAAACAGACAATATATGATGCCCTGCGTGGCAATATGTTTCATATTTTTAACAGATAGATTAAGGAACATCCTGCGTGATGGTTCATTTTGCCTTTTGTGATCAGACTTAACAGCTTCACAGATTTCCACATGCAGTGGAAGAATATACAACATATGCCAATGCATCTACAACATGTAATTTTTCAACTTGTAATGAAAGATTACGATTTTTCCAGTGGAAAAAAAAAACAAGGAGTAGGGTTAGAAATAAAATATAGACGATGCCCCATGGCATCAAATGTGTTCAATGAAATCCTTCTTTAGCCTCTGCCTGCTCTTTGGCAGATCCATAGGTTGTTTCTTTGATGTGCCATGTGTAATCCTAATCATTTTAGGACTTTGACTTATCCCAATGTTGTGTTGTGTATGGACATCAAATTTGTCAAGCCTCTTTCTTTTTCTCTTCTACTTCATACTTTTCTTTGTGGTGGGCTATGATGCTGATGATGTAGAACATTCTGCTTGATCTTGAAAATTTTCAGATGAAGTATCCAAGATATTCGTGACATGCCTCTCTTCATTTTGCGTCTGCTTTGTCAGGGGTGCTAGATTGACCTGGTAGGTATTAACTCGATTTCCTTCAGGTTCCTTTTTATCTGGGTCATTCTCTTTTAGCCACTTTTTAATGGAACAAATGACCTCCTCATAATAAGATGGAGCTTGCTTCAGCGAACAGGGAGGCTTATGATCTATTGATGGCTCTTTATTATCTGACTTGGGTTGGAACTTCTGTATATGTGATCTTTCCATTTTGTCCAACTTATTTTGAATAATAGTCATTTGATTAGAATGCTTAACTTTCATAGCACTGATTTCCCTGGCATGATTTTCTTCCATAGTCTTTATCACTTTATCATTATTCGCTTTCATGGCCATCAAACAATTTTGCAGAGTTCATTTCTTTGACATGATTTTCCTCTATGGTAATCAAACGATTTTGGATGGTAGTCATCATGGTTTCCATTTCCTTTGCATGTTTTTCTTCTATAACCAACAACTTGCTTTGAAAAGTGACCTGATTATCTTCCATGGACCCATTTCTTTGGCGTGATTTTCTATTAAGTTTGCTTGATTAAGTTCCATATTAATAACTTGAGCCTGGCTGACTTCCATATTATTGATTACTTGTGCTTGATTCAATTGCATATCCTTAACCATTTGAGTTAATTTCTTGATAAGGTCGTTTTCAGCTTCTTTAGTCTCCTTTACTTCAACTTTCGCTTTGACCTTTCTCTTATCTCCATATTTATCTTCAAAGGCATCAATGATTGATTGTAGAGAATCAAAAGTGTTATTGGGGAACTTAGTGAACCAATCCAAAGCATCATCACCTAAGGTGAGAATGAAAAGCTGCATCTTCACATCTTCATAGTCTGTATATGGGCGACACTCGCTTATGCAAAGATTGACATTATGATGGTGAGTCTCGGTAATAATGGCTTTGTTACCTCGTAAAGGGAGAACCTCATTGATGACCACTTCGACTGAAGGTGGGAAATTGTGTGGAGCTCCTTGAAAGTTAGTAAAATCACAAGGAGCAAACAAGTCATCCATGATGACTTGCTTTAAGGGAAAATGAGGGGCCAGATGGATGCTAGAGAGGGAGATCCTTGCTCAAGAAAATCAATAGATCCACAAGAGGCGAGCTTCTAGCAGAAATTCTTGTAAGAAATGAAAGAAGTGGAGTCGCCACTTGAACATGAATCTAGCTCCAAGATACAAAAGGTAAAACCTGAAACGTTAGTCAGGGATAAACAAATGAATTTCAGGGAGGGCTTCTTGTTTGAGAAATAATGGATGAATAAGTGTAGTCGCCACTGTGAAAATTCCTGGACTCGAAGGAACCCCTACTGTAGTAAATCTGAATCTTCTTCACCTACTTGATTTTTAATATACATTAACCAAGTTATTCTTCTAAATACTGAAGCAAATTACTTCTGCAACCTACACTAATTAAATATTTGATCTCATGAAATAGAAACTAGAGCAAATAACAAGATACATAGGACACATTTATTTTTGCACACAATAGTCCCCGAAAAAACCCAATGCAGGAAAACCGGTGCAACAACTTTGAGGGTTTATTATTATGTAGGAGAAATATCTGAATACAAATCTAGGATGCTCATCTAGCAATCCTTTACAGAGAAAATATTGGCGGAAAATTTGAGCAAGTTTTACCTCACTTCACCCGACAGAATTTTGGCTGATCCGACACAAGATTGGCTAACCTCGACTATTTTTGCGTTGGCTCTACGTAAGCCCTGCGTCAGCTCTCCCGACAGTTCTAGCAGTTCCCGATAGTACTGGTTGTTCCGATAGTTCTAGATTCTGCGTGACAGGCAGCTTTTTTGTGTCAGCTCTCCCGACTACTGCGCTGCCTCTACGTCAGCTCTCCCGGCAACTGCGCTACCTCTGCGTTAGCTCTCCCGGTAGTTCCGACAGTTCTGGATTTTGCGCGACAGGCAACTTTTCTACGTCAACTCTTCTGGCTACTGCGATGCCTCTTTGTAAGCTCTCTCCGCCTCTCTATTCTGTATTTTCCGGAAGGTCCTTCTCCTAGATTCTTTCTACCCCTTTGCTGCAAGATCTCCCCAATCGATTTTCCTCCCCATAACTTTTCACCTTAGAAAATCGATTTCCTCAATCTCTCTGTGTGTTTCTAAATGAACCCCAAGCCTCCTTTTTATACTTTTCCTGTTCAGTCTTCAACGACCGAGATTAAGTCTCTAATCAAAGGCTAAGATTAAAACATGACTTGATCTACCTTCTAGATCATTCTCACCCATATTTTGATTAATACCCTTTAATATTTTAGTTTCCCTAAGTTTAGACTTAGGAACTCCATTAAAAATATTAATTATTTTAATAAAATACAATCCGGGTGGAATTTCACCAAACGGTTTCTGGGTTCTGTAGAACTCATGTGCCTTAGCCTCACCACCAATTTTCAAGGCTAGAGCACTTCCGATGCTACCAAAAACTAACAACCACCCAAACAATAAACCAATCGAAAGGTCCAGGTGCTAAAGGTGCAGATGGAGAAGATGGAAGGATTAGTGAGAGTAAAGAGATAAGGTGATGAAAAGATGGAGTGATATAATGGTGCCAAAAAATGTGGCATTGGCGAGATCAATGAAAAGATGAGAAATGAGAAGATGGAGATGATTAAGACGAATGTCGCAAAGCCAAGGTCCAATAAATTGGTTCCTGACAATGACACAAAAAATTGTTTTGCCGCTTACGGGCTAAGGAATGGCAGAAAAGATTAGATGATTAGAAAAATGTCGTTAGGAACAAGCACTGAAAAACTCTAACTGCGACAATGACACCAAAAAATGTTGTCGCTCAAAATGTATAGGCACCGCGACAACGACTCAGGTCGGGGGCTGTCACCCTAATCCCCAACCTCTCCGTTTAAGCTGTCTCCCAACAATAGGCTATGGGGGGTAGACCCTATGGAAATGAAATGACGAAGGACAAGTTGGGAACCAACTAGTTTGGGAGACACAGTTGAGTGGCCTAGCACTTGTTTAGATTTAGCAAGATATTAAGGATTCGATTAGATATATAGATTTGAAACCAGTGCCTTATGGAGTCAACACTCTTGCTTTACAAATTTTAAGACCAAGTATCAGATGGACAACTGCTGCTTTAATGCGTAACTATCCTATATGAAATGCAATTCTTAGGACTTATGTGAAATGCAAGAATCTTGGTTGATTTTATTTAAATGCCTAGTCTAAGTATGGCCTTTGATGCCTAGTATAAATTGGAAAACAACTCTACCAATTTGTCGTATATTTCTTTTGAAAGTATTTAATTTTGATACATATGGTATGAGGGAGTCTTTGATGGATTCTATGAGAATCCTCTGGGCCCTCACTTCCCCTTTCATGTATCTAGCAAGTGCTTGAGCATCTTCTTTAGGAGGTTGGGTTATTGACCCCTTGATGTGTTCCATGACTTCATTCTCAATAAGGTTTAGATTTGTTCTTTTCTTCCATGCAAGGAAATTTGAAGCCCCTACTAATTTGTTGCTTTCCTTGCAAAAATACATTTTGATAGATTCTGATGAAGTCATCAAAATACTTGAGTAGATGCTGCTTTCTCCACTTGCTTCCTCCTTTAACTTGATAGTGATATAGATAGTAGAAGACTACTCCTTGATAGATTCTTTCTACAGGAGTACTCTTGATCCCTTTGGTAAAGAGATCACTTTGATGAAGTTCTTCAAAGGTTAAAGCTTTGCTTTAATGAGAGAGAGCTTGCTTTACAAACCCTTTTGAAGATGATGATAATGTTTTTCGATCTAGCCTTCTTTAGTCTTTTGAAAAAGCTTCCACTCCTTATATGATGATCTCGGAAATGCTTCTAGGGTTTTGGTCTTTCTTTCTACTTCCTCCTTGATGATGATACCAAGACTTTTGCTGAAGTAGATTTCTCCGATCTAGGGTTTCGGTATGATGTAGATCTTGAAACTTTGCTTTGGTATTCTTTGACTCACTTTGATCCCTTCCTTGAAACTCGTTCCTTGTGTGTCTCTTTGATTAGATGTCGCTTCTCGACTTTGTCACCTTAGCTCTAATTCCATGTTGAGAAATCTAGGGCATCAAAAGATAGGTGATTTATCTATTATGATAATTGCTTGTCAGTGTCTTTTTACTTGTTGATTATGATCCTCTTCTTGTGTTATTATTGTGTTATTTTCATCAAGGCAATTACCAACTCATGAACAATACAAAGACAAGAGACACAGTGTATACATTGTCATCCAGGGCTAAAACCTCTCACTCTTTGAGAGGAAAACCCAAACAATATCTTCTTATAGAACCTTCAATTGACAAATACCAAGACCATGACAAAGACCCTTGACACTAGAGCCCTTCCAAGACCAAGTCACAAGCCTCCTATTCTCCCTTAGATCAACGCTGCCCTTCTTCTTGCTCTTCTCGACTTCCTTCATAATCTCGCCCTATTCTTGTAAGTCCGCAACTCTTTTCTGTACAACAAAAACCCTAGATCAATTTAGCTTATTGAATAGTCTTCTCCTTGAGGGAGACTCTTCTCTCTCTTACTCGGCTTCCTTTAGCGAAGACTTCACCCAAACAAGATCATCTTGATGTGATTGCAATCTTTCGACCTCCTTTTGATGACTTCGGATCTGCAACCTTCGCATGTGTGAGGGTAAACTAACCCAAAAATAGTCCCCAATGTTGACACTATCCTTCATTGTCCTTCTTTCATCCTTCACTGACTTTAGGGCTCCTTCTAAGATGATTTTCGCACTTGATATTAGAGACTTGCTTCACTGAATTGATTTCCTCCAAATGAGGCTGAGCACTTCTATATATAGTGGTTGGTTCATGACAATTTGGCTGACATGATCACAAGGGTAGGCTGACTTCATCTTTCTCGAATCATCCTTTCATTGTAGGTCGACTTGAGTGAGGGCTAGTGACAAGGTCTTGGAGGGTGACTTACAAAACAAAGTTGACATTTTACAATGTGTAACATGTCTTCAATACATGACAATGACTCTTTAGACTTTTTATGACTAGATGACAAAATTTTTAAGAGCTCACAATAGGAGCCTTAACTAAAATAAAATCTCTTGCTCATGAAACCCATGATGCAAGCATTACAATAATGTTTTTCTTCTTCTTTACATATTTTACATAAAAATCACAATTACAGGTCATTATGAAGACTGAACCTAGTTACACTTTTCAACACTATGAGAAAGCTAGAATAATGTTATTAGAAAGAGAAGAAGCAAAGGTTCAAAGAGCTTTGACACGCTTTACAAATGAGTGGGTGGATTGTGGGGTATCCATTGTATCAGACTTGTGGACAAATGTTAGAAACCAACATTTGATAAATGTTCTCGGTGTTTCTGCTAGTGGTGCAGCGTTTATTACATGTCATGACTCCTCCTCCATCATTGCAACTTCCCAAAACATTGTAGATCTCCTATTGCAATCAATCAAAGATGTTGGTTCTAATAATGTGGTTCAAGTGGTCACTAATAATGCAACAAATTGTAAGGCAACTGGAAAAATTATTGAGCGTACTCATACACACATCTTTTGGTTTGGGTGCTTGGTGCACACTTTGAACCTTTTGATCCATGATATTGTGAAGCATAAAGAATGTGGATGGATTAATGATCTTTACAAGAGAGGGAAGAAACTCATTAAATTTATCACATGGCATACAAGGGTAAACTACTTTTATGGCACTTACTCCAAGTTGCAGTTGCTTAAACTTGCAAAAAGAAGATTTGCAAGTTATTACCTCACCTTTAGGCGGCTAGTGAAGGTGAGACAAGCTTTAACTAATATGGCGACCTCTGAATCATGGGAGGAAATCAACACTAATAGAGATGGTGCTAATGTAGCCAAGGACACTATTCTTGACAGTTACTTTTGCTCACAGATTAAATATGTTTTACAATTCACCAAACCAACTTATTACATGATCAAGTTTGCAGATTCAGATCGACCAATAATTGGGGAGGTGTGTGAGCAAATGGATAGCATGTTGGGGCAGATTAAAGACATTGTTGAGCCTAGAGTTATCACCTTGTACAATTATATTCATGCAGAGGAGGAAAAATGATGGGATATGCTAAACGTTCCCTTACACGACTTAGCATATGTTCTGACACCTAAATATTATCATTCATCATGGCTTTGAACACCAACACCTGGGGGGGGCAAGAGAAAACTACACCTAGCTCCAGAAGTTCTATTTGGTTATATGAAAGCATTCGATAAATTAGTCCTTGATTAGGAGGAAGCTTCCATGATATGGAAACATTTGAGCAACTATACGCTTACACTGGTCCATTTGGGAGCATGCATGCAATTAGAGATCGAGAGAATTTTTTTTCTCTTCAGTGGTGGAACATGCATGAAGGTGCTACTCCACTTCGATAAACTTTGGCACTGCGGGTGCTATCACAGGGGGTAAACACTTCTTTTGCAGAGAGGTGTTGGAGCCCTTATTCTTTCATCCATAGTGTTAAAAGGAACAGGTTAAGTTTAGACTGGGCTGAGAGCTTGGTTTATGTTCACTACAACTTGCGATTGTTGTCCCATTATTGTGATGATGCAAAGACTAATAAAGACCTTAAGGTTTGGGATAGAAATCTAAAGGAGCCCAATTTGGAGGATGGAGTGTTGCGATTAGAGCAATTGGAAGATGCTCTTATCCAGGATGATGATGATCGAGTTGAGATGCCACCCCCATTCGGTCCCTTGTTTCCCAGGTTCCATGCTTCAACACCAACATCAAGGGCTTCATATTCGTCAGTTCCACTGCTAGTGCCACAACTTCCAGAGCCACCATCTTCTTCATTGCCACCACGTGGAGGCTCAAGTCCTGTTCGTGGTTGAAGGAGGAGAGATTAGTAGATATATTCACAGGTTGCTACTTTTGTCATAGGTTAGACTTGTAGTCTTGTTGTGAATTTGAACTTTTTTGTCTTAGTTCTCTTAGTTCAGTGTGCACTTGAGTCTTGGTGGTGGCCAAGTGGCTTATTTTGTAAACATTATTATTTGAATTTTGGACATGACTCTTGTTGACAGTTGCTCACTTGCTAGATAAGTTACTTGAATGTTTGATGATTTTATCTTCTAAATGTTTTATGTTTTATGAATCATGATATGCTTAAAAATTTGATGTATGTTTGTAATTGTTAGAATCTAGATGGTTGATGCTTGAATAATTAATCATTGATGTACAATGGAATCATGGATGCCATATCTATCCTTATATATGTAAAAATATGCATGTTTTCATGTCTTCTACAACTAATTTGGTATTTGGGATGTTTTTTTTAATATAAATGCAAATATATATAAATTAGATGCTTCCGAGACGCTTCGCTTCCTAGATTTTTAGGAAATGATGCTTCCGCATCCCCGCTTCCAAAAAACATCCCCGCTTCGTTCGATGTTGGTTTCGACAGCTTCAAGGAAGGTCGAAATCGCAGAAGATTGAAGAACAAATCCAAGTTGCAAGAAAGTCAAATACTATTAATTTTAGGTATGTTCTATGCTTAGAGCAATTTATTCCAATTTTCACAGTTAGCTCCATATCTTTTCCAGATTAGCAATCACATCAGCATTAAAGTAAATTGCAGATAGAACATAAACATAAATCGCAGAAGACAAGCCAAGATAAGAGGACACAAGATGTGGCGCTAGCCAGGGACAAAGCCCAATGTGGGGAAACCCTTGATCAATTCTTCTTATTTGTTCTTCAATAGTTCAATAGAGAGAGAGAGAGATAGTACGTTTACAACAGAAGTCAACACTTTGACTTATCTAGATAAGAGCATAGCTCATCTCTAAGAAGATGATACATGAAATCAGTTGATGACATGCTGCTTCAACTAATTCTCCAAGGTGACTCCTTCACCTATCGTTGTGCTACATTTCGTCATCATGTTGCACCTCACCGCGCTGCACCATGCTGCACCCATCATCACTATGCTGCATCTCATCACGCTTCATTAATCATGACTGTACCCATCACTATACTGCATTATGTGTCATTGCTGCACCATGTTGCCATCCTGACCTATGTGTTGGTTGCACCCTGCTTGCTTATTGTCCCTTGCTTGCTTGTTGTCCTTAGCATGCTTGTTGTCCTTAGCATGCTTGTTGTTGCATGCTAGTTGTCCCTTGCATGCTAGCTATAACATTGCATGCTTGTTGTATTTGTTGCTAAGTACCATACAACTGTCCCAATGTTAGTTAGTTGTCCCTTGCATGTTGCTCTCCTTCGAAGATAGATGCTCCGGCTGTTTCGACAGTTCTCGACAGTTTTGGCTGTTCCCTGTAGTTCCGACAATGCCGGCTTTTCTGGCAATTTCGGCTTTTCCGGCTTTTTCGGCAGTTCCGGCAGTTTCGGCTTTTCCGGCTTTTCTGGCAGTTTCGACTTTTCTCGCTTTTCCGGCAGTTCCAACTTTTTTGGCAGTTTCGGCTGTTCTGGCATTTCTTGCTTTTCCGACTTTTCTGGCAATTCCGATTTTTTCAGCAATTCCGGCTTTTCTGGCTTTTCTAGCAGTTTCAACTATTCCGACATTTCTGGCTTTTCCGGTAGTTCCGTCTTTTCCAGCTTTTCTGGCAGTTTCGACTTTTTCGGCATTTCCAGTTTTTTCGGCAGTTTCGACTTTTCTGGCAGTTTTGGCTTTCTGCCCTCTGGATAAGGGCAACGTTATTCCTTAGGATCTCTCCTCCTACTAAAACCCAAAAACAAGTAGAGAGAGGAAGAGATCCCAAGTGTGTTGAAATGACTTGAAGGCCACCTCTATTTATACTAAAACGTTGAGCACATGTGGAGTTTATTTGGTTGCTGGCCGACCTTGACGAATTGTCTTATAACGCAAATAAATTCATAACTCTATGAGTACTTATCGGAATCGGATGATCATTAGATCAATCCTACACCTCTCGATGAGAGGGATCCAAGAAAAATATCAGCTGCCATAAATAAGATGACCCACATGGAGTTTGGCCCTAGTTGCCAATTGTAACAAATACTCTGTTTTGACCTAGTTATTGTTAGGTCCCTATACTACTAGTGTAACCCCTTATTGTTATTAGTGCAACCATAACATTTGGTATCAGAGCTCTGATTGTATTGTGTTGTTGCCCCTAGCCTTCCACAGTTGGGTAGATCAATTACTTACTTCTTAGTAACTGAGTTGTAGTGCAACAGTTAGCAGTGGCAGTGCTATGGGCAACATGATGCAACATGTTGAGAGAGAGTTGCAGTGCAGATGCAGTGTTGGGAGGAAGGACCAGCAGCAGCACGGATGGAGAGGGAGCTGCAGTACAGATGTAGCAGTGGTAGTGGCAGAGCCATGGGGAGTAGTACAAGAGGCAACAATGAAGTGGATGTTGGGCAGCAGGCCAAGCATCAATAGAGGTATTGGTGTTGGAAGATTAGCGTGATTTTCAGTGGTGGAGCCTTACTAGAGCACATTCCTTGCTAAGAGGGAGTGTTGATTTGGGGTAGCATCAGATGTGCTTTAGCCATGAAAATTGGTGGAGAGGCTAAGGCACATAAGATCTCCAAGATCCAGAAATGGTTTGGGGAAATTCCACCTGGTTAGAGAGATATTAAAATAATTAATATTTTTTAATGTAGTTCCTAAGTCTAAACTTAGGAAAATTAAAATTATAATGGGTATTAATATAAAACTGGGTGAGAATGTTCTAAATGACATGGATCAAGCCAAATCTAATCTTAGCTGTTAATTAGGGACTTAATCTCGACCGTTGAAGACTTAACAGAAAAAGTATAAGAGGAGGCTTGAGGGTCAGTTGGAGATGCACCAAGATTGATCAATTAGTTCGATTTTCTGGAGTGGGGTTGTGCTGAGAAAATTCGAACAAGTGATTTGAGTTGCAGCGAGGGGCAGTGAGTACATAGCAAAGAGGCAGAGATAGTGCCAGAAGGTCAGCGCAGTGACTGAGGAGGCTACGCAGAGGCAGCTAGAGATTGCGCAGAGGTTGAGGGGCCTGCGTGGGTGATGCAGAGGGCCTAAGAGCTGACGCAGAGAGGCAGAAAGCTGACACAAAGGGTTTTCGAGCTACGCTGAGGCTAGCATGGCTGACGCGGAGCCTTGGAGAAGCACCAGAAGGATTTTCGTGAGGCAGACTTGCTGAATATATGTCTCCGAGAAGAGGTATTATAGCTGTGTAGATATCTCTGTTGGGTGAGCCAGTTTGGCACCCTAGTTGTACTCAAGAAAGTTGCTTAATAATAAAACCCTCAGAACTGCTGCATCGGTTTTCCCAAGTTGGGTTTTTCTGGGGACGATTGTCCAAAAATAACGGTGTCCCTTGTGTATTTGTCTATTATTACAAGTAATGATCTGTATATGAGTTGAGGCTGCATTTGTGTTTATTTTCAGTATTCATATGGTTAAATAACTTGTTAAGGAATAAACAAGTAGGTGAAATAAACTAGATAATGCAGTAGGGATTTCTAATGGGTAACATTTAGAAAATTCAACATGAATGACCATTTGGGCATGTTACATATTGTAAGAAAAATTATTTGAGTTAAAAGACCCTCCAAGACCATGTCAAATGTGCAAGCATCAAGTCGGCCTCATGAAGCAACTAGTCGACCTAAGGACACTTCAAGTCGACCTAAAAATATGTGTCAAGAAGCCTATATATAGAGCCATCAACCTCATTTGAAGAGCACTCACTCAAGCACAAGAAAGTTTGATCAAGGGACAAGAAGAAGCCTCCTATCCTAGCGAAGGAAGAACAAGATTGTTTGGGTCTGTTTTAGGGTGAAAATCTCTCACACGTGCGAGGAAGATTGGGTACTATCTGTTGCTGAAGAAGCCGAGTCATTATAGTCATCTAAGAGGGCCAAAACAAGGAGGAAGTCAAGACACCTTTAAAGACGAATTTCAAATGATGGAACCACTATCCAAGTGAAGAGGAATCAAGGGATAAATTTGTTGAGAACTCTAGGGCATAGAGATGAAGTGATTTCTCTTCTATTAATAACTGCGTGTGAGTGATTTTACTTCTTTTAGATTAGGATCTTGTTTTACTTAGGTTGTTAACGTTCTTCATCAAACAGACATAGGAGACAAGAGACAAGAGAATTTGAGTGGAGAAATAATTTTTAATTTCATGCCATGGCCAAGTTGCTGCACACAGATCGTTAGGTAAGACTAGGAAGATTTAACACGATTGGTTTCTAAACTTCTTGTCTCAGGAATTGGCTGGTCCAATCGAAGACTTCCCCTCACGCCCAAGATCTGAATATCAAATTGTCTCTACACATAAAAAAACTTTATTAGATCATAAGGGGCTAAATACATGTTAAAACCCTCAAGATCTAGAGATACCTGCTAGATCGAGTGAGCTAGAATGCTTTTCTAAACCAGTACCTAATGTGAGATACCTGTGCAAATTGATAATCTAACCATTGGCAAACGAAATAATAGCTGAAGCAATTATATTCAGTGGAGCACTAGAGCACGATTCAGAATAAAAGTACCACAAGAAGTAGTTAAGGAACACCATTGCAAGATAAACCCCCAAAGTCATTGATTTTATTAGTGCAAAAGAGAAATTACATCCAGCAACTTGACACACAACTTGCTAAGGGTTTTTCGTTACAAGACCCAAACTCAGATTGATCATCGATGCCTAATGAGGAGCCTTAGGCTTGCTTATGTAGAAAAAATGAGAGTTATAGACCCCTCCAGGTGGAAATCCAACTAGTTTGACTTGATCCCAGGCTTGATCCTTGCCAAAATAATTTTATCCGTTGATAACCATTGCACAAATCTCCAAAAATTTCGACCCCTTGAGAAAATTGAACTTCTAGGTGCATCTGGTCCTTTGGAGAATCTTCAAAAATAGAATTGTCGTAACTTGTGCAAAATAATTACTCCCCTCGTTAAAAAATTCGATTTGCGGGAAAAATAGTATTTCCAGTCCAACGAATTTCTGAACTGGGTCCTTTTGCCTTGGAAACGAGACTCTGTAATTTTGATTTGAATTTTCCGCTTTGAAAAATAACCTCAATAATTTTTTGATAATTTTTCCACTTGGAGAGAAATTAATTTTTCCTCTCATTTTATTTTTTTGACAATTTCTAGCTAATTTATTTTTATTTTTGCTAGAAAATTAAATAAAAGGCTCAAGAGGGGATTACACATATTTTTCCACACTGTAATATTTTTGGCAATGGTGTCTAACTATGAGTAACCATTCACCAAAATATTTTTTACATCAAGATTTTACAGAAAAATCCATAGAAGGGGAATTTTACAATAGACACAACCCCTTAGACTCAACCAAATTCTGTGACACAAGACACATGATCTAGTATGATAAAAATACATAGACTCGATAACACTAGGACTCACCTAAGACCTTAGCAGAAGATTCCACCCTAGCTTTGGGGGATGCTTGGGAGAAAAAATATGCTAATTATTCATGTTTAGAAACACAAATAATTTAGGGAGGTTAAAAAACTCCCTAGAGTGAAACCCTTTGTTAAGAATCAAAGGCTTACCTAGGTGTTGTTACATGGCTTAATAGTCATACTAGAATCATTTTTACAATAAAATTGCAGAATTTGGGATTACAATGATGACATTGACTCAACTTTTTTTTTATCCACTGCTGCGTACACTGCTTCTTGGAACTGTTGACATGTACATGGTCAAGACACCCTAAGTCAAGTACATGGACTTGGTTAAATAATGGTTCGATGGACTGCCATTTCCTTGTGATTAGTAGGAAGTGGTCCTATGAAGGACATACTCTGGTGAACCCAGCTGTAGTATTGTGCCTTGGAGAGGCAGTGGTGTCCTATTAATGCCTCCCAACATTGTGCTCTGATCAAGTGGAGAGATAGAGCTTACTTGTCAAGGCCTTTGTAATTTGACAATGCTGGTTATGATGATGTTATCATCAATGATACTTATCAATCCGAATCCTTTCTTATATGAATATTTCAACTTGAGAATATCCTGATGAGTCATTATGAATACCTCCCTGGTTAAGAGGGAGTGTTGGAATTGTAACTAGGTTCGGTCTTCATAATATTATCATTATGTTTTTATAAAGAAGTCAACAAGAATTTATTTCATATGTCCCATTTGGATATTTTGAAAAGAAAGAGAAATAAATTTTTATGTGTCTTTTTGGTCAAAGTCCATCTGCCAAGTCGACTCAGCTCCTATTGGCACCCATTCAGTCCCCTCCAAGAAGTGTGTATATATATATATATATATATAGATATATGCAACTCGACTTCCTCCAAAGTATGATTCAATGATGAACTTATCCCTGATCCAGAACAAAGAGAAGACAAGACAAGAATGCCGAGAAGAAGAGGAGTATTGAGAAAATAAGTTTTGTAGCAAAGAAATCCGAATTTGTCTGTGGTATACTCTGTGACAAAGACGCAAGTTCCTGTGACAGCTGAGGTACAGACCCGGATTCTGAAGCATACATTTATGTGATGAAGAGCGAGGTTCCTGTGGCAGTTTCTGAGGCACAGATTCGATCTCTGTTGCATGTATTTATGTGATGAAGTACGAGTGATATATGTCATCCTAAGGACATATTTGTGACAGTCTTGTGAACAGTATTACGGACAGATAGAGGGCTAACTTGGCACTTGGGTTACTGGTTAGTTTGACTTGGATTTCTATTGTTGATGAAAGATTTTATAAGGAAAGGATTGATGGGTTTTCCCTTAGCCTCTGGCCTAACTTCTGGTGTCTTTTATATCTTTGCACTGTGATCTTTGTTTCTCTTGTTAAATTGATAATTACTTTATGAATAACAAAGAAGACCTAAAAGGGAATAATAAATATCTTCACAAGTGATTATCATGATCAGAAATTCATGTTTGCAATTGAATTTCCAACATCGTAAGGGTTGGAATAGCCTTGAAATGGGGACTAAGAGGATGGGCCATGACAAACCACAGGAGTGTAGAGAAACCACCTAAGTAAAAAAGATGCTTTGTGTAGATCATTAAGCATGGTCTGATGAAAATACGTAAGATACAGGATCACAACTTTTGGCTCATCATGCTACATAATAACAATCCCGTGAAAGCACAATTGATAATGGAACATTGGGCTCATACATCATCTGAAATGATGCATGAGATCAACTTAGATGCTGAGACAATCTTGTCAAACAAATGTGGCCATCCTGATGTGAAACTGAGGGGTAACAGGTTGTAGATACCTTGCTTCATCGAGAGATTTTGTTCTTGTCTTCAAACAGCCATATGCAATATGACCATCATAGAAGGGTATAATGGTCACATTAATTGCAGTTTATCTTAAAGTTATGTAGTCTTGTCAAAAGGTAATGATGATTTATGGTATTAATTAGTGATTGGGTGTTCGGGGAGTTACACAACGTACTCAATGTACGTCTCCCATCTAATAAAGAGGAAATCAGAAGATGTAAAAGGCTTTTAATGAATCAAGTACATTTTCTTGTTCATATTCTGGCTTGCATCATTGCCTGTATATTTCCGTGGTTCTCTAACATATCTCATGAAATAAATAAATTTCTGAATGAAAAAGTTAATTGGACAGTATGGAGCATGGACTGATATTATTGATCAGATGATATTGCAATCGTGATTGAGCAAGAACGTCTGATTTGTTCCCCAATTTTTGAATAACATTGATGAAAAAATTATATGACAGGTTGAGATAATAAGCTTTCTTGTTTAGAAGCGATAACAAATGTTTAGAGTTTTAGGAAACTTTATGCTTCAAATTCTAAGATGTTAAATGTCTATTAAATGCTGATGATTCTAGGTGCCACCTCTGCCAAGATTATAGCCCAGAAGTCAAAGGGCATGCCTCGCATTTCAATATCTCTGGAAAAACTTGCAGACCCATTAGCTAGTGATGCAATGGGAAGTATTTCTGTGGAGCTCTTCAAGTCTTTTAAACAAAAGTCTGATGTTTTAATGACAGGTATTCTTCTTGCCTCACTTTTCAGAGTAGCAATGGACATGTCATAACTAGTAAGTTTGCTTAAATTATTTTAGTAATAATCGAGAATTGGGATTATGTTCATTGTTGCTTTGATAACATCCCCATGTTCACAAGGTTAAAATGTTACATTTTTGTGAGTGCTACTAGTTCTGTTTGCTTTTTTGCCAGTATAGATCCATCTTAACCATGGATCTAGCAAGCGCTGAGAAGGGATCAAATCTGTTGAGGTTTGCAACCTCTTTTGGAGTGCAAAATTTGAAAAATAGTTTGCATCTTGAGAGAGTTGATCCCTCTCGGTGCTTGATCATCCGTGTTTAAGATAGATCTATACTGGTTATATATATATAATTGTTTAAATTGTATTTTCCAATGCTTAAATGGATTTGACAATTTGAAAATCCACTTAAGGACTTGGATTATGTAGACTACACAGATTAAACTTTCAATTGCACAAATTATTGTAAGATTTCAAGCAAAATTCACTGAAAATATATCTGGAAAAGGGCTAAAATGTAGAATATTGAGACTACTAGAAATGTTTCAACCATAAGAATTATTTTTTTCAATTAATTTATGTAATGCACATGGTTTTTTACTAACCATATATAATATATACATAGTTAACATTGAAATATTTTACTTAACATGGACATTTAAATATTTATTTATGACTGCATTGTACACATTAAAATGTTTTTTTTTGTTGTTATTAATATATTTTTAAATACATGTCAATATGGCCAAACCTTGTGTATAAAATATATTATTTGTTATCCACATTGAATTTTTTATTATTAATTGAAGAAATCTCAACTCCCACTCCGGTTATCAATTTTCCTTATCACTCCATGTATTTAATTTTAAATCCAAGCATAATAAAAATTCTAAAATATGGAAATGACAATAGTTTTCGGAAAACACAAATTTAGAGATTTCACAACTACTGAAATTGTAGAAATAAAACACAACAAAATTATGACAGCCACACACAGAAAATAATACAGTGATTTTTGGTCAATGTGACCCTGGAAAAACCCCCTACAACTCTTGGAGAAAACCAGTTTGAGAGCTCTTCTTTATTTTTGAAAATGCTTTTACAGAGAAACTGAAATACACAGTAAAAATTCCAGCAACCACAAATTACAACTTATCTCAATTTTCGTGCTTGAACTCCACTTCGAAAATCGTGCCAATCAGCAAACAGCCAACACAAATTTTTACAACAATAAAACAACATTAAATGTTGTATGGCCAGCCTCGAAAAATGTGCCGAGAACTTGCTGTACAAACTATACGAATTTTAGCAGTACGACTGCCTCGAAATTCGTGCCCAAATCTGCTTAGAAATTTGTGCCATTTCTGCTGTCCCTCTTCCTCGATTTCTGTGCTTTTCTCCTGCTGTACAGTTTTGCCTTGGGATACGTGCCAATAAATGTTGCTGCCCAGATTTGCTGAAATGTCTTCTTGCTACTCTCCTTCACTTCCTCACTGCTCAGAAATTTTCCCCTTGCTTTCTCTTCTTTTTCTCTCAAATGCTCATGAAAGAATGAATTGATCTTTTTCTCTTCTCTTCTCCTTTTATTTTCTAAATGACTTTTTCTGTTACCCTAATATCTAATGGCTGAGATTCATCTAGATCTAGGGATGAGAATAAATGTGCATTTAATTCTCACATTCTATTTTTTAACTCACCCACTTAAATAAAGACCCACTTAGCCTTTTATTTCCATAGTCACTTTGTCACTTTCTAATTCTTCATTGACTTTAATAAAGTTACCTTTAAATTAGAATGTAACTTTACCACTTATAAAGTCACTTTTAAATTAGAATGTAACTATAACACTTACAAAGTCACTTTTAAATTAAATTGACTATACCACTTATAAAGTCACTTTAGGAGAAAAGTAAAAAATAAATTTGGACACTTTTCCCTAGGCCAAAGTTCGAAAGCGTTAGGGAACCACTTGTCCTCTGGGACCCAAATTTTAACATTAATAATATCTTTTAAACGCTACATTAATTTTATATGAAAAATTGAGTGTATTACCCATCTCTCTTATTACTCTTATTGGGAAGTAATTGAATTTTTTACCCTTCAATTACTTTTTCTCTTTGAACATTATATATATATATATATAAAGAGAGAATGTTCTATATGTAGTTGATATTGAAGTAAATTAGTTCATATGGATATCCAAATAGTATAAGAATTATACGTCTGACTCAAATGTGAAAATTCAAAATATAAGATTTTCTTTTTCACTTTTCATTACTTTATAATATATATTTCTCTGAAGTTGATATTAAATTATATTATTTCACATGACATTGAAATTTTATTTATGGCTGAGAGGGAGATTGAAATATTTTTACCATATCTCCTTTGTGTTGTAATATCAACAATGAACATTGCTTTTTTATTTAGATTATTTTTTTTAAAAGGACACGTGTCAACTTGATGTTGAATATGGAAGGAATTACACATTTCCCTCATACTGAGTTGTAGACTGCAGCTCTTGATGCAATAAATTCCCATTGCTTCAGGGAAAGCCTAAAGGTAATACTTCAAATATTATTAGAGTTACCATCTGTTGCTCTATATATTGAAAACGTAGTACTTAATTATGATCATGTTTGAATTATTTATACTCATCATCGTTCAAAGGCGCACGCTTTAGATACAAAGTAATAAATTCAACCAATTTATGTTTCATGTGGGAGAACAAGTTTTCCTTTTGTATTTTCACATTACGTATGATATGGAATTCATAAAACTGAACGTCATGCAGGATAAAGTAAATATAAAATATTCAAATTGAAGGTGGTCTGTCCATATAATATAATTAAAAAATGAACTGGGTGAGCAGTGGTGAAAGTTTCTTTTCTTGCTTTGTGATGTTAATTGGGGCAATATTTTATAGAGTTCTTTTTAACAGCAATGAATATTTTAGTATTAGAAAGTGCCACAGCCTAACCGGTTGGTATTGTAATACAAATATAAAGAAGCAGGTCTGGGCCAGTTACCAAAAATTCTGGCCTAGATTCTAAACAGAAACTTTTAGATTGTCTGGCCAGGAGTTATTTATTCTAATATGGAAAGAATATTGCAATACATATTGGCACAAAATGAACACAAATCACATTCAAAGAAAAAAAAAAAAACTAAACTAAACTTGCGTATGGAGGATTCTCTCTTGCATTTGGAGGTCTTTGGTTGAATTGTTTTTGTTGCACCTTGTTATAGCAATATCTAGCAGTGTAGTGCAAAGCCTCACTAGGTGATCTAGACAATGTGCAACACTTAGGAGTATCATGATTGTCACCTCAATGACTATTCCCCTCTCTTCAGTGATGGAAACAATTCAACCCAAGGGAAGCTTTTCTGGTAGGGCTTAGAGATGAAGTAACCCAATGATCTTGAGCTGAGTGCCCCCTAAGGGTCCTACAATGTCAGTCCACCAAATGAATGTATAACAAATTAGGGTTTGAGGTGATTGAAGGAGTCTCAGTTTGGGTTCAAGGAATATATGGGTCAATCTAAATGCTAAGGTGGCCTAAAGAGGTTCAAATAAGTTTTCCAACCCACCAAATTAAGAAAATATTCAACGCTGCTATAAAGTAGCATTTTAAATCAGAAAATTGCAGCAATAGGATAGTCTATAACAATCGGGAATTTAAATGTGAAAATAGTGAATAAGGAAATGAAGGCTAAATTAGAGAGTAAACTTGGGACAAAGGTACAATAATTTTTGACGGTTAATAAGGCATATAAAAACAAATAAAACCTTGACGTCAACACTAGAAAATGACTGAAAATATAAGTTACTAGGGTATGGATATTGGACACGGATATAGATTCGGATGTGGATTCAGATACAACTCTGTAAAATTTTTGAAAATCTAGGATCTGTATACGACAGGGAAACGAAAAGTACAAATAATATAAATATTTTGAAGAATGTATCCTTTTACCGCTACATTGTGAAAAAGAATATGTCCTTTTGAAGGGTGAAGCTTGATATTTATAGTGTTTTTGATGCCTCCTTCAGTTACATCTCTTTTACCATGAGTGAATATTGCAAGTGGATACCGTAGGTGGATACCATGGGTGAATACCACTTTCCACTCAGATCAGATAATAAATTCCCACATCTTCCAAAATAAAATCACAAGTTAGATCATTCACTTCTAAGTTATATGCCAATGTTTCGAACATCGACATCGGGATAAAATCGGCAAGGGTCTGGAAAACCAAAAAATCGTAAAAATCAGGAAAATATCAGTAAAAATCGGCAAACATCGGCAAAATCAAGATACCATCAAAATATTAGTAAAAATCGGCAAACATTGGCTAGGCCAAAAAATCGTGATTTCGAGATAAAATCAGGATGTTATCGAGATGTTCGCAACACTGTTATATACTTTATATGGTAACCTACTTTATGTCAACATATCCTATGAGGACCTTTGATATAGAAAACACTAGTTCAAACTCGATAAAATCCTTTCATGGTGAAATCCTTAAAACACCATCTTATTCTCTTGGAACAATCGCCCTCTCTCTCACTCGGAACAATCACCCTCTTAGATGCTAAGTGAATGTGCCAAAAAAATAGTTAATTTTTGAAACCCGCACACAGTGGAGTTCGTTATCATAGGATCTGCCTCCAAAAGCACGAAATATGCTAACGTTTTGGTTGAAATGCTTTTAAACAATGTGATATAGTTTCATTTTTCGAAAAAAAGCCCACTTAGTGGATCCCATGTAGATCTTGATCAAATCCGTGGATTCGCGGATCCTTAACTTCACCCCCATGTTTTCAGTAACATAGCTGAAAATGCTTAGAAAACTTTGTTGGAATATGTAACTAGGTTCGTTCTTCATAAAATCTTATGTATTCTTCATTTTACTTATTTGATGTAACAAAGAGAAAATTTATTATTGTAATTTTATAGCATGGGTTTCATGCTATAGGTCAATTTATTTTTAGTTCAAGCACCCATTATTTGCTTCTAGGGTTTTGTCATAGAGTGAAGAAGTCAAAATAGTCATTGTTATATGTAATAAACCCCATTGGCCTTTTTGTAAAGAGTCAAAAGAATTTATTTGAGTCAAAATTGTGTCAAAAGTCCCTGCAAGACCAAGTTGGCCTATAAGAGAATAAGTCGACTTGCAAGAGAAGAAGTCGACCTCATTAAATGTAATTCACACTCCTAGAAAGCCTATTTATAAGAAGAACTCGACCTCATTTGAAAATCATCCAAGAAGTTTGATCACTAGAAGAAGTAGAAGAGCAAGAAAGAAGAGCGAAAGACAAGAGGACTAGAAGACAACAAAATTTGAAGTTTTTGGGTCAATATCTCTCACACATGCGAAGAGGAAGCTAGGGTTTCTGCAGCTATATAGGACAAAATTTCAGATCTCCAAGGAAGGTCAAAATCCGTGATCAAAAGACAAGACATATCATCTATTTGTTCAAGAAAGAAGAAGCAAACCATGAAAAGGAGTAAGGAGGCCTAAAATAGCCTATCTATCCCACATGTGTGAAGTTGTAGCTGCTGCAGTAGGGCCGAAAAGTTGCAGACCTACAGTAAAGGCTGAAATTGTTGGGGTTGAAGTTGCAGAAAGTTGCAAAACTGCAGTAAAGGCCGAAATTGTTGCTAGGGGTTGAAGTTGCAGAAAGTTGCTAAGGTTGAAGTTGCTAAAGTTGTTGGAAGGACAAAATTTGTTGCTCATCTACATGGAAGATTGACTTGGTTTTGGAGGGGTCTTTTTCTTGGGTCTAAAAGTCTTGGAATTCATCATTTGAAGATTTTATAAGAAGAGAATAATTCTTATGGGTTTCCTCTCATGAAGAGGTTTTGGCCCTGGCTAGCAGCCTATATCTTGTGTCCACTTGTTCTATTGATATTCATGTTTTGATACCTGTTTGATGATAAGAACACTATACTAATCAGACAAGAAGAAGCTAATTATAAATTCTACAAGTTGAAGTTAAAGAACATCACAAACAATTATCAAGTTAAGAGAAATCTCATCTAATCTAGCTACCCTAGATTTCTCAACATGGTATCAAAGCTAAGGTGACAAGTAAAGGTAGCTTGAAGATCATGTTGATTTGGGGTAGCATCGGATGTGCTCTAAGCGTCAAATTTTGCAGGGAGGCTTGGGCATAGGTATTCGAAAGAACCCAAAAAGTATTTTGGGAAATTCTACCCATTAGTGATTTTATTAAAATAATTAATATTTTTAATGGGGTTCTTAAGTCTAAACTTAGGAAAATTAAAATATTAATGGGTATTAATCTAATCAGGGGTGATTCTTCTAGAAAAAGCCGTGGATCAACTCAAAACGATTTGAGCCTTTGATTATGTTTTAATCTAGGCCGTTGGTTGCCCAACAGAAAGATATAAGAAGGGGCTTGACGGTCATTTGGAAGATAACAAGAGAGAGATTGAGAAAATCGATTTTCTAAGGTGAGAAGCTCTAAGGAGGAAAATCGATTGAGGGGATCTTGCAGCAAAGGGGCAGTGAGAATCCGGGAGAAGGAATTTCCGGAGAGTACCGGGCAGAGAGAGAACAGAAAGACGTCTAGAGGAAGGCTGACACTGGCCTACGCAGTGCTGATGCAGAGGCAACGAAATCATTTGAGGGGAAGTCGAGTTCCTGATGAGGGAAGTCGAAGTTTAGTTGCCGAAAGCCAGGGTGTGAGTCTGGGAGGCAGAAAGTCGATTTCTCAACCAACAGAGGATCCAGAGGAGAGGCAACGTAATACCCAGGAGGGGTGACGTAGAAGCTGCCCAGGGTGACGCAGTTTTGTGCAGAGGCCATGCAAAGGGTGACGCAGAGCCTCCAGAGCAGCAGGATCAATCACTGATTCTCCAGTGATAGGGTGAGATCATTTCACTAGTCTTTTGTTCAGTATTCTCTCTGTATCGGATTGCTAGTTGAGCATCCTAGAATTGTACTCAGAATTTCTCCTGCATAATAATAAATCCTTAGAGCTGTTGCACTGGTTTTCCCGCATTGGGTTTTTCCGGGGACTATTTGTCCAAAAATAATTGTGTCCTATGTGTTGTATTTTCTTTCTTGCTCAGTATTTTGTTTCCACATATATGTAAATTAAGTGAAGGCTGCAGATGTATTTGCTTCGATATTTACCGTAGAACACAGTAAATAACTTGCATGATTTAATGAAGTAGGAGAAGTAACATCAGTTTGCTGCAGTAGGGATTCCGACTTAGGAATTTTCACATGGTATCAGAGCTAGTGCAGGTGAGACAAGAAGAGCAGAACCAGAAACCCCAACGCTGAGAAAAAGGGGAAATCGAAAAGCTGCAGGAGGCAGCAAGTCGAAACCCCAGAGGGTTTGCACAGTTCTAGCCGGAGGGTTGAAAATTCGAGGTAGTTTCTCTCTAAGTGAGTTGACGGAGAGAAAGAACTTCCAGTTTGAATTTTGCCATGGCAGAGGGAGCAGCACTGAGCATCAACGTGAGGAGCAGTTGGTGGACATAGATTTTTCAGTGGATTGCTTTGCCGGGCTGAAAAATACGTCAGAAGAAAGAAGCAATAGAGCATAGTGATGGAATACTTCCTTAGTGATTTCTTCTCGAGGAAATCAACATTTCTCAATTGCTGAGCAACAAAGGAACAACAGCTTACTAGCTCCATCAGGGAGTGTGTAAGTCAGCCTAGGAGCTACGGAGTAGGGAGAAAAAGGGAGTTGTTCCACAATTTTCGGAGGAGATGGCAACCAGTGGCTTGAGGGATCAGGACATATTGGACGAGGCTTCCAAGTTACCAGTGTGGAAAAAGTCTGCAAAAAATTAGGATTAAATCCCAAAATGGCAATTTTTTCAGCAAAACGATTTAATCGGCCGATTTTTCGCAGACTTTTCCAGTCCCAAGAAAATCACGATTAAATCGTTTTATGCCTGATTTTATCGGGAGTTGACCCAAAAAGTTGGCTGTCCTCCCAGACTGCGGATAGAGGCCAAAAAGGCCGAAAATAATATCATTTGTTGTTGTTTTTTCTCCCATTTGGTGTTGTGGAGATTCATAGCTGTTTGCCATTGCCCTAGAGGAGAAGATTTGCTAGTTTTGAGGTGGGGATTTGGAGATTTGTCCATTGCTCAACGTGAGAGATTCAAAGTGCCGAATTGCTGTTGCTAGGTATGTATTTTAATTTCTCTCTTAGTTTTTTTTACACAAATGGCTTCTTAAATCTTTCTGTAATTCTCTATAATTCTATTAGTTTGTTTATATCTTATTTTTGCCTAGAATTTTGAAAGGGAAATATTGTTTAGAATCTAGATTGAAGCAAAACTTCAACTTTCAAGAATAAAATGACAAAAAGTCAAACCCTTGTTTACTGAATCTGAGTGTTTTCAAGTGACTGAGAAGAGGCATTTAAAATCTAAAATCAACTATTGCATTTGTGTTTGCTTCTTATGTGATGGGAAATTTTCAATTTGTTTCAATTTTTTTTTGTGCCCAAGTTTAAATTCAAGTTCAAAGTTTAAAACAAAATGCCAAGGCTTTTGGACGCTATGTGGGAATATGGTGAACCTGATACTATACCCGAATCTGGGGGGATCAATAGAATGTATTTGACTTGCAAGTTGTGTGGCAAGCATATGTCAGGAGGTATCAACAAATTAATATTCCATTTGGGGCAAATTCCGGGGCAAAATGTTGACCTTTGCCCAAATATATCTCCAGAAATCATCCGACGGGCCATTCAATTGTTGATGGATAAAGAGGAGGGAAAAGACACCAGGGCAGCACTAAAATTCCAACTTGTAGGGCCCTCAAGAGTGGGCAGAATTGAGAGTGGCAGTGCTTGTTGATTTGGGGTAGCATCGAATGTGCTCTAGCCATGAAAATTGGTGAAAAGGCTATAGCACATGAGATCTCCAATACTCAAATGGTTTGGGCAGATTCTAAACAGTTTGGGAGATATTAAAATAATTAATATTTTTAATGGAGTCCCTAAGTTTAAATATTAATGTGAATTAATATAAAACTGTGTTAGAAGGGTCCAAAAGTCATGGATCAAGCCAGAGTTAATCTTAGCCGTTGATTAGGGACTTAATCACGACCGTTGATTTCTCAACAAGAGAAGTATAAGAGGAGGCTTGAGGGTCACTTGGAGAACACACTGAGTGAGACTAGTCAGTTCAATTTCTGGAGTGAGGTTAGCTGAGAGATTCGAACTAGTGGTCTGGTGAGCAGTCAGGAGGCAGCAAGTACGGAACAGAGAGAAGGGATCAACCACTGGAGACCAAAGTTAAGGTAGGAAAGGCAGACGCATGGGCATTTCAGGCAGACGCAGAGGCAGCATGAGACTGCGGAGTCACTAGAGGGCCTGCTTGGGTGACGCAGAGAGGCCCAGGGCTGACGCAAAGTGTTCGGGAGTCACGCAGAGGTCGGCCAAGCTGACACTGGGACTAGGAGAAGTGTTGGAGAATTTTTTCTCTCTGTGGGTAAGCTAGTTTGGCACCCTGTTGTACTGAAGAATTGCTGAATAATAAAATCCTCCTTTGCTGCACCGGTTTTCCCACATTGGGTTTTTCCGGGGACTATTGTCCAAAATATCTGTGTCAATGTGTTGATTCTTGTACATGTGTTTGTTTCTGTATTACGGTGTGACATCTGCAGCAAAATTTATTTTAACGTTTATTGAAGGAATTTCATAAATAACTTATTGAAGAATAAGTAGGAAAAGTAAATTAGATGTTGCAGTGATAGAATTTTCACAGTGCTTCTTCAGCATCACCTTCCTCACCCATATGTCCCAACCCCTTATCTATCTCATCTTTTTTTGTTCCTAGAACCACACCTGGTGCACAACCTGGCATCAAATCAACACTTAAAAAAAGGAAAAGGCAGAAGCTGACAGGTTGGTCAGTAAGTGTCTTCTATGGAGTGATGTTCCTTTCAACATTGCCAAGACAAACCCATTCTACCAACCTATGTTTGATGCTGTTGTTGTCTTTGGCCCAGGGTACAAGGCCCCCACCTTTGCAGAATTGAGAGGGTCTCTTCTTCAAGATGAAAGACTGATGGCACTTCTAGATTGGAGGAATTTAGGACATCATGGGAACAAACTGGATGCACAGTCATGTTAGATGGTTGGACTGACCAGAAGGGTAGTACCCTTCTTAACTTCTTGGTTAGTTGTCCCAAGGGGACAATGTTTATGAAATCTGTGGATGCATCTGCACACATTAAAGATGCACGTACATTATGTGAGTTGTTGGACCTCTTCATTCAAGAAATAGGTCCAAGCAATGTTGTCCAAGTCATAACGGACAATGCCGCAAATTATGTTGGAACTGGCAAGTTGCTTATGGAGAGGTATCCTAACTTGTTTTGGACACCTTGTGTTGCTCATTGCATTGACTTGATGTTGGAGGATATAGGTAAGATTCTTATTGTGAGGGATATTGTTGAATCATCCAGGAGCATAACAAAATTTATATATAATCATGCATCTGTGCTTAGCTTGATGAGAAAATTCACCAAAAACAAAGAGTTGGTGCGTCCTGCCATTACACGATTTGCCACTACTTTCATATCTCTTCAGTCTCTGTTGAATTCTATGTGGGATGTGAAGAGCATGTTTCTTTCACCGGATTGGCGTGCTTTATCTATTAACCGCAAACTAGAGGGAGAGGGCATATGCAGACTAGTTTCATATGATCAGAGCTTTTGGGCAGGAGTAGAGGAGGTGCGTGCCATTTCAGAACCTTTGGTAAGGGTTCTTCGGTTGGTTGATGGAGACAAGCCCGCAATGGGCTACTTGTATGAGGCCATGGATATGGCCATAGAAGCCATTCGTGCTTATTATGAAGATAAGGGAGATGAGGGGTTAGAGAAACAACAGGTCATATGGAGAGTGATTGATGAGTGATGGAACAATACCCTCCATCGCCCCATTCATGCTGCAGGTATCTACCTCAACTCCACATTTTATTACCCCTGTGGTTTCAGATTTGATGCTGAGGTGATGGATGGATTCTTCACTTGTGTGGAGAGGATGGTGTCATCTGAGCAAGAACGTGAAGATATTTCTAAAGAAATGGAGGTATGTAGGATGGGGGGTGGCACATTTGGTTTTACAATGGCTATTAAGAATAGGACTACCAAAATGGCAGGTAAGCTTTAGTTTGTTTCAAACTTTCAAGTTTATAATTTCAATGTTTTTTTTATGTTTCTCATTTTTCTTTAACTTGTAGATGCTTGGTGGACAAGCTATGGTGACAGAGTACCCCATCTCCAAAAGCTTGCCGTTTGAGTGCTCATCCAAACATGCAGTTCCTTTGGGTGTGAGCACAACTGGAGTGTATTTGACAAAATACACAACAAAAAGTGCAAAATCTAAAAAAATTTCAAATTAATTTTTTTGAATTCATTTGATTATTTTTAATATTTAAACTTTCTAAGTACTAATTTACATTTTATGATCCTAATACAGATTGGAGTCCCAACGCCTCAATGACATGGTCTACGTCTACTACAATCTTCGATTGTGGGTGAGACAACTTCAAACACCTCTTGATGTGGAAGCCATCTCATTGGACAATATTGATACCACTGCTGCATGGAGGGTCAAGACTGAGAGGCCGACCATGGACTCGATCCCGGATTGGTTAGGTGTGGATCTAGAGGAGGTAGCAGTTGTAGGGGAGGGAGAGCTAGAGGTAGAGGAGGAGGAGCAACATCAGGGTCAGGAGGCAGAGCTAGATGAGGATGATGAGGAGGAGGTGACACCATCTAGGATGGGCAACAACAACATAGGACAGAGGCCACCTCTTTTATCGGCTTCTAGAGGACGACTGACTCCATTTGTATTTCCAGGGGCTGGGCCTTCTTCCTCTAGAAGAAAAGGCAAAGTCATTCCCTATTCTCGTAAAAGGGGAAGAGGAGCTCAGTGACTGATTACCTAATGACTTTTAGATGACTTATGATATACATTTATTATATTTTTTGTTGATATTTTGACTCTTGAGAGTTGAAACTCAGAGAAGACTCAAGATTCAGGAGTTGATTCACTATTTTGATATGTGATGTAGCGCTAGACTTCATATACATATTATATATTAGCTTTATTTACATGTTTATGTCGAAATGCATTTATTTGATGTTGTGGATACTCTAGATGTTAAAAAAAAAATGAATATTTTTGTGTTTTTTTAATTTTGCCGACTTTTTCAAAAAACTCCAGACTTTAACGAGTTTTCAACTTTTGGACCCTTGCCGATTTAATCCGGACTTCGACTTTTTCCACATTGCTTCCAACTATATGCCATCTGGAAGGCTAGGATGACTTTCCTTCTAGATGAGCATGCCCTCAAGATGTATGTTGATAATGTGGTAGCTGTCCTGGCGGATGCAGATCCGCTGAAGAAGTATAGAGCTGAGATAGCTAAAGCGAAGAGGATGATCTTGGATGGAGTCAAGGATCATGTGGTGTGCCACGTTGCAAGCAAAGGGACCACTAAGGAGATGTGGGATGCCTTGGCCACATTGTATCAGGGATCTTCCGAGCAACAAAAGATGTACCTAGAGTAGAAGCTGAGATTTGCTCAGATGCAGAAGGGGGAGCGAGTTGATCTGTTCTTCACAAAACTGAAGGAGACCATGATGAGCTGTTAGCTGCGGGATATACACCTAAGGACTTAGAGTTATTGAGATTGGCTCTAAATTTCGTCTCAAATGATTCGCAGATCTTTGTCCAGAGTATCCTGGGCAGAGCAACATTGCCAAATTGGGACAAGATGTGGGCAACTCTGAAACAAGAAGAACTGAGGGGAGACCTGCTCAAGGTCAAACTTGATGGGAGCAGTAGTAGCAGTGGGTCAAAGCCCATAGTGGAGGAGGAGGATAATGCAACCCTTGCATCCAAGGGGTAGCAGGGGCAATAAAGACGAAAGAAGGAAGTCTCCAAGGTGAAGTGCTTCAGATGTTGCGAGATGGGCCACTATGCATCCTAGTGTTCTTTGAAGAAAAAGGATAAGGATGAGAAGCATGATTTGAAGGTTGCAGCCGCGAAAATTGACAAGAAGGAGTTCACCATGATAGCCGAGATACCTCTAGGATTGATACACTCAGACATCTATGGACTGATGTCCACAAAAGCTCTTAGTGGTGCCGAATACTTTGTGACTTTCATCGATGACCATTCCAGGAAGACTTGGATCTACTTTCTGAAAACCAAGGATGAGCTTTTCGGTCGATTCAAAGAGTTCAAGGCTCTAGTGGAGAATCTGACAGGAAAGAAGATAAAAGTTCTGTGTTCGGACAATGGTGGAGAGTATGTTGACAAGGACTTCACCGATTTTTGCGCTAAGAAAGGCATCAAAAGAGAGTGGACAACTCCCTACAATCTGGAGCAGAATGGAGTGGCAGAAAGGAAAAACATGACTATTGTGGAAGCAGCTAGGGCAATGTTGTATGATCAAGATATGCCTAAATTCCTGTGGGCAAAGCATGCAGCATGACAGTTTATGTCCAGAACAGGACTCCTCACAGGCATTGGGCAAAATCAGTCCGAAGAAGGTTTTCACTGGGAAAACACCTAAAGGCAGTCATTTTAGGATATTTGGGAGTTTGGCATATTGCCGTATACCTGAAGAGAAGAGAAAGAAATTAGATTAAACTGCTGAGAAAGGATATCTTGTGGGATATAGCGAGAATGCTAAGGCATATAGAGTCTATTTTCCAGGGAGTAGGAAGGTAGTGGTTCAACGGGATGTAGAGTTCATGGAGGATAGGGCTTTCAGAAAATCTCGAGAAATGCCTTCCGAGGAGCAGTCGAAAGACGATTTTTTGGTCAGACCACTTCAACCAACGAAAACTAGTACCATAAATCCTCCTGAAAACAAGGCTTCAGAATAGGAGGAATCTCAGGAAGAAGAGGAGTTGACAGATGTACCTACTACTAGTGGAAGAACGAGCCGGGAACTCCGACAGATTCTACGGGATGCAGAAGACTTCATTGGTGCACCCAGGAATAGTAAAAGGGAGCGAAGATAGCCAGATAGATATCATGCCTTAGTAGCTCAAGTTGGGGAACCTTCTAGTTTTCAGGAGGCCGTTCAACATCAAGTATGGGTGGATGCTATGGTGGAGGAATACAACTCTATAATGGTCATTGATGTTTGGGAAGTGGTACCTAGGCCTTAGGACATATCAGTGGTAGGTTCGAGATGGATCTACAAGGTCAAATATGCTGCAGACGACAGTGTGGAGAAATACAAAGCCAGGTTCGTGGCTAAGGGGTATGCTCAGAAGGAAGGAATAGACTACGAAGAAACCTTCGCCCCAGTAGCTAGGTATACTTCTATTAGGACTGTGATATCTCTTGTAGCGCAGATGGGGTGGGAGATTCATCAGATGGATGTGAAGACAACATTCTTGAACGGGGTAATAGAAGATGAAGTATACATCGAACAACCAGAAGGTTTTGAAACACATGAGAGGTGTTATGTAAAAATTTAGTTAATTTTAGGTTTATTATTTAATTTTAGGTTTAATTAAGACGAAAGGGAACGATCATAAGATCATGCCCTTTCCCCAAAGGGTGCCCATGGCAGTATATAAGCCAGGAACCCCATTGTAAACATTCATCATCTGTCAATTCATCTTTTAATAAAATATTTATACATATATTTATGCATATCAGAAGTTTTTTTACCACTTCATTGGTATCAGAGCGAACGAATCCTCTCGCCTGGCTGGGTTCACGCATCCATCCGCTGCCAATCGTGATCCCTGCATCTGTTCGTCCACCTCCCTGTCCATGCACTTTCGCCATACAATTCTCTGCGGGTAAGCTAAAACCCACGTCCAGTCCGCACACCACTTCCGTTGCCTATGCCATTTCTAAACCCACAATTCCCGTCGTTTCCATCGAAATCGTGCCATTCGGCCCTCTTGCCACCCGCCTTATCGCTGCGTCTGTCCACTACATTGCTGCTTCCGCCTCCCGCCAGTCGATTTTTTGCTACCATTAAGATCGAACCTGCGGCAAGTTCTGTGTGGAATAACGTTGCGGTGACCTGGTGTGAGCCGTGGGCTCCTTCCTTTATGATGGCTGCGTGATATTTCGGGGAACATGACCTCCCCCACCAGCAGACGTGAAGGTAGACATAAAATTATATATAACGTAAAAGATATATATTCCAATATATATATATATATATAACATTTATTTATATATATAACGTGAAATATATAATATATATAACATATATACATAATTATATTATATATTATATATAATATATATAATTTAATTAATTAAAATTTATTTTAATTAATTAAAAGTTATATATATATAAAAGTTAATTTAATTAATTAAAAGTGATATATATATATATATATAAGTTAATTTAATTAATTAAATTTATTTTAATTAATTAAAAAAGTACTTATGTCATATAATTAAATTAATTAATTTAATTTAATTATTTAAAAAAAATTATTTAAGCTGGCAGATAAATACACGCCCCCACAAACTCGCTCAATCTCGACAATGACAATGGCGGATTTCCAAAAAAATTGTGGGATGCAGAGCATAAGATACATAGCAACCACGATGAGGTCAGTAAAAGATTAGATGAATTCCATATCAAGCTTGAGAGGCAAGCTGACAATATCAAAAAGCAGACTGACAATATCAAAAGACTTCAAGATATGACAGATTGAATAGAAATAAAGATGGAAAATAATCGTGTCCAAACAGAGGTAGAAATTAGTGAGGCCTTAACAATGCCGAAACTTCTGTGTAAAAAGGCGAATTGTACACCTACACAACTACTAAAAGAAAAAGAAGAGAATCAAGAGCACATCTCATCAGATTCAACAAAGTCAACAGACTCTCATGAAAAAGTTGAATCCCCAAAAAAATCAGCGACACCTCACCAAGAAGTGAGTAATGCAACCCTTACAAACAAGCAACTTTGGGATACCTTTACCAATCAACACCCCTTTTTCGCTCAACCATTACCAACATACCAACGAAGAGCAAAAGTCGAGATGCCTAAATTCGATGGAAACGAAAAAAAACAATGTTGCATGGATAAATAAAGCAGAAGAATACTTTGAGATATATGACATCAATGACGATGACGAAAAGCTCAGGCACGCATCCATGAAAATGGAAGGAGAAGCATATAATTGGTATATGGTGGAAAAAGATAACACACGTCATTTGCTGGAGAAAATTTAAGGACACATTTTTTAAAAGATTCCAAGGTGTAAAGGAAGAAGAGTTCTTTTCAAAACTCATCAAATTACGACAAAAAGGAAGTGTGGATGAATACACTCAAGAATGGGAGACATTAGTAACACGAGTACCTAGGTTATCAAAATCTCGTCTAATTCAATCATACATCTCGGGACTCAAAGCCCATTTACAAACAGAGCTTGAGATGCATGACATTACATCAATAGAAGTAGCAAGACGAAAAGCAAAAACAGCCGAAAAGAAATTCGAACCAATATTTTGGTCAAAAGCAGAAAAAACATATTCAAGATGAAGTATACCCCAGTATGTGGACTCAAATAATACGAGATATGTTCCACCACATCGTCGTGAAGATGAAAAATCTAATGTGAAAATGCAAAGGATAAAAGAGGGTAAATGTAAACGTTGTGGTGAGAAGTGGGACCCCAAACATAGATGTGCTAAAGGAAAAGAACCAAAGAACCTATATAATTGTGAAGCAACCAATGATTCGAATAGTGAAGATTATGACATAGAAGAAACAGAAGACGCCCCAGAATTCTCGCCAGAATTAGATGACGAAAGTATACCGCAAGTGTCATTATCAGCTATGACAGGTATATCACAACCTCAGAGTTTAAAGTTAAAAGGACACATAAAGAAGAACAACATAGTGGTTCTCATCAACTCGGGTAGCACACAATTTTTTAGATGCAACCGTGGCAAGGAGACTCAATATTTTTTCATTTCCCTTACCAAACATGAAAGTGATGGTAGCTAACGGTAAGAAGATTGAAAAGGTGGGGAAATGCCATAAGGTCAATTTGTAGATTCAAGACTTTAATTTAGAGTCTTCATTCTTCACGGTATCGTTAGGAGGAGTAGATGTAGTCTTAGGTATTCAATGGCTATGAACTTTAGGTACTTATGTCGCCAACCATCAAGTACAATTTATAAAATTCAAATGGGGAGGTCAAAAGTACAAATTACACGGATTCCAAGCACCAGAGAATCAAATTGTATCATCATCTCAGATGATGAAGATGAGTCGAAAAGGAGCACTCGCTTATGTAGTACACTGTACAATGTCACCAGTTAGAAATGTTATCTGCAAATATGACCAGTGAAAAGTCACCAGAGATACAAGATCTAATTAGGAGGCATGAAAAAGTATTTCAAGACCTACCTATGAAGACGCCGCCTAATAGGGAAATTGAGCATACAATAGAAGTCAAGGCAAGATCAGACTCCGTCAACATCAAGCCATACCGATATCCACATCACCAAAAAAGGAAAATTGCGAGATTAATCCAAGACCTTTTAAAGTGTGGGACCTTGATCATCTTGGTATATTTGATCAAGTGGAATGACTTACTCGAAGAAGACGCTTCTTGGGAGAATGAAGCATTTTGTCAACAACATCCGTCGTTACGTATGCTTTGAGGACAAAGCATTCTTCGAGAGGAAGACAATGTTATGTAAAAATTTAGTTAATTTTAGGTTTAATTAAGACGAAAGGGTGCCCATGGCAGTATATAAGCCAGGAACCCCATTGTAAACATTCATCATCTGTCAATTCATCTTTTAATAAAATATTTATACATATATTTCTGCATATCAGAAGTTTTTTTACCACTTCAAGATGAAATCTCATGTATGCAGATTAAAGAAAGCCATGTATGGGCTAAAACAGGCACCTAGGGCATGGTACAGTCGAATTGATGGCTACTTGCAGAAGATGGGGTTCGTTAAGAGTGACGCAGACCCTAATCTCTACTATCTGGTCGTAGAGAATGAGCCTCTAATCCTTGTGTTATATGTGGATGATCTCTTCCTGACTGGATCATCCAGGCTCATCAAAGACTGCAAGAAGAACCTAGCCACATAATTCGACATGAAGGATTTGGGACAGGAGCATTATTTTCTGGGGTTGGAAGTTTGGCAGCAGAAGGGTGAGATCTTCCTGGGACAAGGGAGATATACTACAATAATCCTGAAGAGATTCAGAATGCAGGACTGTAGACCTATGGCTACTCTAATGATCACCAAATGGAAGAAGATTGAAGCATCAGAAGATGAAGATGTTGATCCTACCTTGTACAGGCAGCTTATAGGGTCCCTGATGTATCTGGTCAATACCAGGCCAGACATTTGTTTTGCTGTCAACACCCTCAGTCAGTTCATGGTAGAACCTAAGAGGGCGCATTGGGCAGCAGCCAAACATGTTCGTAGGTATATACAAGGAACAATCGAGCATGGACTGTGTACACCAGAGGCAATGACATCAGGTTGAGTGGGTTCACTGACGCAGATTGGGTTGGAAGTTCAGTAGATCGAAAAAGTACAACTGGGTACTGTTTCAACATTGGATCAGGAATGACCTCCTGGTGCAGTAGGAAATAGAAATCCGTGGCTCTGAGCTTAGCTGAAGCAAAATATATGGTAGCTAGCACAACTTCGTGCGAAGCCATATGGCTTAGGAAATTGCTTGTGAATCTATTCAGGAGAAGGATGGAAGCGACTAGGATCATGTGTGATAATCAGAGTTGCATCAAGCTCTCTGAGAATCCAGTATTTCATGATCGGTCAAAGCACATTGATATCAGGTGTCACTTTGTCAGAGACTGTGTCCAACGAGGGGTAGTACAGTTGAGGTACACTCCTACAGGAGAACAGGTGGCAAACATCCTCACCAAGGCTCTTAGGAGAACAAAGTTTGTTCATTTCACGGAGAAGATTGGGATGGTAAAGAATCCATTTCAATAATGGATAAGTATCAGAAGTTGCAGTGCAACAATTAGCAGTGGTAGTGCTATGGGCAACATGATGCAACAGGTTAAGAGGGAGCTGCAGTACAGGAGAAGTAGTGGCAGTGTCATGGGCAACAGTACAGGAGAAGCGATGGTAGTGTCATGGGCAGCAGTACAGGACGCAACAGTGCAGGGGATGTGAGGCAGCAAGCCAAGCATCAACACAGGTAGTGATGCGGAAGATTAGTATGATGTTTCTATAATGAAACGTTACTAGAGCACATTCCTCGCTAAGAGGGAGTGTTGATTTTTGGTAGCATCAGATGTGCTCTAGCCTTGAAATTTGGGGGAGAGGCTAAGGCACATGAGATCTCCAAGACCCAGAAATCGTTTTGGGAAATTCCATTCGGATGAGGAGTTATTAAAATTAAAATAATTAATATTTTTAATGGGTTCCTAAGTCTAAACTTAGGAAAATAAAAATATTAATTGGTATTAATGAAGATAAGAATGAGAAGCTTCTAAGAGATGAGGGTCAAATTTGTTTTAATCTTAGCCGTTGATTAGAGACTTAATCTCGGTCGTTGATTCATCAACAGGAAAAGTATAAGAGAAGACTTGAGGGTCATTTGGAGACACACCAACAGATACTCAATATCTCAAGGAAATTCGATTCTCAAGGAAGAGGAGATCAATTTCAGAGGGAGTTGCAGAGTGGAGGAAGAGGAGGGCTTCAACAACGAACAGTGATCGAGGAGGAGGTGACACAGGGGCAGTGGAAGACAGCGTAGAAAGAGAGACGCAATCCAGAGGAGAGACGCAGAGCCTACACAAGCTGATGCAGAGGGACGCAGAGCCACTCAGAGCCATGCTGGGTCAATCAGAGTGACGCAGGGGTGACGCAAAAGTGGGAGCAGGGTCTCCAAAGTGTCAGATGGTCTCAGAAGGAAAGTCTCAGGTGTTTTCTTTCAATTTCTCTGTAAAATCATTCCTTGTAAAAGCAATTACTGCTGAAGATTAATAAATCCCTCATTTGCTGCACCAGTTTTCCCGCATTGGGTTTTTTCGGGGACAATTGTCCAAAAATAACTGTGTTGATGTGATTGATTCTTGTGCATGTATTTTTTCTTTGCGTAATTGTGTGATAACTGCAGTAGAATTTATTTTAATATTTGCTTAAGGAAATTCGTAAATAACTTATTGAGAATAATAAGTAGGTGAAATAAATCAGTTGCTGCAGTAATAGAATTTCAGTTTAAAATTTTTCACACTTCTATGGCTCACGATACTGTCCTTCTTTAGCTCACATATTGTCACAAAGGTAGTCCTCCTTTAATATCACTACAAAAATATTGCTTCAAGAACTCACAAATTTTTAGATCACAGATCACAGATCACAGGGTAGCATCGGATGTGCTCTAGCCACTAAGTTTGGTGGAGAGGTTGGGGCACATGAGATCTCCAATACCCAGAAAGGGTTTGGGCAGATTCTAAACAGATCAGGAGATATTAAAATAATTAATATTTTTAATGGTGTCCCTAAGTCTAAACTTAGGGAAAATAAAATATTAATGTGTATTAATATGAATCTGTGTTAGAGTAGTGCAAAAGACATGGATCAAGCTAGATCTAATCTTAGCCGTTGATTAGGGAATTAATCTTGGTCGTTGAAATGTCAATAGGAAAAGTATAAGAGGAGGCTTGAGGGTCACTTGGGGAGAACACTAGATGATCTGTCATTCTATTCTCTAGAGCGGGGTTTGCTAAGAGAGATAGAATCAGTGATCGGTAGAGCAGCTGAGGGGCATTGAGTACAGAGAAACAGAGAAGGCAGAGATTGTGCCGGGAGAGCAGCGCAACAACCAAGGAGGGTGACGCAGAGCCAGCAAGGGTTCATGCAGGGCCACGCAGAGGCAGCCAAGTGCTGCGCAGAGCACCAGAGGGGCCAACACAGCTGACGCAGAGGCTCCTAGAGCTGACACAAGGCCTCCTAGGGCTGACACATGCCTAGAAAGGCTGACGCAGGGCCAACGTGAGAAAGAGAGGGGCTGACGCAGTCCAGTTTGGGTAGACGTTGGGGTTGCAGAGTAGTTTTGAGCTGAGGAGCTGCCGGAAGGGTTTTCCAGGGTTTTAGCCAGGAGATTTCTCTCAAACTGTGAGGTATAGCTGCTAAGGAAATTCTCTGTTGGGTAAGCCAGTTTTGGCACCCAGATTGGACTCTAATATTGCTTAATAAGAAAACCCTCAGATAGCTGCACTGATTTTCCCGCATTGGGTTTTTCCGGGGACATTGGTCCAAAAATAATGGTGCCATGTGGTGTGTTTGTTCTTGTTTCTTTTAGTTGCTGATCTGTAATATGTTGAGCATGCACTGGTGTTTATTTTCAGTATTTACTTTGTAAATAACTTGTTAAAGAAAAATAACAAGTAGGTAGGAATAAATTAGAAAAAAGTGCATGAAGGGTTTCTAAACTAAGTAAACTTAGAAACTTCAACATGTCAGATGGTCTCAAAGGGAAAGTCTCTTGTGTTTTCTTTCAGTTTCTCTGTAAAATCATTCCTTGTAAAAGCAATCACCGCTGAAGATTAATAAAGCCCTCATCCGTTGCACTGGTTTTCCCGCATTGGGTTTTTCCGGGGACAATTGTCGAAAAATAACTGTGTTGATGTGATTGATTCTTGTGCATGTATTTTTTCTCTGGGTAATTGTGTGATAACTGCAGTAGAATTTATTTTAATATTTGCTGAAGGAATTTCGTAAATAACTTATTGAGAATAATAAGTAGGTGAAATAAATTATTTGCTGCAGTAATAGAATTTCAGTTTAGAATTTTTCACACTTCTATGGCTCACGATACTGTCCTTCTTTAGCTCACATATTGTCACAAAGGTAGTCCTCCTTTAGCTCGCATATCACTACATAAATATTGCCTCAGGAACTCACAACTTTTCAGATCACAGATCACAGGAAAACTTGCATCCTTAAAGATTATTTTGTCACAGAAAACTTGCATCTATGCCATACTCCACATGACATAAAAAAACTCGCTTACTTGCCTTCAAAATTGCCACAAACCTTCAATGAAATTACCTGCCTTTTGGTGGAGGATTCATGCCAATATATAGTTGTTTGCCAATGTGAAGGTTAGATCTGTTGAGTAGGACGACCTGACCATCTGGAGGGCCTACTTGGTATTAATGGATGACAATTGGACTCTTTTTGACTTGACAATTTTTTTTCCTTTTCTTACAAAGAGTCCAAATGGACTTTGACTCATTCAATTCTTTGATTCAACAAAACCTAGAAGCATGGAGAACATGCTTGACTAAAGAAATAATAATAATATAAATCTTTTTTTCTTCTTTTTGCTTTTGATACAAGTACAAAGATAATTATGAAGACTGAACCTAGCTACTTTTCCTATACTCGACTGCCCTATTGTATTTATGGTTGAAGTTTTCTGAAGTGTAATTGCTTAATGATCAGAAATGTGCTAAGAAGATAAATTGTATCATTGGAAGTAATTATATGGCAGAAAATTGTGCTCGTCTTAATTGCACTAAAAAATCAACACAAATTAGCACTTTAAATTGCTAGATATGACAATGAAATTTCATAAAATATAAGAAGGAATTTTATGAGATTTTTCTAGAACTTGTAAGCAAGAAGAGGGGGAGAAATTGGGTGGAATCTTCAAGCAAATGGAGACTAGAGTTGGTGTTTTGTGGCAATGTAGCTCGTTATGTGTTGAGGGGCAATGGATAATTCGATCCTTCAATCTTGAGGCACCTGCAACTTCTTAAAAACAACTTGCCAAGAAAGTAGTTAAAATAGGTGAAATCTTGCATATGAACTTTAGAAAAACATGGCAATCAAAGTAGAAGAACATATAATTTTGAATTCCAAATGCAAGACAAGAAGAAGGTAAACAAATAGCCAAGCTTGTTTATCTTCTCCTATGGGCAACAATACCCTTTAAAAGGCCTATAGTAGCAAGAAATTCAAGACAACATATCAGTAATATTACCTCATATGAGGATCAAGCAACCACATAAGATAAGTACACCATGTAGCCTCCAAAGCCTTCCTTTTATTCCAAAACAATAGAGCAGTTACAAAGCACAATAGAAATCTCTTCCCTAATTGTTCAAACTCTCATAACAATGAGAGATAGCTTCAATTTATATATCGAGAGGGGGATGGACGACCTCAGAATCTGCACTAGCCTAAGAGAGAGTTGCCACTTGTGTGAGTTATGGGCCACAACTCCCTCTATACACCACTAAACTAACACTCAAAACTGCCACATGTGCAAGGGAGGGTCAGATTGTCCTTGGGATCTATGCTAACCTCCTTGGGATTTATGCCTAGTTGACCATGTACATGTCAACAGTTCCAAGAAGTAGAGTACAAAGTAGTGGACAATTTTTTTCAAATATCATTGTCATCATTCAACATCAGTTTTATCATTGTAATCCCAAATTCTGCAAATTTATTGTAAATGGTTGTAGTATGACTATTAAGCCATGTAATAACACCTTGGTAAGCCTATGATTCATCTCAAAGGGTTTCAACCTAGGGAGTTTTTTTAACTTCACCAAATTATATGTGTTTCTAAACATGGATAATTGGTAGAGTTTTTCTCCTAGATATACCCCAAAGCTAGGGTGGAACTCATTGATGAGGTCTTAGGTGAGTCCTAGTGTTTATCGAGTCTATGTATTTTTCATACTAGAACATGTGTTTTGTTGCAAAATTGGGTAAAGTCTTGAGGGCCTATGTCAAATGTGTATTGCCCTTTCTAAGGGTTGATATTGTAATTATTTGATGTAAAAGTGTATCTAGGAATAATTTAGTGCATGGTTACTCATATTTAGACACCATGGCTAAATTATTTTATTATAGACACACTTAGAGGGTGGAAAAATATTTATTCCCCTCTTGAGTCTTTTAATTAATTTTTCTGGCAAAAATAAAAAGAAAATAATTAGCTAGAAAATTAATTATTTTTGAGTCAAAAAATTAATTTGAGAGAAATTAAATTCTCTCCAAGTGGAAAATCATAAAAAATTCGTGGGTCAAAAAGGAATTAAATTTTGAGGTCCTCCACGAAGGGAAAAATGGATTTTTTAAGAAAAATTGACCCCTTGGACCTTGGTGGTTAAGTCAAAGTGAATTTTTTGAGGATAAAAGTCCAAAATATTATTTTTTGGACTAAGAAAAAAGGGATTTTAAGAGAAATTCGATTTTTTCCTCAAAATAAAAAAATAAAATTCAATCGATGGAGGAGATCAAGTTATTTCAAATGAAGATTGATGGATGAGATTATTTTGACGAGGATCAACCCAACTAGTCGTTATTTTCCACTTGGAGGGGTTTTCTTCTCTCATTTTCTATATAAGGAAGCTATCAAGCTCCTCATTTCATCTTTGGATGATGTAACGATTATCTGATGTACTGAGCAAGGCTCTGTTGAAATTTCTTTGCACTTAATAAAAAGTCTTTGGGGTTCAATTCAAGGTGTCTCTCGCTTGCTGATCTGTGGTATGTGCTGGATGATTTATTGATATGCTTTGAACTATTATAATGTTGATTATTATTTCAATTGCTAGTAGTAGGAACATCTATTAGCACAAGTATCTTTCTTTAGGTGTTTGGTTAGAGTAAACACTCTAGATCTAGCGAAGTCTGGCAGGTATCTCCAGATTTATAGATCTTTTGTGTGAATCGAACCCCTTTTCACTTAATAATCTATCATTTGAAGTGCATTGAGTTACAGGTTGCTCTAGCCCTTGGCCTCCAAGTTCACACACTGTGAGGGGATTACACCCTTGTTTGGCTCCAAGTCTTGATCTAACAATTTTATGCAGGAGGGCTTTGCAAAAATTCAAATTTTTTTCTCATTATCTTCAAATTTTTTTACTTGTGCCATAAATTTTTAATATGCCAATGAGAGCAAAGTTTATTTTGTGAATATTCGTAAAATTATTTTTCCACTAGCCCTTGTATTTTCAAATACTAACCTTTTATTTTGTATAGCTATTGGGGTTTTTTTGTATATATTGGGTTCTTGACCCTCTATTTCTCATTTTTTGCAGGTACATTGGCTCAAGGATTAGAAGAGATTTTGAATTTTAGAAGCCATTAGCCCTCACCTAGCATAAATGGCTAGGGTTTGAGAGGCTTCTAGCCCATTTGGAGGAGCCGTCTAGCCCTAAGAAGGAAGCCACAACTTTTGGAGGAGGGTTTGATAATTTCTTTTGGGTTATTTCTCTTGTTGTAAGGGGGCTGTGAGGATTTGGAGTCTCCTGGAGGCTAGCCGTAAGGTTTTTAAGACCTTTTAGGCCCGCTGCAGCCCTTTGTGGGCTTATTTTGCTAGGCTGCAACCCCCAAGGGGCCTCATTCCCTTAGCCACGGCACTTTTGGGCTTATTTTCCCAAGTGGAAACCCTTATGAAGGCTTTTTCTCCTTGCCGCAAGCCTCTGTGACCTCTTTCTTGTGAGCCACGGGCCTTTGAGGCCTTTTCTTGCTAGCGGCAACCCTTTTAAGGGCTTTTCCCCTTGGCTGCAGGCCTTAGAGGGCTTAAAGCTGTACGCTGTATTGGCCATTTTAGCTCTAACGCAGACCTCCTTAGGCCTTTATCCCCTAGCTGCAGTCTTTTCTGGGCAATTTTGTGGTCTTGGCACTTGTTTTTTGGGACTAATCTTTGTGGTTGCAGGCTTATGGTAAATTTGGCAAGGGTTTAAACTTAAAGTGATTTACATATCAATTTTGCCATTAATCCATTGTTTTTCAAACTAACAATTTGGTTTGCAAACCTATGACTGGTTGAGGAAGCATCTCGAGAGCACTAGCAGCCCTAGCTTCAAACATAAGAGGGCTGATCTATCATTTGTCAAGCTTATACTTGTACTGCAGGCATTTGAACGAATTCTAGTGCATACAAGAAGCCCATCTCTCCATTGAACAAGGCCTCTAGGCCAAGGGTTTGCTCTCATACCCCTTCCTGCCCTCACTGTTTTCATGATCAGATCTGAAGTAGCCTTGCAACAGTGGTATTAATCTCATATATTCATTTCTAAAGTGCTAAGCCTAAGAACATTGCACACTTGATATAAAAGGCTAATCAAATTTATTTGCTCTTAGTGATTGATGTGCTAAGTGAATTTGGAAGTCTGATATAATTTTCTTATTGTCTGATATAAGAATATACAGGTCTGATATACAAGGTAGGAGCAACATGAAATCACTTTGCCAAGGCTTGACACTCATAAAAACTCATCTCTAAGTCTTTCTAAGCTAATAGTGAAGTGTTAAGTGATTGTTATTGAGAAATCTTGTTTATCTTTGAAGTGGTAAAAAGATCCCTTGAATGCTTTGATCTTGTTCTCCTTGCATCTAATCACACATTGAGAAATCACTATTAGTAATCTTTTTTTCAAGATAATTGTGCTCTCACAATAAGCATTGATTTCATGGTGGCAAAAGTGAATCTTAATTGGCATAAATAGTAATCTTGGATAATCATTGTGGTGGATGTTATTATTGTCTCTTTTGTTTCTAATTGACATATCAAGCTTAAAGAGATCTTGTTATTGATATCTTGTCACTTATTGTCTCATAATTGAAAATCATTGATGAGCATTGAGTTAGTGGAGTAATTCAAATTGGGCATCATATCTTGAAGCATTGTGATTTCAAGTTCATATTGCTAATCACAAATATAAGATCTTGGAATTGTTAGCTAATATTGTCTCTTTAAGTACTATTGTGATCATAAGTGATAACAAGTGCCAATTGTGATCTCTCTTGTGTTCCATCTTGCTTCATTTGGGATAAGTACTTAAGTGCTTCACCTAATTGCTCTCATATTTAAGCGTGTGAATCAAAATAATTTGAAGTACATAATCAGATTAGTTCACTCACATTTTGCATTTCATTCTAAGGTTAGAAATGCAATAATAAAATAAACCTCCAAGCATAAGCTTGGTTGTAAGAAGATAGGACAACCTTTCTCACCCAACTTGCGGAGTTTAGATCCTCATTTGTGGTTAACATAGGTGACCTTACAGTTCTCTTGTGGGCAATCCCTTGTAGGAATGGAGACACATGGGTGGTTAGAACTCCACGGGAGGTATTGTTAATGAGGCCACAGCCTCCTTTTGGACTTCCTTCTACAACTTACATTCTAGATTAACTTCAAAACAATTGAGAGTAAGGATTCACCTAGATAGGGCTTCTAATTAAAATCTACCAAGATTTTGTATTTCACTTAGAATCCAGGACTTGCACTTAATATAGGATAGATTTGCATATTGCAGTAACTGTTCATCCGGTAACTTGGAGTTTTAATTCGTATTGTGCTTGTAAATTGACTCCCAAGGCATTGGTCTCTAATTGATAGTTTCAATAAATCTAATTAAGTGGTGCTAAATAATTAAACTTTCCTTTAATTTTCACCAGGTAGCTAGACCTGTTACCTACCACCGGTGGGTGACATCCATAGGATAAATTTTTCTCCTAGATGGTTCTCGGCTGACAACCCCTTGCAGCCACCAGATAGTTCGATGTGCCGCCATCTTCGCCACCTGAGCCAACCATTATGTTCCCTCCCCATCTGTTATGTTTGTCTGTTTGAAGGTGGGCCTTCCAACCCTGAAGGTATAGCCTTTCATTATGTAGTTGGGTATTTTGGCTTACTTATCATGGACATTTTTGGGCATGGATTAGTGGGGGGATTCGGCAGAAAGAATGGGACTGGTTTGTACTCGTCTTCTCTATCCAAGTTGGTGGTTAACCTCGTATCCTAGTCCCGTGGGATCTCTTTTATTGGCTACTAGCTTTAGGAATGGAACTACATGGGAAATCCCAATTCTGGTTACGTGGTCCTGTTTCCCGACACCACATACATCATTCCCCTCTGCTCATTATAACTCCTTTCACAATATTTCCCATTCGGATCCACATTTGTCCATTGGGTCCATAAGGAGTTAGCCTCCCCTCCCCTTGTACACACTCTAGGTCGGGTTTGGAACAATACCCCGAAGGTTGATGCAACTAAAAAGAAAGTAAAAGGCATAATTTGGCCACTTTCAACAAGAATTGTACCATAAGATGCACAATATGGCTGGGACATACAAATTTAGCACGTGGACAAAAGCAAACATGAGCTCTAACCTCTATCATTATTTCCATCACCCTGGTTCTTAGGGTCCCTATATGAGCCCCCTGCATCATTAAGGAACCCATGATTGCCCCAACCTCTGGTGGGCGATGAACTGCCCAACCTTAAGGGGGTATTCACTACTACATCATTCACATCATGCTCTAGTCCCCTCGAGCCCTAAGCAATTATATAAGAATAACCAATTAAAGGAAAAAGACATATGAAGAAGGGTGGAAAAACAAAGGCCATGGTAACTCATGTACCATGATTGCTCCCTCCTACATTCATACACCCAAGTGCGGGCTTCCCTCATCATGGCTACCCTTATACTGTGGCACGTGACTTGGAGCCTTCCCCTGATGTCCCACTCTGTTCCATCATTATATCACATGACACCTTCCACTTAAGGGATATACCATGGACCTGTCACTCCCTTAGAGGTGGAAACCACTTAATAGGGTCCTTGATTAACCTCCTTCTTGAACTTGGAGACACTTGTATGTTCTAAAGCCTATTATGGAAGGGCATGCCACTGTGAAGTGTCTACTTGGTTCCATGATTTGTAAGCTCATTTACTCAATTGCATTGATGATTTGTTGTACTGGAAGGTGAGGAGACACATTGGATGTTATACAAGATTTTAGGTGGGTCTTGGTCTTGGTGTTTGGTCTCCCTATACGGGGTCCATGCCCTCTAGAGGGTCATATTGACATTTGTAGGGTGAGCGTAGAGACCCATGGGCCTCCACTTTAGCAAAGAGAAGATAGCCCCATCATGGGATCCTTCAACTCCACTCAATGCTCGCTCGTGTTCCATTTATTTGACTATGATATTGTACCTACACTACCATGCCACCTTGGCTACACACTTTCACCATACACTAGGCAGTTATTCTAGGGTCGAGATGAGGATGTGTATCACCATGGGAGACAAAGGAGGGCTTGCATCATTGTTCCAACTCTTACAGATGGGATACAGGCTTGTTCGATCCACTTGGAGACCAATGAGGATGTTTTTGTGCCCCCACAACCACTTGGGGGCACCATAGGTCATTTACTTGGAGATCAACGGGCCACCCCCTTCATTACTATTTTTGGGGCCCTTCCATCGATTTTGGCACATGTTGGACTTCACTAGGCCTTCCAACGACCCTCATAGCTATTGTATTATCATTTCGACCCTCCTGAGAGGCTTATTTTTCATGTCATGGAGCTATTTGGTGGGCTTGTCACCAATTAGGGTGTTATTTTGCACATTAGAGATAATTTTAGGCGTTTGTTAGTCTAATTAGACCCATTGAACTATTAGAGGCTCATATAAATACAAGTGAGGCCTCATTTGTAACTCATCACGATTTTGATTTGGATCATTGTTTCTTCTAGAATTTCGCTATAGCTATTGAAGGATGAATTGGAGATTCTTTAATGAATTTTGATGTTTGGGTTAATGCTATTCTATTTTGGAGCTTCTCTCTTGCAAATGTGATGGATGGATATACTTTTTCTGGCATGTAAGTTTCTCTTTTATGCAAAATTTTCATTATATGTTTAATGTATGGAATACTGCATCATGATGCTTCTTGTGCTCTAAATTATGCGAAAATCTTGAATCACTTTGGTAGTCTTGATCTATTGCATGTGTTATTCATTGGGCAATAAAAAGCGAATGTTCCTAGGGGTCGTCTTTGAAAACCTAACCCTAAAAATCCATTATTTGACAAGTCAAAGTTTAAATCCTTGTTGTAGTTGGGTAGTTGCTTCATTAGGGCATGTGAAGCTGCAATTAGGATCCTTGATAGAACAAATCCTTAAATCAATCTCATTCTTGACTCCATTCTCCCAATAGAGTAGCCACTCATCCCAGATCCTTGGTGATCACATTAACTTAATGAAATATCATTCTTTCACCTCTTTTCTTCGTCCCCTAAGAATAAGGAGATTTTCTAGGGCTTGGTGAAATTTTAGGGAGGAGGAATTTTGGGATTCCTTCTTGACAAGTTTCTTCATTTATGTCTCCTCTAAGCATCCTCTAGTTTTGAATGAATTCCGACAGTAGAATTTCAAATAAATTGATGCCCTAGCTATCACACCAAGAGGGAACCCTTGAAGCTCCTTTTGATTGGGGATTTCTTGAAGGTTTGCACCTTGTAGTTCATCTTTCGAAACCTTTTCCTTTAACTATAGGTGATCATTGGATGAGCCTTTACCATGTTATATCTCTTAACCCTTAGTCCCTTATAGTATTTGTCTCAAGTGGTTTTTCGTGGAAAGTCAACCTAGCTTCTCCCAAATCTCACACTTTAATTGAATCTTTCCATTGAATGAACCATCCTTTCCTCACTTTGAATCCTAGTATAAACACATCAATCACAAGTGAGGGATTTTTGAAGTTTTGATCTTAGGCATTCATCATTTTTTTGAATATTCCTGAAACCGAGGTCATCCTTCCCTCAAGCCTTTCTTGAAGAGCCCTTCTTTTGCTTTTAAAACAAGCAACCTATTATCTAATCCTCACCTTTGAATGGGCATTGGAAATCACATTGTGCATCGTTATGGACCTCATCATTTCAGTGATTTCCCTATATTGGGACTCCTCCCATCTGTGAAAGTTCGTAAAGAGCAGGGGACATTGGCTAAGGTGACATTGGGTCCTTGCCCTATTGTTGCATATTGATATAGTAGTAGTCCCTTTGGAACCCCTCCTAGGACCCCTGCTAAATTAAGCGGTACCATTTTTGGCGCCATTTCCACGGAAACGAGACGTGTCTTGTTCCCCATATGACATATTGACATATCATTCTTTTCGACTACGTTGGAAGAACGAAGCCCTAGTTCTTCATTGAACTTTAAGGTTAATTCTTGTAGGGTGAGGCAATCATTTCTTTAGGCATCTCTAAATTCACCTTGGCAACTCCCACATAATTTACATGTATATCTTAATAGGATGTCTTTCTTTGATGAATTCCCTGCCTTGGACATCGTTCGCATTCTTGGACGCCCTAAGTGTCTTACCTGGACTATCATACGTGGGGTACCCAAGTTTGATGGTGATCCACTATCTGCAGTTGATCATGTGGCAAGATTTTCCGCATATGCCAAATAATCTGAGTTGGTTCATCATGATGTCCTCATGATGTTGTTCATGAGATCCCTCCATGGTCATAATTCATGGTTACATAAATCTCATCTATTGAGGAATTATTTGATAGCTTCCTTGAGCATTTCCAAGTTTGCCAAGTAATTGACATTCAAGAGGAAGCCTTCAATAAGCATGAGGAGAATCATGAAGAAGGGGATTCCCTTGAGGGAAATGGCCTCGCTAACCCCTCGGGCATTGACATCAATGAGTACTTACATATTGAAGAGGGGAAATGGGAAGTTCATGAGCATCGTTTTGACAAGGACCCTATCTATGACACCGATGATGACGATATCAATAGGATCCTTGTCTTTCCTCACAATCCTAGGGTTATAGTTGAGTCTTATGTGGACCCTTTCCTCAACCCTCCATGCGCTATCACTAATGAGGAGGAATTCTCTCTCTCCTAAGTGTGATCATCATGAGCAACCTGCTTGTTGTATCTCTCCATGTCATCGATCTCCCTTTCCTTCCGATCATGACCTTGTGGTGGCTAGAAAGCCCAATATAAATGATAGGGGTGTTGAGAAATTAAGGGCAATCTGAATTATTCAATTTCTCTTAATTATGGTAGCTGTTTGAGATATTACTTCTTTAGATTTTGCTTCTTATCTGTTATTATCTTCAAACAGTTACCAGAAAAAAGAAGATCAAAATACACAAGTACACAAGATTTTGGCACCATGCCAGGGCAAAAACCTCTCCAAAATCTGAGAGGAAAAACCCTTTGAACTCTTTCTTATAGAATCTTTATTGAGAAGTTACATGACCCAAACTTTGACTCAGAAATGCCTTCAACATCAAATGACAATACCTCCAAACGTGTACCCAATCATGCTGTACGTTTCTGCAGTGAATGAGCATGACAGTCTGCACCAACCAATTCGGATAGGCTCTTCCAGCCTCGATCTATCCTCGCATTTCATGTAGATCCCTCATACTTTGTTAGAGCGATGATTAGGGCTTGATTATAGGTCTTCGAAAGGCAACGATATTGACTGTCCAGAACAGCGAGGGTAGAAGCCTTTGATTTCAGAGCGAATGCACATATGAGAATAGAGTTAGGGCTCTCCTAGCCCTACGATACCCTCACACCTTTCAACAACAATATCCTTCTTGTATTTGTGGCTAGAACATCCCTTCAAACCAACCATACAGTTATGAAACGAAAGACCCTAATCTAGATCTGAATGCCGTGAGGGAGAGCAGACTCGTTGATGTCTTCGCATGAGGGAACAGACCTCCTCACTTGCTGCGACTACCCTTCCTTCCTTCGACCTTATTGCTGTTGCTCCTCTTTATGAGTGAGAGTGAATGAATTGCGTTTTAGGAGGAGCTAAACAGGCTTGCTCTTTCATCCATTGAGCCGATGTGAGCCTAGATTAGGCTGACATGTCCTTTGATTAATTAATTAGGCCGACGTGAATCTAGAAGGCTTCCATAGTTTTTCTTTGAGCGGTTTCCTTGCAATAAGTCTGTGGGTACACGTAGGAGTATTTCATTGATGATCTAGGTGGACTTACATTCATTACATTTACATGAATAAATAATACATGTCTGTCTTCATTTTACATGACTTGTCTATGGCTCTCAATTGGAGCAAAACTAATTCTTTGATACAAAAATACATCGTTACAATATTTGACATAATGAAGACCGAACGTAGTTACACTATTTTCAACACTCCCTCTTAACTAGGGAGGTATTCATACATACATGGTACATGGACATCCTCGATACAAGAGTTCTCATAAGCAAAGAGTCAGTTTAGTTATCCATCTGTTCTAGCATCATTTCAACCAACATTGTTTCCATATAACAAGGCCTTGACTAACAGCTCTATCTCTCAAATAGATCAGAGCACACAATGTTGGCGAGACCAATGACTGATAGGCACACATCATCATTGTCTCTCTTAGGGTCATACCCACCTAGGTGTTCTTCGAGTATGCCCTACTAGGACTATTCTTATCTTGGGTTCCCAACGCTCAAGAATATCGGTCCTCTTGCCCACTCTTGTCTTGGATGCCCTACCACATCCTCAAAGAATGTTGGATGCCAGATAATTACTCAATCCTTCATTCTTTCTTCCAAACTGAAGATAAGAATGTCGTGTCTAACTCTCCCTCTTAACCAGGGATGAGTTCCAAGTTTTTCTTCACTCAGAAACTATCTCGAGTTCCTTTACACATCGAAACCTCCCAGAGCTCCCTCTTACCCAGGGACTCTATCATCAATACCTTTATAGGGTCTTCTAGTTGACTGATGATCCAAGACTTCGATGTCATCAATTTCTTCATATGTAGGGTTCAGCCATCCATCACTTTCCGTCATCATGTCATCTTGGAAAGTATCCTCCTTGGCTTTACATCTGGGGCTTCCTTCATAGGGCCATCTATCTTCACCTTTCCTTCAATGGTTATAGTTCTAGATCACGAGGTACATAGTTGTGGCATCCTTCACAACTCTTCTTACCATGGCCCTACACACATACCCAAACTTTTCCAAGAGGTTAGACACCAAAACAAATCACATATTACCTTTTGGTGATGGTCTTTTTCCAATGACATCTTCTTGTAGGTATCAACATCTTGCATACATGTTGACACATCTCCCAACGATATCTGTTGTCAAGGGTTTTCATCTTTTCAGACTTCCATCAAAGTCTTCACATCTTTTCGGGAGATTTCCTGGTCAAGTCTTCCTGATCCTCTAGATGTTGATTGCCTTCATCATGGTTGCATACTTCATGATCTCTTCCATCCTCGCATCTTCCATCCCAGGAGCTTTCAATCAGAGTTCTACAATCGTAGTCAACCACCTCATACTTCATATGAGGATATTATGTTGATTTCATCTAATGTGACTTATGTCCTTCTGCATCCTTTCAGAGGAGGAGATCATTTTTCCTTTTGATCATGCTTGATCTATGTTACCTGCAACCATATGACATGATATTACAATATTAAATATAAACACAAGCATACACACCTCGTTTTACCTTTGCTACTTCCAACAACTTCCTTGATTGAAAAGATCTTCAATCCCTTGATCTGCTTCATTTCTCATGTCATCGGACCATCATCTCATGAATTCCAAAAGTTGGATTTCCTGATGAAACACTTGCTGCCTTTCCTGACTAGGGGATCCTCCACTGAGGTTTCCATCAGAGAATCTTCAAGATCTTGTATATCCCCATCTGGCAAATGCTTCCTTTGTCCTGGATGACTTCTTCCTTTCCTTTAATGTACAATGAGATTCCCAAGAGCTATGTCCTTCATGATTCCCATATGATGCCACGATGCATCTTCTTACTATGATCATATCTGCAAGGACTTCTGATAAGATCCTTTTGAGAGGGATACCATCTCATTCATACTGGAGATCTATTACTCCCTCTTTCCTTTAGTTTCCTCGTCCGAAGGACACTTGACATCTTGCTTATTAAGAAAAAATAGATGATTGTCTTCTTATCATCTTTCTCAGATCTCCCAATTGAGATCTCATGAAGATGACCTTCTTTACTACATTTCAGAGAGTACGTCTTCTAGCATTTCAATTAGGTCACTGCTGCACCATGACTGCAATCATCCTTGTTGCTCCTTCACCGAGATCATCATTGCTGTACCTTTATTGAGATCATAACAACGAGGTCTTTATGATAGCTACACTGAGATAGGGATCAAGACCTTGACTTCATCATAGCCGAGATCATGCCCATGACCTTGTCTTCATAAAAGAACAAGATCATGATTGCTATTTTTAATGTCACATCTTCACTGAGAACTTTATTGTTCTTTTACTAAGATCATCTCTGCGCTTTTACCAAAACCATAACTTTAACACTGAGATTTCTGCTGCATCACTGAGATCTTATCTATGCCAAGACTGTCTATCCTTTCGGAGATCCTTCTTGACTACACCTATAGGTATGCCAAGGCTATAGCAACGATGTACTAAGATATATATATATATATATATATATATATAGATATCGAGACCACAAGAGACAGATCTACATATTGTAATGTCCACCGAGACGAGACCTGGTCTGTCTGCCCTTATACCCATCCAAGGTGCAGACAGATACTTGAACCCTTTTCAATGCGGATCTGCTCCATACCAGATCTCAAAGATATGCGAGATCTCTCCCTTCTAGATTGCGTATACCTTCACACGAAATTTCAGACAGAAAGTGTGAAGTTCTGATCTTCTTCATGCCCTTTGTAGAACCTTTATCTGATACCATGTTGAGAAATTAAGGGCAATCTGAATTATTCAATTTCTCTTAATTATGATAGCTGCTTGAGATATTACTTCTTTAGATTTTGCTTCTTATCTATTATTATCTTCAAACAGTTACCAGAAACAAGAAGATCAAAATACACAAGTACACAAGATTTTGGCACCATGCCAGGGCAAAAACCTCTCCAAAATCTGAGAGGAAAAACCCTTTGAACTCTTTCTTATAGAATCTGTTAGAGTCGGTCTAGTAGCCCTCCATCAGCGATCAAAACTCTTTGCATTTGCATAAGTAGGTGTCTCATCAGTGTCAATTTTTGCATCCCATTAGGCATGCCATAACCCTGATGGAGGAGCTGGTGTCTTTGTCCCCCTCTTGGCATTGCTGGATCAAAGTCATTTCAGTCCTTAATCTCTTTCAGGCTTGTCTTGTCTTGTCTTGAGGTCAAATTCCTAGGTCTAGGGTTTTGGTCAAGTTTGTTTACAAGGTCATGTCTCTGAAGGTCAATAAGTGCTCAACAAGCCAGAGGGATGATTTTCAAAATGTTTCTTCGCAAATTTCTATCTTGTACAGTTAATTTTCACCTTGGATTTAAAAACCCTGTTTTTAAAGCCAAGGTCATTTTTCAAATTTTTGTAAAAAGTGATGAAATTTCAAAAAACTTCCAAGGACAGCATGTAACCCTGGCTCCCTTGCCAAGATCCCTCAGATGATATCCCTGCAAAAAGTATCGAGCAAAAGCATTAAATGAGTCAATTTCAAGACAAAGGAAACCAAAATGGTCAATTTTATAAAGTGTCAAAGAAAAACATTATAAAGTGGGTTTGGGCATGAAATTATTTCAAATCAAAGTTATAAAAGCCCAATCTCCCTCCATTTACCCTCATTGTGCATCTAACTCACTTGCAAGAGAGATTGGGCGAGGGTTGGAGCGAAATTGTGAGCAGACCAGGCGCGCGACCCGTCAAGCGCCTTCCAGCAGTGTTATTTTCTAACGGGCGCGACCCGTCAGTGGCGCGCGACCCGTTGGGTGAGGCGCGCGACCCGTCAGCGCCCTCCTTACCAAATCACCTGCAAATTCATCCAAGGAGCCAACAAAATTGCTAAATTGCCTAAGGTAGGCCCTCCAACTTACAAATTGCTGCTTGTTATGGTTAAAGACATCATGAATACATGTTTTAAAGATCTCATTGTGCAAGAGAAAAAGCTATATATGGCTGTGGTTTAAAATTGTAAAATATGCCAAGGGTTTTATGCTGTTTTAAGTTTTTTCCCTTGTAAATCATTTTTCCCATTTCCCATGTCATTTTCCTTGTCTTTCTATATAAATTTCCCTTTTAAATTTGTAAAGAAAACCTAAACCCTACCCCTTTTCCTTAAAAAATGAAGAATCAAGCCCTAATCCTACCTCTCATTATACCCATGTAAACAATGTATATAATGATGCATATGCAATGATTTTTGCAATGTTTTTTCCCTTAAATCCCTGTTTTATATATTTATTCCCATTTTCCCTTTAAAGGTGTCCCTCCCCTAACATTCCCCTCGTGCTCCTTGTCCCCTTGAAACAGCATATAAATCAACATTTTACAAGGTAGAAACAGCAGTACATTTTGGCCACTCTGCTCCTTAAACAATGTCAGAAACCGAAACCTATGAGCAGAGTGATGACCAGGCATCAGCTTCAGAGATTGAGGTACAGAGGAGGCCTCATAAGGGTGGAAAGGGCGGTCATCATAGGCGAGAGGAGCCCACCTCTTTGATAGATTTACAAGCTTGTCCTATGGCAGTCTCATGTTTCCAGTACATGTCTTGCTATGAGTTTTGCGAGAGGATCTCTCGGATTCAGCACCACAGAGAGTTGGCTCGCCTATTTGTTTTACACTTGCATGATGGACATGTCAACCTTGCCAGGGTGGACTTTACATTGACACCCGAGATGATTGCATAGGCCACAGGGATACCTAATGTCGGAGAGGTATTGAATAAGCGCAAGGTGTTGGACAGTGTTCATTTTGAGCCTTTCGTTAGACCAGCACTCATGAGACACTTGACAGGAGTGTTTCCCTTCAGATTTCTTAGGAGTGAGTATGCTCCCATGATGAGGCTCATCATGCTCTATTTTACCTGTGAGGGCAGATTTTCACAGGTATATTCGTACCATATTCGCCTATTGATGCACTTCACACGGGTACGGATGATGAACATCCCTGTTTTCTTCTATCAGAACATTGAGAGGATGGTGTCCATGATGCAGAGGAAGAGCCCGACACAGCAGTATAGGAGCCTTTACCATTATGGTTTGATTAAGCTTGTGGTGTTACATCAGTTGGCTCAGCAGGGCATCTCATGGGAGGAGTTCATCTCTCGTGAGCTTTTCACAACACCACCACCGCCACATCCTGAGGTTATTCACGAGGAGGGAGGACCATCACAGCAGCATGACATCCCCGTCACTAGACATGTCAGCTCCTCACCTTTGGTTACTTATCAGAGAGGCCAGAGGGCCTTATTTGCAGCAGCTCGGCGAGTACTTTCTCCACAGCATGTGGAAGGGGTCTCGCCTTCTTCATCAGCTCAGCGAGTGTTATCTCCATAGCAGGTGGAAGGGGCCTCGCTTTCTTCAACAGCACAGGCAGCACAGAGGGGCAAGCAGCCCAAGATTGATGAGGGGCCATCAGGTGTTCCAGCTATCGAGCTTATTGATCTTGATGTCAGTTCTCCTAGCCTAGAGTCGAAGGAGATCATTCAGCACCTTAGAGCTGAAAATGATGCATTGCAGAGGAGATTAGAGGGGGCACAATGGACAATCTCATATCTAGAGCAGCGCAACAAACAGTTGGAGGATGAGCAAGCTCTTGATGAGTTGTGGAGGATCCGTAGTGACCGCAACTTGAATCGAAGAAGACCCGGTGATCCATTGCCCGCTGAGCGAGAGTCCATGCTTATCCAGCTCAATGCTCACTTGGAGAGGTTGTTAGCTAAGGCCAACCAAGATAAAAATTGTTGAGAAACATGAAGAACCATTATTGGGCGAGAATGCACGTGTGCAAGGCAAAGATGAAGATGTTCCAAAGGCGGTTGGCCAAGGCACAAAAAAGGAGAAAGAGGCCCGATCCCCTCCATATCTTGGTCGAGGCCTCACTGAAGGACCAAGGCACTAAATAGCCTAGCCACAGCACAAATCCCAAGAAATTTTGAGCATTTTTGGTAAATTTTGGTTTTTTCAGGCAATTTACAGGTTTTCTCCATTAACGGGTCTCACCCCCCGCGCAACCCTTCATCCTGGCAACTCCATTTTGCAAAAACTCAGCATTTCCAGATTTGTCATGAGAAGTTACATATGCTCATCCATGGCCAAGAGATTTTATGAAGTTTTGGGCCTCCAGAAAGTCAAAAAACAAGCAAAAAATGACTTTCTGCCACATTTTTGAGACACAGAAAGCAGTCTTGGGAGATTGCAATTTTGGAGGGGCAAATGACCACCAAATTCAGAAATTCCAGTTGGGTTGGAAAGTAGACTCACAGACCTTTCCAACAAGCCTACTCTTGCTCAATTTGGACACCTGGAAGTGCCCCAAAAGTGGTCCCAAAGGCGCGCGACCCGTCAGGCAAATTTCTCCAAATTTCAGTGTACAGCTCAGAAAAACGCAGTTTGACCCTGTTTGACTTTTTGGGGTGGATTATTATCCTCTTTGATGTAATTAATGTACTTTTATGACACTTTTACACTTATGTACCTCTTCTAGAAGATTCATTCATGAAATAGGTGAAAATTAAATGAATGAATTGGTTTCCTAGCTTATAGAGGCAAGTTGTTTTGACTGCCTAGTTTTCAGTGCTTAGTTTAGAAGTGGTTGAAACAACTCCTAGGATAGTGAGCTCGACCCATGGAGGCAGGGAAAGGGGTTAGATGATCTATATTATGTACTTTCTTGCTCATTTTCATGGTTGGACTCTTGAGGGAGAAGCTATCATTGTATTATTCACTGTATCTCTGCAATTTTTGGCTAAGGAAGACTAGGGTTTTGCAGTCCTTTTTGGGATTCTTGTGGTTACATGTATTGATGGTGTGTTTCTCTATGTACTTGTAAGTGTGTTATGTGAATCATTTCCTTACTTTTCCTTCTGCACATTAAACAAATGAAGTGTTAAAGTAGAATTCATGACTGTCATGCTCTGCTTTTAAGTTTGTTTAATTTCAATGTTTTCTGCTGTTTAAGGAGAATTCAAAGTTATTGTTTGCTCTCCTTAGCTCCTCACCTGTCTTTCTCATCCATTCACCTCAATCTAAGGCATCAATACTGTATCCTATCTCGCCCCAAAGAACCCCCTGCAGAAACTGTGTCCTATCCCCGCACCCAAAATTGCCACTCCTCAATTTGCCACCAAAAACCCTAAAAATTCCAAATCAACCCTTTTGATCAGTTTACTAGCCTAAAATCAGTGTTACCCTATTGGTTATCTCGCCCATTGAAGATCTTTATTGAGATAGACCGGAGAGAGCCCTCTCCCGCCCCGTAGGGTTAGCTACGAGGCTAAGTGGTTTGATGTTGCCTTGAGGTTTACCTTTCTCAGCCTGAGGTGAAATTTCAAGTGCTAACAGAATCTTTATTGAGAAGTTACATGACCCAAACTTTGTCTCAGAAATGCCTTCAACATCAAATGACAACACCTCCAAACGTGTACCCAATCATGTTGTACGTTTCTGCAGTGAATGAGCATGATAGTCTTCACCAACCAATTCGGATAGGCTCTTCTAGCCTCGATCTATCCTCGCATTTCATGTAGATCCCTCATACTTTGTTGTAGTGATGATTAGGACTTGATTATAGGTCTTCGAAAGGCAACGATATCGACTGCCCAGAACAACGAGGGTAGAAGCCTTTGATTTTAGACGAATGCACATATGAGAATAGAGTTAGGGCTCTCCTAGCCCTACGATACCCTCGCACCTTTCAACATCAATCTCCTTCTTGTATTTGCGGCTAGAACAACCCTTCAACCCAACCATACAATTATGAAACGCAAGACCCTAATCCAGATCTGAATGCCATGAGGGAGAGCAGACTCGTTGATGTCTTCGCATGAGGGAACATACCTCCTCACTTGCTGCGGCTACCCTTCCTTCCTTCGACCTTATTGCTGCTGCTCCTCTTCGTGAGTGAGAGTGAATGAATTGTGTTTTAGGAGGAGCCAAACGTAGCCTATATATAGGCTTACCCTTTCATCCATTGAGCCGACATGAGCCTAGATTAGGCTGACATGTCCTTTGATTAATTAATTAGGCCGACGTGAATCTGGAAGGCTTCCATAGTTTTTCTTTGAGCAGTTTCCTTGCAATAAATCTGTGGGTACACGTTGGAGTATTTCATTGATGATCTAGAAGGACTTACATTCATTACATTTACATGAATAATAATACATGACTGTCTTCATTTTACATGACTTGTCTAGGGCTCTCAATTGGAGCAAAAATAATTCTTTGATACAAAAATACATCGTTACAATATTTGACATAATGAAGACCGAGCCTAGTTACACTATTTTTAAGAAGGGGCCATAGCGAAGATGATATGCTTGAGGTTGCCATTCATAAGAGATTTATAAGTTTGATTGTTGATATCTCTATCTTTTGGTTAAAGAAGATGATCACATGGAGTAGGTTGCATCCCGTCATTCCCTTTTCACCCATGATTCCCTATGTGTGGTCATTTCGTTTTCCCACCTCCCACCCTTGCGACCTTCCATATGGCCATTCATGCCCTTACCTTTGGATCTATTGCATGAGTAAGCAGAGTAGGTGTTCTCATATTGATTGGATGATATGTTGGTTGCATTGGGTCTATGATTACACTTAGTACTTGCGTAATATCATATGCATGTTAGAATAAGATGCATTGCATGTTGATTTCCGCATTAGAACTAATGTCATATGATATTATCATGCTAAATTAGATGCATTTAGATTAGAATTGCATTTAACAATAAATTTTATTTCCTGTCGATTTTTATGGCCTAATATAAGCATGGGCGATCATGAGACGTTGCAAAAACATGCTACCCCGTGTGCTTGAATCTTTGATGTGTAGGTAACAAGTTTGTGGTCCTAAGAGATTGTTGGAATTCTCATGACCTCCCCATTCAAGTACTTTTGTGCATTCTTCTGAGAGATCATGTCCTAGTTGGAGCTAGATGTTACCCACCACTTGTGGGTGATATCCATAGGAGAAATTTTTTCTCCTAGATGGTCCTCAGTCGGTAGCCAACAACCCCTTGTAGCCACCAGATAGCTCAATGTGCCACCATCCCCACCACCTGAGCCGACCATTATGCTCCCTTGCCCATCTGTTATGATCATTATGTATGGCCTTTCATTATGTAGTTGGGTATTTTGGCTTACTTATCATCGACACTTTTGGGCATGGATTAGTGGGGGGATTTGGCAAAAAGAATGGGCTTGGTTTGTACTTGTCTCCTTTGTCCAACTTGGTGGTTAACCTTGTATCCTAGTCCCGTGGGATCACCTTTATTGGCTACTAGCTTTAGGAGTGGCATTACATGGGAAATCCCAATTTTGGTTGTTTGGCCCCGTTTCCCGACCCCAGGTACATCACTCCCCTTCACTCTTTATAACCCCTTTCACAATGTTTCGCATCTGGATCGACATTTGTCCATTGGGTCCACAAGGAGTTAGCCTCCCCCTCCCCTTGTCCACACTTTGGGTCGGACCTGCAAAGATGCCCCAGAGGTTGATGCAGCTAAAAAAAAAGTACAAGGCATAATTTCGCCACTCTCAATAGGAAATGTACCAGAAGATGCAAAAGATGGCTGGGACATGCAAATTTAGCATGTGGGCAAAAGCCAACATGAGTTCTACCCTCGATCATTATGGCAATCACCTTGGTTCCTAGGGCCCCTATATGAGCCCCCTTCATCATTAAGGAACCCATGTTTATTGCAACCCCTGGTGGACGATGAATTGCTCAACCTTAAGGGGGTATTCACTGCTACATCATTCACATCATGCTCTCATCCCCTGGGCCCCCTAGCAGTTATATAAGAAAAATCAATAAAAGGCAAAGTCATATGAAGAAGGGTAGAAAAACAAAGGTCAGGGTAATTCATGTACCATGATTGCTCCGTCCTACATTCATACACCCAAATTTGGGCTTCTATCATCATGGCTACCCTTGTACTGTGGCATGTGACTTCCCTTGATGTCCCACTCCGTTCCATCATTATATCACATGACACCTGCCACTTGAGGGATTTACCATGGACTTGTCACTCCCTTAGAGGTTGAAACCACTTAATAGAGTCCTTGATTAACCTCCTTCTTGAACTTGGAGACACTTGTACGTTCTAAAGCCCATTATGGAAGGGCATGCCATTGTGAAGTGTCCACTTGGTTCCATGATTTGTAAGCTCATTTACTCAATTACATTGATGATTTGTTGTACTGGAAGGTGAGGAGACGCATTGGATCTTATACAGGATTGTAGGTGGGTCTTCGTCTTGGGGTTTGGTCTCCCTATACGGGGTCCAAGCCCTCTAGAGGGTCATATTGGAATTTGTAGGGTGAACGTAGAGAGCCATTGGCCTCCACTATAACAGAGAGAAGATAACCACATCATGGGATCCTTCAGCTCAGCTCAATACTCGTTCGTGTTTCGTTTATTTGACGATGATGATGTACCTGGACTACCATGCCCAATCGGCTACACACTTGCACCACACACTTGGCAGTTATTTTAGGGCCCAGATGAGGATGTGTCTCACCATGGGAGAGAAAAGGAGGGCTTGCATCATTGTTCCAACCCTTACAGATGGGATATAGGCTTGTTCAATCCACTTGGAGACCCATGATGATGTTTTTGTGACTCCACAACCACTTGGGGGCACTATAGGTTATTTGCTTGGAGATGAAGGGGCCAACCCCTTCATTACTATTTTTGGAGCCCTTCCATCCATTTTGGCACATGTTGGACTTCACCAGGCCTTCCAATGACCCTCATAGCTATTGTATTATCATTTCGGCCCTCCTGAGAGGTTTATTTTTCATGCTATGGAGTTATTTGGTGGGCTTGTCACCAATTAGGGTGTTATTTTTCACATTAGAGACAATTTTAGGGGTTTGCTAGGCTATTAGACTCATTGATCTATTAGAGGCTCATATAAATACACGTGAGGCCTCATTTGTAACTCATCATGACTTGGATATGGATCGATTTTTCTTTTGGAATTTTGCTATAGCTATTGAAGGACGAATTGGAGATTATTTAATGCATTTTGATGTTTGGGTTAATGCTATTCTATTTTGTAGGTTCTCTCCTGCAAATGTGATGGATGGATATACTTTTTCTGCCATGTAGGTTTCTCTTTTATGCGAAATTTTCATTATATGTTTAATGTATGAAAAACTGCATCATGATGTTGCTTCTGCTCCAAATTTTGCGAAAATCTTGAATCACTTTGGTAGTCTTGATCTATTGCATGCATTATTCATTGGGCAAGAAAAAGCGAATGTTCCTAGGGTTTTTTTTTGAAAACCTAACCCTAAAACTCCATTTTTTGACAAGTCGAAGTATAAATCCTTGTAGCTAGGTAGTTGTTTCATTAGGCCATGTGAAACTGCAATTAGCCTCCTTGATAGAACAAAACCCTAAATCAATCTCATTCTTGACTCCATTCTCCCAATAGAGTAAGCACTATTCCCAGTTCCATGGTGATCACATTAACTTAACGAAATATCATTCTTTCACCTCTTTTCTTTGTTCGCTAAGGATAAGGAGATTTTTTAGGGATTCGTGTGAAATTTTAGGGAGGAGGAATTCTAGGATTCAATCCGAACAAATTTCTTCATTTATGTCTCCTCTAGGTATCCTCTAGTTTTGAACGAATTCCGATGGTGGAATTTGAAATAAATTGATGCCCTAGCTATCACACGAAGAGGTAACCCTTGAAGCTCCTTTGACTTGGGGATTTCTTGAAGGTTTCCCACTTTGTAGTTCATCATTCAAAGCCTTTTCTTTTAACTATAGGTTATCATTGGATGAGCCTTTACCATGATATATCTCTCAACCCTTAGTCTCTTATAGTATTTATCTCAAGGGGTTTTTTGTGGAAAGTCACCCTAGGCTCGCCCAAAACTCACACTTTAATTGAATCTTTCCATTGAATGAGCCATCCTTGCCTCACTTTGAACCCTAGTATAAACACATCAATCATAAGTGAGGGATTTTTGAAGTTTTGATCTTAAGCATTCATCATTTTTTGAATATTCCTAAACTCGAGGTCATCCTTCCCTTAAGCCTTTCTTGGAGAGCCCTTCTTTTGCTTCTAAAACAAGAAACCTATTATCTAAGCCTCATGTTTGAATGGGCATTGGAAATCACATTGCGCATCATTATTGACCTCATCATTTTAGTGATTTCCCTATACCGGGACTCCTCCCATCGGTGAAAATCTTTAAAGCACTGGGGACATTGTCCGAGGTGACAGTTGGTCTTGTCCCATTGTTGTCACTTGATCTAGTAGTAGTCCCTTTGGAACCCCTCGTAGGACCCTTGCAAAATTAAGCTGTAACAAGGCCATTCAATTGTGTCTCCTTCACTTGTTGGTTCCCAACAAGTGGTTTATCTTTTCATCCATAGGGACTACCCCCCTTAGTCGGCAATTAGGAGACAAATTAAACAGAGAGGATAGGGATCCGAGTGACAACTTCTGTCCTGAGCGTTGTCGCATTCTCGTGTTCAATATGAGCGACATGTCCCTGTCCTTGGATTTGCATCCCCTTTTTTGGAAACTCCTCCCAAAGCCACATGTGTTGTGAACTCTACTTAGTGCCTCATCAACCTTTCTCAAGTGGTTGAGAGCACTAGTTTGACTAGAGACAAGGAAAAACATGTTTTCTTTTATTTAATTTCTTGTTTTTTTGTCGTTTTTCTCACCTTTTCGAGGAAAATTGATTTTTCCTAAAGAAAAAATCAAAATTCTCACCCAAAAGGGGTTCTAAGGTAATATGGGTACTCTGAGGATGAAAATCGAGTACCTAGATGTCTTATGAAACATTCTAGTACCACTTTTTATTTATGACATGAAATTTATTTTAAAATTTTCTTTTTGTGGGAAATTTTTAATTATTAAAAAATCCTTTAAAACCAAATGCAATTCCGTAAGACTCGATATAATGCCTAGCATGGTAATATACATTGATCCTAGACTTAAATAGCACCTTTAGGGCCCAGGGATTAAGACACAATCTAGCTTTGGAGGATGTGAGTGAAAAAACTCAATTAATTATTAATCTCTAAAAAGCAAAACATAATTAAATGAAAAAAACACTCTGGAGCAACTTCCTTATACATAAGTTCATCATGGTAGTGACATCTTTTACAATTCCCTCATGGGGTACAGAAATTGCATAGAGAAAGAAGAGAGAAGAAGTTGGGGCAAAATTGCCCTGCAGGACTTTTGGACTTGAAACTTTGACCAGTGCCTTGTCCAACTTTGATGTTTCTCTTCCTTTCTCTGCTAGGTACATCTGGCAGGTAGCATTGGACATTCTGCATGCTATGTATATAGCACTCTCTATACACAATATCATGTGTACCAAATCTATATTTCTCGGGATTGGAATCTGGATCAGGCTCAGTGAACCCTTCAGCTTGGATTTGTTTTAACCTCAGTCACAAAACTCGAAGTTGACTTGGAAAAATTAAAAAATACATAAATATTCAAAATATTTTATTAAAAGAAATATAAATTCATGAGTAAGAATGGATATATGAACAATTCGATGCCAAATATGCAAATTTGATACTTTATATTGCATGCAGGGGTGAAAATAGGAAAAATCACATTTAAATACATAATTTAAATGTTCTGGGATACTTATTGGTAATGTTTTGAGAAACTAATTCATAGATTTAGACATAATACATAAATGTTGAGGCAATAGATGGCCAATAAAGTCCAAAACTCATCCAACCCAGATATAGGTAGTAAGCATTGTCAGGAGTCATGAGCCATGACTCATTAGGATCACCATCATATGCTGATTCCTCAAGAATGTCATTTGTATTAACCTCTGCTTCTGTTGAAAAACTCCCTTTTGAGGGGCTATCCCCACAGTTTCTCCACCTTAACTCATCCACATTCAGTGGTTTAGGAGGTTCTAAGTCCATTTAGATAAAGTCACATTTTGTGGAAAAGTTGGTGGATGACTCTTTGCAATCCAATCCAAGGAGAGATCGATCTACTCCAAGACTATGTGATCCTCATAGATGATTTTGACAATTGATCGTGCCTCATTGACAGTCATATTACTTGAAAATCAAATCATTTAGCTGTTTTTGTAAGGAGTATAATTTCTTTGTTTGAATGCACTCAGATCCTCAAATATACTCCAATTGTGTTTACACCTAGAAACGTGACAATGACATTAAGGGTGAAGTGATATGAGTAGATTATTTTTGCATTTTCTTCTTTCCAACTTTTCAGTGCATGCTTAATTTCAGTAAAATACTATTCTAATTAGTATGCTTTCTTGTAAACCATACTTTCTTTGAAACATTCTTCCACTGGAGCTTCTTTAAGAGCCATACTTTTCTTCTACTGGCTGATAGATCTTTTACATGCTCTTTGTTTGAACAGAACAAGGACGCATATCTCAGTTGACGGCCACTTTGGCTGTAGAAAAGGTATGTAAAAGTCCTTTATATACACTTAATTGAGAAATCCATATCTACGTCACTCAGCAGAAGGTGTGACTAGAGTCTAAAACAGACACTGATAACGTTTTGAAAATTGTGTTACTGAAGGTGATTTGTGTGCTTATTTCATCTGTGGGGTTAACTGTGCTTATCTTTTGCAATGACTCGACCTATGTTAATTTCTGTCTATGTAAGCTTATATGTTCATCTATCAAATTACTGACCTACCTATTTCTGTGAGGCTCTTGAGAAAGCATGGTAAGGCCCTCTTTAGATAGCATAAGAAAAAGGTTTGATAAGATATGATACAATAGATAATGTATTAATGCCCAAGAAATGACCACAAAAGTAGGTCAGTGGGACTAAAAGGAGTGCATCAGTGTAAATACAATGTGCGGGTGTGAAAGCAAGTCATAAATCTAAAATAACATGGAATATAACCATCAGGATAACATGTTGAAATTTCTTTATAAATGCAATACAAAAATAATCTCGAGCTTCACCAAAATATTGTATATTAACACCTGGGCTAGATATTGTGTATTGTGCTTTAATTGCAGACGTTTAGAGGATTCCATCTCAAAAATAGCTACAATTTGCAGAAGATGAATTTATAGTATAGAAACAACATTATTTAACAGTATTAAACCTTTAGTTTCTTTATTATTTTCTTAACTACCTTCTAAGTCATGGGATCTGCCCACACCTCTTTTTGAAATGTATTTAGAAAAAGGCTATATTTACAGCATGGAATTATAATTTTCTTATCAGAATCTGCCAAGAAATACTTGGAAATGGTTTACTGGCTCTTGCTGTTCTCTTTCTGGAAACAAGAGGTAGGATGTACATTTTGACGATGTATACGTGGAGTAAAAAATGTAAGGTTTAAATTCATAATAATAATAATAATAATTATCTAATTTTAAGGTCACAGCCAAGCCAAACACCAAATTGGTGTATGAGACCCCCTTGTTTACGGGACAAGGGACTTGCCTTTGTGCAACAATTTGATTGCTGGAGTCTACAAAGATGTACATACTCTACCCCCCTCTGGATTTGAACATGTGACCCCTTATGAAGAAGCACATGCTCTTAACCATTAGGCCTATATCTAATGTGGACGAGTCACCCACTAATCCTAGATGGAATTTACCATTACCTTGCATGTGCAAACTGTTGGAATATTCACCAATATTTGGGGGGGGGGGGGGGAAGGGTTGTGAATCAATTTTGGTTACTTTTTAACATATAAATAATATCATGTAAACATTAACAATTAACAATACCATTCAACAATGCAGAACATCACACACAATACTCGAGATTTTTACGTGGAAACCCAAACGAGAGAAAACCACAAAACACTATTATTATATATCTTAAGGATTACATAAAAAACACCAACTTCCAAGATTTTCCAACATCAACTGGAAGGAGGCACCAATCCCCTGATTTTATCAGTTCCAACTGAAACGATGCACCAACACCCTCTGCTGCACAAGAACCAACTTGCCTTAGCACCATCCTGCCACTCTAAAGAATGAAGATATTCTTAGCCACCAACCTAAAGGAGTCTTCGGTCTCCTCCGTGCACAACCCTACCACCTTGAAGATAACAAAATAGATTATGCTACTTAGCCATTGCACATGATCACTGTACACACAACCACTGCTATGATCACCTGTCAAATCACTGTTGTTAATGACCCTGAATTGCCACTGCTTCTGTCCAATAGTTAACTTATGTTATGCTGTCACAACACTGTCGACCTGCAAATACTGCCATTGTCACAGCCAATCTTGCAAGTACTTCCTTTGCTGTAATCACTATCACTGAAAGATGTCCATGCCCAACTCAACATGTTCATCAATCTTGTCAGCCAGATCCCCTTCTTGGAACTTGTTTTGTCATTGTATCCAAAACTTCTATAACCTGCTCATAAGCCTTTACAACTTATAATAAGATTTCAATCATCAAAACACAACATCAAGACTTCTTAGGTCTCTACGATTGTTCATTACAGACCCTTGATTGTGACGCTTCTTCCAGAATTCAATTTGGACTAAAAACTATTGATGCAAGTAGCATTGGAAGGTCTTACAGAATTGCTTGGTGTCTTAGCATGCAGAAGACGTTATTTGCCTCTTCTAGTGATTTTTATCTTATTTCCTAAGTTTTCAGGAAAAGTACAATAATTAAAGTCAATTAATTATTGTGGACTATAAGGATAAATCATTTAATTATTTAAGTGACATAGAAATAATCTCAACTGCTGATCTTCAAGATGTTTCTAGAAGGAAGATTCAGGATGTTTTTAGAGGGGAGAGTGGGGTTAGATATTTGGACTCAAATGTTGAATTTTGTAACTATGGTCGGTCTTCATAATTACTATTTTAAACTTTAATGTATTTTGTAAGCATGTTCTTTAGGCTTGGGTCAAAAAGTGTTAAATTTTGGTATGTTCTATGCTTAGAGCAATTTACTTCAATTTTTCATATTAGCCCAATGTCAATGTTCAGATTAGCAATCACATCAGCATGATAGTAAAGTGCAGATAGAACATAAACCTAAACAGTGGAAGACAACCTAAGACAAGAGGACACAAGATGTGCCACCAGCCAGGGACAAACCCCAATGTGCGGAAACCCTTGATCAATTCTTCTTATATTATTCAATAGTTCAGCAGAGAGAAAGAAATAGAGTACAATGATTTGAAGTCAATACTTGACTTGCCAAATAGGAGCTCAAAGATCTTCTCCATGAAAATGACACAATGAGGTTAGAATTCTGACACCAAGGACTGAAGATATGCAGCAGATGATAGGCCTAGAACAACTCAACCAATTACCCAGAATACTGAGGCTTTCCTTCAATAAGACTCTCCTTCCTTCGCTGCTTCACTGATCATGACAAGGCTGCTAATCTGGCATCTTTCATACACTGCAAGGACTAGTGCATTTCATGGCAGACCTGGTCACTTGTTAGGGCACAAGCTCTGAGTGGCACAACACCTTAAACATACCCCACAGTTCACCTATTTACTGCTAGCCTTCTAGCCTTCATACAGTCCTCCAATGATACGCTGCCTTATAGGCTGCTAACCTTTTGAACACAACTCCTAAAAAGGCCCCAACTGCTGGTTATGGCCTGCGGCCTAGCCCAGCAGTGGACTGTAGCTTTGGTCCCTTCAAACAGTGATCCAAACAACCCTTAAACAACAGTCTGTAGCTCCTCCTTTTTGCAGATTCTTCTGCCCAACATACCGAGTTCAAGAACAGCTTGATCATACCCAAACAATCCTGAAACAGGCTATGCTGTCACCTACAACAATGTGATTTTATCATTCATCATGACAGCGGCTTAGGTGACTGCAGCTAGGTCTCTTTTGAGCTGCGTATGAGGCCTCCTTCTAGGCTGCAACTTAGGCCTCCCTCTTGCTGTGACTAAGCCTTCTTTTGACTGCGGTTAGGACAACTTTTGACCAGCAGATTATGTCTCCTGTAGCTGCGTATTAGGGTCTAATTGCTGCGGAGTTAGGGTCACTCTTTAGCTGTGAATTAGGGCTCAATAGACTGCGGATTTAGGCCTTCTTAAGCTGTGGATTAGGGCTCCTTTGGAAAGTGTAGGAGCCTCTCTTCACTGTGGTTTTATCCCCTTTAGGACAGAGAATTAGGGCCTCCTTTAATCTGCGGCTAGGGCATCTCTCTTTGTCTCCTTTTCTCCTGCGTCTAGGGCATCATCATCTCGACCTCTCTTTCCACCAGACCCAAACGAGTGGATAGAGATCTTGAGTGAAGTGTGTGTGAAATGACTTGAAGGCCACCTCTATTTATAGTGCAAGGTTGAGGTTGACTAGGGTAATTTGGTTGCTGGCCGACCTTGACAAATTGTCAAGTAATACAAATAAATTCATATCTCCATGAATACATGTCGGAATCGGATGATCTTTAGATCAATCCTACGCCTCTCGATGAGAGGAATCCAAGAAAAATATCAGCTGCCATAAATAAGATCACCCACATGGAGTTTGGCCCTAGTTGCCAATTTTAACAAAAAGAAAATATTAAAAGACACGTTCTTCATGTCAATTGTAAAAGATAAAAATTTGAATTTGTAAAAAATGAATTTTAGGATTAAAAATATGAAGTTGACCGTTTCTTAGTCAAGTCGGCCTAGTGTCTAAAAGGTACCCATTAGGCTAGCACACACACACACACACACACACACACATATGAATTTTTGTGTTAGTACTTCTGTTGAGGGACCGAAATTCTTTGTGCTCTGTTGCAAGAACGAATCTCTGTGATGGATGAAAAGGAGTAGGACGAAGTGCTGAACCAAATCTTTGTGTTGAATGAAAAGAGAAGATGAAATGCTGGACTGAATCTCTGTGAAGGGTCCAAATTTTCTATGGAAGAATCAAGTTCTATGGAAGGAAAAAGGCCTAATTATAAGCAGACCTATTCAGATCAAATTTTGTGGGCAAATGACTTGATTAGGAGGATGGACCAGGTTTGACCTAGTGTTTGACGAAGATGTATCTCTATTGAACTAAAGAATTTCTCTGTTGAAAAGGTTGTTGGGTTTTGCCGGGGTAAACTCTTGTGTTCCTTGTTTTGGCTATCTCTTCATGATTCTTTTGTCATAAATGTTATACTGTTGATGTCTTTTGGTTATTTACTTAATGATGAAATCATGAATAAAATGTGTAAAAGAATTAAATTATTAGAAGTACTTACTAGTATAGAAGGCCCTATGGAAATCAACATCAATGAAGGTTATAAATGGAGGTTAGCAATGAATGTGAACACACAACGAAGAGCACAAGTGTGTGAGTGATTTTCTCTGTAGTGAGAGTGGCTCAGTGACCAATCTGCAGAGAAGGAGGAAGTATGAGTGGGTTTCAGTGAATCTAGGAGGGTTGAGTTGGAGGAGATTGTTGGAATCACAATCTCTGTTACACAAAAACCTGCAGGGTGGCAGTTAATGAACACATCGCCAGAGTTAACGGATCCACGAGAGGTAGTTAAGCACATGTTGTGAAACATGTGGGGAGTGTTGGTTTATCCAATGTCCCTAATGCGAGTCGAGTGTGATTCGAACTTGAGACCTTTGGTTCTGATACCACTTGTTGGAATTATGATCTTCGTTACACCAAAACTCGTAGGTGTTAGTAAACGGACACATCGCCAGAGTTAACAGATCCATGAGAGGTGGTTAGGCACATATCGCGAAACACGTGGGGAGTGTTGGTTTATTCGTCGTTCAATAGAGATTGTAGGGGTGAGTTTCCGGAAGGAGATCATATTTGTTTGGAGGAGGCTGAGTTGCTGGAGTGTTGGTGTTTTTCCGGTGCACATTAGTGGCTGGGCACAGATCGAGTTGCTGGAGGGCACATATCTGCTTGTTGGAGGTCGATTTCTTCAAAGCAATTTCATCTGGTGGCAGATTTCCTTGAGGCCGATTTACGTGGGCCGAATTCATTCTAAGGGAGCCGAGTTGCAGGTTCCAGATTGCATTTTTCCTTGTATCTTTGTGGGTTGAAAAACCCAATTTTTCTGGATAATGAAATGACGAAGAATTGTTTATGGGTTACTTAATTTTGCAGTGTGTGATTGATCTCTCTAGTTTATTTTTGCTGCATATTTTTAATTCTAGAAGTTAAAATGATCTTAATTTTTGGTGATTCAATTATTATTTCATTAGTGATTATTTCTTTAGAACGATTTCATCTTGTGGCAGATTTCCTTGGGGCCAATTTACTCGGGCTGAATTCATTTTTGAGGGAGTCGAGTTGCAGGTTTCAAATTGTATTTTTCCTTGTATCTCTGTTGGTCGAAAAACCCTCAGATAATGAAATGAAAGAGAATTGTTTGTGGGTTAATTAATTTTGCAATGTGTGATTCATCTCTCTGGTTTATTTTTGTTGCATATTTTTAATTCTAGAAGTTAATGATACCAGTGATTTAAGTTTTTGGTGATTTAGTTATTATTCGGCTGCTCCCGAATTAGTGGATCACAAAATAAGGGCTCTTACACTAAAGGCGACTAAATATTGTTTTACTCAAGATGGCCTTGGTTGGATGAGCCTGGATGGAATTATTCTTCGATGTGTAAACCACATGGAATCTGAGAATTTGATCAAAGAATTTCACATAGGTTTTTTTGGGGGATATTATGTTGCTAGGACCATCACACACAAAATATTGAGAGCAAGGTACTACTAGCCTACTATTTTCGCTGATACTTTGAACTTTGTCAAGAAGTGCCAATTGTACCAATTGTTCACTGGTAAACAATACCTTCCTGCTCTACCCCTTAAGAGTGTTAGAAGTTTCTTTCTAATAATGGGGTCTTGATTTCATCAGAGAATTTCAATATAATTCAAGCAACAGGCACAAGTGGATCCTCACTGCCACGGACTATTTCATGAAATGGGTCGAGGCCATACCTATTGTTAATTTTCCATAAGTTTTGTTGTTATAATTACTTGAAACAATGTATCATTCAATTTCATTCACCCTAGTAGTAGTTACATAATTATAGATAGAACAATATATAGTAATGCACAATAGAAGATAACCAAGCATAATGAAACAAATATTTTTGGTCAAAGGCTAGGGAAAAACCCCACAAGGGAGAAAACCCAAAATCAATTCTTCTTCTTCTTAGATATTCAATCAATGTTCAGCTGAGATACATAATCCAATTTGTACATCCATAAATAGTCAAAGTCAACCTTTGATTTTCCAAGTCAACCAAGTCAAATCTAGTCAAATGAGAGAGAAAAATCAACAGTCTGTTACCAGTCAATAGTTTTGTCAAAGGGCTGAATTTCAGCCTATAACTTCCATAGTCAACCTCGATCAAATCACAGTCAAAGCATGTAGTCAACGCGCTAGTCAAACACTGCGGTCAAACCAAGTCAATGAGCCAAAACAGGAGCGAATATCTTAGTCGAAGATGGTCAACGTATCACTTTAATTTTCCGTCTCTTTCAATAGTCAATATCTTGGTCAATTTGTCCTTGTAATTCTCGGTCAAAGGAGAGAGAGTTGACCTGCGATCAACCTCAGTCAACATGCCCAGAATAGAGATGAAAAGTGCGGTCAAACAGAGTCAAAGTCTCCTGCGATGTTTAGCGTCCAACCACAGTCAAAACCCTTGGTCAAACATATCCTGAAAAACCGAAGTCAACGCAAGTTAAAGCAAGTCAAAATAGAGAGAGATGTTGGTCAACACAGAGAAGAAAATGTTGCTTTGACTACTTCGCACGTGTGAGCAGACTCTTGCGAATTTCAGATTGAATTGATGTGATGAGATGCTCCAAATGAGGCTCAATGAAGTTCTATTTATATGCATTTTAGGATGTGGCTGTTCACACATGTGGGGTCGACTTGATGTTCATGAGGCCGACTTGGTCAAACTGATTGAGCCGAGAGGCTCATTCTACAACCTAGTATGATGTGTAACCTTGTTTGTGTGTCATCAAAGTTGAAATTTTGCTCATGTAAGCTAAAACAATTTTTTTAAAAAATCCCAAAAAAAAAAAATTAATAACTATATAAAACATTTAAATTATATCTACTCATAAAAAAAATTGCAAGTGAAGAATTTGGATCCATCTCGGCTCATGTTAGATCCGTATTTGAGATGGATCTATGCTGGTAAATATGAATTTTTTCATCATTTTGCGAATGAAATTATGACCAAAGCTGCCAATTTCAACACTCCCTCTCAACTAGGGAGGAATTTCCGGCTGCATCATAAGTCTCATCTTAAATGTACATGTCTCAACATATGGGACGTTGATAGCTACACCATCATCTCATCTCAACTCAGCTGAACAATGATGACTCCATCTATAGAAGAAGAAGAATGATCCACATTAACAATAGGGGGGATCGATTTACCACAATCAAGTCCATGGCAGTCATAAATGACCTTGGTAAAGATCACACACCCTATGTCCACTGACTAATTCTCACCCAACTTGATCCTCAACGATCAAGTGGTAGAACTCCTGCATCCAACAATGAGGGGAGATCAATTTACCACAACCGACTCCATGGAAGTCGCGTCTGACATTGGTAAAGATCACACACACCTAAGTCTCCTCACCCATTGGCCAGATGGGTGGTAATCCTGGCAAGCTTAACCATCTCAATATGGCCCTTGGTCAATAATGACACAAAGGTGATTTGTGGGTAGGATGCATACTAGGGTACGTGCTTAACCAAATGCCAAATCCATGGCTCCAAGGATTACCCTTGTTGATTTTTGGTAGCATCGGATGTGCCCTAGCCATGAAAATTAGTGGAGAAGCTAAGGCACATGAGATCTCCAAGACCCAAAAATCGTTTGGATAAACTCCACCTGGATGGAGAGATATTAAAATAATCAATATTTTTAATGGAGTTCCTATGTCTAAACTTAGGAAAATTAAAATATTAATGTGTATTAATATAATATGGGTGAGAAAGTTCTAAATAACAAGGATCAAGCCAAATCTAATCTTAGCCGTTGATTAGGGACTTAATCTTGGTTGTTGAATTGTCAACATGAAAAGTATAAGATGAGGCTTGAGTGTCAGTTGGAGATACACCAAGATACCAAGAGAGATGTTGTAGCTCTGATACCACTTGTTATAGATCTAACCCAGAATTACTATAGATCTGATATGAAAATACAAGATAATGCAAATAAACCCATAAATAATATGAAATGATTATTTATTGATCAAACCCTTAAGGTAGGGCAACACCATATATTCACTCCTTAAGGAAGGAGAACACTCCACAAGCCATATGCCTGTTCATACAATAATCCTTCACTATATTCCTTGACATGGAGTCTGTAGCCTCTATATATGCTTCATACATACAATACCATGGGTCATTACCATGGTTCCCTCATACCATCAACTAATACCATGGGCCCATTACATTATTATTAACTACTTGTGGTCCCTTACATGATATAGGTTAACCACCTTATTTATTACTATGGCCCATCCCATTATTACATTATTACCTTGGGTACCTCCCTTGGTACCCCATATTATCCCCCCTAGGTATATAACACTCCACCCCCCTTAGCATGTTTCGTCCCCGAAACATGGGAAGAACACAAATAATAAGATCTACTCAAAAGAGTAGTCCACTGGTACCATGCACGTGCATCTAGCCATCCAAGAGAAAGGTGAACCCTCGATCTCGCTGGTGCCTCGCTCGCTTGAGATGGAAGTTGACCATGGTAGCTCTTCTGTGTTGATGTGTAGTAGGTGGATCTTCGCTCCTCGCTATCCATCATACGGGGTTGTTGTCCTTGTGGCTAATTGGTTGCCATCTTGTTGGTTGTTTTCTTGCGGGGTGATGTGGGTGATGATATGTTGAAGTTTTAACCCACGGTGTCTTTTTCTTTAATTCACCCTGCTGTGGTGCCTGTTGTGGTGTCTTCTTTTCCAATATGACTTCAACCACTGAGCCCTCCTCTGATGTATCAGCACCTGTAACCTTTTCTGCTTCAGCCTCTGTTTGTGTTTGATTGTCTATCATCACTGGCTCATCATCTAATACGTTAGACCCTAGAACATCTTCTCCTTCAGCCTCCATGGACTCTACCTGTTTATTAATGGAAATATCCTGTAATGTAATTTTCTTCTTTTTATACCAGAGCTTCAGGAATTTCTTCTGCACATTAATATTGATAGTACCCGCAGATTCCATCCAAGGATATCCCAAAACAACATCCATATTATCCATCTCTGAAGTATAAAAATCACCATGCAACACATATTTATCCATAGAAAGCTTCAAATCCTTGTAAATTTGAACATCCTTATCATCAACCTGTGTATTTTCAATTTGTTTTGCTGGAACTTGCAATTTTTTTTGCCAAATTAACATTGATGAAATTATGCTTGCAACTAGGATTTATAGAAACAATGATCTTCTCTTTCTGAATCAATCCATGAACCTGCAATAAGGAGACACCTGTAGCAAATAACCCCTTATGTGTCTCATTCTCTTTTTTTCTAGCCCGAGACCATTTGTTCAAAAAGAGTTTTTCAAATTCTGCATCTGAAAGTTTGGTCAACTGCTTGTGGTCAAGTGATAACCACCATTTTTCAGCCTCATCTCTCATATTAAGCTTCATTAGAATCTTCCAATGTGTCCCATGTATGTACTTGTATCTCTGTATGAATTCTTCAATAGTAGGACCATTATCTTTCCCTGTAAAATATAGCATCTCCATGAAGAGGGTTTGAGAAAAATTCACTTACTTGGCGAAAATTTGAAATTGTCACAGTTTCGTCAATATTGCTCAGAATCCCTATTATGACCTGTTTTCAGAAATGGAACAATCATTTTGCATCTTCCCATGTGATAGAAATCTTGATCCAGACACTAGAATTTCAGATCTGTGCTGCAACTCTCCCGCCGTCACCAAAATTTTTGCAAAAAAGCGCTGATTTTAAATCAGCTATATCTCCCTCATCTGGACTCCGGTTCGACCGATTTTTTTTTTTTGAAATCGGGTATTTTTTCACATAGAATCCAGATCTACAATTAGATTTTGCAGATCTTGCACCAGAACGTCCAGATCTGTGCCGCAACTCACTCGCTGCCCTGATATCTCCTTCATTCGGACTCTGATTCAACCAATTTTTTTTTTTGAAATCGGCTTTTTTTCATAAATAATCCAGATCTGCGATTAGATTTAGTAGATCTTGCACCAAAACGTACAGATCTGATCTGCACTCTCGCCGCCCCCGAAATCCTGCAAAAAATAATAAAAAAAATTTCTCCACTTTTGCCCAAGAAAGTGCTCTGATACCATTTGTTGTAGATCTAACCCGGAAATACTATAGATCTGATATTAAAATATATGATAATGCAAATAAACCCAGAAATGATATGAAATGATTCTTTATTGATATGAAAAGTGCTCTGATACCACTTGTTGTAGATCTAACCCAGAAATATATGATAATATAAATAAACCCAAGAATAACAAGATTAAAATAGATAGAAATGCTTCTTTATTGATATCAAACCCTTAAGGTAGGGCAACACCATACATTCACTCCTTAAGGAAGGAGAACACTCCACAAGCCATATGCCTGTTCATACAATAATCCTTCACTATATTCCTTGACATGGAGTCTCTAGCCTCTATATAGGCCTCATACATACAATACCATGGGTCATTACCATGGTTCCCTCATACCATCAACTAATACCATGGGCCCATTACATTATTATTAACTACTTGTGGTCCCTTACATGATATGGGTTAACCACCTTATTTATTACTATGGCCCATCCCATTATTACATTATTATCTTGGGTACCTCCCTTGGTACCCCATATTATCCCCCCTAGGTATATAACAAGAGATTAGTCAGTTCAATTTTCTGGGGCGAGGTTTGTTGAGGAAATCAAACCAGTGATTAGTTGCAGCGAGGGGCAGTTTGGCAAAAGGCCGAGAATACATAACAGAGAGGCAAAGATAGTGTCGAAGAGATAGTGTAGAGGCTAGGAACGCTGATGCAGAGGCAGCTAGCACTGACGCATAGGCTGAGGAGGCCAGCGCAAAGGACGTAGAGGGCCAAGAGGCTCATGCAGGCAACGTAGAAGGCTGCAGAGCTGACGTTGGGCTGAAGAGGCTGCGCTGAGGAATTTTCGTGGGGTAGACTGAGAGCTGACTAGCTGACGTAGAGCCATAGAAGGGTGACGCGGTCCTTGGAGGCTGATGCAGTTCCTGAGTGTAGTTTGGAGGTACTACTGCCGAGGGAATTCTCTGTTGGGTGAGCCATTTCTGGCACCCTAGTTGTATTCAGAAATCTGCATAATAATAAAACCCCATTTGCTGCACTGGTTTTCCCACATTGGGTTTTTATGGGGACGATTGTCCAAAAATAACGGTGTCCCTTGTGTTGTCTCAGTTTATTTCAGTGGCTGATTTGTATATTTGTGAAGGCTGTTATTGTGTTTATTTTGATGTTTATATGATTAAATAACTTGTTAATGTAAAGAACAAGTAGGAGATAATAATAAACTAGAAATAACAGTAGGGATTTATGATGTATTAGATTCAGAAATTTTCACATGGTATCAGATTGATTGCAGATCACGGGAGGACTAAAGACACCAACAGATGAAATCTGAAAAATTTGCAGTAGAATTAGCTATCCCGAGAGACAGTGCTGTTCCAGAGCTGAAGCAACGAGAGAAGAGGTGACACAGTGCTTAGAGGGTGATGCAGAGGCACACACAGACCCTGCGCTAGCGTTTCGAGCCAAGGGAAGGGTCAACGCAGAGGCGGGGAGAGGCAGAAGAGGCTCATGCAGAGCCGCATCATCCTTCTCAACCAGGTAGGATTGACGTAGTTGGCTGGTGGAGCAGATTTAGCTTTCGCCGTGATTGCGAAGAGCCTGAAGGGCTCAGATTCTTCAGTTGTTGAGGCTAAGGGAGCTGTGCAGATTGTGATTTGAGGAGTTGGCGGGATACTGTTTCTGTTAGCTGCAGAACAATGTCTAAGGAGACAGAACCAAGGTAGAGGGAATCACTACCTCGACGGATTTCTAGTCAAGAAATCCAGATCCGAGTTGTAGTAAGAAAGGGGGATTGGAGAGGAGTGATTTGCTAGTTGGCCCATTTCCAGGAGGGAAGTCGAGACTCAGAGGGAGTCTAGAAGAGGAGCACATATGGCAGTGAACGGATTGAGGGATCAGGGCAGATTGGATGGGGCTTCCAATTTTGTCATCTGGAAGGCCAGGAACCTGGTAATGCTGGATAAACATTGCATCAAGGACTATGCCTTGAAAACCGTAGCTGTCCCAGTTGACTGTAATGCTAATGAGAAGTATGAGGAGGCTAAGGCGAAGGCGAAATGCATGATCCTAGATGGGGTCAAGGATCATGTCATACCATATATTGCTGAGAAGAACACAACAAGGGAGATGTGGGAGGCGTTGATCACCTTATACTAGGGCTCTTCCGTGCAGCAGAAGATGTTATTGGAAAATCAGCTGAGGTCATATTAGATGTAGAAAGGAGAGGAGATAGATCACTTCCTCCTCAGATTGCAAGGAATTCATGACCAACTTACTTCTGTGGGATCTACACCAGATCCAGAGTTTATGGTCAAGATTGCGTTGAATGCAGTCTCCGAGGACTGGGAGACATTTGTCCAAAGCATTTTGGGTAGATCGACTCTCCCCAGTTGGGAAGAGATGTGGGCAACTCTTCGACAGGAAGAGATCAGGAGGTTAACCAAGGCGAGAAGTAGTTGTAAGGGAATTCGAGTCAAGAAAGAGGAGGAAGAGGATGTGACTCTAGCATCTGTGGGACAACAAGGGAAGAGGAAGAAGAAGGACATTTCCAAGGTCAAGTGCTTCAACTGTGGGGCGCTGGGACATTATGCATCTCAGTGCCCCAGGAAGAAAGGCAAGGGAGAAGCTTCCGATTCAAAGGCAGCTCCAGCTAAGGTGGAGAAGGATGTCGAGACTAATGACGATTTTGCCATGAGTGCTCATGCGCCTTTAGAGAAGAGGTGGGGTGACATAAAGCTGTAGTCGAAAGACCACATAAGAGGGGCAGGATCCTTGAGGTACCCAAACTCTTGGATCACATTCGGCTACGGGAGCCCTTAACGATAGTAGCATGATGACAGGTGTTGGGTGGAGCAAAGTATGGTGGAGTGACAAGGCAGGGCTAGAGTGCAGAAGTTTGTAGCAGCGCAACAGAGGTTGCAGCAGTGCGAGAGGCACAAAGGTGTTTGCAGCAGCGCAGTGGAAACAAAGGGAGCACATGATAGTAGCATAGGTGGTTTCAATATCACAAGGCTTCCAGACTAACCAGCATATCAGTATTTGGGAGAAGACAGTTACTTACTTCTTGGTAACTGAGTTGCAGCGCAGCAGTTAGCAGTTGTAGTGTTATGGGCAGCATGATGCAACATGTTGAGAGGGAGTTGCAGTACAGATGTAGTAGTGGCAGTGACAGTGTCATGGGTAGCAGTGGCAGGAAGCAGCAGTGCAGGGGATGTTAGGCAGCAGGCCAAGCACCAGCACAAGTACCGATGTGGAAGATCAGTGTGATGTTTCCATTGTGGAGCATTACTATAACACATTCCTCTCGAAGAGGGAGTGTTGATTTTTGGTAGCATCGGATGTGCTCTAGCCATGAAAATTGATGGAGAGGCTAAGGCACATGAGATCTCCAAGACCCAGAAATCATTTGGAGAAATTCCACCCAGATGGAGAGATATTAAAATAATTAATATTTTTAATGGAGTTCCTAAGTCTAAACTTAGGAAAATTAAAACATTAATGTGTATTAATATAATATGGGTGAGAAAGTTCTAAATAACAAGGATCAAGCTCGATCTAATCTTAGCCGTTGATTAGGGACTTAATCTCGGTTGTTGAATTGTCAACGGGAAAAGTATAAGTGGAGGCTTGAGGGTCAGTTGGAGATACACCAAGATACCAAGGGAGATCAATCAGTTCGATTTTCTGGGGTGAGGCTTGCTGAGGAAATCGAACTAGTGAGCAGTTGCAACAAGGGGAAGTTTGGCAGAAGGCCGAGAATACATCGCAGAGAGGCAGAGAGAGTGTCAGAGAGACAGTGTAGAGGTTAGGAAGGTTGACATAGAGGCTGAGGAGGCCAGCGCAGAGGACGCATAGGACCAAGAGGCTGAAGCAGGCAGCGTGGAAGGATGTAGAGCTGACGTTGGGCTGAAGAGTCTGCATTGAAGAATTTTCGTGGCGCAGACTGAGAGCTGATTAGTTGACGCAAAGCCGTAGAAGGGTGACATAGTCCTTGGAGGGTGACACAGTTCTTGAGGGTAGTTTGGAGCAGCGTTCATTTTCCAGCTAAGGAAGCAGTCGACGTCACTGTGGGGCTATTCATTCGATTGCTGATTAGATGGAATATCTGTCTTCGAAGAGAGGTACTACTGCCGAGGGCATTCTTTGTTGGGTGAGCCATTTCTGGCACCCTAGTTGTATTCGGAAATCTGCATAATAATAAAACCCTCATCTGCTGCACCAGTTTTACCACATTGGGTTTTTTCGAGGACGATTGTCCAAAAATAACGGTGTCCCTTGTGTTATCTCAATTTATTTCAGTTGTTGATCTGTATAGTTGTGAAGGCTGCTATTGTGTTTATTTCGATGTTTATATGATTAAATAACTTGTTAATGTAAAGAACAAGTAGGAGATAATAAACCAGAAATAACAGTAGGGATTTATGATGTATTAGATTCAGAAATTTTCACAACCCTCACGCTCAGGAGCCTCACTATGCAACCCCCCCAGCAAGTCCATGGCTAGTTGAAAGAATGGGGGAAGAGCACATGCTCAATGTTCTCAATCAACAATGTTTCCTCCCAAGGAGGGATACATTCTGCTACATTCCAAGCTGCTCTCTGTGTTCAAATGTGTAATTAGGTTCGGTCTTCATAATGTCTAATGTAATCATGATTGTTGATTTGGGGTACCATCAGATGTGCTCTAGCCACGCAAATTGGTGGAGAGGCTAAAGAACATGAGATCTCCAATACCCAGAAATGGTTTGGGCAGATTCTAAACAGTTTGAGAGATATTAAAATAATTAATATTTTTAATGGAGTTCCTAAGTCTAAACTTAGGAAAAATAAAATATTAATGGGTATTAATATAAAATTGTGTTATAAGGGTCCAAAAGTCATGGATTAAGCCAAATCTAATCTTAGCCGTTGATTACAGATTTAATCTCGGCTGTTGATGGACCAACGAGAAAAGTATAAGAGGAGGCTTGAGAGTTAGTTGGAGAACACACCGAGAGAGATCAAGAACTCGATTTTCTGGGGTAGGGTTTGCTGAGGAAATTGAGTGAAGTGATCTGAGTTGTAGCTGAGGGGCAGTGAATACATAGCAGAGAGGTAGAGTTAGTACTGGGAGGATCAGCACAGAAGCCGGGAGAGGTTGACGCAGAGCCAGCGAGAGGCCACGCAGAGGCAACCAGGAGTTGCGCAGAGCCAGAGATGGCTAGCGTGTGAGACACAGAGGCTGTAGAGGCTGATGCAAAGCCTCGAGAGGCTGCCACTGAGCCAGATAGGCTGATGCTGGGCCAGAGAAGCTGACGCAGGCTCTAGAGGTAGTGATGGGAGATTTCGTGGGACAAATTGGAGCTGGAGAGTTGGATAGGGTGACACAGTCCCTATCAGGGTGACGTAGAGCAACAAAAGTTGTATTGTTGCTGTGGGATCGTTCATCGGTGATTTAGCCAGAATATCTATCTCCGACTGAGAGGTACTACTGCCGAGGGCATTCTCTGTGGGGTGAGCCATTTCTGGCACCCTGGTTGTATTATGAAACTGCATAATAATAAAACCCTCTGAATAGCTGCACTGGTTTTCCCGCATTGGGTTTTTTTGGGGACATTAGTCCAAAAACAATGGTGTCATTGTGTATTTGTTTACTTTCAGTGGTTGATCTGTATGTGTTGATACTGTGCTTGTATTTATTTTCAATATTTACTTGGTAAATAACTTGTTAAGTAATTGAACAAGTAGGAAGAAATAAATCAGATAGCACAGGAAGAATTTCTTACAAGTTAAACTTAGAAATTCCAACAATGATTTTATGCATTTGATGTAAAGAGAAAAAGAAAATATATTATTCTTATTATTTTCAAGCAAGGGTTTCATGCTCAAGGGCATTTTTATTTGTAGGTCAAGCACCCATTGTGTGCATCTAGGTTTTGTCATTGAGTGAAGAAGTCAAAGAAGTCATTGTCATATCTAAAGACCCCATTGGGCATATTTTATCATTTAAAAGAATTTTTTGTAAGTCAAAAAGAGTCAAAAGATTCCCTCCAAGACCAAGTCGGCCTACAAGAAACAAGTCGGTCTTCAAGCAGTGAAGTTGTCCTCATTAACAACTATTTGACCACCATGAAGAAGCCTATATATAAAGAGCTCGACCTCATTTGTAGGGGGCCTCAATCCAAGTTCGTTAAAGCATAAGGTAGGTCTCATACCTAGCAAAGAAAAGAGAGATAAAAGGAAGCCAAAACTGAATTTGAAAAGTCATTGCTTTAGGGCTAGATCTCCCATTACTACAGCATGGGCTGAAAAATTATAGTCATATTAGGAAGCCGGAATCAGGTATCAAAGGGATGATCTTGCAAGTCAAGTTTTCAAGGAAGAAGTAGTTCCCAAGCGAAGGAAGAAAAAGACATATTTCACCATCTTTTCTCACACGTGCCAAATTAGGGTTTCTACAGTAGAAGCTGAAATTGCAGTGCTGAAGAAGCAAGATGAAATTATGAAGGAGGAGCTGAAATCTGAAATTTGGAGCAGGTTAACTTGGGTTGACTTTGTGGAGGACAAGCTCATCAAAAAGAGAAGACTTGGTCTTGGAGGGATCTTAGACAAGGGTCTTAAGTCTTGGAATTCGTCATCTGAACATTCTATAAGAAAAAAAGAATTCTTCTGGGTTTTCCTCTCAAGAGGAGATGTTTTGACCTAGGCTAGCAACCTACATTTTGGTGTCCTCTTGTCTATTTGATCTTCATAGTTTGGTAGCTATTTGATGATAAGAACATAACAATAATCAAGTGAAAGAAGAAGCTAATAACAAGTACATCAAGTTAAGTAAAAGAACATCACAAGTAGTTTTCAAAGTAAGAGAAATCCTCTAATCTAGCCGCCCTAGATTTTTCAACACTGAAGAATATGAACTTTGATTTCGGTAAGACTTAATGAGAATCTCTACAACCTTCTCATTTGTCGAGATGTGTTGGAGCCTCACTACTCCTCTCTGTACCATATCTCTGATATAGTGGCACTTGATCTCGCTGTGCTGCGACCTGTCATGGAATACTTGATTTTCTGAAAGTTTGATCCTGCTTTGATTGTCACAATGTATAGTAGTCGCATTTGGCACATGATCAAATAGCTTTGCAAAAATCTTCCGCAATCGCACTTCCTCATAGCTAGCGATACTAGTTGCAATATATCTTGCCTCGACTGTACTGAGAGCAACATATCTCTGCTTCTTGCTCATCCAGGAAATCATGGTAGATCCTAGGAAAAAGCAACACCCAGATGTGCTCTTTCTATCGGTAACACTCCCAGCCCAATCTACATCTGCATATCCATGTTGTCTCAAATCATCACTGAAAGAATATCTCAGTCCATGATTGATTGTTCCATGTAGATATGTCAACACATGTTTTGCGGCCACCTAGTGAGCATGCAAAGGTTCCACCATGAATTGGCTCAAGGTCTTAATAGAAAAACATATATCCAATCTAGTGTTGACCAGAAACATCAAAGCCCCAACCAACTCTTGGTACATAGAAGGATCCGCTAGATCTGGTCTTGCAACTTCACCACATAACTTCTTGAAGTTTGCCTCCATCGATGTGGCCATGAATTTGCAATCCACCATCCCAAATCTCTCCAACAGTTTGACAACATATTTTACTTCGCTGAGGAAAATCTCTATAGGTTCCTGCCACACTTCTAAGCCCAAGAAATAGTGCATCAATCCAAGATCCTTCATGTCAAATTCGAAGGCAAGCTCCCTCTTACACTGGATGATCATAGGCTCTGCTCCTATCATGAAAAAATCATCAACATATAAAACCAAAATCAAAGGCGTACCTTGGAAAACCTTGAAGTAAAGGTTGGGGTCAACATTACTTTTGTTGAATCCCATCTTTATCAAATATCCATTGATCCGAGCATACCAAGCCTTGGGGGTTTGCCTCAGTCCATAAAGGGCTTTCTTCAATCTGCAAACATGGGTTTTCCTGTTATTTTGCTGAAAGCCCTAAGGTTGTTCCAAGTACACTTCTTCCTTAGGTATACCATGAAGAAAAGCTATCTTTACATCCATCTCATGAAGACTCCAACCTTGATTGAAGACTCCAACCTTGATTAGCAGCTAGAACAATGATCGATCGGATGGTAGTGTATCTGGAAACATGGGAAAATCTTCTCCCTCTTTTTGGGAGAATCCTCCAGCCATGAACCTCGCTTTGAGCGTTTCAATGCTACCATCAACTGCATGTTTGATTTTGTATATCCACTTGGAAGTCACTGCAAACTTCCCCTCAGGTCTCGGAACAACCTCCCATACATCATTTTTCATAATGGACTGATATTCCTCTGTCATGGCATCTTTCCAAACTTGTTCCTTTACTGCTTCTTCTTAGCTGCCAGGTTTAGATTGTTTCAGAATGGACTGATATTCCTCTATCATGGCATCTCTCCAAACTTGTTCCTTCACTGCTTCTTCATAGTTGCTAGGTTCAGATTGTATGATGTTGCTCATCAATGCAACATATCCATGATATCTGCAAGGCTTCTTCCTTTCTCTGAAGGTGCTTATAGGGGCTGAATGTTTCTTTGCACCCTTTACTGTATCATGAAGCCACAAAGGTCTCTTCTTAGAAGAAGGAAGATCACAAGGAGGAGGATCTAAAGGATCCAAAGGTTCCATAACTCATTTGGAAGGTCAGGCTCTGGCATGGATGGCTCTGGCATGTATGGCTCTGCATCTACATCCATAGTATCATCTCTTCTCTTAGTGCTGGTAGGGACAAGAGAGTCCCTTGCTTTTCCAAGGGCAACATCTTCATCAAAGGTCACATCTCGGTGAACTCAATGTTCCTCTGTCCTGGCACATATATCCTGTAAGCTTTAGAATTTTCACAATAACCAACAAACATATCTTTCTTTCCTGAAGCCTCTAGCTTTGACCTCTTCTCTTTCAGTACATGAATGTAGACAGGGCAACCAAATATTCTCATGTGTCCAAACATCCAGTTTCACACCAGGAAATGCCTCTTTAGGAGTCTTGTCCCCCAAGGCTCGATGAGGGCTTCTATTTTGAACATATATTGTTGTATTAGCTACGTCTCCCAATAGAAACATGGGAAGCTTTTGATCATGAATCATGGCTTTGGTTGCTTCCAAGATGGTCTTGTTCTTCCTCTGAGCAATTCCATTTTGTTGAGGGTTGTATGGAACAAACAACTCTCTCTTAATCCTAGCATCTTTACAGAAATCTTTGAAATCATTTGAGGTGTATTCTCCTCCATTATCTATCCTCAAGATCTCGATCTTCTTTCTAGTTTGATTTTCCACTAGAGTCTTAGAACCCCTGAACATACTGAAAACCTGATCCTTGGCCTTAAAGAAAAAAATCCAAGTTTCATGGGAGAAGTCATCAACAAAGATCACACATAGTATTGATATCCTCCAAGCTATGTCAGCGACATGGGCCCACAAAGGTTAGAATGAATATGTTGAAGAATCTCGTTAGATTTATTGTTACTAGAAGGGAATGGTCCTTTGACATTGTTGCCACTGGCATATCCTTGACATACACCTTCATGTTCCACTTGATGCTTTGGAATAGCTGAAACCATTGTTGGAAATACTGGAACTAGGAACAAAAATATAGAAATTAAGTTCAAACACATAAATTAGTATGCCAAAAAATAGGGCAAAATAAGTGAGCTATTTTATTTATAACTAAAGAAATGGGTGCATATGAACGAGAACAATGGAACCTGGGCTTGCTTATGTAAGCTATGCAAAACCCATGTGGGAATCTAATGATCCAAGTGCCAGAATGGCTCCCCCACAAAATCTGTGCACTGCCCAAAAATTTTGTGGACTATTGCTAGAGTGAAATTGGAATTGTTCCCTCAATATTGCTTGGAAAATTTTGCAAAAATAACTTTTACCTCCTCTCACCAAACACACAAAAACCCAAAAAGGGTTTGGGTTGATTACAACTATCCTCGGAAGCTCCGAAAAGTGTGAGTTGCCCTCTCTAGTTGGCTATGCGCACTACAGGAAACACTCTGCTATATTATGCCCAAACCCACCGCTGAAAATTCCTCCAATCTCCCTACAAAATATCCTCTGGATACACCCTTCGTCTTCAGCCCCAATCTCCTCCAAACTCCTCTTCCTCGAACGCTCACGCAGGCTTCTGCGCAATGACATCTGCGCACTGCCAAAATTAAGATAAATTTGGCCCTCAATATCCTTGCACTTCAGCTCCTGCAAATGTACCACAAAATCTACAACATAGATAGGAAAATCTTTTGCAAATCGACTAGTCTTTTAACCTCTTGTAGCTGACCCCCAAATGAACAATTCAAACTACATTTGCGCCTAGGAAATGCACAAAACTGGGTAAATAACTCCTACAATGAAGCTTTATGAGTGCCTGGAATGAACACCCATATTTCCTCACTAGGGAGACACTAGAAGTTCTTCAAAATCAAGGTGGAAATTCTGCTTGGAACTCCTGTGCTAAACAACACTCTCTTCTTGTGCTGAACAACTCCAAGGGAGTTCAATTTTTGAAATGAGGTAGAGAAAAGATATCAAATGAAGGCCTCCTTCCCTTATTTATTAGTGCTGGCCCTCTCTCCCTTGGTGGACCCCATCTTCCACCAGTTCGTATCCGTTTCTTCTCTCTCCTCCTTCACAAGTGTGAATTTCCTCTTGGGGGTCTATTTGCCTCCTTTTGTTGCCCCTACATTCCACTAAGGTTGTAATTTTGCTTTTTCTCCAAAGTCCCATTGCCAAAAATGTCTCTAAAGCCAAAATTGTCAAAATAGTGTTATTACTAAAAAAGTTAGGAAAATTGGGGACATCATAGTCCTTCCCACCAAAATTTGCTTGTCCTCAACCAAATGCAATACTGGATGTTGTCATACTTGTTCACCCTCCCATGTGGCATCCTCCTTAGGCAAGTCTTTCCACCTGATAAGGAACTCTCGGATGACCCTATTTTTGAGCTTCCTCTCTCTGACTTCCAAAATAGCCTTTAGAACCAAGACCAAGTGCCCCCATCATCCAACGGTGGCAACTCTGTAGTAGTTGTAATTTGTTGACTTAGGGCCTTCTTCAAGCATGACACTGGAGCACATTATGTACCCTGCTCCCTGGTGGGAGCTCCAACTCATGTGCTACTAAGTCCCCAATCTCAAGCTACCTCTCAACTCTGTGCCGATCTGCATACATATTTTGTTGGTTTTGAGCAGTCTGCAAGTTATCCTTGAGAGCCCTTAGGATCTCTTGTCTCTCCTGAATCCAATATCTAGCCCTTGGGGCCTGACTATCTCCAAACACCATGTTAGCAAAAGACAAAGCATCATAACCATAAAGAGTGCAAAAAGGTGACATACTGATGGACATATGATAGGTGGTGTTGTAGCAATACTCCTGAAGGTGTAGCCACTTCACCCATGCTTGTTGTTGCCCAGTCACATAGTTTCGCAAGTAGCCTTCTAGCCACCTGTTCACTATCTTCGTCTGTCCGTCGGTCTGGGGATGGTAACTGGTACTGGGTGTAAGCTCGGTCCCCACCAATCTAAAGAGTTCTTGCCAAAAGCCCCTCATGAACCGGTTATCCCTGTCACTGATACTGGTCTTTGGAAGACCATGTAACTTGAATGTGATGTTCCCAATTTTTATGCATGCAAAAATCACTTAGGAGTTTTGCAAAGTTTTTGATAATATTTACAAAAGGGGAAATTATTATTTTGTGAGAAATGGAAGAAATTATTATTTTAATAGAATGGCGACAAATGATATTTTATTGGAGGAAGGGAGGCAAAATATTATTTTAATGGAGAATGGCGACAAAATAATATTTTATTGGAGAGCGAAGGGAAAACGATTATTTTATTGGAGAATGACGACAAAATAATATTTTATTGAGAAAGGAGGCAAATTATTATTTTATTTAAAATGGCGGCAAAAAGTCTCTTAGTGGAAAATGGGCCCCATCAATAAAATAATAAGGAAAAAGGAGAATCTAGAAGCTAGAAGGAGGTTCAATGGAGAATTATAAATAGAGGGTTGGACTCAATTGGGAAACATTCTATTCCTATCATTTCTATTTGACATTGAGAAGAAACTCAAGCGAGTTTCAAGAGTTTTAAAGGAAACTCAATAGCTAATTTCAATGGACTTCGAGTGCCACCCTAATTAGCTCTTGTGGAAGATCACTTCAGACCTTCCATTTGTGTCTATTGCAGGTGTTGAAGCAAGTTTGGAAATAATTTTTGCAGGGCTACCAAAATCCTCAAGAGGCCGAGTTCATTTTCCTATTAGATTTTAGGCCTGGGTTTTATATCAGTTTTACATCATATTTAGGGTTGTGTTTTATACTAGATTTGGGGCTAAGCTTAGTATCAGTTTTATACTAGATTTGAGGGGAAGACCGTGTTGCATTCCAGTCTCATTTGTGCCATGAGTTCATACTGAAAACCCCTTCATAAACCGTTTGTAGTAGGTGCATAGACCCTAGAATCCTTGCAACTCTTTCACTTTCCTAGGGGTAGGCCAATCTATTATGGCCCAGATCTTCTCCTGATGTACATGCATCACATCCTCTCCAATCACATGGCCCAAGTACAACATCTCTGTCAGGCCAAACTCATAATTAGACATCTTGGCATACAATGTTTCTCCTCCAAGATGTGCAACACTTCCTCTAAGTGTTGTAGATGCTCCTCCCAAGTCCTGATGTATATCAAGATGTCATCGAAGAACACCAGTACACACCTGCACAATTGCTTGCGGAACATGTGGTTCATGCAAGACTGGAAAGTAGCTAGAGCAGTGGTTATTAACCTGAAGGGCATAACTGGAAACTCAAAATGCCCATAGTGGCATAAGAATGCTATCTTCGGGATGTCTTGCTCCCTCACCCGAATCTATTGATACCATAAGTACAAATCTATCTTTTAGAGAAGTACTTGGCCCATCTAAGCTCATCCATCAACTTATCAATGCACGGAATGGGGTATTGGTTCTTTAGTGTCTTCTTGTTTAGGGCCTTGTAATCTATGCACATGTGCAGAGTCCCATCCTTCTTCTTCACCAATACCATTGAAGAAGCAAGCAGAATGGAACTTGGCCTAATATGGCCCAAGGCTAGCAGCGCTTGTATGCTCGCTCAGTCAAATCCGGTAAGCCTTAGGATGACGATAGGGGCTACTGATGATAGCATTGACCCCCTCCTCTAGCTCAGTCGTGTGCTCGAAGCCTCCTTCTGGTGGTCGGCTTGGTGAAATGACTCCGAAAAACCCTTGGTGCCTCTTCAACATAGTTAGAATATTTGGGTGTGGTTGCCTCGCCTAGGTCTCTGTCTCTGAAATCATGAGCTCTGCGACCCATGCTATATCCCCATATCGGAAATCTGCGTCCATTTGGTTAGCTGATACTGTCTGTGGTTGATAAGAATGCATGCCTCTCAACACAACCAACTTTCCATTGGGCCCCATAAACTCCATCTCCAATGGCTTGTAATCTGTAGTGACACGCCCAAGAGAGTACAACCATTGGACACCCATCACCACGTGGGTGTCTGGCATGTTCATTACAAAGAAGTGGTTGGTGACTGAATAGTTCCTCATAGTCAAGGTCAACTTGGAGACATATCTCATGCACTGCATGGTCTGGTTCCCTAGCACCAGTACTTAGAAGCCCTTAAAGGTTTCCATGTGTAGCCCTCTCCAGTCTACCATCTGTGCATTAATAAAATTGTGGGTGGCCCCACTGTCTGCTAGCACTGACACACACTGCCCTTGAATGGTGCCTCTGATTTGTAGTGTCAAGTATCTCGGAACCCCCATGCGTGAAACAATGACACCGGCTGTGGGAACTGTGAAACTCGTGTCTCCTCTTGTGCCCTGAGGCTCACCCTCTCCTCCAATGGCATCATGCTCCATATCCTCCTCTGGCTCATTATCTAAAAAGACCTCTATATAATGGGCCTTTCTGATCCAAAATGGATCCTAAAAACCCTCTAAGTCTTCAATACTTAAAAACTATTGGATGAGAAAAACCTTTACAACAGGCGGATTACACTATCGGGCAAGAAAAAACATGAAAAATGATGAAAACAGAGTTATCGGCGGCTTAAACAACAATGCACAGGAGCCGTCGGATTTGGTCGATCAACGGTCCAGATCCGATTGGCATATTGCAATTGAAGGTGGCAAGCAAAGTCCATCGAAGGCTACTATATGACAGTTGCAACAGTGATCAGTGCGAGTCAACTCGCAATATCGCATCGGCAAAATACAAGGGAGTGCTTAACAACGGCCCGAGGACTATGCGATATGCGATAGATCACATCGCAATATCGCATCGGGGTGATACAAAGGAGCAGGGCTGATACACTTGCGACTTGCGATAGCTAGACCCGACGGGGTTATGAATGAAATGTAAAATATTTTGAGTTCCAGTAAATGGGTTTTTCTATGTATTTCGCAATTTCGTTAAATAAACAAAATACAAAGAAAATGCGCCCGATGCGATGAAACTGGATCTGAAAGGGTTTATAAATGCATCCGTATATTATTTGAAGTCCGCCATAAGGCCATTTGTCGGGATTTTCCGTGTTTTAATGTACTTTGCAAATACAAAGGAAACCACGGCACAGGGGCACTTGCGACTTGCAATAGCGATCAAAGGCGGACCCGATAGGAGTCTAGGGCGGAATTGATAATATTTTAGGTCCAGTAAAAGGCGTTTGGACATATTTTTACAGTATTTCTGTGTATTTCTCTGTGTGAACAAAGAACGACTGTTTTGGGATTTCTAATGCGCCGATGGTCCCTTCTGTTGCAGAACAGGTGGCCACCTTCCCTGAAGACGTTTCACAAATGATTGTTTAACGCTCAGAGGGGATTTGAGCGAACAGAGGCCAGGAGCCGGAGAGCCCGAAAGGGAAACCAAACAGACAAGCGTTGATTGGCTTAAAAGCCATTGAATGACAGAGATAGAGAGAGGCAGTGCTGAGACAGGAGAAGGCAGAGACAAAAAGCGAGAGGAGTCGTTTGTGTACTCAAAGAGACTTGAGAGATTCAAGTAAACTCCTGCTGTTTTGTATCTGTTATGTTGAGACTCAAATTGAGCTCAATTTTGTAAAACTCTACTCTTGAAGACATAATAGAGAGGCCACCACTGAAGGCTGGACCAGGAGATGCAGCCCAGGAGTTTTGGGTGAACTCCTTGATTATTTTGCTGTATTATGTGTGTGTGTGTCTATTATGTTTCTCTAGCTGCTCATTGTCTATATTATTCACAATCTTATCAATCTGTTGCACTAAATGATATAGGCAAATCCTGCACATGAGTCTGTAATACCTTAATAATAATCTAAGATCTCATTATCAGATCAAGTGGTATCAGAGCCTTTAGGTTTTGCTAAGGTTAGACAAGCTCGTGCTGGATTCTTGAATGCTAACTAGGTCAAAGCTCAAACTAGGAGAAGGCGAGCTTGTTGAGGCTAATACAGAGAATGGGAGAGTCTATTCTCAGAGGAGAATGACAGAGGAAACTCCATGGGAATCAGAAGCCCAATTCATGGAAATTTTTATGGCCATGCGAGCCATGGTGGAAGAGATGTATCGAGAGTTTAAGAAAGGTCGAGGTGAAAGCACTTCAGCACCTCAACCAGATAAAGGAGCAGAGGAACCTCTTCTAGTTGCCCATCCAAAAGGCAAAGGAAAAGAAGAGAGGCCTTCTCCACCATCTACTCCATCATCACCATCCTCATCATCTTCTTCACATAAAACTAGCCCTGAAAAGAAAAAGAAGAAAACTTCTTTGATTAAATTAGATGTAAAGTTTGATTTGCCAATTTATGATGGAGAATTAAATGCAGAAAAGCTAGATAACTGGATTAGACAGATTGATGTATATTGCAGGGTGCATAACATTGATTTAGAAAGGAGAAAGATTCAAGATTTCGCTGGCTAGCCCTCGCCTTGGAGGAACTGCACTAGTGTGGTGGGAAGACAAGACACAAGCTTATCTGAAGAGGCATGGTAAAATTCTTTCTACCTGGAATGAGTTTGTTTTTGCCATTAAAAAACATTTCTATCCACTAGCTTATATGTAACAAGCAATAATGAGTTGGCAAACTCTTCGCCACTTAAAGGGCCAAAGTGTACAAAGTTATACCCAGGAATTTAGAAAAAGAGCTTTAACTCTAGGCATTTCTCTAGACTCACCTGAAACTTTGTTAAAGTATATAGGTGGTTTGCATAGCTATTTGAAGCACACCATTCTCATGTTTAATCCCACTAGCCCAGATCATGTATCAGTTCAGGCTACACATCTAGATGCTAGAGGCAAGAATGTGAACCTAGAGATTGGGGGATCATCAAAACCCTCTGCAAGCAAGAACAAGGAAAAGAAGAAGCTAAAATGGAAGGAGAGGAAGACAAATGCTGTACAAAAAGACAAACCTTCATGCACTCACTGCAAGAAGGATGGGCACGATGATGAACACTGCTGGTCTTTGCATCCGGAGCTGAAACCTAAGAAGTTTGGTGGTAAGAAGAAGAAGACTGCTGCTGCTATTCAGAAGGACTTGGGGTCAGACTCAGGTGATGAAACAACAATCACAACCATAAGTATAAAAAGGTAAAATTTTTGAAGCATCTACAAGTAATTCTGCACAATCTATTGATAATGAAGATAATGAGAGGAAAAGACATAAGATTTTTCGTATTAGAGTTACTTCCAAGCACCAAAAGATTGATATTTTATTTGATAGTGGATCACAAGTAAACTTGATTTCTGAAGCAATTGTAAAGAAGTTGGGATTACTAACAACACTTCACAAGAAGCCATATCCATTAGGTTGGGTATGTGATAAAGCAAAGCTACAAGTGGCTAGACAATGTAAATTTAGGTTTGCTATTGGGTCAACATTTGTAGATGAGGTTGAGTTAGATATAGCTCCCTTGGATATATGTGGTATTGTTTTAGGAAGTCCTTACTTGTATGATAGAAAAACCATTTTCTATAGGGCTGAAAATAAGTATCGACTCACTAAAGATGGAATAGAATATATTGTAAGAGCTCATAAACTCAAAAATAACTATTCTCTCATAAACTCAGGGTAGATGAAAATAATTGTAAATTCATGCAAGAAATTTTTACTAATGGTTGTAAAGGAAAAGAACGCGATAAAACCAATGTATTTGAACGCTGTGATGCTAAACATAAAGTTGATTTAGATAAAGTTGTTTCAGAATATGATATCCTATTTCAAGAACCTAAAGGTCTGCCACCCAAAGGGAAATAGTACATGATATTCATTTGCAGCAAGATACTCCATTGCCTAACATCGGAATGTACAGGTTATCCGCTTTAGAGAATGTAGAGATCAAGAAGCAGGTACAAGAGCTGCTCGATAAAGGGTTCATAAGACCAAGCACATCGCCATGTGGATCTCCAATCGTACTGGTGAGAAAGAAAGATGGTTCGTGGAGGATGTGCATTGATTATAGAGCATTGAATAAAATAGCAATCAAGAATCATTATCCTCTTCCTCGCATTGATGATCTATTAGATCAGTTGAAAGAAGAAGTTTACTTTTCCAAGTTAGACTTGCGTAGTGGCTATCATCAGGTTAGAGTTGCAGAACAAGATGCATGGAAGACTGCTTTCAAGACAAAGCAAGCGCTGTATGAATGGCTGGTTATGCCTTTTGGCTTAACTAATGCTCCTGCCACTTTCATGAGGGTTATGAATGATGTACTCAGACCTTTTATTGATGATTTTGTAATTGTATATTTAGATGACATTTTTGTTTCAGTAAAACATGGGAAGAACATTTGAAGCGTGTAAAACAGACTTTAGATGTTTTGAAAAGAGAAAATCTCTATGTGAAGTTATCAAAATGTGAATTTGACAAAACATCTTTAAATTATTTGGGTCATATTGTAGGGGGTGGTGAATTGATGATAGATCCCTCTAAGGTCGAAATCATTGTGAACTGGCCTAAACCCAAATCTGCTACAGAAGTTAGGAGTTTCCTAGGAGCAGCACAATATTGGGGAAAGTTTATTGCTAACTTTTCCTCGATTGCAGCTCTCTTACATGATTTAACATGATTGAACAAGGTGTTTCAGTGGGGAGGCAAACAACAGAAAGCCTTCGACACCTTAAAAGAAAAAATTAGTACAACCCCAATACTAGAACTACCAGATCTTCAACGACCATTTGAGATTGAAACAGATGCCAGTGGCTATGCCATGGGAGCAGTGTTGATGCAACACGGTAAACCCATATGCTATCATTCTGAGACATTTAATTTTGCAGTAGTTAATTATCCCACATATGACAAAGAATTGTATGCATTAGTGCAGAGTGTGAAAAAGTGGAAACATTACCTAATGGGCAAAGAAACAATTATACATACAGATCATCAACCATTTCAATATTTGCACTCACAAACTAAACTGCAACAATCAAGACACTATAGGTGGATGGGTTTTCTACAACAGTTTCATCTTGTCATCAGATATAAGAAGGGCATACACAATAAGGTTGCATATATGTTATCCAGACCAATCATAAATGCATCTACTATACTTAAGAATAACTCAGTAATGCATGAAAACTACATTGAACAATATGCTCAAGATGTAGATTTTAAAGATGTATATGCAACTTTAAGTCATGGCAAACAAGTAGAAGAATTGGATTATTATGTTAAGGACCAACTCTTGTATCATTTGGAAAAGTTATGCATTCCACAAACTGAAAGAGTTAACATAATCCGAGAAGCACATACTTCTCTAATATCAAGTCATTTTGGGGTAAGTAAAATAGTTGCATAGCTGCAAAGGTTCTGTTATTGGCCAAGAATTCATGAAATAGTTTCTAGATATATTAAAGGGTGTACTATGTGTGCTAAAAGCAAGCCCAGTAATAGAAAAGTAGGCTTGTACACTCCACCTTCAGTTCCTTCCCATCCATGGGAAATTGTTTCCATGGACTTTGTTGGGGGATTGCCAAAATCTAGAAAAGGTCATGATTATTTATATGTTATTTTGGACAGGTTCATCAAAATGTGTATTTTAATACCTTGTAACAAGCAAATTACAACTGAACAAACATCGAAGTTGTTCTTTGAGCATGTATGGGTTCATTTTGGGTTACCCACTTCCTTTGTATCTGATCGAGATTCCTGATTTGTTGTGAAGTTTTGGTCAAGTCTATGGGAGTTGATGGACACCAGATTGAAGAAAAGCACAACATTTCATCCACAAACAGATGGTCAAACAGAAGTGGTCAACATGACAGTGATCCAGTTGCTCAGAGGCTATTGTAGCAAGCATCCCAAGATTTGGGATGAACATTTGTGTTATGTGCAACATGCTTACAACCGTGTCAAGCACTCTTCTACTCAGAAATCTCCTTTTGAGACTTGTTTTGGTTTTACACCAAAGTCTCCCTTGGATTTTGTCTTTAGAAAAGACATAGTAGTTGATGGACACCGTGATGTGGACAAAGCAACCAAGTTCATTGAGCAGATCCAAGAAATTCACAAGGCAGTGTAGGAACAACTAGAAAGAAGCCAGGCCCAGTACAAGGCAAGGCATGACAAGCACCGAATTGAGCATAACTTCCAAGTTGGTGATCCAGTCTGGTTGTACATCAGCAAAGACAGAATGCAAGGTGAAGGGAAGAAGCTGAAACCAATAAGGTATGGGCCTTTCAAGATACTTGAGAAAATTGGTGAAAACGCATTTCGCCTTGATTTGCCAGCTTACATGCATATCTATTCAGTCATTAATGCAGAGAACTTGACGCTGTATGAACCTTCATTGATTGAAGATCCCGAAGAGCAAAGTTAGTTGCCTTTTATTGATGATCTATTGCCTGAATATCTCAATGAGTTGCAGGAAGACACAATTATGGACAAGAAGGTGAGAACTATGCGCAGAGGGGATGTTGAGTACCTGAGAATCGGACTCAAAGGTTCAAAACCAAGCAGTGCACGATAGATAGAGATTGGACAAGTGAGGAAGTTGTATTCTCACTTGATCGATGCTTAAAAACCAACTTTTGGTGGTCCAAAAGCTTTTCAGTGGGAAGGCATGATCCAAAATGGATCCTAAAAACCCTCTAAGTCTTCAATACTTAAAAACTATCGCATGAGAAAAACCTTTACAACAGGCGGATTACACTATCGGGCAAAAAAAAACATGAAGAAATGATGAAAACAGAGCTATCGACGGCTTAAACAACAATGCACAGGTGCCGTTAGATCTGGCCGATCAATGGTCCAGATCCGATTGGCATATCACAATTGGAGTTGGCAAGCAGAGTCCATCGGAGGCTACCATATGACAGTTGCGACAACAATCAGCGCGAGTCAACGAGGACCGTCGATCATACACGTAGATCGACAACCCAGGTTAACTCGCAATATTGCATCGGCAAAATACAAGGGAGCGCTTAACAACGGCTCGAGGACTATGCGATATGTGATAGATCGCATCGGGGTGATACAAAGGAGTGGGGCTGATACACTTGCGACTTGTGATAACGAGACCTGACAGGGTTATGAATGAAATCTAAAATATTTTGAGTTCCGGTAAATGGGTTTTTCTATGTATTTCGCAATTTCGTTAAATAAACAAAATACAAAGAAAATGTGCCCGATGCGATGAAACCGGACCCGAAAGTGTTTATAAATGTAGCTATATATTATTTGAAGTCCGCCATAAGGCCATTTGTCGGGATTTTCTGTGTTTTAATGTATTTCGCAAATACAAAGGAAACCACGGCACAGGGGCACTTGTGACTTGCGATAGCGATCAAAGGCGGACCCGATAGGAGTCTAGGGCAGAATTGATAATATTTCAGGTCCGATAAAAGGCGTTTGGGCAGATTTTTACAGTGTTTCTGTGTATTTCTCTGTGTGAACAGAGAACCACCGTTTTGGGATTTCTAATGCACTGATGGTCCCTTCCATTGCAGAACAGGTGGCCACCTTCCCTGAAGACGTTTAACAAATGATTGTTTAACGCTCAGAGGGGATTTGAGCGGACAAAGGCCGGGAGCCAGAGAGCCTGAAAGGGACACTGAACAGACAAGTGTCGATTGGCTTAAAAGCCATTGAATGACAGAGACAGAGAGAGGCAGTGTTGAGACAGGGAATACAGAGACAAAAAGCAAGAGGAGGAGTCTATGTACTCACAGAGACTTGAGGGATTCAAGTAAACTCCTGTTGTTTTGTATTTGTTGTGTTGAGACTCAAATTGAGCTCACTTTTGTAAAATTCTGCTCTTGAATACATAATAGAGAGGTCACCATTGAAGGCTAGACCAGGAGACGTAGCCCAAGAGTTTTGGGTGAACTCCTTGATTATTTTGTTGTGTTATGTGTGTGTGTCTATTATGTTTCTCTAACTGCTCATTGTCTATATTATTCGCAATCTTATCAATCCGTTGCACTAAATGATATAGGCAAATCCTGCACATGAGTCTGTAATACCTTAATACTAATCTAAGATCTCATTCTCAGATCACTTTCCCTTGGTGCATCTTTGTCCTGGGCCCATGGCTCCAAGCAAGTGAAGCAAAGCTTCCTCCTCTTGAAGTCCCTCCTAGTCTCATAATCAAGTTGCCCCCGTCTTGCTAACTCCCTCTGTGGAGGTCTGGTGTCTCTACCTTTTTGAGGAAAGGTGGGTCTGGAAGGTGTTGATGCTCTAGTCTTATGGACTACATCGCGCATGTCCCTACTCTCAGTGATAGCGTCTTATAGAGATAAGGGCCTATAAGTCCTCACCCATTCACACAAGGGTTCTGATAGCCCCTTAATAATAAACTCGCCTTTGAATTGTCAGAAACCATCATAGCCAAACTATGGAACTCTGCCATGTACGCCTTCGAGTCCCTGTCTAACTCATATTTGCTAATTCCTGAAAGTGCAATTCTGGGTCCTTTTGGTCAAATCTCTCTATAAGCCTCCTTGAGAACTTTGTGTAAGAGGTGATGGTAGCATGCCCCAACGTAACCAACCCATGGTACCACCACTCTTGCGTATCTCCATCCAAGTGCAAGGTGGTGAACCTAATCGCATCTGCCTCTCGCATGGGGTTCAACTGGGGGTAAGTGTCCAGCTTTTGTATCCATGCCTTGGTTGAACTTTCGGTCGACCCATCAAAGTTGGAAAGCATAATCTTTCCTCCCAACTTCTGGGTATCCTGATTCTGCTAGTCCCCTCTATATGATGTCCCAACTTTGGATCTATGCCTCTCTTTCAAATGACAAAACTCCCCAAATGATAGAGCCCTCCTAATCATGGGGTCTAACGCATCATACTAATTAAACTTGTCTAAGAAGGATCTCAAAAAATATGCAAATGTATCCGACTCTCTCTCCCTCTCCAGTTAATCCTGAAATTGAGGCATGGTAAGGCAGTTAGACTAGCCATACATATGGGTGTTGTTTTGTTGAGTTGTGCGTACATGTGTGTGGATTCCTTCTCTTGTCTGGGAACCACCTTCCCCATTGTTGGCTTCACCTTGCTGGTTCCTTAATGCACTCCCATCAACTATGCTAGCATGTCCATCAAGACTTTGTTCTGCTTTGTCAACTCCTCTAGAGTCAGCCCTTCTCATGCTATTTAGGCTGCTCATGGTTTCCTTGGTTCTTCATGTGCTCTTCGTCCCAATCTTCACGTTCCCTAACTTGCTCTAGCTCAATGTTTGAGAAAGGGTGAGGACCCACTCCTCTACCTCGACCTCTTCTGCAAAGACCTCTGCCTCTGTGAAATACTTATCCACTTGAAGAAATTGGTACATATCTGCTTGGTCATGCAAGCTATGCAAAACCCAGGGGGGAATTTGATGACCCAAGTGCTAGAATGGTTCCCGCACCAAACCAATAAAAAGGGCCCTACCCAATTAAGAGGTGCACACTGCCAAAATTAAGATAAATTCGATCCTCAATATCCCTGCACTTCAGCCCCTGCAAATGTACCACAAAATCTCTGACATAGACAGGAAAATATTCTGCAAATTGGTCGGTCTCCTAACCTGCTGTCGCTGACCCCCAAGTGAACAATTCGAGCTACCTCTGTGCCCAGGAAATTCGCAGAACTTGGGAAATAGCTCCTATAATGAAGATCTGTGAGTGCTTGGAATGAACACCCAAATTTCCTCCCTAGGGAGATACTCGAAGATCTCCGAAATGAGGGTGGAAATTCGGCTTGGAGCTCTTGTGCTAAACAACACTTCTCTTCTTTTTCTCAACAACTCCAAGAGAGTTCGATTTCTGAAATGAGGTAGACAAATGATACGAAATGAGGCCTCCTTCGCTTATTTATAATTGTTGGCTCTCTCTCCCTTGGTGGACCCCATCTTCCACCAGTTCACACCCCTTTCTTCTCTCTCTTCCTTCACAAGTGCGAATTGCACCAGTTCACACCCCTTTCTTCTCTCTCTTCCTTCACAAGTGCGAATTGCCTCTTGGGGGTCGAGTTGCCTCTTGGGGGTCGAGTTGCCTCTTTTTTGGTCCCCACATTCAACTAAGGTTGTAATTTTCCTTTTTCTCCCAAGTCCGAATGCCAAAAATGTCTCCAAATCTAACATTGTCAAAATTGTGCTATTCCTAAATAATTTAGGAAATTGGGGATATCACAAAACAAGGGTGGGTAAGACCGAGAAAGGAAAGGTCATAAATAATCATTAAATAATTATTGAGTAATTAAGGATATTACTCTAATGATAAAAATATATATAATAAAAATAGTATAATAATTAGTCATAAGAGGAAAAAATAATAATTAATTAATTAAAAGGTTTTAAATGCTTATTCATAAATAATTTAATAAATGTAAAGGTTGAATGCTCAAATAAATTGTAAGAAGGAATTGATAATAAAATAATAAATTAGAAATAGGGGTGGGTAAGACCTAGGAAGGAAAGGTCAAAAATATTATAATAATTGGCCATTGGAGGAACAATTAATTGATTAATTAAAAGGTTTTGAATGCTTATTCATAAATATTTTAAATAAATTTAAAGGTTGAATCTTCAAATAAATTGTAAGGAATTAATAATAAAATAATAAATTAGAAATAAGATTGGGTAAGCTCAAGAAAGGAAAGGCTATAATTAATTCTTGAGTAATCAAGAAGATTATTGTAATGATTAAAAAAAATTAAAAACAAAATAAAATAAAATAATAATAATAATAACAGTTAGAAAAGGTATCCTATTAAATTATTATTATTATTAAGATTGTTAATTAGGCAAATTATTATTGTTACTACTAAATATTGTTTATCTAGTATTAGTATTAATATTATTAGTACTAGATCATAGTATTATATTATATTTCATAGTATTGGATCATATTAATAGATTCTATTATTTCAAATTAATATAATAATATTATAATTGATAGATAGGGAGAGAAAGAACTCTTAATTAAATGATCAAAAGAATAAAGAAGAGAAATGAAATGACATGAGAAAGATCAAAGGATCAAGTGACTATATTATTAATTTATTGTAATATTATAATCAATAGGTAGGGATTCTAAGGAGAGAAAGAACCTTAGTTAGAGGATCAAACAAATAAAGAAAAGAGAGATGAAAGGAAAGATATAAAATGATCCAATGAAGGATAAATTGAAAGGAAATCAATGATTGAAGATGCGTGAGAAGGAAACCAAATAGCCTGAAGGGAAGGATTACGGAACCGATGGTGGATGGTGGGTTTCCATGATTGACTGAGTTTGAAGCCATCTTCTCGATTAAAGTTGTTGGGGTTCTTTTCGATTTCAATGGCTCCTCTGATGATGCGAGAAGATTAGAAAGGATTAGAAGCTAAAATTTTGATTTTTTCAAAGCATATGAAGTGTTTTGAAATGTGGGAATGCTCGACAATAGCAGATTTTGTGACTCTATTATGGGAGGTGTCAACAATATGTTCTTTTAGTTGAGCCTTAAAGGACCTTCCTATTTGGCCTATTTAAAACTTGCCACATGAAGAGTTGTTGGAGGGTATTTTGGGGCTTAAACAAAGTTTTTATGTTTTGTTTGCACAAAAGTTTGGCTATATGATCTGTGATCCCATGAATGTAGGATAGAGAAATTGTGGTCAAAGGAGGAGACTATGGGAGGGTTTTGGGTTTGGGATGAAGGGCTTAATGAAAGGATTTGTTAATTTGAGAGTAGTAACCATTGGATAACAAGGCTTTGGTAAGGTGCACCTGTGTTGAGTATGTTGTCAGAGGTCAAAGTGGGTGCAACAGGCGCAAAATGTCGTCATTGATATCCTCGGTATGCTGGTTGTCTTGGATGAGGTTATACATTGGTAAAACCCTAGCTCTAGGGTTTGGATTCCTTGGATGATGTTCATACCTCACACTTGTTGCAGATTTTGACGATGCAGATAACTAAGTTTGTTTTGGAGACCTTCACCATTGGATTCTCTTCGTCATGCTAGTTCTCTTAATGTGTGGAGCTCTTTGTGGGTCCTCACGGTTTGTGAGATAAGCGCTGTCAAAGTTAGTGACCCCAACCAGGGGTCCAAAACCCCAAGGGCTAATGATGTGGTAGATTCTCTTTGCATCCAAGGATGCTTATGTGGCATCATTCAGTGGGCTTAGGAAAATGAGGCGTGATGATGTCGTTGTGTCAATTATGGATGATCAATTGGCTTAGGCAAATGAAGGCATGATGATGTGGCAATGTCAATTATGGATGATGTGGCAATTTGAATGGATGATGACATGTCATTACAATGGTGTGGCAGATTCTCTTTGATAATGATGTGGAAGCATATAATTTATTAGGATTATGGCACACATCATAAGGTTAAGGAGCGTTTTTTAAAAAGATGAATTTAAGCTTTGTTGAGGAGGTCAAAGTCAATGTCTTAAATATAAGGACCAAAAGCGGAGGTGGTTAAAATTAATTTGGAGGAAATTAAACTAAATATGGTCCAAAAAGGGTATTAAACGTTTAATGCTGAAATTTGGCTTCATTAATTATTAATTTTTAGCTCCATATAAAATTTAGTTCTCCCTCGTAAGGGTAACGAACTCAAGGTTTGGCTCCAGTTTTAATAAATTAAAAATTCAAATGTTTATGGAGGTCGGCTCCCTTCCTAGACTCTTTTAAGGTCTTTATAACGATTGATTTTCATCAGTTAGCACACAAGCAATTTGTCTCTCTGAAATCATTCTTGGCCCTGTGAAGTAAATAAAAAATATTCTTGCGACCAGGAAGGGTTTCTTTTAGCTCGCGTTTATTTTTTATCTTTAGGGACTCGTTGGGGGTTTCGAATCTGATTGCAGGTGTTCACTATCTCTGCGGTGTCTATAGAACCAGCGACACATCAACGGAGGCTCGATTACTGGTGGAGATTGTATTCTCTTTGCTTGACGGACAATATTTGAAGAAATGGAATTTCTCTCTAAAATTGAATCTGTTCTTAATGATCTGCATGCGGCCTCTTGAAGATCTCAACGTTGGGTTATAATCTTAATTGGGTTTCGCTCTTCATTTTGAAATTAAGATTGGGGTTGTGGCATTTCGCCATAGGGCTCTCAAATTAAAACATTTGCACCTGCAAGACAATTCGGTCTTGCTACGGCATACACCTGGGCAATATTGTAATGTTTGCATATGTTTGTAGCTCTTCCTGTGGATGTCTTGTTGATACCTGAAGTAAAAAAAGAAATCTAGTGTTCGTCCCAAAAAGCTTTGAAACTGCTGTCCTTCTTGATGATAAAATTAGATAGGGCCCTTGTAGCATGAAATAGCAACAATGAAGTTTTATAGCACAATATACTGTTGGGAATTCTGACAAGTACATTGGCAATGCTTGACCAAAAGGAATATGTCGCAGAACTTGCATTTTTCACCGAAAATGGGTTTTGAGTATTGCATACACGTAGCTTCACATCACTTGTTTGACTCATGTAGCCTGCACGCCAGATTTCCTGTCTTCTCTAATTAACTCATCCTCTGTCTGCAGTCCTTATGCATTATTAAGTGGCTCTGTACTATGGTTTGCTACATTGCTAGGGCTCATTCTCTGTTATTACCAACTGTCTTGTGGCTCGCAAATTGTTGTGTAACCTATAATACACCGTAACCCAGTAAACCTTGGAGAAATCCTGATGTATGAACCATATAATGACCGTGATCTCCTACAGTACTCTAAGCATATGACAGAGGACTGGATTTGACTGTAACCCTTAGTTACAGTGTGTGGCATCTTCAAGATATGACAACGACTGCAATGATCCTTTACGATGACAATATTCATGACAATTTCTGGCAGTAACCCTATGTTGTAATCACAACATGACTATGATCTTGACGTGAGGTGTATGGTAGTATTTCTTATAGCAGTAACCTTGATGTATCGTTGTGTATCTCTATGACAATGTCATTGACACTATTGTGCAACAGTTAGGGCTTCATTGATCAATTTGTAACAGAGTTCTACAAAGATTTATCACTAGAAGAATCAGTAGCAAAGTACATCAGCATCCTGAAGGCATCCTTGAGAATCCTGTGTAGTATGAGCTTGCAGTTGGATCAGGTTTTACCAATGATATAACAGTGAGACCTGTGCATGTCAATTTGAGAAGTATATGACATAAGATTGATGGCAGATCATTGGCAGAACAAATGCAGGAAGTATAGACATTTTATTTGACTAATCAAGGCAGAGTTTTGTTCTTGACAATGACCTTAATGATTAATAGTGACATTGTGAAAATTCATTGAAATTGCGGCAACTGGAAATTTATTCTTCTAACTGATTAATTATGCAGTTTATTTGTTATGACAAATAACAAATAAATCACACTGCAATTCTTCACAATACAATTACACAGTGGAAAATACACTGGAACTGAGAAAAATAGATGCACAGACAATAAAAATGACACCAATATTTTTGAACAAAAGTCCTTGTAAAAACTCCGAAGGGAAAATTGGTGCAGCAGATGAGGGTTTATTTTTATTATTATTATGCAGCGAAATCTGAGTACAATAATCTAGATGCTCGATTGGCAATCCTCTAGCAAAAATAATTTGGCCAAATAATTTGTGAGGCTATTTGTTTCACTTGGAAACTGATCTTGCTCCAAAATATGGCTCTGTTTGGGCCATTCAAATGCCCCTGCGTCAGCCTAGCACAAGCTCTACTTGCACTGCCTGTGGAGCTGCCTGGAATCTGTCGTTCTGCCTGACTCTGCCTCTAGAAATGACTCACTTGGCCTCTTGGAAAAATTCCCAGTCTCTAGCTCTTAAATCGACCTCCTTTTTAGCTGAATTGAACTGCCCTCTTAAGCTTTTGCACTGCCTCTGTGTAGCCTCACTGAAGAAATAATGCGACCCTCTTGCTACTGATTCTCCAACACTGGAACTCCACCGGAAATCACTGTTGCTGCTCCTCTTGCCTCTGCTTTCCTTTTGGCTTGAACTCTTATTCCTTGCGCAACCTTTGCAACTAGATAGCTCGATCTGCCAAGGAACTCGCTCTCCCTATGTCTCACAACTGTTTCAAGTGTGTCTTCTTCATCCCCATCGACTTGTCTTATAATCTCTCGCTGAATCACCAACTACCATGATTAAATCGTTATCAATGACTAAGATTATCTCAAACTCAATCCATGTGAGTTTTTAGAGCTTTCTCAACTTTCCTTAATTAATTCTTATTAATTTACCAATTTTCCTAAGTTAGACTTACGAAAAATTTAAAATTTAAATGATGGTTAACTAATTTAATTAAGAAGTTTCGCAAGCTTATCTCGTGAAACCTTTTACGGGTTTGAAAGATATCGTGTTTTTAGCCTCTTTGACACAAATCGAGACTAGAACACTTGTCTGACGCTACAAAAATTAACACTCTCATAGTGAGGAAGGTGTTCTATGTTGGGAAAAATACTGAGAGGGGGGGCGGTGAATCAATATTTTAAAACACACTTACACCTTTCAATTTCTTACTCATATTTCTGTACGCTACTGTCATAAAGTAAACTAGGCTATGTATGCGATTATGATGAAAGGAAACATCATATATCCAGTTAGTTAACTTTTCATATATTTCATCATCTGTTCTACTTTAACCAGTGTGTTATTACTTCATTAGCCTTTAATTGAACAATAACCATGAGCAGTAAGAATAGAATAAATCATCACACATAAGCAACACATCAACACATGAGGACACCAAGAATTTTAGGTGGAAACCCAATGTGGGAGAAAATCACCATTGCCATCATCTCTGTCTTCATCTTTTATTATAAAAGAAAACATATTACAATCTTGTACTGGCGCAGACTCGTACTAGTACGCAGACATCCACTTGCAGAAGCCACAACTTTCTCTTGTTCTCCAACACCCACTAGAAGGGAGCTCTAACCCCTTGATCTTGTTTAACGACACCCACTAGAAGGGAGCTCCAACTCACTGATCAAATTTACCATCTAACTCTGGAAGGAAGCTTCGACTCCTCACTGAAGGCTCCATCCCTCAACACCTCCGTGGACCAGGTTTCGTAATATTTCATACTGGATCCACCTGACCCAAAACATCAAACTTGTAGGTCACTTTTCATCATATTTTCAGACTGGACCCATTAGCATCATTTAAGCCCAATACTAGATAACAACATTGAAACTGATTGCTATATCAAATTATTTAATCACTAAACCAATCAAATCATCAAATCAATCACCAAGTCTCAATCAACTATTGCAACTGATCAAACTAAACCAGAAAATATCATATCAATGCACTACTCATCAATATACCAATCCAAACATTGTTACCCATCACATAAACCAACTGGTGCTACTACAAACCCTAATCAACCATATGCTAGAATATATATGCTATTGTTTTGAGTCATACTCGCGTATGTACACGCTTCTCCTAAAGAGGACTTGCGTATAGATCTCAAAATACTGGTAACTGAATCTGCATCTTTGTACTACTGAATTAATTACTCAATCACAAACTGAACTCATCACAGATCATTGTTGTTAATTTGTACTTGTCAAATGTTGATTTTTGGTAGCATTGGATGTGCTCTAGCCATGAAATTTGGTGGAGACGGTAAGGCACATGAGATCTCCAAGACCCAGCAATTGTTTGGAGGAATTCCCTAAGTCTAAACGTAGGAAAATAAAAATAATTACTGTGTATTAATATAAAATGGGTGAGAATAATTCGGATGAAGAGATATTACAATAATTAATACTTTTAATGGGTCCCTAAGTCTAAACTTAGGAAAATAAAAATATTACTGTGTATTAATATAAAATGGGTGAGAAAGTTCTAAGTGGCGAGGACCAACCCATTCTAATCTTAGCCGTTGATTAGGGACTTAATCTCTACCGTTGAATCGTCAACAGGAAAAGTATAAGAGGAGGCTTGAGGGTCAGTTGGAGACACACCAAGGGAGATGAAGAATTCGATTTTCTGGGGCTGAGTTTGCTGAGGAAATTGAGTTAGAGATCAATTGTAGTGAGGGGCATTTCAGTAAGGGATTTCGATCCAAGGCTGAAGAATACATATCAGAGAGGCAACTAAGTGCTAGAAGAGGCAGCACAGAGCTTGTTGAAGATCTAGGGCACACATAAATTAGAATGATTCTTCGCTACATGATAACAGTTTGTCTTAGCTAGATGTTTCTTTCATCATTATAGTGTGTATGTTAGCTTCATCAAACTGCTATCAAAACAAAAGAGGCAAGAACACAAATATTTGGCTTTTTGCTAGGGCCAAAACCTCTCCCTCTTGGAGAGGAAAACCCACGCAAAAATTCTTCTTATAGAGATTACATTGACGAATACCAAGACCAAGACCCTTGACACATTCTGCCTCTCCAAGACCAAGACATCAATCCTTCAGTGCTGCATTATTGAGACCCTTATTGCTTTTGCATTATTACTGCATCATGACTGCTCCAGAGATTACCACCGATGTAATCTCTATACCTTCATCAAGAACATGATCTTCAAGTACAAGATCATATCTTGTGTCTGCACCTTGTTATCATCATTGTATCAAGGTTGTGATCATCATGGTTATTATTGCTCCTAGTAGCACGTCAAGACTGCATCATACTAGATCCGAATATTGTCTCCTTTCACAGGTATGCCAAGGATCTCTTGATCATCACCGAAACTTATTTCGTCATCAGAGTTATGCCAAGACTGTAATATATATATAGTAGATTGAGACAACATCTAACATAATCTTCTTTGAGCCGAGAGAGTAGATCTATCACTGCTGTTCATTGTGTCTGGGCTGCTACAGGAATACCACTGAGGTTTATATGCCAAGACAATACTATACCCTCATCTGAGCTCTTCTCTACTTCAAGTCATAGGTATGTCGAGTGTGTATTTTGCCTAGAACTTTGGTCAACACTGCGTCCTCATCACACCTCCGAGATCTGGTCACGACTGTACCTCAGAGACATCTCTATGCCGAGACTGTCTATTTGGTGACCTTGTTGCTCCATCAATCTGGGATCCAACTTGACTGCACCTTATACCCATCCGAGGTGCAGTCAAGCCTTTAGACAAGGAGGCCTTAATTCAATGCGAATCTACTGCTCCTTAATGCGAAAAATTCAGAGAGAGATAATGCGAGATCTATCATCTTTGATTGCGGATCCTTGTACCCATGTTTAGTTCACTTCAACTGTGGATACCTTAAGCTTTGAGTGCGGCTCCTTCACCCGAAATTTCAGAGAGGAAAAATGCGAAGTTCTTATCTGCGTTTGGAGGATACCTTGATGAGGTATTTATAGTGGTGAGCAACCTATATTGAGCTGACATGAGTATGAACGGATGTGTCTATTCCTTGAGCTGACATGACTTATATTTATTCATTTTAATTCATATTTGGAGCCGACATGAAGACCTCTTCATTGTTTTCGCTTGCAGACTTCTTGAAGGATTATGCTTGGTCTTTGGAGGGTTTTTTCACAACTTTGTAGACTTGAATACATTTACATAAACTCATAAAGAGTTTCTATACATATGGCATGACTCTTTTGACATATAAATAAATCCTAAAGACATCAAGAAGAAGTATTTCACCTAGTGCCACTTCTTGCTCATGAAACCCATGTAGCAAGGCATACAAAAATAATTTATATCCTTTTATTACATTGTTTACAAAGATCATGTCATTATGAAGACCGAACCTAGTACATTTTCTTCAACAAAGCCTAGGAGGGTTGATGCAGAGGCTAAGAAGGCCAGCGCAGAGGACACAGAGGGCCATAGAGGCTGATGCAGAAGCCATAGAGGTTGAAGCAGAGGACTTCAAAGGCAACAATGGGAGATTCTGTGGGGCAGACTGGGAGTTGATCAACAGATCATGAGTCAGAGAGGGTGACGCAGTTCCAGAGAAGGTGACGTAGTTCCAGACAGGGTAACGGAATTCTAGAGCAGTGTTTGGAGCAGCTTTCACTGTTTAGAATAGCTAGAGTCACTGTGGGATTGATCATCCGATAGTTGATTTGTTGGAATATCTTTCTTCGGAGAGAGGTACTACTGCCAAGGATATTATTTAAAGGGTGAGCCATTTCTGGCACCCTAGTTGTATTCACGAATCTGCTTAATAATACAAACCCTCTATATGCTGCACTGGTTTTCCCGCATTGGGTTTTTTTGGGGACGATTGTCAAAAAATAACGGTGTCCCTTGTGTTATTGTTTCTGTTTACTTCAGTGTATGATTTGTATATCTGTGAAGGCTGCATTTGTGTTTACTTTGATGTTTATGCAATTAAATAACTTGTTAATGTAAAGAACAAGTGGGAGATAGTAAACCAAAAATTGCAGTAGGGGTTTTTGATGTGTTAGATTTAGAAATTTTCACATGGTATCAGAGGGATTGTGATGCAGGAGCATGAGACTTGGAGGGAAAAAAACTTCAAACTTATTCCAAAAATACAAAAAAATCTACAAGAAAAGGAGTGGGATCCTTTAGCCATCAATTTCCATGTTTTTCTAGTTTAACATAGAGATAGAATCTAGGGATAAATCACGATGTAATAAATGTTAAATAGTTAAGCCATAGTGGAGGTTCTCGAGGAGAATACCTCGCTAACAGATAGGATTAGTTAAGCATAGTGGATATTCTCGAGGAGGATGTCTCGCAGAACTGATAGTTGCAATAAATTGAGCCTCTGTTTTAGGATTTGGTTGTTAGCACGAACCAATATATATGTAAGTTTGATGTTATTGTAAAGGGATTTGGACCGCATGCTTTTATCGCATATTTTTCAAAGGAAGAGGGGATTTCTCTGTGTATTGGTTGATCCCGGAGGCGTGGTGACCTCCGAAAACCTTTTTGTGCATCTGAACTTTTATTTGCCTGTTAAATTAGTATTTATGCGTGTACTCGGCTTCATTTTCCCTTTTGAGTCTTTATAATAGTGATTTGGCCTTATTTTCCAACTAATACTTCGATTTAAGCCTAGTGGAGTGGTTTTCCTTTATATTGGCATGCCCTGTTTCCCTTATATGCATTGTTGAGTTCCGCAGGCGGAAACTTTGGTTTACACTGGAAAACCGTGGAAAACTTAGTCGGAATCGAGTTCCGGACTTGAAATTTTATTAAGTGTGGCCGATACCCTTATCGGGTCCGCAAGCAATATTGCATCACAGTGTTGGAGCGGGGAGGGACTAGCTCTTCGAATGCTGACGTCTGAAGTGCGACTTTCGGATCCGAAACAATATAAAGGAGGCTTTAATAACGTATTGGGTCCGCGGCTTATCACATTCGCAAGTCTTTAAGTGGAGGAAGTCTGGCAAGGAGACATTGGAATCGCCGACTGTGATTGCCGATAACTCCACGTGTTATCGCATCGGAAGGACCGTTATGTTATGTTCCATTCCATAGGAACTGCCGATAGAGATTGCGATAGTGTTATTCCATTTTTTTGAATAAAGCACTGCTGATAGTGTATTTGTATATTAATGCTGTCCTTTGTAAAAACCCCGCCGATAGTGTAATTTCTTGTGAAGTAGCACTACGACCATTAACCCGCCGATAGTGTATTTCCTGGGTAATCGCTTTATGGTAGTGTGGATTTGCCGATAGTGTATTTTATGCACAATGGCATTAATTCCACTCAAAAGCCCGCCGATAGTGTATTTTGTAATTCCCATGGAATTACAGTTCCGATAGAGGGAAAGAGGCTCTATTGTGTAAACTGTTCCCGATAACAAGGGTTGGGCGATTAAAGGAAAGGGATTGGTAATAGTGGCTAAAAGGATGAAAATTATGAAACAGTCAGTCTAGGAATAGATGACTGATACTCCAGTTAGGATTGAAGAAGGGTTTCAGCCAGAATTAGAGGAAATTATATCAGGACTAGGGCGTTTGTCAGTATCACCTGCACCCAGGCCACCATTAGTGGTATCAGAGCAACCTTTTGACACTGAATTGAATCTCAGAAACAGGAGGAGGAAAGTTAATATGGCTTTCAGAGTTGGAAGAGGACAAGGATGTGGTGGAAGAGGTCGACCAGTTGCAAATGCTGAAGTGATGGAAGCTGTGCACCAGATGCAGGCTAGATTAGAGGCATTAACAACAGAGAGAAATATAGATGATGGGGATATTAGTGAGCCTGAGGTTGAAGCTGAAGGAGAGGAGGAAACTGTAGCAGTTACTCTTGCGATGAGATTCTTCCAGTCAGTGTTGAGATCCACAGCTAGGCCAAAGAATGAGGTTTCAATATATGAAGGAGGATTGAATCCAAAAGAATTGATAGACTGGATCAATGGCATGGAGAAATTCTTTGACTATGAAGAAACAGAAGATGAGAAGAAAGTAAAGTTTGTTGTCACCAAGCTAAAGGACATGCAGTGCTTTGGTGGGATGTAGTGCAAGCAGAAAGAAAGAGACTTGGCAAGCAACCTATCAAAAATTGGAGTAGGATGGTAGCACAGCTAAGAGGTAAGTTCCTACGAATTAATTATCAACAAACCTTGCTCAGACAAATGCAGAATCTTAGACAGAGGTCTATGACAGTGAAAGAATACACAGAGGAATTCTATAAGGTAAGCATAAGAGCTAGACAAACTCAGGATACAGATGAGAAGGTGGCTAGATATGTGAATGGTCTTAGGATGGACATTCAAGATGAGATAAGTATACTGTCTCCTAAAACAGTAGAGGAAGCTTATCAGATGGTACTGAAAGCTGAAGAAAAACTCATGAGGAAGCAGTTTGCTAGAGGGAGAGGTACTTTCTGAGGAAGGGGAAGTCAAGGTGGTAGAGGAAGATCTACAGCACCTAAAGATGGAGCTAGCAGCAGCTCAACCCAACATGCAACCACAGGAGGTGATGCAAGTGGCAGAGGGAGTTTTTCTAGAGGAAGAGGAGGTAGAGGAAGAGGAAGAGAAGTAAGATGTTACAGATGTAACAAACTGGGACACAGAGCTTTTGAGTGCCCAGAGAATGCAGGAACAAGCCAGAGGAATGCAATTGTTGCTCAAGTTGAGGGAGAAGCAACAACAACAGCAGTGACAGAAGAAGAAAATATACCAGAGAGAGGAGAATCTTTGGTAATCAATAAAGTTTTGCTCAAGCCAGCAAAGGAGATAGTTGAACCATCACAAAGAAAGACTTTGTTCAGAACAGTGTGTAAGGTTCAAGGGAAATGCTGTCAGATGATCATTGATAGTGGAAGCACTGATAATTTGGTCTCTATAGAAGTGGTGGAGAAATTGAAGCTGAAGACAATGAAACATCCAACACCTTACAAGGTGTCATGGTTACAAAAGGGACATCAGCTGCTAGTGAATGAACAGTGTGAAGTGGAGTTGCAGTTGGGCAAATATAAGAACAAAATTGTATGTGATGTGATGCCAATGGATGTGTGTCACATATTGCTTGGAAGACCTTGGCAATATGACAGAGGAGTTATGCATAATGGAAAAAGAAACACCTACAAGTTTGATAAAAATGTTGTCAATCATACGTTGCTTCCTATGGGAGAAGAAGATGCATCAAGAAAAAAGACTGATCCAAAAACTTTGTTACTGGGAGGAAAGGAATACTTGCAGTAGATTGAAGAGAATGAGGTAAATTTTGCTGTAATTTGCAAGCCCAAGGTAATAATGACTTCTACGGAAGTTTCTGATTTACCCATTGAAATTCAAGAAATGTTGGACAACTATTGTGATATCATTGTTGATGATTTGCCTAATGAGTTACCACCCATTAGAAGAATCAACCGTCATATAGATTTGATTTCTTGAGAAAATCTACCTAACAAAGCAGCTTACAGAATGACTCCTACAGTAAATGAAGAGGTTAGGAAGCAGGTTCAGGAACTGCTTGACAAAGGACTGATCAGAGAAAGCTTGAGCCCCTGTGTAGTCCCAACAATGTTGAGTCCAAAGAAAGATGGAGGATGGAGAATGTGTACTGATTCAAGAGCCATCAATAAAATCACAATCAGGTACAAATTTCTTTTACCTAGAATTGAAAATTTAATGGATTGCTTGAGTTGGGCAAGGTATTTTACAAAACTAGATCTTAAAAGTGGGTATCATTAGATAAGGATAAGAGAAGGGGATGAGTGGAAAATTGCCTTTAAGACAAATGAGGGATTGTATGAGTGGAGAGTAATGCCTTTTGGGTTGTCAAATGCACCAAGTACGTTTATGAGACTCATGAATGAAGTTCTTAAAGAGTTTATTGGTAAATTTGTAATAGTATATCTGGACAATATATTAGTTTACAACAGGTCTAAGGAGGAGCACATGAGACATTTGAATTATGTCTTACAAAGGTTATAGCAGGAGAAATTATTGCTGAATTTGAAGAAGTGTTCATTCATGAAGGAGGAGTTAGTGTATTTGGGTTTTGTTATTTCTGTTGAAGGGCTGAAGATGGATCCAAAAAAGATCAAGGCAATCATGGAGTGGCCTTCACCTAAAAGTGTTTTTGAGGTAAGAAGTTTTCATGGTCTTGCTAGTTTTTATAGGAAATTCATAAAGAATTTTAGTAAGATCAATGCTCCTATTATTGAGACCATAAAGAAGGATAAACAACCATTTAGATGGACTGCTGAAGCAGAAAAGAATTTTCAGCTGTTGAAGAAGAAAATCACTGAAAAACCTATTTTGGTTCTACCTGATTTTAGTAAGCCTTTCCAAGTGAAGTGTGATGCCAGCGGAGAAGCTATTGGAGGTGTTTTAAGTCAGGAAGACAGACCTATAGCTTATTTTAGTGAAAAGCTGAATGATTCAAAGAAGAAGTATTCTTCTTATGATAAAGAGTTCTATGCAGTTGTGCAGTCATTGAAGAAATGGAGACATTATCTGATGTCAAAGGAGTTCATACTTTATTCAGATAACCATGCACTACAGTATATTATGCAACAACCAAAACTTAGCTAGAAACATGCTAAATGGGTAGAGTATCTTCAAAGTTTCCATTTTGTCTTGAAGCACATAAATGGCCAATCAAATAAAGTTGCAGATGCCTTAAGTAGGAGAAATGTATTACTTCAAGAGAGTCAAATTCAAGTGTTGGGTTTTGAATTTCTTAAAGAATTATATGAAACAGATTCAGATTTTAAAGAGGCATTTGAAGCTTGTAAGAATCCTGTTTTGATGGATAGGAATAAATGGTTGGATTATTTCTTACAAGATGGACTGTTGTTTAAGAGAAATCAGCTGTGCATACCAAACTGTTCTATGAGGGAGAACTTAATCAAAGAGAAACATAGTGGTGGACTTGCAAGACATTTTGATATAGAAAAGACTTATGAACAGTTGAACAGATTTTATTTCTGGCCGAAAAACTAAAGTGGAGAAGTATGTGAAAACTTGCAAAATCTGTGAATATGCAAAGGGAAGAAGCCAAAACACAGGTTTGTATGTTCCATTACCAATTCCAGATAGGCCTTGGGATATGGTAAGTATGGATTTTGTTTTGGGCTTACCAAAGACTCAAAGAGGGAATGATTCAATTTTTGTTGTAGTGGACAAATTTTAAAAATGGCACATTTTATTCCATGTTATAAAACTAGTGATGCTACTCACATTGCTAATTTGTTTTTCAAGGAGATTGTAAGATTGCATGGGTTGCCTAAGAGTATTGTCTCAGACAGAGATTCCAAATTTGTTGGACATTTCTGGAGGACATTATGGAAGAAGTTGGGAACTAAACTGAGTTTCAGTTCTGCCTATCATCCACAGACTGATGGACAGACTGAAGTTGTGAACATGAGTTTGGGCAATCTTTTAAGGAGTCTTACTACAGAAAATCCAAAGCAATGGGATCGAGTATTGGCACAAGTTGAATATGCATATAATGACTCACCTAACAAGAGTACAGGACAGAGTCCATTCCATATAGTCTATGGAATGCATCCAAGAGGAGTATCCGAGTTAAGAAACTTGGGAAAAGATGAAATAAGAAGTGCAGAGGGAGAAGATTTTGCTTCAGAAATGCAAGCAATACATGAACAAGTGAAACAACAACTACAGGATAGCAACATCAAGTACAAAACCAGAGCAGACATGAGAAGAAGAGAGATGAACTTTGAAGTTGGAGATTTGGTTTTAACACACCTAAGAAAGGAAAGGTTTCCAAAGAGGGAGTATAACATATTAATGTTCAAGAAAACTGGACCATGTAGAGTGTTAAGGAATTTTTCTGGAAATGCATATGAAATTGAATTACCCCCTGATGTTGGAATATCTCCAATTTAAAATGTTGTTGACCTGTATAAGTATGAAGGTGAAACTGCAGATGATACAGAAGAAGATCAGAAAACACAAGAAATTGAATGGGTAAAATAGTTACCTACAGCAAAAGCATTACAACCAGAAAGGATTTTGGACAAGAAAGTGTTCAAGAAAACTAGAGGACAGGAGTACTTTTAGTATTTGGTCAAATGGAATGATTAACGAATTGCTGAAGCTACTTGGGTAACAGAAAGCATGCTACAGAAGCTGGGCAATTTTGTAGAAGAGCTCATGGACAGGAGCCCATGAAGAATTTTGTCCTCAGGAGCATGAGACTTGGAGGGAATAAAAATTCAAATTTATTCCAAAAATACAAAAAAATCTACAAGCAAAGGAGTGGGATCCTTTAACCATCAATTTCCATGTTTTTCTAGTTTAACATAGAGATAGAATCTAGGGATAAATCATGATGTAATAAATGTTAAATAGTTAAGCCATAGTGGAGGTTCTCGAGAATAATACCTCGCTGAACAGATAGGATTAGTTAAGCATAATGGAGATTCTCGAGGAGGATGTATTGCAGAACTGATAATTGCAATAAATTGAACCTCTGTTTTAGGATCTGGTTGTTAGCACGAACCAGTATATATGTAAGTTTGATGTTATTGTAAAGGGATTTGGACCGCATGCTTTTATCGTGTATTTCTCAAAGGAAGAGGGGATTTCTCTGTGTATTGGTCGATCCCAGAGGCGTGGTGACCTCCGAAAATGTTTCTGTGCATCTGAACTTGTATTTGCCTGTTAAACTAGTATTTATGCATGTATTCGGCTTCGTTTTCCCTTTTGAGTCTTTATAATAGTGATTTGGCCTTATTTTCCAACTAATACTTCGATTTAAGCCTGTTGGAGTGGTTTTCCTTTATATCGGCATGCCCTGTTTCCCTTATATGCATTGTTGAGTTCCGCAGGCAGAAACTCTAGTTTACACTGGAAAACTGTGGAAAACTTAGTCGGAATCGAGTTCCGGACTTGAAATTCTATTAAGTGTGGCCGATACCCTTATCGAGTTTGCAACCAATATCGCATCGCAGTGTTGGAGCGGGGAGGGACTAGCCCTTCGAAGCGCCGACGTCCGAAGTGCGACTTTCAGATCCGAAACAATATAAAGGAGGCTTTAATAACCTATCGGGTCCGTGGCTTATCGCATTCGCAAGTCTTTAAGCGGAGGAAGTCTGGCAAGGAGACATTGGAATCACTGACTGTGATTGCCGATAACTCCACGTGTTATCGCATCGAAAGGACCGTTATGTTATGTTCCGTTCCATAGGAACTGCCGATAGCGATTGCGATAGTGTTATTCCATTTTTTTGAATAAAGCACCGCCGATAGTGTATTTGTATATTAATGTTGTCCTTTGTAAAAACCTCGCCGATAGTGTAATTTCTTGTGAAATAGCACTACGACCGTTAACCCCGCCGATAGTGTATTTCCACGGGTAATCGCTTTATGGTAGTGTGGAGCCGCCGATAGTGTATTTTATGCACAATGGCATTAATTCCACTCAAAAGCCTACCGATAGTGTATTTTGTAATTCCCATGGAATTACAGTTCTAATAGAGGGAAAGAGGCTCTATTGTGTAAATTGTTCCCGATAACAAGGGTTGGGCGATTAAAGGAAAGGGATTGGTAATAATGGCTAAAAGGGGGAAAATTATGAAACAATCAATCTAGGAATAAATGATAGATACTCCAGTTAGGATTGAAGAAGGGTTTCAACCAGAATTAGAGGAAATTATATTAGGACTAGGGTGTTTGTCAATATCACCTGCACCCAGGCCACCAGATTGCAGATCATAAGCGATTGAAGACACCAGCCTAGAAATCTGAGAATTTGCAGCAGAAAAGTAGCTGTCCCGAGAGACAACGCTGTTCCAGAGCCACAAATGTAGAAGGAGGAGGGATGCAGTGCAGAGAACGTGACACAGAGAATCATGCAGTGCCTGCGTCAGCATTCTGAGCCAGGTGAAGGTGACACAGTAGCTGGGAGGAGCCCACACAGTAGCTGCGTTAGCTACCCAGGCCAGTGCAGAAGTAGAGGAGGGGCAGATTAGAGCTACGCATTGCCAAGTCATCTTTCTCTATTGGAATTTCTAAGTCTCACCTGTTAGAAACCCTCCATGCACTTTACTGATTTATTCCTACCTACTTGTTCTGTTAATTAACAAGTTATTTACCATGTAAATACTGAAAATAAATACAAGTGTAGGCTCAACACATTACACATCATCAACTGAAGGAAACAGAAACAAGCACACAAAAGACACCGTTATTTTTGGACTAATGTCCCGGAAAAACCCAATGCGGGAAAACTGGCGCAGCTATTTGAGGGATTTATTATTAAGCAGCTCTTTTCAGAGTACACTGGGTGCCAAACTGGCTAACTCGACAGAGATAAAAAAAATCTAGCAACAATACCTCTCTTACGAAACAGGGATTCGGAAAGCCTGCTCCATGAAATCCCCCTCTAGCACAATTTGAAGCCTAGCGTCAGCCCTGCTAGGCTTTGCGTCAACCTATTGAGGCTCTCAGCATCACTCCTGCAGCCTCTGCGTGGATGACGCAGGCCCCTTCTGGCTCTGCGCAGTCTTTGTTGCCTCTGCGTGGCTCCCTCTGGCTCCGCGTCTGCCTCTCTCTGCTTCTGCATTGGTCTTTCGGCACTGTCCTTGCCTCTGCCTCTCTCTGCTTCTGTCTTGGTCTCTTGGCACTGTCCCTGCCTCTCTGCCTCGCACTCATTGCCCCTCGCTACAACTGATCATTGATTCTATCTCTCTTAGCAAACCTCACTCTAGAGAATAGAATGACTGATCACTTTGGTGTGTTCTCCAAGTGACCCTCAAGCCTCCTCTTATACTTTTCTCGTTGACATATCAATGGCCGAGATTAAATCCCTAATCAATGGCTAATATTAGATCTGGCTTGATCCATGACTTTTGGACCATTCTAACACAGTTTTATATTAATTCACATTAATATTTTATTTTCCCTAAGTTTAGACTTAGGGACTCCATTAAAAATATTAATTATTTTAATATCTCCCAAACTGTTTAGAATTTGCCGAAACACTTTCTGGGTATTGAAGATCTCATGTGCCCTAACCTCTCCACTAAATTTCGTGGCTAGAGCACATCCGATGCTACCCCAATTCAACTCTCCCTCTTAGCGAGGACTGTACTCTAGCAATACTCCTCACTGAGTATTACCGTGATCATTCGGCATCAGTCCCTATGCTGATGCTAGGCCTGCTGCCCAACATCCTCTACACTGCTGCATCCTGTACTGCTGCCCATAGCTCTGCCACTGCCATTACTGCATCTGTACGACAACTCGCTCTGCATCCGTGCTGCTGCCCATGGCCCTGCCACTGCCACTACTGCGTTAGCACTGCATCTCCTCTCATCATGCTGCATTGTGCTGCCCATAGCACTACCACTGCTAACTGCTGCACTACAACTCAGTTATTGAGAAGTAAGTAATTGATCTCCTAACTCTGACCTCTCTGTTGGGCTTGAGTACTCTTAATGCTGAAGCTCCCTCTACCGCTGATAAGTGCTCCCTCTTTGATCTCTGCGCTGCTACAACAACTCCCTGCATCTCGCACTGTTGCACACCTCTCTGTGCCATCCTACATTGGTGCAACACTCTCGTGCCTCTTGCACTGTTACAGCCTGCTAGCCTCACACTATCCTGGGAATTCTGCACTGTAGCTCTCTCTGCTGCTTCATTTGCCTCTACCCACATCTGCTAGTCCTACTACTCCTCTTCGGGGCTCCCATAGCGTGGTCTAACCCAAGAGGTTGGGTGCCTCGAGGATCTTGCCCCTCATCTCCTATAGTCCGTCTGACTACAGCTCGATGTCTCCCCACTTCCGCTCAAGTGGCTTGTGTGCACTCTTAGCACAATCATCGTTTGTCTCCACTTCCTTCTTTGCCCTTGCTGGCGCTGCCTTGGTCTCGGAGGCCTCTCCCTTGCTCTTTTTCCTTGGACACTAGGTCGCATAATGACCTAGCTCCCCATAGTGGAAGCATTTGACCTTGGAGAGGTTCTTCTTCTTTCGTTTCTCTTGCTTTCCCTTAGATGCTAGGGCAACATCCTCCTCCTCCTGCTTGACTCTGATCCCCTTGCCGCTGCTTCCCGTCTTGCTTAGCCTTCTGATCTCTTCTTGGCGAAGAGCCGCCCACATTTCCTCCCAATGTGGAAGGGTCGCTCTGCCCAGTATACTCTGGACAAATACCTCCCAATCTTCTGAGACTACGTTGAGGGTTGTTCTCACTATCAATTCCTGATCCAGCGTGGCCCCTATGGAAGTCAACTGATCACGTATCTCATTTAGTCGACCGAGGAAGGTGTCGATCGGCTCTCCCTTCTTCATCTGGTATGACTGCAACTGATTTTCTAGTAACATCCTTCTCTGCACAAAAGTATGATGGTACAATTTCTTTAGGGCTTCCCACATCTCATTTGCCGTTTCCTTCTCGGCAGTGTGTGGTACTACATGTTCCTTGACCTCTTCAAGGATGATGCTCTTGGCCCTCGCCATTGCCTCCTCGTACTTGTCGTTATCAGCCGGGTCAACTGGGATTGCTATTGTCCTCAAGGCAAAGTGCTTGACACGATTTCTGTCAAGTACGGATAAGATTTTGGCCTTTTAGACTGCGAAGTTTGAGGCTTCGTCCAGTCTGTCTTGGTCTCTTACTCCGTGTAGTGCCATGTTGCTCTTCTACTTCCCCCTGGAAGTTCTCGACGTGACTCCCTCCGAGCCTTGATTTCCCTCCTAGAAACCCTTTTGCTAATGTTGAGATGCCCCCTACTCTGATCGTCTGTGCAACTGACCACTAATCCAGATTTCACAGCTAGAAACCCTCAGTAACAACTCCCTCTGAGCCTTGATTTCCCTCCTGGAAACCCTTCTGCCGATGTCGAGATGCCCCCTACTCTGATCGTCTGTACAACTGCACCCTTGATCCGGATTTCTTGGCTAGAAACCCTCGGTAACAACTCCCTCCTCCTTGGCCTTGCCCTGTTAGGTACTGTTCTGACTACAGTACCCACCAACTCCACTTTGCAACTTACCCACAACCTCTTAAACCCCAGCAACCTGAAGGTGAGAGCTCCTAGGCTCTACGCAGTCCCGACACTGGCAAACTAGCTCCCTCAGCCAACTGTGTCAGCCCTCCTGGCCTCTGCATGGCTCTGCGTGAGCTTGTTTTTGCCTTCTTCAGCCTCTGCGCAACCTCTTCTTGTCTCGAGCTTGATGACGCAGGCACTGCATCACCCCTTCCTTGCTGCTTTGCTGCTAAGAACAACTTCTGTCACTAGGGACAACTATTTTCTGTTGCTGCTGCTCTACTTTGTTGATGTCTTCAGTTCCCTTGTGATATGCAACCACCCTCTGATACCATGTTGGAATTTCTAAGTCTCACCCGTTAGAAACCCTCCATGCACTTTACTGATTTATTCCTACCTACTTGTTCTGTTACTTAACAAGTTATTTACCATGTAAATACTGAAAATAAATACAAGTGCATGCTCAACACATTACAGATCATCAATTGAAGGAAACAGAAACAAGCACACAAATGACACCGTTATTTTTGGACTAATGTCCCCGGAAAAACCCAATGCGAGAAAACTGGTGCAGCTATCTGAGGGTTTTATTATTAAGCAACTCTTTTCTGAGTACACTGGGTGCCAAACTGGCTAACCTGACAGAGATAAAAAAATTTGGCAACAATACCTCTCTTACGAAACAGGTATTTGGAAAGCTTGCTTCGCGAAATACCTCTCCAACACAATCTGAAGCCCAACGTCAGCCTGAAACCCTCTGCGTTAACCTATTGAGGCTCTGCGCAGCCTCTCTGGCTCTTTGCGTCGCTCCTGCAGTCTCTGCGTGGATGACGCAGATCCCTTCTGGCTCTGCGTAGTCTCTGTTGCCTTTGCGTGGCTCCCTCTAGCTCTGCGTCTGCCTCTCTCTGCTTCTGCACTGGTCTCTCGACACTGTCCCTGCCTCTCTGCCTCGTACTCACTGCCCCTCTCTGCAACTGTGTAAAAATTTTCTCATTTCCCACGTTGGTTTTCAGTTTCACCTTATTTCACCCATATAGTTAAATGCCCTTTCCCATATCCATACATTCAACAACTGAAAAAATAAAATTTCGCTGAAAACACAAATTTTGGAAATTCTACAGAACGCTGGAAAATGCAGAAATAAAAAATCAGCAGGTATAAACAACCATTTAACACATTTCAACATAGTGATTTTTGGTCAAGGTGACCCTGGAAAAACCCCCTACAACTCTTGGGGAAAACCAGTTCGAGAGCTCTTTCTTATTTCTGAAAAATGCTTTTTACAGTGAGAAATATTCAGCAAAAAATTCAGCGAGCAAACTTTATAACTTATCTCGTTTTCCGTGCCTCATAGCCAACTGGAAAACACTAGCAAATAGCAAAACAAGACAACAATAAATGTTGTACGGCCTCCTCGATTTTCATGCCCACTTTCAGCCTTAAATGCTGCTGTACGACCTGCAATAAATACACCACACGGACCTCGATTTGCGTGCAGAAAAAATAGCAATACGCTGTACGGATTTCTTTGTAAAATGTGCCAGCAAACTGCTCCTCGATTTCTGTGCAAACTGCTGTACGAATTTCTAGAAAATTGTGCCAAAATCTGCCTTTCACTGTGCTAACTCAGCTGTATGGATTTGCTAAACTGCTGCCTTGGAATGTGTGCCAAGCTGCTGTCTCCTTCTCCTCCCTGTCCAGAAATCTCCCTTGCTCTCTTGCTCTCCTTCTCTCAATCTGTTCATGAAAGAATGAATGACCTTTTCCTCCTTTTCCTCCCTTAATCTAACCCTAAGTGACTTTTGGGTGATCCCTAAATCCAATGGTTGAAATAGATTGAGATCTAGGGCTGAGATTAAATGCTCATTTAAATCTCACTTTCTATTTTTTAATTCACCCCACTTTAATAAAGACTCACTTAGTCATTTATTTCCAAAGTCACTTTTCCTTTCTAATTTTACATTGACTTTATTAAAGTCACTTTAAAATTAGACTTTAGTAACTTTATCACTTAAAGTCACTTTTAAATTAGATTTGACTTTATAAAAATTATAAAGTCACTTTAGGAGAAAAATTAAATTTTTTTGGACACTTTTCCCTAGGCCAAAGATCAAAGCCTTAGGGAACCACCTGTCTTCCGGTACCAAATTTCAACAAACTGATCACTGATTCTATCTCTCTTAGCAAGCCCTGCTCTAGAGAATATAATGACTGATCACTCTGGTGTGTTCTCCAAGTGACCCTCAAGCCTCCTCTTATACTTATCTCATTGACATATCAATGGCCGAGATTAAGTCCCTAATCAACGGCTAAGATTAGATCTAGTTTGATCCATGACTTTTGGACCATTCTGACACAATTTTATATTGATTCACATTAATATTTTATTTTCCCTAAGTTTAGACTTAGGAACTCCATTAAAAATATTAATTATTTTAATATCTCTCAAACTGTTTAGAATCTACCCAAACCCTTTCTAGGTATTGGAGATCTCATGTGCCCTAACCTCTCCACCAAATTTCGTGGCTAGAGCACATCCGATGCTACCCCATATCAACATTCTCAGCCAGGAAGGATTGACGCAGTGGCCAGGAGGAGCTGATCGAACTCTCATTGTGATTGCGCAGAGCTGAAAGGGTTCAAATTCTTTAGTTGCCAGGGCTAAGGGAGCTAAGCAGATTTTTATTTGTAGAGCTGGTGGGATGTTGTTTCTGTGTGTGTAGAATAATGTCTAAGGAGACTGAACCAAGGTAGAAGGAAGCACTACCTCGACAAATTTCTAGCCAGGAAATCTAGATCTGGGTTGCAGTGGCAAAGGAGGATTGGAGAGGAGTGATTCCACTGTTGGCCAGAGGATTTTTGAGAGGGAAATCAAGACTCAGATGGAGTCTAGAGAAGAGGAGCAGAGATGGCAGTGAACAGATTGAGGGATCATGACAGATTGGATAGGGCTTCCAATTTTGTCATCTGGAAGGCCAGGATCCTGGCAATCCTGGATAAACATCACATCAAGGACTATGCCTTGAAAACCGTAGGTGTCCCAGTTGACCCAAATTCAAATGAGAAGTATGAGGAGGCCGAGGCAAAAGCAAAATGCATGATTCTAGACGTGGTCAAGGATCATGTCATACCACATATTGCTGAGAAGAACACAACAAGGGAAATGTGGCAGACGCTGACCACCTTATACCAGGGCTTTTCCGTGCAGCAAAAGATGTTATTAGAGAATCAGCTGAGGTCATATCAAATGCAGAAAGGAGAGGAGATAGATCCGTTCCTTCTTAGGTTGCAAGGAATTCGTGACCAGCTTACTTCCGTGGGGTCTACACCGGATCCAGAGTTTATGGTCAAGACTGCTTTGAATGCAGTCTCCGAGGACTGGGAGACGTTTGTCCAAAGCATTTTGGGCAGAGCGACTCTCCCTAGTTGAGAGGAGATGTGGGCAACTCTTCGACAGGAAGAGATCAAGAGGTTGACTAAGGCAGGGAGTAGCGATAAGGGAGTTCGAATCAAGAAAGAGGAGGAGGATGCAACTCTAGCATTTGCGGGACAACAAGGGATTTAAAAGAGGAAGAAGAAAGACATCTCCAAGGTCAAGTGCTTCAACTATGGGGAGCTGGGACATTATGCTTCTCAGTGCCCAAGGAAAAAAGGCAAGGGAGAAGCTTCTGACTCAAAGGCTGCTCCAGCAAAGACGGAGAAGGATGTCGAGACTGATGATGATTGTGCCATGAGTGCTCATGTGCCTCTATAGAAGAGGTGGGGAGACATTGAGTTGTAGTTGAGAGGACTACGTAACCGGGGCAGGATCCTTGAGGTGCCCAAACTCTTGGATCATATCTAGCTACGAGAGCCCTTAACGATAGTAGCATGATGATAGGTGTCAGGTGGAGCAAAGTGTGATGGAGCGACAACGCAGTGCTCGAGTGCAGAAGTCTGTAGCAGCGCAGTGGAGGTTGTAGCAGTGCGAGAGGCATAGAAGAAGTTGCAGCAGCATAGTGGCAATAGAGGGAGCACAAAATAGCAGCAGAGGTGGCTTCAACATCACGAGGCTTCCAGACTGACCGGGATGTCAGTGTTTGGGGGAAGTCAGTTACTTTCTTCTCGATCACTGAGTTGCAGTGCATCAGTTAGCAGTGGCAATGCTATGGGCAGCATGATGTGGCATGTTGAGAGGGAGCTGCAGTACAGATGTAGCAGTGGCAGTGGCAGTGTCATAGGCAGTAGTACAGGAAGAAGCAGTGTAGTGGATGTGGGGCAGCAGGCTGAGCATCAGCATAGAGGACCGATGCGCAGGATCAGTGTGATGCTTCTATGGTGAAGCATTGTTAGAGCACATTCCTCGCTAAGAGGGAGTGTTGATTTTTGGTAACATCGGATGTGCTTTAGCCATGAAAATTGGTGAAGAGGCTAAGACACATGAGATCTCCAAGACCCAAAAATCGTTTGGGGTAATTCCGCCCGGATGAAGAGAATATAAAATAATTATTATTTTTAATGGGTACCTAAGTCTAAACTTAGGAAAATAAAAATATTAATGTGTATTAATATAAAATGGGTGAGAAAGTTCTAAGTGACGAGGATCAAGTGAGTTCTAATCTTTGCCGTTGATTAGGGACTTAATCTCGGCCGTTGAATTGTCGACAGGAAAAGTATAAGAGGAGGCTTGAGGGTTAGTTGGAGACACACCAAAGGAGATTAAGAATTCGATTTTCTGGGGCTGGGTTTGCTAAGAAAATCGAGTTAAAGATCAGTTGCAGTGAGGGGCAGTTCAACAAAGGATTTCAATCCAAGGCTGAAGAATACATATCAGAGAGGCAACTAAGTTGCAGAAGAGGCAGCGCAGAGCCTAGGAGGGCTGACACAGAGGCTAAGTAGGCTAGCGCAGAGGATGCAGAGGGCCATAGAGGCTGACGCAGAAGCCATAGAGGCTGACGTAGAGGACGTAGAGGGCTTCAGAGGTTGCACTGGGAGATTCTGTGGGGCAGACTAGGAGCTGATTAGCAGATCCTAAGCCGGAGAGGGTGACGCTATTCCAGAGTAGTGTTTGGAACAACTTTCGCTGTCCAGCACAAGGAACGACCGGAGTCACTGTGGGATTGATCATCTAGTTGTTGATTTGCCGAAATATCTGTCTCAGGAGAGAGGTACTATTGCCAAGGATATTCTTTGAAGGGTGAGCCATTTCTAACACCCTAGTTGTATTCACGAATCTGCGTAATTATACAAACTGTCTATACGCTGCACCGATTTTCTCGCATTGGGTTTTTTGGGGGACGATTGTCCAAAAATAACCGTGTCCCTTGTGTTATTGTTTCTGTTTACTTCAGTGTATGATCTGTATATCTGTGAAGGCTGCATTTGTGTTTACTTCGATGTTTATGCAATTAAATAACTTGTTAATGTAAAGAACAAGTAGGAGATAGTAAACTAGAAATTGCAGTAGGGGTTTCTAATGTGTTAGATTCAGAAATTTTAACATCAAAGATAGTTCAAGCAACCAAGGAGGAGCATATATGTAAACTAGGTGTGATAGTTCTTTCTCCTTAAATTCTTTGCTATTTTATTATGGAAATGAATCTACATGCAGCGAATATCTGAAGTGAACAAAGTTCGTTCTTTAGATTAAATACTCCAGAAAACTTGGAATATAAAGAGCTCCATTGAGATACAAGAATATATATTAAAATGTATGAATGAGAATAATGATACAATTGAGAGTGAGGGGCTTGCTTATATACCAAGCAAATGTCCCTTTATGAACAGTCATGTCTCCGTAGACATGCCTCTTTGTTTAACTAATTATTACTTATTTACATATTATTATGTTTATTATTTATTATCTATATTTATTACTTTTACATAATTATATTGATAACATTGCCTTCCTCAAAAAATTGTCCTCAAAGCTTGTTGATGAAAGGGATTGAGATCTTTTTTTGCTACGAATGTCTTCTGTTTGATCTTTTTTTGCTGCGAATGTCTTTTTGTCTCGGGACAGTCATCTTTGTCGATACCAGTTGATATGATCCTTTAAGTGACAAACAAAACTGTGGCACTGAGAAGGGATCAAGCCATCGTAAATTAATCTTCTGTCAAATCTTGCAGTGATTGGAAGCTTGTAATGAATTGTTATCACTTGAGTGGATTACATTGACATTAGTATTCTTCAAAACGTCAATTTGTTGTTTCTGTTCTAAATACGTAGCTTGATTGAGTTGTCTACTCTTTTGATTCGGATGTCGATAAGGAATTCTAGTGATTTGATTTTTCCTTATCTTGTTTGTGTCATTTTCTTGATTTATTTGAAGTGCCTGATTTCCTTTAGTTATGACTTTAGTTATGAAAGTTGAATGGTTGATTTTTGGATCTTCACTTGAATCTTTTGTTGCTGGAACTGCAACTTCTGAGTACATCTTTACTTCAACTAGTTTGTCCTCTTCTTGAGTTGTGATATTGACTGGATCAGTATTTGTTCTCTTTCTTCCACTTGGATTGAAGACTTCGACACTTCTTTTGTGATAAGTTCTTCTAATTTGTTTTTCAATGATTTCTTATCATCCTTAAGTTTCTTAATTTGAGTGAGTAGACTTTGATTATGGTTTCTGAGACATAAGAGTTCCTCATTTTCTGAATCAACTTTATTTTGGTCTTCAAGCTTCTCATCTTTTAAACACTTGATTTGTTCTAATAACCTTTGGTTAAGGTTCTTTAAGCATAAACTTTCCTCTTCTTTTCTTGATAGACTTTTGTTGAGTTTCTTTTCAAAAATTTTATTTTCTTGTTCTAACTGGTGTTTCTTAGCTTTACATTTCCTCACTTGTGTAAGTAGTTTCTGATTATGCTCCTTCAAACATGAATTTTCCTTATTTTTGTTGGATATGACTTCTTCAAGCTCTTTCTGCTTCTTTGATACTATTTTTGGATTCTCTTGAAACATTAGTTTCACAATATACTTAAGATCTTTTGATGAAGGCATTATCAGTTCTGATTTTGTTGTCATGTCTTGGAACGTGACCATCTTCTTCTTGTAAGGGAACATCAAGAATTTGTTTTTTGTGTTTAGAATGAATGTACCTAATTCCTTGAACCAAGGTCGACCGAGAATTATGTCAACCTCTTTGTTAAGCATAGTTACGACACAAAATTTAGATATGTACTCATAATGATCAATTGTCACTTGCAAATCATTAATTTCATATTCTTTTCCTCCAAAATGACTTTCTCGTTCGCCTATATTTGGCTCTAGAATTAATAGTTGATTTTCCAAATTAATATTAATGTAATTATCCGCAATATTTGGATTAATAGAGTGGTACTAATATTTTTCCTTTGGATAAGTCAGGCCAGGCAGTAACTCCTCAACCAAAAATTGATTCATGTTTATTCCTTCAGGTAGGTCTTCATTAAATACATGAGGGAGAGACTGTTCAGTTCATTTCCCGATGACTGTTCATATTATTTATTTATCTATTTATATTATATTCACCCAAGCATGAGTATTAGGTGTCAACATTCCCCCCCTTAATCTAAAGGGATGTTGGTGAGTCCAAGCATCATTCTGAATCGTTCAAGCTTTTCTCTTCCAAGCGCTTTGGTGAAGATGTCTGCAATTTGCTCATTTGTGGAACAATGATGGAGATGGATTGTTTTGGCCTCAACATGATGTCGAATCAAATGATATTTAGTATTGATGTGCTTTGTTCGATCATGGAACTTTGGGTTCTTGGCCAATTTTATTGTAGAGGTATTCTCAATCATGAGTGGAGTTGATTGTACTTGTTTTACCTGCAAATCTTAAAGAATTTTCTTGAGCCACACAATTTCTTTTGTTGCTTCAGCTGTTGCCACGTATTCTGCTTCTGTTGTGGAATCTGCTGGAACTGATTGTTTGCGTGATCTCCAGGAGACAGCTCTTGATCCAAGACTCATAGCATACCCTGAAGTAGATACCCCAGTTTCTTTGTCTCCATCGAAGTCTGAATCGGAGTATCCAATCAAGATGAAGTCGTCCACTTGTGTATACTTAATTCCAAGTCTTGAGTTCCCTTCAAGTACCTTAGAACTATTTTTGCAGCAGACCAATGCCTCTCACAAGGCTTTTGCATAAACTTGGAGAGGATTCCAACAACAAACGAAATGTCTGGTCTGGTAGTAGTTAGGTAGTTGAGACTTCCTACAAGCTATCTATACTTTGTTGCATCCTCAAATTCTTTTCCTTTAATAGATGTGAGCTTTAAGTTTTGTTCCATTGGAGTAGTAAGAGGATTGCATTCTGTCATGCCAAACCTATTCAACAGATCTCCAATGTATTTCTTTTGAGAAAGAAATATGGACTTCGGATGTTGGGTTACTTCAATGCTAAGATAGTAATGAACATAGCCCAAATCAGTCATTTCAAAACTTTTCCCCAATTCCTTCTTTATGGATGCAATGTAGCTTTCATTGTTCCCTGTCATCAAAAGATCATCTACATATACCACAAGATATACAACTGTTTTGCCAACTTTCTTGACAAATAAAGCTGCATCATCAAGATCATAATGTTTGAAATTGAGTTTCAGAAGATGCTCAGTTAGTTTTTCATACTAGGCTCGCGGTGCTTGTTTGAGGCCATACAAGGACTTCACAAGTTTGCATACTTTATGTTCATGTTCTTTCACAACAAATGCTTCAGGCTGAGACATAAAAACATTCTCTTTTAGATCTCCATTTAAGAAAGCAGTTTTTACATCCATTTGATGGACTTTCCAACCGTTCTGAGCTGCTAGTGCAAATAGTGTCTGGATGGTAGCCCATTTTGCTGTGGGGGCAAAAGTCTCCTCATAATCGACCCCTTCCTTCTGTGCAAAACCTTTTGCCACAAGCCTAGCTTTGTGCTTGTCAAGTGAGCCATTAGCTTTATACTTGTTCTTGTAGACCCACTTGCAGCCAATTGGTTTGGTTCCTAATGGAGGATCAACAAGCTTCCAAGTGTCGTTCTTTATGAAGGCATCATACTCCTTTTGCATTGCTTCTTTCCATTCATCATGAGAAGCAGCTTCTTTGAAGGAAGTTGGTTCAAAATCTGTAGACAAGTTCAATTTACAATCATAAGAAACATCCATATCAACAGGTGAATTAGAGTCATCCACATCACCTCCATTTTTCCAGTTTGAATTTTTAGTTCCTGTCTTTCCAACCTCATCGAGATGAACACTTTCAAGCGTCTTTGTCAGCCACTTTGGGGGACCTTTTTCAGATCCCCCACGCTGCTCCGTTGATTGAGTTGGGACTGAATCAAGATTGAGTCTCCCAATTCTATCAATCACATCACTTAAAGCATCATCCATTGTTGGAGTTTCATGTGGGGGAGAGTGTTCTTCAGAAGAAGATTCCACATGTTGATCTAGTATAGGAATCCCCCCTTCAAGATGTGGAATCTGATTATCAAATTCTTGAAATGATTTTGCTTTTGTGAATCTATCCAAGCGATCAAGTTGCCGCTCAACAACATTGTCAGTTTTGGATGATTCAAGAAAAATTACATCTCTAGATACAACAAACTTCTTATTTACTTCATCATAGAGGCGGTATGCTTTGGAGGTGTTTGAATACCCCAGAAAGATACACTTACGACTTCTAGCACCAAGTTTGTTTCTATGTACCTTTGGTATCAAGGCATAACAGGTGGAACCAAAGACCCTGAGATGCTTTACCGAAGGAACATGTCCATACCACATTTCATATGGAGTCTTGTTTCTTATAGCATTAGATGAACATCTATTCTTTATATATGCAGCACATAGAACAACATCAACCCAAAACATTATCTTTACATTTTTGAAGAAGAGCATGGATCGTACCATATTTAAGATTGTCCTATTCATTCTTTTAGCTACACCATTCTGTTGGAGATTATAAGGCACAGTTGTTTGATGTTTGATCCCATGTTGGCGAAGATAGTTTTCAAATTCATTTGATGTGTATTCTTTTCCATTATCAGTGCGAATAGACCCAATATGAGATTGTGCATCATTTTCAATCCATTTATGAAAATTCTTGAATGTTTGAAAAGCATCAGATTTGTTCTTCAATAAATAAACCCAACACATTCTGGTGTATTCATCAATAAATGTCATGATATATTTATTTCCATTTGCAGAAGGAATAGGCATTGGACCACATAAATCTGAATGAATGAGTTCAAGTTTTCTATGTGCTCTTGAATGTGAATCATGAAAACACTGTTTGCTATGCTTTCCTAGAATGCAAGCATCACATTGCTTAAGTTTCCTAGGAATTGTAGGCAAACCAACAACACCATTTTTCTTCAACAAGCGGAGATTGTCATAGTTCAAATGTCCAAATCTAGCATGCCATAATAAACTTGGTGGAAGTGTAGCTTCTTCATGATAAGAATTGTATGAGAAATGTTGTGCACGAGTAGAGGTTCCTTGTAGCTTGAGAAGCCTTTCTTCTTCTATTCCCCTCATGACAAGTGAGTGGTCAGATGCTTTTCTTACCTCAAGCTTGCCATCAAACATATGAATGGAGTGACCTTGCTAGCAGACGTGGACCATGGACAACAAGTTTCTCTTGAGCTGTGGGAGATATAGAACATGATGCAGAAGAAAGTCTGGAAGACCAGGCAGTTTAAGCCTGATTGTGCCAAGCCTTGATGGCTTGATTTTTGATTGGTCTGCAATGTATACTGCTCCATCAACATTGTCAGTGAAATCTTCAAAAAAATCTTTTCTATGAGTCATGTGGCAGGTTGCTCCTGAATCAAGCAACCAAGCGTTTTTCCAAGAAGCAAGTGAAGCATTAAATAAATCTTCATTTATTCCAATGTTACATTGTGCCACAACATAGTGAGTGGATTTAGGTGCTTTACCTTTGTCTGTATCATTAGTTTTACCTTTCTGTTGGTTTCTTTTCTACTCAATTTTGTCCCATGGTCGCTTGCATGTAGAGGCATCATGTGATCCAATTCTTTTGCAGCAAATGCAGTGCAAATCTGCCTTTTCTCCTTGAGAATGTCTGCCCCCCTTGCCTCTGAAATATCTTCCTCTTCCTCTTCCTCTTCGACCACCTCTTCCTCTTGTAGAATCTTGAGCAGGATTTTTTTCTTTATGAGCAAGGCACATAGCCTCTTCAGAAGATTTAGGGGTTGTCTTCTTTCCAAAAGCTTTCTCTCTTTCAGCAAACTTTTTCACAAGAGAGTCAAAGGTGATATCTTTGAGATTTCCATTTGCTTGCAATGATTCATGATAATTGGAGTAAGTAGGATAAAGTGCCTTGAGAAAAGCGATAAGGGGAATATTCAATTCAACCTTATCGGATTTGATACCATGCATTATAGTCTTTACTTCAGATGCAAGAGCAAGAGGATCATTATTTTGTAGTTCAAGAGTGAAGAGTTTAATGATGAGTTGAACAACTTCAAGTGCAGAATGTGAGTCATAGAGTTCTTTCAGCTTTTGTAAGGCTTCAAAGGCAGTTGAATATGACGAAATATGGCGATTCACCTCTTCATTTATAGATGCTGCGATTAATGCATAAGCTTTGCTGTTCTTGTTTTCCCAAATGACGAGCTCTTTGTCTGAGGTAGGTTGTACTGGTTCATTGTCTCCGTCTCCGACACACACTCCTTTCCACAACTCATTGAAAATGAGGGTGTGTTTTATCATCTGGGACCATTCAGGATAGTTCTCCTTGCCAGTGAGAACTATTCCCACCATGGATATGATTGAATGCATTCTGTAAAAAAAAAACTTCTGCTGATAGAAAAATACTTCTGCCAATATACAATAAAATTGTACTTCTGATGGTAATTTTTTTTTTTACATTTCAAAAGGGCATTCTCTCCATGTACTGTCTTTGTCTTTAATGAAAATATAAAACATAAATCAGCTAGGCATTCTCAAAAGATTTCAAATCTCTTCCTCATATACCAATATGGACGCCAATACCTCACGCTACACCTTTATGCAACATATTTCCCTCACCTCATTGTTTATGCGAGAACTAAATGAAAGGCTCCAACATATATCTTCCATATACCCCAATGGTAATTTTATATAATGTAATATATGCCCATTAAAAGCATCACATATAATGGAACCAAAAAGTATCATGTACGTGAAGCACGTTACCACACAATGAAGCACGCAGGTTATCAAGCTATGAAGCATGTTATCAAGCTATGAAGCACGTTATCACACAATGAAGCACGCAGGTGTGCTTTGATTCTTGTACGCAGGTTATCAAGCACGCAGGATTATGGTTCCATCTCAAGTAGTTCCCTTGTACACAGCGCCAAATCTTCCCTCACCACGCTTGTTCTTACCATGAAAGTTTTCTGTTGTAGCTACCAATGTTTTCATTTCAAACACTGTGAAAACATTGGACAGCTAGAAATCGATTGCGGACATGGTTTTGTGAATAACAGAAATGCAACGACAAGCTCATTCGGATGGTGGAGGTGGAGAGTTGCAGCCCAAGACGCAGATGATTTTGAAGGCGGAGACAAGGAGGAATATGGGATGAGAGATGTCTGCAAAGAAGCTTTGCTATCACAGAAGCTTAATCAGACTTCTCTAGAAGTTATTTTGGATAGACAGTTGAAATCCACGCGAGCAGATACTGAAGCTAATCAACACAATCGACACCTGAAACGCCAGCTTCATGATAAGAAAAAATCTTTGAACAAATACAAAAATGAACTTGCGGTTATGGAATTGGAGCTCCAGGCTCTCGTGAGTCTTCTCAGGCAAAAGAAACGATAGTAGGTCAAACGTTTAGGCTACTGCGTGAAGCAGGTCATTGCGTGGAGCAGGTCATTTTGTGCTGATAACGGTTCAGGCTACTGCGTGGAGCAGGTCATTCAGGCTACACAAATAGCAATTGGGACAGACATTAGACAGGGAAAATGGCAGTATGGACAACGCTTTTGAATGGAGAGCAGAGGAGCAGAATAGGGAGTTACAAAGGACATAAAAACTAAAAAAAGGAGCTGGCTCTGATACCATGTCAGGCCAAGCAGTAACTCAACCAAAAATTGATTCATGTTTATTCCTTCAGGTAGGTCTTCATTAAATACACGAGGGAGAAACTGTTCAGTTCATCTCCCGATCACTGTTCATATTATTCATTTATCTATTTACATTATATTCACCCAATTATGAGGATTAGGTGTCAACATTACACCATTTTAATTTAATTAATCTAAAATCTATAATTGGAATACCTTTATAGGAGAATCTTCCTTCTTATATTTTTGAATTAGGCTCCATTTTGGCTTTGTTGATAATTTGGTTGAATGATTTATGAAACTTATATATTCTTCGTGTGAGTAAGGACTTCTTCAAAATATAATACGTCTCTTTCTTTCTTTCTTTCGTTTTGATTTTATTTCCAAATTGACTCCCTTGTATTTTTTATAAAAAATATTCTTTCTTTCAATAACAATACCCTTTTTTTCCAAGTTATAAAAACCTTGAAACCCTTTGATACCTTTATAACTTTATAATTTCCCTTAATATCTCTCTCTTTTTTATTTTTATTTTTTTCTATATATACTTATAATCTTCTCTTTTTCTTTTTGAAAAGTTACAACCCTAGTGAAACGTGGCTATTCATCTCTTTGGAGTATAATATAAAATATATGTCCACTTATGTTCATTTGACTCGGTTAATTTTCTCCACATAAAAGTAAAACTTACCATTCACATAAAGAGATTTGTATTCCTTTTTTTCTTCTTTTACCTTGAAAATACCATGGGCTGCTAATACCACGAGCTTGTAAACCACTTAATGAAGAATCAAGATAATATTATCTACTCTTCCTCTTCTTACGTATAGTTTTAAAGATATTTGGAAAGATTCCCTCTTGACTTTATCATGCACTGTTTATCAATAATGTAGAACCTTTTATATATATATATGAATGTTCTCCTTCAAAATTTACATCAGACTATATTTTTTTTCTAATAATTTTTTTTGACTTTATATTTCAAATTTTGATTTTGATTTTGATTTTTTTATTCTTTATTTGTTTTTGTGCTCTTTTCTTATTATCAAATGTCTAAAAGCCTAAATGGCGATATGGAGAAACCCCAATTTCTAGTAGCAAAACGCTTCAACAACAACAATGTTGACGAATTTCGATGGCCAAGGACCTGGGTCAAACTGGATCTATGTAGCGGCTGAGCATCTAGAGGATCAAACAACTTTGATACCAAATGAAGCGAACAAAGTTAAATCTTTAGGTTTAATACTCCAGAAGCATTGGAGTATAGAGAGCTCCATTGAGATACACGAATATATATTAAAATGTATGAATGAGAATAATGATACAATTGAGAGTGAGGGGCTTGCTTATATACCAAGCAGATGTCCCTTTATGAATGGTCATGTCTCCTTAGACATGCCTCTTTGTTTAACTAATTATTACTTATTTACATATTATTATGTTTATTATTTATTATCTATATTTATTACTTTTACATAATTATATTCATAACAATATCATTTCATTCATTGCCTTAGTTAGTTTCCTAGTGAAATAACACTCTTGAAGCCACCTTAATGGTAAAATGCCAATCGTTTTACCAATCTTTTCCTTGATTTTTAACCATTTTCTGCTTGTTTGTAACCTTGAACCAATAACATTTTAATGTTATATGCAGGATTAGGTTTTGTATTTTCCAATGCATTTATTCTAATACTTTTAGTAAGTTTATGATTAAATATTAGAAAAGTAGCATCTTTTCACTTATCTTTGAAAGTTGGGCGAGTTTGGTGATGACTAAAGAAAATGCAGATTCTGTAACAAATTCAATGCAGATTTTTACCACTCAGTGTCAAATTTGAATTTCCCTTTCAACTCTTGAAGATTTGGGAAGATCACTCTTGCATCTTGGATGGAAAGAATCATGGAAGATTTATTATCAAATATTTTAGAAAGATTTGTGGAAAGATCTTTAGAGATATTACTTGCTAGTTATTAGCAATTGGTTGTAGCCACATGAGAAATTTGTCAACTTAGGAGAGATTTGTGGATCTGAACTTATTGGTTATCTTAGATTTTTTTCTATAAATAAGAGTGCCTTCACCATTTCAAAGGGAGGACTCTTGGAGCATATGTCCATATTATAATGTAATAAATAAAACTTCTTAAATTCCTCTTCACATAGTTTGATTTAAGTTTCTAATGTTATAGTGTATTTTGTTGCCATGACTTCTTAAGAGACAAAGTTCACTCCACAAGAACATGGTGGTCTTTAGTTCATGCAATTTGATTTCATAGTTAATCTTTAATTTGATGCAAGTGTGGTGTGTTTATCTTTCTGCAATGTTATTTCCTTTTGTCTTTTCTGCTATAGTTGAACTCTAGGGGTTAAGATATGTTCTCGTGATTTTGAGTAATTGCTTCATGCAAATTACAGACACTAGCATCTTTATCCTCAGGTTAAATTGTAGTTGGAGACATTAAAGCAATGAATAAACCATTGATTAGGTTAACCTTTGCAGTATATTTGCTTATTTAGTTGAAATTAAGTTTTAGTTGCTAGTTCCTACACATATTGTGTTTATGTTTCACAAGATTTGTTGGCTTAATGGGTCTTGACCCAGGTTCAAAGTTAGTTGCGCCAAACAAATCCCTACACTACTGGCCCCTTCGGCATCAATCCGTAGAGCGTGGACTGAAGTCTCACCCAAAGCAGTATGGGGGGATGCTGGTACCAAGTTTCTGCACCCAGAGATCAGCGTGATGCCGTTTTAGTCCCTAAATCTGCCTTCGCGCAGATCGATAAGCCCTTATGGCTTATCAATATAACTCCTTTAATCAGCCTCTAGACCTCTGTGAAGGTCTACCACTGTCTTCCGCGGACCTTGGACAGACTAATTAGCTACTTACGCACATTAGAGATTACTTTTATCCCAGTAATTACTTAGATCAGCTTAAGTGTTCGATAACTTTAACATATGATAAGATAATCTTCACGTAAACAATTAACATTAATTGCATTCATGTAACAATATAAATCATATAAAGTCACGCATCAATACATCATTATTTCATAAACCCATCATTCATCACAACATAAGTGCATTCATTCATAACAGAAGTAAATAGACGAAACACAGGAATTTCTGCAAAGATCTTCTTTATTGATAATCAGTTCCAACTTATAGACTCAAGACCTCCCTGCACACTTAGCTGCGGGCTCTACTCCAGGCCTCTGCGCACACAGCGACAGAGCCTTCCTTCTACTCTAAGAATTCTATGCTCTTCTTTCTATTGACCCATTATATTCGTCTTCATCTATTGCTTCATGCCTTACACTCTCTAAGACACATATTTATACAATCCCATGGTCCGCGGACTATGGGTAGGTCCTCAAAAAGCCGACTTGACTTACATAAAGAAGGGTAAAAGTTGAAACCCTTTATGACTCTTTTAACTATCTACGCGTTCCGCGACCACAACTTGCAGAGACTTTACATTTTATACAACAAAACTTGGGCTTTTACCCCAAAATTTACCCTAGGGGACCCTATCCCAACAGGCCCCCAACACAAAGATCGTGACTCGCCCTCGAGTCACTCGGTTGGCACAGAGATCTTACTGCGAAGATCCCTTAGCTCTACTTGTGCAACTACTACCTCAGCCGCGCTTTGCGAGGCTGCTTGCTTGATTTGTTCCACCAGCTGCTTTGTGGTTGGTCCTGCACTGCTCTCCTTGATTTTCTACTGTGCATTCTGCAAGTTCGCCAATTTCTCCTGAATGTTGGCGGAGACAATGTAAGCCTCATCCAACCAAGGCCCCAATCTGGCCTTGAGGACTGCCTCTTTCTTTTGCGCTGCTTCCACCTGTGTAAGCAGCTGCTTCGCCTCCTGCAGCTTGGCAAGGCGTTGTGCTGTAGCAACGGTGCGCGCCATCGCCCTCACTTCATCATATTGCTGCTGGAGCTCGCAGACTTCTGTATTCAATCTCTGCAGGTTGGGATCTTCCTGCAGAGTCGTTATTATCTCCATGGCTTGCTCAAACAGTGCGGTGTAGTCCCCGACCGCGGCATCCGCCATTGCGACTTGATCCTTTACAGTGGCTTCATGCTGTTCCCTTACCTCTGGCGGGCTTGAAGGTTGTGACTTCAAGTCGAATTTTGTGATCTTCGGGTTCAGCTCGAACTGAAATTGAGCCACTTTCGTCTTGGCGTCGCACACGCCCATAGCTAGCTTTCTGATCTTCGCCTCCAATGGTGCTTCCTCTGGAATATTCAATTCTAGCATTGTTCAGCAGGCTTCTGCCACTGCGGCTGCCAGCTGAGCGCTCTGTGCCTGCAATGCTTTGGACTTCTCAATGAACATCTGTTCGTTGTTCACTCTATATTCACTTATCAGGCTTAGTGTGCGCTGCTCCCATGCGCAAAACTCTGCTATCACTCTTGCCTGCAGCGTGTGATGGTACTCGTTCGGGAGCGCGGCCAGGTTGAGGTAGATGTTCTTCAAAGAGCTTACGATGACCTTGTCATTGGCTGCCTCTACGCTCAAGGATCCATCTGGCAGCACGACTGCCCAAAGATCCAGTGATCGAACCATCTCTGCTGCCTGAGTGGTCCCCGGTGCCAAACTTGATGCAGCGTTGATTTGCCCTACGCCTACCTAGATCCTATTCATCTGAAATTACAGCTCACACAGATCCTTCTAAAAGATACTCAGCGCCTGTTGTTGCTGCTTCTCGAACTGCTACAGCAGTTCTGCGGTGGTATCGCGTACCTTGTCTCCAATCTCATCAAGGTTGCCATCTGTCAGAGTGATTGGATCCAGTGACGGCTTGGTCGCTTTGGATTTCTTTTGTGGCCCTTCCTTGCCTTGTTCCCTGTACCTTTTGATTCGGAAGGGAGTGCTTTGCTCCTCATCGTTGCCCTGCTCTGACTGCTCCTCCTTCTCTGTTCTGGGCGAAGGAGACTTATCACTGCGCTCAGAGTCGCGCTCTTCCTGTTTGGCCTGCTGCTTTGTGGCGCGCTCCTCTTCCACTCAGGCCTTCTCCTCGGCCTCTTTTCTGTGCTTCTTGGCCAACTGTTGGACCTTTTGCTTGGCCGCTTCCTTCTTTTTCATTTCCGCGGACTCGCTGGTGCCTGTGGCCAGATCGGATGGAGAATGCCAATCTGTTGGACAACGCTTAATCGTTTCCTGGATGATGTCGTCCGTGGCCAAGTATGGCAAGTCAAACCACTTTTTTTGCGGGTCCTTCTGTGCCCTTATGTATACATGGTGGAAATCTGTTTTGATTTTGCATAGTTCAAGAGCTGTTCAAACACGGTTGGTGACAATCGTGGCTTCTGGTTGATGGCCATGCGAATGCTCGCCTCCATCAGCACCCAGAAGATTTTGGTCTTTGTGATGCGCGACGTCCTTTGTTGCCCAGAGGGATGCAAACTGTGCAGCCTTTGGAAAATCCTTATCCACAGGAGGAAATTGACATTACTCCGGCAGATCCCAAGCGACGAGCACAATGGAGAGCAACAACCACGAATAGTGGAATGTTTTACTCTTGTCCTGCGCTTCTCGACAGTTCGCGAGGAACTCGCTACAAAGGTAGCGCGCCCAGTTGAACTGCATGCCCTCCATGCACTGGGCAGCCAAAGAAATCACTGGTGTCAGAACCTCGTCTGCGCGACATTTCCTCATGACTTTGCCCACAATAATTTGCGTGGCAATCTGCACCGCGGGGTTGGTGAGAGAGGTGATCGAGTAACCACACGGCTTCTTCACTAATTTGAACTTGTCCTTCATCTTTTCAACGAGGTCGTGCTCGTTCTTCTTTCCACCAAACTCCTTGGCCGGATTCAACCCTGAGTTCGGCAACAATGATCCAATGGATCAGAATATCAGTGATGGGGAATGACGCGCTCAGCCACAAACAACCATCATGCACCAGGGTCAACAACTGCTTGATCACAATGAGGTTGATGTTGGAGCAGTGGTAGTGGGGCACCCACAACAGGTTCAACAATGCCAACTAATTCACTTCACGAATCCACTCCACAGGCTCCAACGCGGTGACACCTAATTCTTTGTAAAAGACCCTCTTCATTTAGTTTTATGTTGCCAAGTGGGGGATCCATGCCAAGTGCGGACCTTCGAAAGTGATGTTTTTCGATAACAGGAGCGTATTGAGGAGGAATTTTCTAGCATCTGGGTCCTTAGGGACCTTCACTTGTCCCTTGAGCGGAGGGATATAATCCAACAACTTGGGTATAGAATCCAGCCCCTTGGTGTCTATGTCCTCCACGCCCTCTTCGGCCTCCAAATCCACCACTTTCCCCTTATCCTTAACGCTCGGTTTTTCTTTCTTCTGGGCCTGGGTAGCAGCATGCTTCCTTGGTGACTCGCGCACTGGCATGGGCTTCTTCTGCTTATCTTTCTTGGGTTTGGGGACATCTCTCACTGGTGTAGGCTTCGATTGAGGCGACCTCGGTGCCGTAGGCACATCAGCTGGAGCCTCCCTGCTCATTACCTCTGGAGCAACTCCCTCAGAGGTGACAACCCCTCCAGTACTAGCAGTCTCTCCTGGTCTGGACATCATGCTGAGAATCAATCGTTGGGTATTCTCGGGTAACTTATCAAATACATAAGCAGCGACTAAATCAACAAAAATCTGAGGATTCATAAACAGTCGACAGTGCAACACATAAATTGCAAGGATGCAAAGTGTTTTTCGCTGGACGACCATGCGTAATTTATAGGTGAATTCGAATTAAAATTCGACCTTTCCCCCCAAAATCCATCCATAAATGCTAATTTGGTGGCATATCTCCACATATTTCAGCCTTAAATGTCGGCCCCACGCTCCTCTTAACCGTCTCCTAGCAGTCAAATCATGAACATTGACTGTAACGGTTACTTTCTGGTTGCGTTGCATGGTCTCTCCTCCTATAGCGCAAATCCCTTCGCGCTTCTTCTGGTACTGTGACATCATTTGTTTTCGCGCAACCCCCCTGTCGCGTAGCTCTATAAGCCGGGCAATGTAGTTTATAGTCCCGTGCCTCCTTGCAGCTGCCTGGAGCACTAAGACTGTGCTATCGTCATGTAGTCATTGGGTCGAATTCCCGGTGTATGGCTTCAATCGGCTTCCATTTACCCTTCCTAGAAATGGATCTCCATTCAATTTCACGAGCTGAACTGCTCCACCATCTGTAATCTCTTTGGTGACATATGGCCCCAGCTAGTGCATTTGAAATTTTCCTGGAAACTTATCAAACTTACTGTCATATAATAAAACCAAATCATTTACCTTGAAGATGCGCAGTTTGATGTGCCAATCGTGCCAAGATTTTTCATGTTCCTTCTGAACCTGCTAATGGAATCCAGCGAAAAATCTATCTTTCTCGAGCTCAATTAGCTGCGCGAGCCGTTCTTTTGAGGCTCTGTGGTTCGCCGTTCCTGTGGAAGCTGCTATGCCTAGACTAGGCACGATATACTCCATAGGAATTACAGCTTCTACACCGAAGACCAACCAAAAAGGTGTCTGACATTCTGGTTACTTTCTGGTTGCGTTGCACGGTCTCTCCTCCTATAGCGCAACTCCCTTCGTGCTTCTGCTGGTACTTTGACATCATTCGTTTTCACGCAGCCCCCTGTCGCGTAGCTCTATAACCCAGGTGGTGTAGTTTATAGTCCCGCGCCTCCTTGCAGTTGCCTAGAGCGCTAAGACTGTGCTACCGTCATGTAGTCATTGGGCCGAATCCCCGGTGTATGGCTTCAATCGGCTTCCATTTACCCTTCCCGGAAATGGATCTCCATTCAATTTCGCGAGCTGAACTGCTCCACCATCTGTAATCTCTTTGATGACATATGGTCCCAGCCAGTGCATTTGAAATTTTCTGGAAACTTATCAAACTTACTGTCATATAATAAAACCAAATCATTTACCTTGAAGGTGCATAGTTTGATGTGCCGATCGTGCTAAGCTTTTTCACGTTCCTTCTGAACCTGCTGATGGAATCCAACCAAAAATCTATCTTCCTCGAGCTCCATTAGCTACGCAAGACATTCTTCTGAGGCTCTGCGGTTCGCCATTCTTGTGAAAGCTGCTATGCGTAGACTAGGCACGATAAAATCCATAGGCATTACAACTTCCATGCCATAGACCAACCGAAAAGGTGTCTGACTAGTAACATTTTTACAAGTAGTTATGTATGCCCATAACATTGCTGGTACACACACGTCCCAATCATTCCGCTGCGCGTTGCAAACCTTCGTCAGTGCATTGTCTAATATCTTATTAAAGGCCTCTATCGTTCCGTTGCCTGAGGATGATATGGCTTACAGTTTGGTTATAAACTTAGAACTTTTCTGTCAGCGTGCTAATTGTTTTATTGAGAGAATGCGTACCGCGATCACTCATTAAAACCTTCGGGCAACCAAACCTAGTCAATACGTATTCAGACAAGAATTTTGCCATTGTTGCCCTGGTACAGTCCTTCACTGGCTATGCCTCCACCCATCTGGTCAAATATTTAGTCATAGTGATGATATATCGCGCCCCGTCTTCTTGCCTGGAGGCTGAATCGGTCCTACAAAATCAATTGCCCATGTCTCAAATGGCTACAATGACATCTGCGGACTTAAAGGCATCTCATCCCCCCGCGATGGCCTACCCGTTCTCTGACGTGCATCACATGCCCTACAATAGGCTTTAGAATCCTTATGCAGCGTCGGCCATCACAATCCAACGCATAGAATCTTCTGTGCTGTTGCTTTTCCTGCGTAATGCCCTCCTGCAGCTCCTCCATGAGCTTCAGTGAGGATACTGTTCCATTCAAAATTGGACACATAGCGTCTAAGTATCTCATCTGATCCCATCTTATACAAATGGTTTGCAATTACAGAAAAATTTGATGCGCGACCACCAATTCTTTCCTTTGTTGACTGTTGTATCCTTCTGGAGCCGTCCCTATAGTCAGAAAGTTGATAATGTCCGCAAAGTGATTATCTGCTACGTGCACCATGAATAGCTATGCGTCAGGCAGTCCTTCCTCCAAATTAGTAGGTTATTCTCTTGTTTCAATGCGTGACAGATGGTCTGGTCCTGCGTTCAACCTTCTTGGCTTCACAATCACTTCAAATGCTTTCTTGAAACAACAATAAACATCTGCATATTTTGCCCCCCAACACAGGCTTATTAACTAGATATTTCAATGCAGAATGGTTTGTGTACATCTTGAAATGTCCACCTAGCAGGTAATGTCTGAACTTCTGGAGCGCGTACACCATAGCCAACCCTTCGTGCTCTATCGTCGAGTAATTCTTTTTAGCCTTTCGGAAATGCTATAGGGTGATCAAATTCTCCTTCATCGGCTGTGTCAGCACTGCTCCTAGTGCAATACATGAAGCATCCACATGCACAAGAAATTTGTTGTAGATCTAGCCCGGAAATATTATAGATCTGATATGAAAATATAAGATAATGCAAATAAACCCAGAAATAATATGAAATGATTCTTTATTGATCAAACCCTTAAGGTAGGGCAACACCATACATTCACTCCTTAAGGAAGGAGAGCACTCCACAAGCCATATGCCTGTTCATACAATAATCCTTGACTCTCTCCATGTGGAGTCTCTAGCCTCTATATAGGCCTCATACATATGATACCATGGGTCATTACCATTGTTCCCTCATACCATCAACTAATACCATGGGCCCATTACATTATTATTAACTACTTGTGGTCCCTTACATGATATGGGTTAACCACCTTATTTATTACTATGGCCCATCCCATTATTACATTATTACCTTGGGTACCTCCCTTGGTACCCCATATTATCCCCCCTAGGTATATAACACTCCACCCCCCTTAGCATGTTTCATCCCCGAAACATGGGAAGAACACAAATAATAAGATCTACTCAAAAGAGTAGTCCACTGGTACCATGCACGTGCATCTAGCCATCCAAGAGAAAGGTGAACCCTCGATCTCGCTAGTGCCTCGCTCGCTTGAGATGGAAGTTGACCATGGCAGCGCTTTTGTGTTGATGTGTAGTAGGTGGATCTTCGCTCCTCGCTATCCGTCATACGGGGGTTGTTGTCCTTGTGGCTAATCGGTTGCCATCTTGTTGGTTGTTTTCTTGCGGGGTGATGTGGGTGATGATATGTTGAAGTTTTAACCCACGGTGTCTTTTTCTTTAATTCACCCTGCTGTGGTGCCTGTTGTGGTGTCTTCTTTTCCAATATGACTTCAACCACTGAGTCCTCATCTGATGTATCAGTACCTGTAACCTTTTCTGCTTCAGCCTCTGTTTGTGTTTGATTGTCAACCATCAAAGGCTCATCATCTGATGTGTAAGTGTCATTAGAGCTTTGTGCTACTGCCTCTGTATTCTTTGTTTGGGTCTTAATGGAAATATCCTGCAATGTAATTTTCTTCTTTTTATACCAGAGCTTCAGGAATTTCTTCTGTACATTAATATTGATAGTACCCACTGATTCCATCCAAGGGTATCCCAAAACAACATCCCTATCATCCATCTCTGAAGTATAAAAATCACCATGCAACACATACTTATCCATAGAAAGCTTCAAATCCTTATAAATTTGAACAACCTCATCATCAACCTGTGTATTTTCAATTTGTTTTGCTGGAACTTGCAATTTTTTTGCCAAATTAACATTGATGAAATTATGCTTGCAACTAGGATTTATAGAAACAATGATCTTCTCTTTCTGAATCAATCCATGAACCTGCAATAAGGAGACACCTATAGCAAATAACCCCTTATGTGTCTCATTCTCCTTTTTTCTAGCCCGAGACCATTTGTCCAAAAAGAGTTTTTCAAATTCTGCATCTGAAAGTTTGGTCAACTGCTTGTGGTCAAGTGATAACCACCATTTTTCAGCCTCATCTCTCATATTAAGCTTCATTAGAATCTTCCAATGTGTCCCATGTATGTACTTGTATCTCTGTATGAATTCTTCAATAGTAGGACTATTATCTTTCCCTGTAAAATATAGCATCTCCATGAAGAGGGTTTGAGAAAAATTCACTTACTTGGCGAAAATTTGAAATTGTCATAGTTTCGTCAATATTGCTCAGAATCCCTATTATGACCTGTTTTCAGAAATGGAACAATCATTCTGCATCTGCCCATGTGTTAGAAATCCTGACTATATAGGCCTCATACATACAATACCATGGGTCATTACCATGGTTCCCTCATACCATCAACTAATACCATGGGCCCATTACATTATTATTAACTACTTGTGGTCCCTTACATGATATGGGTTAACCACCTTATTTATTACTATGGCCCATCCCATTATTACATTATTACCTTGGGTACCTCCCTTGGTACCCCATATTATCCCCCCTACGTATATAACAAAATTCCTGCTTCTAATCCGAGAAGACTAGGATCGGCGCGGTGACCGTTTTCTCCTTCAATACATCTAGGCTCCGCTGACATTCTTCATCCCAATAGTATGTAGTGTCCTTTTTCAGTAGTTTTTCGATAGGCGCGGTAATATGAGCATAAATCTTGATGAAATTCCGATAGTACCCAACTTTAAATGTGGGATCCACGCTAAGCGCGGACCTTCAAAAGTGATGTTCTCCGGTAACAGGGGTGTATTGAGGAGGAATTTTCCAGCATCTGGGTCCTTAGGTACCTTCACTTTTCCCTTGCGCGAAGGGATATAATTGACAACTTTGATATAGGATCCACCTCGTCGATGTTTATGTCCTCCGCGCCCTCTTCGGCCTCCAAATCCACCACTTTCCCCTTATCCTTAACGCTCAGTTTTTCTTTCTTGTGGACCTGGGTAGTAGCATGCTTCCTTGGTGACTCGTGCACGACATGGGCAACTTCTGCTTATTTTTCTTGGGTTTGAGGACTTCTCTGTCACTGGTGTAGGCTTCGGCCTAGGTGACCTCGGCGCCGTAGGCACATCAGCTGGAGCCTCCCTGCTCATTACCTCTGGAGCAGCTCCCTCATAGGTGACAACCCCTCCAGTACTAACAGTCTCTCCTGGATCGGACATCGTGCTGAGAATCAACGCTTGGTATCCTCGGGTAACTTACCAAATACAGAAGCAACGATTAAATCAGTGAAAAACTGAGGATTCATAAACAGTCGACAGCGCAACACAAAAATTATAAGGATGCAAAGTGTTTTTCGCTGGACGACGACGCGTAATTTATAAGCGAATTCGAATTAAAATTCGACCGTTCCCCCCAAAATCCATCCATAAATGCTGATTTGGCGGCAGATCGCCACAGATTTCAGCCTTAAATGCCACTCCCCCGCTCTTAACCATCTCCTGGCAGTCAAATCATGAACAGTGACTGTAACAGTTACTTTATGGTTGTGCTGCGCGGTCTCTCCTCCTATAGTGTAATTCCCTTCGTGCTTCTTTTGGTACTGTGACATCATTCGTTTTCGCGCAGCCCCCCTGTCGCGTAGCTCTATAACCCGGGTGGTGTAGTTTATAGTCCCGCGCCTCCTTGCAGTTGCCTAGAGCGATAAGACTGTGCTACCGTCATGTAGTCATTGGGTCGAATCCCCGGTGTATGGCTTCAATTAGCTTCCATTTACCCTTCCCGGAAATGGATCTCCATTCAATTTCGCGAGCTGAACTGCTCCACCATCTGTAATCTCTTTGATGACATATGGTCCCAGCCAGTGCATTTGAAATTTTCCTGGAAACTTATCAAACTTACTGTCATATAATAAAACCAAATCATTTACCTTGAAGGTGCACAGTTTGATGTGCCGATCGTGCCAAGCTTTTTCACATTCCTTCTGAACCTGCTGATGGAATCCAGCCAAAAATCTATCTTCCTCGAGCTCCATTAGCTGTGCGAGCCGTTCTTCTAAGGCTCCGCGGTTTGCCATTCCTGTGAAAGCCGCTATGCGTAGACTAGGCACGATATACTCCATAGGCATTACAACTTCCACGCCATAGACCAACCGAAAAGGTGTCTGACCAGTAAGCTTTTTACAAGTAGTTATGTATGCCCATAACATTGCTGGTATGCGCACGTCCCAATCATTTCGTTGCGCGTTGCAAACCTTCGTTAGCGCATTGTCTAATATCTTATTAAAGGCCTCGACCATTCCGTTGGCCTGAGGATGATATGGCTTACAGTTCTGGTGATAAACTTGGAACTTTTCTGTCAGCACGCTAATCGTTTCATTGAGAAAATGCGTATCGCGATCACTCATTAAAACCTTCGGGCAACCAACCTAGTCAATACGTATTCGGACAAGAATTTTGCCGTTGTTGCCCCCGTACAGTGCTTCACTGGCTATGCCTCCTCCCATCTGGTCAAATATTCAGTCACAATGATGATATACCGCACACCTTGTCGTCTTGCCTGGAGGCTGAATCGGTCTTACAAAATCAATTGCCCATGTCTCAAATGGCTACAATGACGATGCGGACTCAAAGGCATCTCATCCCTCCACGATGGCCTGCCCGTTCTCTGACATGCATCGCATGCCCTACAATAGGCTTTAGAATCCTTATGCAGCGTCGACCACCACAATACAACGCGTAGAATCTTCTGTGCTGTTGCTTTTCCTGCGTAATGCCCTCCCGTAGCTCCAACATGAGCTTCAGCGAGGATACTGTTCTGTTCAAAATCGGGCACATAGCGTCTAAGTATCTCATCCGATCCCATCTTATACAAATGGTTTGCAATTACAGAAAAATTTGTCGCGCGCACCACCACTTCTTTCTTCTGTTGATTGTTGTATCCTTCTAGAGCCGTCCCTGTAGTCAAAAGTGGATAATGTCCGCAAAGTGATTATCTGCTACGCGCACTGCGAATAGCACGCGTCAGGCAGTCCTTCCTCCAAATTAGTAGGTTCTTCTCTTGTTTCAATGCGCGACAGATGGTTTGGTCCCATGTTCAACCTTCTTGGCTTCACAATCACTTCAAAATTATATTCTTGAAACAACAACAACCATCTGCATATTTTCCCCCCAACATAGGCTTATTAACTGGATATTTCAATGCAGAATGGTCGGTGTACATCTTGAAATGTCCGCCTAACAGGTAATGTCTGAACTTCTGGAGTGTGTACACCATAGCCAACCCTTTGCGCTCTGTCATCGAGTAATTCTTTTCTACCTTTCGCAAATGCTACAGGTGATCCAATTCTCTTTCACCGGCCTATGTCAGCACTACTCCTAGCGCAATACATGAAGCATGAAATTCCATGCACATGAAAAGACTATCCGAGGACTAGGATTGGTGCGGTGACCATTTTCTCCTTTGATACATCTAGGCTCCGCTGACATTCTTCATCCCAACAGAATGTAGCGTCCTTTTTCAGTAGCTTTTCCATAGGCGCGGTAATCTGAGCATAACTTTTGATGAACTTCCGATAGTACCTAGTGTGGCCCAGTGTTGCGCGCAGCTGTTTAACACTTCTTGGTGCCTCCAAATTAATTATTACCGCGATCTTAGCAGGGTCCACCATAAGTCCTTGCCTGCATACCACATGACCCAGCAAGATTCCAAAAGGGACGCAACAAGCATTTCTTCAGGTTTAGCGCAATATGATACCTTCGGCATGTATCCAACATCATGTGCACACTGGCTACATGGTGCTTTACTAGCCCAAACACTGTCCAATCATCAAAATATACCTCCAAGAACTTGTGAATGAATTCTTTGAATGTCGCGATGACTACGCGTGAGAAGATCGCCGACGCATTCTTAAGCCCGAATGGCATCATTGTATGCTGTAAATATCCCCACTCCATCGCGAAGGTGGTTTTACTCCTGTCTTCTGGTGCGATCTTTATTTGATGGTATCCAGAGAACGCATCAATGAATGTATATGATTCCTGTCCTCCAACATTATCGAGTACTTCATCTATGAAAGGCGTTGGAAAAGGATCATGAATGCAAGCATCGTTAAGCTTCCTGAGATCTACGCAAATTCTTATTTCATCCCTCTGCTTCTTTTCTTGAACGACCATTGGACTCACTCAATCAGATTCCTCCACCGGTTCAATAATACCCGCTGCAAGCATCTTGTCCAACTCTAAGCGTATCTTTTCTTTATACTTGGGATTAAGGCGATATGGCCTCTGCTTAATCAGCTTCACGTCTGGCTTCAAGGTAATCTTCATTATGCCCAAGTCTCCTATGATACTTTTTAGGTCTGAAAATTTGGTGGGGAACAAATCCTGGTATTCACGGAGCAACTCGGCGACCTTATCTACTGTGGTATCATCCCAGTAATCTCCAATCTTCGCAAATTTCGGCTCCGCCTCTGTGCCGATGTTCACTTGTCTAATTTTCAATGGTGCGGTGATGTCTGGATTCTCTATCTGTGGTTCGTCAACTTCGCGGTGGCCTTCTGCCTCTGGGATAATTTAATGCCAGCCGATAATTTAATGAAGGAATTTAAATACAATTAAGTTTCTTGACAGTAATTTCTAGCCAACTTAGGACTGCTGTAGCATGCAATTTGCAGCTACGTTTGTCTCTAAAACTTTGTTAAAACAACTCTCTAAGAGGCCCATCTGACCCCATAGCTCAATCTGGAAACAAAGGCACTAATTCTCCTTTTTCAGCCACCAAAAAACTCGTAAAAGATCCAATTTTATTTTCTGTTTTGCAATTTGAAAATTAACAGCAGAAAATGCTCTATTTCAGGTAGTTCCTCAAGTCAAATAAGCCCTCACTTTGTTACCCTAAATTAGACTTTAAATTGCTGCATGCAAATCTATTATATCCAGCACCATATTTGACATTGGATTTGCTAATTAGCTTAAGAAATATTTGCTGTTTTATATTCTTTAATTGAGCTAAATGTCATAAAGTACAAATCTGGAATTTCACTTGCTACAACCAAACCTTAAAACTAGATAACCCTTTTTACTTCATACATTGTTGGACTCAGATTGCCTTAGGAATTTCCCCCTTGATCTGGAGGAGAGCTAGCCGAGCTAGCCAAAAGAGAGAGATACGGCTACCAATATGACTGTGGGTAAAGTCACCCTTGGGGTCTTTACACTTATGGTTGGAACTATTACATGAAGTGAGAACCTGAGTGTTAACAGAGATAATTGTTCTTTTCTTTATGTAAGAATTTATTTCCCAGTTTAAAGTGTACCTTATGCATTTATAATGTTTTTATAGCTATGAAGTTGATTATTTGGCAACTTTTCTTCCCATGTTCAATAGGAGAAGGTAGAAAAGCTTCAGAAACAACTTGATGCATACAGTTTTGGTAACAAGAAAAGAGGACGCAAGGTGGTTTCATCCCAATCTATTCCACCTTCAATGTTGGATACAAGCAATCAGGTAGATGCAAAGACGCTTCTGCATACACAGATTCCTTCTGGTGAGTTTTTGGATAAGTTATTTGTTCATTGTTTCAATTTCCCATTTCCATTATTTTCAGTTTTATACAATTTCAGTTATCCCTGTTTGTAAGTTTAGAAAATTCAAAATTAATATGAACATGTATAGCTAGAGTAAATTTGAAATTAGTGCCGACTTCTTTTGATTTCCACATCCTAAAATGCATTTGATGACAAAATACCAATGTTACCAGACTCATAATTTACAATAAATCAACGAGGGAAAAGAGCGAAGAGTTTTGATCGAATCGGGAAAAAATCAGTGAATACAATAAATAAAGATATACACATATATTGAATAAAGAAACCAATTTTCATTGATATTCAATAAAGCCATGTCCAAACAATGTATAATATCAATAGATGTCTAAAATATCATGAATGAATAAGAATCTCATATACGTTATGAGCCCAACTGTTGAATTATACAACTAAGGTCAAATTCCACTTTGGACAGCTCATTTGATGAAGATAACCATTGCATTCAATTCCTCGTTTCAAGAGGAGCAAAATCGACCTAAAGATCACTCAAATCAGTCAAGGAAAAGTGTTTTTTTGAATTAAAACCCACTCGTGCAAATTGTCAAGGGTGGCTACAACGACATGTAGGCTCAAGAAGGCCAAAGGACGTGTCTTTTTCACCTACATGAATTCGTATAAATACAAGAGACCTCAAACAACATTTGGCACTTCATCACCTCACATGACATCTTCTCTCTCCTATTCTGATTGGTTTGTACAGCTCAGATTGGAAGGATTTATCTCTCTTGCGAAGGACAGATGGTTGTTTCTGATTGGGCCGAGTTGCAGGATAATTGCAGGTCTGTTGCAGGGTGTTGACCAGCGTTGACCAGGGTGAAATAGACATCATTTGACTTCGGTTTTGGGTGGAAAAATTCGATTTTTGCAGGCCGCATTGAAGGACACCAAAATCGAGGAATTTAGAGCAGTTTGATTGTTGTTGACTTTCTGGTTTGCCGCAGAAAATTGCCGGTGACATCAAAATTTCTCTATCCATTGACCAAGGTTGACTTAAGTTTTTGGAGCTCTTTTAACTAATCCTTGACTAGCAAAAGAGGCTGCGTTGACTGGGCATTGACTGAATTAAATTGGAGCAGATTTGACCTTGATTTGACTGTTGTTGACTTGACTCATTAAGGCAGTCAACTGTTGTTGACTTTTTGCAGATTTGACAGTTGACCAGATTTTACTCTTCCTCATCATCTTTGACATTGGTATATTGATTTTTTTGGATATTGGATATTGGCTAGTCAAAGTTTGACTTTGACTCTTGGATGATGTACTCTCTCTGCTGAACATTTGAAGACAATCTAATAGAAGAAGATTTGCAAGGGTTTTCCCCCTAGTGGGGTTTTCCCTGGTCATTGACCAAGTATTGTGTCTCTTGGCTGTCTTTCATTGTGCATTTGTCTAATTTTTCTATCTACTATTGCTCTACTGTCATTGGATAATTGAAGAAGTAAATTGTTAAATTGGATGCTATTGGATATCGCTGAAGTAATAGTTGCAACATAAAACAAATTGATGAAAAATTAACATTGTTTTAGAGCTGAGGTGAAGACAAGCACAAGAGACGTAGAGCAAGAGCATCCATTTTCTAGCAGTTGATCGAAAGAGGGAAAAATCTTTCGGTGAAAATGTCTTCCTCTTTCTTCAAGGAGCATGAGTTGGGTGACTCATCTAACTTTGTTGCATGGGAAGTCAGGTTGGAAATCACACTCGACAAAATGATGTTTTGGACTTCATTCAAGAGTACTTGAGCCTATTAGTAACTGTTTGTGAATGATTTTTACTTCTTAGATTGGGATATTCTTTTACTTATGTTAGTATAGTATTATTCTTCATCAAACAACTACCAATGCATGAACCATAAGGAGACAAGAGACACAAAATATAGGCTATAAGCTAGAGCCAAAACCTCTTCCACTTGAGAGGAAAACCCGAACAAATTCTTCTTCTTATAGAGATTCCAATTGACGAATATCAAGACCAAGACCCTTGACTTATTTGCCACTCCAAGACCAAGTCACAAACCTTCTTTGATGAATTTCCTCCTCCTTGTGTCAACAATAGATGTAATATTCCTAATTAGCTATGGCTAATTGGAATATTCAATTTTGTTCAGTTTTTGCCTTCTATAGTTATTTGTAAATAAAAAGTGAGAAAGGGGGAACATAACTCACTTTAGAATAAAAAGTCACTTCCTAGGTTGCACAACTTTGTGACTTAAAGGGGAGCCAAGGGGGCCAAAGGGGGACGCATAAATGGAGCCCACACAGACACATGGAGGAACTGCACAGGAAGAAAAGAACACGTGGCAAGAGGGGAATCACGCAGGAGGAGGTGAGCCTAGGGATTGTGAGAGGCAGAGGCTGTAAAATAGATAGGAGCCCCCTCATTTTGGGATCATTCAGTTATGTGTATTTTGAGCTAGTCGTTTTGACTTCTGAGCACGCTGGCTGTTTAGCTGGTCTGCAGAACTGTTTAGTGCATTGAGTGTCTCCGTTCGGAGATCTCACCCTTAGCCCCAGGGGACTTCAAGTGCCTGCTTGGGCAAGGTATTTCCATCGGTATTTCAGCAGTAGTTTTATTATCATTTCAGCAGCAGTCTCATCCAATGTTGTACGAAGCCCCCCCCCCCGGTTCTAAGCCCCGAAGTGCGTCCCGTACGGAAGCGCGCTTCCGAAATTCAGAAGCGTCGCTTCCGAATTTTTTGCCGCTTCCTGGAAATTCGGAAGCGTGGTACGGAAGCGCCGCTTCCAGGCCTCCGAAGCGCGCTTTGTACGACGCTTCGGGCGTCAGAAGCATGGTGCTTTGGAGGAGGAAGCGTACGCTTCCGGAAGAGGCCGCGCGCAAGGCAAAAAATCATTTTTTTTTAATTTATGTTAACTTAGCATAAAGGGGGTGGGTTAGGGTGAGGTTAGAGTGAGGTTAAGGTGAGGAATGAAGAGAATAAAGCCCCCATTCATTCCTCATTTTCTCACTTTGAGTTTATGAGAGTTGGAGAAGAGAAGAGAGGAGAGGAGAAGAGAAGAGAGGAAAGGAGAGGAGAAGAGAGGAGAGCTTGGAGGAGTGAAGGAGGAGGAGCTAGGAGAAGGAGGAGGAGCTTGGAGCAAGAGCTTGGAGGACTTCATCTACAAGAGCTAAAGAGGTAAGTTCAAACCCCAAACTCCCTTATTTTTTTGACAATTTTTTTGTATTTTTCTCCTCCCTCTCCTACTCTTTCCCATTGTTTCTACTTGCTCCTTTACTTACAGGTTGTCCACCACCTATATCCATATTCCAAGATGGTGTTCTTTTGGCTTCTATGTATCATTCCACTCTTGGTTTTAATGATGGCAAAGGGGAATAGGAATAGAAGGGAAGAAACACAAGAGGACAGTGGTCCCAATATGAGTGACCCAATGTATGATGAGGAGGAAGGGTTTGAAGAGGAAGGGGATGAACCTGAAGGGGACACTGAAACACAAGATGGGAAAGCTACATTAACACCCTTGTGGAACTATGTGACCAAACTTGATGGGGGAAAGGGTGGTGGATCTTACAGATTTGTGTGCCCTCATGGTTGTCATGGAGGAAAACCATATTGTGGTTCATATACCCGTGTGAGGAGGCATCTTTGTGGGGTGCTGGACAGTGATGAAAAAAAGGGTCCTGTGGGGGTACAAATTTGCCCAAACATTTCAACTGAAGAAAGAAGAAAATACATCCAAATAGAGGAGGTTGCACAAAAAAAAAACAAGAAACAAAAAACTCATTATGAATCAGGTGCAACCTCTAAATTTGGTAGCTGCTCATCTCCTCATGGTACTTCTGCAAGCTCTGGAGGTAAAAGAACAATAGGGGATTTCCTTAATGTCGTTGGGAGGGATGATGTGGATGGAAAGATAGTCCGTTTTCTTTGTGCTTGCAGTGTACCATTCGATGTGCTTCGCTCTCCCTATTGGCATGAAATGGTAAAGGCCATCAATGAAGCCCCAAAAGGATACAAGGCCCCCAACTATGAGAAAGCTAGAACAGTGTTATTAGAAAGAGAAAAAGCTAAGGTTCAAAGAGCTTTGACACGTTTTACAAATGAGTGGGTAGATTCTGGCGTATCCATTGTATCAGATGGGTGGACAAATATTAGAAACCAACATTTGATAAATGTTCTTGGTGTTTCTTCTAGTGGTGCAGTATTTATTACATGTCATGACTCCTCCTCCATCACTGCATCTGCACAAAACATTGCAGATCTCCTATTGAAATCAATCAAAGATGTTGGTCCAAATAATGTGGTTCAAGTGATCACAGATAATACAACAAATTGTAAGGCAGCATGAAAAATTATTGAGCGTACTTATCCACGCATCTTTTGGTCTGGGTGCCTGGTTCACACATTGAACCTTTTGATGCATGATATTGTGAAGCACAAAGAATGTGGGTGGATTACTGAGCTTTACAGGAGAGGGAAGCAACTCATTAAATTCATCACAGGGCATACAAGGGTAAACTACTTCTATGGCACTTACTCCAAGTTGCAGTTGCTTAAAATTGCAAAGACAAGATTTGCTAGTTATTACCTCACCTTTAGGCGGCTAGTGAAGGTGAGACAAGATTTAACTAATCTAGTGTGTGTTGAATCATGGGATGAAATTAACACTGACATAGATGGTGCTAATGCAGTCAAGGACACTGTTCTTGACAGTTACTTTTGGGCACAGGTTAAATATGTTTTGCAATTCACCAAACCAATTTATTACATGATCAAGTTTGCAGATTCAGATCAACTAGTAATTGGGGAGGTGTCTGAGCAAATGGATAGCATGTTGGGGCAGATTAAAGACATTGTTGAGCCTAGAGATACCACCTTGCACAATTATATTCGTGCAGAGGTGGAAAACCGATGGAAAATGATAAATGTTCCATTGCATGCATTAGCATATGTTTTGACACCTAAATACTATCATCCATCATGGCTTTCAACACCAGCACCTGGGGGGGGGGAAGCAGGAGAAAACCACACCAAGATCAAGAGGTTCACAGAAAATATATGGTTGCATTGAGTAAATTAATCCCTGATGAGGAGGAGGCTGCATTGGTACGGAGACAGGTGAGCAACTATACGCTTAACACTGGTCCATTTGGGAGCATGCATGCAATTAAAGATCGAGAGACTTTTTCTTCTCTTGAGTGGTGGAACATGCATGGAGGGGGTACTCCACTTCTACAGGCTTTGGCATTGCGGGTGCTATCATAGGTGATAAACACTTATTCTACAGAGAGGTGTTGGAGCTCTTATTCTTTCATCCACAGTGTTAAAAGGAACAGGTTGAGTTTAGACCAGGCAGAGAGCTTGGTTTATGTTCATTACAGCTTGCGATTGTTGTCCCATTACTGTGAAGATGCAAAGTCTAATAAAGACCTGTTGATTTGGGACAAGAATCCAGAGGAGCCCAATTTGGAGGATGGAGTGTTGCAATTAGAGCAATTAGAGGATGCTCTTATCTAGGTATGTCCATTGTGGTATGAATTTTCCAATTTTTCCTTATAAAGCATTTCTCTAATTCATGTTTTTAATTTTTTTGTTAATTAGTGTTTTTCTTTTTTTGCATGAATTTTTTGAGCGATTCCAGGATGATGATGATCGTGTTGATATTCCACCCCCACCCCCATCTGGTCCCTTGGTCCCTAGGTTCCATGGTTCAACACCAACAGCAGGGGGTTCTTCTTCATCAGTTTCAGTGCCACAACTTCCACAGGCACCATCTTCTTCATTGCCACCACGTGGAGGCCCGCCGCCACGTTCTCTTCGTGGTGGAAGGAGGAGAGATTAGTAGATATATTCACAATCTACTACTTTTTGTCATAGATTACTCATTAGACTTGTAGGCTTGTGAATTTGAATTTTGAACCTTTTTTGTCTTGGCGGTGACCAAGTGACATATTTTGTAAACATTATTATTTGAATTTTGGACATGACAAATGTTGACACTTGCTCACTTGCTAGATAAATCATAATATGCTCTATGTTTTATGTTTTATAATATGCTTAAATGTTTTATGTTTTATAATATGCTTAAAAATTTGATGTATGTTTGTAATAGCTAGAATATAGATGATTGTTGTACATACTAGTAACTACAATGGAATCATGGATGCCATATCTATCTTGATTTATGCAAAAATATGCATGTTTTCATGTCTTCTACAATTAATTTGGTATTTGGGATGTTTGTTTTGAGTATAAATGCAAAAATATATATATATATAGCAGACGCTTCCGCGGACGCTTCGCTTCCTAGATTTTTGGAAAATGACGCTTCCGCATCCCTGCTTCCAAAAAATGTCCCTGCTTCGTCCCCGCTTCGTACAACATTGGTCTCATCAGCTTTTTGGAGGACTGCGCAGCACTTGGAGAGGAACACAGTTCTTTTTGGTTGCAGTGCTGGATTGGGGTTTGCAGGTGGATTTATGCAGGGAGATTGAGCAGGGGTCCAGTTCTTATCCCATTGGAGGATTTTGGCAGGGTTTCTAGCAGTGTTTCAAGCAGAGTTTGGAGGGGTTTTCCTCAGTGGCAGTGCAGGGCATTGGGGAACTGCGCAGAACCCCAAGAGGGTGTTTTTCAGGGGTTGGCCATTCCAGAAAAGCTTTCTGGGTTTTTCTGGGTTTCTTGAGTAGAGCCCAAATCCAGAGTTTCAACTTTTTCCGAGGAGGGAGCAGCCCCGAATCATCATTTGTTCTCTAACAGCAGCAGCAGCACAGCAACAACATCCACGCAGAGAGGCCATTCTTGTCATTCTGAGAGTATTTCTTCACTTGCCTTGTGCAAGTTGAGGTGCCATATACTCATTTTATTGCTCAGTATAATAAAATGGCTTAGCCTTTCTTGCTACATTTCTTGTGTATCTTCTTATATTTCCGATTTATGTTATTATATGTTGTTTCACTATTATTTATTACTTCTGGGTTTCTATATCATTTGCACGTATTTGGTTGGAGTTTGCTGGGGTTTTGAGGGATATTCTGGGTTAGGAATATTACAATAGACACACTTCACGATTTTTCCTCCTTCTCGACTATCTTTCTAAGTCTTGGTTCCTAGGGACAAACCTGCAACTTTCGGTCCTAGATCAAAAACCCTAGCTCATGTAGATGGACCAACTTAGACCCTTTGGTTTTCCTTGATCTAGAAGTAGACTTGTTCTCCTTGAATTCAACTTGAGTATCACCTTGACTTTCTCCTTGAGTTGTCCTCAAATATCACTGTTATACTTCAGCTTCTTTTTACAATTTGGACAACAAATATTCCTTGCACGTGTGGATGACTTCAACCCTCAAAACACACCCAAAACAATGCTAGGGACATCGTTCCTCCTTCCCTTCTTTTCGTTGACCATAAGGCTCCCTTTCGTTGACCTTCACACCACTTACTAACATCAGACCTTAATCGAAAATCCTTGCTTTTGAAATGAGGTCAAGTTGCCATATTTATAGTTGTTTGCTCATCAAATAAGCCGACTTGTTGGAGGATGAGCCGACATGTCATTTGGAGGAGATCATTTATTCTATTTTGAAGCTGACTTGAAGGAGAGGTCTTGTGCTTGTCTTGGAGGGCTTTCATACTTATTTAATGACTCATACAAAATGTAACATGCCCAAGAAGTGTCCTTCATACATGACATTGATTCAATTTGATTTTTATGACTAGATGACAAAACATAAAGGCTCACAATGGGAGCCATTACTAAAAATAAAATTCCTTGTTCATGAAACCCATTAGACAAACATTACAATAATAATTTTATTTTTCTTCTTTTCATCAATTACATAAAATCACAATTACACATGACATTATAAGGACCGAACCTAGTTACACTTTTCAACACTCCCTCTTAACTAGGGAGGTATTCATAATGGTACTTGGTCATTCTCAATCTGAAGCATTTCTCATAAGAAGAGTCGAATTGGTAACCCATCTGTTTAGCATTATATCACCCAGCATTTCCACATGGGAAGGCCTTGACTAACAGCTTTATCTCTCCACGAGATCTGAGCACAATGATGGCTAGACCAATGATGTATAAACACCACCATCATTGTCACTCTCGGAACATACCCGACCCAAATTCTTGTTGAAGAATGTAACTAGGTTCGGTTTTCATAATTGTGCTTGAGTCAAAATGAAATGTATTTGTCAAAAGAAAAGCAGAAATATTGATATTATTATTATTGAATTGACTTGTTAAAGCATGGGTTTCATGCTTGGGTCAATTGTCATAGGTCAAGCCTCCACTGAAGGCTTTAGGATTGATAGTTTGAGTCAAAATCTATATTGTCATGTTAAAACTCCTCCTCCATCAAAGTCTCCTTGATGTCCGCCTCAAAGAGAATTCTCATCAAGTTGGCTTCCCTTAAATGAACACATGCCGGCCTACAAAGAGACACATCTCTTCATGATGATCATGTCAGCTCATTTATGATGGACAAACCACTAGATATACAAGCATAAAGACTTTGCTCTAAGGAGAAGACAAGAAGTTCTAAGAATTTCAGAGACAAGATTCGGTATTACAATGAAGAAGCTCAGATTAGTTTAGATCTTTGAATTAAGTTTCGTACAATCACTGTAAGACAATGCGGATTACAGTAGAAACCAAAAGGACAATAATTTGGTGTTATCATAGTGAGAATATTTCGATGCTATCATAGTAAAATTAGGTGCTATCATAGTATGGATCTTTCGATGCTACTACAATGAATTCAGTGTTATTTCAATATGAATGTTTCGGTGCTATCACAGGCAATTCAGTGCTATCACAGTGAAGTTCAATGCTCAATGGTATTACAAAAATGCAAGTTTGGTGAAATCACAAGGACCCGGGACTGAAGTGTGAAGAGGCTTAATTGCTACTGGAGCATGATCAAACTACCATAGAATTAAAAGTATGACATGACAAGGCTGACTTGATGGATGGAGTTAGTTTTGGGTCTAAGTTGTAAAGGGTCTTGGTCGTCTCATTTTGAATCTACTGAAGGAAGAATTTTGATCGAGTTTCCCCTAGAGTGGGGTTTTGCCTTGGCAGTGTGCCTACATCTTGTGTTCTCTTTTATATTTGTTGCTTGGCATTAGTCTTGATGATAAGAAAAGATAATTCGAAAGAACAAATAATAATAATGAAAAACATCACAAGTTAATGTCAAGATAAGAGAAATCGTTTAACTGCCTCACTTTGGATTTCTCAACATGGTATCAGAGCTAGGTCATGATCAAAGGCAGTTTGAAGATCACTTATGCACTAAGTAACTTGACATGTGGATTCAGGATTCATCGGATATGGGGATTCGAGTGTCGGATTCAGACATGTTGACCCCCCGAAACAGGACACATTCGGATACGTTATATATATATATATATATATATATATATATATATATATATATATAGATAGATAGATATATAAAAATTTAGATATTTCTTACAAAAATTCTCATTAATAATACAAATTCATTGATTTCAAACATAGATCTTCATCTAGATGTAAGTTTTACTATTTACAAAGTAAGTTAGTAACATTATAGCATGCATAGTACATACAAAATTCAAATACATTTCACATAAATGATAAATCAATGAATCATAAATTCTAAATCCATAAATGGTAAATCATAATACCTATTCAATTCATCAATGATCCAATATGAGAGAGACGAGATAGTAAGATAAAGACACTGACAATTGTAGTTTTCTCATTAAGTCATCAAAATCAAAATGTGTTACATAGGTAGTGCAATGGCAATGGCAATAGAAATAGAAAATACAAAACAACTACAAGTATACAAGCCTCAAGGTAGTAGGTATCCCATGACTCATGAGTCATCAATCCTCATAGTCATCATCAAAATCAGCATCACTGTCCTCATCATCATGGTCACCACTGCTCTCCTCTGCATCCTCCTCCTCCCCTGTATCCAAAGTCGTCTTTGCATCTGCTGGTGTGGAGGATGACCCCTCTACAGTATCACCATCATCAAATCTAACAAGCTCTAGCACTGGATCATTGAGATCCATGTTGGCCAATGCCAACTCAACGCTGTTGTCCAGACCCATATCATCAGGGAAGACATCCCACATCTTTGTCTTTCCCTTCAACCACTCTTCCCTCTGCCTGTAAATAAGACGAAGGTTGGTGTGCACATACACCATTGTCTTTGCCTTGGACTGCTCAAGCCTGCTCTTCTTAACACTATACAAATTCCCATATGTGCTCCAATTCCTCTCGCAACAAGAGGATAAAGTCACCCGAGAAAGGAGCCTCATGGCTAACTGCTGTAGAGGAGGGCTTGTTGCCCCATGATTTTCCCACCAAGAATAGGGCTTCTTAGCCCCCCTGTCTCTAATCACATCATATCCTGCAAATCGACCAGTGCCAGTGGAAAACTCCGCAAAGGCATCCTCCACCTCATCAAGCAATGCTCTATCCTGAAAAACCTGCTTGAATGCATCTTTCCTCCCTGTGAAATTTCACCATCCATGTGAGGAGGGAATCCGCGGGAAGGTCCACCATTCAGCCACTCATGGCTGTAGTATTTTTGGTTCAATGAGTGAGCCAAACAATGTAAAGGTGTGCAATTGTTGTCCCATCTGCTGACAAGAATATCCTGTATAGTACCACATAAGGCCTCTGGTGATGTCTCATAGTCGGGGCACTCACTCTGTAGAATAATGCTCCTCACAAACTCAATCATGGAATCCCATCCCTAATAAACCTCTCTTAGGATGGGTTTGTCTGTATCTACAAATCGAAGCAAAGAAATGATAGGGTCCATGATCTGAATAATTAGATCTACCCTCTCTCACCAAGCATCATCTAGCACTGTGTCCTTCACTCTTTTAGAGGCTAGTTGATTTGTCTTTCTCCAAAAAGACCAAAACTCTGAAATAACCATGGCCTCAAGAGCGGTCTTGACTTCCCTCAACCTCTTCAACATGATGAATGAAGAGGCAAACCGTGTATCTGCAATCTTCAACAATGATATATTGTTGTACTCCTTGTAGATAGTGAGGGCATTTGTATGATTTTGTACAAAGTTACGGATATGTCGTGCATCCTCAATAATGTTACCAATCCAAAGCACATCAGAAGCAATGGATTTCAGTGCTAAGTTCAATGAATGGACAATGCAAGGTGTCCAAAACACTTGTGGATATTTAGCTTCCACAATCATGCCAACAACCTTGCAAACAGATGCATTATTTGTAATGATTTGCACACAAGAATCAACACCTACATCTTCAATAACTTTAATAAACAACTCACCCATATATTGTGCATCCTTGTATTCTCCAAGTGTATCCACTGCTTTCAAGAAAACTGGACCATTCAAGGAAGACACCATGAAGTTGATGAGTGGGTGTCGTGCTGGATCTGTCCATCCATCAGAAACAATGCTAACCCCAGATGTTGGCCATGATGCTTTAATAGGCTCAAGCATTTTTTGCACCTCTTTTTTTGCCTTCATCAACAATGTGGTTCTAAGCTTCTCTGAACCAGGAGGCACATACCATGATGGGGCCTTGTGAGTTAGAGCTCGACACATCTCAATAAATAGAGGTGAGCGTGCAACATTGAAGGATATGAAGTTTTGATAGAAAAAAGGCAATGGTAAGATCAAGCTCTTCCCGTTTCTCTTTTTGAAAAATCTTGTCCATTGGACCAAGTGAAATTGCCTTTCTTTTTGCTGCTTATCCCCCACTAGAACTCTCAAATGGAAATTTGTCGCTGCCTTTACTCAAAAATGGAAGGGGGTCATCATTCTTGGTTTTTTTTTTTTTTTTAATTTAGCAGTCACATTTGCCATACCAACAATGAACTCTTTTTCCATTTCTTTCCTCTTTTGTAAAGGAACTTGTGTACAAGCTCCAACTCCACAACCTGGTAAAGCCAACAAATGTCTTTTCACACGAAAAGATGTGCTTGTGAAAGTACTGTGGCAAAATTGGCATCTCCAATTCACATTGCCTCCTCCCTTCACATTGCTACTTGGCCCATCCTCTCTTGTGACATATTTCCAGAAACGATATTTCTCAATGTTACCTTTAGGAGGAAGTCTTCCCTCAACATTACTTGTAGCAAACTTTGATGAAATTGGGGGAGGAGGGTTATCTCCAATGGGGACATTCTTCCCCTTCCTTTGCCCCCTACCTGCTGCCCTTGTTTGAGCCATGAATACTGTAAAAAAATAAACAAAACATGCACAAATTTGTAAAAGAAATGCATATACAAACTGTTGTAATGCAAATGCAAAAAAATAGAGGGGAAATGCACTTACCTGTTGCGTGAATCTCCTTGAAACGCTCCAAACCCTTGGCTCCTTGATCCAAACTCCTCACAGCAAACCCATAATTCAACTATTGCAAAAGAAATGACAACAAATCATGAAAATAAGAGGCATTTCCGCCCTTTATTGGTTGCGCGGGTCCCAGTTTTCCGGATTCATGTCCGAATTTCAGGACACGATGTGTTCGATCGGGACACGATCCGGATTCGATCGTGTCCCAATTGGAGACGATGTGTCACGAAATCCGGACTCAATTTAGGTTGAATCGTATCGGATTCAACGGATTCGGACACGTGGCCCTCTAAGAGCGAGTCCGGTTTCAGAGCTTATGCATCTTTGAAGTATTCTCAGTGAAAGGTTCATAGCTTAAGGACATCTCTGGGCTCATAGAATTAAGATTACAGAGAGCTAGTTCAGTCTTTTCAAGACACCTTGAAGAAGGAGGATTTCGGTATATCTTAAAGAGACAGAGAGAAACAAAAATTTCACAGTGAAAAAGTCAAATCATTTCAGAGAGAAAGGTTCGATGATCTCACAGTCTAGAAGAAATGTAACTTCGCTCCACAGGACAATGATATAATCCACAAAAACAAGTGAAGTTCAAACCAAATTTCAGTGAGGAATTCGTAAAAGTTGCAGTGATGAACTCGAGACATCTAGTATCACAAGTATAAGGTAAGTACAAGCCTCAACAAGACAGTTCGAATTAGTTTTGGTGAAAATCACAAGGAGACAAGTTCGATCATTGAGTACATATAATCTCAGAAGTAAATGAGGATTACAGTATGATGTAAGCTACAGTGAGATAACTCGATCACTTCAGAAATTGGGTTCATAGTTTTTTGGTAAAGTCATAGTCACAGTCATGACTTCGCTATAGATTTCATAAGAAGGATTCAGGCTCAGTGATATGTTTATAGTGAAGCACTAAGTGCTGAAGCAATGATAAGGTCAAAGCAGTGAAAAAGTATATTTTGTCTTCCACTCATTGAAGGAATGGAACTTGGTACAGCTGCCTATGGAGATCTATCAAGTACAAGCACAAGGAACCAACTTAAGGAAATCAAGCAAGTATTCCATACTCAACAAGATGCACTTGCAACAAGTCTAATGAGTTATCTAATCAGAGGTATGTAAATACAAGGTACACTTTTAGATTTGTAATATATCTAATCTTAGATGGTCCTAGTTTACAGTTAGTCTAGGGTAAAAAGAATGTAATCCCTAGATAACATACAAGAACCTTAATCCTAATAAGTAATCTAGGATGTCAAGCAAAAGTCCTAATATTGATTGGAAGAAGGAATAACTTGATTTTCAATATCATAGGATTCCATCCTCCATGATTATGTAGAAGATCTAACTTGAGAAATTAAATCATGTTCTTGGTATCACATGTTTTGCTTGTAAGTATGTATTATAGGTATAAAAGATCATGGCTCAATACAAAGAAGACACTTCAAGGAATCCTTCCAAGGTTTGTCAATCTCCAGGTATGTCTTAGACTATACACCTTATAAAAACTCTCTTAATATAAAAAGTATGTTCATCTTATTTTTGTAATTTGCATTACATTACTAACATCGTTATGTCTAGTTGTCTTGAATCATAAAGATTCTTGTTTAGGGTGATTCATCACTTGATAAATCTACCCTCCTTACATCCTTGATTGTTCTTATAGAACCCTAGATAGGTTCTCTGGAAAACCCTAACTTAAGGGTATGCTAATGTTAATGTGTGAAACCCTAGCTTGCTTAGGGTTATTGGAAATGCTATTTGAAGTTTTTGATGATAATGTCATGTTTGGGGTTTTGGCATGATCATGAAAACCCTAACTTGTTAGGGTTGAATGATGTTGTCTGAAATCCCGAACCTTTGATGGTTTTGGTAATGTAGGGTTTGCTTTGTTATGTTATGAAACCCTAGATATTTAGGGTTTGGTTGGGTCTATAAGCAAAACCCTTGTAATGTAAGGTCCTAGGAATGAAACCCTAGGTATATGTCCATTGGTTGAATCCCTAGCCTGGTCTAGGTCGGTATATGTCTAATGTATTGTCTGACATATGATGTGCTTATGCCTGATAATGAATTCCTAGATATGTGTGCTTGACCTAATTATTAATGGTCATAAGTCCTAGGGTTTGGAAACAAGCCCTAGTTAAAGTTTGATATTCTAGGATGATGTTGTTTGGGAAATCTAGGGTTTTGCAGTTAAACCCTTGTAGTTAAATTCTCTAGTATGTATGATATGACAATCTGGAACCTATGAATTTATATAGTGATTGTTGAGATTGTGTAAATGATAAATCTAGGGTGTACATCAAACCCTAGTAGAAGCTAGTTATGTTGTTGATTAAGCTGTGATCGTTGTTGAATCTCATGTATGAAATCTAGGATATGTATGAAATCCTAGTGAGGAGTATAACAGATGAATTTTGATAATTGTTAGACACATTACTTGTTTGAATTGTTTATAGGGTTTTCTATATGAAAGAACTTGTCATATCGTTGAAAGAATATTGAAACCCTAGATGAGTTTAATATTTTGAGTTGTTGATGCGATTTAGTGTTTAACAAACCCTGGGCAAGAAGTTGAAGTATTGAAGTATAATCTCTTGCTGATTATGTTTAATTCTTCTGTTATTATAAGATTTTGATATGGCTAACCTCATGCTTCTATAGTTTTGGTTGTACTTGCTATCTAAGTTGTGTAGGTGCATCATCTTCAAGATGGTGAAGATGATTGTAAGATGTGATAAGCATGACTCTGATAATAACGATGGAAGCCATGAAATATTCTCTAATGTCATAAGAAGAAGAGATCTCCCTGAGGTTAAGAGGGAGCCTGGATAGAAGAGATCTCCCTGAGGTTAAGACAGAACCTAGATAGAAGAGATCTCCTTGAGATTAAGAGGGAGCCTGGATAGAAGGAACCTCCTTGGTTGAGAGGGAGGGCATATCATAGTTTTGATTGGAGAATGCATTTTGGAGGATATGTTGTTGCATGTGAAATATGAAAGAAAATTTGATTGAGGAATCTTTTGTCAAAGATTTGGTTGATAGTCCTACAACGATAAATTGAGAAACAACATCTAGTGGTACGAAAGACCCCAGAGGTTTGTATTTATTTATGAACATGTATATTATTGATTGGGGTTGTGTTTGTATAGGTAAATCTCTCAAAGTTTTTGATAACATGTTGGTTACCGAACAGTTTGATCAGGAGAGATTTGTTGTTCTTGATCTGTTGGATCGAGGAGTGTTGAGGCTTTGTGAAGCATTGCTTGGGAGGACATCTGGCCGACACTTTGTGTTGATCTCTGGATCCCGAAGTAGGGAGGGTGGCGTTGTTCATAGAGCTCTGACCTCAGATACGCACCTGGATCCCTGGGTTGATGGTTAGCAAGTAAGCCTGATGGTACCTAGAGTGGTTGAAAGCTTGAGTCCATCTTAGTCCCACTCAGATAGATTGCCCTGGTCAAGGATCTAGTTCGTGGCATTGCAGTGCCTAGATTGTTGAGAGACCAATGGATAGATTACTCTGGTAATGAATCTAGTCCATGGCATTGTGGTGCCTAAACTTCTTTGTAGATGATGTGTTTTGAGATCTTCCATGTACCCCTATGGTTATATGTAGATATGAATACCTCCCTAGTTAAGGGGGAGTGTTGAAGAATGTAACTAGGTTCGGTCTTCATAATTGTACTTGAGTCAAAATGAAATGTATTTGTCAAAAGAAAAGCAAAAATATTTTTTATTATTATTGAATTGACTTGTTAAAGCATGGGTTTCATGCTTGGGTCAATTGTCATAGGTCAAGCCTCCATTGAAGGCTTTAGGATTGTTAGTTTGAGTCAAAGTCTATATTGTCATGTTAAAACTCCTCCTCCATCAAAGTCTCCTTGATGTCGGCCTCAAAGAGAATCCTCATCAAGTCGGCTTCCCTCAAAAGAACACATGTCGGCCTACACAGAGACACATCTCTTCATGATGATCATGTCAGCTCATTTATGATGGACAAACCACTATATATACAAGAATAAAGACTTTGCTTTAAGGACAAGACAAGAAGTTTGGATAAGAATTTCAGAGACAAGTTTCGGTATTATAGTGAAGAAGCCTAGATTAGTTTAGATATTTGAAGTAAGTTTGGTACAATCACTGTAAGACAATGCGGATTACTATGGAAACCAAAAGGACAGTAATTCGGTGCTATCAGGGTGAGAATATTTTGGTGCTATCATAGTAAAATTCGGTGCTATCACAGTATGGATCTTTCGATGCTACTACAATGAATTCAATGCTATCTTAGTATGAATATTTCAGTGCTATCACAGTATGGATCTTTTGATGCTACTACAATGAGTTCAGTGCTATCTTAGTATGAATGTTTTGGTGCTATCACAGGAAATTCAGTGCTATCACAGTGAAATTCAATGCTCAGTGCTATTAAAAAAATGCAAGTTTGGTGAAATCACAAGGACCTAGGACTGAAGTGTGAAGAGGCTTAATTGCTACAGGGGCATGATCAAACTACCATAGAATTAAAAGTATGACATTACAAGGTTGACTTAATGGATGGGGAGGTAGGTTTGGATCTAAGTTGTAAACGGTCTTGGTCATCTCATTTTGAATCTACTGAAGGAAGACTTTTTATCGGGTTTTCCCCTAGAGTGGGGTTTTTCCCTGACAATGTGCCTACATCTTGTGTTCTCTTTTTTCTTTGTTGCTTGGCATTAGTCTTGATGATAAGAAAAGATAATTCGAAAGAACAAATAATAATAATGAAAAACATCACAAGTTAATGTCAAGATAAGAGAATTGTTTAACTGCCTCACTTTGGATTTTTCTACGGTTCTTAGGGCGTGTTCCATCAGGGCTATTCTTATCCTGGATTCCCAGTCCTCAAAGTATATTAGTCCTCTACGGCTACTCTTGTCTTGGATGCCCTAGCTCATCCTCAAAGATTATCGGATGCCAGATGTTTACCCAATACTCCATTTTGTCTTCCCAAGTGAAGACAAGAATGATGTGTCTATCTCTCCCTCTTAATTAGGGAAGACATATCTATTCCAATAAAGGAATGTACATATCCCCATGGTTGGAATGTACCTAAGCTCCCTCTTGGCTTAGGTATTTTTATTCCAAGTTTCTACCAAGTAAGAAACTTGTTTCTAGGCTCCCTCTTAATTAGGGACCTACAATAGCTCCTCAGGTGGAGATGATGGGATAACCAGCTGCTTGAAGAACTACTCCTCACGATGTCGTGAACTTCTTTTCGTTATTTAAGAGTCTTCATGTTTGGGACTTCTTCATAGGGCACAAACCATCCATCACTTTTATTCATTAGTCAGTCATATCATCATCGGAAAGTGATCTATCTGTTCATATCTGACCTTCCTTCATGCCATGCTACCTTCTTCATGCCATGTTTCCAAAAGGATCTTTCATCCTACTACATTGGCATCGGTGATGGAAGACATCCATTGATCCTCCCTTGGCAAACCTGCATAAGCCCATCCAGATATTTGCTCAAAACTAGGAAATGGACACTTAAATCAAAATTACCATTGTGATGGTGTTTCATCATGACATCTTCTAGTTTGCATCAGCATCCTGCATACATATCGACACATCTCCCAAAGATATATATTGTTAAGGGTCTTTTTCTTTTTTCAGACTCCATTAGAGTCTTCATATCTTTCATGGAGGTATCCTCGTCAAATCTTCTTGGTCTTTGGATGTTGATTGCCTTTCTCCATGGTTGCATATCCATGATCTCTTCCTTCCTTTCTTCACACATTTCATTCTCGGGTACTTCCAATCAGAGTTCCTCCAATTAATGTCAACCACCTCATACTTCATATGAGGACATATTATGTTGATTTCATCTAGTGAATGTGTGACCCATGCATTTCTGCATTCCTTCGAGGGAGGAGATCCTTCCTTTTGATTATGCTTTGAAGATAGAGCATTGATCCATGTTATCTGCAACCATATGACATGATTCTACAATATCAAATGTAAGCATACATACCTCATTTTTCCTTTGGGTCATCCAGACTTTATGTAGTAGCTCCGTTGATTGAAAAAACTTCAATCCCTTGCTCTGATTCTTTTATGTCATCATACCATCATCCCATGAGTTCCACAAGTTTGGAATTCTTGATGAAACACTTGCTTCCTCTCTTGATCAGTGAACCTTTCGATGAAGATTCCATTAGAGAATCTTGGGGATCTAGAGTATCCCCATCCAACAGATGTTTCCTTTTGACAGATGTATGATGAACCTTGTATTAGATGAGCTTTTTCTTTCCCATAAGTGCCACTTATGCTTCCAATGAGGTTTCCAAGAGCTATATCCTTCATTTTTGACTGCCATAGATTCCAACCATCTTTTATGCTTCTCTATGATGATGTCCCGAGCTCTTGCTTTCAATGCTTTTATGATGTCTTGATGCATCCCATTATTTTTCTTAGTGAATCATAATAGCCATATCTTACAATAGAAGACTTAGGAACTTGAAAAAAACTTATGTGAGATAGACTATCTCAGTCATAATAGAGATCTCTTACTTCCTCTTTCTTGGACGTTTTCTTTTCAACTTCCTCCACTTTTTCAGTGATGTGGGCTTCTTCTCTTCCTCTTATGTTATTGTCCTTCTTGATCTTTGGACAATCTCTTTTGTTGTGCCCATATTCTTGACACCCATAACATTGAATCTTAGCCATGTCCCCTTTCTTTTTCCGAGAACCAGACTTTCCACCGTTTCTCCTTGTCATTGTAGCATAAGCTTGATTTTGCTCACCTGTTCCCACATCAGATTTGGCCTTTAGTCTAGATTCTTCAATCTTGCACTGTGACCATAGATCTTGGAATGGAGTAGCTTCTTTCTTCCCATAAATACTTGAAGTAAAGCTACCCCACTCTTCCGGTAGTGCATTTAGTACAACTTTAGTCATTTCTGTATCAGACATGACTTCTCCCAAATCTTGTAGTTGATCCTGGATTTTAGATATCCTCATAAAGTATAAGGCTATTCCATCTTCCCTTGACATCTTCAACTTGTAGAGATCTTGCCTTAATGAGATAATTTCTCCAGTAGTGCTTACGGAATACAACTCTACCAGTTTGTTATAGATTTCTTTTGAAGTTTCGAGTTTTGATACATATGGGATGAGGGGATCCTTGATAGATTCTATGAGAATCCTTTGAGCCCTAACTTCCCCTTTCATATATTTTGCAAGAGCTTGAGCATCTTCCTTTCCTGGTTTAGTGATAGATCCTTTGACATGTTCCATAACCTCATTTTCAATGAGATTCAGATCTGTCCTTTTCTTCCATGCAAGATAGTTTGAAGCCCCAACCAATTTGTTGCTTTCCTTGCAAAAAGACATTTTGACAGATTCAAATGTGGACATAAATATACTTACTTGATAGGATGCTCCTTCTTCTTGTTGCTTCCTTGATGTTGATGATGATATAGAGAATAGAAAACTTCTCCTTGATAAAGGTAGTTTTCTTCAAGAATGATCCTTGATCCCACAGAGAGTGAGATCTCTTTGGATCCTTTGATGGTGATGTCTTTGTTGATGAAGATCAATGATGACTTCTTGGTGATGTCTTCAATGGTAAGGACCTTGCTTCAACGAGAGAGAGATCGCCTTAGAATCTTGATGACAACGCCTTTTGATCTAGCTTTGGATGAATAGTCTTCAAGACGCTTCAACTTCAAACTGATTTAGAGCGGATCCTAGGAATGCTTCTTTGATTGATCTAGGGTTTTTACTTTCTTCAAGATGATGATATAATCTTGATCTTGAAGTGCTTCTCTTGGATGAATAAACTTCAAGCTTACCTTGATTCGAAGATCTCTTCAACTTGAGTAGATGTAGGGTCTTGGCCTTCTTTTCTTGATGATGACCCCAAGACTTCTTTTGGTGTAGATTTATTTTTCAATTTAGGGTTATGATGCTTCCTTTGTAGATTTTGACTTCAAGATGATCTTCAATTTGATGCGTTCCTCGATATAGATCCTTAAGTGTCCCTTGATAAGATGCCCTTCCTTGACTTAGTCACATTAGCTCTAAAACCATGTTGAGAAATCTAGGGCATCAAGGGTAAGTGATTTCTCTTCTATTAGTAATGCTTGTGAATGCTTTTTACTTCTTAGATTAGGATCTTCTTTTACTTATGTTAGTATAGTATTATTCTTCATCGAACAACTACCAATGCATGAACCATAAAGAGACAGGAGACACAAAATATAGGGTATAAGCCAAGGCCAAAACCTCTCCCACTTGAGAGGAAAACCCGAACAAATTCTTCTTCTTATAGAGATTCCAATCGACAAATACCAAGACCAAGACCCTTGACCTAATTTCCACTCCAAGACCAAGTCATAAACCTTCTTTGATGACTTCTTTCTTCCTTGTGTCGACAATAGACACACTTCACGATTTTTCCTCCTTCTCGGCTACCTTTCTGAGTCTTGGTTCCTAGGGACAGACCTGCAATTTTCAGTCCTAGATTAGAACCCTAGGTCATGCAGATGGACCAACTTAGACCCTTTTTTTCCTTGATCTAGAAGCAGACTTCTTCTCCTTGAATTCGGCTTGAGTATCACCTTGACTTTCTCCTTGTGTTGTGCTCAAATCTGACTGTTATACTTCGGCTTCTTTTTGCAATTTGGACAGCAAAGATTCCTTGCACGTGTGGATAACGTCAACTCTCAAAACAGACCCAAAACAATGCTAGGGACTTTGTTCTTCCTTCCCTTCTTTTCACTGACCATAAGGCTCCCTTTCGCTGACCTTCACGTCACTTACTAACTTCAAATGTTAACCAAAAATCCTTGCTTCTAAAATGAGGTGGAGCTTGCTTATTTATAGTTGTTTCCTCATCAAATAAGCCGACAAGTTGGAGAGTGAGCCGACATGTCATTTGGAGGAGATCATTTATTCTATTTTGAAGCTGACTTGAAGGAGAGGTCTTGTGCTTGTCTTGGAGGGCTTTCATACTTATTTAATGACTCATACAAAATGTAACATGCCCAAGAAGGGTCCTTCATACATGACATTGACTCAATTTGACTTTTATGACTAGATGACAAAACCTAAAGGCTCACAATGGGAGCTATTACTAAAAATAAAATTCCTTGCTCATGAAACTCATGAGACAAGCATAACAATAATAATTTTATTTTTCTTCCTTTCATCAATTACATAAAATCACAATTATTACACGTCATTATGAAGACCGAACCTAGTTACGCATTTCGACAAATGTTTTCGTTGCTGTGAAAAACAAGCATAAGAAAGGCGAGTTAAAAGCAAAAAAATTATAGCTGATGGTTTACAAGACAATCTACTTGCGTATGTTGGAAATTTGAGAAGGTCTAAGGACGTGTATGATAAGATAGCTGGCATGTATGAAGTCAATAACTTGAATGAAGTCATCTCCCTAAAAGATCAACTCAAATATACGAAGATGAAGAAAGGAGAATTTGTGCAATCATACATTATGAGGATATCTCGTCTTAGAGATCAATTGCAAAAAATTGGGGAAACCACAATTGACATGGAGTTGGTGATTATAACTCTTAGAGACCTCCCTCCCATTTTGGAAGCCTTCATTACTACCAGAAGCAACAATAGGTTCCCGTCATTTGATGAGCTTGTTGGAAAGCTCATTCAAGAAGAATCAAGGATGATATCTAGAGGAAGAGTTCAAGGATGAATGGAAGGAGAGCCCATTGCCTATGTTGCTCGAGGAAAGAAAAAAAATGCAAGAAAGGAAAGGGAAAGCTATCTAAATCAAGAAAACCTCCTTAATCTAATCGAGATTCTAGGGATTCAAGAAGGCGAGATAGAGATGTTGAGTGCTACAATTGTCATCGAAAGGGTCATTATGCTTGAGATTGTCTCGAAAAGAGAGATGCTCCAAGAAGAAACTCTTCAAGGTCCTACAACAATAACTGTGGCTTCAACAACAACAGGTCACATGAAAGAAGAGATGATAGAAGAAGGAATGAAAGAAGAAGAGACTCCCCCAATGATCGTGAAGATAGCTATCGTCCTCCAAAGAGGTCAAGGAACTCCAGGTATGAAGGCAATGCTACTAATCAATCTGAATATATTCTTATTTTTGCATTATCTAGTTCATCTCCTTCGGATTCTTGGGATAGTTGGTTGGTTGATAGTGGGGCCTCTCATCACTTCTCTGGATATAAGGAGGTTCTCTCTAATTTGGTAGAGAGGGAGACCAATTTGAACATTATTCTTGGTGACAATACCACTCATCTCGTAAAGGGCTTTGGGTCTGTCAAATTTCATTTGAACTCTAGGGAATCTGTCTTGCTTCATGATGTATTATATGTGTCGGGATTAAAGAAGAATTTGGTTTCGATATCTGCTTTGGAGGATAAAGGAATGAGGGTTGCATTCATTAAAGGAAAAGTACTTTCTTGACCTGTTGGATCCTATATGAGAAATGCCTTCACATTGGGATCTAGGTTTGAAGGACTCTATAGAGTCACAAGAAGACATCTTCTAGCTATGGTCCATAATACAAATCTTCAAAGCAAGCTGTGGCACCGAAGGCTAACCCATCTACATTATGATGCTCTTCCAAAATAGAAGAAGTTGGTCTCTGGGATCCACGATGTTCAAGCTCAACATGATGGAGTATGCCCTGGGTGTGCTAGCAGAAAGAAGATAAGGGGATCATTCCTCTCTAGTGAAAACAAGAGGGGAGAAATTCTTCATCTCATTCATTTGATATATGTGGTCCAATGCCTGTGCATTCTCTTGGGGGTCACCTATATTACATCACCTTCATCGACGATTTCTCAAGGAAGACATGGATATACTATTTGAAGCACAAGGGTGAGGCATTCAAAATGTTCAAAGAGTTCAAGGCTTTGGTTGAAAATCATACAAGGAAGAAAATAAAAATCTTCAAGTCCGACAACGGCGGGGAATACACCTCAAATGAAATTATAGACTTTTGTAAGAAGGAAGGAATTAAGAATGAGACTATTGTGTGCCCTACACCGCCGAACAAAATGGGGTGGCTGAGAGAAAGAACAGGTCCATTGTAGAAGTTGCCCGAGCCATGCTCCATGATCAAAAGTTGCCAAAGTTCCTTTGGGCTAAAGCAACAAACACAACGGTATATGTTCAAAATAGGTTGCCTCATCAAGCTTTGGACAACAAGACTCCCGAGGAAGTATTCACAGGTGTCAAGCCCGATATTGGTCATCTTCGAATTTTTGGCTGCCCCATATACTTCCATGTGCCGAAGGACAAAAGAAACAAGCTAGAAGCTATAGGGAGAAATGGTACGATTGTTGGATATAGTGAAGATTCTAAAGCATTTAGAATATATATTTCTGGTCAAAGGAAGGTTGAAGTTAGCAGGGATGTAACATTCGATGAAGATGTTGCTCTTAGAAAAGCAAGGGACCTCCCTCCGCCTCCTCCTCCTAAGGACAAGAGTGATGATATGGATATTCTAGAAGGTCCTTCTATGCCTGAATCCGAGAAGGACATCGTTGATGATCCCATGGAGCCTATGGACCCCTTGGATCCTCCTCCAAGTGATCCACTTCTAGGAAAATACCACTTTGGCTCAAAGACACACTACAAGATGCTGAGAAACATGCTGCTGCTCGTGGAACTTTCAGGGAAAGCAAGAAGCCATGCAGGTACCAAGCATATGTTGTAGCTATGAGCAATATGATTCAAGTTGAACCTAGTACCTTTGAAGAAGCTGTGAAGGAACAAGTTTGGAAGGATGCAATGGCCGAAGAATATGAGTCTATTATGAAAAATGACATATGGGATATTGTGTCGAGACCAAAGGGAAGATCTGTGGTAACCTCCAAATGGATCTATAAGATCAAGCATGGGGCTAATGGAAGCATCGAAAAATACAAGGCAAGGTTCGTAACCTGTGGATTCTCTCAAAAAGAGGGAGAAGATTACGATGATATATTTGCTCCTGTGGTCCAATATACAACCATCCATTCGATAGTAGCCCTTGCTGCAAGTTAGGGATGGACTCTCCATCAAATGGATTGAAGATTGCTTTCTTACATGGTTTGCTTTTAAGAAGAAGTGTATGTAGAGCAACCTCCAAGATTTGAAGTTTATGACAGGAAGACCCATGTATGTCGATTGAAGAAAGCTTTCTATGGATTGAAGCAAGCCCCCCGTGCTTTGTATGCTTGTATCGACAATTACTTGATTAAGCTGGGATTCACAAGGAACAATGTTGATCCACACTTGTACTTCAAAATGGTCCAAGGTGTGCTTTTCATTTTGCTATTATATGTTGATGACTTATTCACGATAGGTGCAGACCCTCTCATTCTAGAATTTTAGAGGAAGTTGGTTTGATGCACTATTTCCTGGGACTAGAAGTATGGCAAAAGTCGGACGAGATTTTCCTTTCACAAGGAAAATATGTTGTGAAACTACTAGAGAGATTTGGCATGGTTGAGTGCAAGTCCTTGCCTACACCTATGGAGATGAATTTCAAGAAGTTGTGTGGAGAAGTTGTTGGACCAGACCTAGCAAACCCTTCTGAGTATAGACAACTGGTTGGTGCTCTAATGTTTCTCGTGAATACTCGCCCCGATATATGTTTTGCAGTTAACACCTTGAGCTAGTTTATGACCGAGCCTCACCATGTACATTGGGTTGCTGCCAAGCATGTATTGAGATATCTACATGGGACTATTAACCTTGGATTGAGATATGTTGCTGGAGACATTAGACTACATGGATATACAGATGCAGATTGGGTTAGTAATGTTGTCGACAGGAAGAGTACTTCCAGATGTTGTTTTAGTCTAGGATCTGCCATGATATCATGGATGAGCAGGAAGCAAAAGTTTGTAGCCCTTAGCAATGTTGAGGCTGAGTATATAGAAACTAGACTTGCGAGTTGTGAAGCAATTTGGTTGAGGAAGCTCTTTGCAGAGCTATTTGAGCAGGTTATGGACACGACAAACATCTATTTTGACAACAAGAGTGGGATTTGTTTGTAAGAGAATCGTGTGTTTCACGACAAGTCCAACATATCGAGATCATATATCATTACATCTGTGACATGGTGTAGAGAGGAGCGGTGAGACTCCTCCACATTTAGACAAATGAGCTGTTAATTTTTAGATAACAATGGTATGTTCTATGCTTAAGCACAATTTACTTCAATGTTCCTTTAGCAGCCCAATGACAATTTCCAATTATATCCAGTAGGAATCACATTAACTTATAAACATTGACAGTAAATGCAGATAGAACATAAAATTATATGCAAAAAACAATCCAAGACAAGAGGACACAAGATGTGGCGGATGCCAAGGACAAACCCCATAAGAACATCGAAAGACCTTGATCAAGAAGCAAAGCCCAGGTGGTTTCAATGATAGTATGATTCTTCCTTTAGGCAACACTATTTTGTTCAGGAGTATATGCGGTCATAGTCTCCCTCTCAATGCCCGCTTATCCACGATAGTCTTTGAATTCATTAGACTCATATTCAATCCCATTACCGGTCTTCAAAATTTTGATCTTCTTCCTTGTTTGGTTCTTGACCAAGGCTTTGAAGGAGAGGAACCATTTGAATACTTCATTCTTCTTCTTTAAGAAATAGATCAATGTCTTGCGAGAGAAGTCATCCACAGAAATAACATAATACAAATATACACCCAAAGATGTTACGGGCAACATACCTGATATATCAGAATGGACCAATTGAAGAATATCAGTGGTTTGAGTCTCACTTGAGGGGAATGGTACCCTTGTATGTTTTCCAGCTTCACATCCCTGACAAACACCTTCATGATTTAAGTTGAATTCGGGCATCCCTGTGACCATCTTCCTTACATCATGTAAGGCTTTGAAATGAAGGTGAGCAAATCTCCGGTGCCATAATTTAGATTGAAGAGAAGTATCACAAGTCATTGCTCCCAACGAACTTCCTCCAACCTGATAAAGACCTTCAACCTTGAATCCTAGAGTGAATGCATCTCTTGGATTCCTTTGCCAAATATGAACCTTCCCATTAATGAATGACACCTTGAAACCCTTATCTTCCATCGCAAAAATAGAAACTAGGTTCTTTTTCAAATCAGGTACATATAGCACTTCTTGTAAGTAGAGGGTTTGACCTTGATTTAAGTGAAGAGTAACGATCCCAGTTCCTTTCACGAGATAAGTGCCATTATCCCCAATTATAATCTCCATATTTGTCTTCTTTTCAACTAAGAGAGGGTCTGCTTATACCTAGTGAAGTTCCTTGAGGAACCACTATCAATCAACCAATGGTCTAATGTATCTGGAGGAGAGGCGGTGGAGAGGGCAAAAATAAGATAAAATTCTTTTTGCTTTACAACATTAACTTCATCATACCTGGAGTTTCTCGACTTCTTGGGAGGACAACCACCTCCATTTCGAGCAGCAGGAGCATTCCTCTTTCCTTTGTTATTGAACATGTTGTTCCTTTGATTGCCATTGCCCTTGAAGTTGTTGTTGTTATTGTTGTCATCATTTCTTGGAGTATCTTTCTTGTGAGGACACTCTCTAGCAAAGTGGCCAAACTTGTTACAATTGAAGCACCTTCCTTTTCTTCCTTCTTTGAATCCCAACTTGAACCCTTGTCCTTAATTCCTTGGACCAACATTGTTCCTTCTCTTAGAATGAGCGGAGAAGACAGTAGGATTTTTTCCATTCGAGGGCTTGTGTCTTTCCATCATCCTTATTTCTTCTTGAGTGCATCTGGCCAATAGTTCATCAAATCCCGAAATCCTATCATTGTTGAGAATGGTAGTGTTGAACACATCCCAATCTCTTGTAAGACCCCCAAGTGCAATAAGAGAGAGTTCCCAATCACCAGTGATTTCACCAATAGATAGAAGGTCATTTTTGATCTCAGTAATCCTCGTGAAATAGGATTGGATGGATTCTCCTCTGTGCATCTTGATATCTTTAAGCTTGTCCCTGAGAAATAGAATTTGATTTGCATTGTTTACTTTGAACATCCCAACCAACTTTTCATACATCTCCTTAGATGTTTCCAAATCAAAAATATATGCAACCAAAGGCTTATGAATGGAATCAACAATAATCTTCTTAGCTTTTACCTCACCTTTCTTATACTTGGTTTGTGTAGCTGCGGATGCATTTGAATGAGACTCGACTATTCTTCCTTTGACATAGTCCATGTGTTAAATTGGCAATCGGGGCCAAACTTCATGTGGGTCATCTTATTCATGGCTAACAATATTTTTATTAGATTCCTCTCGTCGAGAGGTGTAGGATTGATCTAAAGATCATCCGATTCCGATAAGTATTTATGGAGATATGAATTTATTTTTATTATGGAATTATTATCACGCCGACCTACAACTCATGTAGGCTCAGAAGCCCAACAGTCACATCTATTCAAACATCATCAGTTGTGTATAAATACAAGAGGACTTTTCCTCATTTGCACTCACTCATCTCATCACATCTCTCTCTCTCTCCTGCGCAGAAAAGAGGGTCTTCTCTACTGCGCAGGAAAGAGTCTTTCTCTCACACATGTGGAAGGAAGTTGTTAAAACTGAAGCTGCAACTGCAGATCCAAAGTTTGACCAGCGTGGACCATCAAACCTCCTCTTCTGAACTGCGCTGTAGGTTCATCTGAACCTCCTCTAAAAGCTGCAACTTTTGGTGGTGGAATCAAGTCGATCCGACGGTCGATTTGCGAGATATCGACTGCCCTAGTTTGAAGGAATCTGCTGAAACTGAAGCTGCAAATGCAAATCCAAAGTTTGACCACCATGGGCCATCAAACCTCCTCTTCTGAACTATGTTGTAGGTTCATCTGAACCTCCTTTGAAGGCTGCAACTTTTGGTGGTGGAATCAAGCCGATCCGATGGTCGGTTTGTGAGATATTGATTGCCCTAGTGTTGATGATGAAGTCGCTAATGCTGATGCTGCTGATCTAGGGTTTGCTACTACTGATATAAATCAGATTTATTGTACTATTTCTCTCTGCTGAATTATTGAAGATAAAAGAAAAATTTGATCAAAGGGTTTCCCCACACATTGTGGGGTTTGTCCCTGGCTAGCCGCCACATCTTGTGTCTCTTGTCTTGGCTTGTTTTCTATTGATCGTTTAATGTTCTATCTGCGCTTTATTTTATGTACATGTGATTGCTAATCTGTGGAATATAATAAGAAAGAAAAGTAAACTGTTATAAGCTTAGAACTTACCATAACTTAACATGGTATCAGAGTTGAGGTGAAGACAAAGCCCAAGCAAGAGCAAGAGAAATCACCGAAGAGAAGATAGGCAAGGCTATCCTAGAAGAACAAGGAGTGTTGGACCATGTGAGAGGCAATATTGTTGAGCCTCCATCAAATGCATCCGCTGCTGCCAGGTACAAATGGAAAACCGGAGAAGTCAAAACAAAAAAGATCATCCGAGACTCTATCGACAAGCACTTGGTGGCCTACATCTTTGACCTGAACACCTCCAAGGAAATCTACGATAGACTGGTGAGTTTATTTAAAGTTAATGCAAATCAGGTTTTGTTTCTTAGAAATAAGCTGAGGGAAATCAAGAAGGGTAAAGATGAGATTATGCAAGCATACTTCTAACGAATCACCGAGATCAGGAACGATCTCCTATCTATCGGAGAAACTCTTTCTGATCGGGAAATGGCACTCACAACTCTTGGAGGATTACCCTCTGAATGGTACGTGTTCAGGACCACTCTTCTGAACAATCATGTAATTCTTGGTTTCAAGGAATTAATGGCTAGATGCATTCTAGAAGAAACAAGGGTAGAAAAGCAAGAAATGCCCTTGCCTAAAGGTCCTCCTGCTGCCTTTTCTTTTCATGCTAAGAAAAGAAATAATTCTGAGTCTAAATCGAAAAGAAAGGTTGGACCTAAGGGTGGAAGAAAAGGACGATGTTACATTTGCAATAAAGCAGGTCACTATGCAAGGGAATGCCTTGATAGAAAGGAATCTCACTGTGATGATGATCAAAATCCCTCTCATGGTAATCGAAAGGATGGAAAATTCAATAGCAAAGGTAAAAGGAATGCTGGAAATCAAGGAAGAGGACAACCATTCAAGAAGGCTAGAAATTCCAGGATGTATTAAATTCACCTGACCTCCGAAAGAACCTAGTGTCCATCTCAACAATGGAAGACAAAGGCTACAAGGTAACCTTCAGCGATGGCAAGGTACGTGTATCGAAAAATAATGTTAAAGATGCCTTTACTCTTGGGTTTCGTGTTGATTCATTATATTAGGTCGATGAAAGTCAGGTAGGTGTCATGTCTTATGACACATCTCTTCAGTCCGAACTTTGGCATCGGAGGTTTCCCCACCTTCATTATAAAGCTCTACCCGGTGTAAGACAAATGGTAATAGGGATGCCCGAATTTGGAGTAGAAAAAGAAGGTGTATGTTCGGGATGTGCCGAAGGAAAGCTCAAAAGGGGACCATTCCCCTCAAGCCTAAGCAAGACCTCTGATATATTACAGTTGGTTCACTCAGGCATAACTGAGGTTGGCATTAAGAGGGAGACTACTACACCACATACGCCAGAGCAGACTGGTGTGGCATCGTACAATTGTGGAAGTTGTCTCTATGGGTAGATGATGTAACAATGCCTGATGTGGAAGAACCGATGGATCCTATTTATCCACCTGAGCCTTCCTCTTCCAGGAAGAGGCCTTCATGGCTTAGGGGGATACTTGATGATGCTGAAAGACATGCTGCACCCCGAGGAACCTTCTGTGAAAGTAAGAAACCCAACAGGTATTAGGGATACTTGACCAGTATGAGCACAATCATACAAAATGAGCCTTCATCATTCTCAGATGCCGTCAAGCATCAAGTATGGAAGGATGCTATGACCATTATGGAGAATGATGTCTGGGAAGTAGTTCCCAGACCCCAGGACAAGACAATTGTTACTTCAAAATGGCTTTACAAGCAGCAAATGGAAGTACGGAATAGTATAAGGCTCGTTTTGTTGTTCGTGGTTTCTCCCTGAAGGAAGGTATAGACTATGATGTGATATTTGCACCTGTTGCCAGATATACGGCCATCCGCTTGATCATAGCCCTTGTGGCTTCACAAGGATGGAACCTACATCAGACAGATGTCAAGACCGCGTTCTTGCACGATTCGATCAAAGAAGAGGTCTATGTGGAGCAACCCGAATGATTTGAGATTTATGATTGAAAATCTCATGTATGCAGGTTGAAAAAGGCTCTCTATGGACTGAAGAAAGCACCCCGAGCATGGTATGAGAGGATTGATAGCTACTTGATGAAGCTGGGATTCACTAGGAGTGAAGCCGATCCTAACCTTTACTTAAAGGTTGAAGATGGCAAGCCTCTAATACTGGTTTTTTATGTGGATGACCTCTTTCTAACAGGGGCATACCCTCTCATTCACAAATGTAAGAGGGAGTTGGCTTCTGAATTTGAAATGAAGAACCAAGGACTTGAAGTGTGGTAGAAACCAAGGGAGATTTTCCTATCTCAAGGAAAATATGTGGTGAAGATTTTGAAAAGATTTGGTATGGTGGACTGCAAGCTTGTGACTACCTCGAGGATCTTAACTTTCAGAATTATGGTAGTGATGTCGGACCAGATTTGGGAAATGCCTCTGAGTTTCAAAAACTCATTCGCGTTGATGTGCTTGGTGAACCTCCGTCCGAACATATGTTTTGCAGTTAGCATTGTGAGCTCATATTTGGTTGAGCCTCACTAGATTGGTGCCAAGAATCTTCTGAGATGTCGTCAGGACACAATCTCTCATGGATTGAGATACACTGCCGGAAATATGAAACTGCATGATTATTCGAATGCTGATTAGGTAGGTAGTGTGGAGGATCATTGGAGCACTTCTTGGTGCTATTTCTCTTTGGATTCTGCTTAGATATAATGGATGAGTAGAAAGCAGAAGTCGATTGCCATAAGCACCGCCGAGACCGGATACATGTCTACGAGTATGAACTCGTATGAAGCTGCCTGGTTGGGGAAGCTCTTCAGTGAGCTGTTTGAACACATACCACTGTGATTCTTTGTAACAACCAGAGGTGGGATTCGATTATTGAGGAATCCCGTATTCGTCGATTGCTCTAGCAGATAGACATCATCTAGTATATGGTAAGTCGATGAGCAAGGAGGCTCCATCACATTAAGATGATGTACAGGTCGATACACCTTGTCAAAGCCCCGAGGAAAGATCTAATCTATGATTTTCCCAAGCGACTTGGAGTCGTCAAGAAACCCTTGTACAAAGGTCTTGCATGTTGCATACATTGAGCTCTAGGAGCTCTGGGGGCTTGCGGTTCTTACTGGAGCAACATACGACCATAGGGTGACTCACCTTCCCTTGGTGGTGCACACTGAGACAGGATGATTCGCTCTCTTGTGAGACAGGATGATTCGCTCTCCTGTGGACAAGATGATTCGCTCTCTTGTGGGACAAGATGATTCGCTCTCTTTTGAGACAGGATGATTCGCTCTCCTGTGGACAGGATGATTTGCTCTCCTGTGGACAAGATGATTCGCTCTCTTGTGAGATAGGATGATTCGCTCTCCTGTGGACAGGATGATTCGCTCTCCTGTGGACAAGATGATTCGCTTTCTTGTGGGACAAGATGATTCACTCTCTTGTGGGACAGGATGATTCTCTCTCCTATGTAGCAGGATGATTGGTTCTCCTGTGAGGCCTGGATTGATGTGTTCTCCATGGCGATTGTAGCAGGATTGATGTGTTCTCCTGTGAGGCTTGGATTGATGTGTTCTCCATGGCGATTGTAGCAAGATTGGTGTGTTCTCCTGTGAGGACGGGATTGATTAAGTTCTCCTGTCGAGCCATCCTACCCATGCAGTCTGGGACTCATGGAAAGTACCTCTCATCTTATCAATGAGCAGGGAAATGAAGTTAGGGACCATAGTAGTACCGATGGACACATCGCTGTATCTACCATACTCCCTACGCTAGGATGACTTCCATTGATTTGGGATTAATGATACTGGTCTGGGACTAGTGGTAGGAGTTGTACCATACTATGATGCTGACTTTGGGTCGGTTGAGACTGGTCTGGGACCAGTGGTACATACTCTGAGACTGACTTCATGTCAGTGCAGTACTGGTCGGGGACCAGTGAGAGTGGTACATATTATGACGCTGACTTTGGGTCGGTTGAGACTAGTCTGGGACCAATGGTACACTCTCTGAGACTGCGATACTGGTCTGGGACCAGTGGTAGGAGCGGTACCTACTATGAAGCTGACTTCGGGTCAGTTGTGACTGGTCTGGGACTAGTAGTACGCACTTTGAGACTGACTTTGAGTCAATTGAGGATGATACTGGTCTGGGACCAATGGAGTTGTACTCACTATGACGCTGACTTTGGGTTGGTTGAGACTGGTCTGGGACCAGTGGTACATACTCTGAGACTGACTTTGAGTCAGTATGATACATCCTTGATCATTTCTTCTTCTTCATAATTCGGACAAAAGCAAAGCAAAACAGAACAATGCAAGAGCAGAGCAGAACAGAGCAGAACAATACAGATCAGTACAGGGCAGAACAAGACAAAGCAGAACAGGTAAAATAGAGCAGAGCAGGGCAAGGGTTAGGCTGTATAGGGTAGTGCATTTGATGGATGAATAGTAGCGACTGACAGACAAATTGCAGATGAAATTCTCCCTAGTTGAGAGGGAGTGTTAAATTGGCAACCAGGGCCAAACTTCATGCGGGTCATCTTATTCATGGCTAATAATATTTTTATTAGATTCCTCTCGTCGAGAGCTGTAGGATTGATCTAAAGATCATGCGATTTCAATAAGTATTTATGGAAATATGGATTTATTTTGATTATGGAATTATTATCAAGCCGACCTACAACTCATGTAGGCTCAGAAGCCCAACAGTCGCATCTATTCAAACATCATCAGTTGTGTATAAATACAAGAGGACTTTTCCTCATTTGCACTCACTCATCTCATCACATCTCTCTCTCTCTCCTGTGCAGAAAAGAGGGTCTTCTCTACTGCGCAGAAAAGAGTCTCTCTCTCACACATGTGGAAGGAAGCTGCTGAAACTGAAGCTGCAACTGCAGATCCAAAGTTTGACCAGCGTGGACCATCAAACCTCCTCTTCTGAACTACACTGTAGGTTCATCTGAACCTCCTCTGAAGGCTGCAACTTTTGGTGGTGGAATCAAGTCGATCCGACGGTCGGTTTGCAAGATATCGACTGCCCTAGTTTGAAGGAAGCTGCTGAAACTGAAGCTGCAATTGCAGATCCAAAGTTTGACCACCGTGGACCATCAAACCTCCTCTTCTGAACTACGTTGTAGGTTCATTTGAACCTCCTCTGAAGGCTGCAACTTTTGGTGGTGGAATCAAGCCGATCCGATGGTCGGTTTGTGAGATATCGACTACCTTAGTTTTGATGATGAAGCTGCTAATGCTGATGCTGCTGATCTAGGGTTTGCTACTGCTGATATAAATCAGATTTATTGTACTATTTCTCTTTGCTAAATCATTGAAGATAAAGAAAAGATTTGATCAAAGGTTTTCCCCAGACATTGTGGGGTTTATCCCTGGCTAGCCGCCACATCTTGTGTCTCTTGTCTTGGCTTGTTTTCTGTCGATCGTTTAATGTTCTATCTGCACTTTACTTTATGTACATGTGATTGCTAATCTGTGGAATATAATAAGAAAGAAAGGTAAACTGTTATAAGCATAGAACATACCATAACTTAACACCATGGCATCATTCTCTTCCAAAGTCAAATCCAAAGTCATTTTCCATGCGTGATAGTCGGACTTGTCCTTAAGCTTGTCCTCAGATTTGAAGAAAGTTGTAGTCGTCATTGGGACTAATTCCAAGTCCTTGTCCAACAATTTCTCTTAGTGATTGCTTTGCTTCACTCTTGCTTGGGCTTTATCTTCAGTTAAGCTCTGATACCATGTTAATTTTTAGATAACAATAGTATGTTCTATGTTTAAGCACAATTTACTTCAATGTTCCTTTAGCAGCCTAATGACAATTTCCAATTATATCCAATAGCAATCACATTAACTTATAAACATTGACAGTAAATGCAGATAGAACATAAAATCATATGCAGAAAACAAGCCAAGACAAGAAGTGGTGGATGCCAGGGACAAAGACCAATGTGGGGAAACCCTTTGATCAAATCTTCTTCATTATTACTTCATGGTTCAACAAAGCAGAGCAGGGCAGTGATGGCATGATGGTTCAAGATGATAGGTTGGCACGATGATGGATTGGCAAGTGGAATTCTCCCTAGTTGAGAGGGAGTGTTAAAATTGACAACTAGGGCCAACTTCCACCTTAGGACAACTCATATGATGGAGATGATTATTGCATTGGATTCCTCTTTCAGAGAGGTACAATTTTGATATAAAGATCATCTCATTCTGACAAGTAGAAATGGAATTATGAATTTATTCTTCTTATGGACAAATTGTCAAGGTCGACCTCAGTCAAATGTAGGCTCATGAAGCCCAATGGATGGGTCTCCTCACCCTCAACGAATTGTATAAATAAGAGTGACCCTTCTCTCATTTGGACACCATCATCATCACACATCACATCATCTCTCGCTTCTCTTGTTTGGTTCGTACCACTTGGAGGCAACTTCTCTTCTTCGCATGTGTGGTGGAAGGCCGAGTTTTTCTGGGTCAAAACAGGGTAAAGTTTCAAAGCGTTGACCAACGTTCACCTCAGTTTTTGGGCTAGAATTCCAATTTCTCTAGGCCTCATTTATTGGCACAAAAATTGATGAGTTTGGGATAGGTTGACCAGCACTGACTTCAAGTTGACTACAAAAAATTACAACAGTGTTTCTCTCTCCTTTGACTTGGTTTGACCGAATTGTTTTGGGTTGACTCTGACTGTCCTAGAGGACCGAATTGGACTGTTGTTTGGAGGACATTTTTGGACAACTTTGACCACTGTTGACTTTCTAGTTAGGGCTGCATTAACTGCTGGTTTGAATGTTGATTTGGCAGATTTGTTTTGGGCTTGTACTTATGATATTTGTACTCTCTCTCTCTGTTGAACTATTGAAGATTAATAAGAAGATTTGATCAAAGGGTTTCCCCACATTGGGGTTTGTCCCTGGCATCCGACACATCTTGTGCTGTCTTGTCTTGGCTTGTTTTCTACATATGATTTTATGCTCTATCTACATTTACTGTCAATGTTTATAAGTTAATGTGATTGCTACTAGATATAATTTGAATTTGTCATTGGGTTGCTAAAGGAACATTAAAGTAAATTGTGTTTAAGCATAGAACATACCATTGTTATCTAAAAATTAACATGAGCAGATAGTTGATATTGTCACCAAGGCTTTGCCGAAAGGGGAGTTCTTGGTCTTCAGAGAGAAGCTTGGACTGGTTGAAATGACCCTTTCAAATAAGGTTCTGGGCTAATCAAGAACACTGAGCAATGCTCTTCCCCCGTGGTTGAGCTCCCAGGGTGTGGAATGGAGTTATAGGGCTCCTGGGGATGAGAGACCTTTGATCGATAGGATGTTCAGACTTGAGATCTCCCCTAATTAGGGTATGCCCCAGTTAGCGTCCTGCCCACTCTGTGGGATAACCTAAGTCACTGAGTTCGATGAATTTAATCCTTCGGGTTTGAAATTCGCTGAATCTCAAAGCAATTCAAACAAATTCGTTTTTGTTCGCCGAACACGAACCCGTGACAAATTTGAAAAAAAATCGATAAAATTTGCCAGAAATTCGATGGAGTTCGATTTAGGAATTTTTTTGTTCGGTGTTTTCGAGGGTTAGGCGGGCATGAGAATTTCATTCTTGCATATGACCATCGACTCTCGTCGCTACTTCCTGCACACTCATCCCCTGACCCTTAATGCTTACTCAATCCCTCACGTGTCCATACTCTCACTCTCGGCTCTCGAGTCTCCATCCTGCAGCCGCAGGTTGTGTTTTATTTTATATGCCGGTGACTGTTCAATGTTAGCAATAGTCGGTGTTAATGAGAGTGGACATAAATAGAAGAGAGCACGTGAGAATTTTCATTGTCATTAGTGTTTCATGTTAATAATTCTCAACATAAACACTCCATTAAAATTTCACAAATCCAGTAATGGTAATTGACAAGACTGGTGGATGTGGACATTTCTAGGATTTGTCATCTATGTGTTAATTTATGGAACATAAATGTGGCTCACGTTATGATGAATGATCTCTCATAATTTTTTTGCAATATTCCTCACAAATTTAAAGAGCATTGTAATTTGTGACAAGCATATGGTGTATGGTTAAAAACTTAAATGTAGCACTGATACACCAAGTATGAGCACTGGAATTCGATGTCATCTTCACTAAACATATATTGATGTATCAACCCTGTACGCTGTAACAATGGTTTATGTATGTCACATGTGTGTTTTTGTCTACTTAAAATTGAATATATATATATATTTCAAATTTCTATATGTTGAATTTTATGCCGAACTTTATTGGCAAAATTTTAGGTGTCGAACTTTATTTGAATTTCAAAGTCGTCGAACTCGAACACGAACACAAATGTGGTGACTTAGGGGATAACCTCTCTCATCTGGCCAATGGGTTGAGGGACTTGGGATAGAGTGTGATCCTTACCCCCGATAAGTTGATCTCACCTATTGTTAGGGACTTTGGGATAGAGTGTGATCTCTATGCTTGGGGTAGGTTGGTCTCGCCCATTGTCTTTGGTTCTAGGTGGTAGCTATGGCTCCCTGATGATGATGACGATGATGATGATGATTCTGGGTGGTAGCAGAGTCGCCCCGATGACGATAGAGGCAGGGTGGTAGCTGGAGCTCCCCTGCAACATTTCTTCTTCTTTAGATTTGAGAATGTTGAGCATGAGATGAGCAGAGATGGTACATGATGACGATATGACATGATGATCGTTGGACAGGTATTGACAGGTGGAATTCTCCCTAGTTGAGAGGGAGTGTTAAATTATACAACTGAGGTCAAATTCCACTTTGGACAACACATTTGATGAAGATAACCATTGCATTGAATTCTTCATTTCGAGAGGACCAAAATCGACCTAAAGATCACTCAAATCGGTAAAGGAAAAGTGTGTTTTTGAATTGAAACCCAGTCATTTGCAAAAACACACTTTTCCTTTACCGATTTGAGTGATCTTTAGGTTGATTTTGGTCCTCTCGAAATGAAGAATTCAATGCAATGGTTATCTTCATCAAATGTGTTGGAAGCATTTGCTTCTAAAAGTTTACAAAATACTGCATACTAATTAGCAACAAAACAGTAACTAAGACTCTAAGAGTGAAAACTGTTGGAAATATTGAGAGGGGGGTGAATTGAGGGTTGCATGGGAGCACCCCCCCTCGAACCTGCTCCCGAAGCGCGCAACGACCCTGGGAGTGCGCTCCCTAAAAAAAAAGTTGCTCCCTAGCTTTTTTAGCAATTTTTTTATGCAAACACAATTTTTTTTCAATGAAACAAGAATTTTTGAGTGAGGTAGCCTAATGATCAAGCCTATGGCCCTAGTATTGATGTACAATTCATGGTAATGTTAAATTCTTAAAGTAAAAGTGACATTCTCCTTTATCTTTCATTTTCATCTTTTTATTTAAATTTTTAACATTTCCATGAAATGACTCGAGATGTTTGAGAGTGGTTCCGACCTCATTAGATTTCATATGGAGAAAGTAGAATTTTAGATCTCACTCAAAGTCCAACAAAATTATCTGTTTTTTCAGGATTTCAAGATCGGGGGGATTGTAATGTTTCCATGGGATTTTGTCATGTACTAGGGTATGGAACTCATCAAGAGCACCAATCCCTCTATGTACCTTGATGTTAGTGACATTGGTTGTCAAACTCCTCTATTATGACCCTAATAAAAATGTACCCATCACTCAAACAAAATCTTGACTTGACATGCTACATTTTTCTCTCTTATGCTAATGCTTATAGGGTGATATTAATGACAAAGGTCCTAATATAGGCAATTATTTTGATGATATGTAGGTATTTGTTGTAGCATGATTTTTTTGGATGATAGAGGCCATCTAGAGCCTGTTTGTTGATGTATTTTCGATTCAGAGATGGATTGCACTCGATGCTATTTTGGTTATGTGCACCCTTACATGCTATATAAATCAAAACTTGTAACTTGTGTACCTGTGGTTGATGAAGATTGTAACTACTAGATGATAGATGCTATATGGTTTAATCCATGTTTTTATGCTTTTTTATAACTAATTCATCATTCTAAATGCTTTCTTAGAAATTAGACTTTTCTTGTGGTGGCAAGAGGCCCAAGCATTAGCAATAGATAATAGATTTACTTGTATTTTATAGTTTCTAGTAGCTTTTGGAACTGTTGACTCTTTCATATTTATTATGATATTTTTTGTAAACTGGAATAGATGAACTTAGTGATTCATCAAAGACATATTTTATTATTAATCAATAGATAGATGATGGAGGCCCTTGGTTTTATACTGCCTTGGGTGCCTCTTGGTGAATGGATATGATCTTTGATCATGCCCTTTGCCTAATAATAAACTATTAATTACAATTACCTAATTTTTATATAACATTGCCTTCCTCCCAAAAACTACGTTGTCCTCAAAGCATATGTAACGACGGATGTTGTTGGCGAAATGCTTCATTCTCCCAAGAAGCTTCTTCTTCTGGTAAGTCCTTCCACTTGATCAAGTATTCCTTGATTACATGATATCAGAGCTTCTTTTCCTTGATGGATATGATACCTTCTGGCTCTAAAATGACCCTTCCTTCATCATCTAAGGATGGAAGCGTTATTTGTGCCGATTGATGGTCACCACGTGCCCTTTTAAGGCATGATACATGGAAGATGTTGTGGATACGACTTTTATCCGGAAGGCTTAAACTAATATGCAACTTGGCTAATCTTTTTGTTGATTTGGTATGGTCCATAGAACTTTGGTGCCAATTTATTTTTTCCTTTTTGTTTTAAGGAAAACTATTTGTATGGTTGGAACTGTGGTGTCACCTCCTCCTGTTGCTCCGCCTCCTCCTCCTCCTCCTCCCCCTCCGCTACCTCCTGCCCTAACCAATCATCGACAGACTCCATGAGAGGCCTCTTGGCCTCAACCCTCCATGCAGCAATGGTGTCAATCCCATCCAATGAGATGCCCTCCATATCAGGTATCCTCTCAAATTGCCTCACCCACAATCGAAGATTGTAGTAGACGTAGACCATGTCATTAAGTCATTGGGATTCCAACTTGTACAAAGATCATGAAATAATAATTATAAAAAAAAAAATATTGTTTAATGAATTCAAAAAATTATTTGGAAATTTGCAATATTTTAAGTTTTAAATTTAACCTGTTGCGCTTCTTGTTGTGTATTTTTTCAAATACACTCCAGTTGCGGTCGCATCCTAAGGAGCTACATGTTTGCATGAGGATTCGAATGGCAAGCTTTTGCAGAAGGGGTACCCTGGCACCATACATTCTCCACAATGCATCTACAACAAAATTACAAATAAAATTTTAAATAAACATAAGAAAAAAAATGAAATTTGAAAGTTGAAGCAAAGTATGAAGTTATAAACTTGAAGAGACAATGAAATTTGAAACAAACCATAAAATACCTGCCCTTTTAGTCGTCCTATCAGTCATAGCCATGTCAAAGCCAAATGTGCCACCTGCCATCTTGTATGTCTCAATTTCTTTGGAGATTTCTGTACGTTCTGCTAGAGATCGCACCATCCTCTGAACACAGGTTAAGAATCCATCCATGATCTCAGCATCAAATACGAACCCACATAGGTAAGAAAATGCAGGGTTCAGGTAGATCCCTGCAGCGTGAATGAGACGACGAAGTGTGTTGTTCCATTGTTCATCAATCACTTCCCATAGGAGTTGTCTCTGAAACCCCTCATCTCCCTTATCATCATAGTAGGCTCGAATAGATTCTTTGGCCCTGACCATGGCCTCATATAAATAGCCCATTGCGGGCTTCTCACCATCAACTAATCGAAGAACCTTTACCAAAGGTTTAGTAATGGTGCACACCTCCTGCACTCTCGCCCAGAAGTCTTCCTGGTATGAAACTAATATGCATATGGCTTCTCCCTCTGGTTTGCGGCTCATTGTCAAAGCACGCCACTCCTCTGAAAGAAACATTCTCTTCACATCCCACATAGAATTCAAGAGGGATTAAAGAGATATGAAATTGGTGGCAAACCGTGTAATGGCGGGGTGCACCAACTCTTTGTTGTTGGTGAATTTTCTCATCAAGTTAGGCACATATGTATGATTATATATAAATTTTGTAATGCTTTTTGATGACTCAACAATATCTTTGACAAAGGAAATTTTCCCTATGTTCTCCAACATCAAATCAATACAATGTGCAGCACAAGGTATCCAAAATAAAGTAGGATGCCTCTCCATAAACATTCTGCCAGCGGCAACATAATTTGCAGCATTGTCCATTATGACTTGGACAACATGTTCTACACCCACCTTCAAAATAAACACATCCAACAAATCACATGAAGTTTTTGCATCTTTGATATGTGAAGATGCATCAATAGATTTCATAAACATTGTCCCCTTGGGACAACTAACCAAGAAGTTTATAAGGGTTCTCCCCTTTTGGTCGGTCCAACCATCTGACATCACAGTGCATCCTGTTTGTGCCCATGATGCCCTAAACTCCTCAAATCTTTTGGTGCAGTCAACCTTTTCATTTTGAAGAATCCGACCTCTAAAGTTATCATGAGAAGGGATTTTGTACCCTGGGCCAACAATTGCAATAGCATCAACAGCAGGCTAGAAAAATGGATTATTCTTTGCAATGCTGAAAGGAATATCACTCCAAAGGAAAAATTTGGCCAACAACTTGTCAGCTTGTTCTTTCTCAATTTTTTTAAGCATTGAAGTGATAGATGGTTGTGAACTAGGCGTGGTTATAAGAACAAAAAATGATGAGGCAGCTACCGGGTTGGTTGTAGATATTGAGGCTGAAGTAGAACTAGTGCCACTTCCTTGTTCACCTAAGCTTAACACTCTCTTTGCTAGTTGCTTCTTCATTTCTTCTTTGGCTTCTCTATTGTGCTCTAAATTTTCCAATGATCTCATGGCTCTTTGGATGATTTCCGGATTTATATTTGAGCAAGGCCCTACATCAAATTTAGGGATTTGTGCAAGGTGATACTTCAATCTATAAACCCCCCCTGACATATGCTGCCCACACAACTTGCAAGACAAGTTTATTCTATCAAACCCTCCATCAGGTTCACCAAATTCCCACAGAGAGTCCAATTTCCTTGGCATGTTTGTAACTTGGTTGAACTCTTGAATCTTGATTTTTAAACTTTTAAGATGAAGTTTGAACTTTGAAGTTGAATGGTGAACCTATGGCAAAATAAGGATTGCAAGTTACAAAAATTAAAAAAATTTACATACATGAGTAACATGACAAAACACATTGAATTTTTGACAATTTAACAAACAAAAACACCATCAAATCAACTCAAAAATATTTGATAAACTAATGGCCCTATTTCATTATTGAATTTGAATTTGAATCATGTTTATATATATACACACACTCCAACGCCCCTCTGTCCCTCTGGAAGTTCCCTAAAAGTCGGGTGCTTCCACATGTCTCGCTTGTGCGTCTCCCTGTTCCCACATCCCCCTTCCCAGAAACTTTGTGGAATGTTGAATAAAATGTATTATTGAAAAAGGCAATTGCCTATTTCACAGACTACTAATAGATTTTATTTGTTCTCGCATCCTTTTCTTCAGGTGAAAACTTTTCTTCTGCATGTTTTGAGGTGGCATGGTATATATTTTATTTCTTTTTAATTGTCTTTATTTATTTCTTTGTTTCTGTTGCATCTTAGTGGAGGAAAAGATGCATGTTAGGTGCTGTGTGGTTGTGGAGCAGGAACCTATCTTATCTTATTCAACACAAGAGTTTGGGCTAGACTTTTTTCGTTGAGAACACCATAAAATCGCTACATCACGATTAGTATTTCATAGTGAATTTACCTTCTCTTTTTCTTTTCTTTTCTTTTTTATTATTTTTTTTTAGTTTTTTAACTATAGAATTTGTTGGATGTCTACCTATAAAAGCTGGGAAGCATAATGTAATAAATTGGAGTCTACAGATTGGTTTCTTTAGGCCAGGGCTGGATTTGTTTGGAAATAAATTTTAGATAATGTAACTTTCATCCTTTGCTTGATAATATTTGTACCTGTGTTGTTTCATTTCCAACAGAATCACAATCTCATGTCTTGGGCAAGCCAGCAACTTCTAGAAGTAGAGTTCGAGCAGCTCCAGCTTCTCATAGGTATGAGTTCTATTTAACGTTGTTCCAATTGCTTTGATTGAGCCCTTTTTTACAGTTTAGATTTGTTACATGGCACGTGCTGCATGTGTGTAGGGCCAAGCAAAGGGGTGCCCATTTAGCAGATGAGGAGGACTAGCCAATTATAAATTGGTTATTGCTATAGACTACATGTGGCTCTTAGGTCAGGTTACAGCCACCAGGTTGTTTGTAATGGCGTCCATGATGTGTCATACACTGTATGGCAATAAAAATAATCTGATGTATGTTATTTGCATTTTTTATGTATGGTATAGGCTCTACAGTCTCCGTGGGTAAGAGTTTTTTAACTTTGTTCCAATTCCTTTAATTGGGCCCTTTTTACAGTTCAGTTTTATTACTTGACATGCTGCATGTGTGCCAAGCAAGGAGGTGCCCATTTAGCAAATGATGAGGACTAGCTAATTAGAAATTGGTTATTGCTAGACTACGTGTGGCCCTTAGATCATATTACAGCCACCATGTTGTTTGTAAGGGCTTCCATGATGTCTCATACACTAGATGACAATAATCTGATGTTATTTGCATTTCTTTTTGTAAGATATATAGTCACCAAGGAAACTATTTGATATAATTCAAGTTGCTAAATTTATAATGTTACTTGTTTTATATCGAAATTCAAGTATTAAATCTGGAGGCCACAATGTGCCAGTAAGGTGTTTCGTTCAGTTTGTTCTTTATGGCTGCAAACACAGCAATTTTTCAGTGCAAGCTGTCAAATGAAAATGCTAGCTTAAATCCATGTACATCTGTACCTAGCTTTTCAAGCTTGCATGGAATCACCTAAATTTGATTTCATGATGTTGCTTTGAATTTGCACATTGTGCCCAAAAGAGAGCTTTCTCATAAAGTTTACCTGGTTGTTTCTTCAAGGGTTTTTGTACATGGATAGAAAATTCAAAAAAGGACGATCTTCCCTTGCTTTCATGTAGCACATAGAACTCATTATAAAGCTTATCCTAATATAACTTGAGGACCAACCATTTGGTTGTAAGAGTTATTTGTAAACCAATCGATTTTCTCAGCATTGTGCAATATTCGAACAGATTATGACATGAATATGGTCCCTTTGGATCCTAGGAACACCAAACACCGGTCATTCGATGTTGCTGACTAGGTATTTCTTATGAGTGATAGATGTGAAGCATCCATAAATCGACATTTATTTTAAATGATTATTTGTATGAAACATAGTTTTAAAACTCCAACTCCGACTCCGACTCGGCCAAGGGTCGACTCCGACTCGGTATCGACTCAGCCGGCTCGATTTCAATGACTCGGTCGTTGTAAAAAATACATTAAATATTTATTTTTTATAAAAACACATAATTTTAAAGATTTTCATTCATGTTTCCAAACACACAGCATTAGAATATAGATAGAAGACAACATATGATCAAAGTAGGCTCATGAATATATCCATTATATCAAAATGGCACCCAGTGCATTGTCCAATACATACACGATGATGATATAGAGATCAAAACAAAAACACATAACCAAGGAGGCTATAAATGGCCTCTACAACAAAAGTCTGTGACCAGTACTACTGGCTAGTGGCTACTGCTAGAGTTGCCAACATCATCTGGCTCAGTGTTACTTGGGAGCAGGAGCGAAAGTGGGGAGCGAGAGCGACATTTTCAGAAGCTCCTGGTTTGGGAGCGAATCCCAGAGGAGTTCGACAACCAATGTCACTAACATCAAGGTACATAGAGGGATTGGTGCTCTTGATTAAATACGAGTTCCATACCCTAATACATGACAAAATTCAATGGAAACATTGCAATCCTTCAATCCTGAAAAACTGATAAGTCTGCTGGATTTTGAATGAAATCTAAAATTCCACTTTCTCCATATGAAATCCAATGAGGCTGAAACCACTCTCAAACATCCTGAGTCATTTCATGGTAATGTTAAAAATTTAAGTAAAAGGATGAAAATGAAGATTAAGGAGAATGTCACTTTTACTTTAAGAATTTAACATTACCATGAAATTTGAATAGCATATCAATAGTACAGAGCATTTGAGTGTGTTAAATAGGGTTTGGGAGGGGGAAATGGACCCCAAATAACATTTAACTAATTCATAAAACACATTGGAGTCCAAACCAATCAGCAAACACCTTAAAAAATCATTAAAAAATTGTTAAATCGCTGTTTTACTGGGGTTAAGGGCCGCTGTTTGTGACTCGGCCGAGTCAGTATGGAAACGGCCGAGTTGGCCGAGTCAGCCATGACTCGGCCGAGTCATGGCTGACTCGGCCAAATGAACCGTTTCTTCTACCGAGTCACTTCTGAGGGCAACGAAACAGATCAACTCGGCCATTTCGGTTTCAAAATGGCCGAATTTTAAAACTATGGTATGAAATACAATTAGCTATTCATGAATGTGGATATTTCCTGAGCATCTAACATGTCTATTATTAGTGCTAGTTCCAAGCACTAACTAAAGGCTTATTAATGAATTGATTTGCGACTCAATTGATTTTTTTGCTTCCCCTCGACTACAGTTTTTAAGCAAAGAAACTAGAAATGAATGAAGAAGACAAGAAATTGCATGTCACTACTCACTCTTGATACTAGATGGAAAATACTTTTAATGTTCCTCATCACTTGCTTAGCAAAATAGCATAATACCAAATAGCTGAAATCCAGTGGACCATAAAACAATTTGCATCATCAAAATCCTTTTCTCATAATTATTTTATAATTGTTTTCCTTATATGCGTAATCCCAAGTCTTCTAAAAAGACTTTTGAAAACTAATATTTAATCAAATTTGAGTAACCTAAATTACCCATAGTAATTAAATAAAAAGTATAAATAAAATACATGTTAAAATTAATATACATAAACATAGTTCTCTTTATGATGACACAATTTGCAAGTATGCATCATTTCATCCATCACTAACCATTAATACATATCTAACTATCACGATATCATGATTCGAATGCATCACTAATCATCCATACATATCTAATTTGAGGTGATCATCAACATTAGTCTCATTAGTATCAATTTTGTATTTTTGACAATACAACTTAGAGCGCATTAAATTAATCAATATAAAATTGAAAAACACAAGGGAATCAATGCATATTTCCTGAGTTCACATATATATTGGTGATCCTTTCAAGAAGGTTACTAAAGGACATAAAGTAGCGTTGTATGATGATTGGCTACGTAAGGAGTTAGTATCATATTATATTTATTAGCAATTACTAAATCATGATTTTAATGACTAATAAGCTTAAGGGTATTCCATTCTTTTTAATGGCTGTCAACATGCTTTTATGTATCTGAACATTTTTTAATTGTAATCAGTAGATATATCATTGTTTTTTTTTTTGTGTTTGTAAACCAATTGGGGCAGTGATTATTTAGGTAGATTCACACTTTGCTTGACAGAAGGTCAAATCCTCTAGGCTTCCATTATAACTATAAAAAATTTCATACAAAACCTACCATCCAATGCTAAAGGTTACCTTGGGGAACATTAACTTAGTGAGTCCTATCCATTTGATATAGTTATAATGAAATAGATTACATACTAGTTTTATTCATTAATATTAGAATCATGTTTGTAGAGGTTCTTTGTAGCTGTTTCTTTTTAGCTTAACTTACAATGAGGGTTAGAGTTGGCAAGCTTACCTTAGTGAGTTATTGCATTTGATGAATATGATATCAACTAGATATTCCTTTGAATTTTATTTTTATTTTAGTAGTGAAGAATTCTTTATATGACATTAAAAATGTGCCCAATCTAGGAAGCCTTCTTATAATTGGTCTCTAAAACGTGGTCATATTTAAAAATTGATTAAACAACAATAGGTACCTAGGGAAGGATGGAGCATAGAGTATGAAAGACAACAAAATAAGTGTTTTTATATGTTTTGGTAATCACACAAAACAATTAAAAAATAGACATTATAGTGATGCAAGGACTAGCTATAAACATAAGGGTAAAAAATTAGGAAGCTCTTAATTTTGAGGGACCTTGTGAATGAATAGAGAATAGATTGTTACAAAAGAGGTAGATGGCTTGGAATCTTGTTCAGAAAAATCAAAACTATAGATATTAAAAGGGGAAAATGGAATCTCGAATAAAATGGCAAATAAATGGACTAAATTAAAGTCTATGAATCTAAAAATATTAGCCGTTAAAATAGGACAAAAAACTAAAATTAAAATATTAAAGTATTATAATTAAATTAATTATGAAATAATATGTAGCTAGGACAAAGCGCTGAAATTAAAATATTAAATTATTATAATAAAATGAAAAATGCAATAATATGCAAATATGGGTTAACAATAATTGCTTGGAAAACCCTTTCAAATTCTTTTTCTATTCGATTGTCATCAAATGATCAACAAAGAGATTACAATGTTCCAATTCAACAATAGAGTCGAAGTCAAATCTTTGACTTAACCAACATTTAACCAACCAATATCCAAGAGATGAGCCCAAAAGTCAAATCTAGTCAATTTGGTCAAAGTCAACAATAGTCAATAGCAACAAATGATTCCCTAACCAGTCAACGTTCACCAATCAAATTAACCCTAAAAAGGTTTATCTTGGCAGCAAAAGACTCAACCTCCCTTGTTGGTCAAAGTCAAGTCAAAACAATCCCAAAATGCTTCCAAAACTAGTCAAAGTCAATTGTTGTGGTCAAGTAGCAGTTTTAGATCTGCAATCAACTAAGGTCAAAGTGCCCAGAAAAGTTCGATCTTTCCACAAAATATAACAGCCTCCAAAAATCAAAATTTAGCAAATCAAACCAAGTCAATATGCCAAGTCAAAGTTCCCAAACATAAAAATCAACATAGATTTTAGATTTAGCCTTCTTCCCTTCACACATGTGAGCTCAACTTTCTTGCTTCAAAAATGTATGCACCAATCACAAGAAAAGAGAGAAGAAGAGAAGTGTGATGATGATGTTCAAATGAGGTTGCTTTGATGTGTATTTAAATGCATCTTTAGAGACCCAATTATGACTTTAGGCCGACCTGAACTTTTGTGCACTTGTCGGCTTTCCATTAAAAATAATATTTTTTGACCAAATTAAATTCTTACAAGGGCTAGGAAGGTTTTTTTTACTGATGGGGAAGGTTTTCCAAAGGAGGGAATATGTCCATGAGCTACCAAATTAACACTCCCTCTCAGTGGATAGAAATTTCTGATTGCATCATGAATCTCATCTTAAACATCTCATCATCGCCATCACTGAATCAAGTCGTCTCATCTTTGCTCTTATGTGCTCATCTGTTGAACACTCTCGAATATAAAGAAGAAGAATTTAACATTAAGGGGAGATCAAGCTACCACCCTCTATCCAAGGAAAATAGGTAGGATACTACTTACCGAGAGGTAAGGATCACAACTATATAATTGCCTACTAATCTTCCCAACTTGACCCTCAAAAGTCAGTGGTAGTACACCTACATCCTCTTACTTGGGCAGGATACCACTTACCATGAGGTAAGGATCACAACTATCCCAAGTCTCTTCACATATTGGCCAGAGGGGTGAAATGTGAAAATTTTGTAAACCAAAATCCTTAATGTAGCAACTTGATTAAACTTCTCCTATTTGTTAATTATTGAAACAAATTATTCACTGCTTCCTACAACAAATATCGAAGCTAACACACTGCAACCTACACCAATTAAATAATATGCCTAAACCAAGAATAGAACAATAGAGAAAGATACAACACAAAGGACAATATTTTTTGGACAAATATCCCTAGAAAAACCCAATGCGAGAGAACTGATGCAGCAACTCTGAGGGTTTTTATTATTATGTAGTAATGTTAATTTTAGGTATGTTCTATGCTTAGAGCAATTTATTTCAATTTTCATAGTTAGCTCAATATCTTTTCCAAATTAGCAATCACATCAACATTAAAGTAAACTACAGATAGAACATAAACATAAATCGCAGAAGACAAGCCAAGACAAGAGGACATGAGATGTGGCGTTAGCCAGGGACAAACCCCAATGTGGGGAAACCCTTGATCAATTCTTCTTATATGTTCTTCAATAGTTCATTAGAGAGAGAGAGGGAGATAGTACATTTACAATAGAAGTCAATACTTTGACTTGTCTAAATAAGAGCTTAGATCATCTCTAAGAAGATGATACATGAGATTAGTTGAAGACATGCTGCTTTAACTGATTCTCCAAGGTGACTCCTTCACCTATCATTGTGTTGCATCTCGGCATCATGCTGCACCTCACCGTGCTGCACCATGTTGCTCCCATCATCAAAATGTTGGACCTCATGACCATGCATCATACTGCTGCAACTTATGTTGCACCTTCCAATATTGTGACATCTTGCTAATGTTGTCACTGCTCATACTGCCGCACCATGGTTGCTTGTTGTCCCATTGTTTTGTTGATGTCACTGTTGTACCATCACAACTTGTTATACCTTGTTGTTGTCCCATGCATCTTAGTTGTTGCCCTATGCATCTTAGCAGCACTATACCTCGATGTTGTCCCATGCATCTTAGCAGCACTATACCTTGTTGTTGTCCCATCCATCTTAGTTGATGTCCCATGCATCTTAACTGCATTATACCTTGCTATTGTCCCATGCATCTTAGCAGCACTATACCTTGTCGTTGTTCCATGCATCTTAGTTGCTGTCCCATGCATCTTAGCGGTACTATACCTTGCTGTTGTACCATGCATCTTATCTGTTGTCCCATGCATCTTAGCGGTACTATACCTTGCTGTTGTCCCATTGTAATTACAACAGGGATTTGTGGCCTTCAATTTCAGGAAGAAGTTCACCCTAATCCTCACCAAACAGTTTAGATTCAATGCTGCTCTTTGGCCTTGTCACCTCCTCAAACTCGGACCCAAAACAGTGAAGAGAAACACCCTAAATCTTGCCCAGATTTGCCTCTAGGCGTGTGGCTTACCTCCTGTAGCAGCTCGGCCTTATTACAAATGTTTTCTTGCCCAAAACGGACCCTTCACATCATTGTCCTCCTTCTTCTTGAGTTGCCTTAGGATAGCTTTGTTAGGGTTGTGTAGGTCTTAGTGAGGGTTGCCTTTAGGTCTATGTTAGGGCAGCCTTTAGTTTTGTGTTAGGGTAGGGACCAACGTATAGGTTTAGGGCTCCTTATTGGTAGCGTTTAGGGATTTTCTTCATGACTACGTCCTCTAGATTAGGGCAACGTATTTCTTCTTTTTTACTATGGCTATAGCAACCTCTTTTCCTCCAACGTCTAGGGCTTCCACTCCTAGATTTCTCTTCCACTAAAACCCAAGACAAGTGGAGAGAAATCAAGAAAGAAGTGTGTGTAGAAATGACTATCAAGTCACCTCTTTTTATACTAAATCGTGGAGCACATAAGGGGTTTATTTGGTTGTTAGCCGACCTTGACAAATTGTCTTATAACACAAATAAATTCATATCTCCATGAATACTTATCGGAATCGGATGACCTTTAGATCAATCCTACACCTCTCGATGAGATGGATCCAAGAAAAATATCAGCTGCCATTAATAAGATGACCCACATGGAGTTTGGCCCTAGTTTCCAATTCTAACACCCCCTCTCAACTAGGGAGAACTCCATCCATTGATCCATATGTCCGACTGTACTATCTTTTCCATCAGTGCCCTGTACTGCTCTACTTTGCTCTACTCTTCTCTGCTGAGCTCTTCTCAGTTCTGCTTTGCTCTTCTCTACTGAGCTCTGCTTTGCTCTGCTTTTCGGAGCTCTGCTCTTCTCTGTTGAACCATGAAGAAGAAGAATTGACTGAGAATGTCTCATACCATTCTCTACTGACCCGAACTCAGTTTCATTGATCCCAAATCAATATCACAAGAGAGTGTCTCAAACCACTCATACTGATCCCATATCAGTTTCATTGATCCCATATCAATATCACAAGAGAGTGTCTCAAACCACTCATACTGATCCCAGATCAGTTTCATTGATCCCAAATCAATGGAGGTCATCCTAGCATAAGGAGTATAGTAGATACAACGATGCGTCCATCGATAGTACTACTATGGTCCCTAACCCCATTTCCCTACTCATTGATCAGCTGAGAGGTACTTCCCATAAGTCCCAGATTGCATGGGTAGGATGCCTCGACAGGAGAACTAATCATCCTTTCCACAGGAGAACGAATCATCCTGTCCCACAGTCGCCACGGGAGAACTAATCATCTTGGCCCACAAGAGAACTAATCATCCTGTTCCATAGTTTCCATGGGAGAACTAATCATCTCGGCCCACAGGAGAACTAATCATCATGTTCCATAGTCGCCACGAGGTATCATAGGGAAAGGTTGAACCTGTCACCCTGTACATAGCGCACCACCAAGGGAGGGTGAATTGCCCTGTGGTCGTATGTCGCTCCAGTAGGTACCCTAAGCCCCCCAAAGCTCCCAGAGCTCAATGCATGTAACATGCAGGACCCTTATACGAAGGTCTCTCAACGACTCCAAGTCGTTCGAGAAAATCACAGATTTCACCTTTACCCGAGGCTTTGACAAAGTGTCTGCGACCTGTACATCAGTCTCAATGCGATGGAGCCTCCTCGCTCATTGACTTACCATATCCCAGATAAGGTAGTATCTGATGTCTATTTGCTGGAGCAATCATTGAACACGAGATTCGTCAATAATCGAATCCCCCCTGGTTGTCACAAAGAATCACAGTGGTATTCATCATGTGTACAAACAACTCACTGAAGAGCTTCCACAACTAGGCAGCTTCACAGGAGATCATACTCGTAGCTATGTATTCGGTCTCCGCGGTGCTTATAGCAACCGACTTCTACTTCCTGCTCATCCATGATATCGAAGTAGAATCCACAGAGAACCAGCACTGGGAAGTGCTCTACCGATCCTCCACACTGCCTGCCCAGTCAGCATTCGAATAAACATGCAGCTTCATATTTTCGGCAGTGTATCTCAATCCATGAGAGATTGTGCCCTGAAGACATCTTAGAAGATTCTTGACACCAATCTAGTGAGGCTCAACCAAATATGAGCTCACCATGCTAACTGCAAAGCATATATATGAACGGAAGTTCACCAAGAACATCAATGCATATGAGTTTATGAAACTCAGAGGCATTTCCCAAATCTGGTCCGGCATCACCACCATATAACTTCGGAAAGTTAAGATCCCCGAGGTAGTCACAGGCTTGGAGTTTACCATTCCATATCTGGAATCCAACTCCCTCTTACTTCTGCAAGTGAGAGGGTCTGCACCTGTCAGAAATAGGTTGTTTCTCAAAAGGTGTTGGTATGAGAGGTCTATCATCCACAACCTTCAAATAATGGTTTGGATCGGTTTCACCTTTAGTGAATCTCAGCTTCATCAGACAGCTATCAATCCTCTCATATTAGGCCCAGGGTGTTTTACTTCAAGCCATAAAGAGGTTTCTTCCACCTGTATACATGAGATTCCCAATCATAAATCGTAAACCCATCAGGTTGTTCCAAACCTGTGGACCTGCTACATGAGGGGAATGAGGGGAATGGTCCCTTTGTAAGATTTTCCTTCGGTACATCTCAGACATGTACCTTCATGCTCTTCTTGAATTCAGGTATCCGAGTCACCATCTGACTCACATCGATTAGGGCCTCATAAAGTAGATCTCAAGTGTTATAGATGAGATATGTCATGATCCCTAATGGACCATCCTACAACTTGACACATCAACATCACCAAGCATCATGTTTGTATTGAAGAGGCTAGTGTTCTTGCTAGAGTTTCGCAGTTCCATCACCGGAAATTTAGGGAAGCCCTGGAGATTGAAAAAAGGCCGAGCAATCTCAATAGAGAGGATGGCTGGAAGATCAGTAGTTGTTGGGTCCCAGCACTCTCTTCCTAGTCATTTTCTTCCCTTCCTCCCTTCCCTTGTTGTTAGCTTGTTCTTGTAACCATTGGCCTTTATTCTTTGAATAAGGTTTTTTTTTTTTTTAAAGAAAAATAACTACTTGAATATTGAAATTAATCTAGGATTTACAATTGAAATAAACATTTAATTGAATCTAAATATTTAAATGAGTATAGTTTATATATTTATTTATTTTCATTAAATAGTTAAGGCCTTTCTTAACTAACTATTAATTCAATAAATTTATTTTATATATTGATATATTTATTAAAAAAAAAAAAAAAAATTATTATTTTTAACCTCTATGTAATTTCATATATCCCCATACAAATAGTTTCATATATATATATATATATATATATATATATATATATATATATATATATATTCATTAAATAATTATGACCTTTTTAGCTAACTATTAATTTAATATATATATATATAATATATAATTTTTATAATAAGTAAAACCTCTGGGTAATATATCCATTTGACTTCTATTTTAATAATTAATATTTTAATATTTAGTTAAATTAACTTCTTTACTAAGTATGGTTATGCCCCTGGTCCAGTCCATCTAACTGTTTCCCAGTCTAATTTAGCCGTTATTCATTTTAACCATTACCTGATCTAGAATTATAGCCGTTGGAGGTTCCGCTCTCACTATTTAACATGCAAAGCTGGATCTGATTCTTCAACTTATCCTGATGATGAACCACACTGGTTGGTTCGAAACGCATTGACAAAAGAAATATCATGTGATTTATGCCCAAAAATTCTCTCAAACTTGATATGGATCACAGAAGCCTCAATTCAATAATATTTAAAGCAACTGAATATCTCACCCTTGGTCTTTAGGAAACATATCCAAGTCCTATAGTAGTCATCAATGAATATAACATAATACTCATAACCACCCAAATACACATGAGACATATGGCCACTAACATCAGTATGAATCAAGTCTAGTATACGTGTAGATATGTTGTCACTCATTGGGAATGGTAACTTGGTGTACTTTCCCAAAGCATACACTCTATAGACCTCATAATGCTCGACACTAAAATCAGGAACTCCAGTAGTGATATCCCTTAGTACTCTCAAAGCTCCATGATGCATATGCACCATCCTTTGTGCCATAACTTGTACAAGTCTCTACTGATGGTGGTACTAGTGTGAGTGCTACCGGATGTGCTACTCACAAATTCTCATGCCAACTGAACACTGAACCTGTATAATTTCCCAGACCGGACTCCAATCACTTTGGCCGAAGTGATGGAAGCTCCCCTGGGATGCCTCAGTAACTTCCCTCCGGAGAAAGTGACGTCAAACCCATCCTCCTCCATAGCAAACACTGAAATAAAGTTCTTATTCATCCCCAAAACATACAAAACATCCATGACCTTCAAAGGAGGCAAAGACTCCCTCTCAAAGGTTACAATCCCCACACCAACAGCTCTCATAGTGCGGTCATCTAGTGGTACAATCTCAATATCGAGTTCCCTCTTTGCAAGCTCTGAAAAGAACTCCCGTGCACCTGCCATATGGCGAAAATCCCTATTGACTATGTACCACACATCTGATAATGTACTCCTACTATATGTAGAAGTAATAAATGCAAAGTCTTGGTCAAACTGTGAAGCAAACTGCTCCACCTCTATTGAATTTGTAGTACCCTTCTTCCCCTTTCTCTTCCTCTCAGGACACGTAGCAGCATAGTGTCCCATCTTCTGACATGCTCAACATTTGACATTGGACATATCCATATCTTTCTTCTTATTCTTCTTCTCCTTTCCCTTAGCCCCATGTGATGAGGCCCCTTTCTTGGCCTTCCCTTTGTTCTTCCCCTTGGCTGTCAAGGCTACATCCTCCTCATTTGCTATCTTCACCCCACCACTACCAGTCTTCTGTATCTCATGATGCACACAATCATCCCATAATTTGTCCCAATTGGGAAGATTCTCCCTAGAGGTAACAACATCTCCAAATACCTCCCAAGACTTAGGAAGTCTCGCTACAACTATCCTGTCAAGGTAATGAACTACACTTTCAACCTTTGTCATCCTAATGTTCTTCAATTTTTCTTTGAGTACCATCTTCTTGCTCTCATTGGTACTCTGATAGAGAGTGGTTAGGGTTGTCCATATCTGATATCATATGTGTTTCCTCTCACCTGAGGAACCACATGATCCTTCATACTGTCCATCAAAATCCTTTTTGCCTTTGCATTATTTTTTGTGAATTCAACAAGTTCATCTACCGCAGTAGGAGGTACAACCACTTGCCGCACTATGTCCCAAATTATTGCCTCATCAAACACTCTTTGAATTATGTCCTTCCAAATGGCATAGTTGGATATCCCATCCAATCTGTCTCTATCCTTAAGAACATGGCCATGACTGTTTTCCAAAATTTACAAAACCAATAAATTGGAGAAATGAACTTTCCAGCACAGCTTTTTGTCCCAAAAGTTCAGTCTGTGTGAAATTTCACGTTGCTATCCCAAAATATCAGTTTGTTGTTCAAAAATTCAGTTTGTTGTCCAAAGCACTATTTGTTGGCCCAAACTATTTTCTATTATTCAAACTGCAATTTTCAGCCTATAGCTCTGATACCATGTTGAAATTTGATGACTAAAAAGAAGTTTCCTTCAATCCCAACCCGGTTTTAATTTCACCTTATCACTCCCATTCAGTTAAATGCTCTTTCCCATAAACATAAATTCAACATATAGAATTCTAGAAATTAAATTTTCAAATTAAAACACATGGGACTGTCAACACATGTTGAAAATAAATATGAACATAACCAAACCAGCAACACACATAAAAATACACACAGATTTTTGGTCAACTTAGACCCAGGCAAAACCCCTTCAATCTTCTCCGAGGAAAACCTATTGGAGATCTCTTCAAATTTAAGTTCAGGAAAAATACATTTGCAGACAAAACAAAACAGGAAAATACAACTTATCTCTTCAGCCCAAAACTCCTTGAAAACAATGCCCACTTTTCCTCAATTTGTGTGCCCAATTGAAGCTGAAAATATGTATTGTACGGACTTCGTACATACTATACGGATTTTTTTCAAAAAAAATTAAACTTCTCTCGAACGGCGTGTAGCTCAAAAAATTTAATGGTGTTCGTACTATACCTTCTGTTGTCTTCTATGCCTTGATTTCCATGCCCATCTTTGCCCAGAAATCACTCCTTCAGCTTGCTGCAACAAATTTCTCCTTCGGAACTTTTCTCCAGCTCTCAGCCTCCCTTCTCCAATTTGCTTATGAAGAATGAATGCAGTCTCTCTTTTCTTTCCCCCCTTTTGTTTCCCTAAATGACTTTTGGGCAACCCTAATATCTAATGGCTCAAAATCATTTAGATCAAGGGATGAGAATGAATGTGCATTTAATTCCCACTTTATATTTTTTAACTCACCCATTAAATAAAGTACCCACATTGTACTTTATGTCTAAATTCACTTTTCACTTTATAATTTAACATTGAATTTACCACTTATAAAGTCACTTTCACTTTATAAAGTCACACTTAGGAAAAGAATTATTTTGGACACTTTTCCCTAGGTAGAGACTAACCCATGGGAAACCAGTTGTCCAAGGTACATTAAAAATCAACAAGATAATAAATTATCACCAAATTACTATGGTCCTTACAAGGTGTTGCAAAAGATTGGTACTATGACATACAAATTGGAGCTTCTTGCATCTTCCCAAGTGCATCGAGTTTTCCATGTTTCATGCTTAAAGAAGGTTATAGGTGACAAGCTCTCAGTTCAAACAATATTGTCGAAACTTGATGAGGAAGGGAAAATCATATTGAAACCTGAATAATCACAGAAACAAGAACCTGATATCTATGAAATCTATCAATTTCAGAGTATCTCATCAAGTAGAAGAACTTATGTGTGGAATATTCCACATGGAAGGATGATAATTTTATATAGAAGCATCCAAAACTACTCAATGTTGAGTACAACACTTTCTTGAAGGAGAGGGGCATGTTTGGTCCCGATACTACTAGTGTATCCCCTTATTGTTATTAGTGCAACCCATTTATTGTATTGTTGTGTCCATGTAGTCCCCATATTGTTATTATTGTACCCCATGATTTTATCATCCCATGTCTCGATATTTTTTCTGTTTAGGAACCCATGTGAGATGATATTAGATGATATGATATGTAAACTTTCAAGGTTTCCAATGGATGGTCCACTCTCCTTTATGACTTGATCCAAGCATCTCATTTTAGTGCCTTGTCAATACTTTTTATAAAACTAGTTTTCCACTATTCCTTTTCCCCTATCACCAATATCCATATAAATTTGCACCTAAATTCAGGTTTATAATCAAAGGATCATTAATATCCAACCCTCCTTTTCCTTTGGAGCTCTCACTATGTTCCAATTAAACAAATGAAACTTCTCAATATTAGTCTTCTTTCCTTGACATAAAAATTTCCTAATTTATGTTCCAATTTGTTGCATTATCCTTGTTAGAGCCAACAAGTTGATCCTTGATACATAGGCAAGGCTAACAATACAAATTTTATCATGACTACTCTACATATCTGATTTAGCCATTGGGATCTCCACTCTCATATTTTATTCTTGATTTTTGAACTTTATTTTTCAAGTTTATAGCTCTATGGATACCCACGGTGATAAGTACCCCCAAATATTTGAACAGTAGCAAATTCAAAACATAGAAAAATTCTAAAATTATAGTTATGAATTACAAAAGAAGAGGAGGAGGGCTTCACCCATAAATATGATTTTTACCTTTGTTTGTCTTTCACCCTGATGCACTCAAAAACTAATATAAAACTTTCATAAATCACTTAGCTATTATGGTTAAGGTTCCTCCCATGGGATGTGTATCATCAACAAATTGAAAAATGGAAGATGCGTATAAAGGTTTAGTGCTTTAATCCTCTACTTAAATAATATGGCATAATGATATAGAGAAGTGGAGACAGCCTTGTTGTAAACCTATTTTACTTTGGAAGAAGGGGGTGGGACTTGTGGGATTTCCATTCACCAAGGATGTTATACATGGACTTACTATGCAAATATTTAATCTAATGAATAATAGAATCTACAAAACAAAATTTTGTAAGACTTCAAACAAACAAAAATATGACAAACCCTGTTGAAAGCATTTGCCATATCCTTTTTAATAATTATTATTTTCCATAATTCCCTATAATAGGGTGGATTTCTTCTTACATGAGAAAATATTATTTATGACTTTCCTTTTTGAATGAAACCCACTAACTTTTTGAGATAAGATTTGGAATAATATTGTTTTAATCAATTTGTCAATGTTTTTTTCAGGATCTTAAAAGCAATGTTGTAGAGGGAGATAGGCATGAACTTAAAAAAAGATGCATGGATCCTCTCTTTAGGAATGCATGCAATAAAGGAAGAGTTCATTCCACCACCGAGATAGAGCTTCCTTCTAGACCAATTTAACATATAGGAAACATAATGCTTAATGTTTCTCTATCGTGCACAAAAAAGTGGATTGAAATCCATTGGACCCCAGAGCTTTTTTTGGCTCAAGTCCCCAAATAGATTTGATCACTTCTTCTTGAAAATTCCTTTTCCTATCTCTTGTATTTTCCTATTTGAGAAAATAGGTCATTCCATATAGGACGATCACATTAAGTAACCACTCAAACAACCAAATAAAATATCTCACACTAGTACTTTTATCTAGTTACAACCCTCTAAGCGGGAAATAGTCCACAACACCAACCAACATGGCCACCTAAGAAAAAATTATTATTGCAAAAAAAATTGTGCATGAAATAATTTCTCACAATCAATCATTGGAAACAACCCTCCATGCTCTTTAAATAGATATCATGGAATAATAATGTGTTAATAGATAAATAAATAGGCATTAGTATTGAAGAGAATATGAGCCATCAAATCACTACATATCTAAAACATATTATGATTGTCAAATTATAATGCAACTAATACATACTAAAGAAACACACTAAGAACCACACTTTTACCTAAAGACACATTAGACCAAGTTGATATAAACTAGCTCCTAAGTATTGAAATACCCTAGCATCCACCCTTAAGAAAAACTTGGGATGGTATTGGAGGATTTACAAAAGTGAATCAAGAAGGAAGGAGGCGTTAGAGTGTATTCCCCCTTAATGAAAAATTCTTAAACTCCTAACACAAATTAAATTTTTGGCAACCTTTCTTTCGTAAGAGACTTTGTAAAAGTTTATACAAGTTGATATTTTGTAGGGAAAAATAGCACCTCAATAGCACGATCATGAATGATATTTTTAATGAAGCGTATTTGTAACTTAATGTGTTTGTTGTTTTGATACTAAAATTTATCTTTGTTGAGTTTGATGTCACTCTGATTGTGACACCATAGGTTTCTCAGATGTTGTTATTAGAATGAAAAATTTGAAAGGATCTACTAAAGCCACAAGATTTATTGACATACATTAATCATTGCTTGGTATTTTGATTCTACTAAAGAAAGATAAATACCTTATTTCTTCTTGAAATCCCAAGTGATAGGCCATAAAACAAAATTGAAAACATAACATGTAGTAAACTGATCAGAAGAATGATAAATAAAATATTTCAATGGGGGGCGATGGCAGACGGAAGAACACCTAGGGTTTTGAATAATGGAACCAGGTGGATGTAGGGGCAAGACAGCCTGTAGGTGACGGCCACGAGGCCTGGACAGAGACAGGGGTGAGTACGGAAGGCAAACGGATGGAAGCAGCACGAGAAGGGATGTCAGAGCAGGGCCCGAGAAAGGCGACAACTGGGAAAGGACGACGGTCGAGCCCCAGGCCAAAACCGGGGAAAATCCATGTGCGGTGTATGAGGGAAGACATGGGCACTAAAACGGGATTAACAAAACAGGTTACAAGCTCAACCACTCCCAGTCTACAGCTCGCAAACGGTGGAAGGTTGATCAGGAGAGAAAATTATGGCCAGCAGTTACCAAGGCGCAGCCAGTAATTACCAAGGAGCAGTCGGCAAGAGGATGGTCTATCCGAACGACACCGTTGATCTGGACCCTAAACCTAGCGATATCATGTCGGTCTGGGGTCTGGAAGTTACAGATTAGAACATTGAACGGTATATTCATCCAGCTGGAAGTCTTGGGAAGGAATCGCGTGGTTCGGAGGAGGTCTGGGACCTGAAGGATACCCTAGGGCGGCTAGAGGGAAATCTAGGCCTGCCCTTCCTAAGCAGTCGGAAGGAATTCCCTCTCATTCAAGAGACACAGACTCTAGGCAATTCGGCAGAAGTGGCAGCAAAAAATCCACATGTAAGTACATCAAACCCTCACCCCCTCAGCCTATTCTTCTCCGGAGGGCTAGAAGATGTTGTAATATGTTGCGGGTTAGGGAACTTAGAAGGGAACAGCTCAGAGCTGAAACTGGGAACTGCACATCTACAAGCCGCAAAATCCAAAATTCCACACAGCCACAGGCAGACTAAACAAAAACTCCTGAGTCCGGGGCCAGGGTTTGCGGGGATCCTGAACCTTGAAGATGGGCTGGGAGAAGAAGTGATGACAGCGGAGCGGGGACTAAAGCTAGGGGAGGAGGTAACACTCGGGGGGGCTATGGGAAATAGTGAAAAGTAACAAGCAGAAAGCAGCACCAAGGACGGAAGAGATCTCACCCAGGAGGAGGGTAGAATGAACGAGATCCATCGAGAAGTGGCAGATGTGGAAATGATCGTTCTGGATAGGGAGGAAGGGCCATGGCAGAGGCAGAAGGGGGAGAAGAGGAAAAAACCTAAGCTAATAAAAAGAAAAGAATCAATTTCAAACCTGATCCTGGGGACAAATGTGTCAATAGATGAAGCCATGGAAGTCGCAGATCTGACACTGGTTGGAAGGGCAAGGGGAAAAAAATACTCAGCAAAATTCATCCAAGAATGGGCTTCCCAACAATGGAAGGAAGCCCCAAATTCAGCCTTCCAGGTGTCGACGCTTGCAAAGGGCTGGTTTATGGTTAAATTTGTAAACAAAGAAGCAGTGGACTGGGTACTGGACAGGAACTAGGCTTTCGGAAGGACACCGATCTTATTCAAACGATGGAACCCCCTATTCGACGCCCAGAGGGAAAGAACCGACGAGTTACCAGTCTGGGTCCGCCTACCAGGGCTCCCACCTTTCCTCTGGGTTGAATCTGTCTTCAGATCCATCGGGAACCATCTAGGGAAGTACATGGAAATGGACATGTCCTTCCTCCAAACCAGGGATATGGGGATGGCTCGCATCTTGGTAAGCCTCACTCCCTGGGCAGGACTAGCTGAAGAAATACAGTTGCATTACAAAGATTTCAAATACCTACAGCAACTCGACTATGAACACCTACCATTCCGATGCCACAGGTGTCACATTTATGGACACTTGGCAAAAGAATGCCCGATGGCCCACAGACACAGAGGAAAGAAGAAGAAGGTCGGGACAGGGGGATCATCAGTGGAAACTCTCAGAACCAGGCCAGCAGAGGGTAACAAGGAGGAAGAGTCGATGGACCTAGACATGGAGGGACCCCGGAAGAATTCAGGAGAGGGAACAGACCAGCAGCAGCAAGCTACCTAGGATCAATAGCCTCCCATCCAGCTCGAAGGGACGGGAACGATCCAGGACTCTCAAGCTCACATGGAAAGAAGCCATTCGATCGCCAAAGAGGGTATGGGTCTAGCACTAAATCCACCTTCTTTCTATCCTATAAATTCTTTAAATATAAATGAATCAATGCCTGGTCCCTCTAGGCATCAGAACATGGTAGCTCCTTTGCTTCTTTCAGAAACCATGCAAATGGAAAGTATAATTACTTCCATCCCCAACTTAGATCTGAATCATGAATATGCTCCTTCCAATTCTGAGGCCCCGAGAGAGGAACCCTTCATTGCCACCAATCCTTATAACCTCAAGCCCCATGAGAAACAACCTCCCCCATGGGGAACCTTGGAGGTAGTAGGAGGCATTGACATGCAATCCTCCCAACCAGAAGATAGGAAGACAAGAGGGCGAAAATCAAACTTATCCAAGGCTCAGCTAAGAGCCAAGATAGACATTGCAGATGGCAAGTAGATGTCCATTTCTGGGGCGCTTAGAGTAGCAAACCCCCTTCCAGAGGTTATCCAATGATCATTCTCTCCTGGAACTGCAGAGGGTTAGCCAGCAACCCAAAAAGTTGGCCTTAAAAGAAGTAATCAGGAACTACAATCTGGATATGCTTCTCCTTCAAGAAACCCTGGGAGCTGGAGAAGAGGTCTCCAAAACATTATCAAAAATTCTGCCAAGCTGGATCATCCAGGTTTTGGATGCAAAAGGACACTCTGGGGGCCTAGCCTTGGCTTACAAGCAAGAGAAGTTCAAAGGCCTCAATTCCTGGGGAATGGATCAGGTGATAGGGACGGAAGTTTACTCCCAAGAACTCTGTACCTCTCTGCTGATAGTAAACATTTATGGACCCTTCCAGGGAAGAGCCCACTTCTGGAAGACCCTACTCTCCAAGTCTTCTATGAACAGCCCCAATCTGGTTATCGGGGGAGACTTAAACTTCTCCATAGGCTCTTCTGAAACTTGGGGTCCCTCGGCCAGACAAGATCAACTGTCAGAATTCTTCACCAACCTTTTCAGAGAAAACAAAATACTGGACATTAACTTACTGAAGATCAGACCTACTGGAGAAATAGAAGAGCAGGGGAAGGTCGTGTAGCAAAAAGACTAGACCGATTCCTCCTCCGGGAGGAAACTACTGCCAAAATACCAGTCTTTCGCCAGTGGGTTGGGGAAGGTGGGAATTCAGATCACATGCCAATCCTGCTTGAACTATCCAAGCCCCCCAAAAAACCAGCAGCCCCCTTCAAATTCAACCCCGCTTGGCTTCAAGAGGACTCTTTCAACTCCCTCTTTAAATCCACTTGGAGACCAGCAAGCACCAACGAATCAGACAATAAAGCCTTCCTCTTTATGGAGAATCTGAATCGTCTTAAAAAAGCCACAGTGAACTGGGCCAAGGAAAAGAAGCTGAAAGAAGATGAAGAACTCATCCAAATAGAAAGGAATCTCCACTGGCTTGAAAGCCCTGAAGCCGATGGATATGAAACCCAGGAAAAAAAAAAATAAATAAAATCATGCAGCAGGAAGGCAAAAGGAATAAAATCCTCTTGGCAAGAGAAGAGCAATGGTGATTGAAAATCAGAGCCATTTGGCTAAAGGCAGGTGATGAAAATACTAAATTCTTCCAGAACTATGCCAGAGGAAGGAAGAACATAAACACCATCTGGCATCTAAAAGAAGAAGGAGGCAGTGAGGCCCGATCCTTCCAGGATCTCTCCCAGATGGGCATAAGACACTTTCAGAACCTTTTCTCTGACCAAGGTGAAATCTCCTTGGCAGAAGTGATCCAAATAGCCCAGACTTTCCCTCGTTATGTGGAAGAAGAGGACTCGCAGGAACTAATGGGAGAAGTCACCAGGGGGGAGGTGGAAGGAATAGTAAAAGCAATGCCAAAAGACAAGAGTCCTGGCCCAGACGGCTGGACAGTGGAGTTGTTCCAGCATTTCTTCGAGCAGTTAGGGCAAGATCTAACCGAAGTGGTTGAAGAATCCAGAAGGAAAGGAGTAATCTACCCGCCCTTCAACTCAACCTTCATAGCCCTCATTCCGAAAAAAGAAGAACCCTCCTCCTTTGAGGACTTCCGACCGATCTCCCTCTGTAACTATATCTATAAAATAATAGCAAAGGTGATAGCCCTCCAGGTTAAACCAATCCTATCCAGGCACATGTCAAGGGAACAATTCGGCTTTTTGAACGAAAGGAATATCCATGAAGCTATTGGAGTAGCCCAGGAATCCATCCACAGTATCATTCAAAAAAAATCAAAGGAGCAGTAGTGAAAATTGACTTATCTAAAGCATTTGACAGGGTCAGCTGGATGTACATTTGGATGCTTCTCATGCACTTGGGATTCCACATAGAATTCATAAACTGGGTAATGGGATGCTTAACCAGTGTAAGCTTTTCTATTCTCATTAATGGAGCAGCCACCTCTTTCTTCCAAAGTCAAAGAGGACTTCGCCAGGGATGTCCCCTCTCGCCCCTCCTCTTCCTACTGGCAGCGGAAGGACTCAACCAACTGATCAATGATGCCCGAAGGAAAGGCAATATTCAAGGGCTGGAAGTGGCAGCCAATCTGAAAATAACCCATCTCCTATTTGTGGATGACATCCTGCTTTTCTCTACAGGAAGAAGATCTGAAACCCTAGAATTAAAAAGGTTACTAAATCTCTTCTTAAAAGCAATAGGCCTTCAAATAAACAGTGCTAAATCTCAACTTCTGTTGGAAGGATTCAACAGGCTCAAAGTAGCCCAAATCAAAGAGGACTTGCCCTTTGAGGATCAGAAGCTCCAAGACTGCTTCAAATATCTTGGGTTTTATCTAAAACCCTGCTCATATAGGAAGCAGGACTGGCATTGGCTAATAGGAAAAATAGAATCAAGAGTCTCCCACTGGAGCTTCAAATGGCTATCTAGGGCTGGCAGACTGACACTAATCAAATCAATCCTCCTAGCTATTCCGCTCTACTAGGCTGCACTAACCTGGATCTCGAAAGGGATTCTGGAGAAAATCAGAAGAGTCTGCAGCAAATTATTGTGGGCAGGTTCAAAGGAAGATTCAGTACTCCCATGGGTGGCCTGGGATAAGGTGGCAAGGCCAAAGGAATGGGGAGGATGGGGCATCAAAGACCTAACAGAATTCGGATCAGCGCTAGCAGCAAAGTTGGGATGGAGGCTCATCAAATCGGAGAACCTCTGGACTACAGTGGTAAAAAGGAAATATATCGACCCAATGCCATTAGAAAACTGGATCAGAAGTCCAACCAAAAATAAAGGTAGTGCATCAGTGGTGTGGAAAGCAACATTGGAAGGCTTTAAGATCATAGAACAAGGCCTATCCTAACAGGTTGGAAATGGTGAACATGTTCGCCTAGGGAAGGACCCTTGGGTAGGATGCAATGAATATTTCAGATTATCTCAGGGACTCACCATCTATCTCAACTCCAGAGGCATAAATAACCTTAGCCAGATAGAGAACCATGGACATTCCTCCATTTGGGGTCAAGCATGGCTCTGAGGATCGGATCTAAATCTTACCCCCCAATGGACAAGGGAATGGAATACCTTCACCTCGGAGTTGTCTCGATCAAATGTCAGACTAAGAGACAGACCAAATCAATTAGTTTGGGCCCATGCAGAGACAGGGAAATACTCCCCAAAACAAGGATACAAGTTCTTAATGACAAAGAAAGGTTGGGGGAATCAGGACTGGTGGGTAACCTCAATCTGGAAACTACAATGCCTGGCAAAAGCCTGAATGTTCTTCTAGTGTATCCTAAAGGAGAAGGTTCCTACCTGGGACATCCTCCAGAAAAGATTCAAATCAGGACCAGGAAGATGTGCCCTTTGCAAAGCAGCCTCTGAAACAATCTCGCATCTCTTTATGGATTGCTCCTTCTCCAAGTAGTCTGGAAAATGGTAGGGGACCTAATACACAAAAGGGCTGTATGGAATGGGCAATTGATAGCAACAGCCTGGAAATCATGGTGGACCCAACATCCTGAAGGGAACCTGAGGAACCTGCCCCTTATCATCTCCTGGGGATTATGGATCGCAAGAAACAAAAGCATCTTTCAAGACCATATCCCATTGGTGGAAAGCATAGCTATTGGAAGTGCGTCTATCTTCACAAGTATCCCTGAACCCACCCACGAGGAGCTTCCTTGCCCGAACATAGAAGAGAATATCAGGGAAGGGATTCCATGGGCATACTTCGATGGGGCCTCCAGCCATGAAAACAAATGCAGAGCAGGGTTGATCATCCACCTAAACCCCCATAGAAGCCTCAAAGCCTCAGTAGGCTTAGGGAATGGAACCAATAATTTCGTCGAGCTGACAGCCTTAAAACTCCTCCTTTGCTAGCTCATTCATCTGGGAATATCCACGATTCAGATCTTCGAGGACTCTCTAAACATTGTCAAATGGTTCAATGGATCAAACAGATGTCAGAACTACATGTTATCATCACTTCTAGAAGAAACCATGCACTTAAAAACTCATTTTAACATCATCTCTCTATGTCATATATACAAGGAACGCAATGATGTTGCAGACCAGCTTTCTAAAGAGGGTCTGCAACAAAATATGGGCAGTTGGTGAATAGAGGACAAAGAGATGGACGAGATCTGTGTGTTGGATCGTCCACCATATGCATAAAACTTCTCACTTTGAAGCCACAACTAAGGCTCTGGCACCTTTCTTTTTTTGTTGTTTTGTTTTTGTTTCTTTAGTTCAGAACAGTCACTACAGACAACCATTAAACTTCTCAAAAAAAATCAAAATACATAACTGACTCATTCCTGTTTGGGTTATTTTCCCTTCTGAGGAGACTCAGGAATGGATCAGCCAAAGCAGAAATCTCTAAAAACTGGGAACAATGAATTTTGCTTAAGATGCATAGGAAACTGATCGTTCAGCAGGGGGTTCTCTGCTTTAAGGAGACCTCGATCACACAACTGATCAGTGAACCGAATCCAAACTCTTGAGATGGCAGGAAGGGGTATCCCTCATGCAAAATCTCAGCACTCTATGACTAAAAATCATACAGTCACCTGAACGCTCAACAGCATATACAATGTAACTTTTTGTCTTGCAATGAAAAGTTCGATTTTTTTCTCGAAAAAAAAAAAACAAAAACAAAAACAAAAAAAAACAAAAAACCATCTAGTTAACTTTCAATCACCAGGATTACCAGCCCAATCTAAATCAATGAAACCAACTAGTAACAGAGTCCCCCCTAAACTGTAATATATCCCAAACTGAATTGTACCTCGAATATATCGAAGTATCATTTTTGTTTCTTTCCAATGAATTTCATTGAGTGTTTTCATATACTAGGAAACAAGACCAACATCAAAGGAAATATCAATATATGTATGAGTCAAATATAAGGGGCAAAAGAGAAATATTGAAAATGGCATATGCATGTCATTTATGTTAATTTTTGGGTAGCTATAGGAGATATTCCCCATCTACACAAGTTGACTAAGAAAGAAAATTAAAATTAATTTTATGGTGCTCAAGCCAACCCCACCATGTGAATGGGTTTGACCCTTAGTCAAAACCCACATCTTTTGACCACTATAAATACCAAGTCGACCTCCAACATTTGAATAATTCAGATCACTAACAGATCTATAGTTCTTCTATTCACACGTGTGAGATAAAGAAGAAGATTTCTGGAGTTTGACCAATGTTGACCAAAGTTGACCAATTCTTTTAGATTTTTTTTACCACAGTTGATCGAGTTTCTCGAGATTTGTTAAACCATAGTTGACCAAGTTTTCTGAAGTTTGTTTGAATTGTTTTGATTGAGTATTTTTGGGTAGAGTTTGACCAAGTTTCTGGGAAGTTGAAAAGCTCAAAATTCATCCTATTTGACCATGTTTGGTTTACGTTGTATTGAACATATCATATTGTACTTTTTCTTAATTGAACAATTTCTTCTAGAAATATTATTGTGTTTTCTCTAGTTTGGTTTTCCCAATGAAAAAATTTGGTGTATATTGTGCATGGCTTTTCTAATGTGATGTTAACTACTGTTGTTGCATTTACAATTGAATTTTCTAAAGTATATAATGATAATGTGCTAAATTAATATCATATATCATTAGAAGTAATTATAAGTTGTAGAAAATTGTGCTTGTCTAATTGGCACTAGAAAAAATCAACAGGGTATCAGAGCCAAGTTGAAGAAAGGCCATTCAATTCACCCCCTTAAAGACACCTATTATGCAATCTAATGTGTGACCAAATATTTTGACCAGAATGCAAGTGATCCAAAAACAACAGAATTGACTATTTGCTCAATTTCTTCAAATATTAACTAAGGTTTCTTTTTAAGTGAATTAATAAGGAAAATGGATTTTTATGTGCCTTAAACTTTAAAACTTGCAATTTGAAATCAACCATGAATAGCAAAAATAAGAAGCAAACACAACAAATTTGATGACGGAGCTCGTCCCTCCTGGACTACATCTCTGGGTCCACTTCCAATGGGTGTCTGTTGTATTGACAATGCTCAAAAAGTCTCTTTACATCAAAATTCACCATTATGGAAACTGCTCACAGGCATCAATGGCTACTTTCAACTTACATGCTTCCACCTCAGCTCTCCAACGCAACTTTCAGATTATAAAAAGGCCTAATATTGGCCAAGTTATGCCTCAAAAGGAATTTACAAGCACTATATAAAATAATTATAGACTCGACTCCTTATAACTCCATTGGCTCTGGCGCAGTGGGAAATATTTTATAATGCCCATGAGAGGTCCCGCGGTCAAACTCGTGGGCCTCCCTAGATTGGTTTGGCAAAACATAGTGTTAGGTTAAAACAACATTGCAATACATAGTATATGGTTGCGCCACATATGTAATATATGGTTTTACCATAGTCAGCATTGATACAATAATCAACCTTTGGCATTTCGTTATAACCAAAGGCTTAAACATAGTATACAATTGAATTGGCAGATATACATGGAACCTCCCCACGCCATTTATAACATACAGTTGATAACCAAAGTTTAAACATTGGAATATATATATTGACTCCACACCATATTTGAGGTAATGTTTGGTATGTGGTTTAATGTTATATAGTTTAACACACGTAGTGACCTGCGCAAAAGTAGGAACAGAGGGTATAACCCAACATCATGACCATCTCAGGGTGCAAAACTTGGTTCCAGCATCCTCCCATACTACTTCGGTGAGACTTCGGTCCATGCTCCACGGGCTGATGCCGAAAGGGCCAGTAGTGTAGGGATTTGTTTGGCTAACTAACGTTGAACCTGGGTCAGGCCCCTCACAACCAAGAAATGGTTCCCTTTCTAGGACCGGAATCTTCATAAGAGATGTGTGATGTCGTATCACTGGAATCCAACTAAGAAATAGATCGAAGACTGGTTGGACAGGAAGATCCACGAATTCGTGGCGCAAGAGAACAGAAATCGATGGTTGACAAAGGAACAGTGGCTAGACAAATACCTATATACAAAAATCCACGAGATCTTTTTTTGTTCCTTTCCAGTTGAGTTATACAAGTGGATCACGAAGCTAGAGGATAGCCAAGGAAGGTGGAGACTTGACGGCCCTATTTTCTGGACCCCGTAGCTGGTACAGAGATTGGAAGCCTCTGAGGATAAGATCGCCCATGTTGTTGATCATTGGCTCGATTGCATCATAGGAGGATTTGTGACTAAATCCAACTAAGAAAGAGATCAAAGATTGGTTGGACAAGAAGATCCACAAATTCGTGGTGCAAGAGAACATAAATCCATGGTTGACAAAGGAACAGTGTCTAGACAAATACCTGTATACAAAAATCCACGAGATCTTTTTTTGTTCCTTTCCAGTTGAGTTATATGAGTGGATCACGAAGCTAGAGGATAGCCAAGGAAGGTGGAGACTTGACGACCTATTGTCTAGACCTCGGAGCTGGTACAGAGATTGGAAGCCTCTAAGGATAAGATCGCCCATGTTGTTGATCATTGGCTCGATTGCATCATAGAAGGATTTGTGACTAAATTCATAGTCGATACCTCAGTTAGTTGCAGCGAGGCGGAGCAACGCTTTTTCAAAGGTCTACGAGGTAAGTACTTGAAGTCTTTGAATACCTAGATTAAGATGTTATTGTGCAAAAAATGGGTTATGTAGCTACCCTAATGTTCAGAGCTACACGAAGTGGAAAGAATTACATAAACAAAGGAACAAAGGGTCCTGAGTATAGTCCACTGATTTCACCTCCATTGGGTGATGAAGAGGGAGTAGCGTGGGCTTCTCCGCGAAGTGAAATTTAGTTAATAAGACAGGGATTCCTGTGACTGCCACCTCCACCCACACCACCTCCAACTTCACCACCATCACCTGCAACTTCACCCATACCACCACCACCTCCACCACAGTTCAACATGGAAAATTCAGTGAAGCTGCCTTTGTTTAAAGGCTTGGGAAATGAGGACCCAGACCAGTTTTGGTTCGTCGTGAAAGCTGTATGGGAAGCTCAGGGTGTCACAGATGATCACATGAAGAAGGCAACATTGGTTAGTGCTTTTCAGGATCGCATGCTAACCTGGTACATAAAGTACTCTAATGATAACCCAAATGTTGGAGTGGCAGACATCTAGACCGCGTTGAATAAAGAATTCAGTAGGCCTAAATCTGAGGCACAGTCAATTGTGGGGTTCAAGGAAATCACAATGAAACTAGGCGAGACACCTTGGGAATTGGATCAGAGGTTGAAGTGAAAAATCCGCGAAGCCAATATGAACTTAACAGATGGACAGCACCGTGAATGGTTTGTGGCTTCGCTCCTACCACACCTAAGGGTTGCACTGTCACAACAGAAGATTACGACTCAGGCAGAGGCCTTGGAGATTGCAATGAGAGTGCATGAAACACCGATGCAAGATCCGAATCTGGGGGCTCAACAGATCCATGTGCAGTAACAAAATGTTTTCCTTGAAATGCAAAGTTTGAAGCAGGATAGAACAGTTCGACCAGAGGTGCGCAAAGAGGTATGGTGTCTGAAATGTAAATGCCAGGGGCATGACAAAGACCACTACCTAGTCTTTTCAAACTATATTGCAGGAGGAGTACCGATGCCTTTTAGGTCGGAAGCCCAAGCAGGACCAGTGCGGGGCCTACATTGTGGTGCACTATATGTCAAGTAGCAGGAAAACATGCGATAGATAACTATCATTTGCTGTAGAAGATTGTACAAACATCGCAACAATTGTTCTGCAACTTCTACAATTCAGTAGGTCATGATGAGTGCAACTACAGAAGTTATGAATTGATGATGGACAGAACACCCGCCTATAGGGTTCAGGCAGAAACGCGGCCTCCTGACCAGAACGCTGGGATGGCGCGAATAGGATTTCAGGGGCGCGGACGAGGCTGAGGCAGAGGAGGACCTAGCAGAGGTCAGGGACAGTTAATCTACTACAACTGCGGAGGACCAAGACATTATGCCCGTGAATGCACTAACCCAACGCGACCATCGTGCAAATATTGTACTCAGTTTGATCATGAGACAGAGGACTGTCCTATGCTGATAGCAAGGATACATGACAAAGGGGTGCTACCACCTCAGCCAACTTAGAACCTGCAAATGATGAGGTCTGAGCCTCGCGAAGAGGATCCGAATGTGAATATAGTGCTCCGAAGTGGAATTGCAATGGGCGATGATAAGGGGAAACAGCCCGAAGACAGCGCATGGGTTCACAAAGCTCTGGCGAAGGAGGCTAAATTTGATTTGGAGTATGCACGTGAAACGTTCATGGAGGAAAAGAAGAGCTTCATTGAGGCCTCCACCTCAGGGAGCAAGGATAAGCCTGATCAGGAAATGGACCCTTCTATGCTTACGACCTTTCTAGAAACCTGCATGAAGCCGTTGCGTAACAGCAAGGCTGTGAAGGGATTACAGGAGCTTATAAATAGATGTGTCGGAAACACTCCGGGTGAACTACACGTGGTACAGAAGATTGGTAAGCATAAATCAAGGACAGGATGAGAGATGAGACTGACCGCGCAGATAGGAGAATATGAAATGGATCAGGTTATTTTGGATCTGGGGTCAGACACGAACATTCTACCAAAGCAAACTTGGGAGCGGATGGGAAGACCCGCGCTGTAGTGGTCTCCGATTCAGTTAAGGATGGAAAATCAGTAGAAGATCATCCCCATGGAACAGCTGCAAGGACTGACTATAGATATTGAAGGCGCGAGCGTGTTAGCTGACTTTGAGGTAATAGAAATTGTGGATGACAGAAACCCCTACCGTGTGCTCCTTGGCATTGATTGGGCTAGTGACATAAATGGAGTAATCAACCTAAAGAAGTGAAATATGATATTTGAGAAGAAATCGCTCCACGTAATAGTACCCCTAGATCCTGTTGAAGGGTTGCACTATACTGAACCAGTCCGCGATTATGAGAGTGATGATGATTTGGACTACATATATAAGATAACAGCACGAGACCAAGATTGGATGAATCCAACAATGGATGGATGAATTACATGGGATCGCAAGAGTTCCTGCACCTCGGATTCTGATGAAGAATTAGAGCGCTGGCAGAATCGACTACATGAAGTAACCACGCTAAGTTGTAACATGATGACCTGGTTGTTGCGTTGTGTGTAATCAGAAGTAAGAAATCTTCCCACTTACGATGGCTTGAATGATGTAGATGTATTTTTTGATGCCTTTGAGAGGGAAGTACCAGAGAAGTAGCGCTTCCAGGCTTTGGACTGGGCATTGTGTGCTACGCCCACAAGATGGTGGGTTACGCACAAGGGTAGCTTTGATGATTGGTGCGAGTGTATGAGGATGATGATAACACACTTTGGGAAGCCGAAGGTACGAATAACAGACAAATATGATGGGAAGGATGATCTACATGCACACTTGGCCAAATGGGCTAAGGCTTATGGAGCAAAACCCCAACTTGAATGGGTGTACTTGTTCTGTCATACCCTGGATGTCATCCCGATGAACTGGTACTTGGAAACATAGCTCCGCCATGGTACAGGTGAATGGGATATTCTGCGTGAAGGATTCATAATGACGTTCAGCTTTGAAGATGGGTTTCACTGTATTGACAAAGCACTACAAGAAGTGAAAGCAACAATCTTTAGGATACCATAGGATCCTTTGGATCTGATTCAACCCGATTAGACTACTCAGTTGAGCCACGCGCTAGAATTCTATAACGTGACTGCTGAAGAAGAAGATGAGGATCCACTAAAGGTTAACATCCCTAAAACATAGGGTCACCGTGAGGTTGAGGGACCAAAAATTGAGAATCCGGATATAACTGCGCCACTGAAAACGAAACAAGTAAATATTGGTATGGAGGCGGAGCCCAAATTCGTGAAGATTGGAGAATACTGGGATGACACAACGGTGGATAAGGTCACTGAATTGCTCCGCGAATACCAGGATTTGTTCCCTACCAAGTTTACAAAGCTAAAAGGGATAATAGGAGACTTGGGTATTATGAAGATCACGTTAAAACTCGACGCAAATCCGGTTAAGCAAATACCTTACCGTCTCAATCCAAAGTATAAGGAGAAGGTCCGCTTAGAGCTAGACAAGATGCTCACGGTAGACATCATTGAGCCCGTAGAAGAATCTGATTGGGAAAGCCCAGTGGTGGTACAGGAAAAGGAGCAGAAGAATGAAATAAGGATATGCGTAGATCTCAGGAAGTTAAATGACGCTTGCGTGCATGATCCTTTCCTAACTCCGTTCACTGATGAGGTATTAGATAATGTAGGTGTCCAGGAAGCGTACTCCTTCACTGATGGGTTCTCTGGGTACCATCAGATCAAAATCGTGCCAGAGGATAGAAGCAAGATGACCTTCGCGACTGATTGGGGATGTTTTTAGTACACTATAATGCCTTTCGGATTGAAAAATGCACCTGCGATTTTTTCGCGTAGTCATTGCCGCATTCAAGGAATTTATTCATAATTTTATGGAGGTGTACTTTGATGACTGGACTGTGTTTGGGTTGGTAAAATTCCATGTGGCAAGTTTACGCCTGATGCTAGATACTTGTCGGAGGTACCAGATTGCGCTCAATTTGAAGAAATACCTGTTTTGTCTCCCTTTTGGGACCATGATGGGTCATGTGGTTTGTAGACAAGGACTGATGGTAGATCCCATGGTGATACTTAACTTGGAGGCACCGAGGAGTGTGAAACAATTGCACGCAACCTTGGGACATACTGGGTATTACAGAAATTTTATCAAGGGCTATGCCCATATCACCGCACCTATGGAGAAGTTGTTGAAAAAGAATATCATGTTTTGTTGGAATGAGGACTATCAGAAGAGCTTGGATGTATTGAAAGGAAAAATGGTTACGGCACCAATTTTAGTCTTCTCGGATTGGAAGAAAGAGTTTCACGTACATGTAGACATGTCATGTATAGCACTGGGAGCTTTACTAACACAAGCTGGCGAAGGAGAATTGGAGCATCTTATAGCATTTGCAAGTAGGAGGTTATCCAAGGCTGAGAAGAACTATTCCACCACCAAGCACGAAAGGTTATCCATGGTATACGTGCTCCAGAAGTTTAGACACTATTTGTTGGGTGGACATTTTAAGATGTATACGGATCATTCCGTGTTGAAATACCTGGTCAATAAGCCTGTGTTGTGGGGGAGAATCTGTAGGTGGTTGTTATTGTTCCAGGAGTATGATTTTGAGGTTATTGTGAAGCCTGGACGACTGAATGTGGGACCAGACCATCTGTCGCGCATCAAAATAGGGGAAGAGCCCACTAATTTGGAGGAGGGATTGCCTAACGCGTAGCTATTTGTAGTGCGCATCACAGATGGTCACTTTGAAGACATCATACACTTCCTAATGATAGGAACTGCCCCGGAAGGTTACACCATCCAGCAGAAGAAGGAGTTAGTGGTGCGCATGGTAGACTTTTCTGTCATTGTCGGGCATCTGTACAAAATTGGTTCTAATGAAGTATTACAATGATATGTACCGGAGTTTGAAAGGAGCAGTATCCTCGTGGATGCTCATGGGGGCACCGCAAGAGGTCACTATGTAGGGAGACCGACCGCGCAAAAGATTCTACGCACAGGGTTGTGGTGGCCAAACGTCCATCAGGATTCTAAATCTTACTGCAAGGCGTGTGATGTGTGTCAAAGGATGGGCAGAGCATCGTGGAGGGATGAGCTTCCTCTAAATCCAAAGATGACGTTACAACCCTTTGAGAAATGGGCAATAGATTTTGTGGAACCCATTCAGCCCTAAGGGAAGAAGATGGAAGCACGGTACATTATCACGGCGACTATGTATTTGACTCGATGGGCGGAGGCACAGCCTCTAAAGGATTGTACAAGCACAACCACTATGAATTTTCTCTTTGAGTATGTACTGACGTGATTTGGGTGTCCAAAGATTTTGATGAGCGGCCGTGGTACGCACTTTCTGAACGAGATGATCAGTGCGCTGATGGAGGAATTTAAGGTATATCACCATAAGAGCACGCCTTATCACCCACAAGCTAATGGGATGGTGGAAGCATTCAATAAGGTGCTGGAAAATGCACTGAACAAAGTTTGCAACGCTCAGCGAAGTGATTGGGACCTACGCATACCCTCAGTTCTATGGGCTTTGTTAGAGTCGGTCTAGAAGCCCTCCATCAGCGATCAAAGCTCTTTGCATTTGCATAAGTAGGTGTCTCATCAGTGTCATCTCATTTGCATTCCATTAGGCATGCCATAACCCTGATGGAGGAGCTAGTGTCTTTATTCCCCTCTGGGCACTGCTGGATCAGCTTGTTTCAGTCATTAAACTTTGTCAAGGTTACTTGTCTATTGTCTTGAGATCAAATTTTTAGGTCTAGGGTTTTTGGTCAAGTTTGTCTTCAAGCTCATGTCTCTGAAGGTCAATAAGTACCCAGCAAGCCAGAGGGATGATTTTTAAAGTGTTTTTTCAAAAGATTCTATCTTGTACAGTGAATTTTCACCTTGGATTTAAAAACCCTGTTTTTAAAGCCAAAGTCATTTCTCAAAAATTTTGTGAAAATTGTAAAAAATTCAAAATGATTCAAAGGACAGCATATAACCCTGGCTCCCTTGCCAAGATCCCTCAGATCCTATCCCTACAAAAATAATCAAAGAAAAGCATCAAATCAATCAGTTTCAGAACAAAAGGAAACCAAAAAGTCAAGTTTATAAAATGTCATGGAAAAACATTATAAAGTGGGTTATGATATGAAATTAATTCAAACAAGGCTATAAAAGCCCTAATCTCCCTCTATCAAGCCTCATTATGCATCCAAGTGATAGAGCAACTCATTGCAAGAGAGTTTGAGTGAAGTTTGTGAGTTGGGAAGGTGCGCGACCCGTCGAACCAGGCGCGCGACCCGTCAGGCACCCTCCGCCAGTGTTAATTCACAACGCACGCGACCCGTCAGAGGCGCGCGACCCGTTGGGTGAGGCGCGCGACCCATCAGCGCTCTCTCTGCAAAACCGCCAGCAAATTTTCCAAGGAGCCACAAATTGCTAAATTGTGCAAGCATTTTAATCAGCAGTTTGCAAAGCAGAAACAGCAGTACATTTCAACCACTTTGCTCCTAAAACAATGTCAGAAACCGAAACCAATTATGAGCAAAGTGATGACCATGCATCAGCTTCAGAGTTTGAGGAACAGAGGAGGCCTCACAAGGGTGGAAAGGGCGGTCATCATAGGAGAGAGGAGCCCACCTCTTTGACCGATTTGCAGGCTTGTCCAATGGCAGTATCATGTTTCCGTTATATGTCTTGTTATGAGTTTTGCAAGAGGATCTCTCGGATTCAGCATCACAGGGAGTTGGCTCGCTTATTTGTTTTGCATTTGCATGATGGACATGTGAACCTTGCTGGGGTGGATTTTACATTGACACCCGAGATGATTGCTCAAGCCACAGGGATACCGAATGTCGGAGAGGTGTGGAACAAGCGCAGGATGTTGGACAGTGTTCAGTTTGAGCCTTTCATTAGACCTGCATTCATGAGACATTTGACGGGTGTATTTCCCTTCAGATTTTTTAGGAGTGAGTATGCTCCCATGATGAGGCTTATCATGCTCTTTTTCACCTATGAGGGCAGATTTTCACAGATATATTCGTACCATATTCGCCTGATGATGCATTTCACACGGGTACGGATGATGAACATCCCTGTTTTCATGTGCCAGAACATTGAGAGGATGGTGCCCTTGATGCAGAGGAAGAGCCCAGCACAGCAGTATAGGAGCCTCTATCATTACGGTTTGATTCAGCTTGTGGTCAGACATCAGTTGGTTCGGCAGGGCATCACATGGGAGGAGTTCATCTCTCGTGAGTTCTTTACAGCACCACCACCACATCTGGAGATTGTTCATGAGGAGGGAGGACCATCACAGCAGCATGATATCCCCGGGACTAGCCATGTCAGCTCTTCTCCATTGGTCACTTATCAGAGAGGCCACAGGGCCTTATTTGCAGCAGCTAGGCGAGTATTTTCTCCACACCAGGTGGAAGGGGTCTCGCCTTCTTCATCAGCACCACGAGTGTTATCTCCACACCAGGTGGAAGGGGCCTCGTCTCCGACAGCAGCACAGGTATCAGAGAGGGGCAAACAGCCCAGGATTGATGAGGGGCCATCAGGTGTTCCAGATATAGAGCTTGTTGATCTTGATGTCTTCTCCTAGCCTAGAGTCAAAGGAGATCATTCAGCACCTTAGAGCTGAAAATGATGCATTGCAGAAGAGATTAGAAGGAGCACAATGGACAATCTCATATCTAGAACAGCACAACAAGCAGTTGGAGGATGCGCAAACTCTTGATGAGTTGTGGAGGATTCGTAGTGACCGCAACTTGAATCGAAGAAGACCCGGTGATTTAGTGCCAGTTGAGCGAGAGGCTATGCTTATTCGGCTCAATGCTCATTTAGAGAGGCTGTTGGCTAAGGCCAACCAAGATAAGAAATTGCTGAGAAACATGAAGAATCATTATTGGGCACAGATGCACGTGTGCAAGGCAAAGATGAAGGTGCTCCAAAGGCGGTTGGTCAAAGCACAAAAACGGAGAAAAAGGCCCGATCCCCTCCACATCTTGGCCGAGGCTTCCTTGAAGGAGCATGGCACTAAATAGCTCAGCCCCAGCACAAATTCCAAGAAATTTTGAGCATTTTGGGTCATTTTTGGTTTTTTCAAGCAAAAAACAGGTTTTGTCCCGTCAACGGGTCTCACCCCCCGCGCGACCCTTTCATTTGGCTACTCCGTTCCGGGAAAACTCAGCATTTCTGGATTTTTCATGAAACGTTACACATTCTCACCCATTGCCAAGAGATTTTATGAAGTTTTGGGCCTCCAGAAATTCAAAAAACAAACAAAAAATGAATTTCTGCCACATTTTTGACACACAGAAAGCAGTCTTGGGAGATTGCAATTTTGGAGGGGTAAATGACCACCAAATTCAGAAATTCCACTTGGGTTGGAAAGTAGAAATCCAGACCTTTCCAACAAGCCTACTCTTGCCCCATTTGGACTCCTGGAAGTGCCCCAAAAGTGCTCTCAAAGGCGCGCGACCCGTTCAGGAATGGCACGCGACCCATCAGGCAAATTGCTCAGGATTTCAGCCTACAGCTCAGCAAAACGCAGTTTTGACTATGTTTGACTTTTTGGAGTTGATTTTTATCCTCCTTGTTGTAAATGATGTAATTTTATGACACTTTTACACTTATGTATCTCTTCTAGAAGATTCATTCATGAGATAGGTGAAAATTAAATGAATGAATTGGTTTCCTAGCTTATAGAGGCAAGTTGTTTTGACTGCCTAGATTTTAGTGCTCAGTTTAGAATTGGTTGAAACAGCTCCTAGAAGGATGAGCTCGACCCCTAGAGGCTAGGGAATGGGTTGGCATGGTCTATATTATGTATTTTCTTAATCATTTTCAGGGGTTGGAGGGTTGGACTCTTGAGGGAGAAGCTCTTATTGTATTACTCACTGTATCTCTGCAATTTTTGGCAAAGGAAGACCAGGGTTTTGCAGTCCTTTTTGGGATTCTTGTGGTCACATGTATTGATGGTGTGTTTCTCTTTGTACTTGTAAGTGTGTTATGTGAATCATTTCCTTACTTTTCCTTCTGCACATTAGGCAAATGAAGTGTTAAAGTAGAACTCATGACTGTCATGCTCTGCTTTTAAGTTTGCTTAATATCAATGTTTTCAACTGTTTAAAGGGAATTCAAGGTTATTGCTTGCTCTCTTTAACTCCTCACCGGTCATTCTCATCCATCCATCTCTATTAAAGGCATCAATATTGTTTCCTACCTTGCCCCAAAGAACCCCCTGCGAAAACTGTGTCCAATCCCCGCACCCGAAATTGCCATTCCCTAATTTTCCACCAAAACTTTAAAAATCCCAAATTTAAACCTCTTGATCAGTTTACTAGCCTAAAATCAGTGTTTTCCTATTGGTCATCTCGCCCATTGAAGATATTTACTGAGATAGACCGAAGAGAGCCCTCTCCTGCCCCGTAGGGCTAGCTACGAGGCTAAGTGGTTTGATGTTGCCTTGAAGTTTACCTTTCTCAGCCTGAGGTGAAATTTCAAGCGCTAACAGGCTTATCGGACGACATGCAAAAAGTTGACTGGACAAACACCCTTTAGGCTTGTATATGGTGTTGAAGCAGTAATGCCCATGGAATACATTGTGCCTAGTCTACGCATAGTGACACTCACGGGTATGATGAATCATGGAGCCCTGGAAGAGAGGCTCGCGCGCCGAGCTTGAGGAAGAGATATTTCTAGTTGGATGCCACCAACAGGTCCAAAAGCAACGTGAAAAAGCATGGCATGATCAGCACATTAAGCTGCGCACCTTTAAGGTAAATGACCTAGTTTTGTTATATAACAGCAAGTTTGATAAATTTCCAGGGAAATTCAGAATGCACTGGTTAGGGCGTTATGTCATTAAGGAGATTACCAACGGTGGAGCAGTTTAGTTGGTTAAATTGAATGGAGATCCCTTCCCAGGAAAGGTGAATGGCAGCCGATTGAAGCCATACACCGGTGATCCGGCCATGTGACTACATGAGGGTAGGATAGTATTAGCACTCCAGGAAGCTGAAAGGCAACGCGGGACTATAAACTACACTGCTTGGGTTGGGGATTTGCGCTATTGGAGGATTGTGCGAAGCAAGGAAATGTAACAGGATTCATGATAACGGGAAGGGAGTTGCGCTACCGAGGGAGAAATCACGTAGGTCAGCCAAAAAGTGACCATTAAAGTCATTGTTCATGATTTGATGGTAGAAATGTGGCCAAATGGAGCGGGCAGCCGACATTTAAGATGAAATTTATGGGTAAGATCCTTGGAAATCTACCACCAATCCGGCATTAATGAAGCGAAAGGGGGGGGGGAGGGAACGGTCGGATTTGAAATCAAAATGCCCTATAAATTACAGGTGGATGTCCAGTGAAAGACACTTGGAATTTTGAGAATTGAGTTGTTGAGATCTCAGGCGCCCATGAACCATGAATTCTTTGAAGCTCTGATAGCAAGTTTGGCATTTGAGAAATTACCACAGGCGACACAAGAACTATTGAATAGCATCATGTCGGCACCCGCAGAAGCTATGGACACTGAAGCAGTGACAGCCGAGGAGGCTGTGCCGGAGTTTGTTAGGGAGGCAAAGGAAGTTGCCCCGTAGGTTGCAAAAGTATTAGCTAAAGTTCCCAAATCACCACGAACACCTAGACCAAAGCAGACCCCAACCAAGGAGAGTGTGAAGGATAAAAAGGGAAAGAATCCTGCAATACCGGTGTGTGCATTTCCGAGAAGGAATCCACCAAAGGACAAGCCCACCGCACAGGAGAAGGGCAATGCCATTAACCTAGAACCGGAGCAGGAAGAAATTGAATACATCCTGATGGATGATGAGGACTTTGGGATAGACGTGGAGGAAGTTAAAGTCCAGGGTTTTGATCCTATCACTCGGTTTCCTGAGTACGTCCCTCCGCACAAGGGCAAGACCAAGGTGCCAAAGGACATTGACGAGAGCAAGGTCCCCTTGCAAACCCCTCTGCTGCCGGACGAGATTGTCTTTGAAGGACCGCACTTGGGGTGGGTTCCTATGTTAAAGTTGGAATATTGGGACTTAGCTAACCATGAGAATTTCCTGCACTTGTCGACCAAGTAGTTGATGCACCGCATTATTGACACAACCACCGAGCTAACCGCATTGGAACTACGGAAGTGGCTCAAGGGAGTAGACAAGGCAGGTCTACTCAACCTACTATGGGTGTCACACTACAACCGCACCCCCATTACAATGTTGGTCATCAAGAAGCTACTATGCTTGGTGCATGATGGGTGTTTGTGGCTGGAGGAGCCAATACCCATCACCAACGGATTAATCCATAGGATCACAAGGCTACCCTACACAGGAGAAAATATGGCCATGATGTTTGGCGGAAAAGGTGGCAAGAAAGCGCTTGAGGAGGCCATGAAGGAGAAATTTAAGCTTTTGAAGAAATCGTGAGGCTATGCCATCTCAAGTATCAGTGACACTGCATTCAAGGTGGCCACATAGATCTTGGTGGGAAAGGTTATGAGGAAGTGTCGCAGAGATGAAGTGCTAGCACCAGTCATTGCTCTTGCAACCCAATGCGCCGAAGGAGTCCAATTCAATTGGGCACACTATCTCTCCGGTGAGTTCCTTGTGAACTATCGCGAGGCACAGGAGCTCAGAAAGACCTTCCAGTATGCGTGGCTCTTGATGTCTATTGTGCTGGTAGCATGGGTGCTACCAAAAGACAGTCAATTACCCTCGGTCACGCCGAACCTACCAGAAGAAGCGTAGTACGCTTCGTTGTGGGCAACCAAGGAAGCTCAGTGCATCAAGGGTAGAAAGATCTTCTAGATCTTGATGGAGATGAACATCCGCATGGCTATCGATCGCAAACCGCGTTGTCACCTACTGTGTTTGCCAACCTACAGGGGTACACAAAGTTCAAGGCAGAGTTTCACCTCATGGCATAATATCCTATTTGAAGAGCTTTCATATAGCATATAATGATTTTTACAAAAGATTATATCCACCATCTTCTTTGTTTAAAGATTGTTGTGAATATTTTAATGTTTAAAATATTTCCAAGAATAATGAAGTTGTTGAAGATATCTGTGGAGATCAAATCAAAGAAAACATATACTTGCATGAAGAAGCATTACCCAACAATAAAGAAAAGGAAGAAGGAGACATTATCAATCTACAAACAAACCCTCGAAGATCGTATTTTGTTGAACTTGAGGGTTCTCCTTTATATGATTTGTATGACTTAGATGGAGAGTTGGGTGCTGCAAAACCACAACAATCCCATTCATGGGAAGATGCGCAAAAAGAGGAAGTTAACAATGGGGTTAACAAAGAAGCTCCAGTTTGTGATTTACATCCTTTAGATGGAGAACAAAGTATTAGCATATGATTGTTATGAAACAAGCTCACAAAGAGATATAAAATATAGATCAACGACTTAAAATTCAGCCTCTTCGAGGGGGCAACCTCCTTTACATTACACAAATGAACAATTCTTGGATGATACAAATGACAAGACCTGTTGGAAACGGGATCCCCCAAGGATAGTTTTGGGGCTAAAAGCCCATGTTTTGGGTCAATTGTGTAATAAAGTTGTAAAGTCTCCGCATTTTGTGGTCGCGGAGCGCGAAGGTGTCAAGAGTCATAAAGGGTTGTCTGCCCTTATTTTGTAAAGTGTAAAGTCGGCTGTAAAGATCCACCCATGGTCCGTAGACCATGGGATGGTATAAAAAGGAGCTAAGTAAGTAAGCTCTAAGTAAGTTTTAGTTGTAGTTCGAAGAATGAAGTGAAGAGTCTTGGTAGAGAAGTCTAAGTGTTCGGGTCTTAGCGTAGGTAGAGGCTCTGCAACTGAGTGCGCAGAGGCCTAGGGTGGAAGTCCACAGCTGAGTGCGCAGACCCCTGCAGCTGTGTGCGCAGGGCGAATAGAGTCTATAATAATCTGAAGATATCAATAAAGAGAAGTATTTTGCAAATTCTGTGTATTTATTTCCTGTTAATGCATCTGGTTATATTACGTTTTGGGTTTCATTTACAATGTTTATGTGATGCGCGAATGTATGTGATTATATTGGTTAATTGAACGCAAGTAAGAATATCAGTCTACGCGGCGCTAACTGTGATTGTTTAGTAAGATAAGTAAAACACATAAGATAACTTGGGAACCTGTACAATACGCTGTCATAGCAATGCGAAAGTACCTGGACTACAGGTTAAGGCTGCACGAAGGTCAATCATACACCTTCGCAGGGGTACTGAAGGGCGGAATAAAGGGCTAGACTGACTAAGCCCTAAAGCTTGGTGACCTGCATGAAAGTAGGAACAAAGGGTATAACCCGACATCACGACCATCTTAGTGTACGGAAACTTGGTTCTTGCATCCCCCCATACTGCTTTGGGTGAGACTTCGGTCCGCGCTCCACGAGCTGATGCCGAAAGGGCCAGTAGTGTAGGGATTTTTTTGGCTAACTAACGATGAACTTGGGTCAGGCCCCACATAGACAACAAGACCTCCTTTCTATATATAGGAGTCTAAGGGGTCATAATATAATAAAATCTGTCATAAAAATAATAATGTAAGGGCACAAAAATAGCAATAGTGGGCTTCTATGGGGCACAATAATAACAATATGGGGACTACATGGGCACAACAATATAATAAGGGAGTTGCACTAATAACAATAAGGGGTTACACTAGTAGTATACGGACCTAACATTCCCCTCTCCTTCATAAATTTTTGTCCTCAACGCTTGAGTATTTTTGGATGCTTCTGTATAAAATTCTCCTCCTCCAATGTGGAATCTTCAACGGGTAAGTTCTTCGACTTTTGAGATACTCCGAAATTGATCGATTTTGTAGTTGTCGGGTTCTTGTTTTCATGACTACTTCAAGTTCCAATATGATTTTTCCTTCCTCTTCAAGTTCTGACAATATTGTTTGAACTGGGAGCTTGTCACCTATAACCTTCTTTAATCATGAAACATGGAAAATTCGGGGCACTCAGGAAGATGCAGGAATCTCCAATTTGTATGCCATAGTACCAATCTTTTGCAACACCTTGTAAGGACCATAGTACTTTGGTGATAATTTATTATCCTTCTTAGCTTGCTTGAGGGACATTTGCTTGTATGGTTGTATTTGTAAAAATACCCAATCACCTATATCAAAACTTCTTTCACTGCAATGTTGATCTACATGTTGTTTCATTCGATTATGCGCGAAAGTGAGGTTATCCTTTTTCTTCTTCATATGTCCATCTATCTTGAGAGTTTGAGGAGTGGTAATTCCTTCCAATGCATTACAATATATGGTCATATTCATTTCTTCTTTCTCTGGGGTTGGTTCCTAGTGTATATCCTCTTATTTTGATGTTTCTTGATCCTTTTCTTCCTCCTCTTCACAATCAATGAAAAATAGTTTCTTCTCAGCACACTTATGACCTTTATTGTATTTTCTATCACAACTGTAACAAAGGTCGTTTTCTCCTTTTTCTTCCAATCGTTGTGGTGTCAACCTTGTAGGTCGTGGAATGCTATGAGCAACAACACTTCCATCTCTATAATTGTGAGTGGTAGGATTTCTTGTTGCCATAATTTTGCTTTCAATTTTTATTTCCAGCCTGAATGCCTTCTCCAATGAAACAGAGTCCCAAAGACGAAACTCATGTTGAATGTTATTCTTTAAAGTCCCTATGAAGACATCAATCCTCTACTTCTCTAGAATATCATTTACCCTTATATTCAAATTTTGGAAGTCCTCAATGTGCTCTGCCATTGAACCCTTTTGTTTGATATTTATAAATTGTCTAAAGAAGGTGTTGCTCTTTGTATCATCATAATGTGCTATCATTTCCTCCGTGAAAATTGACCAAGTGACAAGTGGTTTACAAGAAAAAAACCCTTTATACCATAAAAATTGATTTGATTCTAGATATAAATATGCAATATGTACCTTTTGTAACAGTTTCACATCATGTAGATCAAAATATTTCTCCATCTGTAGTATACATGTTATGGTATCTTTTCCATCAAACTTCCTCATATCAATCTTTGGAACATGGTGGGTCTTCAATCCAAAGTTGCAGTCTATGAAATCATGATTAACATTTCTTTTGTTCTCATCATGAGTTTCCTTTACCACCCTTTCACCATTAGTAAGAATTTCTTGTAGAAACTTTGTCAAATATGTCTTTAAATATTCCATGTTGCCTTTAAGTTTTTCTTCTATACCATCCATCTTAGCTTCCACACCCTTTTAATTCCTTCAAACTATTTTTTCAACCAAACTTATGCAAAACTTTAAAAAAAGCTACACAAATTTTTTCACTTTGTAGGAGCTCGATATTGAATCTGTTGTATCTCTGTAATTTTGTATCTCCAAGGCCTGAAATTGCGCCCTGCAATAGCCCTCTGATTCCTCTTTCCAACCCTGCAAGTCTGATCAATATTGGATTCTCCAAGGAAGAGTTATGATAAATCTCCCACGATGACCTGATTATAGACTAGTTCAGTAGAGCGAACTTGTACGAAGTTCCACGTGTTCCTCTTTTGCCTTTGGGACCTGAAACTGATATTAAAAAACCTACAGGTTTTCTCTTTTTGTAACTTTTTATGAAATTTCAATCTGATTCTCAGAGAGAACGTTATGATGATTTTCCCTAGGTCACCTATTTGGAATGTAATTCTGGAGCCTGCAAAAACCCTAAATGTCTTGGACCATATCTCTGAAAATATAGCTAAACAAGATCTAAAATTATGGCCTCAACTTCATCAAGATTTCGGCCCAAATGGGTTTTAATTTCAGAGTTTGAAACTTTGTAGAAAAAAATTATAGCAAAAATTCCATGATGACCTATTTGCGATGGAATTCTAGAGCTTGCAAAATCCCTAACTTCCTCGGATCATATCTGCGAAAATATAGCAAGACAAGATCTGAAATTTGGACCCGAGGTTCAGAATGATTTCAGTGAAAATGGGTTTTTTTAGCTTCTGAAACTTCATATAGAAAAAATTATATCTAAAACTCCATGATGACCTATTTGGAGCAACGAAACCCTAGAATCCAAAGCTATGATACCAAATGTTATGAAACCAGCTCACAAAAAGATAGAAAATATAGATCAACGACTTAAAAATTAGGCTCTTCGAGGTGGAAAGCTACACAAATGAACAATTCTTGGATGATACAAATGACAAGGCCTCCTTTCTATATATAGGAGTCTAAGGAGTCGTAATATAATCAGAGCTGACATAACAATAATTATGTAAGGGCACAACAATAACAATAGTGGGCTTCTATGGGGCACAATAATAACAATATGGGAACTACATGGCCACAACAATATAATAAGGGGGTTGCACTAATAATAATAAGGGGTTACACTAGTAGTATAGGGACCTAACAATGCCCAAGACAACCACAAGAACAAGATGACTCCCAAAATATAAAGACAGCCTCTTCTTCTGAGTATATATCAGCAGTTGTAGATCAATTTTATTGGCCCATGTTTATACCTACCTTTGTTTTTTAAGTTGAGGAATCTACCAATAAAGTTGATGAAGATTCAAATATTTATTATTCATATGATTCAAAGGAGGATGACATCGTTGCAAATTTTCAAATGGATTTTCTTATCAGCGAGTGGGGAGAAGTTTACTAGGAACAACGTTTTCAAGAAGATACAAAGTTGAAGAGCCAAGCAGTGTATGTGGCTGCCGTTTGCAAAAAGATTACTGCCTAGAAATTGTTCAAGAAAGGGAGGCAACTGTAATTTTTTCTCATCAGTTCTATGATCTAGTAGCTGACTATATGGAATATTTCTTTGGTCAAAAACATATCTCAATTATGGGGAATGTATTAAATGTTTTACCTGAAAAATTAAAATGGTACAAGCATGTTTTAATTACTAACTTTCTAGAGAACAATGGCATAAGGTCTAGTACTTAGATCTTGAGTTGGTATCATTGGAATGTTGACTTCACTTGGGTGAATTGAGCCTTGGACATAAGTAGGAGTTGTGCATAAATAAGCTGATTATGTGAGTGTTTAATTTGCATTTTTTAGAAGTTGTAGTTATACATTTCAAGTATTATGAGGAGAGAACTCCCAATGAATAAATATCCATGAAGATTTTCTGGTTTTACGGGTTCAATTTATGTTTGACTCCATGCCCAATTGTAAAGGCTACTAGTCTACAAGTTCTCAATACCTTGCCAATAATGCACTATCCCCAATTGGAGTCAATGTTGTCACTTGTCATACCATCTTATATGTGTATAAAATGGTCCTATTTTTTTATCCCTAGTGTAGAGAAGGACAGGTGCATTCCTGGTGGACTAAAGGCAAATCCAACAAGGAGAGCCAAAAATTGGAGGACAAAATCAAAGGGAGAATCAAAATTTTGGAGCCAAAATGCAAGAGGAAGTGTCAAAATTTGGAAGCTAAAATCCAAGAGGAAGTGCTGAAATTTGGAAGCTGATATCCAAAAGGAAGTGTCAGAGTTTGGAAGCTGAGATCTAGAAGGGAGCTGAAAAAGGAAAGCTGAAATATCGAGACTCGATTTTTGGAACAATGGATATTAGAGATAGACTCAGAATATCGGGGACCGAAACAAAGGCACATCGGGACTCTAGGATTTTGGAGGTCAAAAAAGGGACCTTGGCAATCTATTCCAAAACCAGCCTAAAATGGAATATCGGAGCAATCAGAGGGAAGGAAGGTATCTCGGGACTCGATATCGGAACCTCAGAGCGATCTAATTTTGGAAGCCTCAGAGTTTTGTAACTCCTTACCCATTACAATTTTTTACAAGCCCCGAGGTAGCAAGGAAAATAGAATCACAAAGGAAATCACATGAAAAATCAAGAACCAAGGGACCCCTTTCTCTCTCCTCCGACAAGACACATGGCAGCAGGTGATTAGCTCCGAGAAGAAGACATGGCAGATGACGTCAGCATGACATAGCCATAAAATGGACATGTGGCAGTCAGTTTCAGCATTTTCAGGGGCCTAATGGGCAAATCTGCATGACATGTGTCACCACTCAAGAGGAGACACGTGGAATGATGACCTCAACATGATGTCATCTTGGAGGTCGAAATTTTGGAGGAAATAGATTTCGTAACCCCTGTTTAAATTTGTTTTATAAAATGTTTTGATCCGGTGAATGGGCTCCGATGTATGATTGGCACTCGGTCATGGGAACCCAAGAAAACCAAGGGCAAAGATTTGGGCCGAGCACCAAGTGCTATGAACCATATCGGGGATGTGAATATCGGAACTCCTGTGCAATTTATTTTTGAAAAGGTTTCGATGAAAGGGGCTCTAATGTTGAATGATGTTTGGTCATGAGGACCCAAAGGACTAAGAGTGCAAAGCTGGGCTGAGCACCTAAGTTCTATAGAGAATATCGGAGGGAGGTGGCATCGAAACTCTATTTTTAATTCCTTATTGGATAACTTCCAATGAGATGAGATCTCAAGGGGAGAGGAACTTGGTCACAAGCATTCAAAATAACCAAGGGCATAGCAGGATTACAAAGGAAGATAGGCCCCTAATAGGAGCACGAAGACTTTAGCACCCAATCGTTGAGCCTACGATCAAAGCACCCAATCCTATAGTGATCCAGGTGGATATTGGTGGCCACTTGTCTATTCCACTTGGACCCCCACTGTTTTTTCTTTTCAGTTTCCTTAATTGTAGCCCAACTTACTATTTTTGGCAGTTTTTTGGGTCCTAAACTTCTCGAGCCGATTTGATGGACTAAAAGACATTTTTAGGGAAAATGGAGAAACAAGAAAAGTCCCAAACTAGTTTCCTACTTTTTTTCAACCTTCTCTTTGAGATCTTCGAAACGAGGTATTATGATAGCCAAACGGAGATCGTATGCCAAATTTATGACCACAGGAAGTTGATGTACCAATTTACCCAAACGGGGCCCACAGTTTTGGTGCTTCATCTCCTAGGGTTAGGTTTTTGGATGTTTAGGGTTTTCCATTGTTTCTCAATAATAAATAGGCCTTAGAACCTCATTGTAACACAGTTCAGAGGCATGTAGCCACCACATCTCTTCTCAGAGATAAGCTACCATCACCCGAGCTAGTTTATTTTTATCTTTGTATGTAAGCATATTTCAGTTCTTTGATATTAATGAAATGAATTTTTATTTCTGTTGCATCTCTATGTATATGGGTATTTATGTATTTTTTTGTGTTCCTATAAAATTCTGAATTAGTGGCATCAGAGCGGTCTGCTCTTTCTCTATTTTTCTTTGCATATCCCCAATGATGTCAAGGTATAATGAGTTAGGGCTCAGTCTAGTTTAACCTTTGCAAGACCAGACTCGCAAAACCCAACAGCCTCCCATGGCAGAAGAAACTAAAGATGAGGGGACAGGAGATCCTTTCAAAATAATGCTCAAGGAATCCCTTGAGCAATAGATTAATGATGGATAACTTTGCCCAGATCCTTTGACGGCTACACACAGATGATGCATCTTCATCCAGCAGCCACTCTAGAGGCTCCACTCCTTTTAAGGTACAAGTTAACTTTGATATTCCAATATTTGAGGTACAAATAGATGCAGATGCCATAGATAAATTGTTAAATCTATTGGAAGGATATTTTTCAATTCATGACTTTTCCAATTGGGAAAAGATTTCTTTTGCACTTCTCAAAGCCACCCCACATGTCAAGTAATGGTGGGAAACCTACTGTGAACTAAAGGATGAGATGGAATCTTCACTATTTTCAGTCGTACACACTTTGAATTCTTTCCGAGAATCCATCGAGGAAAAATATTACCCTGTCGGGAGCTACGAATATAAATACATAAAGTGGAACACGCTACGCCAAGGAAGGGACCAATATATGCCAGATTTTACAAATGTTTTTCATACCTTTCGTACGAAGCTAGGTATCATGGATTCTGAGTGACATTTGGTACTCAAGTACCATGGCTATCTACACATGTACATCTAAGACGAGATGAAGTTCTTGGACATCTCCTCGCTTGGAACAATGTACCGATACACTGTCAAGATTGAGAAGAATTTTAAACAGAAAAAGCGAGACTTTGGATTTATGAATCTGATGCAAGGAAAGGACGCCTGCAAACCACAGAGAAAAGGACAAAGCCAAGGCAGGGTGACCCAGGAAGCTATAAGAAAATAACAACACTGCAAAGACAAAGAAGGACACAGGAAAATGGTGTGATTTCAATAAGAGCTCCACTCACAACACAAGTGAGTTTCGAGCCAAGCAGTCACACCCTGATTCCAAACATATAAAAGAGGAAGAAAATAGATCTGAAACAAAACACTCCTTTTAGACCCAAACAGTCTTCTTTACTCACAATAAATCAAAAGTTGTTCTACCCCCAAAAAAAAGCCCTCCTCTCCTATCCGGAGGTAATACTTATTCCCCTAGAAATGACTCTCGGTCTTCCCTTAACTTTTCGCCTCCCCCCTATTCTTTTCAATATACAAATCAGAATACACAGACATAGAACAGTTGGTGTCACTGTTGACACGTAGAAGGCATCTCTGCTGCGATACTTCATTTTCTGGGGAAATGAATGGATGTTGATTAAAAGAGAATGATTGTGTGTCATCCTTTCGCACCTGTATTGAGCGAACGTTATTCCCTATCATTTCCTGAAGGAAACTGAAGACACCGTGCTCATCATTCCCCATCTGGCATGATTGAAGGTTTGTTTGGAGGTAATAACATCTTGATGTATTGGTGTTGTGGTTCCTCTTGACATGGAGCGTGCCTCCATTATGCACTATGGCGGTTCATATCCCTTTCTGCAGAACATGCCTTTGCAATATTGACACCGATGGTGCAGAGGTGTCATCTTGATATAATTCACCTTTGTCCGTAACTGGGTCCACTTGAACTCGCCTGCAGAAATAGTTCATATGACAAATATGATAAACATGCTCACAAACAAATCTTGCATTCAACCACAATTTCTATTTAATCTTACAACGCAGAGAAACTATGATTATCAACCCACCGAACCTGCTGTGACATGTATTTCCTTTTCCCATAACATTCATTTTTACTCAAGGATTGCTTAATCAATGCATTAAAAGTGGACCATTCACTTTACGGGATATTCCCTTGAAAACCCGGACCACAGCCTTTTATAGCAATACATAGGAAAACCAACAGCCGAGCCATAAGGCCAAATTTCAAATAATATATACCCGGGCGTATAATTATCGTCGGGTCTGCCATATCACAGTGCGCCTTAGTATGATTCTCGGATTCTGCTGATTGCAATATACGATTAGGCTGGACCCGACAATATATATGTTATATTTAATAACCTCGGTAGGTCCAGTGTATTGCAATGTTCTATATATATAAACCCCAAGCTCTGCCAATTGCGATATGCAATTCGACCAGACCCGAAAATATATATGTTATATTTAATAGTTCGGCAAGTCCGCCATATCGCATCGCGCTATATATATATATATATATCAACGTGCGAGTTTTGACTGCGATATGTGATGGGATCCGGACCCGAAATATATATATATATATATATATATATATATATATATATATATATATATATATATATATATATATATATATATATATATATATATATATATATATATATATATATTGTAGTTAGTGATCCTGACGGGTCTGGTAGATCACATTGCGCTTTATGTACAGACCTTGGACCCCGTCGATTGCGATATGTGATGGGGCTCCGGACCTAAAATATATATGTGTTATGGTTAACAATGCAGTCGGGTCCGGTGTATAGTGGTGTGCGTTATGTATTAGTGTTGATTGTGATAAGTGGAGAGGGCAAGTTATGCATGCTTTGCAAAGCGAAAAGAGTTATAATGGGAATAAAGATGCAATGGAAGGTTTTGAGGGGTAAAGAGTGGGGCGATTATATGTGTGGGCATAGGGCACCATGAATGATTATGAGGGTTGAGAAAAGTCTCGATGAGAGATATGAATGAAGGGTTGGACTGGGTTATCCATGAATCATGCGGCATGGATATCATTTGGAGAAATGAAAGATCAAACTTCTAGGGGACCCATTCAAATTTGCTACCAAAGCAGGTTTTGATAGTGTGGTGGTTGTGGCCACAACACCATGACTTCGAGACAGGGCTCCTTCACACAGCAGCAGCATATGGACAAGGTCCTAAAGGAGTACAGGGACATTTTCACGTCACCTACAGGGGTACTTCTGCATTGACAGGTCAAGGAGTCCATCGATCTGACCCCGGGAGTGCCACTACCCAATGGACTGATCTATCGACGCTATGTTTTGGAGAATGATGAGATCAAAGGAAAATTTAGGAGTTGTTGTAGAAAGGGAACATCAATCCAAGCTCATCACCCTGTGGGAGCCCAATTGTAATTGTACAGAAGAAGGATGGGACCTGGAGACTCTATATTGAATATCAAGCGTTGAACAAGATCACTGTCCGGAATAGGTACCCAATCCCACAAATTGATGACCTTCTGGACCAGCTCAAGGGGGCCAAATATTTCAACAAGCTTGAATTTAAGTTCGGTTATCACCAGGTGTGTTATAGATCCATTTGGGCACATCAATCCCATCATTCAAATCAGTGTTTTAGGGCTCATCAAACCCTAATTTCAGTTTCTACATGCCCTAAACAAGTCACCCCTTTGAATGCCTCCTTCCCAAACAGTTTCATGACTTGAATACATCCAGAAATGACCTCTAAAGGGACCAGTGCAGGTAGGCCCGTGTAAGGGTGCGCTGTAGAGTAGTTAAGTTCATGCCAGGGTGCTCTGCAGAGCACTTAGGCTTCCTTTCACCTGCGGTGGGCGAGTTTGAGCGAAATTCACATAGGGTTTGGGGAATATTCTTATCTTTTGGAGTCATCTAGAAGGTTCCCTCACTTACCAACTCCTATGAGCTCAAAAATGGATGAGGAATGAGTTAATATACATCCTATCCTCTCATCCCTTCTTTCATGGAACTAATTCTAAGTATGGAAGGCCATTCAATGCCACCTTCTATGACAAAACCTCCTTCATCTCCCTATAAAATTACCACTCATCTAAGTGATCAGGGGTTGGATTATGTTGAATTGTAAGGAGATAATGTTGTTGTGAGATTTGGCTTTGACGCAAGTATTATAATGCTACAAGTTTGTCATGCTTTTGATGTGATGTGGATGGGATCCAAGCTAGAGGAATGACTTTGAATCAGACACAATGGTTGTAATTCCTTCTTCTATTTAATAAAGTGTTTGAATCTTTCTCCCATATGTTTTTATTGTCTTATAATGCTTATATGTGTGAAATGTATCTGATTCCATTCACCTATATTCAATAGATCTTTTGCTTTGATCGATTCTTTGTTTTCTGTTGTGTTTACAGGTACTTCTCAAGCGTATTAAGTACGAGAAGGAGTGATAGGATCGATACAAAGGAGACGAGAGGAAAGCAAAAATACAAGTAGGTCTTCTCATTTTCTCATCTTATCTATTGCTTATAGGGAAAGACTAAAATACTTTAAATTGTTGTTCTAGATATGGCTACTTATCTAGGGAATTAGTATTTATCCGTAGATACCAAATTCTCTATAAAAAAATTGGCAAATCTTCTCAGGAAGATCCTCTTTCCTAGTAGCTTATCCACCTCCTAGGACATCCTTGTAGACCCTAATTGTGTTCATTGATTGTAATTCAGCTCTTTTACATTGAATTTTGGTCAAAAATTGAGGTTAGATGACTCTTGAGTGGCCTCTCAGGAATCAGCATAGGCTTGGTCAGGGGACATTGCTCTGCAGAGCACCCTTAAGTGAGAGACAGTACTCTACAATGCAATTAGGCCCTCTTTGACCCACACTGATCCACCTTAGGGGAAATTTTCACCTTTGGAATGTGTTTTTGGCCAAGTTTTCTCTGCTTGTTTTCTTGCTGATTGATCAATGAATGTCATGGCTCAGAGAACAAGTCTCTATCTCCTTGTCTAGCCCTACTTTCACTTGATTGATTAATGTTTCTTAAATGTTTTCTTTTCCATTATAATTCTATAGTCAAATTTAGAATAGAATTTATTAATCTTTGTTCGAAAGAAAGTGTCGTAAAGTCTTCTTTTCCTTCGAAACAGAACTGTCGTAAAAGTCTTCATTCTTATGAAAGATCGATTGATTGTATGTGCATATTTCCTTTGTTCATATTCACATTAAGGAAATTGAAAAGAAATACATGCATGTTGCATTGAAAAATTTTATGTGTGCTCATAGGAATGGTGTATGGAAATTGCACTAGATTGTGCTCTTTGCTCTTTGATCGAAAGAAATCTAATTGCTCTATCCCTAAGTAGCTAGGATTTTCATTGTTAAATTGAATGGAAAGAATGCTTATCATGGTAGTTGAATTTTAGGAATTGCAAACATACATCACGTGGTGAACCTTGAAAGGCAAATTCTAAAGAAGATCAACTTAAAATTTATCTGAATTTACCTAATGGAGCATTGTCACCTAATGAAAAACATTTAGAGGTCTAGGCTAGAGACGTGTTCCGACGTCATAAAACATAGCAGTTGTCGCTAATTTGACTACAATACATTCCGAGTGTGATACCTCATTCCACGTATGTGAGTATATCGTAGCTCGTCCATGTACCTTTGGGTATATAGGGCGGTGTTACAGTACGTAAAGTATATGGGAATGCTCTCGCTGTGCGGTTTTGCATTAGACAGCACTTATACGGACTGGGCCTCCATGTACCTTCGAGTATATATGGGAGGACAACACTAAGTTTTTATCCATCCTTAGGTAACCGAGTCGGCCGCCTTGTACACTGTGATACACCGAACACAGCATTCGGGGAGATTACATGCCCGTACTTCTTGTTCGTCAGGAGGTATTCTGCAGTTCACAATTGCTTGGTAAACCTTTTTCCTAAATTATACCTCTTTTGTTTTGTTATGTTACTTTGATTAAAATAAAATTAGTTGACCATAGATAACATCCTCCACGCTTGCTCCTTAGTTGGTCTTAGGTTGAGACATATGGCAACAAATCCGAAGTCCACCGATCAAGGAATTCCTTTTGATGGGAATCCTAGTCCTTTTCCTCCATTTGGAAATATTGGTGCTCCTTATATGGCTACATTATCCCTACCGGGATTACCATTGGCTTGCCAGTATGGTTGTTTTCAACCTCCTTGGTTCAAAATGTCGTGATTTCACCGCAATCAAGTACACCTCCAACTGGACAAAATCAACCTCCAGTTGATCCTAAAGTTGACCCTTTGCCCTCTTCCTTGGTTTTTCCTTCCTCCCCTTATTCTTCTTCGCCTCGTGAAAGTATTGGTACTAGTAAGCAGGTGGCTAAGAAGAAGAAGAAAGGGAAGAAGAAGAAGAAGCAAATTCAGCAGAGGAGCAACCAAGCAACCATTTCTTTGAATGCAACATCTGATGAGAAACCGTCCATCAAGCCTCACAAAGTTCGATATCCATGCAAACTTTGTGTGGGAGACCATCTTCTTCGAAATTGTCTTGATATTCCTCATATATTAGAAGAATGGTCTTCTCGTTCACATCATCCTGTGTCATCAACTTCTCGAGATCATGTTGGTGACACACCATCAACTAGTGGTAGTAAAGTTCATGGAAGGAAGGGTAAAGTTAAGTTTCCCTGTAGGTTATGTGAAGGGAATCACCCCATTCACCTTTGTCCCTATCTGGATGAAGCCAAAAAAGTGTTGGATAACCGTCCTGCTTCTCTGCAATGAATTCAATCTGGTTACAGGAGACTCTCGCTTAATCTTCACTAGTTGATGAATTGACTGACTCAAATCAACTGTCAATTAAACCCACTCTCTCTGAAAGTGAATCTTATGAGTCTATACCCGACCCAAATCAACAGGTCGAGGAAACAGTTGACCTGATTTCACCTTCAGTTAATCGTACTTTTCCCGAAGAGAGTGAGTATCATACCACTCAGGTTATTTTCGTTTCTTCAGATTCAAATGAGCTTGGGGGAAATCCTCCTGTTCCATCAATACAAGAGGAAAATCCTCCCGTTCTCGTAACTCAATGGGTTAATTCTCCCATTTCTATGGTACCCCCTCCAAGTAGTCTGGTCACTTCCTTTAATTGGAATCGACTGGCAGGATTTCGTCTTCCTTCTTATGTGCCTTTCCAAATCATATTATAGGTTTGTAATATGATCGTATCTAGCACTATTATAGATGAAGGTGCATCTGTTATTATCCTTTCCTCCACTGCTTGTCAAGCGCTCGGTTCGCCGCCACTTGTGCCTCATACCCAGAATCTATTGGCTTTTAACGGAGGAACCAGTCAACCATTAGGGATCCTTCCTCAGTTGCCTATTACTTTGGGAGGAAAAATCATTTATCTGAATGTGATGGTAGTCCCAGGCCCTTTAGATTACAATTTACTTCTTGGGCGCAACTATGTTTATGACATCGAAGCTATTGTTTCAACACTCTTTCGAGTAATGTGTTTCCCGCATGAAGGCAGAATTGTCACCGTTGACCAACTTTCATTTCCCAATCCAAATATGGCTTCCAGTCAACCATCTTCCCTAAATGGTATTTTTGTACCAATGGTATCATCCCCGCCACGGGTTAATTATGTGGCAACCTGTTCCATGCCTACATCAACTGACGATCAATTCAGTGATGTTGTACATTATGTACTGGGGGCATTGGAACCAGATCTCTCTAATGGATTCCTTGCTACGGATCCCTTCTAGAGCATTGTTCTCCCATCTGATGAGAACCTCTTGGAATTCATGACCTCTTATGAGTCATGATCGAGGAAAATGAGGATAGTTCTTTTACTGTGTCAACCTCATTAAAAAATGAAACAACTCCCATGAGGATAGTTCCTTGTCTTGTGTCAACCTCATTAAAAAATGAAACCAAGGATATGAGGATAGTTCCTGGTCTTATGTCAACCTCGTTAAAAAATGAAACAAAGGGTATGAGCATAGTTCCTTGTCTTGTGTCAAGCTCGTTAAAAAATGAAACAAGGAGTATGAGCATAGTTCCTTGTCTTATGTCAAGCTCGTTAAAAAATGAAACAAGGAATCTGAGTAGAGTTCCTTGTCTTGTGTCAAGCTCATTAAAAAATGAAACAAGGTCCCCTAGAGCAAAGTTCCAATTCGAGTCTTTGATTAGATCTCGTAAAATCCCAGTCGAGTCTTTCACTTGATCTCGTAAACGAACCTTCATTCCATCCACCTGATAGCCACAAGTAGTCTACTTAGGTGAATGTAATGAAGCTTGGGGGCATGCACCTAGTGGTAAATTTAAGTTTCCCTGTAGGTTATGTGAAGGGAATCACCTCATTCACCTTTGTCCCTATCTGGATGAAGACAAAAAGGTGTTGGATAATCGTCCTGCTTCACCGCAGCGACTTCCATCTGGTTACAGGAGACTCTCCCTTTCACGATGTTGGGGGCATGTAAACCAATCTCAAGCATATTTCTTCATTTCAATCTTGTGTAAAAATGAAACTAAATTCAAGCATAGTTCTTCGTTTTAACCTTGTGTAAAAATGAAACTGAATCCAAGCATAGTTTTTCGTTTCAAGCTTGTGTAAAGATGAAACTAAATCCAAGCATAGTTCCCTATGGTTCAAGCTTGTCTAAAAATGAACCCATTTCTATTTTAACTCTCGTGATTTCCATTCTACCAGCCTCTTCCGCCAGATAAGCCTTGTTTTTTCTCCTTCCATTGTCACTATCTTCTTGGCCGATCATACGCTTTCACTTTTTTGTTTTACCCTTTTTGAGGAGCAGCTACAATAAGTGGTCTTATTAGCTAGCCTCTTCACATAAATTAACATGTTTTGAGAAGTTCCAACATCACTGAAACCAGTTGCTATCCTAGACACCACTCATTCCTCAAAGTGGAGTCCTCTTTAAGCTCTTTTTAGACTCTCGAAATATGAAAAGATTGCTAAGCTCTTGTCCTTTTCAGCTCGTTAATGGATTGGAAACGACATCTACTCAGTATAAGTTTAACCATTTTTCGGGTTGAGATAGATTATTTACGAAAAAGGAATATGTTGACTGAACATGTTCAATAGGTTCTCTCTTGTATTATTTTACGCTTTTTCAGGCTTGGGAGATTAATTTATGAAAAAGAACTTGTGGAGTTTTCTTTTTTTCCATTTTCAAACTCTCTAAACATGAAAAGGACCGAGTTATCTTTGTCATTAAACTTGTTAAAACATCCAATAGCGAAAAACTTGTCCATCTAGACAAGACTGAGTTTCACCTTCGTTAGACTTGTTAAAACATAAAAATAGTGATGGATTCACCCGAAGGGTGGAATTATACAACAAGCATATGTTATCCTCCTAAAGCTTGATAAAAATAAAGAGGTATTGGTCAGCAATGACTGGGGAAAATTGGAAAAGGGGGAAAACCACTTTATGGTATCAGGTCGCTCTTGAACATGACACTTTCACTCCATCACTGTGACTATTTGGGTTTGGCTATTAGCTTGATGGTTATCACATTGTTGGTCTCTCGTACCATCCATCACTTTGTTTTGGGTCCATGCTACCAATTCATTTCAGTGTCGCTGACATGTTCAAGAGAAGTCATTCAGTCAAAATTCATCCTTTGCAATATCATAAACCTTGATTTTCATGACCTCCATTCCTGAACCTTGTGTCGTCAATCAAATTCCATCTCTAAAATCACTACACTCGTTTCATGTTGTTGATGTGGGATACATCAAGGCCCTCCTGCGACGAGTCACTTCTTGTTGACATCAGCACATTATCCAAGAAGTTTACTTAGAAGCACCCTTCCAGTACCTTGAGGCTTGCATACATCAATGGCAGGTTTCTCGCTTCTGGTGATAGGTTGACATCAATGGCCTTCGACCAAAAGACTTTCTATGGTGTTCAACATCAAATCATCTATTCACACTATGCAGAATGTATTGCAGTACCTTGAGGATCATTATCATTATCGATGATTTCTCTCACATCTGTTAACAGCTTACATCATTGGCTGGTAATCAGATGGTGTCTTCCCATGTTCGACTTCAGATCACATATTCACATGGTCAGATCACATATTCTCATCTTCTCATCTTATCTATTGATTATAGGGAAAGACTAAAATACTTTAATTTGTTGTTCTAGATATGGTTGCTTATCTAGGGAATTAGTATTTATCCGTAGATACCAAATTCTCCAAAACAAGGTGCCTATCGAACCCTCGGATGTGTGGAAGATTTCCTTCATATCTAAGGAGAATCTTTTTGAATAGTTGGCCATGCCTTTCGGGTTGACGAATGCCCCCGCAACATTCATGAGATTGATGGATGACATCTTGTGACCCTTCACCAATGCATTCGTGGTAGTGTATTTAGATAAAATTGATCTTCATCTAGAGTTGGGAAGAGCACCTCCACCATATTCGACAGGTCCTTCAAATCCTGAAACAACACAAGTTGTGTGACAATTTGGAGAAATGCACCTTTGGCATGACCTAGGTTCAATATCTAGGGTACATCATTGATGACAAGGGTGTGCATGTGGACCTAGCCAAGATACATGTCATTTTGGATTGGTCAGCCCTAACCACTCTAACAGATCTCTGCGCCTTTCTAGGTCTTTCCAATTTCTATAGCAGGTTTGTGTTGGGGTTCTCTCATATCACTTTGCCTTTAAGTCAAGTCACCAAGGGCGAAGCGAAAGAAAATTTATTTTGGTCTGAATCCCAATAGAAGGCATTTGCCGAGTTGAAGCATCGCCTCTACTCTGCACTAGTGCTCACATTACTAAACCTATAACAACCATTTGGGATCAAGATGGATGCCTCCGACTATGCTATTGGTGCAATTCTGACTCAGCAGGGGCATACAGTGGCATATCATAGTGAGACACTTTCAGATACAGTTTAAAATTATCCCACCTATGAAAAAGAGATGTATTCCATTATGCAGGTCTACCAACAATGGAAGCATTACATTATGGGGAAATAAATGGTCATACACATAGACCACCGACCCCTGCAGTTCATACAGACACAAGGGAAGTTGCAGAACGATCGCCATCAGAAATGGCGCACATACCTGCAACAATTCCATTTGAAAATTAAGTATAAGAGGGGCAGCACCAAAAATGTTGTAGACTTCCTCAATCGACCACCAATCATGGCGCTGACCACTATGCTCAACTCTTGTGGGCATGAGACTGTGAGGTGGCCACATCTTTACAAGAGAGATCCAGAATTTTGCAGCACATACCAAACACTCCTAGAAGGTAAGCAAGTTCCAAATTTTCACCTCCAGGATTCATTGTTATGCCACCTAAAACATATATGTGTTCCTTCAAACGAGCGTGCCAAGATGATTTTGGAGGCGCACTACAATAGGGTCGCTGGACGTTTCGGGGTAGAGAAAACAATGGCAGTGTTGCAGAAGTATTTTTATTGGTTGAACCTTCGACGGGATGTTGGGAGGTACATCATATCCTACATTTTCTATGCCATTGCCAAAACAACCATCAAGAAGCAAGGCATGTATACTCCTCTGCCTACTCCTAGTCAACCTTGGGAATCCATCTCCATGGATTACATGTCGGGCCTTCCTTCT